>CM031244.1:724836628-726306628 GCA_018340775.1 Taxus wallichiana var. yunnanensis
TAATATTAATAATAACTTAATATTAATAATATTCTAATTTTAATTCTACTATCAAGGTAGTAATATATATTTATATATATATATATAGTTATTAGAGTCCACAAATTTTAATTCCATATTTAAGATTTCTAGTGTAGTTTGATAGTAATCTAGAGGATACACAACTAAATTCCTTTTTTCCTTTATTATTATTTGATTGACAAAAGATAGTTGTATAGGCTCCTAAAATTTGACACTAAAATTTTCACAACCAAATGAGACTAAGACTAGTAGTAATCATGTATTTTTATTTACTCCATTAACTTTACAAAGGAAAATGATACATTTGTTTGAAAACCAACTAATCAAGGGAATTTTGAAAACTTTTCCATAATCTCATATGAATTTTAAACTTTTCTAGACAAAGAATAAGCAATGAAATTTACTAGCTATCAAATACAAATATATCAATGAGAGTGAATCTTTTCTTTGCATTAACAAGTTTACAACATTTTCACAAGTAATTTATGCAAGGTTTCCTCATAGTTTTAAAATAGAACTTCTAATTTTCCAATAGGAAATACACACCCATTTGAGACAACAAACCAACTAAAATGAAGGCTAAGTAGTTTTCCCTTCCATCTAGATTCCATTATACAAGAACTTAACTCACTACAATTGTCTTTCTTTCAACTTCATTTCCATTTTATCAAGCTTGTTTCACAAAAAACAAAAATCCTTTCATTTCCACATACATCACAACCTTAATATCTAAAAATCAATACAACTTTTCCTTCAAAATAAAATACAACAACTCTTTTCTTTCAAGTAGTCTATGCAATAATCTTCCACTTGAAGTGGAAATTTCACAAGGAAGGTAGTTATAATGAAATGTATTTGAATTCTATTAATGCTCCAAAATCCACTCTCCAACCAAGCTCCATCTTCTCTTCACTTGATCACAACAACCAAAAATGGGGGAGAGGCAACACTCTCCACCCAACCAAAACTTGAATGAGAAAAAGAAGAAATTATTCTCATTGTCCCCCAAGCTCCAACCACAAGGCAATAAGGGATGGACCAACACATGGCAACCAAAAATGCTTCCACACTCACTTTCAAACAACAAACAAATAAGAAAATATCCACAAGAACACTTATTTTTAAACACAACAACTTCCCAAACAATGGCTCTAAAATATCCAAGTAGAGATAGGAATAATGGGGGTGCCCTTGTGCCTCCCAAGGGTTTTGATTCCCACCTCTAAAATCCTTCAAAACACAATCAACCCCAAAATCTCTTATGCCTCTGCATAACAAAAAAACTGTCTCTTATGCCTCCCTCTCTCTTATAACTCCTACAATACATAAAATAAAAGAATAGAACAAGGTGGGGCATCCAAAACCCACTCCCTCCTAATCACACAAGGAAAATATTATGCCTCCCAACATGTTTCATCCCCATTTCCAAATTTCAATACAACCTAATGTAAATTTACTACCCAACACTTCAAGAAAGAACACAAATCCATACAACACATAACATACAAGAAAACAAGAAGAAAATAATAGTCCAAGACCCTACCTTGTCATGGTAAAGCTCCACCTTCCAATAAAATCCACAAAATCTTCAAACACAAGGAATTTCCCAAGACCTCTTTAACTCCAACAAGCAAGCATCCAAAAGAGAGAGCTCAAAACCAAGTGAGTAACCCCAAATACTTCCCACATCATTTATTCTCCATCGCACATCACCCAAGTCAAACCCATACTCCAAATCATAATAAATGGGTGGTTGATAGGTATGAAAACCCTCTTACACACACCAATCAAACCCATACCCCTTTTAGGACAAAAAATTAAACACATGTAATAAAGTGCAATAAAAATTTACCTTTTGCCTTCCCAAAACACATAATGGGGTCTATTTTTACCCCCTAACCCATAGGTAGGGTTGGTATAATAAATTAAGAGGTTTGAGACAAGTTTAACTTGTCCCACAAGCCTCCAAAATTGGCCCTTAAGTCCAAATCCGAATTTCGAAGGAGAGGTAGAGTGTACCACACTCAAGGTCACATACACTCAACATAAAACAAATAAACCAAAGATCCATCTAATATAATAAATGACTTCTTTTTTTTTTCCATCCATAATTAGTTTAGTAGAATAATTAATTGACTAATTTAGATACATAACTTATTTAATAATAAAAGGGAAATACATCACCGTAAAATCACATACTCTAAAATTAAATAAAGGACAAATAAAAGATAACAGACAAACCCATTAGTCATAATTGAGGTAATCCCCCCCATGGGGACCCCTAACAACAAAAAGACACACACACCATAACACAAGTTTCCATGGTGATCATTGTTAAATCCATCCGTATTCCGATGCGGTTGGTGTCCAATCCCCTTTGATTGTTGTGATATGTTCACCCGCAAAATCACACAATAGCTCCTTTGGCCTCGTGGCCACATCTAAAACATCCAAGATAAAATATACAAATATAAATCAACAATCATCCACATATAATTAAATCATCATCTAGACAAGTAATGTTATTATTTTTAATTTCCAACAACATCGCAATCCTTCATTTCATTAATGCCAATAAGATCACAAGATTAGTTCAACTGCTAAAGCCTACTCAATATGACAAAAATGTCAAATTTCAAAAATATATAAATATGTCAACAACACATCATAATCAATATAAAATGTCTCTAATAATCCACACACACATCATACTATGGATCAAAATCCAACATTAGTTCAAGTATGATGATAAGTCAAAATGATACAATAATATCCATACATATAGTCAACAATATCAAAATAAAATATAATAAGTGTCGAAGGGAAGTGGGCACTACAGTTGGTGGAAAAATGCGCACAAAGTGGAGTTTTGAAGAGAAATGAGAAAGCCCACAAATTATTTCTAGAATGCCTAAAGCTGATGCGGTCTCGTCAAATGCGGGGATCATGGGATTAGCATAAAAGGTATGGATCACTCTTCCTCTCACTTAAAACTAAACATTTCATCATTATTTTAAGTGTTGGATTTCAGCATGTTATATATAAAAAACAAAAATGCAAATTGGAATGAATGACATGGCTTTTACCTTTCCCAAAAATATTTTTCTTTAAACTCTTAAAATAAAAATTAGGCCTTTGGAACCATGTGCATGGAGCGCCATGTCAAATGGTTAATGGGAACCAAAACCTCAAACAAGACCCATGTCGACCCAAGACACCATGAAGTTTCTTAACCAAGATGAATAACTCGATTAGATGCCTTAAATGAGGTGAGATTTGATACCCTTTTAACACTTCAGTAACTTTTAGTGATGTTCCCATCTTATGAAATTGTGATTGTTTTGTCTTCCAAATGTCGTTTTGATTTGGTGTAGCTAAAAAATGCCTTCATCTTCCTCTAGCACTCCTATCTAAGAATTAAAACCGACTCTTAGTTTCATAAAAATTATTTCATAAGTTAGAGTTGCAAGTGGATATTGGGGCCCATAGGTTGTCGTACAACAAAAGTGTTCGATGGGTTTATGATAATTGATCTCAAAGTCACCTTCATAAATTGATCCCTGTTTAACGTAATCAAATTCCATCAAATTCAATGAGTTCTTTGTTTATAGGGGATAGGAAGTAATCGATGAAATTTATGTTTGAACGTAAAATGAGTGGTTTTGGAAACCATACTATAAGCACTTTAGTTGATTTGGTTAGTTTTCACACACTCACAACTTAAGCTAGAAAATATTCTTGAGCATCCCATTGGTTATGTAAATTACTCGTGAACCCTTTTTATAGTGTTAAAGTGTGTGTAGAGTATTATTTAATCAATTACTTGGTATGAAAGGATTTTACAATATATAGTGTTCTCTCTCTCCTCCCCCTCTCTCTTAAAATAAATATAAAATTGTGGTTGGTCTTGGAAATGTGAATGGATTAAGAATGCAGATGAGTTTGAATTAAAATGAAAATGTGTATGAATTGAGAAATGGTCAAAATATTGTGAGTAGCAAAGAAAATGTTTTACACTTTCTCTCTCTTCCCTACTCTCTCTCTTGAAAAAAAAGAAACAAAAGTAAATGAATGTGTGAGGAAATTATCTCTCCCTCTCTCCTTATCTCTACCCCTCTCTGCACTTTGTTTGAAATTACTTGAAATGATGAATGTCTTGTTTGTGCTTGAGTGTAAGGGTTTTCGATACTAAGTGCTAGGATTGGCACAATGTTGGTTGCAGGTACAACGAACAAGAGGAATTTTCTAGATGTGATATGTTTTAATTAATGAGTCGTCATTGTAAAGTTATATTCATCTTGCAATACATGTATTACCATATAATAATGATATGTATTATTGTTTGAAGAATTGTTCCTTGTATATTTTGAAAGGGAATACCAATATGGCTATATTTTATAGTATAGAATTAGATGTGAAGTTGTACTCAATGTTGTACCTATATTATAAATATATTAAACTAATCCCTTGCTATATTAATTATCGATTTATTTCCTTAACACCCACAATGCTAGGTAGATTTTCATCTCATCAAAACTAAAAAAAAATAACAAAAATAATGAGTCGAATGCCTATTGTACTTCCTTCTCCCATTTGAGTCTTTTTCCAAGGTATAAAACATTGATCATGTTAATAAAATACTCTATCCTCATTAATCATCTTCTTGTTTCACACCTAAGACATCTTATTAAGGACCTTTTATGTGAATATTTTAAGAGGTGGTGATTTTATGTTGTGAAACCTATCATATTGGGACAAGTTAGGAGATGATGTCTTGTTGTTGTAGGTATAACCATATCATGAATAAGTTTAACCCCCTAGTACATATTTTCCTTGGTACTCTGGTGGGTGGCCAAATCCTCGCAAGATAGTTGGTGGTTGTACCTATGATTAATTTCTTGTGAGATCTAATTTTTGTGAATGGACACTATGTTTCGATTTACTTGTGTAATTACCCAACAATTGGAAATAGGTCCTTAGGAGAATTTTTTAATGCATAAGATAATTTGGGATATCTCTCTTGCAATATAAAATTAATACTTGCGTGTATAAGATAAATGAAATGGGTTGTCTTGTGCGAGATCGTACTCCTTGTAGTCTTAAATCCTTAAGTGTTACTTAAGTGTTCTAGGAATAAATTTGTTCCAAAATGATGTTATATAGGACCAAAGTAACCGCGTAAATGTAGTTAGTACGTAAACTAAATAATATTAATCTATGGAATGCCTACTACGAAAAATGGTACACCTTTGAGTGATTTCAAAAACCAACTAAAATGTCAAATGTGATCATAAAATGAATGTAATAAAGTAGAGGTCCACGACTAATACAACAACCTAATAAATCAAAAAACCAAATATGATGCATGATCACATGCTTTGTTTGTATAAATATGAATCAAACAACGATGCTAATGAAATAATAAAATGTAACCTTGAGAATGGGATACCTGCAATTGTAGCCAAGGTCTTGTGAGATAAGGAGATTACACTCTAGTTGGACTTGTAAAATTTAGTAGAACCCTTGTTGTAGTTAGGAATATATTAAATCTAGGATCACTCAGGAAGTAGAATTTATGGTCGAAACATGTAATTAAATCGTCGTTACTGAGAGTGAACCCTTAAGATGATGAAACAGTAGTTTGAAATGTGAAATTCGTCACTTAGATTCAAGGAAATATATATATATAAGGGAAACATAGGTGTAATGTACCCTTCCATGCACAATATGATTGTGAAAATATGAATTCCTAATTGGAGCAACAGATTGTGAATCAAGAATGATACAACTTAATTAGTTAACCTACATAGCTGGTTGTAATAACTTGAAGATTAAAATAATGTATTGTTAGTATTAAACAATGCTATGAAATGAACTCGGGATAGGTTTTCTATTGATCTAGTAACCTTCCTTTTTCTTCTTGTGAATTTTCCTCCTTGTAACGAGAGTATTTTTCCAAACCAAGTAAACACGGCTCTTTCAAACAAATACTTAAGTCAAATATTAGAAGCATGTGTGTATATACGTTCCTAATCACAATCAAGCTATATAAAGTTATTTCCATAAGAGAAACGAGAAAATTCTAAAGGAACTACTATAGGTGAAATTTTAAACAAAAACATGTAGCCTAGTTGTAAAGGAACAAAGGGTCTAATGTTATGCGTTCTTGATAATTATAGTCAACTAAATTGTTTTTGAGAAACAAACTTTATCATAATAATTGAATATTATGAGACTCATAGTTTTTAAAATGAATTTATTTAAAAATGAGCTATGTATAACTAGTGGAATTTGAGAAAGGAACCTATCGTGCATTTTCCGTTAAAGACTAATGGTTTGCAAAATAAAGTAATTGAAGTCTAAAAAATAGGAAATTTTAAACCTTATGTGTTTAATCCTGTTGAAAACTATGAGGTCATATACTGAAAACCAAAATGTAATGAATATGTAAACCATGAAAATTCCATGTCATGGAGTATGCCTATCCTATGTTTCTTACTGTAATTGGGTCATTCTCTCGTGTTTACGTCATTTCAAGAAGACATTGATGTGTACCCTATGTTATCTTATTGTATGAGTTGGTTCATGTTTATGTAAGTGTCTTACGTGATGTCGAGTTTATTTATTTGGATCTCATTTGATGTGGCGTAGCTTGTAATTAAAGTCAAAAAAATTATTATGATAATTTCACCGTTGTATTTTGGTGTTGAAAATGTGAACATTACAGAAAGAACTAGGGAGGTTTAAATATTTTTTTTAACCATTTCCTCATTTTTATTTTATAATCTCTCCCTTTCATATTTGATTGTTTCTTTTTCCATGTCTGGCCACGGAAGGAGGAAGGAGTTGGTTATAGATTTACTCAATTTTTTTCTTTTTTAATGTTTGTTTATTTGAGGTTTATACCCTCTATGGGTGTCGGCCACAACAAGGAATCCAATGCACTGGTTTGAGGGAGAGAAGGGGCGAATATGCAAAATGGGAGAGTGGAGCAGGGCGCAGCCCCTCCACCCATTTAATGTTTTTATTTTTAAGAACAACTCTCTGTTTAATAATTTAAGATCTGTAATTTTTTTAAGAACTTCGTCTTTCTTTCTTTCTTCTTCTTTTTTGGTTAAAAATCCTTTCAAGCAAAACCCGAACACTAAATTTTACCAGCTATAAATAAATCTGTGTTTTTATTTTAAATATGATGAAAGGAAAATAATAGGTCTACAAGGCTGTTTAAGATGTGGTGCTCTCTAGTGTAGTGCTCTGGGAGTTTTGAATAATACTTAATCCTGGATTGGTGGGGTTTTTGACACGGGTATGTTTTTTTTTTTTTAATTTCACTCAATTTGTTTTTTTAATTTTTAAATACATGAAACAAGGAGAAGATACAATACTTTTTTAAGTTATACGATTCATATCATAACTTTTCAACCCGAATCTAATCTGTAAGGAATATCTTTATCAATTTCCCTTAAAACAATTTAAAAATGTAACTTAACACTGCAACCCTGTGTTCCCTACATTAAATTTGTCTCATTGATATAATATTGATCATGATGTGTAGGATGAGGATAAATCTAAAGTAGCATACCCTAAAATTTCATTTTCATATCAAGGAAATATTGATAATAAAGATATAATGTGGGCAAACATTCTGCCTTTCTGACGAGGGGATAGTACAAGGATTTTATTTTATTATTGGGAATAATGTAGTGCTCTATATTTTCTATTACTATTTTTACATGTAAATCCATTATCAAAAATGAATAAATCCATATATAAAAGCTACTATTATTTGTTTACAATAAAATTAAAATAAGATTTTGATTAAATAAAGTACATATAAAATACAAATATTTTGCCTTCCTTTCCCTTACAAAATAAAGAACAAGAATTTATAAATCTCTTTTGTTTTCACATACACATCTCACTTACAAGGATTTCCAAGGGAAATGAAAGTGCAATCAACACAACTAATACAATCAATTACATTATTTATTTCTTTATATTTTTCAATAAGGTTATAAAATAAAATTCAAGAAGGGAACAACACTTTCTATCCATCTCTTCCTGAAGCTCCAATCTTCACCATCAACAAGCTCCAAGCACCACCGAATGAGGGCTTGATATTCCTCCCAACCTACACACGTCATCACATGCCCTCTTCCCAAAATAAGTGCATTCTATCCTCCCTAAACCCCATGGTAAAGAGGTGTAACATGCTATAAGCAAGGGGCATTAAGCCTTAGGTAGACTAGGCAACTTCCTAGGGTACAAACATTAAGGGCGCGCCTAAATCTAAATTTTTTCATTATGTTTTTCTATTATTAGAACTTAATATTGATATTTTATTTTACCAAAATTTAATACTAATTGACTATTTTATTTATATTATCATAGAGTAATATAAATTTCATGCATACACATAAAAATCTACTATAATATTTTTGCAAGTAAAATTACTAAATATGCATATTTTTAAGCTCATCCAATTTTCTTGGTATTATTATTATTTCTCAAATATATCTCTAGGTAATTGAGGTGTGTATTTTTTTCTCAGAAAAATATCATGTTTTTGTAATAATGTCACTGGTGTAGCTAGTAAAGGCAAGTACAATTGAATGAAAGAATTATTTAATTATCTATTCCTAATGTTTTAGGGGAAATGTCTTTTTTATGGAGGAATTAATAGGCTTGGTATAGATACCTCTCCTCAAAAAATGATGGGAGCCACCTATTTTTTTAAATTTTTGCTAAAAAGTGGTGCTTTGTTTAGTTTTATGTCCCATCGCCTACTTTATATTGGTAAATAAGACAAATAACCAAGCTTGTATACAAATTTTTTTTTTTTTGCATGCGAAGCACCTCCTCTAATTAATTCTCTCCGTCCATGGATTATTAATTTTCCTTATTTGATACTTTTATAGAATAATTTTAATCCTTTCGTATAAAAAAATATCTAACTTAATGACGTATTATGACCCTTATAGAAATTATAAAAAATGATAATGTACGTAGCTTTTTTAATCATTTAATGGGAAAAAATTATTAACTAAAAGTTTAAGAATTATGTCTACTTATATTCTTTGCTAGGGCGCTTCTAACCTTTAATTTTACTCTAGCTACAAGGAATGCCAAGGCGATAACTACTGGGTTTTCCAAAACACTAAGAAAATAATAACTAAGGGAAAGCAAGGAAAACTTAACCAACATCTAAAATTCACCAAAAGAGAAAAATCAAGAACAAAGTTGGAATGGGGAAGAAAAGAAGACCACAATACCAAATGTGCCAAGATAACCACCAAGTAGTATCTCCAATAGTCTTCTCAAACCACCAACAAGTACCTCCATTTGATCCTCTTGTAATAGGAAAGACATTCATGGCTTCCCCAAGAAGCCATGAAGATGAGGGTCCATTCCCAACCAAAGTCCCACTCCAAAATCCACTTCCCAAATGGAGTAGAAGAAAAAAATCAACCAAAATGAAATTGGTAACCAAAGGCAAAAACCAAAAATAAATTTAAGGAACCCAAAACCAAACCAAAAAAATCAAACTATAAAAACAACATACACTTTCACTTTCGACAAGTTATTTAAAACATAATCATGAAGGAGTGAGACCTACCTCGAATCCTATGCTTAACTCCACAAGCTCCCAAGCTCCCCATCAAAATACCCCACCAAAAGCCTCCAAACAATAAAATTTCCCCAAGAAATAGGAAAATCTCTCCAACCCTCAAACCCATGGGAGGGTGACATGTGTCACCCTTCCAAATAAGCAATCCTCTATGTCAACCTATTCCTTTACCAGACTCCCAAAAGAAATAAATGAACAAGGGGGACAAAATTTGAATTATCCTCCAAAATCAACATCCAAAATCCCAATGCACCAAATAAAACAAAATACAAGATTATGATAGTGACAATAGAGAGGTGGAGTGGAGAAGAGGCTTTTTGGGTTTCCAAAAAGCTTTCCCCACCCCTAGATTACATCCCAAGGACCTTTTTTAGGGTAAGGGAGACCTTCCTTTTCCATACAAGCCTCAAAAAATTCCCTTTTTGGGCAATTTAGGGTTTAGAAGGATAAGTGGGATAACCAAGGTGGAATATGGTCCCCACCCACATGATTAACAACTCCCAAGGTTCCTCAAAACAAGGTTAGCATAATTAACATGCCCTTTTAATCATGCTTACCCCAAAAGACCAATTTAGAACAATTAAATCCAATTAGGTGACTGATTAGGTAAAACCAATCATACCAAGGTGCTCAAGGTTAAAAAGGGATAGCAATCAAATAAATGTGAGACTAAAAAATATCTAATTTTCAATAAATGACCTAAAGTACACCAAAGTGTGAAAATGGCTAGGAAAAGACAACTTGACATCCTTTATAGTGCTACAACTAAGTTCCACGTTCGCCAAGTGGTGCTACCTGGAAATTCCTGAACACTCAAGGAAAAAGTCAAATTCGATCAACATGATAAAATATCGATATAAATCATGATGAAAATATGACTATAAAATATCAATTGAATAAATTCAACCACATCCGTTGTACCAATGATACATCCAAGTATGATCTAAATGTCAACAACATGTATCTCAAAATCGTGATCATTGTTGAATACCATTTAAAGCAACAACATATATTAATCCATAACATCATAATATCATCATCTCAATAAAATTCATCACAAAGATGACACAAAATAAGTAATGGTAACAATACTATCAATTTGAGTCTCACATGAAACCTCGCCAAGTCGTGGATAATTTGTTCCAAATAAAGATGATAAGTTATATACATATATTTAAGAAATTCACCTATATAAACATTATCCTAATAGTTTAAATATCCTTAGATTACTCATATCCACCATACTAACTAAAAACCAAGTGGTGAGGGTATGGGTGGTAAATTGGAATCACGAATCACGTGCACCTTCATACTAAGGCCAAGGTGTCACCAAGGAAACCACCAAGTCAATTTTATTTAATTTAACTAAAGTTCTCCAACATGAGCCGATTATCAACTTGATCGTTAAGTAAGGGAGCGAGAACTAGAGGGGCACTATATGTGTGTTTAATCGCAAATCCACTTTCCATATCAATAGGTGTTATTCCACAAGATTTCGATTCCTAGGCCTTGAATTTAGTGGAGGGCTATCCTCTTGATTCACAATGCTAAATTTTGATGTTTAATGTTAAATGTCACAATATAATTATTTGATGGTCTAGAAATTTATATCCATGTCATTTGGCGTTCAAAATATAATATAAACGCTCAATTTTTTTAATAATAACTATTACAATTTATACATAAATTGAGAAATTTTATATGGATGTTGTTCTTTATAAATTTCTCCCATAGTTCTATACTAATCCTTATTTAATTTGGATACTATATTTGACTAATCAATTTCATACTTTTGAGAGATTTATTTTTCACATCAAAAATGTTGCACAGTAATTAATTTGAATATCCATAAAAATCTAAAAATTTTATGAAAATATAAAAAAATTTCAAATTACAATTTAAAAATTGTTCAAGTAAACTCAAACTTTTGTAGAAAAGAGTTCCGCTTTCCAATTTCTAAAAGTTCAATTTTCAAATTTCACTTTTTGTGTGAAATCCCAAATCCAATGCATCTAGTTCACTATTCAAACTTTATTTGTAAGATATATACAAAAAAATTACAAATCAAAATCAATAAAATAAAGTTAAATAAAAAATTAAATAAATATATTAAAAAAAAAAAACTACTTAAAAATCAAATTTAACAAATGTTTCTATTTTATCAATAAGATATGAAGATGTTTATATTTCATTAATAAAATATTAAGATAATTATATTATTTTTATTTTATTTACATTCCAAAATTTCCATTTTCATTTATATTATTTGTTCATGAATCTCATAAAATTATAATATGTAGTATATATGTAATATTTAATTTCTTAATTTTAATATATATGATAATCAAAATTTGAATAGACATGTCATTTTGACATTTACATTATATATTTACCTATCAATCATGACAAACACATTTCAAAAATAGTAGTATTTTGACATCTAAAATGACTTAAAATGTCTAAACACCTTGCAAAATACAACACTATCGGGGTCGAATGATAGAATACACCATAAAAAATGTATTTCCTCATTAAAACCATGCAGATGTCAAATAATCATAAGGGAATGTCTAAAAAATTTGCAATATAGGTATATAGAAAAAACTAGTCTGCTAGATTTTTCTATAGAAGTTGGCCTTATTCACATGTTAATTCATCCTCCTGCAAACATTGGTCCAATGTGTACTCACAAACTACAAAAATGTATTTCAGTGATTGGACTTGTACTTTAAATGATGTAAAGAAATTATAATAAATACGTTGATACCTGTTTTCTCGAATGTCTTGAAGGTGACTACAACATATAAATTTACACACTAACCAAATTGAAGATAAATAAATTTTTACAATTACTTTGATAAAAATGGTGCAAGTTTGTTAATGTAAAAGTGTATATTTGTTTATGAAAATTAATATCAATATATTATTGGTTGAAAAGTATAAACAATAATAAATGTTTAAGAAAATGTGATAGTATATTTTCCTTCGGCGTACTAATAATAATATGAAATATAGGTGGTGCTTTAGTATAAATCTTACTAACGATGACTATTATCTAGATAGAATGCACCCTCCCTACATACATACTTCATAACACATACATAAAATACATGAATATTTCTTATCATGCACCCATAATGTGGCATAATCGCTCGAGAGAAAAATGGTTACCAAAATTTTGGGTTGAATTTTAGTTGAAATTTGACTTTGCCCACATGTAATGCCATTGCAGTATTGGAATTGTACGTTATTGATACATTATTGTTACGATGTCTAAAAATGTAATGCAAAAATTTAATATTAACATATCGATGTTGAATAGATATTTTGTAAATCCATATAGTGGTATTTGAGACACATAATACTTTGAATTTCAATATATATATATATGATTAGAACCAATGGAATAAAATTAATCTTTGAAAAGAAAGGAAACTCAACTATTCTTGTTTTCATGTATATTTTTGGTGGTATTTTTTGTGAATTGTTTTTTTTTTTCATTTTATACGTTTCTTCGATGATTCCTATTCTCATTTTTTCCTAGTTAGAAAAGTGTTGTCAACCATTTTTTCACATTGGAATTATGAGAATTTTATTACTTTGTTTTATATTTTGGGAAATTTATTTTATTCTTAATTTTAGAGAAATGTTGTTTGCATTTTCTTTATATTTAAATAAATAAATATTTAATTTTACAATTTCAATTTTTTTACAATATCAGTCCATTTTCTATTTTCTCATAAATTTCTTTAAATAATAAATATTATTTTCTCTATATATGTAAAAAAGCTTTGTTAAAATGGAAATCTCTAGAAAGCACAAGACTATATAACTCGAGAGACTATTTATGAAAGTATTCACTTTTAAACATATTTAGATGCAATCTCTTTAATTTACTTTAATATACTCATTCCTTGGCTTTGATTTCTAAATTTGACGTTATTTAGACAGTCATAAAAGAAAGTTCTCTTATGTATTTGTAAAATTATGAAAGATAACAAATTCTCGTCTATGTAATCCTTTTTCATTTTTACATCTTAATGATAAACCATTTTGAATTTTCAAGAAATTTATTTCATGGGCTATGTCATCGTGCACACTTCGTGATTTTTCAAAATTGTTCCTCCCATTTTATTCATCTTTCCCATTTTTAAGAGGTAGGAATTTGATACTTTTTAAAATGCAGCAACACGTTCGTCTAGTCTACGCCTCCCACACAGAGACTAATATGGGAGTTAGTTTATCATCACTAGGCTTTGTTTCAGTTTTCTAAGTTTTTAATGTTGTGTGTTCTAGGTTTCGAGTTGCACTAGGTTTACTTGTTGTGTTTCGTGTTTCCAAGTGTGCACAAAGTCCAAGCATTTAACACATGGCTCTGATACCAAGTGTCACACCCAAAAAATTCTACTCTCAAATTAAAATAGAAAATAATAATTTAATAGTTAAAATTACGGTAATTTCTTTTTCTAAAAGGGTTTGGAAGGTTAGAAATTATCTGCAATTAATAAATTTCTTGATTAAGGTTTCCTCACGACCTTGAAGAAGTTGGAAATAAATTAAAAATTATTAATTATTAATTTAATTCCTAAGAATATTTAAGGTTTAAAACATTTACCAAGTTCCATTAGTTTACTTAGTTACCATGCACCAAGTTTACTTTATTTCCTATAACAAAAATTTAAATATTTTATTTGGCCACCAAGTGGCCCTATTTAACCATTATTCATGCAATTTTTAATTAAATTTCATTCCCACAAAAATACCCCCCACTTAAGTGATGTAGAGTTTAATTTGAGCCATTAGATCAAATCTATCCTAGCCTTTGGATTTAGGGTTTCCTAAATATCTTTATAGGTTATTTTAATTTCTGTTTTCCTCAATTTCATCCCCATTTGTTAATTTATTTTGTGTAGGTTTGGAAGAGGAGAAAAAGGATAAGCCATGAAAGTAAGAAGTGAAATCATGGAAAATTTTCCTTGGTTCTAGTTGCAAATGGAGAAATCTTCATCCATTCTTCTCTTCATAGATTAGTTTATTCAAGGGTTTGCTATTGTAAGATTCCTCATTTGCTTATTGTAGAGATTCCAAAGCATGGATTTGATTTTTCTATTTAATATAAACATTCTTTGAGTTCAAAATTGGGGAAAACCCCATTTCATTAGATCTATGAAATTTTACACATTTGGATGCCCATAAGAGGATTTATATGCTTAAAAATTGAATTTGATCATTTACTAGTTGCTTTGGTAGTTTCATTTTGAAGATTTAAATCTTAGATTTTATTTAAAATTCAATCCGATTTTCACGAGCTTCTCATTTTTATTTTTCTCACAAAAGTGACGAAACCACAACCCCGAGCAGATCGACAATCATGTGACCGCCACCCTACCTTGTGGGCAGTTCATCAACCACCGCTCTATGTTAGGATGTGGATCTGAAACTCCCTCTCTCGCACATGGCGACGATTCTACTTCCTAAAAATAAAACCTTAAATTCAAGCATTTTTCAAACTATTTTCTACTTAGGTTGGTTTTAAGGCAATATTAACTATAATTAAGTTGTCTACTATTTGTTAGTTGATAGATTGATTTCATATCTTTGTTCCATAACTTAAAATTACCAAATGCATAACTTTTCCATTCAAACATACAACCTTAAAAATATGAAATGTAAGCCTTTTTTTTATCAAACATACCTTGAAATTTCTCTATCCAACCATACAATACAAACATTTCTTACAATAAAATTAGTCCTTTCCAACATGGTATACAACAAAAGTTATTTATACATTCAAATGAGTCACTATAACTTGGAATAAATGAAATATACAAGAATTTCTATCAAACTTACAAAATTTAAAATCTTCCACTCTAAGTGGGAACAATAATAAATTTTACAACATGGAGAATTCTTCCAACAAGGTCAAAACACAAGTCTTCTTTCCAATTCATCTCCCAACTTCATAGCTTTCAACTTGCATCCTTCAACTCTTCAAAACTTGAATCACCATACAAATAAAGGGGTATAGGCGACGCTCCACCCAACCTATAATCCAATAAGGGGAGAATCCATCCCCTTATTTGCCCCCGAGCCCCAACCAAAGAACAATATGGGGTATTATGCAACATTTGACAACTTTTACAAGAGGCTTCCACAACAAGCATTCCACAAAATAACAAAATCAAATAACACATTCAAACAATCCATTCAAACAAAATAAAAACTTCCCAAAAAAGCACAAAGGATTGACTACAACAAGCGAACAAGGAATGATGGAATATGGGCACCACCTCCTTTTGTCTCCCAAGTGAAGTAGGAGTTCCACCCAAAATGCTCCATGTGCACAACTCAAAACATAATCAAATCCTTATTTCTACACTTACTAAAATGCAAAATATATCCATGTTATCATTTTCACTCCCGATAGGTGGAACTCAAACTCATACTCCCTCCAAAATGCATGCCTCACATCTCCCTTTTCCCTCCCCAATGGTCCCATAAATCCATCTCCCACACACAACTTAAGGAAATCTACCCATTCACAATCAAACATAACCACAACACTCATACAATATACAAACAAACACAATTTCTACATCAAAATACATTAATAAAAAAACAAAAGGAGGAGAGCCTACCTCTCCATCAAGCTTCCAATTCATTTTCTCAAAAATATTTAGAATCCTTCACACCAAGCTCAATCCAAGATGCAACTCCAAAAACAAAACTCCAAGTATGAAAAAAAGACCAATTTTCAAAAGTGTAAGAGAAGCAAATAACGAAAGTAACCCAAAATCCATCAAAATCATCCAATAAATAGAAAATGGATGTGAGGATGATGAGGTGGCTCCATGTAGGATTCCACTTCATCATCCCTCCATTCCAAAAAACAAGTCAAACACCAATCCCAAAGAAATTAAATTCACATGTAAGACTTATGACATGCCCACATGACACTCCAACTTGCACACCATGCAAATCAAGGACAAACTTAAATGTGGTAAGTAACAAGTGTAATTATTTACACTTTTACACTCAAAAATGCATTAAAATGGTCAAAATATGTCCCATACTTCATAAGTAGGGTTGGTAGGAGAGTTTGAGATGTGAGGGACAAGGTTAACTTGTCCCTCAAGTCTCCAAAAGTGGCCAACAAGGAAAAATTCGAATTTTGGAAGGATGGTGGAGTACACACCACCAAAATGCATTTAATTCAATTCACATCATGCAACAAACAAGGACTATCTACCCAATTTATTGCCCACATGTCATATCTTCCTTCTTAATTTAAATTTGAGCTAAACTAGTTAATTAAGATACATTAGCAAGTGTTAATAAGTAATAATATTTCCCAAAGTAATTAACACATGCACGAAAAATTAACAATAAAATTAAAAGAAAGGAAATACATTACACCAATTGCTACATAAACGAGGTTACCCCTTATGGGAACCTCCTAACAAAGAAAGAAAAATCACAACATAATTGTTATCCAATTTTACCTATTAGGTTAAATAGAAAAACATGACCTTGCATGCGGAGAGGAGCCGACAGGGGTTGTTTTAGTCACGGAGGATTGCATTTTGGAGTTGGGCGAATGAAATTATGGGTTCTTGAATTTCATACTTTTCACCTCCTAGTATAAACTCCGAAATCAATTTTTCAGGGGCTTAACTTACTCAAAACAGTCCAAATTTCATCGGTTAATAGATTGGGGATAATCTTTAAAAGGGTATTTTTAGTTTTTGAAATTTTGATTTTAAGAATTTTAGAATTCAAAATTTCAGAATTTGGAAATTTAGAATTTCAAAATTTAGAAATTCAAATTTTAAATTTCAGAAATTTGGAATTTGGGAATTCAGAAATTAGGAATTTTAGAATTCAAAAATTTGGAATTTTGGGTTTCGGAAATTTGGAATTTTGGGTTTCGAAATTCAGAATTTTAGAATTCGAAATTTGGGTTTGGAAATTCGAGATTTCGAATTTTGAAATTTGGTATTTTGGAATTTGGAATTTCAGAATTTTGGAATTTGGAAATTTTGAATTTGAATTCAGAAATTTAGAAATTCGGTTTCGAAATTTGGAACTCTCAAGAAAATTTGGTGGATGAACAATTTGTTTATTTTTCCGAAATGGAAATGTCCGAAAGTATGAATTTTGGGATTTCGGAGGTTGCATGTTTTTGGAATTTTGGGAATCTTAGGCCATTTTTTCATAGAATGCACCTCGACCTTCAAATGGCCATATATTTCGATTGGAAAATAAAGTTCTTCAAAAATGTTAATTTGGGTGAGACTAAGTTCTTAATTTGGATGAGACTAAGTTCTTCAAAATGGAAAATAAAGTTCACCATTTTTAGGTTTTCCAAGGTGTCTCACCTACCACCATAATGAAGGTACGGGCTTCCTTCTTTCCTAGCAAGGAATGGTACATGGAGGCATGGGATTTGTCATGGTTTCCATCACATTGCGAAAGAATTGAATGCATTTTGGAGGTGGTGGAGTATGGATTTCAGATTTCCTTCTATCTCCTTCTCTCTTTCTCCCTATATATTGTAAGGAGCGGCAATTTTCTAAAGGTTGGACATTTTGGTTTTGCATCCTCCCTTCTTTTGTTGTCTCGCACATGGATTATGGATTTGAAACCCCCCATTCAAACCGTAATGCAATTTTATGCCTCTTGCCCATTGTAATGGACTCAGTATTAAACTTGTGGAGCAATAACACATGTTTATGGATGATTTTCAACCCTCTCTTGTGTTCATTACATCTCTCTGATCTCTCATTGTAATCTTGGTTATCTATGTATGGTGGTTGTATTACATTTCAATGGTTTGTGTTTAATGGAAAAGCAAATTTTCAACATTCCTTTGGTGCATCACCTTTGTTAGTTTAGGTTTATTTTCTTGAATCTTCTTAACCCTGTCTCCTTGGAAAGTTAGAGTAGATTTTATGATAGAACATCAGCAATTTGAATGTGTGCACTTGAACAGAGGAATAGGAACCGGCCTTCATCCGGAGAGCTCTCCCAATTGCAAAGTCCCACACTTTGGGAGAAGCTCCATGTTATGCAATCACACTGATAGTTTCAACCCATCAAGTTGCAGATATTTATGGGTGTTACCATTACGCATCATCAGTTTTGACACACCTGATGGGACCAAGAGGTCATTCCACATGCTTTGAACGAATTTTCAAGAAGTTCAAACTTAGACAATACAAGTTCTCCAATTTCAGACTTTTCACCTCCTAGGATGAACAACAAAATCAATTTTCAAGGGCTTAACTTGCTCAAAACAAGTCCAAATGTCACTAGTTGATAGATTAGGGACTAGTCTCCAAAATGGTATTTTTATATTTTTGAAATTTTGATTTTCAAAATTTCAAAGTTTTTTGAATTTCAGGTTTCAGGGTTTCGGGATGTTGAGATTTTGGGTTTTGGGTTTTCGAACTTCGTGTTTGTGTTTCCGACATTAGGAAGTCTTGCGTTTTTGGTTTTCAGATCATTATTCCAAATAAAATTTCAAACTCCAGAATCTCAAATACACAGGTCCTTCAAAGTCTTAAATTTTAATTTTTTCGAGTTTGGTGTGTGACTTGGAAAAATCCAGCCTTTAGAGGCACATGCAAAGCACATCTGGTGACTCCATCTGGTCAACAACCCATTCTCTGAGTTACAGAATTTCCTTCCATCCATTTCCACCCATTTTTCTTTCAACATCTTCACCTTCTTCCATTCCATGAAGTCGTGCAATCATGACTTCATTCCCATCTTGGAATTCACACCTATAGTAGTGCAATCAGCCTCTAACGAGTTTCACAACTCCTCTAGATCAACATTACGATCAGATTCAGAACCATTATTCTTACCCATACGAACAATGCCAAAACCAGTTTGTCTATGGAGCTTATCAAGAGCAAGGGTGTGCATATGATGATAACAGTTATATGGATAATGTTGATCTTCTTGAGAAGATTCAAATAATGGAGGCTAACATGGTTCAATCTAGGGCTACGATGTAGATGAAATATTTCAGGATTGGCTTCAGGGCACCTTGTCCATGGGAAGGCCCTTTTCCAAGACACTATAGCCCGCAGGAGAAGCTTGACTTCATGGTTGAAATGTTGCCCCAACTTTCACAATGGACTGAGGAGATAGAAGCATACGAGGAAAATGCAAGACAACCTTGTCAATGGGTAAGTCCACCACCTCATAGATTTTCTTTTTCTCCATCCCAAGATTTATCATTTCAGCGGTGTCAAGATTCAAGCCCATTATATGCTGCCCCAAGTGTTGATTTCCCTTCTCCATACTCTAATATTCCATCTCATCTCAATTCCTCTTCCCTTTTCCCTTCCAAGAAGTCATCCCCTCTAAAAAAACAAGAATTTCTATCTCCTCCACCACCACAAGTAATTGCAAAATCTGTTGTAACCCAACCCATCCCTCCTATTGTTGTCTCAAGTTCACCTTGGGGAGAAAACAATCAAACAACCAATCAAGGAGAGCAACAAGAAGGAGAGCCAAATAGAGAAGAAATGATCAAAATCTTGGTAGGCTTGGCTCTCATATTTGGGATAAATAAAATCCCCTTGATGGTTAAACCTTCAAAGGAGGTCATGGTCAGACCACAAGTGGTGGAGGCTGATTTTCTAGCAGGAGTGGAACAAGAAGATCAACAGTTTGTATGATCTGAATGTAGTGTCAATGATGGCACTTTGTTTGAAAATATTGATGATCATATTCTAGCTGCACAATCAGTCAAGGAGGAGGAAGAACAACAAGCTCTAAGTTCAGTTAAAGAGGAGCATATGGAGGTGACCAAAACAAATTTAGAGGCACTAGATCATGCGTAGGTCACACATGAAGATGCAGGTCTCTCTCCCACTCAATTTCTCCAAAAATATGATTTTTTGGAGGATTTTGAACTCACTAACTTCATTCTTGAATATGAAGCTTCATATGGTGAAAATAATGAATATTTGAAGGTCGCATGCAAGAGGGAGAAATATTGCTGCAACAAGATAATGAAGAGTTTGATTTCCTATCAGAATTGGAGGAATGTTTTGATGAGGAGGAGCCCATAGAAATTACAACTTTCACTACCCCATCATTCATCCTTCAACCACAAGAACATGCCACCATGGAGGAGGACGTGCAAGCACAACCTGCAGTTTGTAGCATGCCTCTTGAATCAAAGTTGGAAGAGTTTGATCTTCCAAAAGACACACTGAGACATAAAGGAAGGGAAAAACAACGATATTGTCATCTATCCCGCACCATCCACCCAGAAAGTTTGTAGGAAAACTCTACTCTTGGAGTTGAATTTCAGAGAAATAGGCACATCCATCAGATCAGACCTTGCCCAATCAGGTACTTGGCTTCATTGGAGCTAAGGGAGAAGCCAAAAATGGTCATGTCCATTTCAGGGAATGAGGATGGTATACAAAGAACCAAGGGTCACCATCAACACCTCCGAAGTCCAATGTCAATCAGATTGAGGAGGTTTTTTTATTTATGTTGATACTTTGGTTATTTGGGTGGAGGATCAGCCTCTTATTAGTTTTTCAATCATACCAATATCCATATTCAATGCTAAATCATATACATGGTTACCTATTTTGAGAAAAGGAAGCTAATTATCCCTTCTAGTTGTAGGATTTGTTTGAGTTCCCTTTGCTTCTGGTTAGCATAGAGTAGGTAGGTTTTTTTTAGCAAAATAATTTCTTGTACATGTTCCTCTTGGTGCACGTATGATATTTCTCTATTGTACATAGTGTTTGTGGTGTTTTGTTTCTCATGCACAATCCATTGGAGGTAGCATTTGCTGAGGTAAGCTCTAGTTCTAGTAATGTTTCAAGTGGCCCATGGACAAGTTCTTGGAGATTCGGATCGATGTCGGACTATAATTCATGACTCTATGCCCCATGGGTACTTCAAAGAAACCGATCTTTCACCTAGCGCAGTAGGTGATCCCACAAGTCACCAAATTTTTATCCAATTTCACCTCTCAGGAAAAATAGACAAACATGACCTTGCATGCGAGAGGAGCCAACAGGGGTTGCTTGATCCACAGAGGATTGCATTTTGGAGTTGGGTGAATGAAATTGCGGTTTCTCTAATTTTATACTTTCCACCTCCCAAGTGAACTCTAAAATCATTTTGTAGGGGCTTAACTTGTTCAAAACAGGTCCAAAATTCACCAGTTGATAGATCGGGGCTAATCTTCAAAAGGGTATTTTTAGTTTTTTTAAATTTTGATTTTTGGAATTTTGGGATTTCGAATTTAGAAATTTGGAATTTTCGAATTCGAATTTCAGAATTCGAATTTGAATTTTGGGTTTGAAATTCTGAATTTTGGAATTTTGAATTTGAAAATTCAGAATTTTAGGTTTCAAAAATTCAAAATTTTGGAATTCAGAAATTCAGAATTCCGGGTTTCGAAATTTTGGATTTCGAATTGAAATTTGGAATTTCGAATTTCGGTTTTCGAAATTCAACTCTCAAGCAAATTTGGTGATGAATAGTGTTTATTTTTTTGAAATGGTAATGTCTGAAAGTCTGAATTTTGGGATTTCAGAGGTTGCATGTTTTAGGACTTTTGGGACTCTCAGGCCATTTTTTCACAGAATGCAGCTCGACCTTCAGATGGCCATATATTTTGACTAGAAGCTTGGATTTGAGCAAGAGTGGACGTTTTTGAAATATCTCAATGTCTTCTACACAACTACAACTAGTTATCTTGATTTGGGTGAGACTAATTTCTTCAAAATTGAAAATATAGTTCACTATTTTTAGGGTTTCCAAGGTGTCTCGCCTACCATGATAATGAAGGTATGGGCTTCCTTCTTGCCCAGTAAGGCATGGTATATGGAGGTATGGGATTTTTCATGGCTCCCATCACTATTGGAGAGGAATTGAATGCATTTTGGAGGTGGTGGATGATGGATTTCGGATTTCCTTATATCTCCTTCTCTCTTTCTCCCTATATATTGTAAGGAGAAATTTTTTTCTAAAGGTTGGACATTTTAGTTTTGTACCCTCCCTTCTTCTCTTGTCTGCAAGTGAATTTGTGGATTTCAAACCTCCCATTAAACATGTAATGCAATTTTATGCCTCTTGGCCATTGTAATGGACTTTATCAAAATTTTGGAGGAATAATACATGTCTGTGGATGATTTTTAACCCTCTCTTGTGTTCATTGCATCTCTCTGATCTCTCATTGCAAGCAAGCTTGGTTATCTATGTATGGTGGTTATACTACATTTCAATGGTTTGTGTTTAATGGCAAAGAAAATGTTCAACATTATTTTGGTGCATCACCGTTGTTAGTTTAGGTTTATTTAATTGCATCTTCTTAACCATGTCTCTTTGGCAAGTTAGAGTAGATTTTAGGATAGACCCTCTACAATTTGAATGTGTGCACTGAATAGAGGAATAGGAACTGGAATTCATCTAGAGGGCTCTCCCTATCGTAAAGTCCCACACTTTAGGAGAAGCTCAATATTATGCAATCACACTGATAGTTTTAACCCATCGAGTTACAAACATTCAAGGGTGTTGTCATTATGCATCAAAAATAAAATTATACACAAGTTTTCAAATTTTAGCCATGTTGCACGACACCGACATCCATATGTGGTTGGTACCCTATCCCCTTTCAATTTATGTGATAAAAATTCCCTTAACACAAACATAATACCTCTCTTTCCTTTTGGGTGTATCAAAAACATCGAGAATGATATACATATAGAAATCAATAATTTTCATACAAAATTAACAATTATATTATCTTTCATCATACAATTTAATTCAATTTTAACAACCATAGAATCATAATTCTACTCAAGATATCCAACATAGTCTATCCATCCGAATATGACATGTTAGTATAAAATCATAATACTACAATCAATATATATATATATATATATGTCCATCATTGTCATCTAGTGCACCATAATCAAAATGTAAATCACAACATGTCAATAGTCCAAATATCTTCATAGTCTATCATCTACCGATAAAGATATAATAATAAAAATGTCTAAGTATCAATCCAACAGTAATATCCTCATAATGAAATTGTGTCGAAGAGGAGTGGGAACTACATCCCCCTCCCCTTAGACTCACCTTTCTCTTGGAAGTCACTGAAATAGGCATGGAAATCTGGGCCCATAACAAATTAGTATCCTCCCATGTGGCTGGAGTATCATCATACCTATCCCAGAGACTGTACTGATCAATCTCACAAAGATCAAAGACCTAGGGTCCTGCGCTTTATGATGTGCGAGGATCCAAATTCACTGCCCTACTCCCGCACTGCAATGCGGTCCAATCTACTACATGAGATGGATATGGAATGTATCTCCTAAGAACAAAAGAATGAAATGCATCGTGGACATGAGACAAGTTGGGTGTCAAGGTTTGATGATAAGCTAAGGCACCGATCCACTCCAAGATATTGAATGGACCCATGAATCTATGAGATAATTTAGATCCTTTTCCATAATGGATATGGCTATTATGAGGTGTGACACGAAGAAATAAAATTTTTCCCACCGCAGAGCTGCAGTCAACTCTCCTCGATCTACATATTTCTTACTTTTATCCCGAGCCTCCTATAGTCTCTATCCGATCACAACAACCTACTATTCCATGTCCTATACCAAATCTAGCCCAAGAGATATTTTGTCCTCCAATATGTCCTAACTTAGTGGTGTCCTACACTCCCTGCCATAAAGTGCCTGAAATGGAGCCATACCGAAAAAAATCTAAAAGCTATTATTATAAGAAAATTCAACAAAGTACAAATACTTCTCCCACCTCGACTGATGGTGTATGATGTAAATCCAAAGCATTACCTCTAAAATATGATTCACCTTCTCTGTGTGTCCATCTATCTTTGAATGATATGCTATATTGTAGTTTATAATTGTCCCAAGGGCATGTTGCATGGTAGTCAATCTATGAGACATGTATAACGGATCACGGTCACAAATAATCTTCCCCAGAATCTTGTGTAATCTGAAATTATCATCAAATTACACTCATGCCACTACAATAGTTGTATATGTGGTCTTCACCAGAGAAAAATGAGCCACTTTCGTCAATCTATCCACTGTGACTATGATGGCATCGTGGTGGTATCTTAACGTCGGTATCCCTACTATGAAATCCATGGAAATGGTGTCCCATTTCCACTCCAGTATAAAGCATGAAGCTAGAGAAGGCCAACAAGATACTACTACTTGGCCTTCACCCTCTGAAACTCCAAACAATGAGGCAAAAAGATCTACATCTCTCCATATTCCTCTCCAATGGTGCAACTGTGTCAAAGTTGCATGCATCTTCTTCACCCCTAGATGGGCTGAATAAGGTACACAATGAGCCTCTGCCAAAATATCCTATCTCAAACCTCCATCCCTAGGTACATAGATCCATCCTTTGTGCCTGAGAATTCTATCCTGACTCAAATGTAAATCCATTAAACTTCCACTCAGGGGTCTCGAGATTCAATATCTACTCTAGCTACAAGGTAAAATATGTCATGTGGAAGCTATCACAAAATGTTGCTCCGCAAGTGTGTACCCACTGAAGTAGCCATAATCAAATGTCTCCGTCGACTCACAAAATCTGAAACCAAAATCTCCTTCCCCTTCACATGCTTTATCTCCATGTCCTACTCACATAGAAACTCCATCCAACGCCATTAACGAGAATTGATATTGGGTTGCGTGAAGAACTCGACGTAAGATTAAATGTTCTTTCCTGAGAATGAACCTCTTTCCAAGAAGGAAATGTTACCAATGCACCTAAGCATACACCAATTATGCAAGCTAAAGGTCATGAGTTGGATAATTGAGCTCATAATCCTTTAGTTTACAAGAATCAAAGGCTATTACATGGCCATTCTACATCAAAAAACCTCCATACCTTGCCAAAGAAGAATATGTACACCTGAAGAAATCCCTCTGAGGATTTGACACTGCAAGAATCGATGCTATCATAAGGTATTCCTTCAATATACCAAATTCCTACTCATAACCGACTAGACAAATTTCTTCCTTTTCCATTGATGGGGAGTGATGGGGTGCACAACTGAGAGATGTCCTGAAAAAATCTCTAGTAGTAACCTACCTACCCAATGAAACTACACACCTCAGTCACATTGGTTGTACCGGCAAATCCATAATATCTCTAATCTTGGAAGGATCGACTATGTTACCTTACCCAAAAATAATGTTACCTAAGTACGTAACGTCCGAATGGAAAAACACACACTTCTCCGGTTCCCGTATAGTTGTTACTCTTGAAGACACCGCAAAACCTAGAAAAGGTGCTCCTGTGCTCCTCATGCATGCATGATTAAATCAAAATATCATCAATAAACATGAGCATGAAGTGATTCAAAATGTCCTGAACACCACATTCATCAAACTCATGAATGTTATAGGGTCATTCGTTAGACCAAATATTAGGACTGTGAACTCATAGTGGCCATATCTCATGTGGAATGTTGTCTTGTGGATATCTTCCTCTACAATCCTTAGCTGATGGTAGCCTAACTTAAGGTCTATCTTATAAAATATGGTGGCCCCCTTCATCTGATAAAATATATCATCTATGCAAGGAAGGGTGTAACGATTCTTGATTGTTACATTTTTTAGCTGTCTGTAGTCCACACAAAAATGCAAATATCTATCCTTCTTCTTCACGATGATAACTAGTGCACCCCAAGGAGATACACTAGGACCAATAAGGACTTTCTCAAGAAGGCCCTCCAACTTCAACTTGAGATAGCTTAGGTGTGGTCATCTTATATCGTGCGCATGAGATAGGCTCTGCTCCAGGACCCAAATAAATATGAAAGTCTATCTCACGTGGGAGAGGTAACCCTGACAACTCATTAGAAAAAACATATTAAAAATCTTGTAAAATGGGGTGGTCATTAAGTGACGGTCCATGAGTCTCATCCTCTAATCGGTCACTAACAATGATGGCATATAATTGACAACCATATCTTTCACACCACTTCAGCTACATAGCGGATATGGTGTGAATAGAGATGGGTCTCCTAACACCAACTATCACTAAATCCACTCCCAAATCATATACACAAGATATAATAACCTTGTTGTAATAA
The DNA here is from genome assembly GCA_018340775.1 of Taxus wallichiana var. yunnanensis. Taxonomy (NCBI): domain Eukaryota; kingdom Viridiplantae; phylum Streptophyta; class Pinopsida; order Cupressales; family Taxaceae; genus Taxus; species Taxus wallichiana. The sequence continues at coordinate 724,863,424 of CM031244.1, forward strand.
TCAACTCTAGATCTTTGTAAAGATAACCAATCCATGCCCAAGATAAATCCATATGAACCCAAGGGAAGGATATGAATATCCAAAGTCATGGTGAAGGTTTCCGGGTCCATTAGACACTCCTTAACTAAGAATTCCACTGAGAGTTTGGCTCTAGAAGCCATCTCAACATCCCAAATAAGGCCCATCCTCACTGCTACCAACCTACATCACTCTACTAATGATGGAGAAATGAAATAATCTGAAGAGCCTGAATCAAATAAGATAGGGGTAGAAATACCACCAATGTTACATGTGGTCTCAATCACCGTGTTGTGGTGCTCTGCCTGGTGGTTCTCAACCACAACATAAATCTTGTGGCTCCTAGCCATGTCACCAACCATAATGTCAAAAACATGTGCCTTACCTTGATTAACGGGGGTTATGAGGACACTCTCTCCAATGATGACCATGTACACCGCACCCATAACAACTACCTAGTCCTCTCTCTTGGGTAGATACTCATCCATGTGGCCCGATAGTCCATGCTTTGTAGAACCCGATGATACTGCCATAGATCTTTATGGGTGCTATATTGGAATTACTCCTACTAACCATGCTCGAGGTGGAGCATGTGTACTATTTTTCCCCTAGCTAGAGTTACCATATTACAACCTATTTGAGCATCATAGAGCTATGGAGGTTGAAAGGGTGGTCAATTTAGTTGTTGTTGCTGCTAAGGAGTAAGAGGACTAAAGGAATATTTTACGTAAGCATGTCCACCATGAGGAGGAGGAGCTAATCCCCTCGCCCTACTATCCTGCATCTATTTTATATGAATCCTCACTCTGTCTCGAGCCTTTGAGTCTTCCCCTCATTTCCTCCGTAAAGTATGCCTTCTCCACAACCTCTAATAGTGTTTGTGGAATATGGATGTGCACTGCCCCACCCAAGTCTAAGTTTAGGCCCCTGATGAACTTGTGAACCCTAATCTACTCATCCTGCATGTAGTCTACATACTGAAGCAAATCTAAAAACTGACCCTCATACTCTGCTACCATCATGGATGCCTATCGCAAATCATGGAACTCATCAATCCACTACTAGATGAATCTCTTGGATATGTATCTACTCCTGAAACACTCCTTAAAGAGATCCCAAGTAATTGTCTCAGAATCTACATGGAGCTTCTGCTCCTTAGTCCTCCACTAAACTCCGACACTTTGTCTCTCAGAAGGTGAATAACAAAAAAATCTTTCGTGTTTCTAGTATAAGGGCATATATTGAAGCCTCCAATCAAACTAATCAACCATGCCTTGAAATGAGAACCTCTTGTGTCTCATGCAAAATGAGGTGGGTGTAACTTTAGTGTCTCTCTCGATGTTTTTGGCTTTATCGATTGTCATCCCCTAGGTATCTCCGCATGATCATCCCTCGACCTAGGGCTCCTAGATCTGTGTCGTGTCCCAAATATCTGTCTCTATGATCTCTAGGTGGTGACTCATGTCCAACCAAATCCGTATGGGATTTATTTGACCTATCCTCAGAACTATGATGTGAAGGTGCACAAGCCTCCACTGATGGATCTTTGTCCTGTCTGCTAGGTCACCCTCTTAAATATCCTCCGTGTAAAGCTGAATTAACATGTTGTAGTGTCTACAATATATGAGGAAACATAACTACTACTTCCTGATTTGGGGGGGCAGATCTAGGTTCACGTGTAAGAACCCCTCATCTAGTCCATGCCTATTGCATACACCAAGACGAGAGTTAGTTTATCATCATCTAGGTTTTTTTTCAGCTTTCTACTTTTTAAAATATCATGCAATTTTGTGTATTTGAGGTTTGAAGTTGTGCTAGGTTTACTTGTTGTGTTTTTTGTTTCCAAGTGTGCCTGAGGTCTGAGCGATGAACCCATGTCTCTGATACCAAGTGTCACGCCCACAAAATTCTACTCTCAAATCAAAATAGAAACTAATAATTTAATAGTCAAAATTACGGTATTTTTTTTTCTAAAAGGGTTTGCAAGGTTAGACATTATCCAAAATTAATAAATTTCCTAATTAAGGTTTCCACACGACCTTACGAAGTTGGAATTAAATTAATAATTAAATATTATTAATTTACTTCCTAAGAATATTTACGGTTTAAAACATTTACCAAGTTCCATTAGTTTACTTAATTACCATGCACCAAGTTTACTTTATTTCCTATAATAAAAGTTTAATTATTTTGTCTAGCCACTAAGTGGCCCCATTCACCCCATTACCCATGCACTTTTTAATTAAATTTCATTCCCACAAAAATACCTCCCACTTAAGTGATGTAGGGTTTAATTTGAGCCATTAGATCAAATCTATCCTAGCCATTGGATTTAGGGTTTCCCTAAATATCCTTATAGGTTTCTTTTTATTTCTATTTTCTGAAATTTCATAGTCATTTGTTCATTCTTGTTTTGTAGGTTTGGAAGAGGAGAAAGAGGAGAAGCCATGAAAGCAAGAAGATAATTCATGGAGAAATTTCCTTGGTTCTAGTTACAAATGGAGAAATATTTCTCCATTCTTCTCTTCATAGATTAGTTTATTTAAGGGTTTTTATTTTAAGATTCCTCATTTGTTTATTTTAGAGATTCCATAGTGGATCTTATTTTGCTATTTAATATAAACATTTTTGAGTTCAACAATTGGGAAAACCCCATTTCATTAAATCTATGAAATTTTACACATTTGGATTCCCATAAGAGGATTTATATGCTTAAACAATCGATTTTTATCATATACTAGTTGCTACAAGTTTCATTTTGAAGATTTAAAGCTTAGATTTCATTTAAAATTCAATCCAGATTTTTCATAGTCATCGTTTTTATTGTTCATTCAAAATTGATGAAACCGACGCCCTAAAAAAACTAGCAGTCCTATGACTACCACTCTTCTTGGTGGGTGGTTTATCGACTGTCACTCTGCATTAGGTAGTGGTTCTAAAAGTACCACTCTACACAAGACGACGATTTTGTTTCCGAAAACAAAATCTTAAATTCAAGTTTTTTCAAAATGTTTTATACTTAGGTTGGTTTTTAAGGATATATTAACTTTAATTAAGGTGTCATCAATTCATTAGTTTATATATTAATATCATATCTTTGTTTCATAACTTAAAATTACCAAATGCATTGTTTTTCCATTCGGACATTAAACCTTCAACAATATGAAATGTAAGTTTTCTTTTATTAAACATACTTTGGAATTTCTCTTTTCAACCATACAATACAAATATGATAATTACAAGTTGCAATAACATTATTTTGTAATACAAAATTTCAAATCCCTTTCTTACAATAAAATTAGTCCTTTCCAACAAGGTATACAACAAAATTTCTTTCTACATTCAACTAAATCACTACAACTTGGAATAAATGAAATATACAAGACTTTATTTCAAACATACAAAAGTTACAATCTTCCACTCTAAGTGGGAACAATAATAAATTTTACAACATGGAGAATTCTTCCAACAAGGTCAAAACATAAGTCTTCTTTCCGGTCATCTCCCAACTTCATAACTTTTAAATTACATCCTTTAACTCTTCAAAACTTGAATAACCATACCAATAAAGGGTTTTAGGCAATGATCTCAACCCAACCTATAATCTAAAAAGAGGATAATCCATTTCCTTTATTGTCCCCCAAGCCCCAACCAAAGAATAATATGGCATATTATGGAACATTTGAATACTTTTACAAGAGGCTTCCACAACAAGCATTCCACAATATAACACATTCAAACAATCCATTCAAATAAAATAACAACTTCCAAAACAAGCACAAAGGGTTAATAACTGTTGGTGCTCGGTTTGAACCTCACCCTTGTCATTTTTAAATCTTCAGTTTGCATGGTTTGAAGTTGTATTTGTTTCCATGTGTGGCTACCTGAATTTTTTTTTATCTTTATCAGGGTCCTATTGTTGATTCCTCCCATGATCATGAAATCACGATGAGCCTTGTATTGTTTATTGGTTTCTTTCCATGTGACACGATTTGTAATTTGGGCAAAAATGGTGGGATTTCCCTTTCTTTTTATTCTTTCACGATCATGTTTACCCTATCAAAGTTTTTTTCAATGTCCGCGGACATGTGGTCATCCTTAATTGGATGGGGCATGGAGGGTCTATTTGGTAAACTTGTCACTTTTGTTACATTTGCAAAAGGGTTGAATTGGTCTCGTGGCTCTGTTGATTTCTAATTGGCTAGTCAAAATTATGAAGTGGCGGAGAAATTTTCTTATTTTTTCCCTAAAGATGTACACTTGTCATAAATCAAGCGGTTGCGGAAAGGTGGGCCCTTTTTGTGTTTTGAGGCATTATGGCGAAAGGAATGAAAATATAAAATAAATTCCTAAGGCCCGTAAAAGGACATGTGGCGGTTTGAAAAATCAAAAGTAGAGTGGCGGATTGGTGGAGCACTTTGAATTTTTTTGGCTTTGTTTTGAAAAAAGGAGTAAAGTTATAAAATGAGCCACGACTACTGCGGGGGGACCAATTAATGTCACATGTTTGAATCAGCATTGAAAATTCAAAGTGGGGAGGTGAGTTGCCAGAGGTTTTTGTAACTTTAAGATTTGTTATGAAAAATGAATAAAGTATAAAAGTGAAGTGTGGCCTGCTAATGCCCAAGTAAAGACACGTGTTGAGTCTACATCAAAATCGGGAGGCGGGTCACCGGAGCACTTTGGAGTTTTTAAGCTTTGTTTTTAAATGAAGTAAAAGTATAAAAGTGAGCTATGACTCTACTAGGGCCCAAATCAAAAGTTAAAAGTGAAGAGGCAGGTCACCGGGGTATTTTGAGATTCTCAACATTGTTTTGAAAAAGAATAAAAGTCATAAAGTAAGCCGTAGCCCCATTGACACCTAGGAAAGCCACGTGTAGGGCCTATATTAAAAGTGGGTGGGTGGGCCAAATTGTCTAAAAGTACTCATTTTATTTAAGTGATACAAAATGTGAAAAGCACCCCTAGACCCGCTTCAACTCAAATCTTTTCCACATGGACGACTCAAATTTGAAGTTGTGAAAGACAGAGTTAACGATTGTGATACAATGCATCTGGTTTTTCCACCATTATTGTTCATGTCCAAACCATGGACCTTAAGGGATTCAATTTCATTCATCCTTTTTGTTAATTTCATGGTCTCTCGTTGTTTTTGTCTGCGAAGTGCAATTGAATTGTTGTGGAGCTCAATTTGTAAATATGAGAAGTGCAAAAGTTGAAGTTTTGAAACAGAGTTGTTCGGGCACCTACAGAAAATGAATTACCAGAGGAGATGGATGTAGAGGAAAAGAAAGAAGAGAAGGAAGCTACAAGCTCAAAAGAGGATGGACATGATGCTAGAGGAGATGAATTGATGTCCCAAAAAAACATCCGATGAAAATAATTGAAAAAGCTTATCCTTGGTACACTTGGTAGCGTTTTGGTGTAAATTTTTTAAATATCACTTTCTGAACAAAATTGTAACAAATAAAGTATTCCTCGAATATTCTTCTTTTGGGGGGAAAGATTTGATGTAAAGTGAGTGATATAAAGGCATGAATTGGAGATGCCAAAGAGAGGTTAAATTTTACTTAAAAAGTTTGAGAGAGACCAATTTCTTGAGAAATTGTCTGACAAACCCGTTAATTTCTTGTGTTTTTAGATTTAATCATGTCAAGATGGTTACAAGTGTATAGCCATTGACAAGCTCTGAGATTGTAAATGAAACTTTCCCTAGCTGATAAATCTAATGAACCTCGAATTAATTTGTGTTGATCATGAGCATAATTGTGTTTGCTTTTATTTCATAATGTTTTCAAATAGTTTTTCTTGTTCCTGTTGCAATCTTATGTTAAAATCCATTTGAATCACACAAGATCTTATCCATGTGATAGTATTGTGGAATTTCCAATTTCATTATGAGAAGAGCTTTCATCTTGTAATGCAATAAACAATTTAAAAATCACTTTACTTTCACCGTGTTGACAAAACTTGTTTGTAAGTCTATGATTGTATATTATCCGTGATGAACCAGGATTTATAACATTTAATTGAGTCTTTAACATGATCTTTTGTGTTGAATTCTTAAATAGTGTGTGAAATTGTGCATCTCTGGGCTTCCATTGATTCACACCTTCTAGTTGAAGGAATATTTTTGCTATTTTGAAGCATTCTGTTATGTGAGTTTTCCTATTTTTGTAAAGGTTCTCAAAGATCTGGTATAATCAACTTTATTTTGATTAACTGCCCACAAAAAAATTCTCAAACAATGAATCCTACATGAACTACCCCTGTTTGTACTGTGTATCCAAAAATGAACAAATTCCATTGCGAAAATATGCAGAAACAATCAGGTTTAAATTATTGTCTTTAGTAACCTGAACCTTGTCCAGAAAATATCTACATTCTCGAGTGTGACAACTCATGATAGTTATATTGTGTTTTATTGATCATATTTTCTCAAGGTTTTTCTAAGCACCTTGTGCAAAGAAGGATCTATTTATATCCTTCATCGGTATAGGTTACGAATGGGTCCTCTCACCCCGGTCAAGGCACAACCTAAAGTAGTGAGGATAGATCAAATCCTTAATGAGGTGCTATCCATTTCTCCAATGCCTGAGTGACAAAGAGTCAGTTGAATCCCTTCCCTGGCTACAAAATGACTTATACCATGATTTTTTTGTCTCTAAGTATCTTGTTAAATCTATGATTCTACTCAACTTCCAAGGGAGAATCAATTTTTATACCAACACCTAAGTGGTACCGTTTCCGGGGATTATTTGAACATCGAAAACAACACCAAAGTGGCTTTGTTGCGAGGATTATTTGAACACCATCAACAAAAATAAGTGGCATCGTTCGGGATTATTTGAACACCGTCAATAACACTTAAGTGATGCCATTTCTGGAGAATTATTTGTACAAATGTATACACATACGGACCATGGTAATGTTTCTTACATGATTTAAGTGCAAATACATTGTTTAAATGTCATCCTTTGTTGAGATTTGTAAGAATTGTACGAGATTACAAGTTCATTGTGTAATAATTCTAGTTCCAAATTTTTGAGGTATGGTTGGATATCCTAATATGGTGCCATAAGATGTTAGAAATAGATTGCCTAAATTTCAAGGGAATAATGTCATCATTGGTGACCAGCATTTAAGACTCTTTGTCAATATGATGGAGGATTTTGAAATTGAGTTTGAAGACGTGTATATAAAATTGTTTATTCATACTCTTGAGGAGGATGCATGTGACTAGTACAAGTCTTTACCAGATAACTCAATAGATTCATGGAAAGAGATGAAAAATGCCTTTATATTGCAATATGGGGATAAGACAGACCCGGGGTCCTTTTTTTTGAATTTGAAAATATAAATAAGAATCCTAATGAATCTATCCAGGATTTCAATACTAGGTTCAATAAAACCTTGAAAAGGTTAATTATAATCCTGAGACCAAGTGTTGAATCCTATTTGATAAATTATTCTTATGCTTTTGATAAAAAGGCTATTTATTATTTAAGAGACAAAAAGTTGGGAACTTTGTTGCACACCTTCACCATGGCTTTGCAGATTGAAAATAACATCAAGGTAGTTGGAAAGCCTCCTAAGAGGGAGGGTTTCAAGTTGATCAATCCTGAAACACCTCATTCAAACAAAACTATGGATATGGAGGAGGTTGTGAAAAATTTGGCAGGAGTAGTTAAGGAGATATCCTATAAACTGGCTAGGGAAGAAAAGGGGATATGGCAGAGATCCCGTGGTCAGTCCAAGCCACAAGGTCAGGAGATATTTGGAAATCATCCCAGAGGTGATCATAGATCAAATGATAGAGGAAAGGGGCCCATGGGATCAGGAAATAGATAGCCCCACCACAACCCCGGGAAAATAGATTGGTGCCTAATCCTTTGATTGCTATGGTTTATACTATGGAAGAGGCCCATGTAATTGAGTGATGTGATAGGTGTTTCTTGCCACATTCCCCATGTGATGTAGATAAGGAAGTTGATGAAGCTGATTATGATGAGACATATGATGATCTGTGCATGATGGAGAGCCCTACAAACTCATAGCAGAGGAAAACCTCAACTGAATTGATAAGTGCCAGAACTGTTGAAGACTTCTAGGATTGTATCCACTGGGTATTACCTCTTCCTCCCATTAATGATTTTGAAATTGATATGGTACAAGCATTTGATTTTCCTAATCATGATTACGAGTACTTGAGGGCTCTCAAGATAAAAAAATACGATGGAGGAATCCCTTCGATGAAGACATGCAGCTTGTTGATTAATGCGGTAGAGGGATCGGAGAAAGAATATAACACTAGAAGTAAGGTTTTCAAAGGGGTAGGGCCATAAGCCAAGCCAAAAATCTAATTCTTACCATATTCCTGAAGGAAGCCCCTAAAAAATATGCATCTGAAAAGGCCTAATCACCCCAAATAGAACTTGTACTCCTCCCCATGCTCAGATTGTGAAAAATCCTATGTTATCAGATGAAGTTGTGAATCTCCCTCTTAATACTACCTTACCCAAATATGTTCCTTGTGTAATAGCCCAAATCTTGAGTCAGATCAAGGTTATTGTTCCTATTGTTGAATTGCTTAGAATTCCTAACCATAAGAAAAGGGCATTTGAGTATTTGGGATTAAAAGAAGAAAAGATTACCTAGGGCAAAAATGTGAACAATGTAGAGGTTCCTCCTACTATTGCAGAATTAGAAAACCATAAGCATTGGAGGAACTTAGGGAATCACCTGAGGTATATTTGGGAACTTCTTTGGTTGAATCTTAGCTAAATGTGGATCCATTTTTTACTACTTTGATTATTAAAGATAGGTTGTTACATAATTGCATGTTTGATTCAAGAGCCTCATGTAATGTAATTCCTCTTGAGGTAATGAATGAGTTAAATATCAAGGTAAAATCTTTTGGGAAATACACTGCTGTGGATTCAAGAGAAGTGACAGTAATTGGATATGTCAAAGGATTAGTAGTGCAACTGACGGCTTATCCAGGAAAGTACTTAACCTTGAATGTAGTTATTGTGGATTGTCCTGCCAAATGGGGGATGTTATTATCTAGAAAATGGGTAGCTAGTGTGGGTGGAAGTGTGAAAATGGACATGTCTTATGCAACCATACCAATTGAGGGCATCCTTGTGATGTTATATGGTGAGAAGAAAATGTGATGAGAAGTATTGTACACATGTTGATGTACAATACTTCTCATCAATACAGATGTTCATGTTGATAACTTTGTGGAGTATGTTGATTGTAAGGAACATAAATTAATGAGTGCAAGTATCTTGAGAAGGTTAGTTGTCCTTTTACTTTAATGTTTGATGGGTATTGTTCTAGTTTTGGTAATGGTATTGGTGTTATCCATATATCTCCAACCCAATAGGAGTTTAAATATTCTCTTAAACTCAATTTTGAGTGTACAAATCATATTGTAGAGTACGAAGCATTGTTGTTGGTTTTAAGGATTGCTTGGAAGTATGGTGTCGAGACATTATTGTTAAAGGGGATTTAGAGTTGATAGTAAAATAGGACAAAAAAATGTATGCTACAAAGAATCAAAGAATGAAGCAATATAAGCATGTAGTCTGGGATTTCATTGAAATGTTTGATTCTTTCAACATAATACACCATGATAGGAGATATAATATTGTAGCGGAGACAAATTGGTAGTATTGGGAGCTAGATTTTAGAATTGTACAATATCCCCTATTGTGAATATGACGTTGAAATATTGACCAGGCCGTCTTTCCCAAACAATATCAAGCATTGGCAAGTATTTGAAGATGATGCCTAGGTCCAAAGGTTTTTACAAAATAAAGGATAATTTTCTAATAAAAGTATGGACTGGAACCAATGGTGTCTGCAAATGAAGGTAAAGAGACTTTATTTGGTAAGGAAATTATTCATTAAAGACTCATATTATTCCCAGAGGGTTGGTTGCATTAGAATCCAATTTTGATAATATCGACTACATTTTCAACAGGACATATGTTAGATCTAGAGATGCTTTGTGGAACACAACCTAGGCACAAAGGATAAACCTCGAGAAAATATGGCTAAGTAGAAAATTGGATAAAGAATAAAAATAATCATATGTTTAATAGTTAAAAAGTATCAGATCGCTTGGCATGGTCTTATTCGAATTGAAAGTATATAGGGAGGAACTTTTTCAGCATGAAATACCCCCAAACTAATGCCAAGCCATTCAGAAGAAAAAAATGCCGACCAATCCACTCCTTTCCCTAAAAATACAAGAGGAGTTGAAAAATGTAAGGGATGGGGAATTATACAGCTATAAGGTACACCTCATGGGCAGCAATGCTTTGGTACATGTTAGAAAGAAGAATGGGGACATAAGGTTGTGTGTGCACTTCAGAAACTTATATAAGGCATCCATATAAGATAACTACCCTCGACCGAATATGAATAATATGTTACAATTAGTTACTTGGTTTAGAGTTTTTATCTACCTTGGATGGTTTTTCTGGGTATAACCAAGTGGTTGTGAAGCAATTAGAGAGAATCAAAACTTCTTTCACCACTCCATGGAGAACCTATGTGTATGTAAGAATGTTGTTTGACCTGATGAATGTTGGAGCTAATTTTCAAAGAGCAATGGATGTGGAATTTTCAAGATATGTAAGTGACTTCATTGCTATGTATTAGAATGATGTGACAATTTTTTCCATGAAAAGAAGTGACCACCTGCAATATTTACAAAAGATGTTGTTAAGATGTAGGGAATATGGTATCTCAATGAATCCTAAGAAGTGTCATTTTGGGGTTAAAAGGGAAAAGTTACTTGGACATATAGTATTAAAGGAAGGGTTCATGATTGATCTTGAGAGAGTGGAATCCATTAGCAAAGTTCCTATTCAAGAACCAATAAGGGAATTCAATCCTTTTTTGGGCGAGATAAATTTTATTTGAAGATTTATTTCTAACTTTGCTAAATTGACTATCCCAATCACTGTATGTTGAAGAAAGATCAAAATATCAAATGGGAAGAAACACCTATTGAAGCCTTTCTTTGGGATCAAAGAGGCATTGAATAATGCCCTTGTTTTATCATCTCCTAATTATAAAAAGGCTTTCCAAATGTTTTCCTTTACTTCTAAGAATACCATTGCATCTATCATGTTACAAAAGGATGATTAAGGAGTTGAAAGGCCAATTGATTTCTTTAGTAAAGCATTACAAGGAGCATAAATGAAGGACACTATCATGGAGAAACATGTGTTTTCTTTGGTTAGGGACATAAAAATCTTTAGGCCATATATTTTGAGTTCTAAAGTTATAGCCTATGTTCCCCACACCATGGTTAAGGATATCCTATTAGAAATGGAAGTTTCAAGTAAGAGATGCCGATGGGTAAATAAGTTGTAGGAGTATGATATGGATATCCAAACTAAAAAATTGGTCATAGGTCTGGGTCTAGCAAATCTTATGGTAGAGAGCAACATGCAAATAGTTGAGGTAAATGAAGTTGAAGAAGAAAAGTTGAATATCCTTAAAAATTGATAAATTTTGAATGGTACAAGGATATTATTTTTATCTCAAACATCTACAGTGCCCTAAATATTTAAGTAAGAATAAAAAAGAGCACTTAAGTTAACTTCCCAGAAATATGTCATCACTGATTATGGGTTAGCTTGGAAGAACCCTGAGGGAGTTCTCTTAAGATGTATCACTGAGGATGAAGCCCCAAAAATAATTGTTGATATCAACGAAGGATTTTGTGGGGAATTTATTGGGAGAGTAACAACCCACAAGATCTTAAGGGCTGGTTACTAGTGGATGACTCTTTTCGAAGATACAACTTTGTTGGTTAGGAAGTGTGAAAGTTGTAAGCACTTTTCAGGAAGATTAAAAGCTTCTGTGCCCTCCCTTTGCAGCCTATATCAATTGAAGCCCCATTTAAGCTATGGGGAATGGAATTCATTGGTGAGATTTAAGATTCTTAAAGTGTATACCATAAGTGGATTTTAGTAGCCACTGATTACTTCGCAAAGTGGGTGAAGCAAATCCCCACCAAGAAAGCAACTCACCAAATTTTCATGGAATTCATTTTAAATCATATAATCAGGTTTGTAGTGTCTACTAAGATAGTTGATGAAAATGCTATGAGCTTTCGAGCTAAATCATTTTTAGCCATGTGTTAAGAATATGGTATCAACTTAGCATATGCTTCCAATTACAATCCCTAAGGCAATAGACAAACAAAATCAAGTAATAAAAATATGTTGAAGATAATTAGGAGAACCTTGGAGTTAAACAAATGGAAGTGGGGTGAGCATTTGAAATTTGTTTTTAGGATGATAGAATCACTGTTAAAAGAGATACTACAAAAATTCCATTTGAGTTGGTGTATGGAACTCAAGATCTACTTCCCCTGCCTATGCAATTATTTTCTTATCAATTTATTGAACAATCTGAGGACCAGGAGGTTAGTCCCTATGATGCTCGTATCAATCAAATTGTTGAATTAGATGAAGAGAGAAGAGAATCCCATCAAAGACATGTGAAGTTCAGGGAGAAATTAAAGAATTCATTTGATAAAAAGGTAACTCCAAGAGTTTTCAGTGTGGGAGATCTTGTGCTATTGTGGGATATCACACATGAGGATAAGGGAAAGCATGGAAAGTTTGATGCATTATGGATGGGCCCTTATTCTATTGACATTCGGATTGGTGAGCACACCTTTTTCTTAAAATACCTAGATGGGGAATTGCTTGAGTTTTCTGTTAATGGCAGGCACTTGAAACATTTCCTTGATGATTTCTCAAAATCGAGGTATGCATCCTTATATAGTGTATAGTCCTTTGGTTTCATTATGTTTTTGTGTTTTTGTGTTTTTGTTTGTCTTGGTCCTTGATGGCCTTTTTTGTTGGTTTCTCAGTTCATTCTCAAAGGAATGATTGTTGTCTCTCTATTTTTGAGGTTGGTTCTTGACTCCGTTACCCAATGGATTTTGGCACTTGGTCTCTGTTTGTTCTTGTGGAACTCACCGAGAGTTCCCATCCATGAGTCGGAGCTGGTGTTGGTGCTCGGTTTTAACCTCACCCTTGTCATTTAAAATCTTCGATTTGTGTGGTTTGAAGTTGTCTCTATTTCCATGTGTGGCTACATGAAATTTTTTTATGTTTATCAAGGTCTTTTTGTCGATTCCTCCAATGATCATGAAATCACGTATAGCCTTGTATTTTTACTAGTTTCTTTCCATGTGACACAATTTGTAATTTGGGTGCAAATTGTGGGATTTCCTATCTTTTATTCTTTCGCAATCATGTTTTCCTTGTCAAAGCTTTTTCCAATGTACACAGACACGTGGTGGTACTTAATTAGATGCAAGACACGGTGGGTCTATTTGGTAAACTTGTCACTTTGTTACATTTTCAAAAGGGTTGAATTGGTCTCGTGGCTCAGTTGATTTCTAATTGGTTAGTCAAAATTATGAAGTGGCGGAGAAAATTTATTATTTTTCCCGAAAATGTACACTTGTCATAAATCAAGTGGTTGTGGAAAGGCGGGCCCTTTTTGTGTTTTGAGACATTATGGAAAAATGATTGAAAATATAAAATAAATGCCTAAGGCCCACAAAAGGACACATGGCGGTTTGAAAATTCAAAAGCAGTGACGGATCGACGAAGCACTTTGAAGTTTTTGGGTTTGTTTTGTGAAAAGGAGTAAAGTTATAAAATGATCCGCAACTCTGCGGGGGACCAATTAATGTCACATGTTTGAGTCAGCATTGAAAAGTCAAAGCAGGGAGGTGGGTCACTGAGAGGTTTTTGTAACTTTTAGCTTTGTTATGAAAAAAGAATAAAGTATAAAAGTGAAGCGTGGCCCCACTAATGCCCAAGTAAAGCCACGTGTTGAGTCTACATCAAAAGTGGGGAGGCGGGTCACCAGAGAACTTTGGAGTTTTTAAGCTCTATTTTGAAATGAAGTAAAAGTATAAAAGTGAGCCGCGACTCCGCTAGGGCCCACATCAAAAGTTAAAAGTGGAGAGGCGGGTCACCGGGAATTTTGAGATTCTCAGCTTTGTTTTGAAAAATAATAAAATTCATAAATTAATCTACAAATTTATCGATCGTAAAGGAAAGCCATGTGTAGGGCCTATATTAAAAGCAGATGGGCGGGCCAAATTGTTTAAAAGTACTCATTTTCTTTAAGTGATACAAAATGTGAAAATCACCACAAGACCTACTTCAACTCAAATCTTTTCCATGTGGACGACTCAAATTTTAAGTTGTGAAAGACAAAGTTAACGACTGTGATACAATGCATCTGGTTTTCCACTATTATTGCTCCTATGCAAACCAGGGGACCTTAAGGGATTCGATGGGTTTTCATCATTTTTTTCAATGAAGTGCAATCAAATTATTCTGGAGCTCGAGTTGTAAATATGAGAAGTGAAAAATTTGAAGTTTTGAAATAGAGTTACTCGGGAACTGCAGAAAATGAATTACTAGAGGAGCTAGATGAAGAGGAAAAAATTGAAGAGAAGGAAGCTTCAAGCACGAAAGAGGATGCACATGCTACCAGAGGAGATGACCTGACACCCCGATTAAAAAATTGGTGAAACTAATTGAAAAATATTATCTTTTGTACACCTGGAAGCCTTTGGGTGTAAATTTGTTAAATATCACTTCTGGAACAAATCTGTAACAAACAAAATATTCCTTGAAATATTATTCTTTTTGGGGGGAAGCTTTGATGTAAAGTGAGTGATATAAAGGCATGAATTGGAGATGCCAAAGAGAGGTTAATTTTGCTAAAAAGTTTGAGAGAGACCGATTTCTTGAGAAACCATCTGAGAAACCCATTAATTTCCTATGTTTTTAGATTTAATCATGTCAAGATGGTTACAAGTGTATAGCCATTGACAAGCTCTGAGATTTTAAATGAAATTGTTCCTTGCTGATGAATCTAATGAACCTTGAATAAATCAGAGTGATCATCAACATAATTATGTCTCGCTTTTATTTTAGAATGTTTCAAATAGTTTTTCTTGTTCCTATTGAAATCTTATGTTAAAATCCCTCAAAATCACACAAGATGTTATCCCTGTGATAGTATTGTGGCATTTGCAATTTCAGTATGAGAAGATCTTTCATCTTGTAATGCAATAAATAATTTAAAATCACTTTACTTTCACTGTGGTGACAAAGATTGTTTGTAAGAGTATGAGTGTATCTTAGGCGTGATGAACTAGGGATTTCTAACTTTTAATTGAGTCTTTAACATGAGCCTTTGTGTTGAATTATTTAAGAGTGTTTGAAATTGTACATGTCTAGGATTCCATTGATTCGCACTTTCTATTTGAAGGAATATTTTTGCTGTTTTTGAAGAATTCTCTTATGTGAGTTTTCTAATTTTCGTAAAGGTTCTCAAAGATCTGGTATAATTAACTTTATCTTTCTTAACTTCCCACCAAAAACTTCTCAAACGATGAATCCTACATGAACTACCCCTATTTGTACTGTGTATCCACAAATGAACAAATTCCATTTCCAAAATATGCAAAAACAATCAAGTTTCAATTATTATCTTTAGTAACCTGAACCTTGTCCAGAAAATATCTCCATTCTCTAGTGTGACAACTCGTGAGAGTTAGATTGTGTTGTATTGATCATATTTTCTCAAGGTTTTTCTGAGAATTGTGCAAAGAAGGATCTATTGATATCCTTCATCAATATAGGTTACAGAATGGGTCCTCTCACCCTGGTTAAAGGCACAGCCTAAAGTAGTGAGGATAGATCAAATCCTTTAATACGGTGCTATCCATTTCTCTAATGCCTGAGTGACAAAGAGTCGGATGAATTCATTCCCACTACAAAACGACTTATACCATGATTTTTCTGTCTCTAAGTATCTTGTTAAATATATGATGTTGCTCATCTTCCAAGGGAGAATCAATTTGGATACCAACAACCACAACAAGGCGCAATGGAATATGTGTGCAAGCATGTTGCCTTCTACACATGTGATAATAGAAATATTTTATCTTCTTATTGGGAATAATGGATTGCTCTATATATTTTTTATTTTTTTAACATGTAAATCCATTATCACAAATGAATAAATCCATATATAGAAGTTATCTTTTATTTATTTGCAATAAAACTAAAATCAGATTTTGATTGATTAAAGTACATACAAAATACAAATATTGTTCCTTCCTTTCACTTACAATAAATAACAAGAATTTATAATTCTCTTTTGTTTTCACATACACATCTCGCTTACAAAACAAGGATTTCCAAGGGCAATGAAAGTGCAATCACCACATCTAATACAATCACTTACATTATTTCTTTCATTACATTTTTCAATAGGGTTATATCATAAAATGCAGCAAGGAACAACACTTTCTATCCATCCCTCTCAAGAAGCTCCAATCTTCACCATCAACAAGCTCCAAGCACAACCAAAATGAGGGCCTGATATGCCTTTCAACCTACATATATCATCAAATGTCCTCTTCCCAAATGAAGTGCATGATAGCCTCCCCCAAGCCCATGGGAAAGAGGTGTACCATGATACAAGTAAGGGGGATTAAGCCTTAGGAAAACTAGGTAACTACCTAGGGCGCCAACATTAACGGGGCACCTAAATCTAAAAAAATCATTAGTTTTTGCTATTATTAGAACTTAATATTAATTTTTGTTTACGAAATTCAATATTAATTGATTCTTTTATTTATATTATTATAGAGTAATATAAATTTTATGCATACACATAAAAATATACTATAATATTTTTGCAAGTAAAAATAAATATGCATATTTTTAAGCTCATCCAATTTTCTTGGTATTATTATTCTTTCTCTAATGTAGCTCTAGATAATTGAGGTGTGTATTATTTTCTCAAAAAGGCTCATGTATTTTTTATAATGTACTTACTAATGGCAAGTACAATTGAATGAAATAATTATTTAATTATCTATTCCTAATTTTTAGGGAAATGTCTTTTTTTTATGGAGGAATTAGTAGGCTAGGTCAAGGTACCACTCTTCACAAAATGATGGGAGCCACCTAATTTTTTTAGTTTTTGCAAAAAAGTGGTGCTTTGTTTAGTTTTATGTCCCATCACCTACTTTATATTGGTAAATAAGACAAATAACCAAGCTTGTATACAAAATTGTATTTGTTGCATTCTTAGCACCTCCTCTCGATTAATTCTCCCCATCCTTGGATTATTAGTTTTCCTTAATTGATAATTTTAGACAATAATTTTAATGCATTTGTATAAATTGTTTTCTAACTTAATGATGTATTATGACCCTTATGCAAATTATAAAAAATGATAATGTTCGTAGCTTTTATTTATTTATTTTATGGGAGAGAATTATTAAATACAATTTTAAGAAGGGAATCTACTTCAATTACTACCTAGGGCGCTTCTAACCTTTACTTGGCTCTAGCTACAAGGAATGCCAAGGTGATAGCTACAAGATTTTTCCAAAAACACTAAGAAAATAATAAATAAGGGAAAGGAAGGGAAACTTAACCAACATCTAAAATTCAGCAAAAGATAAAAATCAAGAAAAAAGTTGAATGGGGAAGAAAAGAAGACCACAATACCAAATGTGACAAGATAACTACCAAGTACAACCTCCAAATAGTCTTCTCAAACCACCAAAAAGTAACTCTATTTGATCCGATTGTAATAGGAAAGAAATTCATGGCTTCCCCAAGAATCCATGAAGATGAGGGTCCATTCGCAACAAAATTCTCAATCCACAATCCACTTCCCAAAAAGAGTGGAGAAGAAAAATCAACCAAAATGAAATTGGCAACCAAAGTCAAAAACCCAGAATAAATTCAAGGAACCCAAAAATAAACCCAAAAAATCAAACCATAACAAAAACATACACATTCACATTTAACAAGTTATTTAAAACATAAACATGAAGGAGTGAGACCTACCTCAACTCTCGTGCCTAACCTGCACAAGCGCATAGTTTTTCCTTCTCCACAAGCTCCCAAGCTCTCCACCAAAATCCCCACCGAAAAGCCCCCAAAAAATAAAATTTCCACAAGAAATAGGAAAATATCTCCAACCCTCAAACCCATGGGAGGGTGACATTTGTCACCCTTCTAAATAAGCAATTCTCCATGTTAACCTAGTCCTTTTCCACACTTCCCAAAAAATAAATGAACAAGGGGGACAAAATTTGAATTAGCCTCCAAAATACCAATGCACAAAATGAAACAAAATACAATATTAGGATAGTGAAAATAGAGAGTTGGAGTGGGGAAGATGATTTTTGGGTTTCCAAAAAGCTTCCCCCATCCCTAGGTTAGGTCCTCAAGACCTATTTTAGGGTAAGGGAAACCTTCGCTTTGCCATACAAGCCTTAAAAAATTCCCTTTTTGGCAAATTTCGGGTTTAGAAGGATATGTTGGATAACCAAGGGGGACTATGGTGCCCACCCACATGATTAACAATTCCTAAGGTTCCCTAAAACAAGGTTAGCATAATTAACATACCCTTTTACCACTACTTACCCCAAAACACTAATTTAGAACAATTAAACCCAATTAGGTGAGTGATTAGGTAAAACCAATCTCACCAAGGTGCTCAAGGTTAAAAGGGTTAGAAATAAAATAAATGTGAGACTAAAACAAAAATCTAATTTTCAATAAATGACCTAAAGTGCACCAAAGTGTGAAAATGGCTAGGACAAGACAATTTGGTATCCTTTATACTGCTACAACTGAGTCCCATGTTCGCCAAGTGGTGCTACTTGGAAATTATTACACACTCAAGGAAAACCTCAAATCTGATCAACATGATAAAATATCCATATAAATCATGATGAAAATATGACTATAAAATATCAATTAAATAAAATTCAACCACATCTATTCTACCAATGATACATCGAAGTACGATCCAAATGTCAGCAATATGTAACTCAAAATCACGATCATTGTTGAATACCATTTAGAAACAAGATCTAGTAATCTACAACATCATAATATCATCATCTTAATAGCATTCATCACAACAATGACGATCAAGAAGTAATGGAAACAATACTATCAATGTGAGTCTCACATAAAACCTCTCAAGTCAGGTTAATTTGTTCCAAATAAATATGACAAGTTATATACATATATTTGAGAAATTCACCCATATAAACATTATCCTAATATAGTTCGAATATCCTTAGATTACTCATAGCCACCATACTAACTCAAAACTAAGTGCTGAGGGTATGGGTGGTAAACTAGTTTCATGAATCACGTGCACCTTCATGAAAAGGCCAAGGTGTCACCAAGGAAAACATTCAAGTAAGTGTGATTTAATTTAAATAATTCATGATAATATTCTTAAGTTCTCCAACATGAGCCAATTATCAAGTTGATCGTTAAGTAACGGAGAGAAAACTGGAGGGGCACTATTTGCGTGTTTTAGTGGAGGGATATCCTCTTAATTCACAATGCTTTGGATTTCGACATGTAATGTTACATGTCACAATAAAATTATTTTACAATCTAGAAATTTATATCCACTTCATTTGGCGTTTAAAATATAATATACATTTTCAATTTGTTTTTATAATAACTATTACAATTTATATATAAATTGAGTTAAATTTTATATAGATGTTGTTCTTTGTAATATTCTCGCATAGTTATGTGATTCTTATTTAATTTGGATACTATATTTGACTAATCAATTTCACACATTTTGAGACATTTATTTTTCCCATAAAAAATGTTGTACTAATTAATTTGAATATCCATACAAATCATAAAATTTTATGAAAAAAATTTAAAATTACAATTAAAAAAATGTTGAAGAAAATAATAGAAATGACTCACTCATAATCAATGGTGCAAACTCAAATTTTTTTAGAAAAGAGTTCTAGCTTCAACCTTCTACAAGTTCAATTTTCAAATTTCACTTTTCTTGCAAAATCCAAAATCCAGTGCATCTAGTTCACTATTCAAACTTTATTTGTAAGATATATACAAAAAAATTACAAATCAAAATCAATAAAATAAAACTAAACAAAAATTCAATAAATCTATAAAAACAAAACAAAACAAATTAAAAATCAAATTTAACAGATGTTTCTATTTTATAAATGAGATATGAAGATGTTTGTATTTCATCAATAAAATATTAAGATACTTATTTTTTTATTTAATTCACATTCATAAATTTTAATTTTCATTTATGTTATTTGTTCCCTGAATCTCACAAAATTATAATATGTAGTGTATATGTAATATTTAATTTATTAATTTTAATATATATATATGACAGCCAATTTTTGAATATACATGTCATTTTGACGTTTAAATTATATATTTACCTATTAATCATGATGGACATATTTCAAAAGTGGTGGTATTTTGACATCTAAAATGACTGAAAATGTCTAAACACCTTGCAAAATCCAACACTATCGGGGCCGAATGATAGAATTCACCATAAAAATGCATGAGATCATCGTCCTATGATGATGTCAGATGTCAAATAATCGTAAGCGGATGTCTAATAAATTTGCAATATAGGTATATATAAAAACTAGTATGCGAGAATTTTCCACAAAAGTGGGCCTTGTTTACATGTTAATTCATCCTCGCGCTAACATTGGTCCATAGTCAAACGTTGAATGTGTGTTATTCCACATTATTTTTGTCGAGAGTGGAATTTCATGGGTTTTCCGCATTTTAGGGAAACATTATAATCAATTATTTGAATTATTCGGTGGACATTCAATGGCGTGTTAAATTGGAACTCCATTTTTCCACGTGAAATTTGAATGGGTGTTGTTTCTTGGAACGAGCCACAAAATTTTTATAGTCATTACGTGTTCCACACCCATATATTTGAGGGAACCATCTACCCTCCACTCAATTTGAACCTATGTATGGTGCGTCCTCCATAAAAATATACATGATGATCATCATTGCACCATCGTTTAGGATGAAGTGGGAGGGAAAGGACGGGTGGTGTCGGTGTCGGAAATGGTCTTGTCAATGTTGGAGCTCCCACGAAATCTGCAAAATCTTTCGTATCACCGCCAACGGTGGTTGATTAAATTTGTTTGGGAGGCACATTTACCTACCCAAACCGGTTCATCCAATTTCCCATCCAACCTCCAATGGATTATATCATGTTTTCTTTGCTTTAGAATGGTCTCGTGAGTGAGTAAAGTAAGCCAACGGCTATCCTCCACTTTAAAGTAAGCCAACACGCACTAAATCATGAAGCCTAGCCTGTCTTCTCTACTTTATTGATGATGCTCAGAGTTTTATATTTGGAGGCAATAAAATACTAAGCCCTAAAGTCGGAGGCAATATTAATCCAAGAGAATTTATTAATTAGGAGACGAAGGCTTCCTTAATATAGCCACTCGCTTACCAGTTAGAAGAAGATCCTTCACAGTTTACACCCACACAGGTAATTTCATAACTTTAATTAGATTGCACTGAAAATTTGTAAGAGAAAGAAATATTTCAAGTTTAATTTACTCTTTCAAATTCCCATAATGAAAGGGAAATTGTCATGTAATCAACATGTTAATTGCAAAAAAATTGTGTATAAAATTATTATTATTATTTGTTTTAATTTTTTAAGGTTACCTAGGTAGAGGACCCAACCATTTGTGGAATCACCGGCCCACACCGCCAAAGGAACTATCTAAGGATGGGAGTTTAAGCTCTCGAATAGCCCACATATTAAACCACATTATCATGGTGCCCCATCATCGGGGTATCCAAACTATCGGTAGTAGGCTGCCTTAACACGGAGCCGAGATTTGAACCTTGAACCTCCCAATTACTAGGAGACCCAAGAACTGTTACACCACTACTTGTTAGATGTGTATAAAATTATTAATAAAGACAATGATTAAAAATAAATTGTGTGTATTGTGTGGAAACTTTTACTGTTTTAGAACACTGTTACAAAACACATTATGGTTTTAATGTATTGAAAGACACAATGTTGAAAAAAAAATGGTTTCGTAATTTTTAAAATAATATTTATATGTTTTACTAAAAAATAAAATAATACAACTATTGTGTCATTCACTTATTATTTTGTAACTCTTCAATTACAGTGAAAAATATTTTTTGAATTTACTTAGTTGCAATTAAATGACTTATAACATCATAAATTTTTTGAATGGTGTCTCGTTAACTTACAACCTATGTGACAAGTTGTGATTGACCATTAAACACTATTACTAATTTAAATTGAACTCCTCTTTATGCCATTTTATTGGTTCCTAGCTTGGTCATAGAGACCTTTTCCGTATATAGAAAAAAAATCCTATTTCCATTGACTAACAACTAAATGTCTATACGACAAGATCAATTTCATATTGACTCATCAATGACAACTAAGATTTGACACATAATTTCCACATGTTAATCACTAAACATTAATTACCATTCACATTTGAATAATTAAATTCACGCAAAGTAATGTGCTCATAGGAAAATTTTAGTCACTTAACAATAAAATTTAGGGTTGGTCGAGAAGAGTTTAGGTTGTCATCAAGTGCTTTCTTTACATGTTTCTTACCCACACTAGGGGTCTAATGTGTCCTTTGTGCCCATGGGATAATATTCATGGAACATATTATATATCAACAATATATTCTTACATGGTTGTTCAAACACCATAATCTAGGATGCCTAAAATGGGTTATGAAACATATAGTGCCAACACCTAAGTTATTACACCAAATTGATGCAAATCAAAATCATTAAAATGTTTGATGAAATTAAATTTAAATAAATTCCAAGAGCTATGTAGATTATGGTAAAGGAATGAACCCTCAAATAAAGGAATGCACCTTCATGTAAAGGAAGGAAACTGATAGGAATTTTGAGGATAAAAAATTCTTTGTTGTGGGATGTGACAAAATGTTAATTACAATAGATTGTTCGATAGATGATAGAGTATATAATATTATAGAATGTATAAATATGGGAAATAAAAATTTATATTCATTTGGTATAGATAAAAAATTTAAAGGTATAAAATTCTTGTAATAAATGATAGAAGAAGTGGAAACAAAGAGTAGTTGATACATATTGAAAACATGGAAACAAATAGTTGCCACTTGATATTTGATACATATATGCATGTCATAGAAGACTATGGTCTTGACCCCTTTTTCCAACGACTACATTTTCAATTTGATTATCTTATATGTGTCATTTAATCTTCTAAGGGGCATTCTTGAACTTACGGAAGCCTATGTAGTGCCCATTCCTTTTCGACATTATTTTCATTATGATGATATTATTGTTCGATTGATACTTACACATTTTGATTAGTACATCTTGATCAGTAGATGATAAACTATACATATATTTGTACTATTGACATGTTATGATTTAAATTTTGATTGTGATGCACTAGAATACGATGATGGACAAATATATATGTTGATTTGCACTATTTTGATTTTATACTAACATGTTATATTCTAGATGCATAACCTATGTTGGATATTTTGAGTAGAATTATGATTTTATGGATGTTAAAATCGAATTAAATTGTATGATGATAAATGATAGAATTTCTAATTTTGGATGACAATTATTGATTTCTATATGTATATTATTCTCAATGTTGTTGATACGGCCACAAGGCCAGAGAGGTATTTTATTTGTGTTGTAGGGACATTTTATCACATACATCGAAAGGGGATAGGGGATCAACAACATAAGGATGTCGGGCAACATGGACAAAATTTGACAACTTGTGTATAATGTTATGTTGTGTTGTTGCATTCTTTGTTGGGAGGTTCGCATAGGGGGTAACCTCTGTTATCTCTTGAAAGTGCACCATGTAGAGAGATGGTTGCATGGTGTCCTAGACTTGCAAATTTTATCTCTCTCTTTCGTAGATAAAATGGAAACACCTCAGTGCATGTGGTATACCTAGTTTGAGGTGTGTCTCTGTATCAAGGATGGTTCCTTATTGATGTATCCTAAACTGATTTTTGGGGTTTGAGGGTAGAAGAATATCGTAAAGAGATTCAAAACTGGGGCGATACACCAAACTAGTATGAGGTATTTGACTGAGTACATGCAAAATTGATATGGGAATGAATTCTGGATGCACAAGCCAACAATTTTCTACAGAATATTAAAGGTAAACACTTTGAGGTATTGAGGGAAAGTATCACAACAATAATTCTAAGTTAAAAATACACATTAATATCATGTAGAAATTACTAAATTTGTGATAGGGTAAGATGATTAATCAGGGAATTCAACATTCACAAGATTAATGGAACATACACAAGACTGCAAATAATTAGAAAGGCAAAAAATACTTCTCATTCAGAGGGTAAAACTGGAAAAATCTTCTTCAGGACTCTTGTATCTAAAAATTCCTCCTTTGTACTTTGCCAATGCACATAATATATAGCAAAATTAATTCATCCACCCTTCCTAAAAATAAACTAAAATTGTACTCGCCCATGCATTCTATTTTTATCCTTTATATTTAATAAAAATAAGTTAATACAAAGATGTATTGATATCCATTGTTCACATCTCGGTTAAACGAAGTTGAATGTTCTATTTTTAAGAAAAAGAATGGGTGAATAATTTTCTAACAATAAATCTTGTTTGATGAACAAGTCTTCTTCCTTGTGCATGCAAACTTGTCTTCTTGTTTGTTCTGTCCTTTTGTGAAGCCATGCGAAAATAATCCTGTGCAAGAAAATGAATACTTTTGATCTCCAATACTTAGCAAAAATTATTCATCTCATTATGGGGACCACTGGGAGCACATGTGCAATCATAATCAACTCTTATTTTGTGAAAATTAAGGTAATCAAGTCTTTAAAAGGTTGCTTTGCATTCCCTTGTTGACCTATGCTCCATGTCCTTGTGATCATATGAAAATTGCATTCGAAGTCATGTTCAAACCATCATATTGGTGGGGACCTCCTATGATTGTGTGCACTTGCCTTCACCGGGTTTGGAAACTCTTGTGGACTTAGCACATTACCATGGTTTTAGAATGCACATGGGGTTACTTTGTAAGAGTTACCATACCATATTCAACTACCTTGTATTATTGGACATACACTATAGCACTAAACATGGTCTGATGATTTTGTCCCCTTTGTATACACGCATGGCATACTATATAGTCTACCACCTTTTTATTATCAATGCCTTGCAATTTCCTTGTCGGATTTTGAATTTTGAATGGAATAAGCTTATTCTTTACCTTTTGGGTGATCATTGTTGGCATGTATGGTTGTCAGACCCCTTTGATCATTTGGGACAGAGAATATGGTTTAGAATTTTAAAAGTCAATATGCAATTTTTTTGTTTTAAACATGGGGCTGGCCCCCTCTCCATGATGACTCAACCCTCTATCATTTTGTCGGTGGCATCATTCACTCAGGTTAAGTTAGGTCCTTGATGGAGACCGTTGATCTGTGTAATGTTGGTTATTAGCCTCGATCTTCGCATACCCATAGTTAGGGTTTCGCCTTTCACATTTAATGAGGTAGGTGACTAAGGTTATGTTTTGAAATCTGATTGGTCTTTAACCGTTGATCTCTGTTTGTTGGATCTCGTTCGTTGATCTCATACCCGTGGTTAGGGTTTCAACCCTGTAATTAAAGTGGTCAGCGACATCGTAACCATGGTGGTTTGCATTGATTTTTGAGTGATCCTTGATCGTCGATTTTTGTACTTGGTCGAACATTGATCGTTGATGTTTTAATCATGGTTGAGTTCCACTAACTCACCTCTCAAGATCGATGGTAAAGGTCACTCAACCTTAATGATCACTTCATTTGGTTTTCAGCTTGTGGGTGAAGCCTTGGAAAAATTTTCATTGACGCCATTATTGAAGCTTTCTAAGCTCTTTTCTTCTTATCAACATGATTCTTTGCCATCTTGTCTTATCTTGAGCTATCTATAGGGTCCTATGGCCACCATTTTCTGATTATTCGAGATTTATTTGGTTATTTGATTTCTTACGGTCATGAGGGATCAAACACTAGTATTTCCTTGTCAGTTTTGAGTTTTGGCTGTTCATTCGGCCTCTATGGAGGAGTTAATGTGATCGAATTCCTTGAGTTTTCCTTTGGTTGTGCCTTGGTGATTCTCAATCTTTTCCTTGAAGTGGCTGTCATCTCTTGTTATTTAAGGCTTTTTTAACTCTTTCTCGAGAAATATTCGGTCGATTTTCTCAAGTTATCATCATCTTTGAGCTCGATTTTTCGTTAAAAATTATTCTCGGTTCTCTGGAGCTCTGTCCAGTCTTTGTGGACACCATTTCTGATTGTTCAAGTTTTGTGAGGCTTTTGTTACAAAGATAGGCCATCATTTCTATGGGTTAGAGCTCAAAACTATGAGGTTTTTCTATTTTATTTACTCTTGAGATCTCCGTGAATTGGATTTTGAGAAACTCTATGTAGGTATCTTTTGTCTCTAAAATTTTAGAGCTTTACGAGAACGCTTTTGGAGAGATCCCACCATTGTTGCCTTTTTCAAGATTGGTTCCTTTTATTAGCATCTTTGTTGCTTCATCATTTCCATTTTGACTTAGAAATATCGATAATTTGTCCTTGGAAATTTCCCTTTGAGTTTAAAACTTGTTTTGTGTTTGATCCTCTTTATCCTTGGACTTGATGATTTTTAGAGGGTCTTGCTACCCTCAACCCCAACTGGTAAGTTATTTCTCAATCCTTGGGCCCCCTTTTGGAAACCCTGTGAAATTTTTTTTTAGAAAAATTGGAATGAAGTGGATGATTTCCTTTATTTGTACTGTATAATTTCAAATTTAAACCTCAAAAGATATTTTTTTAGATAGCTCGGAGATGGGTATCTTTCCTTTTTCTTATGGGTATTTAAAATCATTTTCACTCAATTATTTTTCTTGGAGATGGATACTCTGTGTTTGAACATGAAAAGAATAAGGGTAGAAGATAATGGGTATTATGCGTTCAAAACTGTAGATGTGTTCTCTACATGGTTTTCTTCTTCTTGAGCTATTCTTTGAAGTTGTGATTTTCATTTGAGTTGTTCTCGAGCTCGTAGCCTACAATATTTTCATTTTCATTTCGTAATGTCAATATGGAGGGTTAAAGCCTGGTTAAATTTTTTAATAGACATCATAATGATCTTTTCTTTCATAATGAGCTCTAAACTCTCCATAATGATATCTTTGAAAACTTTGAATCTTTCTCTATAAGCTATAGTTTTTCCTGACTTTTCAATTTCTGAGATGGATTCTTTTACATTCTTATATGTATGATTTTTCTGATCTAAAGTTCTTCCTCTTTCATAGTAATTTACTATCTCTTATGTAGTCTTGTGATGGAAGGCCTTCTTGGGATGTTTGGCTCTCTTTCCATTCTTTCATTTTCCTTTTCTTAGATGAAAAGTCCCTTGTATCAAGGCCACTATAGTTCCACTGCTATCAGTTTCTAAAGATGTATGAACTTGGTCCTTGAATGTATTGTCCATGGCTGATGCACTGGATTTTAATCTAGGTGTACTTTCCTTCTGTTTGAAAGATGATAGATCTAAAACCCATTGATTCCTTTTGGTTTGAGCTATTGAGATTCTGTATAATTTCATGTGCAATAATTTTTGCAAATAAAATATTTAAAAGATTGAAAACATATTTTTGAAACTTGTATATATTGAATTGTACCTTCTGAGACTTGATATCTGATTGTTTGACCTTTCTGCAACTCTGTATTGGACATCCTTCTTCATTTTCAGTTGTAAATGACTTTTGAAATTTTGATTCTGAAAACTGAAAACTATAGAAGTTAATCATTTACTTCTTATTTGAGAACTTGGGCAAGACATGTTATTTTCTGGAATTTTTTGTTCACTATTCCTATGTTGAACATTGAAGTTTTTGTTGAGATGTTGTAGTTCCATTTCTTTTCTATTTAAATACTACATTTGATCTTCATTACAACTTTAGTATGCATGCTGGAAAATTTAAAATGTCAATTTTACATGGCAAAGCCCTATCAAAATTTTCCCAGATTTCCTTCTTTTATTCTGTTTCAGCTATAATAGATATACTTTCATGATTCCAATTAGAGAATGTATCACTTCTTCTATTGAAGTTGATTTTTTTGAAGATGAAATATGATGATATGTCATCTTTTTTCATGCCATGCTTTTCTACTTTCTTATATTACTACACATAACTTTTAAAGCATGTATTAGTTAAAAAATAATATGATGGAAAGATGTAAATGTCCATTTTACATGGCGAAACTCTGTCAAAATTTTCTCATATTTCTTTCTCATTTTTTTATGCATAACCTTATCTTTCTAGGTAACGTTATCCTTTATATTCTGATTCTTCTGCTTCACCTTTGAGTTGTATTCTGAAACATGTACTTTTTATTTGTAAAACACTCCTCCGATTTGACCTGTGTAACTTCTTCTATATCTAGAATAGCTACTAAACTTTGAGTTACATTCTTCCTTCATACAAGTATGTACTTGTGATTTATTCCAATCTTGATGTACCATAGGATAGAAGTCATTAAACTCTACAATGTTTATTTAGCAGTGAGGACTGTAATACATGATTCATTTTCGTCTTGAATGAACCTATACTTGCACACTTAAGAAAATAATTAGAAAATATTTAGGATTTTTGGCCTCTCTTATGTTCCATATTTTTTCTTTTCTTGTCTCTCTCCTTATTTCTGAGTGAATAAATCATGTATGTTGTTACAGAAAAGTACTTTAATTAGTTGTGCATTTGGATAGTATAGGAATGTGGATTAACCCTGAGCTCATAAATGATAGTTTTCTCTCTTCTTTTTTTAGGTACAGTGCTTTCAGTAGTGAATATGGAGATGGAACAAAGTTGGAGATGAAGATGCATCAACCACAACAAAAGAAACCCCCAAGGCAATGATGGGTTCATTCATACTCTATTTTCTCTTTCATGCATATGCACCTCTTATTTCAATAGCTGTATTTTCCTTTTCGGTTACATCCCATGGATTGTGTGGGAACATTTGAAATTACTTATGAATAAAATATTGAATTATAAAATTGAATGGTGTATATCTTTCCACATTTCAACTTTCTATATGGATTATATGATGAATTAAACAACTCAATATTATAATTGAATGTCTTAATCATCAAGGAAAGAAACTTAAAGAATACCTGTAACATTTAGAAATGAACTTTGATTCTTGCAATCTGCAATTATGATTATTGTTCCAAAAATTAACACTTCATCTATTCTGCAATTCGATGTCTTCATCAAGATAACACATCTATCCTTCGGGGATTTGTGTTCTTTTGCTAAAGATAGTCATGAAATTATAGACTATGTGATTTGTTATGTTTTGTAACAACACACATAGCTACATATTTCATGTAATCATTAATTAATTCAATAGAAACAATATTAAATGAAATAATCTCCCTAGCTTAGTTTAACTTTACCAATTCCATCCATCGTAATGAAGTTTTGAGTTTTCCATTTTTGCACAAGTGTAAAATAGTCAACATTTTTGGTGATCCTATGGGGAAAGTTTCCTGCTAGCTTGTAAACTAGTGCCTTTCTCTTTTCCATTGGGCATGGAGTCCAAAGCATGTAACGAAAATCCTCCTTCTGAAGGTCTAACCCTTCCAAAATGAACTAAAATTGAAAGGATCTGGTAAACTAGATCACGTGCATGAATGCACTTTATTGAATTGAAAAATATTGCAATGTGCAGGAACTACACTTATTGAAGTGAAATCCTACTCTAAATAGACAATGGAGGATTTTCAATACTAGTGTTTGAGAAACATATCATTCACAGGAATGGGAAGTTCATCTCCATTTAGCCTTGAAAGATGAAAAGCATTGAGTTCTTTTTAGAATGAAATCATGTAGGACCACTCTAGATTGTATCAAACTTTGTGTGTCTTCTTGGCTTTTACATGATCAACATCCCACTTCAACACAATATCTCCTTCATTGAAGATTCTTAACTTAGCCTTCTTATCAAAAGTTTTCTTCATTTGTTTATGATTCTTTTCCATGTTTACATGAGCTTGATCTCTTAGCTCTTGTAATTCCATTAATTCTACATAACGAACCTGCAATGGTTCATTCTCAAGCAACTCCATTTGATGTAGCAAATCTAATGCGGGTAACTCAATTGAAATAGACATTCTTGCTTCTCTTCCATAAACAAGCTTGTATGGTGAATTGCCAAATGATCTTTTAGGAGTCACTCTATCAGCCCAATGTTTCTGAATTCAACATTAGATGCCAAGCTCTCTGGTTATCTTTGAGTGGTTCTTATGATGATCCTTAAAAATTATTGTTAGTACTTTCAGCTAACCCATTACCTTGTGGGTAATAATTAGATGAAAAACTTATATAAATTCCATGGTTGACATCCCAATCTGTTACCTTTACACCAAGAAATGCTAAAGCATTATCTGAAATGATAGTTGTTGGAACACCAAATTTGTAAACTATACCTTCATAAAAGGATAGTATCGAAGTTTCATTAGCATCTTTCAAGGCTATTGCTTTAGTACAACATGTAAAGTAATCTATAGAATTCAAAATCCACTTATGTCCTTGTGAAAAAGGTGGGTTAATCATCCCAATAAAGTCAAGACTTCACTGCATAAAAGGTTGATCAACTTAAATAGGTTGTAAACGCAACGAAGCTAAGCATTTTTTTCCAACAAAGAAATCACATTTTTTACACTTTCTAATCCATTTGAAATAGTCTTTGAATATTCTAGACCAATATTAACCAACTTTCATAATTTTTAAGGTCATGTGGTACATGATGAGAAGTGACCTCCTATAGGTCCTTCATGAAATTCTAATAATAATTGCTGAATTCTATCATAATCAACACATCGCAACAAGATTTCGTTTATATCTTTTTTGAATAACACACCATCAATAAAAACATAAGGTACAACTTGTAACCTGAAATACCTTCGTTTATTCTTGTCCATACCTTCCATTAAATAGTATGTTGTAGATAGTTAACTAAATCAGTCATCCATCTTGATTCCTGAACTTCTTGAGTAAGTTCAGGTTGCTGATTTTCTGGCTACACCATGACGTCTAATTGCTGATACGTAATTTCAGCATGTTGTTTTGAATCTTTTGATTCTGTAGCCTGTTATTTTTCCATATCAGCAATTAGATGTTCACATAAACCTTTACCTCAAACTGTCTTCGCAATACAAATATCAACATCGTATTCCATGACCTTCGTTATCCAACCTACTCTTTTCTCATTCAATTCTTTATTTAACAAGAAAGCTTTCACACTTGGATGAGAAACAAGAACATGAATTTTGTTTTTTGAAAGCATGTACTTAAAATTATTTAGTCCTCTGACTACTGAAAGTACTTGTTTTTCAAGAAATGTGTACCTTGTTTCGTAGTCATGCAAGCTTTGTCCAAAGAAAGCAATTGGCTGCTCAATATTTTCATCATTAACTTGAGTTAATATGGTTAAGATTGTTTCAGCTCCTACAAGTGCATACATTGTAAAATCTTTATCAAAATTTGGATTTACAAGATTAGGAGCCTGAGAGATGGCTTTTTTAATTGATTCAAACCCTTCTCTCCCCTCGTTGATCCAAGATAAAGTCTTCTCTTTCTTTAACATAGCTGTGAATGGTTTAACCAACACTGGAAAATATGGAACAAATCTTCTAAAAGTATATTTTCTAATGCCTTCTTATGATGAGGCAATGATAGTGTGATATGGATTCGATAATGAAAGGATCAATTACTACACCTTTCGTAGAAACAATGTGACCGAGTAATTTACCTTGATGTACTTGAAAATATAGACTTTTGGGATTCAAAGATATTCCAAACTCGTCTTCTTAACTCAAAATTCTACCTTAGATGTATTAGATGCTCATATGATTTTTTTGAAAATACAAAGACATCATATAAATAAACAAGGATGCATTTATTTAACAAGCTATGAAAATCCATGTCCATTGCACGTTGAAATGTTGCACAAACATTTGAAATGCCAAAAGGCATTCTTTTGTATGCATAAGTACCCCACTTGGTGGTAAAAGTGGTTTTGTACCTATCTTCTTCTTGACTAGAATTTGATTGTATCCACTGTAACCATCTAGAAGAGATAGTTTATATGAACTAGAAGTCGTTGTCCTAAAATCTGATCCATATTTGGAAGTGAGTAATGATCTTTTAATGAATCTTTATTTAGATCTCTAAATCGACACATAATCCAATTTCTCCATTCTTTGTCTCGAACATGAGCAAGATTGGCTACCCAACTTGAATTCTTAACTTGAAATACAATACCTGATTTGATCAACTTAGATAATTCTTTCCTCATTAGAGGATCTATTTTGGGATTTATAGGCCTCTGTTTTTACCTAACTGGCTTGGAATTTGGCTGTAATTCAATAGTATGTTGTGCTAAACTAGGATCAAACCCTTTCAGGTCTTGGTATTTCCAAGTAAAAACATCTTTAAATTTTTGAAAAGATTAATAAATGAATGCTTTTCAAATAAGAACATACCTTTCAAGAAACAATTTTTTTCCTTCATCCATTGAGTTTTCATCATAATTATCAGCATATCTTGACATCTTAGTTTTGTCTTTCCTTAATCGATCATCAGTCTGTTGAAGATGTATTTTAATGTGACCAAACCTCGAGGTAATTTATTAATCTTTAATTAAACAATCTGGTCACCATAGAAGTGTTATAATTTATCTTGATTTACTACGTAAAATTCAGCTTCTTACTACAAATACCTTTAGATTTTATCATCATTTTAAAAACTGCCAATTAAGATCATTATCATGTATCGAAGGCCTTACAATCACATTTATTTGAGGCTGAATCTCGTTGTTTCTAATCTATTCTAGCACTTCAAAACTCGCACCAATTGCTGCAAGTCTATCTGTATGCTTATTATTTGTTTTAGGAATGGACTAGACATTAATAACATCAAAATATTCCATTAAGTCTAAAAATATTTGTCTGTAAGACTTCATTAATGGATTCTTACAAACAATGAAATTTCTTACTTTATTGATAACCAACTCGAGAATCACCAAAAATATGTAGCATGCTAATACCTCTCTTTCGCCCAAAGTAGGTCATGAATTAACGTTTCGTATTCAACCACATTACAAGTGCATGAAAATTAGAGACTCAAATATGAGAAATAACTTTCATTTGTTGGGAAGTGAGCATCAAACCTGCTCCTTGTCCTTTCTTGTTTCTAGCTCCATCAAATTGAAGCTTCAAAATTCCTTCTACTGCATTTTCTTTTTTGGACAACAAGGAATTGGTGTGTTTTGCTCATGTAGACAATACACACAAAAAAATGTTCTTCCACTTCTTTGAAAGTATCATGAGCATGTTCTTCATGTGTATTTTCATCCATAAACAGTTTAAAAACACCATCTAAGGTGAAAACATGAGTTGTATTATCGAAATCGATCGGTGTAAGGATACATAATTAGCTAATGCATTAGAAGTGTGAGGCTTAATATGAAATATGGCAAACAATTCTGAATTAATAGTAACTTTGATTCCATAACGTGTAGTGAAAAATAAGAAAAACCAATATGAAGAGAGATAACCTTCTATCTTTGTTGTGAAATCTCTAGATAAGCATATAGCAAAGTGAGGAGGTAAATCCATAACAATAATATCTTGCAAAATGGAAACATTTAGGAAAGCATGCAATTTTACTTCTAGATTTCTGATGACACCAAATGTATTTGTAGCATTCCATCAAGCTGGAGGACACTCTTTTTGTAGGTTCATAATGCAAACCCAATTTTTATGTAATTACTTTTGGCATAACTATGCTACTTGCACCGCTGTCCACCATATCGTTATGAACAAGATGTTCTCCAATAATCAATGACAAATAAAATGGTGGTGGTTTCTTTATGTCATGAGCATTTAAAATTTTTGAACCATCCATTTAACTTCTTTAACACTATCTTGTTCTATTGTTCCAAGGACCATATCTATTTTATGAACTTCCTATTCTCATGTTTTTGATGAAATCTACATCTTAGCAAGTTCATGGAAAAGTAAATCTTGCTATCTGGAATACTTAGAGCATCCCACATTGAGATGTTAAAATTATTATTTTTCATTACATCCATAATGTTAAAATAAGTAACAATTTCAGAGACAGATTCTAGTGTTTTAGCATAGGCTTTAACGAAAATTGATTCTGCTTCAAATTGCTTTTTGATATCTGCGTATAAAAACATTCTTGGATCATGTTGTAGTTTTTTTGCTGCTCTTTACTAGCTGAAGCACTTTCTATTTTTGTGGAACAACAAAACTGTTAGTTCTTGTTTGCTTTGTAGTTGTTGTTTTATCGGTGACAGTGGGTAGAACAAACCTATTTTGCCATTTTTAAATTTTTGTAGCTTTTTGTTGAGCCCTAGTAGTAATCGCAATGAAATCATCCTCACTAAAACCGACTAAGTTCTGTTTAGGTGATTTATGATCATGATTTTATTACTTGCCCATGCTTTATTTGAGGCATGAACAATGTCTCGGATTGAGGTTGTATAACAAGACTTATTTTCAAAAAGCATTTGGGTAACTTGTAGCTAAATGAGGTTGATTACAAGGTTGACACCATTCTTCTCGGTATCCATATTAACTAAGACTAAAGCTTTAGACGGAGAGAGGAACCTTTGGATCAAACCGTCTTTTCGGATAAGACGGCCTATAATTCTATTTTTGCTAGTAAGGCTGCCTATTATAATAGTTTTGCTTTGATAAGGGGCTTGATAAGGTCTGCTAGGTAATACAAGTCTACTCTTAATTGAAGTCATCTTGTTTCCCATAGTCTGCAAATCCTTAAACACGCATCCGATGGGGCTATAATATTAGGTTTGGTAATCATGATAGGTTGTGGGATAGGTGCTAAATTTGCCAAAAAAGGCATTGAAGGCCTTGGTACTAATTTTCCGGCTTGAATAAGGTTGTTTTCAGCTTTTATAGCAATTTCATAAGCATCCTAAGAGTATCACCTCCCATAGACGAGAATCATAGTTGAGATATTACTATTTAATGTTCTTAGATAATAAAGGAAAATGTGAACAACTTGAGGCTTAACACTTGCTAGGATTCTTTCCCAAGTTCTAGAAAAACGAATGTTAAAACTAGACATAAATTCATGAGGAGATCTTCTAATGGTAGATAGTTGTTCTATGAGGGATAAATGATCTAAATTATCTTGAAATTGTTTTAGCAATTTACCACCTAAATCATCCCAAGTTCTTATGCTTCCAATCTCTAAATTTCTATACCATTGCAAGGCTTTTCCTTTAAAGGATGCAACTAAAAGTCTCAAAGCCACATCTTCATGAGTAATATTATGGACTACACATATGGTTGCAACATCTTTGATATGCTCTGTAGGTGTAACTTGATTTTCACCCGTAAATGAAGGCAAATGTTTCATGGAAGCATTAGGGATATCATGGTAAACTAAAATTACCAATGGGTCATTAGTAAAGATCACAAAATTCCTAGGTCGTTCGATAGCCATTTAAAAACCTAGATCTAAATAGAGAAATTGATACATGGTGAAGGAATATTCAGAGGAGGGTTATCAAAACCAGTCCTATTATAAGTTAAAGTATTACCAACTCTTCTCCTTCTTACAAAATTCAAAGGTAAAGAAATAAACTCGAAGGAATTCCTCTTGATGATGATCTTGTAGTCACTTTAGGCATGGAACATGTTGCAATCTGGTTTAAAATAATTAATACAAAGTTGCCAAATAAATATTTAAATCTTTAGAAAAAATTATTGTTGCTTGCTGATCCAAAAAGTAACTTTTGCTTGCTATAAATCTGTTGTAAATTGCTATAATTTTCTCGCAGATCTGATTTGTTGTCCCACCAGCATGTCAAAAATGTTATCTCTCGAAAGTGCACCTGTAGAGATGGTCAGCAGTGTTCTAGGCTAGAAAATTTTATCTCTCTCTTTCGTAGATACAATAAAAACACCTCAAGTCTGTGGGTATACCTATTTTGAGGTGAGTCACTAGTATCAAGGACGGTTTCTTATTGATGTATCCTAAACTAATTTTTTGGGGTTTGAGGGTAGAAGAAGACCGTAAAAGATTCAAAACTGGGTGATAAACCAAACTATTTTTAGGTCTTTGACTGAGTACATGCACAATTGATATGGGAATGAATTCTTGATGCACAAGCCAACAATTTTCTATAGAATATTAAAGGCAAACACATTGAGATATTGAGGGAAAGTATCCCAACAATAATGCTGAGTTAAACATACACATTAATATGATGCATAAATTACTTGAATTTACAATAGGGAAGATGATTAATCGAGAATTCAACATTCACAAGATTAATGAAACATACACAAGACTGTAAATAATAGGAAAGGAAAAAAATACTTTTCATTCGTAGGGCAAAGACAAAATCTTCTTTAGCACTCATGTATATAAAAATTCCTTTATGCTTCGCACAGAGCACACAATATATAGCAAAATTAATTCACCCAACCTTCCTAAAAATAGGCTACAATTTTACTTGCCCATGCATCCTATTCTTATCCTTTATTTAATAAAAAAATAATAAAATAAAGATGGCTAATACAAAGGGGCATTAATATCCATTGGTTACATCTCACTCAAACTAAATTTGATTTGTTTAATTTTAAGAAAAAGCATGGGTGAATAATTTGCTAATAATAAATCTTGCTTGATGAGCAAGTCTCCTTCCTTGTGCATACAAATTTGTCTTCTTGTCTGTTCTGTCCTTTTGTGAAGGCATGCAAATATACTCTTGTGCAAGAAAATAAATACTTTTGATCTCCAATACTTATAAAATTATTCACCTCACGGTGGGAACACTAGAAGTACATGTGCAATCATAATCAACTCTTATTTTGTGAAAATTAAGGTAATCAAATCTTCAAAAGGTTGCTTGATTTCGATGTTGATGTCCGATCCATCTTATTTTCATCCTATGAAAATTGTATTCCAAGTCATGTTCAAACCATCACATCGGTGGGGACCACCTATGATTGTGTGCACTTGTCTTCATTGGGTTTGGTGACTCTTGTGGACTTAGCAAATTACCATGGTTTTAAAATGCACATGGGGTTACTTTGTAAGAATTACCGTACCATGTTTGACCACCTTTTATTATTGGACATAGACTATAACACTAACCATGGTCTAATGATTTGGCGCCATTTGTATACATTCATGGCATACTATATAGTCTACCAACTTTTTGATTATCAACGCCCTACAATTTTCTTGTCATTTTTTGCATTTTCAATGGAATAAGGTTATTATTTACCTTTTGGGTGATCATTGTTGGCATGTATGGTTTTTTTCCCCCTTTGATCATTTGTGACATAGAATATGGTTTGGACTTTAAAACGTCAATATGCAATGATTTTTGTTTTAAACATGGGGTTGGCCCCCTCTCCACGATGACTCACCCCTTTATCATTTTATTGGCGGCATCATTTACTTATGTTGAGTTAGGTCCTCGATTGAGACCGTCGATCTATGTACTATTGGTTCTTATCCTTTGATCTTCGTGTATCCAGAGTTAGGGTTTCACCTTTTGCATTTAATGGGGTAGGTAATCTGCAGCTTATGTTTGAAATTGATGATAGGTCTTTAACCATTTATTTTTATACTGTTGGATCTAAGGTCGTCAATCTTATACCCATGGTTAGGGTTTCAACCATGCAATTAAATTGGTCAGTGGCATTGTAACCATGGTGGTTTGCATTGCTTTTGGAATGATCCTTGATCGTCGATTTTTTGTATTCGATCGAACACTGATCATTGATGTTTTAATCATGGTTGAGTTCAAGTAACTCACCTCTCCAACTTGGATGGTAAAGGTCACTCGACCTTAATGACCACTTCATTTGGTTTTCTGCCTTGATGGTGAAACCATGACAAAATTTTCATTGATGCCATTGTTGAAGCTTTCTGAGCTTTGTTCTTCTTATCAACATGGTTCTCTACCTCTCTTTGCTTCTCTTGAGCTATCTGCAGGGTCCTATGGCTAGCATTTTCTAGTTATTCAAAATTTATTTGGTTATGTGATGTCTTGCGGTCGTGAGTGCTCGAACACTGGTATTTCCTTGTTGTTTTAAGTTTTGGTTGTTTGGCCTCTATGGAGGAGTTCATGAGCTCGACTTCCTTGAGTTTTGCTTTATGGATGTGCCTTGGTCATTCCTGAGCTTTTCCTTGGAAGTGGCCGCCATCTCTTGTTCTTTAAAGCTTTGTTAAGTTTTTGTGAGAAAGATTCGATTGATTTTAACAAGCTATCATCGTATTCGAGCTTTGATTTATGTAAAAATGGTTCTATGTTGTCTGCGGAGCTCTGTGAGGTATTTGCGGACACTGCTTCTAATTATTCGAGTTCGGGAGGCTTTTTTTGCAAAAGAATGGCCACCGTTTCTATGGGTTTGAGCTTGAAACTATTAGGTTTTTATATTTTCTTTACTATAGAGATCTTTGTGAATTGGTTTTTGAGAAACCACTGTGCATGTATCTTTTGTCTCTAAAATTTTAGAGCTTTACAGAGCAAGCTTTTAGAGAGATCCTTCCATTGTTGAAAATTTTCAAGCTCGGTTTCCTTTTATTAGCATCTCTACCGCTTCATCATTTCCATTTTTACTTTGAAAATAATGATATTTTGTTCCTTCTTTGCATTCATTTTTTTATTTCGTGGTTCCATCGGAGATTTTGAGTTGAAACTTGTTCTGGGTTTTCTCCTCTTCACCTTGGACTTGATGATATTTCAAGGGTCTCGCTCCTGGACACCAACCGGTAAGTTCTTTCTCAATCCTTGATCCCCTTTTGGAAACACTATGAAAAATATTTTTAGAAAAAGTGGAATGAAGTGGATGATTTCCTTTATCTATACCTATATAATTTAAAATTTAAACCTCAAAAGCTATTTTTATGGATAACCCGGACACGGGTATCTTTCCTTTTGCTTATGGGTATTTAAAATCATTTTCTCTCCATTACTTTTCTTGAGATGGATACTTTGTGTTTGAACATGAAAATAATAACAAAGAGAAGATAATGGGTATTCGGTGTTCAAAATCGTAGATGCTTTTGATACGAGATTTTCTTCTTCTTGAGCTATTATTTAAAGTTGTGATTTTAATTTGAGCTATTCTCGAGCTCATGACCTACAATATTTTCATTTTCATTTCGTAATATTAATATGGAGGGCGAAGCCCTAGAACTTTTTATAGACACCATAATGATCTCTTTGAGCTCTAAACTCTGAAATTTCTGTCTCTATAAGCTCTGATTTTTCCCAACTTTTCAAGTTCTGAGATGGATTCTTTTACATTCTTCTTTGTATGAGTTTTCTGATGCGAACTTATTCCTCTTTCATAAGTAACTTTACTATCTTTTATATAGTCTTATCTTTGGAAGGAGTTCTTGGGATGCCTGGCTCTCTTTCCATTTTTTCATTTTCCTTTTCTCAGCTAAAGCGTCCTAATATCAAGGCCACTTTGTAGTTCCACTACTATCATTTTCTAAAGATGTATGAACTTGGTCCTTGAATGTATTATCTATGATCGATGTCTTTGATTTTAACCTCAGGTGTACTTTCCTTCTATTTCAAAGATGACGATCTTAAACCCATTGATTCCTTCCGGTTTGAGCTATTGAGACTCTATATAATTTCTTGTGCAAGAATTTTTGCAAACAAATATATTTAAAAGACCAAAACATATTTAAACATGTATATATTGAGTTGTACCTTTTGAGACTTGATATCTTATTATTTGACCTTTCCGAAACTCTGTACTCGACATGCTTCTTCGTTTTAAGTTGTAAAGGGCTTTGCAAATTTGATTCTGAAAACTGAAAACTTTAGAAGTTTATCATTTATTTCTTATTTGAGAATTCGGGTAAGACATGTTATTTCTGGCATTTTTGGTTCACCATTTCCACATGCTGAACATTGAATTTTTTGTTGAGTTGTAGTTCCATTTATTTTCTATTTAAATACTTATTTGATCTTAATTAGAACTTTAGTATGCATGCTAGAAAATTTAAAATGTCAATTTTACATGGTGAAGCCCTGTCAAATTTTTTCCAGATTTCCTTCTTTTAATTTGTTTCAATTGTAATAGATGTACTTTCTTGATTCAAATTACATAATGTATCACTTCTTATATTGAAGCTGATTTATTGTTGGAAGATGAAATATGATAAGCTGTCATTTTCTCATGCCATGATTTTACTGCTTTCGATATTACTATTTTATTTACATATAGCATTTAAAGCATGTATTAGTTAAAAATAGTATGAGAGAAAGATGTAAATTTCAATTTTACATGGTGTTGGGTTTTAAAATAATACTTTTCAGAAAACCACAGTCAGGGGACAACAAGTCCCTCCTCTTTAATGGGAGAGGTTCCCTTATTGAAAGCAAGCAGCAAAACTTATGCACAAATATACAACTTTCAAAGTGGAGGATCCTGATACTTTGCAATGTTTCATATCAAAAACAGATTGTCAACACAAAAGAAATGGAAGAATTAAGGAGATGGGAAAGGAAGAACAATATCAATACTTTCAGGAAATATAGATGGCAGAGTATATCCTTATGCATATTGAACAAAAGAAATGCAGAATAGAATCAATCACTCTCACAAAAGATATAATTTCACAAACACACGGTTCAAATCACGCCAACAAGAACAAAAACTTTCTCTCTGCAAAATGTAAATGAATCGCAAGCCTCAGATGAGGAAGGAAGGAATGATAGAGGAAGAAGAGGAAATAAAAACTTTTGTATTGATCACTTTTAAATGTCTTACATTTGCAGAGCACCGAGATCAAACACCCGTAATGAGGTAAAGCTCTAACATTGATAAATGAAGAACAGAGAAAAGAAGAAGAATAGGAGGAGATTAGATTTGGAAGATCAACAACCAAACATAAATGCCCTTGTAAATATGCTTCGATTTGTCAAGTCTTTTTCTTCATGGCTACAAACCATCTTTGGAGAAGAAAAGTATTAGATTAGATCAAATGTGTCTCTCGAAGCAAATCGATTTGCATATTAATGGAGTTAAAACATTTTCCATCAAATCCATATGTCCAGTCAGTTCTTCAAGTCTGTTTAGCATGTTGGAGAAGGAAAAATGGTGGATTGAAGCAAATATGATCTTGAAAAACAATCAGATTTTGCATTAATGGTAGGAAATCCATTTTGAATACTTAAACCAATCAAAACATTCTGAAAGTAATATTTTATGCATTCATGGCATAGAGGAGATCGAGATATTTCCAGTGATAAATTTTTTGTCAAATTTCGAGCTCTAGATCGAAATATATGGTCAATTGAAAATATGGGTCACGTCTGTACAAAAATGGTGAAAAAACAAGTTCACAAAATGGATCCGCGGGCCTGAAAATGGAATTGCGCCCTTAGCGCACAAAAAAAAATGCAAATGCCAAATTTCCCCCAATCCCTCGCAAGCCCGCTTTTGATATTTATCAGACACATGTCCATTTGGCATCACTAGGGATGCGGTTCTCTTTTTAGAATTTTACTTTACTTTTGAGAAAAATTCTCAAAATGCTTCGTTAGCCCACCTCTCCACTTTGACTTTTCAACACATGACATTAACATGTGGCATTACTTGTATTTTATGGAGTTGCGATTCACTTTACAACTTTACTAATTCATTTTGGAAATAAAACAAAAATTACCAAAATGCTCCGAAGGCCCGCCTCCAATTGGAAATTGGAAAAGGCCCGCATCCAATTGGAAATGCGAGAGATGGTGTCACTCACGACTATGGAAAAAGGAAATTGAAGGAAAAACCTACAATTTACGCCCGAGTTTTGATTGTTCTCCTTGGAAGGAAGAATTTGTAGGTAATTAAACAACTCGATATAATCCACAACCATAGAAAAGTATTTCCCATTTCATTCAAATAGAAGAAACAAATTTTGAAGCCCTAGGTGAGAAAACAGAAAGTTGAAACCATCTAGACTAGATAATTTTGGAATGAGAAAGGGTGAGGCTGGAACCGGGTATAAATGACATCAAAACATGAATTTTCTATCTTCCCAGACCTCTTACTTTATTTCAAATCTTCTTCAATGGCACCAACTAATTTTTTTTGAAATTTGACTTCGAAATGATGGGAATTTTTAGGGCGACAACAACTAGATCTTTCGGGGATGACTTATCTTGGACATAGGAATGAGGTAAGATCAATAACCATAGAAAAATTCTGTGAAGTAGGCCAGTCCCTTACCCATATGGAAAATAGAGTCAAATGTGAAGCAATATAGAAGATAACAAAAAAAGGGAAACAAACCAAAAACCAAAACAACGTATATACAAAAGGACTATCAAATCCCCTAGGACTTGAACAACTTCAAATACTACCCACTATAAGGAAGTGGGAGAGGAGATCCATCCATGTAGTCTAGATAGAAAGAATTTTCGCCAACAAAATGCCTGATTTTGAAAGGACCAAGCCAAAGAGATTCAAACTTACCATGGCTTCCTCGAGGCTCGTGTCTTTTGTCCCATAACAGAACAATGTATCCCACTTGAAACTCTCTTGGTCTGGCCTTCTTATCAAACAAAGCCTTCACCTTTTGTTGATGAGCTGAAATCCTATCAAAAACTTGTATTTTGTCTTCATTCAGCTTCTGGAGGTACATGATCCTTTTGTCTAGGGAACTGGTGAAGCTTGAATCCTCAATAGCTTTCATCAAATGCAGGGATGGAAATTCCACTGTCATTGGTAGTTGAGCTTCAACACCATACACCACTTAGAAAGGAGACATTCCAATTGCTCTTTTTGGTGTAATCTTATCAGCCCAAAGAGCATCATAAATTTTCTTGTGCCAATTCCTCTTAGATTCATTGACAAGCTTTAAAACAATGGAAACCAAGTTCTTATTTTTGACTCGTCTTGTCCATTCCCTTGGGGATAGTAGTATGAAGAATGAGAAAGGGAGATTCCATAACCATAACAGAAGTCCATCATTTCAGTAGAAGAAAAATTAGAAGCATTGTCAATTACAATCTTGTTTGGTATCCCAAACCTTATCAAAATGTTCTCCTTGATGAAATTGCATACTACCTTAGAAGTAGTACTTTTGACTGGGATGGCTTCCACCCACTTTGTGAAATAATCTGTGGTAGTTAACACATGAGTATGCCTAGCACTGGAAGATGGATTGAGTGTTCCAATGA
This sequence comes from Taxus wallichiana var. yunnanensis, assembly GCA_018340775.1. Taxonomy (NCBI): domain Eukaryota; kingdom Viridiplantae; phylum Streptophyta; class Pinopsida; order Cupressales; family Taxaceae; genus Taxus; species Taxus wallichiana. The sequence continues at coordinate 724,906,730 of CM031244.1, forward strand.
AGTCCAGACCCCACTGTTGAAAGGGCTCATCAATCACTACTAGCTTGAGAGGTAAAGCAGCCAACTTAGGTCTTCCAACAAAAGTTTGACATGCTTCACATTAACTTGACCATTTAGATGCATCTTTGAAAAATGTGGGCGATAGTACCCAACATGAAGGATTTTGTGAGCAAAGTGATAGTAGAAAGAGAGAAATGACCTCCACAAGCTTGGTCATGGAAAGTTGAGAACAATTTCTTCTTTTGCTCATGGTCTACACATTTCAAGAATCTTCCATCTATGCCTCGTTTGAACAAAAAAATATCCCACAAGGTATATATTGTGCAAACCTTGGCTTGATGGATCTCTTTTCTTTGAAATTCAAATGAGAAGGGCATTCTCCATAGGTGAGAAAGTGAGCAATGTTAGCATACCATTCATCTGTTGAACTAAGGAAAACAACTATAGGAACATCAGCTACCTCTTGGGACAACTTCTTATCATCTCCTTCAAGAATGAGTTCACACAAGCCTTTACCATTGATTAGATTTCTTGGCTCAATGTAAATATCATACTCTTGGAATTTTTCCACCCAATTTCCTCTCTTTGTTCCAAACTCCTGTTGTGTCGAATAAATTTGATTGTTGTATCGGTATAAGCACAACATAATGAGAGTTAAGAATATAGAACTGAAACCGCTTAATAGCTTTAACCACTTCAAAAGCATTTTTCTCCATTATAGTGTACTTCAATTCATGATCCTTTAGGACATAACTCATGAAGGCAATTGGGTGCTCATGATTCTCATAATTTTTTGAGTCGTCTGATAATAGCCAAGGTATTCTCTATGGCATAGAAATAGATAATGAAATCTTTGTTAAAATTAGGACATGCTAAGATGGGAGTCTTATCAATGGCTTTCTTTATTCCCTCAAAATCTTCTTTACCTTCGAAATTCCACCCAAAAATCTTCTTTCCTTTCATCATCCGAGAAATGGTCATGGTCGATTCAGCAAAATCTGGGATGAATCACACGAGGAAATTGATCTTGCAAAAGGAGTGAACACCCTTCTTCTTTGGTAGGGAGGGGAATCTTTTGGATTGCTAGAACTCTTTCAGGTCAATTTTGATTCCTTGCTTGGATGCAATATGTCCCAATAGCTTACCTTCATGACACGAGAAGATTGACTTCTTAGGGTTGAGAGAAACCCCATGATCTCTGCACTTTTGAAGAACTATTTCCAAGTGCTGAAAGTGATCTGCTCTAGTTTTGGAAAATACAGTTAAATCATCCAAGTACACAACTATGAATTTTCCTTTTAGGATACCAAAAGCCAAGTCCATGGCCCTCTGAAAAGTGGCACCAGCATTTATGAGACCAAAAGGCATCCTCTTGTATGAAAAAGTGCCCCAAGGAGTAGTGAAGGCAGTCTTGTGTTGATCTGTAGTATTGACCTCCACTTGATTGTACCCTGAGAAGCCATCCAACATAGATAACATCTCTGAGCCTATTACAGCTTGCAACACTTGATCCATCATAGGAAGAGGATAGTTATCTTTCAAAGAATCCTGATTCAAATTCCTAAAATCAACACAGATCCGAATCTCACCATTCTTCTTCCTCATAGGTACAATATTGGAAATCCACGTAGAATGGTGTATTGGGAAGATAATCCTTGCCTTCAACAGCTTCTGGATCTCTTGATAAATGGTATCAACAACTTTTGGATTGTATCTACTTTTTCTTGAAAGGTTTGATCCCAGGTTTTAGAGGAATGAAATGTTGCATTTCCTTTGGTTGGAAAGCTTTGAGATCATCATATGAATATGCCAGAACATCAACATACCTTTTTAGCAGATTTACAACTTTCTTCTTCTCCTCTTGAGTGCAACACTTTCCAAGGTTCACCATCTTTGGTTCTTCAAGACTCCCAATTTTCACCTTTTCACATTTAACAGACTGTCAAGCTCCTTTGGAATTTTAGACTTAATGTATCTATCATGTTTATCAAAAACTCTTACAAACTTACCGATCCTTCTTGTTTCCTTTCAATTTTATGTAGCCATATTGATCCATCTCTTCTTTGACACATTCTTCATTGGAGGATACACACTCTCTAGGTAGGTTGTCACTTCCTTCAAATTACATCTAATCAAAATTATCTTTGAGCTCCAAGAAAGACAACACATGTTGATCATTATTAAAGACCTACCAATTATTTTCATTATCGGGCACACGGGGCACATGTGTATCATTCAATGGTGAATGTATCCTGAAATAAATATGGGTGAGGGATCAAAAAGACCACTGAGATAGCTAGAGAATTAGCCCTAGTGTTCCTTTCTCTAGGCACCGCTTCAATGGAATCCTAGACAAGATTCCTTTAGTGCTTCAACCTTCTGTTCTTTACCTAGTAAAGATCTCTGACTTGTTTTACAATCAGCTCGGAATCAACACAAGCAAGAATATTCTTAATTCCCATTTCTTTTGCCATGTTCAAACCAGGAATGAGAGCCTCATACTCAAATGTGTTATTTGTATTTTAAAACTGAAGTTTGAATGAAAAGGGATGAATCTTCTCCTCTAGGGAGATCAACACCACACCAGATCGAACTAGCCGAAGAGCAACAAGCTGCTATAAAATTCCAAATTCCAGATGCCATTAGAATTAGGAATCATCTCCTTGGGAAGATTGGCATCATCTTGTGACATAATCATGTAGTTCCCATGCCCTATGTTCTCATAAAGTATTTGTGCCTTCGGATCATTTGTTTTTACAAAATATATTCAATTTGTTTCTTACGTAGCAACTTCCTCATCTTTCATTTAACAGGATCGAGCATGTGACCAATACATTTGAATCTCACATCCTACATCTTTATAGCCTACTCAACAACATACCATATGATGGAGGAATATCTCGCTACCAAAATATTTTCGAAGACCTTCTTCTCACGCAAAGAAACAAAATCTACTTATGCATCTTTACTTCTCCAAACAAAGGGTACTACCCTACTCTCCATAGAATAGCAGGGAACCATAGGTGCATGTTAAAGTTAATACCAGATCATGATCCACGTTGGGAGGCATCACATTGTCTCGATGTACCAGCAGTCAATGACACAATTACTAAGTTTGTGGCCAACTATGAGGAGTGTCACGTAGAATGGTTTTATTTTCTCATTAGGTGAAGTGACTGCATCCACTAGACTTAGTTGAGGTGGGGAAGAAGAAGGGGAAGAATACCTTTAGAAGTATAAGATGAGGCTTTAGATTTGGAGTTAACAATGTTTACTATTTTAAAAAGGCTTTAGGATGGGTTTTGTAAAATCTTACTCAAATCAAATCTTGATATTTTTGAGATGGTCAATTATATCAAAGGATCCAGAGGTGGATGGGGCATCACTATCTGGAACTTGAGGAATATTAGGTCTATAAGCTTTGGGTTTATCATTTTTAGAAACTGAAGGACTAGAAGTTTTATAAGTAGAAGCGAAGAAGAAGCGGAGGGAGGAGGACTAGCGAACTCACCTTTGGTGTCAAGGTAGTAGGAACATGAGCTCCTATTTTTGCAACAACTAGAATGGTTATAGGATATTCCTTGGACTTCTTTGCAGGTTTTATCACTTTTTCCTTCTTGCTTTATTTTCCCTAGTCATAAGAGCATATGATTTTCCGTTCATGTCCTGTCATAACTTCATCATAGTCAACTTCATCATCCAAACCTTCAGTAGTGAGGGAATGAACTCTAGATCCATCAAGCTCCTCCAGTTCCTCATCAGCCTCTTCTTCTTGTTCTGCATAATCTTCATCAAAATCTTCACCTTTAGGCTCTAGAACCTCATAGGTTGCATTGACTAGAACCTTGATGGGTGGGCCTTCAATATCTAATTCGGTTTGAGAAGTAGGCAATCTATTCCTAGGATGAAAGTTCTTCCCAGGGAATATCTTTATAGGGGGCATGTTGAGCGATTTTATTTTTGATGGCAATGAGATCATTTGCCAACTTTTTACTAGCTGATCTGATTTAGCGGAGAGGAAGAGGAAGATGCCTTATAAGTGGAAAGTTATCTTTTCAATTTCCCGACATGATAAGCTCATCCTTAACACTAATAGATAATCTCTTATCAAGATCAAGAGTTGCAAGATTAGCTCTTCTTAGGGCATATCTCACTTGAGTAATCGAGCATTTAGGAAGAAACAATTTTTAATATGATTAGGTGGGTGAGTAGCTTGTGGAATTTTGTTGATCAGCTTGTTGAACTTGGACACAAATTCAACCATGGGTTCATGTGGTTCCTTTTGAATCTGAGAAAGTTGCGCCGATAAAAAATGCACATCCTCTGTAGGTTTGAAACGTCACTCAAAGTAAGTGGTCATGGAGGTCCAATTAGTGATGGTCCCAGCAAGAAGGTGATAAAACCAATCAATAGTATTTTCCTACAATGTATCCACGAATGTACCTAACAGAGACATATTCATATTAAACACCAAGGACTCCACATGCAACAATGAAGGTTGCAATGTGTTCATCTGGGTGCACTTTCCCATCACCTTTGAATTTAGGAAGTTCTTTCTGTTACCCCTAGGTAACTCATGCAAAGGTTGAGGAAGAGTAAGAGGCCCAACCCGTTGTCCCCAAGGAAAAGGTGCTACCATTTTTGGAAATATTGTTTGCAGGGGAACTGAGACACCAATGCAAGAATTAGGGCACAAAGATTAGGGCTGATTTGTCCCTAAGGAGTGCTATTCCCAGGAACTTTATCTTCAACAAGAGGAGTACTAGGCGAACGAGATCTTCTATTATTTATTGCTAGACTAAGAGGGAAGTTTAGTTGCTACAGAATTTGGGAATGGGAATCTTCTACCCAAGACCCTTCTTCCCACGTGTATAACGTAGAGTCATCGATCAAAATGATCTTGAAGTTTTTTTAAAAGGGATAATGTAAAACAAATCCCAGTAGATTCACCAAAAATTGTTGGGTTTTAAAATAATAATTTTCTCAAAACAACAATCGAGAGGATAACAAGTCCCCCTCTTTAATGGGAGAGGTTACATTATTGAAAGCAAGCAAGTAAAAATTATGCATAAATATACAACTTTCAAAGTGGAAGATCCGATACTTTACAATGTTTCATATCGAAACAAATTGTCAACACAGAAGAAATGGAAGAATTAAGGAGATGGGAAAGGAAGAACAATATCAATAATTTAAGGAAATATAGATGGCAAAGTATATCCTTATGCATATTGAACAAAAGAAATGCGAGAATAAAATCAATCACTCTCATAGCAGAGATATAATTTCGAGAGACACACGAGATCTAGAAATGACACAAAAACAACAAAAAGATTCTCTTTATCAATGGTAAATGACTCATGCAAGCCTCGGATGTGGAAGGAAGGAATGATAGACGAAGAAGAGGAAAGAAAAACTTCACGTATTGATCACTTTTAAATATTTTACATTTTCAATGCACCAGATCTAACACCCGTAATGAGCTAAAGCTCTTACATTTATAGATCAAGAAGAGAGAGAAGAAGAAGAAGAGGAGGAGATCAGATTTGGAAGCTCAACAACCAAACATAAATGCCTCTATAAATCCACTTCAATCACAAGTCTTGTTCTTCATGGCTATGCAAAATGTCTGGAGAAGAAAAATATCATATTAGATCGAATGTGGCTCTCGAAGCAAATCTGATTTGCATATTAATGGAGTGAATTTTTTTTCCATCAAATCCATATGTCCAGTCAGTTCTTCAGGTCTATTTATCATGTTGGAGAAGGAAAAATGGCGGATCGAAGCAAATCTGATCTTGAAAAACAATCAAATTTCACATTAATGGAAGGAAAGTCATTTTGAAGACTTCAACCAAGAAAATCATGCTGAAAGTAATATTTTATGCATCCATGGCGTAGAGGAGATCGAGATATTTCCAGTGATATAAATTTTGTCAAATTTTGAGCTCTAGATCAAAAATATGCTCATTTGAAAATATGGGTCACCTTCGTACAAAAATGGTGAAAAAGTAATGTTCGCAAAACAGATCCACGGGCCCAAAAATGGAATTGCGTGCTTAGCACACAAAAAAATGTAAAATGCCAAAGTTTTCCCCAAGCCCTGTAGGCTCGATTTTTATATTTGCCTGAAATGTGTTCATTTTGCATCACCGGGATGCGCTTCTCTTTAGAATTTTACTTGGCCCACCTCCCCACTTTGAATTTTCAATGCATGACGTTGACACGTGGCATTACTCGGCTTTGGTGGAGTTTCGATTCAATTTTTAACTTTACTCCTTCATTTTTGAAATAAAACCAAAATTCCCAAAATGATCTGAAGGCCCACATCCAATTGGAAATGGCCAAGTATTCATGGGGCGCTGGGGCACAAAATTTGACAGGGAAGAGATGCCTTTCATTTGTGACAGTGGAGAAATGAAATTGAAGGAAAAATCTACAATTTATGCCTGAGTTTTGATTGCTCTCCTTGGAAGGAAGAATATTTATGTAATTAAACAACTTGATGTGATCCACGACCGTAGAAAAAGGATTGCCCATTTCATTCGAATAGAAGAAACAAATTTTGAAGCCCCAGGTGAGAAAATGGAAAGTTGAAATCTTACAGACTGGATAATTTTGGAATGAGAAAGGGTGAGACTGAAACTTGGTATAAATGAGATCAAAGCACAAATTTTCTATCTTCCCAGACCTCTTACTCTGTTTCAAATCTTCTTTAATGGCACCAGCTCAATTTTTTTGAAATTTTACTCAGAAATGAGGAGAATTGTTAGGGTGACCACTCATGGTGAATCCCTCTCAAATTTTTCTCAGATTTATTCATCAATCTATTTCAGCTATAACCTTATCTTTCTAGTTAAATTCAGCCTTTATATTCTGATTCTTCTACTTCATCCGAGTTGTATTCTAAAATATGTACTTTTACTTGTAAATCTCTCCTCTAATATGCACTTTGTAACTTCTTCTATATCTATAATAGCTACTCAAATTTGAGTTGCATTATTCCTTCATACCAGTATGTACTTTTGATTTATTCCAATCTTGATGTACCATAGGATAGAAGTCATTCGAATCCGTAATTTTATCGACAACGAGGACCGTAAGGCATGATTTATTTTCTTCTTGACTACAACCTATACCTGCACACTTAAGAAAATAGTTAGAAAATATTTAGGCTTTTTGGCCTCTCTTATGTTCCATAGTTTTCTTTTCTTCTCTCTCTCCTTATTTCTGAGTGAATAAATCATGTATGTTGTTATAGAAAAGTAATTTTATCAGTTGTGCCTTTGATCCTCATGTAATTTATATCTCCTGTTGTTAAGAGATTCATCTGCATGAATTTGGATAGTATAGGAATATGGATTAACCCCTGAGCTCATAACTGATAGTTTTCTCTTTTCTATTTTCAGTACGAGTTCTTTAAGTAGTGAAGATGGAGATGGAACAAATTTGGAGCTGGAGATGCATCAACCACAACAAAATAAACCCCCAAGGAAATGATGGGTTCATTCATACTCCTCTATTTTCTCTTTCATGCATATGTACCTCTTATTTCAATAGTTGTATTTTAATTTTCAGTTACATCCCACGGCTTGTGTGGGAACATTTGAAATTCCTTATGAATAAAACATTAAATTCTGAAATTGAGTTGTGTATTTCTTTCTACATTTTAGATTTCTATATGGATTGTATGATGAGTTAAACAACTCAATAATATAATTGAATGTCTTAATCATGAAGGAAAGAATCTTAAATAGTACCTGTAACATTTACCAATGAACTCTGATTGTTGCAATCTGCAATTATGATTGTTGTTCCAAAACTTAACAATTAATCTATTATGTAATTCGATGTTTTCATCAACATAACACATCTATCCTTCGGAGATTTGTGTTCTTTTGCTGAAGATAGTCATGAAATTGTAGACTATGTGATCTATTACGTTTTCATGTAATCATTAATTAATTCAAAAGAAACAATATCGAATGAAATAATATCCCTAGTTTAGTTTCACTTCACCAATTCCATCCATTATAACAAATTTTTGAGTTACCCATTTTTACATAAGTGCAAAAAAATCTCAACATTTTTGGCGATCCTGCGGGAAAGCTTCCGACTATCTTGTAAACAAGTGCCTTGCTCTTGTCCATTGGGCATGGAGTCCAAAGCATGTAACCAAAATATGCCTTTCTAAAGGTCTAACCCTTCCAAAATGAACTAAAGCTGAAAGGATCTGTAAACGGATCACGTGCATGAATGCACTTATTAAATTGAAAACAAATGCAATGTGTAGGAACTGCACTTATTGAAGGGAAATCCTACTCTAAACAGACACTGTAGGATTTTTAATAATAATTTTTTAGAAACATACTATTCATAGGAATGGGAAGTTCCTCTCCATTCAGCCTTGAAAGATCAAAAGCATTATGTTCTTTGTAAGCTGAAATCATGTAAGGACCACTCCAGATTATATCAAACTTCGTGTGTCTTTGTGGCTTTACAAAATTAACATCCCACTTCAACACAATATCTCCTTCATCGAAGATTCTAATCTTAGACTTCTTATTAAAAGTTTTCTTCATCTGTTTATTATTCTTTTCCATGTTTACATGAGCTTGATCTCTTAGCTCTTGTAATTCCGTTAATCTGCATAACAAGCCTACAATGATGTTCATTCTAAAGATGCTTCATTTGATGTAGCAAATCTAATGTGGGTAACTCAACTAAAATAGAATTCTTGCTTCTCTTCCGTAAACAAGATTTTATGGTGAATTGCCAACCGATCTTTTAGGAGTCACTCTGTAAGCCCAAAGTATTGAATTAAACATTAGATGCCAAACTCTCTGGTTATCTTAGAGTTTTCTTCGATGATCATTAAAATATTATTATTAGTACTTTAAGCTAACCCATTACCTTGTGGGTAATAATTATATGATGAAATTAAATAAATTCCATGGTTGACAGCCCAATCTGTACCTTTGCAAAAAGAAATTCCTAATGATTATCTCAAATGATAGTTCTTTGGAACACCAAATCTGAAAACTATACCTTCATAAACGGATAGTATCGAAGTTTCATTAGCATATTTCAAGGCTATTTCTTCAGTCCAACATGTAAGGTAATATGTAGGAGTCAAAATCCACTTGTTTCCTTCTAATGAAGGTGGGTTAATCATGCTAATAAAGTAAAGACCCCAGTGCATAAAATGCTAATCAACTGAAATAAGATGTAAAGGCGAGAGAAGCTAAACATTCTTTTCTAACACAAAAAGCCATTTTTACACTTTCTCGATCCATTCAAAATAGTCTTTGAATATGTTGGGCCAATAGTAACAAGATTTCATAAATTTTAAGGCCATGGTACATGATGAGAAGTGACCTCCTACAGGTCCTTCATGGAATTCTAATAATAATTGCTGAATTCTATCGAATACACACATCGCAACAAGATTCCATTTATATATTTTTTGAATTACACACAATGAATAAAAACATATGGTATAACTTTTAACCTGAAATAACTTCATTTATTCTTCTCCATAACTTCTAGATAAATACTATGTTGTAGATAGTTAACTAAATCAGTCATCCATCTAGATTCTTGAACTTCTTGAGCAAGTTCGGTTGCTAATTTCTCCGCACACATGACGTTTGATTGCTGATACGTAATTTCAGCATGTTGTTTTGAATCTTCTGATTCTGCAGCCTATTTTTTCCATATCATCAATTAGATGTTCACATAAACCTTTACCTCGCACTATATATATTCACAACACAGATATCAACATTGTACTCCATGACCTTCGTTATCCAATCTTTCTTTTCTCATTCAATTCTTTCTTTAAAAAGAAAGATTTCACACTGGATGAGAAACATGAACATGAATTTTTTGTTTAAAAGCATGTACTTCAAATTATTTAGTCCTTTGACTATTGAAAGTACTTGTTTTTCAGAAATGTGTACCTTGTCTCGTAATCATGCAATCTTTGTCCAATGAAAGCAATTGAATGCTCAATATTTTCATCATTAATCGAGATAATATGGTTGAGATTGTTTCAACTCCTGCAAGTGCATACAATGTAAAATCTTTATCAAAATTTATATTTACAAGAGTAGGAGCACGAGAGATGGCTATTTTAATTTCTTCAAACCCATCTCTCCCTTCGTTGATCCAAGATAAATTTTTCTCTTTCTTTAACATAGTTGTCAATGGTTTAACCAATGCTACAAAATCTAGAACAAATCTTCTAACAAGTTTTATTTTTACAAGAAAAATTTGTAATGCCTTCTTATGATTAGGTAATGATAGCTGTGATATGGCTTCCATTCACGAAAGGATAAATTTCTAAACCTCGCTTAAAAACAATATGACTGAATAATTTACCTTGATGTACCGAAAAGATAGAGTTTTTAGGATTCAAAGATATTCCACACTTGTGCATAATCAAAAGTATGCCTTAAATGTATTAGATGCTAATATGAATTTTTTGAAAATATAGTGAAATCATCTAAATAAACAAGGATGTGTTTATTTAAAAAGCTATGAAAAGCCATGTCCATTGCATGTTGAAATGTTGCACCAACATTTGAAAGGCCAAAATACATTCTTTTGTAAGCGTAAGTATCCCACTTGGTGGTAAAATCTGTTTTGTACCTATCTTCTTCTCGGACTAGAATTTGATTGTATCCACTATAACCATCTAGAAGAGATAGTCTATCTGAACCAAAAACTGTTCTTAAAATCTGATCCATATTTGGAAGTGGGTAATGATCTTTTAATGAAGCTTTATTAAGATCTCTAAAATCCACACATAATCTGATTTCTCCATTCTTTTTCCGAATAAGAACAAGATTTGCTACCCAAATTGAATGCTTAACTAGAAATATAATACCTGATTCGATCAAATTAAATAATTCTTTCCTCATTAGAGGCTCTATTTTGGGATTTAGAGGCCTCTATTTTTTCCTAATTGGCTAGGAATTTGGTTGTAATTCAATTGCATGTTGGGCCAAACTGGGATGAAACCCTTTTAGGTCTTGGTATTTACAAGAGAAAACATCTTTAAATTCTTTGGAAAGATTAATAAATGAATAATTTTTAGCCGAGGAACATACCTTTCGAGAAACAAATTTTTCCTTCATCAACTGAGATTTTTTCATAGTTATCAGCATGTGTTGACATCTTATTTTTGTCTTTCATTAATTGATCATCAGTGCTGAAGATTTATTCTAATGTGACCAAACCTCAAGGACATTTATTTGTCTTTAATTGAACAATCTGGTCACCATATAAGTGTTATAATTTATCTTGATTTATTGTTGACAATTCAACTTCTTGCTGCAAAAACATGTGGAGTTGATCATCATTTTCAAAAGCCTACCAATTCAAATATTTATCAAGTATCCAAGGCCTTATAATCAGCTTTATGTGAGGTGAATCTCATTGTTTTTAATCTGCCTTCGAGCACTTCAAAACTGACACCAATTATTACAAGTCTATCTACATGCTTATTATATGTTCTAGGAAGGGACTTGATATTAATAGCATTGAAATATTCCATTAAGTCTGAAACTCTATGTCTATAAGACTTCATTAATGGATTCTTACAAACATTGAACTTTCTTACTTGGTTGATAACCAACTCGAATCACCAAAATATGTAGCATGCTAATACCTCTCTTTCGTGCCCAAAGAAGGCCATGAATTAATGCTTCATATTCAGCCACATTACAAGTACAAGAAAATTTGATACTCAAAGATCAAAAATACCTTTCATTTATTGGGGAAGTGAGCATAAAACATGCTCTTTGTCCTTTCTATGATTTAGCTCCATCAAAATGAAGCTTCCAAATTCCTTCTGCTGCATTTTCTATTTTGGACAACAAGGGAATTGATGTGTTTTCCTCATGTAGACAATACACACCAAAAAGATGTTCTTCCACTTCTTTGAAAGGATCATGAGCATGTTCTTCATGTGTATTTTCATCCATAAAAAGGATAGAAACACCATCTAAGGATGAAACATGAAATGTATTATCGAAATCAAACTTGTCTAAGGTTGCATAATTAGCTAATGCATTAGAAGCGTGAGGCTCAATATGAAATATGGCCAACATTATGAATTAATAGTAACTTTGGTTTCATAACGTGTAGTGAAAAACAAGAAAGACCAATCTGAAGAGAGATAGACTCCTATATTTGTTGTGAAATCTCTAGATAAGCATATAACAAAGTAAGGAGGTAAATCCACAACAATAGTATCTTGAAAAATGGAAACATTTGGGATGCATGCAATCTTATGTCAAGATTTCTGATGACACCAACTATATTTATAGCAGTTCCATCAAGTAGTAGAACACTCTTTTACTCGTAGGTTCATAATGTAACCCCAATTTTTATTTAATTGGTTTTTGCATAAGCGTGTACTTTACTTGCCTGTCCACCATACAATTATGAACAAGATGTTCTCCAATAATCAGTGACATATAAAATGGTGGTGGTTTCTTTATGTCATGAGCATTTAAAACTTTTTGAACCATCCATTTAACTTCTTTAACACGGTCTTGTTCTATTGTCCTAAAGACCATATCATTTTCTGAACTTCCTTTTCTACTTTTTTGACAAAATCTACAGCTTAGCAAGTGTTATCTCTCGAAAGTGCACCATGTAGAGAGATGGCTGCAGGTGTTATAAGCTTGAAAATTTTATCTCTCTCTTTCGTAGATACAATGGAAACACCTCAGGTCTGTGGGTATACCTATTTTGAGGTGAGTCTCCGATATCAAGGCTAGTTCCTTATTGATGTATCCTAAACTGATTTTTGGGGGTTTAAGGGTAAAAAGAAGACTGTAAAAGGATTTAAACTGAGGTGATACACCAAATTTGTATGAGGTCTTTGACTGAGTATATGCACAATTGATATGGAAAGGATTTTTGATGCACAAGCCAACAATTTTCTGTAGAATATTAAGGGAAAACACTTTGATGTATTGAGGGAAAGTATCACAACAATACTGCTAAGTTAAACATGCACATTAATATCATGCAGAAATTACTAAAATTTGTAACAGTGTAAGATGATTAACGGGAATTTAACATTTATAATATTAATGAAACATACACAAGACTGCAAATAAGTGTAAAGGCAGAAAATACTTGACATTTAGAGGTAAAACTAGTAGAAACTACTTCAACACTCCCGTATCTAAAAATTCCTCTTTTGTGCTTTGCTAAGGCACACGATATATAGTAAAATTATTTCCCATCCTTCCTAAAAATAGGCTAGAATTGTACTCTCCCATGCATCCTATTTGTGTCATTTATCATGAATAAATAAAGAATAAAAATAGACATCCAAATGCAATAAGGCTACTAAGGCCTAAGTACAAAAATACAACATAGTCAAATCTGCACTTGAATTTTCTATTTTTAAGAAAATCATGAGTGATAATTTGCTAAAAATAATTTTTGCTTGATGATCAAGTCTTCTTCTTTGTGCATGAAAATTCGTCTTCTGGTATTTTCTTTTACAAAGGACTGCAACCTTATCCATTTATAGTGATAATATTATCACTTTCTAACCATGGTTGAATTTGGTGAACTCGATTCAAATTAAGTTTGCGCAAACATATTGCAAACTTAATCATTTTTGATATTTTCATTGTTGAGATCCATTTGAGCTAACAAAGCTCTACTAAATTTTCCCGTGGCATAACCATGTTGATTGTTTAAGCTTGACTGAAGGTTTTTCCGTGAAGAAATTTTTCTTTCATTATTTTGAAAAAGAGTTGTCCACATATGATAGATTTGAACTGAAAACGGGCCTGAAAACCATTCTTTTTCATTTCTGATAGAGATTGTGCATTTTTAAACATTTGGCCCACCCATCTGCTTTTAATTTGGGCCCCACACGTGTCTTTCCCTTGTGCCATGGGGTCACACTCAAATTTATTCCCTTTTTAAAGAAAATCTTAAAGTTTCAAAGTTAAAAAGATCTCTCGATGACCCGCATTTGACTTTTAATGGCTTAGGCGGAGCCATGTGTGACTTTATCACTTTACTCCCTTTTCCAAAAGAGCTCAAATTCTCAAAGGATCCCGATAATCTGATTTTCTACCTCTGACTTATTGAATATTTGGTTTTGTTGGGTCCTTAGTGGGGTTGTGGTGACTTTATCACTTTACTCCTTTTTACAAAAGGTTCAAAGTTTCAAAATGACTCGATGATCTAATTTTAACTTTTGAATTTCGATGCTTTGAATTTTGAAAGTGGAGCCGCGAGTCACTTTATAAATTTTTCCCTTTTGAAAAGAGCTCAAAGTTTAAAAATGCTCGATGATACACTTTTCCACCTTTGACTTTTGATATGACTGAATTTTGATGCCTCAAAAAGCTGCAGTAACTTTATAACTTTAATCCTTTTCCCAAAAGCTTAAGTTATCAAAGGCAAAAACTACTCCGAAGATCCGCCTCTCTACCATTATAATAAAAATAGGCCACGTGACTTCTTGCGGGCTTGTGGGTTACTTCATAACTTTTTACGCCCTTTGCCATAATGTTTTAAAATGCAAAAAGGATTTTCCTCCCATAAATTCATATTTTCGACTATCCAATTGAAATCATCGGGGCCATGAGGCCAATTTTGAAATTTTGTAAAATAATGAAAAAGTGCTAAGTTCACAAAATGGACCCACCGTTTTAATGGATTTTTAACTTGCTTTGAGTTTTCATTAGTAACTTGTGATTCATTTCGAGCATTGATCTCTATACTTTTGATTTGTGGTGGTTGATCTCCAGAATTACATAATGAGTTAGGTTACTTTGGTTTTTTTGATGAGTAAAAGCAATCATAACCCTAAAACTTTCGTATTTTCATTCTCAAGCTCTATCTGAGCTAAACGAACTCTGCAAAATTTAAATGGGTGCCATTAATGAAGCTTTTGAGCTTGATCTTGTTCCATTTTGAAGTGCTTGGAGTGTTATGTGTGTGATTTGTGGATTAAAAGTTGTTCATTTATTGTGTCACCATTATTTTTGCTCTAAAACTCGTTGAGGAATTTATATCCTTCTATGTTTACTTCTAAAAGTACTCTTGTGATGAGAGCTCCTGCTCATTTGTTGTAGAAGCTCATTTTCCATCAAATGAACATATTTAATGCAAGAAGAAGCTTTATCTAGAAGATTTTGGATTGAGACTCTCGATCTATTTGAAATAGCTTCTTCATACCCAAAATTTTGACCCATTTTACATGGGTATCCACTATTTTGTTCTGGGTCGAGTTTGAAATGGTTAATTAGGAGTTTAATTGTCTACATAGCCCGCCATTTCTTTGCTAAGTAATTTGTATTGTCTTAACTACATGTTTTCCTTTATAGCTCAAAACTGAGGGTTTTGATTTCATTTCCTTTGCTCTTTTCTTAGACCATGTTGCCACCAATGGGTCTTTTAATCTTTCTAGAAAATTTACATGTAATAAAATTAATTATCTGTTAAAATCCTTTCATGGCCATTATTTTTTTAGCTTTCAAAACTTAATCTCGAGTTTTGAGATTCTATTTCTCCATTCTGTTTCAAATTTAGAGTTGTTGGTCGATGTAGTTTCTCCGAACCCCTGTATTAATAATGGGTGTCATTATTCATTATGGGTAGTAGCATATTATATCCCCATTTTCCTTAGCAAGGCTCTGCAAAATTTCTATCTTCAGCTATTGATGAAATTGAAGCTCTATATTTTGTACTTCTACGGTTTTCTGATTATTGAGCTATTCTTTGAAGTTATCCTTTTCAATGAAATGTTCTCCAACTTGCACCTTGCAATATGATGTATGTATTTTGAGATGAAGGAGAATCCTGGAAAAATTTTATAGACACCACAATGATCTCTTTGAGCACTAAAATATGAAATTTTTGTCTCCATAAGCTCCGATTCTTTTAGAATTTTCAAGCTCTGAGATGGATTATTTTACATTCTTCTCTGTGTGATTTTTTTGCATAAGGGTTTGTCCTTGTCATCTCTTTTTTCTTCTAAAATCTCTCCATATTTGTACTCTGTTTTACCTACTAAGCTTCCCTGGTTGATTTATCTGAAACATGTACTGTTATCTTTGTAAGTCTCTCCTCTGATCTACACTATAAATTTTTCTATTTCTAGAATGGCTACTAGAACTTTGAGTTTATTTCTTCATTCATTCTAGCATGTACTTGTGATTTATTTCAATCTTGATGTATAGTAGGATAAAATTCATTTGAAAACTGCAACCTTTATCTAGTAGTGAAGATCAGTAAGACATGATTTATTTTCTTCTTCATGTAACTTGTACCTGCACACTTAAGGAAATAATTAGAAAATAGTTAGGATTTTTGGCCTCTCTTATGTCCATAGTTTTTATTTACTTCTTTCTCCTTCTTTATGAGTGAGAAAATCATGTATGCAGATTTGATCTTCAAGTAATCTATATCTCTTATTGTTGAGAGATCAATATGCACGAATTAGGATAGTATAGGAATATGGATTAACCACGAGATCTTAACTGATAGTTTCCTCTTTTCTTTTTTTAGGTACAATACTTCCAATAGTGAAGATGGAGATGGAACAAAGTTGAAGATGAAGATGCATCAATCGAAGGAGAAAACCCAAGCCAATGATGGGTTCATTCATACTCCTCTATTTTCTATTTTCATGCATGTGTACCTCTTACTTTCAGTAGTTATACTTTAATTTTCAGTTACATCTCATGGCTTGTGTGGGAACATTTGAAATTTTTATGAATAAAACATTGAATTCTGAAATTGATTTGTGTATTTCTTTCGCATTTCAGCTTTACGTATGGATTGGATAGATGATGAACTAAACAACTCAATTAATATAATTGAATGTCTTAATCATGAAGGAAATAACATTAAATAATACCCGTAACATCCAAAGAATGAACTCTTATTTCTGAAGTCTGCAACTATGTTTGTTGGAACAAAACTTAGCATTTCACCTATTCTACAATTGGATGTCTTCATCAAGATAACACAACTGTCCTTCGGCACTTTGTGTTCTTTTGTTGAAGATAGTCATGAAATTGTAGACTATGTGATCTGTTATGTTTTGTAATAGCACACATAGTTGCAGATTTCATGTAATCATGAATTAATTCAATAGTAAAAATATTGTTTGAAATAAACTCCCTAGATTAGGTATACTTCACCAATGCTATCCATTGTAATCAAGTTTCGAGTTGCCCATTTTTGCACAAGTGCAAAAATTGTCAACAAGTTCATGGGAAAGTAAATCTTGTTGTCCTGGAATACTTAGAGCATCTCACATTGAGATGTTAACATTATGATTTTTCGGTACATCAAAAATGTGAAAATAAGAAATAGTTTTAGAGATAGATTCTACTGTTTTAGCATAGGATATAGTGAAAACTGATTTTGCTTCAGCTGGTTTTGATATCTGAGGTATGAAAAACCTTCTTGGATCAGGCTGTAGTTATTTTTGCTGCTCTTTACCAGCTGAAACACTTGCTATTTTTGCATAACAACATAATTGTTATTTGTTTTTGGCTTGTAGTTGTTGTTTTATCGGTGATAGTTGACATAACATGCCTATTTTTCTATTTTTTAATTTCGCAATTTTTTCTTGAGCCCTATTAGTAACTATAATGAAATCATCCTCACTAAAACTGACTAAGTTATGTTCAGGTGCATTCGAATATGATTTTCTTTACTGCCAAGCCTCTATTTTAGGCACAAACAATGTCTTAGATTGAGGTTTGCAATAATACTTATGTTCGAAAAGCATTTGGGAAACTTGCTCTGAATGAGGTTGTTTACAAGGTTGACACCATTCTTTGGTATCCATATTAACTGGGAATAAAGCATTAGATGGGGTAAGAACCTTTGGATCAAACTATCTTTGTGGATAAGGCTACCTATAATTCTGATTTTTCCGGTAAGGCTGCCTATTTTGTTGGCTTTTCTAATAAGGTTCTTGATAAGGTCTTCTAGGTAATGTGAGTCTACTCTCAATTGAATTCAGCTTGTTTCCCTTAGTATGCAAATCCTTAAACACATCATCGATGAGGCTGCAATAGTAGGTCCTATAATCGTAATAGGCTGTGGGATAGGTGCTTAATCTGCCAAAAAGTCATTGAGGGCCTCGGTGCTAATTTTCCAGACTTGAATAAGGCTATTTTTCAGCTTTTATAGCAATGTCATAAGCATCCGAAAGAGTATCACATCACATAGCCTAAATAATAGTTGAGATATCATTGTTTAATGCTCTTAGATAATAAAGGAAAGCATGATCAACTTGAGACTTAACACTTTATGGGATTCTTTTTCAAGTTACGGAAAAATGAATGTTGAAACTAGACATAAATTCATGAAGATTTCTTCTAATGGTAGATAGCTTTTCTATGAGGGATAAATGATTTGAATTATCTTGAAATTGTTTCAGAAATTTACCACCTAAATCATCCCAAGTTATTACACTTCCAATATCTAAATTTCTATACCATTACAAGGCTTTTCCTTTAAAGGATGCAGCTAAAAGTCTCAAAGCCACATCTTCATGAGTAATATTGTGGATTGCACATATGGGTGCAACATATTTGATGTGCTCTATACATGTAACTGAATTTTCACTGTAGATGATGGCAAAAGTTTCATGGAAGCATTAGGGATATCATGATAAACTAGAATTACTAATGGTATATAATTAGTAAAGGTCACAAAATTCCTAGGTGGTTGGATAGCCATTTGAAAAACTAGGATCTGAATATAGAATTTGACACGTCTTTGACGGAATATTAGGAGGAGGGTTACAAAAACTAGGCCTATTATAAGTTTAAGTGTTACCAATCAAGTTTTCCCTTCTTGCGAATTCGAAGGTAAAGAAATAAACTCATAAGGAATTCTTCTTACTTGATGATCTTGTAGTCACTTTAGGGAAGGAAAATGCTGCAATACTTGATCCAAATCAACTTTACGGAGTCACCAAATAAATTTTTGAATATTTAGAAAAAATTGTTGTAGCTTGCTAATCAAAAAAGTAACTTTTGCTTGTTATAAATCTGTTGTAAATTGCTATAATTTTCTGCACATCCGACTCATTGTCCTACTGGGCATTCAGAAAACTATTATCTCTCGAAAGTGCACCCTATAGAGAGATGGTTGTAGGTGTTCTAGGCTTAAAAATTTTATCTCTCTCTTTCGTAGATACAATGGAAACACTTCAGGTGTCCAGTGCGTATACGTATGTTGAGGTGAGTCTTTGGTATCAAGGCGGTTCCTTATTGATGTATCCTAAACTGATTTCATGGGGTTTGAGGTTAGAAGAGGACTAAAAAAATATTCAAAACTAGGGTGATACACCAAACTAGTATGAGGTATTTGACTGAGTACATGCACAATTTATATGGGAATGAATTCTTGATGCACAAGCCAACAATTTTCTACAGAATATTAAAGGCAAACACTTTGAGGTATTGAGGGAAAGTATCACAAAAATAATACTAAGTTAAACATACACATTAATATCATGCAGAAATTACTGAATTTGCAATAGGGTAAGATGATTAATTAGGGAATTCAACATTGACAAGATTAATGAAACATACATAAGTCTACAAATAATTAGAAAGGTAGAAAATACTTCTCATTCAAAGGGAAAAACTAGAAAACTTTTCTTCAGCACTCCTGTATCTAAAAAGTCATCCTTTGTATTTTGTCAAGGCACACAATATATAACAAAATTAATTCACCCACCCTTCCTAAAAATAGGCTAAAATTGTACTCGCCCATGCATCCTATTTTTATCCTTTATTTAATAAATAAAGGAATAAAATAAAGCAAGCTAATACAAAGAGACATTAATAGCCATTGGTTACACATCAGTTGAACTGTAATTGAATGTTCTATTTTTAAGAAAAAACATGGATGAATAATTTGCTAATAATAAATCTTGCTTGATGAGCAAGTTTCCTTCCTTTTGCATGCAAATTTTTCTTCTTGTCTATTCTGTCCTTTTGTGAAGGCATGCAAAAATACTCCGTGCAATAAAATAAATACTTTTGATCTCCAATACTTAGCAAAAATATTCACCTCACTATGGGGACCACTGCGAGCACATGTGCAATCATAATCAACTCTTATTTTTTGAAAAATAAGGTAATGAAGTCTTTAAAAGGTTTCTTTCATTCTGATGTTGACCCCTACTCCATCTCCTTGTGATCATATGAAAAATTGCATTCCAAGTCATGTTCAAACCATCACATCAGTGGGGACCACCTATGATTGTGAGCACTTGTCTTCATTGGGTTTGGCCACTCTTGTGGACTTAACACATTACCATGGTTTTAGATACACATGGGGTCACTTTGTAAAGAGTTACCATACCATATTCAGCCACCTTTGATTATTGGACATAGACTATAGCACTGACCATGGTCTAATAATTTTCCCCCTTTGTGTACACGTATCCACATACTATATAGTCTGCCACCTTTTTTATTATCAATACCTTGCAATTTTCTTGTTAGATTTTACATTTTGAATTGAATAGGGTTATTCTTTACCTTTTGGGTTATAATTGTTTTCATGTATGGTTTTCAGCCCCCTTTGATCATTTGGGGCATAGAATATGGTTTAGACTTTTAAAAGTCAATATGCAATTTTTTTGTTTTAAACATGGGGCTGACCCCCTCTCCACGATGACTCACCCCTTTATCATTTTGTTGTCATGGGACGGTAAATAATTTTTTTGGGCTTAGTGTTTGACTTGTGTGTTGGAATATAGGGATGATGAAGTTGCATCCTACATGGAGCCACATCATCATCCTCACATCCCTTTTCTATTTATTAGATGATTTTTATGGATTTTGGGTTACTTTCCTTATTTTCTTCTGTTGCACTTTTGAAAATTGGTCTTGGTTTGCATACTTGGATTTTTCTATTAGAGTTGCATCTTGGATTGATATTGATTTTAAGGATTTTAAAGTTTTTGATAAAAGGAATTTGAAACTTGATGGAGAGGTAGGCTCTCCTCCTTTTTGCATTTTTGTATTATTGTGTTTTGATGTAAAAATTGTGTTTGTTTGTGTATGGTATGATTGTTGTGGCTATGTTTGATTATGAATGGGTATCTTGCCTTAAGTTGTGAGTGGGAGATGGACTTATAGGACCATTGGGAAGGGAAAACAAAGATGTGAGGAATGAATTTTGGAGGGAGTGTGAGTTTGAGTTCCACCTATGGGGAGTGAAAAGGATAACATGGATATATTTTACATATTTGCAAGTGTAGAAATAAGGATTTGATTATGTTTTGAGTTGTGCACATGGAGGATTTTGGGTGGAACTCCTACATAATTTGGGAGATAAAGGAGGTGGTTCCCATATTCCATTTCTCCTTGTTGGCTTGTTGTTGTCAAGCCTTTGTGCTTGTTGGGAAAGTTGTAATATTGTTTGAGTATATTGTTTGAGTGTATTGTTTGAATGTGTTATTTGAATGTGTTATCTTGTGGAATGCATGTTATGGAAGCCTTGTGTAAAAGTTGTCAAATGTTGCATAATACCCCTTATTATTCTTTGGTTGGGGCTCGGGGGCCAATAAGAGGATGGCTTCTCCTCTTATTGGATTATAGGTTTGGCGGACATCGTCGTCTATACCCCTTTCCTTGTATTGTGAACCATGAGTTAAAGAATTTGAAGATGTGCAAGAAAAAAATGAAGTTTGAAGGATTCATACTATGTTACAGCTAAAATAAGCATGTTTGTAATGTTTTTCCATATTTAACTTGTAACTTATTATTTCATATTGTTGGAAAGAAGAAATTTTGTATTGAAAAAATTTGAACTATTCTCTTGAGAAAAAGAGGGTGTATTTTTGCCTTGTTGAAAATTGGATTATTGTAAAAGTAAAAGTTCTTGTAGAGTTTAATATAAAATTATGTTGTATTTAAAAGGATGAAAGAAGAATCTAGGAAAATTATTCTTGATTTTCCTTGGTTGTATGGCTATCACTTTTGTTGCGTAAAGAATATAAATTGTACTTAGTAATCTGGTTGAATTTCTTTTATCTCTTTTAGAGCGTATAAGTAGTTTTATTGAAAAGGAAATGTTGTAATTGTTCTTATACACTATTTTAACGAAAAAACTATGTACTTGGTAATTTTAAGTCATGGAAGGAAGATATGATATACACATATCAACTAATGAATTGCAAACACCTTAATTAAAGTTAATATTACCGTAGAAGAGAACCTAACTAGAAAAAAATTTGAAAAATTCTTGAATTTAAGGTTTAATTTTCGGGGAGAAAAACCGATGCCTGTGTAGAGAGGGTGTTTCACAACCACCGCCAAGCACAAATTGGAGGTCGATTAACCACCCACTAGACATGAAAGTGGTCATAGGAACGCTGACCTACTTAGGGTGGAGGTTTCGTCACTTTTGACAGAAAAATAAAAATAACTAATATGAAGAATCTAGATTGAATTTAAAGGAAATATAAGTTTTAAAACTTTACGATGAAACTACCAATAACTAGTAAATGATCAAAATCATTTGTTTAAGAATATAAATCCTCTTATGGGCATCCTAATGTAAAATTCTCTTAGATCTAATTGAATGGGGTTTCCCCAAATATTGAACTCAAGAATGTATATATTAAATAACAAAACTAGATTCACGGTGGAATCTCTACAATAAGAAAATGAGGAACCTTACAATAGCAAACCCTTGAATAAACTAAACTATGAAGAGAATAATGGAGGAATATTTATCCATTTTCAACTAGAACCAAGGAAATTTCTCCATGGTTTCACTTCTTGCTTTCATGGCTTTTCCTCTTTCTCCTCTTCTAAATCTGAAAAATAAAATGAACAAATGAGGATGAAATTGGGGAAAATAGAAATAAAAAGAAACCTATAAGGATATTTAGGGAAACCAAAATCCAATGGCTAGGATAGATTTGATCTAATGGATCAGATTAAACCCTACATCACTTAAGTGGGATGTACTACCCACTCCTCTTCGACACTATTATCATTCCGATGATATTACTTTTGGATTGATAGTTACACATTTTGATTCGTATATATTGATCAGTAGATGATAGACTATGCAAATATTTGGACTATTGACATGCTGTGATTCACATTTTGATTATGATATAGTAGATGACATTGTTAGACAGCTTCAATATATGTTGATTTGTGTTATTTGGATTTTATTCTAACACGTTATACGCTTGATGTTTTGAGTAGAATTATGATCTCATGGTTGTTAAAATCGAATTATTTGATATGTTGATAGAATTACTTAGTTTTTGATGATGATTATGTATTTATATTTATATATTATTTCTCCATGTTTTTGATGCAACCGTGAGGCTAGAGAGGTTTCATGTTTGTATTACAAGCATATTTTATCACATAAATTGAAAGGGGGTAGGGGACCAACCACGAAAGGATGTCAGGTGTTTTTCAACATGGCTAAATTTGAACACTTGTGTCTAATGTTTATGTTTTTTTATTGCATGCCTATCTAGGAGGTTTCCCATGGGGGTGACCTCACATGTGTGGCCATGAGGTGTAATGCATTTCCCTTATTTTAAGTTTGTGTGTGTTTTATTTTGTGTTATGTATTTAATTACTGGGAAATTTTTGTCACTTTATTAGCAATTATTAGTGTGTCTTAATTAGCTAGTCTAACTTAATTTGTTAACTAAAATAAGGATGTGAAAATTGGATAATTATGAGGGTAGATGGTCCTTGAAATATTTTTGATGTAAATTAGATTTGTGTTGGATTTTATGTTGTGTACACTTTCCAAAATTAAAATTTCAGATTTTGACATGGGAGGCTTTTGGGACAATTTAAGCTTGTCCAATGGCTCTTAAATTCACCCAAAAACTATCCCTATGGTTTGGGAGTTAATTTTATGCCTTATTATGCATTTTGGAGTGTAAAAGTTAAAATAACTGCACTTTCCTACATACCAAAATTAATTTTTCCTTGATAGGAATGGTGTGCAAGTTGGAGTGTCATGTGGGCATGTCATAAGTCTTACATGTTCATTTATTGTCTTGGGCATGGTGTTTGACTTGTGTGTTGGAATGGAGGAATGATTAAGTGGCATACTAAATGGAGCCAACTCATCATCCTCACATCCAATTTTCTATTTATTGATTGAATTTGAAGGATTTTGGGTTACTTGTTTTATTTTCTTCTTTTGCACTTTTGGAATTGGGAGCTTGTTGGAGTTGCATTTGGATTGTGCTTGGCTTGAAGGTGTCACAAATATTTTTGGAGTGAATACTTTCGGAAGATTGATGGAGAGGTAGACTCTCAACTTCTTATTCTTTTATTTATGCATTTAGATGTAAAAATTTTCTCATTGAATATTGTATGAGTGTTGTGAATGTGGGTTTTTGTGGTTGGGTAGTTTTCCTTAAGAAGGGTGTGGGAGATGGAAGTATGGGACCATTGGGGAGGGAAAAGGGAGATGTGAGGCATGCATTTTTGAGGGAGTGTGATTAGGATTTTCACCTATGGAGAGTGAAAAGGAAAACATGGACATATTTTTGCATATTTGCAAGGGAGAGATAAGGATGTATTGATTGTTTTGTATTGTGCACATGGAGGATTTTTGGTAAAACACCTATTTAACTTCGGAGGTAAAAGAGGTGGTTCTAATATTACCTACTCCTTTTGGCTTCATGTAAAGCCTATGTGTTTTAAGAAAGTTGTGAATATTTTTGAGTATGTCCATTTTAATATGTTGTATGTTTTGTTGATTGCATGTTTTTGTTGAAGCCATTTTTGTAAAGGTTGTAAAAGTTGCATTATACGCCCATTGTTTTTTGGTTGGGGCTCGGGGCCCGTAAGGGGATGGATTATCCTCTTATTGCATGCCTATCTAGGAGGTTTCCCATGGGGGTGACCTCACATGTGTGGCCATGAGGTGTAATGCATTTCCCTTATTTTAAGTTTGTGTGTGTTTTATTTTGTGTTATGTATTTAATTACTTTGGGAAATTTTAGTCACTTTATTAGCAATTATTAGTGTGTCTTAATTAGCTAGTCTAACTTAATTTGTTAACTAAAATAAGGATGTGAAAATTGGATAATTATGAGGGTAGATGGTCCTTGAAATATTTTTGATGTAATTTAGATTTGTGTTGGATTTTATGTTGTGTACACTTTCCAAAATTAAAATTTCAGATTTTCACATGGGAGGCTTTTGGGACAATTTAAGCTTGTCCAATGGCTCTTAAATTCACCCAAAAACTATCCCTATGGTTTGGGGAGTTAATTTTATGCCTTATTATGCATTTTGGAGTGTAAAAAGTTAAAATAACTGCACTTTCCTACATACCAAAATTAATTTATACTTGATAGGAATGGTGTGCAAGTTGGAGTATCATGTGGGCATGTCATAGTCCTACATGTTCATTTATTGTCTTGGGCATGGTGTTTGACTTGTGTGTTGGAATGGAGGAATGATTAAGTGGCATACTAAATGGAGCCAACTCATCATCCTCACATCCAATTTTCTATTTATTGATTGAATTTGAAGGATTTTGGGTTACTTGTTTGATTTTGTTCTTTTGCACTTTTAGAATTGGGAGCTTGTGTGAGTTGCATTTGGATTGTGCTTGGCTTGAAGGTGTCATAAATATTTTTGGAGTGAAGACTCTCGGAAGATTTATGGAGAGGTAGACTCTCAACTTGTCATTCTTTTATTTATGCATTTGGATGTAAAAAAATTTCTCGTTGAATATTATACGAGTGTTGTGAATGTGGGTTTTTGTGGTTGGGTAGTTTTCCTTAAGAAGGGTGTGGGAGATGGAAGCATGAGACCATTAGGGAGGGAAAAGGGAGATGTGAGGCATACATTTTTGAGTGAGTGTGATTAGGATTTTCAGCTATGGAGAGTGAAAAGGAAAAAATGGACATATTTTTGCATATTTGCAAGGGGAGAGATAATGATGTATTGATTGTTTTGTATTGTGCACATGGAGGATTTTGGGTAAAACACCTATTTAACTTGGGAGGTAAAAGAGGTGGTTCTAATATTACCTACTCCTTTTGGCTTCATGTAAAGCCTATGTGTTTTAAGAAAGTTGTAAATATTTTTGAGTATGTCCATTTTAATATGTTGTATGTTTTGTTGATTGCATGTTTTTGTTGAAGCCATTTTTGTAAAGGTTGTAAAAGTTGCATTATACTCCCCATTGTTTTTGATTGGGGCTCGGGGGCTCGTAAGGGGATGGATTATCCTCTTATTATATTAAAGGTTGGGTGCGGAGCGTCACATATCCTCCCTTTTAGAACCACCGCCCAGAGAGAGAGGCGGTGAATGAACCACCCCAACAAGGGAGACAGTCATAGGACCGCCAATCTTTGTTGGGTAGCGGTTTCATCACTTTTGATAGAACATTAAATTTCTGACTGTGAAAACTCAGATTGACATTAAATTGAAATCTAAGCTTTAAACAATCAAAAGGAAACTACCAACAATGAGTAATTAATTGAATTTAATTTATTAAGTCTTCCAATCTCTTTTATGGAACCCAAATATGTAAAACTCGTAGATTTAATAAAAATGGGGTTTTTCCCCAATTGTTGAACTCAAAGGATGTTTACATTAAAATAAAAAAATAGATCCATGGTGGGATCTCTATATTAAACAAATGAGTAATATTAAAATAGTAAAATCTTTACAACTAAAACCAAGAAAAATTTTCCATGGTTTCACTTGTTTCTCTCATGGTTTCTCCTTCTTCTCCGCTTCCAAAACCTACAAACAAGAAATGAACAAATGCGGTTATTTGGGGAAAAGAGAAATAAAAAGATAGTTATAAGGATATTTAGGGAAACTCAAATCTAAGGGCTATGATAGATTCAATCAAATGGACAAAATTAAATGCTACCTAATTTAAGTGAGAGGTATTTTTGTAGGAATGAAATTAAAATTTTTTAAAAAAGTGTGTGGGTAATGGGGTGAATGGGGCCACTTAGTAGCTAGACAAAATAGTTAAACCTTTGAGCTATAAAATAAAGGAATATTGGTGCATGAAAATTAATTAAACTTATGGAACTAGGTAAATGTATTGTTTTAAACCATAAATATATTTTAGGAAGTAAATTAATAATATTTAATTATTAATTTTATTCGACTTTCACAAGCTTGTGTAGAAAGACTTTAACCAAGAAATTTATTAATTGTGGAAATGTCTAACCTTGTAAACCACTTTTTAAACAAAATAAAAATTATTACCATAAATTTGACTATTAATTTATTAGTTCTATTTTGTTTTGAGAGCAAAAAATTGTGGGAGATAGACTTGGTATCAGAGTTGTGGGTTTGATGCTTAGACCCCGGGCACACTTGGAAATGTGAAACACAACAAAAAAACCTAGCGCAACTCTAAACCTAGAACAAACAAGATTACATGATGTTTTAAAACATAGAAAACTTAATTAAGGCCTAAATGATGATAAACTAACTCTCATCTTGATCTGTGCTAGAGGTGTGGACTAGATGAGGGGTACTTACATGTGAACCTAGATCTACCACCCCTAGATAAGGTAGTAGCAACTTTATTACCTCAGATACTACAGATAATACATGATGTTAATTATGCTTTTCAAGGAGGATATTTGGGAGGGTGACCTAGAAGACAGGACGGAGAGCCATCAGTGGAGGCTTGTGCACCATCACGTCACAGTGCCGAGGATAGGGAAAAGAAATC
Source organism: Taxus wallichiana var. yunnanensis (assembly GCA_018340775.1). Classification (NCBI taxonomy): domain Eukaryota; kingdom Viridiplantae; phylum Streptophyta; class Pinopsida; order Cupressales; family Taxaceae; genus Taxus; species Taxus wallichiana. The sequence continues at coordinate 724,934,477 of CM031244.1, forward strand.
CCACGCAGATTCAATTGGACATGAGTCACCACCTAGAGAGCACAAAGATAGAGATTCGAGACACAAAGACAGATCTAGGAGCCCTAGGCCAAGGGATGTTCATGCGAGAGAGACCTAGGAGCCAATAATCAATAATGATAGATCACATCAGAGAGATACCAAAGTTACACCTGTCAGATTTTTTTGGAGACGTGAGAGGAGTTTAGGTTGAGGCATGGTTGGTTAGCTTTGGTGGATGCTTCAAGATACTTCCTTGTACTAATAACATGAAATATCATGTTTTTATCCACTTTTGAGAGACGAGTCATAGTTTTGTGGAGGACTAAGGAGCGAAGCTCCATGTAGATTATGAGATAGTCGGTTGGGAGCTCTTTGAGGAGTGATTTAGGAGTAGATACATATACAGGAGATTCATTCAACAATGGATCGATGAGTTTCATGATTTGCAACAAGCCTCCATCACAAAAATAGATTATGAGTGTCGAGTTTTGGATTTGTTTCAAGATATGTTGACTACATGCAAGATGCAAAGGTTAGGGTTCACAAGTTCATCAAGGGCCTGAACTTAGACTTGGAAGGGGAAGTGCACATTCATTGAATGTAGACACTATTAGAGGTGTGGATAAGGCTTAAATGATAGAGGAAACCAGGTGGAAGACTCATTAGGATAAAGACAAAGTGAGGAGCCATATACAATAATCTTGCAAAATAGTAGGTTGAGGGATCGACTCCTCTTCCTCATGGCGGACACACTTCAGCATAATATTTCTTTAGGCCTCCTCCTCCTCAACAACAACAGACTTGACAACCCTTTTGACTTCTACAATGCCATGATGCTCGTAGCGGCCATGGGAACTCCAACTACAAGGCCAAATAAGACTAAGGAGCCATCTTGCGCATAGTCACCAAGAGTACATCAACCGCAACACCCATAGAGATCTATGGCAGGATCATTGGGTAGTACAACATGGACTACCGGACCACATAGAGGAGTATCTACTTAGTTGAGAGGACCGAGATAGTTTCTATGGGTGCGAAGTACTTAGTCATCATTTGAGAGAGTACCCTTAGAAGAAGCTGTTTATGAGGGTAAGGCACATGTTTATGAGCGTACGGTTGGTGACATGGCTAGGGAGTCACATGATTTGTGCTATGGTCGAGAACCACCGGGAGTGCATAATGACATGATCATTGAAACCAGAGGTAGTATTGGTGGTATTTCTACCCCTATTTGATTTGATTTAGGCTCATTAGATTATTTCATTTCTCCCTCTTTAGTAGAGCAATGAAGTCTTGTGATAGTTAGGCAGGGTCTTAGTTGGGATGTGGATATGGCTTCGGAGCCAAAATCTCAAAGTGGACTCCTTTTTATGGAGTGATTAGTGGACCTAGGACCCTTCTCCATGACTTTGAATCTTCGTATCCTACCCTTGGGTTTATATGGAGTTATCTTGAGCATGGATTGGTTGTCTACGAACAAAGCTAGATTTGATTGTTGTAACAAGGTTATATCATGAGAAGACATTTTGGGAGTTGAGTAAGTGATTTTTGGTGTTAGGAGAACCATCAATATTCACACCATATCTACTATGCAGCTGAAGTATTATCTACTACGAGGTTGTTAGTTATTTTCCATCACTTTTAGTGATCGACCGTAGGTTAATACTCATGGAACATCACTTGATGACCACTCTATTTTGTAGGAGTTTTATGATATGTTTCCTAGTGAATTTTTATGGATACCTCCCCCACATGAGATATATTTTAATAATGATTTGGTTCTAGGAGTGGAGCCTATCTCACGTGCACCATATAGGATGACCACACCTAAAATATGTGAGATCAAGTTGGAATTAGAGGGCCTTCTTGAGAAAGTCCTAATTTGTCCTAGTGTATCTCTTTGGGTGCACAAGTTATCTTTATGAAGAAAAAGGATTGATCTCTGCATTTTTGTATGAACTACATATAACTAAAAAAAAGTAACGATAAAGAATAGTTACCCCTTTCCATGTATAGCTGACTTATTTGATCAAATGAATGGGGCCACTATATTTTCTAAGATAGATCTTAAGTCAGGCTACCATCAACTAAGGATTGCAGAGGCAGATATCTATAAGACAACTTTCTACATGAGATATGGCCACTATGAGTTCACAGTGGTACCATTTGGTCTGATGAATGCCCCTACAATATTCATGAGTTTGATGAATGGAGTATTCAAGAAATTTTTGGATCACTTCGCTCATTTTTCTTGATGAAATTTTGACAAACTCAAGTACGCGTGAGGAGCACCTTTGACACGTTCTGTAGTGTCTTTGTGAGCAATTTCTATATGGGAACCTAGAGAAGTTTTCCTTTTTCTAGTCAGAGGTTCAAGTACTTAGGTCACATCATTTATGGGGAAGGTATCACAGTTGATCCTTCCAAGATTAGAGTTATTATGGATTGGCCCATGCCAACCAATGTGACCAAGGTGTATAGTTTCATGGGGTTGGCAGGTTACTACAGGAGATTTTTTCAGAACTTTTCTCGGATTGTGCACCCCATCACTTCCATTCAAAGGGAAAGGGAAGAATGTTTCACAAAGGGATGTGAGTATGCCTTCGATACATTGAAGGAATTCCTTATGATTACACCAATTCTTATAGTGTTAAAACCTCACGGGATTTCTTTGTGTGTACAAATGCTTCTTTGGCAGGATTAGGAGGTGTTTTGATGTAGGAGGGCCATGTAGTAGCCTTTGAGTCTCAAAAAATCAAGGATTATGAGCTCAATTATCTGACTCATGACCTTGAGCTTACGGAAGTAGTGCATACTTTGGTGCATTGGTGTCATTTCCTTCTTGGTAGGAGGTTCATTCTCAAGATAGACCATTTGAGCTTACATCACCTCTTCACTCATCCCAATCTCAACACTTGTCAATAGCATTGGATGGATTTTCTATGTGAGTATGACATCGAGATAGAGCATGTAAATGGGAAGGATAATGTGGTTGAAGAAACTTTGAGTCAAAAGAGACATTTGGTCATGACTACTTTAGTTGGTACATACTTGCGGAGTAGGATTTTGTGATAGATTCCACATGACAACTTCCACCTAGTAGCTAGAGCAGACATTGGGTGTCATAGACCCCTTGAGGGGAATTTGGATGGATTTTCATTAGAGTGAGATGGAATTCTCGGACACACATATGCCAGATTTATGTACCTAGGGATGGAAGTTTGAGATAGTATGTCTTGGTAGAGGCTCATCATGCACCTTATTCAACCCATTCAGGGTTGATGAAGATGCATGCCACCTTGAGGAAGTTGTACCAGTGGAGAGGTCTTCAGAGATATGTAGCTAAATTTTTTTCAAACTATTTAGAATGTCAGATGGTGAAGGCTGAGCATCAACATCAAGTGGCCTTTTCTACCCGCATGCTATACTTTGGAGTGGAATGAGACACAATTTCTACGGATTTCCTAGTAGGGCTACTGACGTCAAGATACCACCATGACACCATCATGGTCATAGTGGATAGATTGATGAAATTTTATCATTTTTCTCCAGTGAAGACCACCTATACAGCTAGTGTAGTGGCACGAGTATAATTGGATGAGATTTTTAGACTTCACAGATCCTACGAAGATTATTTGTGACCGTGATCCCTTATACACCTTTCATTTATGGACTACAATGCAACATGCCGATGGGAAGAGTATGAAATTCAGTAAAATATATCATCCAGAGATAGACGGACCGATGAGCAGGTGAACCAAATTTTATGGGACATGCTTCGGATGTACGTCATGGACTATTAGTCAAGGTGGGAGGTGTTTTTTTACTCGGCAGAGTTTTCTTATAATAATAGATTTCAAAGTTCTATTGGTATGGCTCCATTTCAGGAACTTTATAGTAGGAAGTGAATGACACCATTGAGTTGAGACAGATTGGAGGATAAATTATCTCTTAGGCAATATTTGTTACAAAACATGGAGTAACAAGTTTTTGATCAAACAGAGGCTTCGGGAGGCATAGGATAGATAAAAAATATGCGAGATCGGAGGATAGTTGATCAGTAGCTATGAGGTGGGTACAAAGGTGTTTCTTCGCGTTAGACCTCATAAGATCCCTATCCATTATAGAAAAGGCTCAAAGTTAGCTCCTAAATTTTTGGGTCCATTCAAGATCTTAGAGCAGATCAATCCCTTAGCTTATCATCTAGCCTTGCCACCCATCTTGTCTCATGTACATGATATATTTCACATTTCTGTTCTTAGGAGATACATTCCAAATCCCTCTCATGTATTGGATTGGACAACATTTGAAGTGAAAGAGAAGGGGAAGGTGACTCTAGAGCCCGTGCACATCATAGAGTGCATGATCCCGGGCTTTCGAGGCTGAGATTGACCAGTGTAAGTATAATGGAAATAACTATGATGAGACTGCGCAACCACTCGATAGGATGCTAATTTTTATGAGCCTAGTTTCCACACCTATTTTAGTGACTTCCAGGAGGAATTCAAGTCTAAGGGAAGGGGATGTAGTGCCCACTCCTCTTTGACACTATTTTCATTATGATGATATTACTTTTTGATTGATACTTAGACATTTTGATTATTATATATTGATCATTAGATGATAGATTATGCATATATTTTGACTATTGACATGTTTTGATTATGATACACTAGATGACACTTTGGTAGATAGTTTGATATATATTGATTTACATTATTTGGATTTTATACTAACACGTTATACTCTAGATGTTCTGAGTAGAATTATGATCTCATGGATGTTAGAATTGAATTATTTGATATGTTGATAGATGATAGAATTACTTAATTTTGGATGAAGATTATTGATTTCTATGTATATATTATTTCTCGATGTTGTTGATGTGGACTGTGAAGCTAGAAAGGTATTATGTTTATGTTGTAATGATAGTTTATCACATACATTGAAAGGGGATATAAGACCAACCACGAAAGGATGTCTGATGTTTTTCAACATGGCCAAATTTTATAACTTGTGTCTAATGTATATGTTTTGTTATTGCATTCCTAACTAGGAGGTTTCCCATGGGGGTGACCTCACATTTGTCACCATGGGTTGTAATGTATTTCCTTTCTTTTAATTTTGTGTGTGTTATGTATTTAATTATTGGAGAGGTAGTCTCTCAACTTCTCATTCTTTAATTTATGCATTTGGATGTAAAATTTGTGCTTGTTGAATATTGTATGAATGTTGTGAATGTGGGTTTTTTTTTGGTTGGGTAGTTTTCATTAAGAAGGGTGTGGGGATGGAAACATGGGACCATGAAGAGTGAAAAAGAAAACATGGACATATTTTTACATATTTGCAAGGGGAGAGATAATAGATGTATTGATTGTTTTGTATTGTACACATGGAGGCTTTTGGGTGAAACTCCTACTTCACTTGGGAGGAAAAAGGAGGTGGTTCCCATATTCCTTGCTCATTTTGGCTTGATGTCAATCCTATGTGTTTTGAGAAAGTTGTAAATATTGTTGAGTATGTCTATTTGAATGTGTTGTATGTTTTGTGGATTGTATGTTTTTGTGGAAGCCATTTTTGTAAAGGTTGTCAAAGTTGCATTATACTCCCCATTGTTCTTTGGTTGGGGATCGGGGGCCCAGAAGGGATGGATTCTCCTCTTATTGGATTAAAGGTTGGGTAGAGAGCATCATATATCACTCATTTCTTTGTATTGTGATCCAAGTTTTTGAAGAATTAAATAATGCAAGATTGAAGCTATGAAGTTGGGAGAAGACATTGAAATGAAGACTTTTGTTTTGACCTTGTTGAAAAATCTCTATGTTGTAAATAATTTTATTATTCCCACTTAGAGTGGAAGATTGTAAATTTTTTATGTTTAAAAGAAAGTTTTGTAATATTTCATTTATTCCAAGTTGTAGTGATTTAGTGAATGAAGAAAGAACTTTTGTTGTATACCTTGTTGGAAAGGACTAGTTTTATTGAAAGAAATGGATTAGAAGTTCTTGTATTGAAAAGAATGTTATTGTAACTTGTAGTTATCATATTTTTATTTATGGTTGAAAGGAGAAATTTCAAAGTATGTTCAATAAAAGAAAATTTATATTCCTTGATGCTTTAAAGGTTTTATGATTGAATGGAAAAGATATGCATTTGGAAATTTGAGTTATGAAACTTATATATGTTATCAATCTATCAACAAATGAATGAAAGACACCCTAGTTAAAATTAATATTGCATTAAACAACAACTTAAGTTGAAAACTGTTGAAAAATACTTGCATTGAAGGTTATGTTTTCAGGAAACAAAATCAACGCCTTGGCAGAAACAGATGTTTCATAACCACCACCCAGCATAGAGCGGTGGTCGATGAACCGCTTCGTAGGAAGGGTAGTGGTTATAGGACTTCTTGGTCTCATGTGTAGGGCGGGGTTTCGTCACTTTTGATGGAAAATTAAAATTTCTGACTATGAAAACCCAGATTGACATTAAATTGAAATTTAAGCTTTAAACCATAAAAATGAAACTTCCAACAATGAGTAATTAATTGAATTTAATTATTTACGCCTTCCAAGTTCTTTTATGGCACTCAAATGTGTAAAAATCATAGATTTAATAAAATGGGGTTTTTCCCAAATCGTTGAACTCAAAGGATGTTTACATTAAAATTAAAAAATAGATCCATGGTGGGATATCTATATTAAACCAATGAGTAATATTACAATAATACAATCTTAACAACTAAAACCAAGAATTTTTTCCATGGTTTCACTTCTTGCTCTCATGATTTCTCCTCCTTCTCCTCTTCCAAAACCTACAAACAAAAATGAACAAATGGGGTTGGTTAGGGTAAAGAGAAATAAAAAAAGAACCAAAAGGATGTTTAGGGTAACCCAAATCTAAGGGCTAGGATAGATTCAATCCAATAGCCCAAAGTAAACCCTACCTCACTTAAGTGAGAGGTATTTTGTAATAATGAAATTTAAATTTTAAAAAAATTGCATGGGTAATGGTGTGAATGGGGCCACTTATTGGCTAGATAAGATAATAAAACCTTTCTGCTTTAGAAAATAAAGGAATCTTGGTGCATGATAATTAATTAAACTTATGGAACTAGGTAAACATATTGTTTTAAATCAAATATATTTTAGGAAGTAAATTAATAATATTTAATTATTAATTTAATTCCAAATTTCACAAGCTTGTATAGAAAAACTTTAACCAAGAAATTTATTAATTGTGGAAATGTCTTACCTTGCAAACGGCTTTTAAACAAAAAAACTTACTACCGTAAATTTGACTATTAATTTATTAGTTCTTTTTTCAGAGTATAAAATTGTGGGCGTTCCATCGAGGTATTTTTGGGAATGAAATTAAAATGAAAAGTGCATGGGTAATGGGGTGAATGGGGCCACTTAGTGGATAGACAAAATAGTTAAACTTTTGTTATAGGGAATAAAGTAAACTTGGTGCATGGTAATTAAGTAAACTAATGGAACTTGGTAAATGTTTTAAACCATAATATTTTAGGAAATAAATTAATAATATTTAATTATTAATTTAATTCCAACTTCCACAAGGTCGTGTAGAAACCTTAATCTGGAAATTTTTTAATTTTGGATAATGTCTAACCTTGCAAACCCTTTTAAAAAAAAATTATCATAAATTTGACTATTAAATTATTAGTTTCTATTTTTTTAGAGTAGAATTTTGTGGGCGTTACCTACATAAGCTAGTCAATATCTCTTCATAACTCACCTAGAACTTTCATAAGATGTATTGTAAATATCTTGACAAAATCCTCTTGCAGTATGACTCTTACATTCTATCATAAGATGTAGTAAAATCTATGTTGAAATTGTGTATCTATCCCTAAAGCTATATTAGAGACCTTTAAAAACCCATATTTTTGCAGACATTATGGATGTTTGCAGAAACTTAGGAAAATAAAATATATTTGGGACAACAAAATCCAATGGTTTCACCCTCTGTTGGATGATTCCATCTAGATCAAAGATCTATGAATGGTTTTTATTTGTACATGTAAGTATGTCCCTATAAAATATTCACGTGTATTCTAAAGTTTGTGATATTTATGTATCTCTTAATTGCATTTCTATGCTTTGCGATAACCACATTGAATTCTCCTCTTTTTGAGGTGAGTGAGATAAAATATAAATATATCATCTCAACATAATGGAGGTTTATTCATGTCATATATAACATATAATAATGGTAGAAACATCCACTCAAAATTCACACCTAATAGCAATACTAGAGCACATATACAACCTTATAAAAAAGGAACAATCAAGATAAGTTGGAAATTTCATGAGTATGTACCTATATACATCATCTAACTATCTACAAGTGCATATAATGATATGCAAGCAATAATATAGAGAACCATAACATTCTATCGCATTCATATCCAAGGTAAAAGTATATTTAATATAACATGTTAGGTATTAAGAAGTAGATTTGAACCTCTTAATAGATATTAAGAAAAGGGAAAAGGATGACCATTCTTAGATAAGTCCTTATATACATCCAAGGTGAGTGCATACTCCTTTATAGGGGATTTCCTTTATTTATCCAGATATGAAACATTTAGAAATAGAAACTCCCAATCTGATTCTTATGCCATACTATAGTTCAAGGAAAATTATATTTTATGAACTGTCATAATTCTAATTGCATGTATCAAAAACTAGATCCCAATGCCCATAGATATATGTTATATCATACACTAGGGTTTGCACATGAATTTATGTTCTCTATCTATGGATTTTATTAGAGATTTCAAATCCATTTGCACTTTTATAATTTACTAATAAATTTCAACAACCATGCAATAACCTCCTCATATTCGGGCTTCTAAAAATATATCTAGACGTTTGTTTTTATGGGCTCCAAATTCATGTAAGTACAAATTACTTATGATAACGAAAAAGTAGTGGTTAAAACTTATACAACCATGTAACAACTTCTACAACCATGTAACAACTAGGTAATTAATTTTTGGTGATTAACATGAGGAAATTATAGCGCGTTCTTCATCTTGATGAAAAACACAGTGTTTTTTTCAACATCCTGAAAAACATAGTGTGTTTTTCAGACATCATAAAACATGATGGTTTTCCACACGGTTTCATTTATGAAATTGAATTTTATAAAGTCACACTAGTATTAACTTAATATTTGAATTCATATTTTTAACAATAAACCTAATAATAAATGTCTTGAAATCCAAACTCAAACATTAATACAGCTTATAGTTATCCAAATTGAACACATTTTATCTATTAAGTGTTTGAGATGATTCTTAATATAATCTATAACTATAAATAAGTTCTAGATTTGCATGTCAATTTTTTACTATTGTAATAAAATATAAAAATTTCATTTGAATATGGATGTGATCTTTGAGCTCTTCCTGTAATTTCATTGTTATTAGTTGTGTTAAATGGAATACATTAGGAAATGTTTTTTTGGATTCACTATACTTGTAAATAATGCTAATGTGTAGATCATTTTTATGTATAATTTTTTTTTTGTTTTTAAATATTGGTAATTGCAACGTTGTGAATATTTCATGTAAGTTGAAGCTATAAAAACTATGTGTTGTCATAATCTCACTCTCAATTTGGCATATGGGGTCAAGTGCCTCTACAAAGACAAAAATTGGTGCATTCGAAGGGGGCTTGACCCTTAGGATGCCACATGGATACGACCAAATATCATTGCATGCTTAAGGGGCTTTCCCCTTAGTATTTCACATTGATAGTTGGGATGGTATACTATGTTGCACGAGGTTTTTAAAGCCTCTCACCGAAGCTACCCTTCACTAAATAATGTAACCTCCCATAATATCGTAACCATCTATTTTCAATGGACAATTGTGATATTATAGGAGGGTGCATTTTGAGGAAGGATAGCCATTGGAATTTATTGATACTTTAATTTCTTGTGGATATTAGCTTTCGACATATTGATTAATTTATCATATTGGATGATGTATATTATATTTTTCATGTATCATACTAGCAATAATTCTATGCTTCTTTTTTGTACTAGTTACTCTTTTGTATAGATAGTCAATATGAATACCAGGAGCCTGATTTATCCCAATCCTATTAGTAAAATGAAGGCATACATAAAGATGCTCCACGTAAACTTAATATGAAGGTAGTTCGCCATAGAAAGTTTGAAAACTGCAAGAGTTCCTAAAAATAGTCCTCAATTTATTAACAATTTATAAATTATATGTATATTATAGACAATTTAGTATGTCATTGAATACTAGTTGTTCAAAATGTATAGTAAATAATTTTATTATGATTCAAAATTTTATCGCCATTTCTAAACTTCAAATAAAAGTGTTAAAATTCTACACATTATAATATTGATTTTGTATTATCCAAAAAAATTAAATAACTCGCATTGTGGGAAATTTAATATGCTAGTGATTTCTATTTTTTTAATAATATACACTAACAACATATAAGTAAAAATATATATGTGGATAGTCTACACTATTATAATTTAACCACGGATGATAAATCCTTAAACAAGGTAAAATTTTCAATCAAGAATAATATTCAATTTTATTTTTGGAAATGTCAATATTCTTCAATTTTAGTTTGTAAGTTCACCTTTTTAAAAAGTAGGCTACATGGGTGTATCCAAGATTATTATTTTATTTTTCTTTAATTATTACGTTTTGGAATGCATAAATGTGTGTATATATATTAAAGATGTTAATAATATTTTAATAATTAAATTTTCGATTTGTAACTTCGTTTTAAATAAACATGTTTTTGTGTTGTTAGTTTTTAATTTTTAGCTAAATGTAATAATTTCTATTTTATATACATCATATTTGAAAAATATTTTTTTATGAATAAAATAAGAACCATAAAATATATTATTATACAACGTGAATTACATTTATAAGGTTAATTATAATAATTTCTATGGAAGCTTCTCTCAACATTGAATAAGTGTATTTGAAATAATATTAATTTTGTAAGATCTTTGTAACATTATACATATTATGTAACATTCTTTGTCACATTATGGATGACCATATTGTGATATGCTTGTGCCCTAGAAGTAGTAGGCATTATTATAAATTATTGTTTTCGTTGCATTTCAATACTTGTCTTTTATAAATGTGGCTATTGAATTAGACAAAAATTTAAATGCTTCTAATTTTTTAAGATGGTATTCATGTTGATGGTGATCAACCACAACTCAAAATTTATTTTGGAAAGTATGAAATAATTGTTTCATTAATTATACAAAACTACATGTAATAATTTTTAGGATGGGAGGAGGCCCAAATGATAGAACATGATCAATCCTCCCGTCTAAAAGATAACAGAGGAAAATAATCAGTTTTCATATGATGACCTAAAATGTACACCAATCGGAGATGAGACGAAAGTTGAAATTTGTGCCACTATACCGCACGCAAGACTACAAGAATTTCTAAAGGGGAAGGTTCTAATGAAAGTTTTGAGACAACATTTTCCCAACATAACACAAGTCAAAAACTATAGATAATCCTAAACCACATACAACTAAGTCATATGATAGGTTCGGACCTTTTGTAATAATTATTTTTGTACATTAATTTCGTAAACATTTGTATAGTATTTTATGTTACAATTTTTAATTATAGCTACTAGTGTTCATATGATCTGGATGACAATAGAAATAAGTGACAACAGTGAAAAATTGAGTAGGTGTATAATTAAAAGGGGTTGCCAATGTCATTTCAATTTGTGAATATTTTTATGGGAGACCGACAACGGCCACAATTTTATACAACAATCTCTTTCATTGTGCTGTAAACGGTGAGTGTTGTCATGGGAGGAATGAAAATACCATTAACAATCCTCATGTAAATGTTTCCCCATTCTTATCAAATGAATGTAAAACTTATATCAAGAGTCTTTTGTTGATGGGTGTCACCGTGGAAACGATGTAAAATAAATATATAGAGGATCCATCCAACGTTGGTATATCGAGCAAGAGGGACAAATACTTGACAAGAAAGGATGTGGTGAATGCATGAAAAATATTTCACTCCAGCAGGTCTCAAAAGTACGTTGATGATTCCATGAGTGTGAAGTTATGGCATGCTGACAATAGAGACATTTCTTTATACTATCAACGCCCAAATAGAACCATTGTTCCATTCATTATGGGGTTGAAAACACCATGGATGTGCGAGAGAATGGTTCAACATTCACACAATTCCATAATCTGCATGGATTCAACATTTTCTATAAACAAATATAGCGTAAGTAATTGGAATGAATTTTGAAATGATGTGTGATTTATGTATCATTAATAATGTTACCTTTCTGTTATAATCAAACCCATGTTATCATTTGATGTCATTATCCTTACAAAGACAAATTATACACATTTCTTGTTTTCACAAAGAAGAGGTAGGGGTACTCGTACTGGGAAATGTATTCAAGGAATAACTTTAATACATTTACAGGTGGTTAGTAGAAGTCCAACAATGAGGAAAACATATTCGTGCCAATTGACATATCAATGTGTTAGTTACAAATGATGTATCGGCTGAAATCCAAGCCATCAGGTGTGTTTGTGGTTGTTATGTATTGTTATTCCTATGGTACGTGTGCAGGGCATGGTTAAAAATGTGCATAGGTATTGTAGCAAGGAGTCGAGGTGGAAGATGTTTGAGAGACTAGGTACCATCATGTATGGTTCTAGAATACATCACGAGCACACATTTTGAATCATTCAATACTTTTTCAATGAATTCAAATAAGAAACTAAGTTCCTTTAGTACTTCAAGAATACATGGTGCGAGAGTGAAGAACATATTGGTGAGTAGGATCCTTTGCGTGTTTCCTTATTAATTACCATCTAGAATAATTATTGGTTTATAGTGTCACTAATTTTCAATCCATTTCACTTGATAGCCATGTGGGAAACAAATTTTAGATACTTCTCCCATGAAAATCAGGAAACAAATGTGTCTATTGAGTCCTACCATTATTTTCTCGAATATTAAATACTTGCGTGATAGACAAAAAAAAATTACTTGGCGGATGTACTATTTGTTCTACACACTTGTGTACAAGGTGGAGCCATTTTACAAGCACAAGAGGAAGTTGCAACAATCTAGATTCTTGACCAATTTCAAAAAATAAATACAACTATTGACAATGGTTGAGAGAGAAAAGAGTATTCCCGATATAGATTTCCATAATACTACACTTGATTACAATCAATTCTAGGTGAGGAGACAAACAACTAGAAGCACATGGTATTTGGTAAGGCATTGTGGAGCCTTGGACATATGAAAATGTGCTTGGGATATAAGAGGAAACATATGTAAGAATGTGTTGAAGGAATTATTACTTCGCAAGTGATATATGTTGATGTCATCATATCAAGCACCAAAATTGTAAGGTAATTCAATTTCATCATATGTTACCAATATAGATTGCTAAGCATAAGTCGTAATGAAATAAGCATGATGTTGAAATTATTTTCCATTCAAGTAGAGCCAATACTTATGATGAGAAAAGCACATTAAATGGAGTTCGAGATGGGCCCTCCTCATCGTATCAAACACAATAAGTGAAAGGTAATTCAATGTCATTGTATGTGGCAAGTAGAGATATAGATTACTAAGCATAAGTCATAACAAAATAGTCATCGTGTTGAAAATGTTTTCCTTTCACATGTAGAAGAAAGTACCTATGCAGAGAAAAGCACAATAAATGATGACATGTTATGGGATGGCCCCTCCTTGCCACCTCAACAATCACTAACAGTTGATGGTTAGTCGTTAATGCCTTTAATCAATTAATTGATGCCAATGATAATGTTCATCACACATATTTATGATTAGGTGACAATGTGTATTCATGTGTAGGCGACAATGTGCATTCTCAATCAAATGTTACAAATGGGTGTTGTAGCCAAAATATTCCCCTATCCACTGAATGATGAGTGACATGCATGGATGGTATGAGGTTGTTTTTCTATTGTACAATGATATTGAAAAACCTAGTGTATAAATAAATAACTTTCTATAATGTCTTATATGTTAAATTCACTCCTAAAACAATTGGGGCTGGTGGGTTGATGATATAAAGTGATTCAAATTTTATGGAACACACATCCAAATAATTCTTGAACTCATTCTTGGATACATGACTGAGTACAAATGAATAGAAAAAACATTTTTTTAATGTGTTCAAAGGTTTAGAAGAGACCTAGAAGAATCAAATATGTTAGATGTTACTTTCAAAGGACATTTTAATGAGAACACCACCACCCTCATGCGTCCACTATTTAGTGAGAGTAAAAATGCCACTACAAAGGTGTAACTAAGAGGCCACCATTGTAGAAGACTAAAAATGCTTCAAATTTCCTAACGGCAATCATGCAAAGAGGAGAGAAACCACACAAGTGGAACCTCCATGTTAAAACATTTAATTATTGGTGTGATTGTTAATTCGCGAAATTTTAATTATGGGCGTGAAGACTAACATATCGATAATTTATTTTGCGAGTGGTTCAAATGCGGAAGAAACATATCCTGTCGTCACTTATTTTTCAACAATATAGTGTCTGCAAAAAGGTGTGTATTGAGTGTCCTTAATTTCAATACATTCATTTATTGTATGTAAGGTAAAAATATTTTGATATCTTGTCTAATATTTATTGCATTGTGTTACGATGCAACGGATATACAAAGAGATGTATCTTATGGAATGAGCAGGTTGAGATTTGTAAAGTAAATGTATGACATTTAGAGCAGGCCTATATTAGAATTACAAACATCTAAATTTCATGTATATGAGATTTTAGATTGCATATGTTTAAAATACTTAAATATGGAACTTGTACACTTGAACTACTTTTTGATGATTTTGAGAGTATTTAAAAAAAGTGCTTGTTGGTGTTAGCCAATGTACGACCGCTCATTTAATATATGGATAGTAGAAAATATATTGACATACATAAATATGATGAAACGATGTAGTCAAAAATAACAAATCATCAAGTGGAATTTTTATTTCTATTGTCAAAGTTCTAGAAAACAAATATTTTTCTTAAGCATGTTGAAAAACACAAAGTGTGTTTTTCAACAATATAAAATGAACCCATGTTTTCCACAAGCTGCAAACCATGATGTTGTTCCATGATTATGTAACGATGTAATGCGAATCAATTAATTATCAGGTGGAGAGGGTTAATTTTTTTCAAAGTGCTTAAAAGTATAGTTTATTTTTTGATACTTTGAAAATCACACTATGTTTTTTGCAATATATGAAAAACGCAATTCAGTTTATAAAATGGTGTAACCCACAATAATTTTCCTCCTTTTTGCAATGATGAAATCAAAATCAATTATTTATCACATGGACAAGAGTTTATTTTTTTAAAAGTGCTCAAATTAGACTTTGTTTTTCGACACATTGAAAAACACACTTTGTTTTTCAACACTTTGGAAAAAGCAATTTGGTTGTGCAAAAGGTGTAAACCACGATGCTTTTCCTCTTTATTGTAAAGATTGAATCCATATAAACTAATTATCATGTGGAGAAGGATTTGTTTTTTTCACAGTGATGAGTAATAAAGTGTGTTTCTCAACACGACAAAAACACAATAATTTTTTCAGCAATTTGAAAAACGCAATTGGTTAAGTCAAAGTGCAAACCATGATGCTTTTCCTCCTTATTCTAACAATGAAATTCACATCAAATAATTATTAGTGTGTCTATTTTTAGTTATTTATATATATATATATATATATATATATATATATATATATATAACGTAATAAAAAACAATGAGGAAATGAAAATACACGGCCGCGGGTCAAGTTTTACTTAGACTACAAATACAAACAAAAAAATAACTAAACATATTTTAATTAGCAATTTTATTGGGTTGGGGGTTTATTAATTTAAAAGACAACAATTTTGGGTAGGAGGTAGGGTCCCAGAAACCCCTTACCTTATTCTTAACCATGTCGTAGCCTTTATGGCTTTAGAACTTTGATTTTTTTCTTAGAATACTTAATATTTATTTAATATATATAGGTATACACACACACACACACATATATTATATTATTATTATTATTATTATTATTATTATATTTAATAATAATAATATTATAATAATAGTAATGTATATAATATTATTATTGTTATAATAGTAATATTATCAATAATAAAATAATTATGTTATTGATGGCATTAACTAGTCTACAACTTACACTTTAAGTTTTTATTTTATTTTAAATAAGGGTCTAAAAAGGTAAGCAAATTTTACTTGCTATAATGTTGGCTTACATTGGGTTTAAATATATTTTTGCAATGACTCAACTATAAGTTTATATACTCTAGTAAGGCTAAGGCCTAATTAGTAATGAGCAATTTCTTTTACTCCACTAGATTTAGGAATTTTAATCTATTTTGTTGAACATATAAATGACAATTAAAATTTAAATTATTTCCATCTAAGCATACATAGTTTTATTTTCTTTCAACAATGCAAGGAAATGGACAAAATAACCTAACTTTTCTTTTACATGCCTTTCAAGTATTAAAATAAAATTTACTATTTCTTGACTTTTCACAACATACCAAATTGCAAACATTCTCACAACCAAATTTTACAAGATTTCCAATAAGTTTTAAAATAAGAACTACTAACTTTCCAATAAGATCTATACACTTGTATGAGATAATGAGTTGACTAAGATATGAACAAGTTGTTTCTTTCCTTTACAAAATACAATGCAATCTTGATCACTAATAATCAATACAACTTTTCCTCAAAAATATTAATACAATATCTTCCACTTAAAGTGGGAAATTTTACGAGAATGAAAACTAAAAGAAATACAATTTGTCTTCAAATATTGCTCCAAGAATCAAGTCTCCAACCAAGTTCCCTCTTCTTAACAATTGATCACAACAACCAAAAATTGGGGAGAGGCAACACTCTCCACCCAACCAAAATTCCAAGGAGTAGAAGAAGTAATTATTTTCAAGGGATGTTTCAACACATGGAAACTAAAAAAAAGTTGTAAAATTCAGTTTCAAACAACCAATCACATAATAAAATTATCCACAAGTCACTTCTTTTTAACCAAAACCCCAACCACAAGGCAATAAGGGATGTTTCAACACATGACAACTAAAAAATGCTTCAAAATTCACTTTCAAACAACCAATCACATAAGAAAATTATTCACAAGTCACTTCTTTTTAACCACGAAATTCCAAAACAAAGGCTTCAAAATAGCCTAAAAAGAGATAGGAAAATGGGGGTGCCCTTGTGCCTCCCAAGGGTTTGGATGCCCACCTCTAAATCCCTCCAACACACATTCAATCCCAAGTCTCTTATGCCTCCCTCACAACAAAACCATGTCTCTTATGCCTCCCTCACTCTTATGCCTCCCTCTCTCTTATGGCTCCCACAATACATAACATAATAGAATAAAATAAGGTGGGGCATCCAAAACCCACTCCCTCCTAAACCCAACAAAAATATCTTATGCCTCCCAACATATTTCATCCCCATATCCAAATCTCAACACAACCTAAGGTCAACATACTACCCAACACTTCAAACAAGAACACAATTTCACACAATCACATAACATGCAAGAAACAAGGAGAAAAATAAAAGAGCAAGATCCTACCTTGCCATGGTAAAGATCCTCTTTGAAATCTACCCCAAAATATTCAACACAATAATTTTTCCAAGCACTCTTCAAACTCCCCAAGTAAGCATGCCACAAATTCCTCTCAAAAATTTCAATAAATAGAAAGGAGGAGGAGGAAGATGATGTGGCTCCATGTAGGATGCCACAACATTTCTTCTCCACTCCACATCACCCAATTCAAACCCTTACTCCAAGGAAATTGAATGGGTGGTTGAGAGGTATGAAAACCCTCTTACACACACACATTCAAACCCACACCCTTTAGGACAAAGAAATAAAATTGTGTAAAAAAGTGCAATAAAAATTTACAATTTGTCGTCCCAAAACACATAATGGGGTCTAGTTTTGACCCCCAATCCATAGGTATGGTTTCTGTAGTAATTTAAGAGTTATGGTAAAATTTTAACTTGTCCCACAAGTCTCTAAAATTGTCCCTTAAGAACAAATTCGAATTTCTAAGGAGAGTTAGAGTGTACAACACTCAAGATCTCAAGCACTCAACTTAAAACACATAAACCAAAGAGCCATCTAATCTAATAAATGAATTGTTTTGTCCCATCCATGATTTTTTAAAAGCATGATTAATTTACTTATCTAGACACAAATTAATTAATTAATAAAAGGAAAAAACGATCACTATAAAATCACATACTAAAATTAAATAAAGGAAACAATTTAAAAGAACAACACACAAACCCCTTGGTCACATTTGGAGGTTATCCCCCCATGGGGACCCCCTAACAAAAAACAAGACACACACAACAAAACACAAGTTTCCATGGTGACCCTTGTTGAATTCATCTGGTATTCCAATGTGGTTGGTCTCCAATCCCCCATTGGTTGTTGTGTTATATTTTACCTGCAAAACATACAATACCTCCTTCGGCCTCATGGCCGCATCAAAACATCCAAGATAAAATATACAATATAAATCAACAATCATCCATATATAAATTAAATTAAATTAAATTATCATCTAGATAAGTAACGTTACTAATTTCAATTTCCAACACATCTCAATTCTACATTTCATCAATATTAATAGGATCACAAGATTAGTTCAACTGCTAAGGTCTACTCAATATAACGAAACATGAATGTCAGAATATATAACCATGTCGACAATCCATCATCATCAATATAACATATCTCTAATAATCCACACACATAATACTATAAATCAAAATCCAACCATAATCCAAGTATCTCAATCATCTAACATCAAGCTAAGTCAAAATGATACTATAATGTCCATACGTATAGCCAACAATATCAAAATAAAAGTAATAGGTGTCGAACGAAAGTGGGAACTACATGGAGTGGGTGAGGGGAATATGAATTTAAATTTAAATTTAAAATCTAAAATACATGGGTTGACTTTTTAAGGGGGGCACTTTATTATGTAGGGGCCTAGTCACTTTGTGGAATTAAAATAACTTTAGTATTTATTTATATTGGCCCCTTTTACCCTTGAGATTTAAATGTGGGATATTTAACTATAGTGGAATTAAATTGTTTATTAAAATAACACTTAGGGAGAAATTAACCATGCTTAGTCTAATTAAGTTCATTAAAGTATAATGTGGGTTTTAATATTTTGTTATAATGGGGAAAATTTTATTATTAAATATAATTGACTTAGAAACATTAATGTGACAACTTTGTATTTTGAAGCCTATTTGTGGGCACATTTTTGAAAAAAAAAAATCCATAATTTTCTAGCTTGCTCTAAGTTGTTCTTGGGTTTCGTGTGGGCAGATTTTAGTAGGCGTTACACTTTGTATCAAAGCTGTGGGATCAAATATTAGACCCTTGGGCACATAGGAAAACATGAGACATCATCATTAAACTTACCACAATATTAAACCTAGCACAATTTTAAACCTAGAAAATAACTTTGTTTGAAAATTGTATATTTTAGTAAACATGGAAAACTGGAATAAAACCTAGAATAATGAAATAACTCTCACCTTGGTCTATGCATGAGGAACAGACTAGATGAGGGGTCATTACACATATATATAGACTTACCACCTCTAGATTAGGCTATAACGGCTATTCTACCTCAGATTTTATAGACGCTTCTGGGATGTCAATGCTTTGTTATATGTAGAGGGACCTTAGGAGGACGATCAGCCAGACATGATAGGGAGAAATCCATTGAGGCTCATACATCTCATTGACACAGCGAGGAGCATAGGGCAGAGAACTCCCACGTGGACTTAGCTAAAGCAGAGTCAACACAAAGGGGACATGGAGATATGATTTCAGGACACATGGATAGGTCTCAGAGCCCTAGACCTAGAGAGAAGCATGCAGAGAGGCTTAGGGGTTTCTAGTCGACAGCTGTAGACCATATCGGGAGACTTGAAGCTACGAGGATCTCACTATTCTATAGATACAGGTGAATTTTAGGAAGAGGTCTGGTTGGTGAGCTTGAGTGGGTGCTTCAAGCTCTACCCTTGTACTAGAAAAATGAAAGCTCGTGTTGCGATCCATCTTCTGAGGGATGGAGGAATTGTCTAGTGGAGGACCGAGGAGAAGAAGCTCCATGTTGATTCGAGATACCGTTACATGGGAGGTATTTGAAGAGCGATTCAGAGTAGGTACTTATCTTATAAGTTTATTTAGAAGGGGATAAACGAGTTCCATGACCTCCATCAAGAATCTTTGATCAGTAGGCTGATGAGAGTAGATTTATAGACCTACTCTAGTATGTCGACTATATGCAGGATTCATAGGTATGGATTCACGGGTGCATCGGGGGCCTGAATTTAGATTTGGGAGCTGCGGTGTGTATCCACTTTCTAAAGACCTTGGTAGAGGCCGTTGACAAGGCCTACAATTAAGAGTAGACTTAAGGAAAGATGTAGCAAGCTAGGGAAAAAGTTCGAGAGATGCATCCAGGCAGATGTAGGATAGCAGGTAAGGGGATCAGCTCCTCATCCTCATGGCAAAAAGGTTCAAGACGGTGTTCATTCGGGCCACCACAACAGCCACCTCAATAGCGAAAGACTTGCCCACCTTACGCACTCCCACAAGATTTGACGCATGAGGGGAGGATTATGGAGGATTATGGAGCCTCCTCTTATGGGTCCGATTAGGACACAACGTTCACCAAGAGCTCGGTCAAGGATCTCGCTAGTAGATACCTTAGCATTCCATAGCCGGATCACTAGGATCCACAACACAAACCTCTGAGTCTTGGGCTGGAGTTGCATCTCATTGGAGAGAGCTGGGAATTTGTTATGGTTGTGGTATTTTTAGACATCATTGGACGAGAATTCCCATAGAACCTTAGTAATAAGGGTAAGATGTAGATTTCACAACCTACTATTGGTGACATGAGGCACAACCATCGGATCTATGTGGCGGTTAAGAACCACTAGGTTGAGCACTAGATCACCGTGATAGAGACTACCGGTAGCATTGGTGGTATTCCTACATCTATTCTGTTTGATTATGGTTCATCTGATTCCTTTATTGCACCATATTTAGTAGAGTGTTACAAGCTGGTAGCAGCTAGGTAGGGTCTTAATTGGGACATCGAGATGGCTTCTAGCCCAAAAAATCAGTAAAATCCTTAGTTAAGGAGTGAGTGGTAGATTTGAGACCCTTCACCACTACCTCAGATCTTCATATCCTTCTGTTGGGTTTGTATGGAGTCATCTTGGGAATGGATTGGTTATATGCAAATAGGGCCAGAGTGGATTGTTACCATAATACTATATCATGTACAAAAGATCTAGGAGTTGATTCACTTATAGTAGGAGTTAGGAGGCCTGTTTCCATCCACACTATTTCCGCTATGCAAGTTAAGCATGGTGTGTGAAGAGGTTTCTAGATGTATGTTGTTACAGTTACTAATAGATCGGAGGACATTTTTTTTTTGTTTTGAGGAGGCTCCCCTCTTCCCCTAGGCAAGTGAATTCATGGAGTTTCAAGATCTTCCATTGAAACTGCATACAATTTCTACCTTTTAACCATTTTGTAATGTGTTGTATTAAATCTACAGGGCAATAACATACATCTGTGAGGTATTTTCCACCCTTTTTTTGTCTTCATTGATCTTAATTGATCTTCCATTGCAAAATTGGTTGTCTTTGTTTGGTAATTGTATGCAAATTCTCTCGGGTTTGTGTCTATCAAAGAAAACAAATGTTCATCACTCCTTTGGTGCATCACCTTATTAGCTTAGGTTTATTTTTCTTGCATTCTTAACTCTATCTCCTTGGTAAAATTAGAGTAGGATTTAGGATAGATCCTCTGCAATTTCATGTATACACCTAAATAGGGGAGTAGGAACCAACCTTAACTGGAGAGATTTTCTAGTTCTAAAAATTCCCACACTTTGGGAAAAGCTTAATGTTGTCAAATCACACCAAATGACTCATTCTAAAGTGCAGATCTGAGAAGCCAATTTAGGGGTGCTGTGATTCTGCACTAATAGTTTTCGCACACCCAAAGGGGACCAAGAGGTCTTCACTTTCATTACAAAAATATTGGTGTGCACTTGTGAGTATTTTAGCTTTTAAAGAGCTTTGAGATTGCACATATCATGAATCCAAAAGGGGTAGAATCCACTGGTTGCAGCATTCCGAGTTTGGTAGATTCATGAGAAGAATCCAAACAAGATCAAGAATTAGAGAAGAGGGATTGTATGTCTATCTAAATTTATCCCCGAACAGAACAAATAGAGGAATAAGAGTCCAAAGATAACCATCTCCACCAAATAGAACTCTGTCAACACCTCCACCTAGAAGGCCTTTCATTCAATCAACAAGGGTTCTTAAGCCAATTAGGATGGAAACACCAAATCCTTATGTCAACTTCACTGGAAGTAGCCCACTTGCCCTCAATGCACAAAATCTAGTTCTAGTTGCAGCATTGAATATCATCCCATTTTTTAGTCGAGATAATCAGACCACTCTCGGTGACCACGTCCAACACATTGCAAATGCTTGTGCAATTCATGAAATTGTGGAAATGGACATTGTTGTCAAGCTTTTGGAATTGTCCTTTAAAGAAAAATCCTTGCAATGGTTCAAGTCCGACAAATGGCTCTATCACAAGTTGGGATAATCTATACACAGCCCTCCATAACCAATTTGGAGAAAAAGGGGATAACTTGTCTCTATTGGAGATAATCGACAACCATCAAGAGGGCTCCCAATCAACAAATGAATAATTTCAACTTCAAATTTAAAAGAACATGGGATAGAATTACATTGGTCATGTGAGACCAACAACTCAAGGTTCCTTTCTATACTTTCACAAATTTTTAAATTCTGATATTGCAATGTTGATTCAATCCAATGGAGGTGTAAGCTTACTGCAAACCTATAGTATTTCTATTAGTGTTGAGAATTGTTTAATCCAGTGGTAAACTTGCACCTAGACCACCCATGCACCTATATCCGAATTAGGAAATCTAATAACTATCCAACAACCTACTTTAGCTCCCATTCCCACCCCAAGAAATCAAAGTTTAGCTGAATCTTATACTTCATCTTCCAACACCTCAAATGAGCTCCAAGAGGTCATGAAACAACCAGAATTTGGGCAATGATTTGGTAGCACTTAAGAGGCAACAAGCTCATAATTTTATACCTTCTTATCAGCCTCAAACTCAACCCAATAGACCACCATATCATCCTAATAGGCCACCCAACCCAACTACAAATCAGAATCAAGTCAGGCCTGGTACTAATAGAGCATTGTAGTCTTACAATTCTAATGTTGCATCTACATCTAGAGCCTTGGTGCCAGTGCAAAATAACATGGCTCAAGAATATGATTGGTGTTTCCCATGAAATTAACCTCATAACCAATCAATGTGATTCAATGGTTCTTTAAACGAATCCTTGATGGTGACTACAACTAGTGTAGATAGTAAAATAAGTCAAGAAGTAAACTAGCAAACAGGAACATCTCAACAAGAGGAAAATCCAAATGAGACCACACTTGTGAATTGGAAAGATGAAGACTTTTGTGGGATGAACCAAACACCTTCTCAAAGTGTACTAGCTAATACACGGTCAAAGAAGATGAACATTTGAGAAGGATAGTCATCAAATTGAAGTGATTCACAACCCTCCATCACTCCACAAGGCGTTAGCAAGAAAGGTGCAACCCCCAATGTGTAAGGTCAGCTCAAACCACCTTCTAGACTAGCTCTAATGCCAACCGTGATAGCCCATGTGCAAGAAACAAATATGTAGAGAAAAGGGAAGAACAAAGAAAACTCATTCCCTATCGACATCATTAAGCAAATGAAGAAGACAAATGTGAACATATCAATGTGGGAATCATTGGATATCCCAGGACAAAGGGATCTATTGTAAGTTTTCATGGAGAATTGGTCAGACACCACAACAACCATCCAAAGATCAAGAAAAAGTGCTCACCAATACAGCTCAGCCTGAACGGAATCATGGAGGAAAGCCATAAAAAAATTTGAAGCCCCCACCATTCTATGTATCATTGATCATTGGGGAAAATTGGTACATAATTATATGATTGATTATGGGGAAAGTAGTTTTGTAATGCCAAATAAAATACCTGATCAAATTGAGCCTTCATGATTTAATTCATATCCAAAGGTGTAGTGGAACTAGATGGGACAACAATAACAATAGTTGGGGTAATCAAATATTTGAGCGTTACCTTGCATGCATGCCCTAATTTCATCATCTTGCAGGATGTGTCACCATATATTTTCCACCACTCTTCGCCATGTGTCCATCAAGATACTTCACTACCAAGATTAGAGGCTATTTTTCTATTGACTCGGTGACACATGTTGTTTAGAACAATATATGGAGCTAATGCTACAATCAGATCCAAGCCAATTACAAATTTTCATATTGAGCCTCACACACCAAACCCAATCAATGCAAATTGTGTAAATTTTTATCAAGAGGATTATCCAAGTACCCATGAAGTGATACTAAGGTTAGATACATTTCGGACATGACTCTTTATGAATGGGAAAGTGAGGTACATGCTTTTGAGCCCTACAAGGAAATAGAATAATCTGAGCTAGGAGTCTATTGCTTGCATGAAGAAAATCATCCTCTCCCTAGCATCACCAAGCCAAAACAAAAAGATGATAATGAGGTATGGAAGTTGTTCTTTGATAGATCAAGAAGTATAAAAGGTGTAGGGGAGGAATATGCTTGTTTCACCTCAAGGAAAGTATTACTCATCTTTGATTCCAATTTTCATGCTTAAACAACACATCTGAGTATGAAGCCTTAATCGATGGATTGCATTGGGAAAGGAAGAGATGTATCAAAAATTTGCAAGTATTTGGTGATAGTGAGATGATAATGAATCAATTTAGAGGACAACATGTTGTAAATAATGACCTGCTCAAGAGCTACAAAAACATGGTATGGGATCTCATTAAGGATTTTGAAGCTTTTAGCATCAATTCCATTCCTAAGAAGAAGAATGAGGTTGTTTATAGGCTTGCAGCAATTGGAGCAACATTTGATGTTGTTGAGAGTATCAAAAGAGACAAAATGCAACCACATGTCGATATGATTTTGAGGCCAATTGTCTGGGACAATAACACAAGTTGGTAAGTGTTTGAGAGTGATCAACAAATTGTTAATTTCTTGCAAGAGGAAATTGAGTTCTCTGAAAAAATCAGGAGAAGTTAGAGGAGCAATATGGGGATCAAGTATTGCATATGTGAAAAAAAAAGCTCCCAAAGGCTCTTGTTACACTAGAATCAATATTCAATCCTAATGACCAATTTCATAAGGAGAAAGGTAACATACAGGTCAAAGGAGAAGATTCAGAACCCATCTCTGTGGGATAGAACAAAAAATTTCAAATTGGCAAAGCGGCCACCGAGCAAGAAAGGTATGAGTTCATACAAATTTTCCAAGAGTTCCCAGATGTATTTACTTGGGGATATGAAGACCTGAGAGGTTTCTATCCAAAGCTAGCATAACACACAATTGAACTTGATCTAAATGCTAAGCCCATCAGGAAAAAGTAGAGACCAGTCAACCTACACATTGAGCCTATTATCAGGAAGGAGATAAACAAGTTGATAGAGGAAAGTATTATTTTCCCAATCAAAAATTCAAGCTGGGTTACAAACTTTGTCCCAGTCAGGAAAAAGAGTGGAGAAATTAGGTTGTGTGTGGATTTTCGAGACTTGAACAGAGCATCCCTCAAAGATCACTACCCACTTCCATCAATGGAGCAAATCTTGCAGGTTGTAGCCGGCTCTGAGAGGTTTTCATTTCTAGATGGGTGCTCAGGATACAACTAGATAATGGTGAAAGAAGATGATCAGTTCAAAATGTCTTTAACCACCAATTGGGGTACCTATGCCTACTAGAAGATTCCATTTGGATTGTCTAATGCTGGATCAATCTTTCAAATGGTGATGGATATGGCGTTAAAGGGGTTAATCAACCAAATTGTACTTGATATATATTGATGATATAACTTGTGTTCTCTAAAAATGTTGCGAGATCATCTCTTTCATCTTAGACAATTATTTTAAAGGTGTAGGAGATTCGGGGTATCATTGAATCCCAAAAATGTATATTCTTGGCTCATGAGGGTAAACTCCTAGGCCATGTTGTTTCCAAGGAGGGGTTAACAATTGACCCGAGAGAGATTTGAAGAAATCGAGTATTTCCATTTCCAATTCATAAGAAGGGTCTTCAAATATTTTTCGGAAGGATCAATTTTGTCTACGAGTTTTATACCAAACATTGCTGCCCTTTTCAAGCCAATAACATTGATGTTGAAGAAGAGTATGGGATTTAAGTGGACAATTGAAGGGAAATTTTTTTGAAGCAATAAAATAAGATATATCACAAGATGCATCTCTTGTAAACCCATATTTAACTAAGCATAAGATATATCACAAGATGCATCTCTTGTAAACCCATATTTAACTAAGGACTTTCTGCTTTATGCCTTTGGTGGCGGTGACACAATTTCTACAATTCTAGTGTAGCGAACGAGAGATAATGCAGAGCATCCAATAGTATTCTTAAGCAAAAATTAGGAAGAATATGAAGTGAGATATTATTTCATTAAAAACATGTCCTTGCAGTGGTGAGAAGCTTAAACAATTTCAAGCACCCTATTTCAAACAATAAGATCCAGATTCTTAGTCTCTCATGTGGGAGTAAAAGGCTTCCTTCTCAACAAGTACCTGAATGAAAAACATGCAGGATAGATCACTCATGTGATGGAGTATGAAATTGAGATTAGGGTCAACAAGATGGTCGGTGGGAAAGGTCTATGTGAGCAATTAACCCCAGTGCATGCCGACATTAAAATTCTCCTCCGTAATTTCTATTTTATTAATGTATGTATTAGGAATAGGATGTTGTTAAGTATAATTAGTAGTGGCGTCCAATAGAAGATAACGGCGCCATCAGTATGGTGCCACCAATAATGTAGAGTATGGTAACAGTCAAAGTACAATAGGAATGTTGTAAAAAGTAAATATTTGTCGTAAGTGGTCCGGTAATGTTAAAATGTCAAAGTTGGGATAAGTAGAGAAGTAGGGTCTACATGATTAGGAATTAGAAATATTATATTTGTAATAAGGACAAAGAGTGATGTCATAAATATTTTGTGTATTTTATTTGTGGAAAATTCTAAAAAGGTGGAACCCATGTGAGATGATAAGGTTTATCTTATCTTAGAAGATAAGACTACATGTAAAGGAAAGAGTTTAGGCATGAAATATGATTGGTCATAAGAGATTTCCTATCCTATCTTAGAGATAAGGTGGATAAGCCTGAATTCCTATAAATAAAGAGGTCACCCCGCTCATTTAGCATAGAAGAAAGTAGTGAGAAATATTTTATGAGTATACTGTAAAAGGAAGCCATCATTTTGAAGGTGTGTTAAAGAAGCCATTAAAGGTGTAATTATGAAGTTTCTCCCATAGTTATTGTTGGAAGGCAAGTGAAGTCAGTAACACTTGAAGTACCTCATGGGTGAGATTGTAACAATTTCATGTTGATATTATAATTTACACTTATATTTCAGATTTATCATCATTCTTTCTTATCATAGTCTATGGTATTCTTGTGTTATGTTTTTTGTGTTTCCAGATTCCATCCACCAAACTAAAAGTTGTGCATTAGTAAATAATCATAGCACGAGGAGTTCTTGGTAAAGAATTATCATAGTGTCGATTGGTGATGACATTTTGGTTCCATTGCTGGGACCATTCCTCGTTGGTGGATTTTCTGGAGAGATATTCCCACTTAGTTAGAAAATATTTGGAGGGTAACCTTGTTTTTACTGTGCATAGTAGTTACCATGGTAAAGTCACTTTTACCATGAATAGTATTTACCACAGTAACTTTACTTTTTATCGTGAATAGTATTTACCACAGTAACTTCATTTTTACCATGAATAGTGTTTACCCAAGAACTTCATTTTTACCATCATAGTGTTTACCACAAGTAAGTCAAGTTTTACCATAGTTTACTTGTGGTCATTCCTATTTTATTGTAGAAAGGTGTAAAGTCACTTTCTATTGTAGTGGTTCCAATTATTTGTGCAGACATAGTGTTACTTGATTGTACTTGTGAGTTGGTATTTCACTATGGTTACATTTAAAAATGGTGAAGATTCCTATTTTTTCAGCCCAATCTAACGAAGATGCCTCATTTTTCATTCAAGAGTTTAAACGATCTTATATTTGTAATGGCCTCATAAAAAGTGAACAATGGACTAAATTTTTCCTACCTTTTTGGATGGTTCAACACTTGGGTGGTTTGAAACACTAGGTGATAATGTGAAAAACTCATGGGATTTATTAACTAAAAGTTTTCTTGAAGAATTTTGTGAACAACGAAATATGCAGATCTCATAATGGAGATCACAAAGCTATCCCAAGGAGAGAAGGAGAAGATAAGATATTATGATGCTCGTGTTCTAGAGCTAAGGAGGAAGCTCGATGCCTAGATTTGGAAGGAAGGATTAGCGGATGGGTTGATGAATGGCATGGATAATATCCTATCTAAGAACTTCATTCTTGGGATGAAGCCAGAGATCGAGATAATGAGTGAAGTATGACCACCCACTACCATTGAACAAGCAAAGGAGATTTCAAGAAGGCAAGAATAAAGCATGGAAGAGGACCCAAAGAAACTATTGCTAAAGTAGAGCCTACACCAACACCTTTGGTCCAGAATCCACAACCACTCTCGGTGAGCACAAATATTTCTCCTAGTACATCTACTGAGTATGAAGATCTTCTCAGGAAGATGGGCTAGTTAACTATTAATCTTCTTCAAGGAAAAGAATTTGATTCTTAGGGAGGAGATAGAGGTCCAAAAAGAAATATTTCTAAAGTCGTATGTTATGGTTGTTATAAAAGGGTCATTATAAGTATAATTGTCCAGATAGAGCTTCTACATCTGGTACAAGAGATAATGATAAAGGAAAAACACCTATGAATTCTTTTGATGTAGTAGATAAGAGCATAAATAATGAAGTAGATGTGTTTGTAACAAAAAGAAAGAAAGAAAAAGATAACCAAGATGGAAATGATCCTAAGAAGATGAAAGGAGAAACTAGTAAGAAACATAGGAGAAGAAAGTTGGGTGTGCAGGATTTTCTAATTTCACAGGGACAAGGACCATACTCCATCTTAGAAGATCTATCCAAAAGGCCTACAAATATTACATATGGTCAACTCTTGGCTATGTCTTCTGAGAAGAGGCGGGAGCTGCGAAGTGGACTCAATGCTCGACGATGGAAGGAGGTTGAGCTCCCTATTTTGCAGGTAGAAGTGGATCCCTACGCTCCACAAGCTGAGGTATTATGTAATGATATTTATATTCATGATGTCTTAGTTGATGGAGGTGCTGCGCTTAATGTAATGACCGAGTCTATAATAAATATTTTGGGTTTAAAATTGATC
Organism: Taxus wallichiana var. yunnanensis; assembly: GCA_018340775.1. Lineage (NCBI taxonomy): Eukaryota > Viridiplantae > Streptophyta > Pinopsida > Cupressales > Taxaceae > Taxus > Taxus wallichiana. The sequence continues at coordinate 724,964,150 of CM031244.1, forward strand.
GCCCCTTAAAACTTATGTTAAGGTCATTAAATAAGGGAAAAACTAAACCAGAAGGTGTTGTTTCAAATGTGGCAATATCTATTAAGGGTGTTGTATGTGTGGTATACTTTTAAGTGATGAAAAATGGTACTGTTGTGTACCCAATGTTGTTGGGAAGACCATGGCTAAGAAGAGTTCATGCAAGAAACTACTGGAATGAAGGCTTCATGACACTTAGACGTGGTAGAGAGAGGGTAAAGATAAACGTGATCCCTCGACATCATAAGGCAAACCCGTGGATTGAAGTGATGAAACCGATGATTGGACCTCCTCCGATTACTCTAGTACCAATGAAATGGACACAAAGATGAAGAAAGTGAGGTTGATGTTTCGGTCATGGATATCCTTCCAAATACACCAACTCATGACCCCATAAAATTATCTGAAGAATAAATTGATGATCGTCTCCAATAAATAAAGATTGGTGATGTTGTGATGGAGAGTGAGAAGGAATCCTACCTCCAAATCTTTTGAAGGTACATACACCTATTCAATTTTGATTACAAGGAACTCCGTCAAGTAAGTTGGGTAGAAAATTCTATTGAGCTGGTAGATGGTTCTAAGCCCATAAAGCAAATGCCATATAGAATGAATCCTAATTTTTCCAAGACTATAAAAGAAGAAATAGATAAGTTGCTTGATGCATGATTCATATTTGCTGTGGAGAATTCAGAATGGGTTTCTCCCATTGTGATCTCGATAAAAAAGAATGGGAAGCTACGCATTTGTGTTGATTATAGGAAGCTCAATAAGGAAACAAAGAAGGATTATTACCCTCTTCCATTCTCAAATCAGATCTTGGATGAAGTAGTAGTTGCTAGAGTGCTATAGTTTTGCTTTGATGAATATAAAGCGATACAACCAAGTTCGTATAGTAGAGAAAGATCAGCTGAAGACCACGTTCACCACTCCTTGGGGAATGTTTTCTTATAGAGTTATACCTTTTGGGTTGTGTAATGCTCCGGTAACGTTCTAGCATTTGATGAATAGGGTGTTTGAACTCTACATTGGGAACTTCATCAGAGTATTTTTGAATGATTTTTACATCTATGGGAGAAAGATGGACCACCTGCACTAGATGGAGACAATATTTCATAGGTTAGATGAAGCAAAAGCCTCAATAAACCCTACAAAGTGTGTCTTTGGATATTCTAAAGGTGTTTTGTTAGGGCATGTTGTATCCAGAGATGGTATTGGTACTGATCCTAATAAAGTTTCAAAAATCAAAGAGTTACCATTTCCTATGAATAGAAGTAAGTTGAGATCATTTTTAGGCCATGTGGGTTACTATAGAAGGTTCATCAAGAATTTCTCAAAGATTACACAACCACTAACCTAGTTCTTGAAGAAGGATGTTACTTATGAACCAGAAATAAGGTGCATGAAGCTTTTGAACAACTGAAGGAAGCTTTGGTGTCTTCACCTATTTTAAAGAATCTAGATTGGAGAAAGCCATTCATTGTGTATATTGATGCCTCAGATGTAGCACTAGGAAGTACTCTAAGCCAAAAGGATGAAAATGAGAATGATCATCCAGTTTACTTTGGGAGCAAACAAATGAGCAATGTTGAGGTAAATTATACTCAGAATTGAAAAAGAGGCTCTAGCTATCATTTTTGCTGTAAAGAAGTTTATAAATTACTTGCTAGGGCATAAATTTATAGTTGTAATAGATCATCGGGCTCTAAAATATATTATAAATAATCCTAACCCATCAGGGAGGATAGCAAGATGGATAATTTTTCTACAAGAATTTGAATTTGATATTATAGATAGGCCAGAAATAAGCATGTCAATGCAGATGCACTCTCTCGAGCATATGATGGTTTAGGTTCATCTTGTGATGATGATGATTTCCCGATGCAACATTTTTATCCCTTGACACAATCCATAGTAAATACATAGATATTTGGAATTATCTCGAATGAAATCAAGTTTCTGATGGTGCCAATGCAAAGACTAAGAGGAAGATTACTCAAGCCTACCGTCCATATTTTATTCTCGCATGGAGTATTATTTTGAATAGGACATGATGGGCAAGACAAGAGAGCAGTTAGACATGATCAAGGGAAGGAGTTGATAGAAGAATTACACAATGGTACATGTGGAGGACACTTCTCTGACAAGCTATAGTAAGAAGGATCTTGGATGCAGTTATCACCGCCCACTCTTTTTAGAGATTGTTATAATTATTGTAAGACATGTGATATTTTTCAAACCCATGGTAACCATAAGACTTCATCAACTCGATTATGCCCTATTCTTCCACTTGGTCCCTTTGAAAAGTGGGGAATAGATATTATAGGTCAACTTCCAACCACCCCACGCCAAAATAAGTATATTGTAGTTGCCACAATTATTTAACCAAGTGGGTTGAAGCTAGACTATTGAAAATAGCTTCTTTGGATGAAGTGGCAAGGTTCATATATGAACGCATTGTCACTAGATTTGGTTGCCCATTAGAAATTGTAATAGATCAAGGAAGCCACTTCATTAATGAGGTGGTAGAATCCCTAGTCAACAAGTTTTCTATTAAGCACAAGAAGGAAACAACATACAAGCCAAGCAAAAATGGACAGTGGAACAAACAAATTTTGTGTTATGTCAAATTCTAGCAAAAGATGTAGCCTTGTAGGTACATAAATAGGATAAAAGGATTCATGCACCATTTTGGGCATATAGGGCAACATCAAATTCAGTAGTAGGATACTCCCCATTTCAGTTGGCTCATGGCATTCATCTAGTTCTTCCTATTGAGTTTGATATTACCATTGTGAGAGTTATGAAAAATGAAAGGATGGATGAAATTGATTCAGTAAAAGAAAGGTTGGTGCATCTTCATTTTCTAGAGGAAATGAGGGAAATAGCGAAGGATACAAGCTATAAGAAGAAAATGAAGCAGAAGGAATACTTTGATCAAAAGATCCATTGGTCTCCATTTCATGTGAATGACTTGGTTCTAGTATATGATTCCAGATACAAAAAAAGAAGGCAGAGAAAATTTCTTCCCAAATGGATGGGGCCCTACAAAATAGCAGTTGTGCATGAAAATGGTACATATCGACTGGAGGAATTAGATGGTACTCCCATTACGAAATGGGTCAACCATGATAAGTTAAATATTTTCCAGGCACCAGCTTCTTGAATGTCCATAAGAGTCTACTCCAAGGACGGAGTAGAAGTTAGGAAGGGGGAAAATGTCGACATTAAAATTTTCCTCCGTAATTTCTATTTTATTAATGTATGTATTAGGAATAGGATGTTGTTAAGTATAATTAGTAGTGGTGTCCAATAGAAGATAATGTCACCATCAAGACGGTAATAGTCAAAGTACAATGGGAATGTTGTAAAAAGTAAATATTTGTCGTAAGTAGTCCGATAATGTTAAAATGTCAAATTTGGGATAAGTAGAGAAGTAGGGTCTACATGATTAGGAATTAGAAATATTATATTTGTAATAAGGAAAAAGAGTGATGTCATAAATATTTTGTGTATTTTATTTGTGGAAAAGTCTAAAAAGGTGGAACCCATGTGAGATGATAAGGTTTATCTTATCTTAAAAGAGGCCGACATGTAAAGGCAAGAGTTTAGGTATGAAATATGATTGGCCGGAAGAGATTTCCTATCCTATCTTAGAGATAGGGTGGATAAGCCCGAATTCCTATAAATAAAGAGTCCACCCCCCTCATTTAGCATAGAAGGAAGTAGTGAGAAATATTGTATGAGTAAGTGTGTAAAGGAAGCCATCATTTTGAAGGTGTGTTAAAGAAGCAATTAGGAGGTGTAATTGTGAAGTTTATCCCATAGTTATTGTTGGAAGGCAAGTGAATTCAAGAACACTTGAAGTACCTCATGGGTGGGATTGTAAAAATTTCATGTTGATATTATAATTTACACTTATATTTCAGATTTATCATCATTCCTTCTTATCATAGTCTATGGTATTCTTGCGTTGTGTTTGTTGTTATGTTTCTAGATTCCATCCACCAAACTAAAAGTTGTGCATTAGTAAATAATCATAGCACGAGGAGTTCCCGGTAAATAATTATCATAGTACCGGATTAGTGATGACAAGTTGACAAGTTAAAGCGCCTAATGAAAACGAGGTTATTTTGGTCCTACAAAATGGTCAATAAGAGGAAAATGATGATGTACCAACCCCTTGTTGGACTCATAATATAATACATTTCCTGCAGACATGTATTTTCCCTCCGTAGATGAGAAAAAAAAAAAAGACACTTCAGATTACAAGCCATTCCATATGTGCTTGTTGATGGCATTCTGTTCAGAAAGGATATCAATGTTGTTCTTTTGAGATGCATTGGGACATATTAAATTGATAATGTATTGCAAGAATTCCATGATGGAGCAACTGGAGGTAATTTCTCTCCATGAGTAACAACTGTCAGGATCATAAGGGTGGGTTATTATTGGCCCAAGGTATTCAGTGACTGCTATGCATGGGTAAAAAGGTGTAAAAAAAGTGCATTCTTCACAGGTAAAGAGAGGCTAGCAGCACTTCCACTACATCCAATTTCAGTTTACCGTCCATTTATGCAACTCAAGCCAAGGCCACAAGTGGATCCTCACAACAACAGATTGCCTAACTAATTTGACCGAGGTAGTATCACTCAAAGAAGCCAACGAATCTATCATACTAGATTTCTATGAAGGGATAATAAACAGGTTTGGTATACCAGCCACCATCATATCAAAAATGTCTTGGCATTCATAGGATCAAAGATCAAAGAGTGGGATGTTAAGAATGGAATCTATTTGAGCACTTCATCAAACTATTATGCTCGAGGTAATGGCCAAGATGAGTCCATAAACAAAAACCTACTACGGATTATCAGAAGGACTCTTGATGAAAATCGAGAGGACTTGGCACATAAATCCCAAATCAGCTATATGGGATGATAGAATAACATCCAAGATATCTACAGGAAACTCTCCATTTAAACTTGTTTATGGGAAAGATGCAAAGTGTTGCCTATATACCTTGAGTTGCGACATTGGAACTCATGAAGCAACTGGAGTTCTCTCGAGTTTGAACCAATGGAAGAAATATATGCAGAGTTTATGGATTTGGAAGAAATCAAATAGCATGTTGTTCAAGAAATGAAAAAGAATCAGGCCTTAGTCAAAATTTGTTTTGACAAGAGGGAAAGAGCGAGGACCTTTCAAGAAGGGGATCTAGTGTTAAAGTGGGATGTAGACCGGGAAAAACTAGAAAGGAATTTAAAGTTTGATGCCATTTGGAGTGGCCCCTACATGGTTACAAGCTGCAAAAACAATAATTCCTTCCACATTGGATGGTGAAGAATTTTAGATTCTAGTGAATGGGATTTACCTCAAACATTGTTGTTGAAAAGAAAGGTTTCACCCTTTTAAATATTAGCCTAGGATTTCAATTCCTCTAAGTGCATGTGCACATTGTCTTGTTGTAGTTAAGGTTGAATTTTTACTAAGTTATTTGTACACTCTACATGTTCTACTTAGAGCATCTATGATTTCCTATTTTGTACATAGTTTTTGTGGATTTTTGTTTTTGTCATGCAATGCATTTAGACTTGGCATTTTTTAAAAATCAGTTTCAGTCCTAATGGATTTCCAATTGACCCAGGGATCGGTTTTCAAAGTTCATATCGTAGCAGGTTATCACTCATGATTCCAAGCCCAATGGATGTTTCAAGGTAGCTGATCACTTCATCTAGAGACAGATGACCCCTCTGAGCTACCAAAATTTTTATCCCAAATAAGCCCATGCTTATTTTGGTTAACTTACCTCCATTTTCTCCTTCCTTCTGCTTTAATCTCAAATTTTACACATTTAGAGAACTAAAAGTTATCTAGAAATGGACTCATCATATGGGAAATTTCTTCCCCTTTCTAGAAAGCTAAATAAGTACTCCTAACTCCAAGTATTTTGAAAGTTATGGGTTGGCGGGCCTTAGGACATTTTTTTGCCCAAGGCGGACAAGAGGAAAACATTAAGGCACTTTGTGGCACTTTGTGAATATGCATAATTTAAATTGTTGGCCCATGGGCCCGGCAAAGGAGGAAACATACTCATGGAGCCAAGGGAAATTTTTTTGCATTTAGCCTTTTTGGGCTAAAAGCATAAAATGAATTATCGGCTCATGAGCCCGCGAAGGAAGATAAAAGGAAAATGCTTAAGGCTCAGTATCCAGTCATAAGATGACATGTGGCAATGGAGAATGTGGGAAAAGTGGGACATCATAGGTATTTCATAATTTTGGCTCTTTTGTTAAAAAAATCTAAAGGAATAAAATTGGACCACACCTCCGCAGCCAATCGAAAGTGCCACGTATCGTGTGTTCACAAGGAAATAAGCAAGCTACGAGGAAGTGGGCACTTTGGGACACTTCAAGATTTTTACATTTTCAGAGGCCAAAAATTCAACTTCGAACCTGGAGGCCCACCTTTGGTCGAGAATTGGAGAATGCGGGAAGCGGGCCGCAAAAGGTAATTTAAATTTTTTCCCCTTTTGCGCCCAAAAGGAAAAAATGAGTTATTGGCCCGCGAAAGTATTTTAGCGCGACGTGTCATTTCATGGCTGCAGGGCTGCGGAAGATTTTAAGGAATTTTGCATTTTTTTGTAAAAGGAAAAAAGTGATTTTTAGATCCACGACGCTTATGGAAAAGGCGATTTCCCACCTACAGGGTTGCGAGAAGATTTGTAACTTTTTCATTTTTGCTAAAAAGGTGAAATGCCAATTCTTGGACCTCGGCCAATTAGCAGAATCCAAGTGTCATGACGGAGCAACAGGGGACACGAGAGGTTTTCGTGTTTTTTAAAAATTTTGTGAAAAAGGGGAAAAGGAAAATTTTGGGCCCGCGGACCCAATTTTCGCCATTTTTTCCCTAATTTGGTTGCAGAACTTCAAATGTCCATATATTTTGATTCAACCGTCAAAATTCATTGAATTTGATATCGTTGGAAAGATGTTAACATGCTCTACACCATGGAGGCTTCAATTTTGAATTTTTCTAAGGTCTGTGGAAGAAAAATGAGAAAACATCTCCATCTCAATAAAGGTGAAAAACTAGACATCCAACCACCAAAATTTAATACGGTATGGAACCCATTTTTGTCCAGCATGGTCGAATACATTGGAAAATGGATTTGTGAAGGTGCCATTTTATGTTTTAATGGATCTTATCAGGTGGTTGGAATTTAAAATAAAATTTCCCGTGTTTCTCTTTCTTTTACTTTTCTGCTTCATCAATAAATGCCAATTTTTGGCTCATTGTAAAGGGTTAGATATTTTTTTGTTTTGCAGGCTCCCCTCTTCCCCTTGGCAAGTGAATTCATGGAGTTTTCAGATCTTCCATTAAAACTGCATACGATTTCTACCTTTTGGCCATTTTGTAATGCGTTGTATTAAATTTGTAAGGTAATAATATACATCTGGTGGGGATTTCCCACCCTTTTCTTGTCTTCATTTCTCTTAGTTGATCTTCCATTGCAAAATTGGTTGTCTGTGTTTGGTAATTGTATGCAAATTCAATGGTTTGTGTCTATCAACAAAACAAATGTTCATCACTCATTTGGTGCATCTCCTTGTTAGCTTACATTTATTTTCCTTGCATTATTTAACTCTTTCTCCTTTGAAAAATTAAAGTAGGATTTAGGATAGATCCTCTGCAATTTAATGCATACACCTAAACATGGGAGTAAGAACCATCCTTAATCTGAGAGCATTTCCGCTTCTTAAAAGTCCAACACTTTGGGAAAATATCAATGTTGTGCAATCACACCAAATGACTCATTCTAAAGTGCATATATCAGAAGTCAATTTGGGGGTGTTGTGATTCTGCACTAACAGTTTTGGCATGCCCATTGGGACCAAGAGGTATTAAATTTCATTGCAACAAGATTTGTGTGCACTTGTGAGTATTTTATCTTTTAAATAACATTGAGATTGCACATCCGACGAATCCAAAAGGGGTAGAATCCACTTTGGTTGCAAAGTAGTCCGAGTTTGGCAGATTCATGAGAAGAATCTAGACAAGATCAAGAACTAGAGAAGAGGGATTGTTTTTCTATCTACATTTATCCCCAAAAAGAACAAGGAGAGGAAGAAGAGTTCAAATATCTCCATCTCCACTAAATAGAACTCTGTCAAGACCTCCACCTGGAAGGCCTTTCATTCAATCAACATGGTTCTTAGGCCAATCAAGATGGAAAAACCAAATCCTTATGTCAACTTCACTGGAAACAACCCACTTGCCCTCAATGCACAAAATCCAATTCTTGTTGTAGCATTGAAGACCATCCCATTTTTCAATGGAGAAAACTAGACCACTCCTAGTGACCACGTCCAAGACATTGCAATTGTTTGTGCAATTCATGAAATTGTGGAAATGGACATTGTTATCAAGTTGTTGGCATCCTCCTTCAAAGGAAAATCCTTACAATGGTTTATAAGTTTGACATCAGGCTATATCACAAGTTGGGACAATCTATACATAGCCTTCCATAACTAATTTTGAGAAAAATGGGATAACTTGTCTCTATTGGAGATATTGACAACCATCTAGAGGGATCCCAATGAACAACTGACTAACTTGAACTTCAGATTTCAAAGAACATGGGATAGAATTCCGTTAGCCATGAGACCAACCTAAAGGTGCATTTCTATATTTTCACAAAGCTTTAAATTTTAATATTGCAATGTTGATTCAATCCATGGGAGGTGTAACCTTACCTGTAGCCTATAGTATTTCTATTAGAGCTGAGAATTGTTTAATCTAGGCTAGTAAACTTGCACCTAGGCCACCCATGCCTCTATATCAAGAATTAGGAAATCCAATAACTATCTAAGCACTTACTTTAGCTCCCATTCCCACCCCAAGAAATTAAAGTTCAGCTGAAGCTTCTACTTTGTCTTCCAACACCTCAAATGAGCTCTAAGAGGTCATGAAACAACTGTAGAATTTGGGCAATGAGTTTCTAACACTTAAGAGGCAGCAAGCTTAGAATTTTAGACCTTGTTATCAGCCTCAAACTCAGCCCAACAGACCACTATATCAGTCCAATAGACCACCCAACCAAACTGCAAAATAAGAATCAAGTCGCCTCCCGCCAATAGACCATTCCATCCTTACAATCGTAATGTTGTATCTACATCTAGATCCTTGGTGCCAAAGATAAATAACATGGCTTAAGAATATTATTGGTGTTTTCCATGCAATCAAACTCATAAGTAATCAATGTTCCTCAATGGTTCTTTGAACCAAGACTTGATGGTGACTACAACTAGTGTAGATAGTGAAACAAGTCAAGAAGCAAACAAGAAACAAGGAACATATCAACAAGAGGCAACTCCAAATGAGACCACATTTTTGAATTAGCAGGTTGAATACTTTTATGGGATGAACCAAACACCTTCTCAAAGTATAAAAGCTAATACATGGTCAAAGAAGAGGAACATTAGAGAAGGAAAGTCATCAAATTCAAGTGATTCACAACCCTCCATCACTCCACAAGGTGTTAGCAAGCAAGGTGCAACCCCAATGTGCAAGGTCAGCCCAAGCCACCTTCTAGACCAGCTCAAATGCCAGCTGTAATAGCCCATGTACAAGAAAAGAATGTGCAGAGAAAAGGGAAACAAAGAGACAACTCATTCCCTTTCAACATCATTGAGCAGATGAAGAAGACAAATGTGAACATATCAATGTGGGAATCATTGGATAGCCCAGGACAAACAGATCTATTGCACGATGCCATGGAAAAATTTTCAGCACCACAACAACCATCCAAAGATCAAGAAAAATTTCTCACCAATGTAGCTCAGCCTAAAGGGAATCATGGAGGATAGCCAGTAAAAATTTGAAGCCCCCACAATTCTATGTCTCATTGATCATTGGGGATAAATTGGTACATAATTGTATGATTGATTATGGGTCAAGCTATTCTTTAATACCAAAGCAAATAGATGATTAGCTGGGCCTTTAGTACGAAGTCATCTCCAAAGGTGTAGTGCAACTAGATGGGACAAAAATAACAATAATTGGGGTAATCAAAGCTTTGAGCCTTACCTTGCATGCATGCCCCAATGCCATCGTCTTGCAGGATGTATCATCATAGATTTTCCACCACTTTCACCTTGTGTCTATGAAGAGACTTCACTACCAATATTGGAGGCTATTTTTCTATTGAATGGTCACACATGTTGTTTAGAACAATATATGGAGCAAAGACTACAATCAGATCCGAGCCTCACACACCAAACCCAATTAATGCAAATTGTTTAAATTTCTATCAAGAGGATTATCCAAGCACCCATGAAGCTGATACTTGGTTGGATGCATTCCAGACTTGAATCTTGATGAATGGGAAATAAAGGTACATGATTTTTACCCATACAAGGAAATAGAAGAATCTAAGCTAGGAGTCTATTGCTTGCATGAAGAAAAAAACCATCCTCTCCCTAGCATCACCAACCCAGACCACAAAGATGATAATGAGGTATGACATTATATCTTTGATGGCTCAAGAAGTAGACAAGGTGCATGGGGAGGGACTATGCTTGTTTCAAATCAAGGCATTAAGTATTACTTAGCTTTGATTCTAGTTTGCATGGTCAAACAAAATAGCTGAGTATGAATCCTTAATCCATGGATTGCATTGGGAAAGGAAAAGAGGTATTAAAAATTTACAAGTATTTGGTGATAGGGAGTTCATAATGAATAAAGCTAGAGGAAAACATGTTGCAAAGAATGACCTACTTAAGACGTACAAAAATATGGTATGGGATCTCATTGAGTATTTTGAAGCTTTTAGAATCAATTCCATTCCTAGGAAGAAAAATGAGGTTATTGATGGGCTTTCAGGAATTGGAGAAACTTTTGATGTTGTTGAGAGTATCAAAATAGAGAAAATGCAACCACACATCCATGTGATTGTGAGGAAAGCTATCCCAGACAATAACACAAGTTGGCAAGTGTTTGAGAGTGATCAAAAATTGTTAATTTCTTACAAGAGGAAGCTGAGTTCTCTGCCAAAAATTAGGACAAGTTAGATCAGTAGTATGGGGATCAAGTAGTGCACCACAAATAAACAAGCTCCCAAAGGGTCTAGTGACACTGGAATCAATATTCAATCCTAATGACAAATTTCATAAGGAGAAAGCTAACATACAAGTCAAAGGAGAAGATTCAGAACTCAAATCCGTGGGAGAGAACAAAAAACTTCAAATTGGCAAAGTGGCCACCGAGCAAGAAAGGTATGAGTTCATACAACTTTTGCAAGAGTTCCTAGATGTATTTTCTTGGAGCTATGAAGACTTGAGAGGTTTCAATCCAAAGCTAGCACAACACATGATTGAACGTGATCCAAATGCTAAGCTCTTCAGGTAAAATCAAAAACCAATCAACCCACACATTCAGCCTCTTATGAGGAAGGAGCTAAACAAGTTGATACAGGAAAGTATTATTTTCCCAATCAAACATTCAAGCTGGGTTGCAAACTTGGTCCTAGTGAGGAAAAAGAGTGGAGAAATTAGGTTGTGTGTGGATTTTTGAGACTTGAATAGAGCATCCCTGAAAGATCACTACCCACTTCCATCAATGGAGTAAATATTTCATGTTGCTAGCCTCTGAAAGCGGTTTTCATTGCTAGATGGGTACTCGGGATACAACTAGAGAATGGTGAAAGGAGATGATTAGTTTAAAACAACTTTTGCCACCAAATGGGGGACCTATTCCTACATGAAGATGTCATTTGGATTGTTTAATGTTCGAGCCACCTTTCAAAGGGAGATGGATATGGCGTTAAAGAGGTTAATCAACCAAATTGTACTGATATATCTTGATGATATAACTTTGTTCTCTAAAAGTGCTGCAGATCATCTCTTTCAACTGAGATAGGTATTTCAAAGGTGTAGGAGATTTGGGGTATCATTGAATCCCAAAAAATACATATTCCTGGCTCACGAGGGAAAAATCATAGGCCATGTTATTTCCAAGGAGGGGTTAACAATTGAACCATAGAGAGTTGAAGCAATCATAGCATTTTCATTTCCAAGTCATAAGAAGGCTCTTCAAAGCTTCTTAGGAACGATCAATTTTGTTTGCAGGTTTGTACCAAACTTTGCTGCCCTTGTCAAGCCAATAATGTTGATGTTTAAGAAGAGTATGGTGTTTAAGTGGTAAACTCGAGGAAAATAATTTTTTAAGCAATCAAAGAAGCTATATCACAAGATCCATCTCTCAAGTGAACCCAAATTTCTCTAAGGACTTTGTGCTTTATGCCTTTGGTGGTGGTGACATGATTTCTGTAATTCTAGTGCAGTATAAACGCAGAGATAATGTAGAGCATCCAATCACCTTTTGCAGCCAAAATTTGGAAGAATATGAAGTGATATATTCTTTCATTGAAAAATACATCCTTGCAAAGTGGTTATAAGCTTAAAGAAGTTCAAGCACCTAGTTTCAAACAATAAGATCCAGATTCTTAGTCTCTCATGCAGAGTCAAAGAATTCCTTCTCAACAAGGACTCAAATGAAACATGTAGGATGGATCTGTTGTCACCAAATCACAAAGCACCCCGGATGTTGATCATATTTCTAGTTTGATCACTCTAAGCATCCAAAGTGATTGGATAACATGGGTACTATCTCCAAGTTGTGGGACTTGCTACTTGAGAGCACCTCCGAGAGAAAGTCGGTTCTTGCTCCTAAACTACTCCGCCACAATCTACTCTAATGCGAGGTAAGCTAATTGTTCTAATCTAAATTTCCAAGGGACCAGGGAAAGAGAATGCATAAAATGAAAGCCCACACTAAAGCGGTGATACACCAGAAAAGGAGGATGGGAGAGTAATCTCCAAATGTGTGAAATACAGAGGCAAAGTGCACACTAGAAGAGGTGATGACAGTTCACCATAATCCAGCAAAATGCATTCACAACAATATTCCAAGCACACACAATGATAATGAGTTCCTGCAAGAACATAATAAATAGACACAATATACTTGTAGAAAGATTAAAGGGGCAAGAAGAATGCAAGAAAACACAGCAGGGGAAGATACATCCACAAACTTGTATTTTATTGCTTCCTGGTATGCACAATTCAGTCTATTACAAGATAAGGGCCTGGATCACCATGCAAGGAGTCCACTACAAGGGCCTGCAACACACTGGCTTCACAAAGCAATTTTGACAGAGCTTTGTTACCCAAAAACTCCCCCTTTACAATGAGCCCAACACTCCAATTTATAGAAAAATGAGAAGGAAAAGAGAAGGGAAAAATGGAAATCCCGAAATCTGTCCTTCAACCACCTGTAAGAGGCATTAAATTGAGTGAAAAGGTTGTCCATTACTTGTAAAAGGTTCCCCATACTGTCCCATATGCTGCAGCAGAGAAAGAATGATGACCATGCCTCTTAATTGCACTCCCAGCTACCAAATAAAACATTGTTCTGAACCCGGCCACGTTTCCTTAAAAATCTCAATCAATTTCTGATCAAAACTAGAATTTCTTGATTTTTGTGCATTGGGCTCGGAACCACGATTCCAACGGTACCAATTTTGTGTAATTTCGTTGAGAAATGCAAAAGTTATGGCCTTCTGAGTGTGGGCAGCAATTTTGGGTCTGGCAGGCGTTTTCTGTCATTTGACGGGAATGAGCATTGACTGACTGGAGCCGAATATGTTTCTTTTATTTAAATATATCTACCCTCATTAAAATTAAGAAATCTAGTTTTTGTGGCGTAGAGGACGTCGTGCTCGTTCCAGAAAGTCCAATTTTGTGAAAATCGGAGCTCGGAGTCAAAAGTTATGGCCGTTTGAAGTTTCCGGACCAAACGTTGACTTTTCTTCCCTGCCTTCGGCCATTTCGGCTTTTCGCGTCCCGCGCGTCCCTTTGTCCCATTTGGTTTCGGTGCTGAAATTTCCCATTTCGGCCGAACCGGCCGGTTCGCGTACTCGCAGCCCATATGTCCCATTTGCTTTCGGACCGTCTGGGACAAATTCGCCCGGTTCGGCCGGTTCGCGCCCTTTTGTCCCAACTGTTCCGGGACAAAAGTTCTCATTTCGGCCGGTTCGGCCGGTTCGCGTACTTTTGGCCCGCGCGTCCCAGACTGTTTCGGGCTGCCTTGACTCATTTCGCCCGGTTCGGCCGGTTCGCGTCTTTTTGTCCCGCTTGTCCCAAAGGCGACCCTCTCAGCAGTTAGCCAATTTTTTCTCTCTTTTCGGCCAGTTCGGATTTCCGCGTCCCGCGCGTCCTTTTGGCCCGGATGTCCCATTTGCTTTCGGACCGTCTGTGCTCATTTCGGCCGATCCGCGCCTTTTTGTCCCACTTGTCCCAAATGCTTCTAGGACTAGGACTTAGCCGATTTTCACAAATTTTTCTGGATCAACCTACTTGCTTTCTGCAACTTTTTTCGCATTTTCTCAGAGCTTGCTCTTTTCAACCTGGACAGGAGAGTTAGAAAATTTCCTGAAGGGACCCTAGAAACCTGATTTTTGCTCTGAAACAATCAATTTGCCTGGGACTTGAATATTCTGATGTATGTTATCAAAATTTACCCTGGGGGGTGAATTTTGGATAACAGATCACTCATGTCATGGAGTATGAAATTAAGATTAGGGTCACTAAGCTGGTCCATGGGAAAGGTATATGTGAGCAATTAACCCTAAGTTGACAAGTTGAAGCGAGTAATAAAAATGAGGTTGTTTTGGTCCTACTGAATGGTCAACAAGAAGAAAATGATGATGTGCCTACCCCTTGTTTGACTTAGAATATAATAAATTTCCTACAAACAGGCCTTTTCCCTCTAGAGATGACACAAACAAAAATAAGAAACTTCCTATTACAAGCCATTCCATATGTGCTTGCTGATGGCATTCTGTTCAGAAAGGATATCAATGGTGTTACATTTGAGATGCATTGGGACATATCAAATTGAGAAAGTATTGCAAGAATTCAATGATGGAGCAGATGGAGGTCATTTTTCTCCACAGTAACAACTCTTAAGATCATGAGGGCAGGTTATTAAAGGCCCAAGGTATTTAGTGATTTGCTATGCATGGGTAAAAAGTTGCAAAAGATGTAGAATTCACTTTAAAGAGAAGCTAAAAGCACTTCTATTACATCAAATTTATGTTTACTAACCATTTATGCAATGGGGATTGGACTTCATTAGAGTCATCAATCCAAACTCAAGCCAAGGCCACAAGTGGATCCTCACAAAGCAACAGATTACTTCACTAAGTGGGTGAGTAAGTAGCACTCAAAGAAGCCAATGAATCTAGCATACTAGATTTCAATGAAGGGATAATAACCGGGTTTGGTATACTAGCCACCATCATATCGGATAATGCCTTTGCATTCATAGGATCAAATATCACAGAGTGGGATGTTAATCATGGAATTTATTTGAGCACTTCATCAAACTATTACCCTCGAGGTAATGGCCAAGCTGAGTCCACAAACAATAACCTACTAAGGATAATCGGAAGGAATATTGATGAAAATCGTAGGACTCGCACACAAAGCTCAAATCAGCTCTATGGGATGATAGAATACAAAAAAGAGATCTGTAGGAAACTCTCAATTCAAATTTGGATATGGGAAAGAGGCAGTGTTTCCTATATACCTTGAGTTGCCAACATTGGAAATCATGAAGCAGCTGGAGTTATCCGAGTTTGAACCAATGGAAGAAAGATGTGCGAGTTGATGGATTTGGAAGAAATCAAAGAGCATGCGATTCAAGCAATGGAAAAGGGTCGGGCCTTATTCAAAATATTTTTGACAAGACGAGAAAGAGCAAGGACCTTTTAAGAAGGGTATCTAGTGTTAAAGTGGGATGCAGACAGGGGAAAAACTAGGAAGGCATTCCAAGTTTGATGCAATTTTGAGTGGCCCCTACATGGTTACAGGATGCAGAAGCAGTAATTCCTTCCAATTTTCCACATTGGATGGTGAAGAATTTCAGATTCCAGCTTAATGTGATCTACCTCAAACATTGCTGATGAAAAGAAAGGTTTCACCCTAGTGAATATTAGCGTAGGATTTCAATTCCTATAAGTGCATGTGCACATTGTCTTGTTGGAGTATATGTTTCTTATTTCCTAAGGTCTTTGCACACTCTACAAGTTCTACTTAGAGCATGTATGATTTTTAGTTTTGTACATAGTTTTTTTGGAGTTTTAATTCTCTCATGCAAAGTGCATTTGGACTTGGCATTTGGTGAAATTCAGTTTTAGTCATAAAGGATTTCCATGCGGCCTAGGGATCAATTTTAAAAGTTCATATCGTGATGTGAGGCTATCACTCATGACTCCAAGCCCAATCAATGTTTCAAGGTATCTTATCAATTCATCTAGCAGCGAGATGGCCTCTCCGAGTCGCCAAAATTGTTATCTTAAAGAAGCCCATGCCTATTTTGGTTAACTTACCTCCATTTTAGCATTCCTTCTACTTCAATCTCAAATTTTACACATTTAGAGCACTCAAAGTTATCTTCAAATGGATTCATCAAATGGGAAATTTCTTCCTCTTTCCCGAAAGGTAAATAAGTCCTCCTAACTCCAAGTAATTTGAAGGTTAAGGGCCGATGGACCTTAGGATGATATTTTTCCAAAGGTGGACAGGCGGAGCAGCCAAAAACATTAAGGCACTTTGGAACTTTATGAATAGGCACAATATGAATTGCCACCATGGGCCCAATGAAGGAGGAAACAAACTTGAGGGGCCAAGGGGAAAATTTTTGTACTTATCCTTTTTGGGCTAAAAGCATAAAATGAATTATCGGCCCGCAAGCTGCGAAGGAAAATAAAACGGAAAATGCTTAAGGCTTTGTAGCTGGTCGAAGATGACATGTGATAATGGAGAATACGGGAAAGGTAGGCCATCGAGGTATTTCATAATTTTGGCTCTTTTGTTCGAAAAATCGAAAGGAATAAAATTGAACCACACCTCTGCAGCCAATAAAAAAGTGCCACGTGTCATGTGTTCACCAGACAAAAGCAAGCTACGGGAAGCGAGGCATTAGGGAAACTTCAAGATTTTAGAATTTTAAAAGGGCAGAAATTCAACTTCGAACCCAGAGGCCCGCCTTTGTTTGAGAAATGGAGAATGTGGAGAAGCAGACCATAGAAGGTAATTTAAACTTTTGCCCTTTTTCCACCCAAAAGCAAAAATAATTTTTTTGCCCACGAAGGTATTTTAGTGCCACATGTCATTTCATGGCTGCGGGGTTGTGAAATCTTTTAAGGAATTTTGAATATTTGTACAAAAGGAAAAAAGTGATTTTTAGACTCATAGTGCTTATGGAAAAGGTGATTTCGCACTTGTGCGGTTGTGGGAAGATTTGTAACTTTTGGGTTTTTGCTAAAATGGTGAAATGCCAATTCTTGGACCCGGCCAATCAGAAGAAGCCACATGTCATGATGGAGCTATGGCGCTGTGGAGGTTTTTGGGTTTTTGCAAATTTTTTGAAAAAGAGGAAAAGGAAAATTTTGGGCCCACGGACCCGATTCTTGCCATTTTTGCCGTAATTTGGTTGCAGAACTTCAAATGGCCATATATTTTGATTCAGTGGTTGAAATTCATTGAATTTGATACCATTGGAAAGTTGTTAACACCCTCTACAACATGGAAGCTTCAATTTTGAATTTTAGTGAGGTGTGTTGCAAGAAAAATGAGAAAACGTCTCCAGCTTAGGAAAGGTGGAAAACTGACATTTAACCACCAAATTTAATGTGGTATGGCACCCATTTTCTTCGGCATCGTTGAACACATTGGAAAATGGGTTTGTGAAGTTTTCGTTTTAAATTTTAATGGATCTTTTCGAGTGGTTGGAATTTCAAATTAAATTTCCCGTGTTTCTCTTTCTTTTTCTTCTACTTCATCGATAAATGCCGTTTTGGCTCATTGTAAAGGGTTGGACTTTTTTTTTTTTTTACAGGATCCCCTCTTCCCCTTGCAAGTTAATTCGTGGAGTTTCCGGATCTTCCATTAAAACCGCATACGATTTCTTCCTTTTGGCCATTTTATAATGCATTGTATTAAATCAGTAGGGAAATAATATACGTATGTGGGGGATTTTTCACCCTTTTCTTGTATTCATTGCTCTTAATTGATCTTCCATTGAAAAATTGGTTGTCTGTGTTTGGTAATTGTATGTAAATTCTCTGGTTTGTGTCTATCAACAAAAAGATGTTCATCACTCCTTTGGAGCATCACCTTGTTAGCTTAGGTTTATTTTCCTTGCATTCTTTAACTCTATCTCCTTGGAAAAATTAGAGTAAGATTTAGGATAGATCCTATATAATTTCATGAATACACCTAAATAGGGGAGTAGGAACCAACCTTAATCTGAGAGATTTTCTAGTTCGTAAATTCCCACACTTTGGCAAAAGATCAATGTTGTGCAATCACACCAAATGACTCATTCTAAAGTGCATATGTGAGAATTCAATTTGGGGGTGCTATGATTTTACACTAACAAGAATTTCTTCATCATATGAAGTCAAACCCTTTTGCTAGATTTAATACCTTTATTTTTAGATTTGCAAATGCTCACTCTAGTCTCATATACCTCGGATATTTGATTTGTGACCAATTTTGAATCACCTAGCACTCTAATATTAAGAGCACCCATCCTCTTGGCTATGATGAGACCAAGAAGCGAGCCTCATATTCCACTCTATTGTTAGTGCACTTGAAGTTTAAATTGAAAGCAAAAGGTAGAATCCTCTGCTCATGAGAGGTAAGGATAATACTTGCCCAAGCACCAAAACAAAACTTAGCTCCATAAAAATGGAAATTCCAATAGTTACTCAAAAAAATTGATGTCGGATCATCCTTCATATTTTCTTCCCTTACCTCAAATACCTCAACCATCAAGACCTCATGTGCTGGAAGGGAATTGATCCCCAGGGTATGTCGCATACTGATAGAATCAAATGGAAGGAGAATAGGTAAATCCTTCTCTAATAACTCAAAATACTTTTCTATGTTTCCTAATGATACTATCTCTATGATGGTTGTTTCATCCTTGATTGCTGAAATGCCTTCGATTAGACCTGTGACTTATAATTCTGTTGTAGGAACTAGTTTCTCTTCTAGTGCTGAGCTTATGAGCTTGTTCAACTAATTCATAGGAAGGTCAAATTCAAAGTGGACTCCTGGCCTCTTCTTCAATTTAGCTAAATGTATGTCGAAGGATTTTGGATCACCTTGCACCACAAAAACTTTCCCCAAGTGTAGGAACCAATTCTTGAAACAAAGTGGAGGGAATTGCCTTCATATGATGAATCCAAAGACAACTAAGGATAATATTATAGTTGGTTTCTCGGTCTATAATATAAAATTAGGTTATAACCATCTTAGGCCCAAGGGTGAATTGAAACTCTATAGTCCTAATTGACATTACTTTGAGGTCATGCCATAGCCTCTAAGCATGTTTCGTGTTGAGGAGTAGTTAGTCTTTCGATAACCTAATTTTTCAAGACAAAAAAGGGGACTATATTGACCGCTTCCACATTATCAATCATCGCATGCTTAATGTAATTTTTATAAACCCAAACTTGTAAAAAAATTGGATCACCTCTACGAGCTATTTCAGCATCTCTCGGGCATCTTGTTAATGTCAAATAAAAATCCAATATCTCTTTTAGGTTACTGAAGGATAAACATCAAATTCTATGTGGTTTATCTGTGTTTCTACGGAGGAGGGGTTAAATTAATTAAATGGCCAAGACCTAGTGATTCTAGCAAAGAATCTATGTGAATCTGGGAATTCTATAACAAATCCAAGAAGGACATGTGAGATAAGGTCTTAGTTAGGTCACTGATCAAGTCATAAGCTCATACTGGCTTGTCAAGCGTATCACAAGTGTCTCCTGATATAACGGGATAAATTGGGGTTGGGCTGTGAAGAATAATCTTTGGTCCTGGTGGCGTGTTTATCTAAGGTTAAATATCCAACTCTACCAACCCCACAATTGTTGTTTATTGGCACCCATCTAGAGGATGTGCCACCTGTGGGTTTGATGAATTTGAGGCTTCATGATCATTAGTTCCTATTACAATATTGTTATCTCTCGAAATTTCACCCTATAGAGAGATGGATGCAGGTCTTCTAAGCTTGCAAAATTTATCTCTCTTTCATAGATACAATGGAAACACCTCAGGTCTATGGGTATACCTATTTTGAGGTGAGTCTCTAGTATCAAGGTTGATTCCTTATTGATGTATCCTAAATTGATTTTTTGGGGTTTAAGGGTAAAAAGAAGACTGTAAAAGGATTAAAACGAGGTGATACACCAAATTTGTATGAGGTCTTTGACTAAGTATATGCACAATTGATATGGAAAGGATTTTGATGCACAAGGCAATAGTTTTTTGCAGAATATTAAGGGTAAACACTTTGTGGTATTGAGGGAAAGTATCACAAAAATACTACTAAGCTAAACATGTACATTAATATCATACGAAATTACTGAATTTGCAATAGGGTAAGATGATTAATCAGGGAATTTACACTCACAAGATTAATGGAACATACACAAGACTGCAAATAATTGGAAAGGAAGAAAATACTTCACATTCAAAGGGAAAATCTTGCAAAAATTGCTTCAGCACTCCTATATCTAAAAAGTCCTCCTTTGTGCTTTTCCAAAGCACACAATATATAGAAAATTTGATTTCCCACCCTTCTGAAAAATAGGCTAAACTTGTACTCACCCATGCATTCTATTTTTATCCTTCATCTATTAATAAATAAAGGAATAAAAATAGAACATGAAAATACAAAGATTCATTAATAGCCATCGATTACACTTGATCAACTACATTCGACTATTCTATTTTTAAGAAAAACATGGATGATTAAATTGCTAAAAATAAGTTTTTCTTTGAGAAATTATTCTTCCTTTTGTATGCGATTCTATCTTCTTGCTGATATGTCCTTTTCCTTAAGGTATGCAAAAATACTCCTGTGTAGTGATAATATTAGCACTCTCTAACCACGGTTAAATTAGGTGAACTTAGGACTTGAATTAAGATGTAAAAGTATTGCAAACTTAATCATTTCTATTATTTAAAATAATGAGCTCAATTCAAGCTAGCAAAGATCTCATTAAATTTCTCCTGTGGCCACCATTACTGATTTTTTCATGTTTGACTAATGGTTCTTTAGATGATGAGCTCTATATTTCATTACCTTGATAAAGAGTTGTCCACGTAGGATGAATTTGAACTTAAAACAGGCTGGAATTTTATTTTTTTCACTTTTGACACGATTGTGAATTTTTAAATATTTAGCTTTGCCCATCCAATTTTAATTTGGCCCTCACACGTGTCTATATCTTGTGCCGTAAGGATCACAGATTGCTTTTATAACTTTGCTACATTTTTTGAAAAAGCATTCAAAATTTTAAAATGCCCTAGCGGCCCGCCTCTCGATTTTAACTTTTAATGCGACAAAGGAGTCATGGATGACTTTAAAACTTTACTCTTTTTACAAAAATCTCAAATTCTTATAGGATCCCCATTATCCACTTCTCCTCATCTGAATTGTTCAATACGTGGCTTTGTTTAGTACTTAGCGGGGCCACGGGTTACTTTAACATTTTATTCCTTTTGAAAAAAAGATTCAAACTTTCAACCTCCGACCCAATGATCCACTTTTAACTTATTCAATCCCAAAGTTAGCAAAGCGGCGGGTCACTTTAAAATTTTATTCCCTTTTCCAAAATACTTCAAATTTTTAAATTGACTTGACGATCCACTTTTCACTTGTTCAATCGATGTTTTGACTTTTGCCGGCTTTGATGTTGTTTACCAATGGTGTTATGGGTCACTTAACAAATTTTCTCCTTTTTCAAAAATCTCAAAGTTCTAAAGGCATGAAAAACTCGCGATCGCTTTTCAATAAAATTTGGCGAAGTGTCCTATTGCGGGCCCGTGGGTGACTTTTATACTTTACTCTTTTTCCCAAAAGAGCTCAAATTCTCAGATTGACCCGACGATCCGCTTGTTGAGTTAATTCAAAATGATTGATTTTCGATGCTTCAGCGAGGTCGTGGCCACATTAAAACTTTACTCCTTTTTCAAAATAGTCTCAAAGGCAAAAGATATTCCGGTGATCCACATGTCCGCCTCTATAATAAAAATAGGGCACGTATACTCTTGTAGGCTAGGGGTAACTTTATCGATTTATGCCCCTCACAATAATGTTTTAAAATGAAAAAAGGTTCACCTCTCCGCATCCAATCAGATTTCATCAAGGCCACGGGGCATATTTTGACAATGAAAAAAGTGTTAAGTTTTCCAAAAGGAACCGTCATTTTGCATGGGTTAAGCTAGGGTTTGCATCGATTTTAGTGATTTGATTTCATCCAATGATCATTTTCACAATGTAATCTTGTTCATCTATCTTCTTCGTTTCGACTTGCATTAATTAAGACTTGGGCTTCATCCTCAACTATTCGATCTCTGTACTTTTTCTTTGTTCTCGTTGATTCGAAACTCACCCAATGAGTTAAGTTACTTTGGTTTGGTTGATGAATAAAAACACTTGAAAACCCTAAGTCTTTCACATTTTCATTCTTGAGCTCTATCCGAGATAAAAGAAATCTACAAAAATTTAACAACCACCATTGATGAAGATTTTGAGCTCATTCCTTCCTCGAAAACAACCATCCGTTGCTTTCGACATCCGTATCTTCATTATTTTGAACAAGGTGGTCACGGCTTTGTGTTTTTTTGTAATCTCCTGACTGTACATTGCTCATTTCGATCAATATTGAGTGGCCCTTTAAAGTGGTTGCCATTGATGAATCTTTAAGCTTGGAAATATATCACCGCCATATTGTTTAGCAAAGAATGGTAAGATTCACCTCTCTAAGCACCATTGTTACTTTGTCTTTGTTATTTCAAGTTAGAAATACCGATACTCATTTTTCCTTTGAATTTGTAATGTGATTTCTGGAACAACATTGATCTCGAGTTAAAACTCATTCCAGGTTATCCTTTTTGGATTTGAATTCGATGAGTGTTTGCTCAATTCATAAATGGCTTGATTTTGTATTTCCAGTCTTTTATATCGATGGATTCACTATTTTGTGCCCTGAACGACCATTACTTTTGACTCGAATTTTCCATATTTGGCCTTACGCATTGTGTGTAATCATGTTTTTCTTTGTAATTTAGATTTTTTGTGAGCTAAATCTAGATTTGTTGTGGGTATTTGTATATTCCAGCTCCATTTTCCTTGGCAAGGCTCTACAAAATCTCTATCTTTGGCCATTGATAAAATTTGAAGCTCGTATTACGTAATTCGATCACATTGACTTCTATGTAATCTGTGAATCTTCCAAAGCTTTGGATCTTGGTGTCTTTGATGATTCTGCCCAAGCTCTGTGATCCCCACTTTAGAGATTTTTTGAGCATTCGAGCTACTTATATCTATTATTTCACTTTGAAAATATACTCATTTTATTTTTGAACCTCTCAGTAGCATCTTTACCATAATGCATGAGTTGTCTTTAGTAGTGCACTTCAATTGATGAAACTGTTGTTCCCTTCATTTTTCCTCGATACATTCCTTGGATTTGTATTGCAATAAATTTGTATATGGACTGTTGGTGCTCATTTTGATCTCAAACCATTTTCCCCTAAAAATTCTTCAATCTATGTGCTCTAAAATATTTTTCTATCTCCATGAATGGATGTGTACAAGCATTATCTCTATTTGTATGCTATTGTAAATCCTTATCCATGCTCGTGGATTACGTTAAAGCCTAGTATTACTTTCAAATTTCTTTGTCCTTGAAGAAAAATTAAATTTTGGGCGTAAATGGTGGTTCCCCTGCATTTTACAGTTTAACGGGCATGTTTTCCCTATTAAATTATATCTCAAGCATTTGCTAATATGTTGTCTCTTTTTATACTTTTTTCTATGTTTGTAAAATATAAAACTCACCCGTGGGTCCATTGAAAATACAATTGATTAAGTCAAAATTATGAAGTGGCGGAGCAAATTTCTCATTTTTTCCCCATAGGTGTACACGTGTCAATAAATCCAAGGCATTTATGGAAGGCGAGACCTTTTTGTGTTTTAAGGCACTTTGGTGAAAAGAGTAAAAATGTTAAATAAATGCCTAAGGCCTGCAAGAGGACACGTGGCGGTTTGAGGAGAAAGGCGGATCGACGGGTTACTTTGAAGTTTTTTGGCTTTATTTTGTAAAAGAAGTAAAGTTATAAAGTGAACCACGACTCTTTGGGACCGACAAGGACACGTAGCAGTTTGAAAAGTAAAAGGTAGAGGGGATGCGGATCGATAGAGCATTTTGAAGATTTTACCTTTTGGTGAAAAGGAGTTAAAGTTTTGAAATGAGTCACGACTCTGTTGGGAACCCAATCAACATTGAAAAGTCATATTAGGGAGGTGTTTCACCAGAGGGTTTTAAAACTTTTAGTTTTATTATGATAAAGGAATAAAGTGTAAAAGTGAAGTGCAACCTTGACATAGAATAGTTAGAGTCTACGTTGAAAAGTCAACGGTGGAGGAGCGAGCCGTTGGAGCATTTTGTAACTTTGGAATTATTTTGAAAAGGAAGTAAAGGTCTAAAGTTGAAGCATGACTCTGTTGGGGACCACATTAAAATTCATATCGGGAGGTGGGTCGCAAGAGATTTTTGAAACTTTCTACTTTATTATGAAAAAGGGATGAAGTATAAAAGTGAAGCACGCCCCCGCAAGAAGTAAGTTAAAGCAAGAATTTAAAAGTCAAAGGTGGAGGTGCGGGACGTCAGAGGAGATTTTGAAATTTTTCCTTTTTGGTAAAAGAGGTAAAATTTTATAAGTGAAGTGTTGTACTACTCGGACCCACATCAAAAGATAAAAGTGGGAGTGCAGAGCAACGAGGGAAAATTAGAAATTTCACCCTTTTTGTAAAAAGAGGTAAAGTTTCACAATTGAGCCATGACTCTGTCAAGGCCTAGGTTAAGCCACGTGTTGAGCCCATTTTTCAAAGGCGGAGGTGTGGGGCAAAATGGCTAAATTGTGCATTTTTTCCAAAATTCATTAAATATAAAAAAGTGCCCTAATCTGTTTGAATCAAATCGTTCAACGTGGATGGCTTTAATTTAAAGTTGTGAAAGGGGAGAATCAATGGCTTCTATGAAATGCATCCGGTTTTCCACCATTAACACTCCAAGATTCAAGGAGATAAGATTTTTCATCATTTCTCATGGTGAATCTAAATAATTTCTTGTCATTTTTATTAGAGAAGTGCAATTGAATGGTCTTGGAGCTTGAATTGTTAATTTGAGAGGTGCGAAGTTGAAATTTTGAAACAAAGTGCTCAAGCACCTACAAAAAAACATAAATTACGGAGGAGCTGGATGCGAGAGGAAAGAATGAAGAAAAGGAGCAATTGGTGTGAAGAATATGGAACATGCTTTGCCAAAAGTGACGACCAAATGACCCGATTAAAACAATGATGGAAATATTTGAAATGATTTACCTTTTTGAACAACTGGCAACTTTTGGTTGTAAATCTATTAGACTTTACTTTTTGGAAATCAAGATAAAAATGTAACAAACAAAGGTTCCTCGAATTTTATTTTCTTTGGGAAAATCTTAGATGTAAATTGAGTGTTATAAAGGGCATGAATTAGTCATGCAAATGGTCAGGGGCTGAAATTTATGTGAAAATTTGAGAAAGACCATCTTCCTGAGTGACCATCTTAGAAACCTGTTAATGTCTTGTGTTTTACATTTTATCATGTCAAGTTGGTTGTAAGTGTACAACCATTAACAAGCTCTAAGATTTTTCAAGAAACTTTCTGTCTTTGATAAATCTAAGAGATTTCAAATTATTCTATGTTGATCTTGAGAAAAATTTGTGTCTACTTTTATTTCATAATGTCTGCAAGTATTTTTTCTTGTTCCTCGCTTGCAATCTTATGTTGGAATCCCTCTAAAATCACACAAGATCTTATCCTTGTGATAGTTTAGTGGCATTTGCAATTTCATTATGAGAAGATCCTTCATTTGGTAATGAAATATACAATTTAAAATCACTTTACTCTCGGTTTGTTGACAGAGATTGTTTGTAATCCTATGAGTGTATCTTAGGCATGATGAACCATGCATCTTTAATGTTTATTTGAGTCTTTTAACTCAAGCCTTCGTGATATATTATTGAAGATTGTGTGAAACCTTGCAGATCTAGGCCTCCATTAATGCACACCATCTAGTTAAAGGAACGTTTTGACTATTCTGAAGCTTTATATTGTTGATTTTCTCCAATTCTTGTGAAGGTTATTAAATATCTTGCAAAAATCAATTTTATCCTGCTTAATCTCCCACAAAAAAATAATTCAAACAACTAATACTACCTGAAGTACCCTTGTTTTCCCTGTGTATCCACAAATGAACATTCCATTGTCAAAAATATCCAGTATTCAAGTTTCAATGTATTTAGTAACCTTAACCTTGTTTTAGAAAATATCTCCATTCTTTAGAAGTGACAACTCATGAGAGTTAAATTGTGGAGCATTGATCACATTTTCTCAAGTTTTTCTTCAAAAAATTGTGCAAAAAGGGATATCTTCATCTCCTTCACCAAAAGAGGTTACAAAACGGTTCCTCTTACCCTGGTTGAAAGGAACCTCCTAAAGTAGTGAGGATAGATAAAATCCTCAATGAAGGTGCTATCCATTTCTCCAAACGCCTGAGTGACAAAGAGCCGAGTTGAATCTCCTCCCCTGCTACAAAATGATATATATCATGATCTGTCTATCTCTGAGTATCTTGTCAAATCTATGATGTTTTTCAGCTTCTGAAGGAGAATCAATTTGGATACCAACACCAAATTAGTGCCATTGCTAGGGATTTTTTGATGCAATATAGTTTGATTTCAGTTCGAGACTCATTTGGCTCGTCAACACACCAAATTGGCACCGTTTCTAGGGATTTTTGCATATAATATAGTTTGATTTCAGTTCATACTCATTTGTCCCATCAACACACCAGATTAGCACCGTTCCCAAGGATTTTGGATGCAATATAGTATGATTTCATTTCAAACTCATTTGGCTCGTCAACACACCCAGATTAGTGCCATTACCGGGGATATGAAGATGTGTGCAAATTTTTAACACCATCAAGAACACATACAGACCCTACTAAATACTTCATACAAATTTTAAAGTGTAAATACATTGTTGAAATGTCATCCAATGTCTAGATTTGTAAGAATTGAGCAAAGTTACATGTGGATTGTGCAATATTTCAAGTTTCCAGTGGTTTTTTGCACTAAGTTTACATCATCAGTGTTAAATAAGGGTAAAGGAAGGTTAGATCTTTAAAGCTTTGCATGAATTTAGTGTTGACATACATTTGACAGATCATTTATAGTGCATTTTCACAAATAAGATGAAAATCCTTAGTGGCGACTCCGTGTTGATTTAATTTTTGATAAATTTCATTGTCTTAATCTCTGTTAATTGAAAATTTATCACTAATCTTTATAAATATCGAAGGAAGAAGATATTTCTTCGTCAAGGACCCTACTAGAAGGTTGTTTCTAGAACTGGGAAAGTCAAATTTTGAAGGAAGAAGAATCTAGAAAGTTGTTGGAGATCAAAAATCAAGAAAAGAGTTATTAATTGTGGAAACCGATCATCCTCTCATTGAGGATTTCCATGCATCTTCAAGTTCTTTTGAATCATGTAGTCTTTTTGTAGAGCTAAGTTCTCCAACTAGAGATGGGCCATATTTTGTGTTTGAAAAGTTTGCTTCTCATTTTGTTCATGTATTTTCTAAAGATGATAGGGTTTTCCAAGAAAGAACCATTAGGGGATATTCATGTACCCCAAAGACCCATCACTCCTCATCATTTTGTATCTCCTCCAAATTCATCGCCTCAAAAATATGGCCCAATCTCCACCTGCCTCCATTTCTTGTCAATAATTTTGGTCCTATCAATTTTAGAGGTATGGATTGATATCCCAATGTAGTACTACAAGATGTAAGAAATAGATTGCCTAAGTTTCAAGGAAATAATGCTATAACCAAAGTGATTAACAATTAAAGTTTTTGTCAATATGATGCAAGCATTTGAGATCAAATTTGAGGATGTGTACATAAAATTGATTATTCACACTCTAGAGGAAGATGCACGGACTGTATAAATGCTGTAGACAACTCAATAGATTCATGGACAGAAATAAAAATGCCTTTAGATTGCAAAGTATGGGGATAAAACAAATCCTAGGTTTCTTTTATCAGAATTTGAAAATATAAAGAAAAATCCTAATGAATCTGTACATGATTTCAATACTAGATTCCAAAAAACCTTGAGAAGATTGCTTAAAATCTTGAGGCCTAGTGATTAATCATTTCTGATAAATTATTCGATGCATTTGAAAAAAGGCTCGCATACTATTTGAGGGACAAAAAACCTAGAAATTTAAGGAAAGCATTTACCATGGCTCTGCAAATTGAAAATAACATCAAAGAAATTGGTAAACCTCCTAAGAGGGAGGGTGTCAAATTGATAAATCTAGAAAATCCTCAGTCAAGTAAGGTTGTGGATCTGGAGGAGGTTGTAAAAACTTTGGCTGGAGCTGTTAAAGAAATATCCTATAAGTTAGCTAGATTAGAGAAAGGAATTGGACAGAGTTCGCAAGGTCAGAACAAGCCACAAGGTTGAGAAATATTTAGAAATCATCCTAGGGGTGATCGGATATCTGATGATAGAGGAAAGGGGCCCATGGGGTCAATAAATAGATAGCCCCAACCTCGTTAAAATAGAATGGTGCCTAATTCTTTAACCGTAAAAGTTATTCTATGTGGAAGAAGCAATTGAAATTGAGTGGTGTGACAGATGTTTCTTGCCCCATTATCCATGTGTTCAAGATAAATAAGTTGAGGAGGCTGTGTATGATGACAATGATGATGATGTGTGCATGATGGGGTGCTCTACAAGCTCATAGCAAGGAGCAACTTTGAGTGAATTAATCAGTGCCAAAACTACTGCAAATTTTTAGGATTGCATTCACCGGGTATTACCTCTTCCTCCCACTCATAATTTTTAAATAGATATGGTACAAGATTTTGAATTACCTAATAATGATTTTCAATACTTGAGGGCATTAATGATTAAACAAGTATGATGGAGTAATACCTTCTAAGGAAGATAGGCAGTTCTTAATGAATGTTGTGGTTGCCCAAGGAAAAGAATACAATACTAGGAGTAAAGTTGTCAAAGGGGCATGGCCACAAGACAAACCAAAATCTCTACTTATCACCAATATTCCTAAAGAAACTCCTAAGAAAGATGCATCCTGCAAAGGCATTGTTTCCCAAAATAAAATTTGCATTGTTCCCCATGCTCTGTGTGAAAAATCCTATGTCACGATGATTTCTTCAATCTTGCTCCTAATGTTGCCTTGCCCAAATATGTTCCTTATGACATTGCCCAATTCTTGAGTCAGATCAAGATCTCTGCTACTATTATTGAATTTCTTAGAATTCCTGATCATAAGAAAATGGCCTTTGAATATTTAGGATTCAAATAAGAAAATATTACCCTAGGCAAGAATGTGAACAATGTAGAGACTCCTCCTACTATTGCAGAGCTAGAAAAACTGTAAGTACTATAAGAGCCGGGGAACCACCTAAGTTTTATTTAGGAACTTCTTTGGTTGAGTCTCAGTTGAATGTAGATCCATTTTTCACTACTCGATTATTAAGGATAGATTGTTACACAACTTCATGTTTGATTCTTGAGCATCTTGTAATGTTATGCCTCTTGAGGTCATGAATGAATTCAATATAAAAGTAATAGTAGCCTATGGGAAATGCATTGCCATGGACTCTAGGGAGGTTCCAAAGTGGTTGTATGTGTCAAAGGTTTGGTATTTCAACTTGCAGCTTATCCAGGCAAGTACTTAAACCTCGGATGTTGTTATTGTTAATTTTCCCGCCAAATGGGGAATGTTTCTATCTAGAAAATGGGAATCCAAAGGTGTGGGTGGTAGTGTGAAAATGGATATGTCATATGGAACCATCCCAATTGAGCAAAGCCTTGTGAAGTTGTATGGTGAAAATAAAATGCTACATCTCATTGAGGATCCAAATAATGTTTCCTTTGAAGTTTTATACACAGAGGTTGATGTTGATAACTTTGTTGGCTTTTCTCGATTATTAAAACCATAAAATTAAAGAGTGAAAGTTTTATGAACAAGTGGGTTATCCTTGGACTTTTTTGTTTGATGGGGCTTTCTCTAAATTTGGAAATGGTGTTGGTATTGTTATGATATCTCTAGGATAGGAAGAGTTTGTTTTCTCTTTTAAACTCAACTTTGAGTGCACTAACAAGATTACGTAGAATATGAAGCATTGTTATTGGGTTTAAGAATTGCTTGGAAATATGGTGTTAGAGACATCATTGTTAAAGGATATTCAGAATTGATTGTCAAACAGTTAAAAATTTGTATGCAACAAAAAACCAGAGAATGAAGCAATCTAAGCATGCAGTCTAGGATTTCATCAAAATGTTTTACTCTTTCAATATAATACATCACAATAGGAAGTACAATACTGTAGGAGACAAGTTGGTAGTATTGGGATCTAGATTTGAAAATTGTACAATAACCCCCTATTACAAGTATGACATTGAAGTATTACCTAGGACATATGTCCCTAACAATATCAAGCACTAGAAAGTGTTTTAAGATGATGCCCGTGTTCAAAAGCTTTTATAGAACCAAGGAGAATTTGATCAACGTATAGATTGGGAACCAATGGTTTGTGCAATAAAGGAAAGGTGACTTTATTTAGAAAAGACATCATTCATTGAAGACTAATACTATTCCCGGAGGGCTGGTTACTTTAGAATCAAATTTTGATAATGTTGATTGCATTGTCACATGAGACACATGTCACCTCAAGGGATTTTGAAGAACATGACATAGGCACTAAGGAGAAACCACGTAAAATAAGGTTAGGTAGAAATTTAAGGAAGAAAATCAATCATATGTGCAATCATGTTGAAAAATTATCGGGATCGCTTAACATGGTCATATTCGAACTAAAAGCATATAGGAAGATATGTTTCAGATGAAATTTCTCTAGAATCTAATTCCAAGCCATTCGGTAGAAACATAGGCCAATCAATCCACTCCTTTCCCGAAGATTCAATAAGAGTTGAAAAATTTAAGGGACGGAGGGATTATACATCCTACTGTACTCCTTGTGGTTTGCAAACTTATTACCTATCGAAATAAGAACAAATATATAAGGTTGTGTTTGGAATTCAAGAATTGAATAGAGCATCAATGAAAGATAACTACTCTTTGCCTAATATGGATAATATGTTACAGATGGTAATTGGTTTAGTGTTTTTATCTACCTTTGATGGTTTTTGGATATAACCGTAGTTCAAAGGAATCGGAGCGAATCAAGACTACCTTTACCACTCCATGGGGAACCTATGTATATGTCAGAATGCCTTTTGGTCCGATGAATGATGGAGCCAAATTTCAAAGAGTAATGGATGTAGTTTTCCTTGGATACATTAATGATTTCATTGTTGTGTATCAAGATGATGTGACTATTTTCTCTAGAAAATAAATGGCCACCTATAACACTTATAAAAGATGTTTTTAAGATGCAAGGAGTATGGTATTTCATTAAATCCCAAGAAGTGTCATTTTGGGGTTCAAAAGTCAAGTTTTTGGACACATTGTGTCAAAAGAAGGGGTCATGATTGATCGTCAAAGGGTGGAAGCCATTAGGAAAGTCCCTATTCCAAGAACAACGAAGGGAAACTAATCATTTTTTGGAAAATAAATTTTATTAGGAGGTTTATTTCAACTTTTCTCAACCAACTATCCCAATTACTAGCATGCTGAAGAAAGATCAAACTATCAAATGGGAAGAAGCAGCTATTCAAGATTTTGCTAGGATCAAATAAGCATTAAAGAATGCCCCTGTTTTAGAAGCTCCACATTATAAGAAGGATTTCCAAATGTTTTCTTTTTCTTCAAAAATACTATTGCATCCGTGTTTGTTGCGGAAGGATGATGTAGGAGTTGAAAGACCAATTTCCTTTTCAAGAAGTAAGGAAATAAAAGGAGATGAGCTAAAGTATACTATCATGGAGAAGAAGGCATTTTCTTTGGTAAAAGCAACAAAGGTCTTCAGATCATACATTTTGAGTTCAAAATTCATAGCTTATGTTCCCCACACCATGGTGAAAGATATCCTATCAGAAATGGAAGTTTCAAGAAAGAGATGTCGATGGGTAAACAAGTTACAAGAGATGATATGGATATCCAAACAAAAATTTGGTAAGAGATTTGGGATTGGAAAGGCTTATGGAAGAGAGCAACCTGTAAATGATTGAGGTAAATTAAGTTGAAGAAGAAAGGTTGAATATCCTCAAAAATAAATGAATTCTTCTGGTATAAGGATATTGTTTTTTATCTCAAACAGTTATAATGCCCTGAAAAATTTGAGCAAGAATCAATAAAGATAACTTAAGTTAGCTTTCCAGAAATATGTCATTATTGATTTTGGGTTAGCTTGGAAGAACCCTAAGGGAGTTCTCTTAAGATGCATCACCGAGGATGAAACCCTATAAATAATTATTGATTTCCATGGAGGAGTCTGTGGGGGAAATTTTCTTAGAAGAGTCATAGCTCATAAGATCTTGAGGGTTGGTTATTGGTGGCCAACTCTTTACAAAGATACAACTCTGTTGGTAAGAAAATGTGAAATTTGCCAACACTTTTCTAGAAGATTGAAAGCTTTAGGCTCCCTTCCTTTGCAGCCTGTATCAATTGAAGTCCCATTTAAGCAATGGAGAATGGACTTCATTGGTGAGATTTCAGATTCTTCAAGTGCTGGCCATAAGTGGATTTTAGTAGCCACTGATTACTTCACAAAGTGGGTGGAGGCAATCACCACCAAGCAAGCAACTCCAAAAATTGTCATGGATTTCATTCTAAACCATATCATTTGCAGGTTTGGAGTTCCTGCTAAGATAGTTGCTGATAATTCCATGATCTTACAAGTGAACCTTTAGTGGCTATGTGTCATGAATATGGGATCAATTTAACATATGTTTCCAATTATAACCCCAAGGCAATGGACAAGAAGAATCTAGCAATAAAAATCATGTTGAAGATAATCGACGAACTTTGGAGTTAAACAAAAGGAAGTTGGGTGACTAGTTAAAGTTTGTAGTTTGCGATGATAGAATTATTGTTAAAAGAGTTATTGGAAAAAGTCCATTTGAGTTTCGTATGGAACTCAAGCTCTACTTCCTTGCATATGTAATTGTCTTCATATCAATTTATTCAAAAGCTGGAGGATCAAGAAGTTAGTCCCTATGATGCTTGAATAAATCAAATTGTTGAATTGGATGAAGAAAGAAGAGCATCCCATCAAAGACATGTGAAGTTCGTAGAGAGAAGTTGTAGATATTGTTTGGTAAGAAGGTGACTCTAAGAGCTTTCACTAGGAGATCTTGTGCTATTGTGGCATAATAGACATGAGGATAAGGGAAAACATGGAAAGTTTGATGCATTGTGAATGGGCCCTTATTCTATTGACATTCGAATTTGTGAGCAAACATTTTCCTAAAAGACCTAGATGGGGAATTGCTTGAGTTGCATGTTAATGATAGGCATTTGACACATTTCCTTGACTGATTTCTTAGAATCGAGCTATGCACCATTGTACATTGTATAGTCCTTTTGTTTCTATTATGTTTTGCATTTTTTGCTTCGGTTCGCTTCTGGTCCTTAGCGGTCATTTTGTTGGTTTCTCGGTTTGTTATCAAGGGTTGGGTGTTGACTCCGTTTCCCAATTTTTTTGGGCACTTGTTTTTCTCTCTTTTTTTCTTTTGGCACTCACCGGGAGTGCCCATCCTCGATTCGAGCTGATGTCGGTGCTCATTTTTATCTCATACTGTTTGCTCTAAAAATTCTTCAATCTGCGTGTTCTGAAGTATTTTATATCTCACCGAATGGATGTGTACGAGTTTTATCTCTATTTCTATGTTGTTGTAAATCCTTATCCATGGTCATCGATTTTGTTCAAGCCTGCTATTAGTTGTAAATTTATTTTTCCTCGAAGAAAAATTCAATTGGGTGCAAATGGTGGTTCTCCTACATTTTACTGGTTTGACGAGCATGTTTTCCCTGTAAAATTATATCTCAACATCTGTTAATACGTGGTATCTTTTGATTGGATGAGGCACGGCGGGTCTATGTTATAAAATTGTAACTTTTTACTATGTTTGCAAAAATATCAAACTCACCTCGTGGCTCCATTGAAAAATATAATTGATTAAGTCAAAATTATGAAGTGGCGGAGAAAATTTCTCATTTTTCCCCGTAGGTGTACACGTTTTAATAAATCAAGCAATTATGGAAGGGCGGACCTTTTTTTTTTTGTTTTAAGGAACTTTGGTGAAAAAAGTAAAAATGTAAAAGAAATGCCTAAGGCCCACAAGAGGACACATGGTAGTTTGAGGAGAAAGGCGGATCGGGGGGTTAGTTTTAAGTTTTTGGATTTCTTTTGTAAAAGATGTAAAGTTATAAATTTTACAGGTGATCTGGTGGGGACCGAGAAGGACATGCGGCAATTTGAAAATTCAAAGGAAAAGGGGATGTGGATCGGCAGAGCATTTTTATAGTTTTCCTTTTTGTGAAAAGGAGTTAAAGTTTTGAAATGAGCCCTAACTCCAAAGGGGAACTAAATGAGTATTGAAAAGTTAGATCGGGAGGCGGTTCATCAAGGGTTTTAAAACTTTTATCTTTATTATGAAAAAAGAATAAAGTGTAAAAGTGAAGTGCAGCCTCAAAAGAGAATAGTTAAATTCTACGTTGAAAATTCAATGGCGGAGGAGCAGCCGTCGGAGCATTTTGAAACTTTGGCATTATTTTGAAAAGGAAGTAAAGGTGTAAAATTGAAGTACGACTCCGCTAAGGCCCACATTAAAATTCAGATTGGGGAGGTGGGTCACCAGAGGTTTTTGAAACTTTTTGCTTTATTATGAAAAAGGGATAAAGTATAAAAGTGAAGCGCACCCCGCCAAAAGTCGATTAAAGACAATGTGGAAAAGTCAAAGGAAGAGGTACGGGTGCATCGAAGGAAATTTTGAAATTTTTCCTTTTCGGTAAAAGAGATAAAAGTTTATAAGTGAAGTGCGGTCTCACTGGGACCCACATCAAAAGCTAAAAGTGGAAGGGTGGAGCACCGGGGAAAATTTGAAATTTCTCCTTTTTTGTAAAAAGAGGTAAAGTTGCAAAATTGAGCCGCAACTCCGTCCGAAGCCCGTGTTAAGCCACGTGTCGAGCCCATTTTTCAAAGTCGGAGGGGTGGGTCGAAATGTTAAAATTACACATTTTTTCCAAAATTCATATAATGTAAAAAAGTGCCCCTAGGCCCGTTTTGACTCAAATTGTTCAACGTGGGCGAATTTAATATAAAGTTGTGAAAGGGGAGAATCAATGGCTTTTGTGCAATGCATCTGGTTTTACCACCATTAACGCTCCAATATTCAAGGAGATATGATTTCACATCATTTCTCATGGTGAATTTGAATGATTTCTTGTCATTTTTATCTCGAGAAGTGCAATTGGATGGTTGTGGAGCTCGAATTTTGAATATGAGAGGTGCGTGAAGTTGAAATTTTGAAACAGAGTGCTCGGGTACACTGCAAAAAAGTGTAAACTAGAGGATATAGATGTAGAGGAAAGAATGAAGAAATGGAATAAATTCACATGAAGCATAAGGAACATGCTCCCAAAAGTAATGACCAGATGCCCCAGTTAAAAAAATGATGGAAATATTTTAAATGATTTACCTTTTTGAACAATGAAACTTTTTTGTTACAAATCATATACATCACTTTCTTGAAATCATGACCAAAAATGTAACAAACAAAGGTTCCTTGAATACTCTTTTCTTGGGGAAAGGTTGGATGTAAATTGAGTGTTATAAAGGGCATGAATTAGTCATACAAATGGTCAAGGGTTGAAATTTATGTGAAAATTTGATAAAGCCCAACGCTTGAGTGACTATCTCGAGAAACCTGTTAATGTCTAGTGTTTAAGATTTGATCATGTCAAGTTGTTTTGCAAGTGTACAACCATTAAAAAGCTTTGAGATTATTCAATAAACTTTCCCCTACTTGATAAATCTAAGAGAATTCGAATTAATCTGTGTTGATCTTGGGAAAAATTTGTGTCTACTTTTATTTCATAATGTCTACAAGTAGTTTTTCTTGTTCCTGTTGCAATCTTATGTTGGAATCCCTCTCGAAATCACACAAGATCTTATCCTTGTGATAGTTTAGTGGAATTTTAAATTTCATTATGATAAGAGACTTCATCTAGTAATGAAATAAACAATTTAAAATCACTTTACTCTCGGTTTATTGGCGAGGGTTTTATAAGCCTATGAGTGTATCTTAGGCGTGATGAACTAGGGACCTTTAATGTTTAATTGAGTCTTTTAACTCTAGCCTTCGTGTTAAATTATTTAAGATTGTGTAAATAGTGTAGATATGGGCCTCCATTGATGCACACCTTCTCGTTGAAGGAGCATTTTGACTATTCTAAAGCTTTCTATTGTTGAGTGTTCCAATTTTTGTGAAGGTTCTCAAAGATCTAGCAAAATCAAGTTTATCTGCTTAATCTCCAACCAAAAATTATTTAAACAACTAATCCTACCCGAAGTAGCGATGTTTGCCTGTGTATCCACAAATGAAAATTCCATTGTCAAAAATATGCAAAAGCAATCAGTTTCAATTTCTTTAGTAACCTTAACCTTGTTTTAGAAAATATCTCCATTCTTTAGAAATGAAAATTTGTGATAGTTAAATTGTTGTGCATTGATCATATTTTCTCAAGGTTTTGTTTAAAAATTGTGCAAAGAAGGATATATTCATATCCTTCACCAACATAGGTTACAAAATGGATCCTCTCACCCTATTTGAAAAGCACAACCTAAAGTAGTGAGTATAGATCAAATCCTCAATGAAGGTGCTATCCATTTCTCTAAACTCTTGAGTGACAAAGATCCACCCGAATCTCTTTCCCGCTACAAAATGACATATATCATGATCTCATGTCTGTCTCTCTCGAGTATCTTGTCAAATCTTTGATGTTTCTCACCTTCGAAGGAGAATTAATTTGGATACCAACATGGAATTTTAATTGTCATGTATGAATGAATTATTTCCCTAAATATGTATCTCGCACATGTATTTTTCAATTTGTGGCTTGAAATATTGCAACCCATATTTGGGTATCCCTCCTTTGATATGGGTATTTAGAATTCTTGCTCCTTTTAATTTTGGAAGTTACATTAATATTACTTTGAATGTTCTTGATTTCATGAGATGCATGCTAGAAATTTTAAAATGTCCATTTTAAATGGCGAAGCCCTATCAAAATTTTCCTGCATTCTTTCTTCTTTAGTTGCAATCAAACATGTACCGTGTCCTGCAAGTATGTCCTCTGCTCGTACTACAACTTCTTATATATCCAAAATAGCTGGTTAACTTTTAATTGCATTCTTCATTCATTCCATCATGTACTTGTGATTTATCTCGCTTCATGTACCATAGGATAGAAGTCATTGAAATCTGCAATCTTTATCTATAGTGAGGACTTTAAGTTATGATTTAGATCTTCTTGGCTGCAACTTGTACTGTACACTTAAGAAAATAGTTAGAAAATATTTAGGATTTTTGGCCTCTCTTATGTCCATAGTTTTCTTTTCTTCTTTCTCCTTATTTCTGAGTGAGTAAATCATGTATGCGATCGATAGTCAAGTAATAAATATCTCCTCATTACTAATAGATCCATATGCATGAATTAGGACAATATAGGAATATGGATTAACCCCGAGCTCTTAACCGATAGTTTCCTCTTTCCTTTTTTTTGTAGGTACAGTTCTTCCAAAGAGTGAAGATGAAGAGGGAATAAGCTGAAGATGAAGATGCATCAACCAAAGGAGAAAACCCAAGGCAATGATGGGTTCCTTCATACTCCTCTATTTTCTCTTTCATACATGTGTACCTCTTATTTCAAGATATTGTACTTTACTTTTCAGTTACATCCCACGACTTGTGTGGGAATATTTGAAATTCCTTATGAATAAAACATTGAATTATGAAATTGAGTTGTATATTTATTTCTACATTTCAATTTTCTGTATGGATTATATGATGAACTAAACAACTCAATAATATAATTGAATGTCTTAATCATGAAGGAAAGAACATTAAGAATACTTGTAACATCTAGTAATGAACTCTTATTTTTGCAATCTATAATTATGTTTTCTGTTCCCAAAACTTAGGATTTCATCTATTATGTAATTGGATGTCTTTATCAAGACAATAACGCTTTCCTTCGGGATTTTTGTTCTTTTGCTAAAGATAGTCATGAAATTATAGACTATGTGATCTGTTACATTTTGTAACAACACACATAGCTGCAGATTTCATGTAATCATTAATTAATTCAACAATAACAATATTGTCTGAAAGAAACTCCCTAGCTTAGGTATACTTCACCAATTCTATCCATTGTAACGAAGTTTTTGAGTTACCCATTTTTGCACATATGTAAAAATTGTCAACATTTCTGGTGATCCTACGGGGAAAGCTACCTGCTAGCTTGTAAACCAGTGCCTTAAACTTGTCCTTTGGGCATGGAGTCCAAGCATATAACAAAACTCTGCCTTCCCGAAGGTACAACCCTTCCAAAGTGAAACTAAAGCTGGGAAAGGATCTCGTAAACATGATCACATGCACGAATGCACTTATTGAATTGAAAAAAATTGCAATGTGCGAAACCAAACTTGTTGAAGGGAAATCCTACTCTAAATAGTCACCGTAATATTTTCAATAACAGTGTTTTAGAAACATACCATTCACAGAAATGGGAAGTTCCTCTCCATTCAAACTCGAAAGCTAAAAAGCATTATGTTCTTTATAAGTTGAAATTATGTAAGAACACTCCAGTTATTGTATCAAACTTCATGTGTCTTCCGACTTTACACGATCAATGCCCAATTTAACATAATATCTCCTTCATTGAAGATTATGAATTTGGATTTCTTATCGCAGCCTTTTTTCTATCTGCTTTCGATTCTTTTCCATGTTCATATGAGCTTGATCTCTTATATCTTGTAACTCCATTAACTCTGCATAATGAACCCGCAATGGCTCATTCTCAATCTGCTCCATTTGATGCAAAAACCTAATGTAGGTAACTTAACTGAAATAGGAATTCTTGCTTCTCTTCTATAAACAAGCCTATATGGTGAATTGCCAACTCTTTTAGAGTCACTCTATCAGTCAAAGTGATGAATTCAACATCATATGCAAAACTCGATTATATTTGAGTTTTCTTCTCGATGATCCTTAAAATATTCTTGTTAGTACTTTAAGCTAACCCATTACCTTTGGGTAATAATTAGATAAAAACTTAGATAAATTCCATGGTTGACATCCCAATCTATGTTAAAGCATTATTTCATATGATATTTGCTTGGAACACCAAATCTACAAACTATTCCTTCATAAAATGATAGTATCAAAGTTTCATTAGCATCTTTCAAGGTTATTGCTTCATTCCATCATGTAAAGTAATATGTAGCAGTCAAAATCCATTTGTGTCCATGTGAAGAAGGAAGATATATCATGCCAATAAATTCAAGACCCCACTCCATAAAATGTTGATCAATTGAAATAGGTTGTAAAGGCAACGAAGCTAAATGTTATTTTCCAACAAATAAAGCACATTTCTTACACTTTCTAATCCATTCAAAACAGTCCTTGAATATGTTGGGCCAATAGTAACCAGCTTTCATTATTTTTAAGGTTGTAGTACATGCTAAAAATGACCTCCTGTAGGTCCTTCATGGAATTCTTATAATAATTTCTGAATTTTATCATAGTCAACACATCGCTGAAAGATTTCATTTATATCTCTTTTGAACAACACACAATCAATAAAGATATAGGGTACATCTTGTAATCTGAAATACCTTTGTTTATTCTTGTCCATACCTTCCGGATAGGTGTCATGCTATATATAGTTAACTAAATCAGTCATCCATCTTGATTCTTGGGCCTCTTGAGCAAGTTCAGTTGCTAATTTTCTATTTGAACCATGATGTCCGATTGTTGATACGTAATTTCAGCAATTTTTTTAATCTTCCGATTCTAGCTCATGTTGTTTTTACATATCAGAAATTATGTGTTCACACAAACATTTTCCTCAAATTGTCTTAGCAACTAAGATATTCACATCATATTCCATAACTTTCGTTATCCATCCTGCTCTTTTCTCATTCAATTCTTTATTTAACAAGAAACCTTTCACACTTGGATGAGAAACATGAGCATGAATTTTATTGTTTGAAATCATGTACTTGAAATTCTTTAGCCCTCTGAAAACTTAAAGTACTTGTTTTTCAAGAAATGTGTACCTTTTTTCATAATCGTGCAAGCTCTATCCAAAGAAAGCAATTGGCTACTCTATATTTTCATCATTAACCTGAGTTAATATGGTTGAGATTGTTTCAGCTCCTGCAAGTGCATACATTGTAAAATATTTATCAAAATTTTTATTTGTAAGAGTAGGAGCCTAAGAGATGGCTTTTTTATTGCTTCAAACCCTTCTCTCCGTTCGCTGGTCCAAGAGAAATTTTTCTTTCTTTAACATGGGTGTCAATGGTTTAACCAATGTCAGTAAAATCTAGAAAAATCTTCTAACAAAGTTGATTTTCTAAGAAAACTCTGTAATGCCTTCTTATGACGAGGCAATGATAAATGTGATATGGCTTCGATTCAAAGGATCAATTGCTAAATCTTTCTTAGAAACAATATGACCAAATAATTTTCCTTGATGTAATTGAAAAGATAGAATTTTTGGGATTCAAAATATTCCAAACTCGCCTACATAACTAAAAAGTATGCCATTTATATATTATATTATCATATGAATGTTTTAAAAATATAGTAACATCATTTAAATAAACAAGGATGCATTTATTTAACAATCTACAAAATGCCATGTCCATTGCTTGTTGAAATGTTGCACCAACATTTTAAAGGCCAAAAGGCATTCGTTTGTAAGCATATGTACTCCACATGTTGGTAAAATATGTTTTGTACCTATCTTCTTATCGACTAAAATCTTATTATATCCACTATAACCGTCTGAAGAGATAGTCTATCTCGAACTTAAACCGTTTCTTAAAATCGATGCATATTTAGAAGTGGGTAATGATCTTTTAATGAAGCTTTATTAAGATCTCTAAAATCCACGCATAATTTGATTTCTTCATTCTTCTTCCTAAAAGGAACAAGATTTTCTACCCAACTTGAATGCTTAACTGGAAAGATAATACCTGATTCAATCAACTTACATAATTATGTCCTCATTAGAGGCTCTATTTTAGGATTTACAGGCGTCTATTTTTTCCCAACTAGTTTGAAATTTTTCTAGAATTCAATAGTATGTTGAGCTAAACTAACATCAAATCCTTTCATGTCTACGTATCGCCAAGCGAAAACATCTTAAAATTCTTTGCAAAGATTAATAAATTAATGCTTTTCAGCCAAGGAGCATACCTTTCCGAGAAATAATTTTTTTCCTTCATCAACTGAGATCTCCTCATAGTTATCAGCATGTGTTGACATCTTAGTTTTTTCTTTCCTTAACTGATCATCGATGCTGAAGATGTCTTCTAATGTGACTAGACCTCGAGGTAGCTTATTTGTCTTTAATTGAACAATCTGGTCACCATATAAGTGTTGTAATTTATCTTGATTTACTATAGAAAATTTAGCTTCTTGCTGCAAAACTTGCAAATTCAAATCATTATCATGTATAGAAGCCCTGATAATTAGCTTGATATGAGGATGGATTTTTCTATTTTCAATCTGTTCCAGCACTTCAAAACTAGCACCAATTGCTGCAAGTTTGTCTACATGCTTATTTTCTGTTCTAGGAATGGATTGTATATTAATAGCCTCAAAATATTCCATTAAGTCTGAAAATATATGTCTATAAGACTTCATTAATGGATTCTTACAAACATTAAAATTTCTTACTTGATTAATAATCAACTCGAATCACCAAAATCAGTAGCATGTTGATTCCTCTCTTTACTCGCCCAATGTAAGCCATGAATTAATGCTTCATATTCAACTAGGTTACAAGTGCATGAAAATTGGAGACTCAAAGCTAAGAAATAGATTTCATTTTTGGGGAAGTGAGCATAAAACCTGCTCCTTTTCCTTTCTTATTCTTAGCTCCATCAAAATGAAGCTTCCAAATCCCTTCCGCTGTCTTTTCTATTTTGGTCAAGAAGGGAAGTGGTGTGTGTTCTTTCTAAAACAATACACACCAAATAGATGTTATTCAAATTCCTTAAAAGGATCATGGACATGTTCTTCATGTGTCTTTTCATCCATAAACAAAGTTAGAAACACCATCTAATTCTGAAACATGAGCTACATTATAAAAATCGATGGTCTAAGGTTGCATAATTAGCTACTACATTAGAAGAGTCAGGCTCAATGTGAAATCTAGCCAATGGTTCTGAATTAATTGTAACCTTGGTGCCATAACGTGTAGTGAAAAATAAGAAGGACCAATCTGAAGAGAGATAACCTCCTATCTTTGCTATGAAATCTCTAGATAAGCATATAGAAAAGTAAGGAGGTAAATCTACAACAGTAACATCTTGCAAAATGGAAACATTTGGGCAATCATGCAATGTTACCTTTAAATTTATGATGACACCAATTGTATTAGTTCCAGCCCATCAAGTCAGAAACACTCTTTTATGTAGGTTCATACTATAGACCCAATTTTTCTGCAATTACTTTTGGCATAACTATGTTACTTACACCATTATCCACCATGCAGTTATGAACAAGATGTTTTCCAATAGTCAGTGATAAATAAAATGGTTGTGGCTTCTTGATGTCATGAGCATTTAAAACTTTCTGAACCATCCATTTAACCTCTTTGATGTGGTCTTGTTCCATCGTTCCAAGGACCATGTCTACTTTTTGAACTTCTTTTTCTATTGTTTTAGAAGAAAACTGCATCTTACCTAGTTCATGAGAAAGTAAATCTTGTTGTCCTGCAATACTTAGAGCATCCCACATTGAGATGTTAACATTATGATTTTTCATTACATCAACAATGTTAAAAGAAGCAATAGTTTTAGAGACATATTTAACTATTTTAGCATAGGCCTTAGCAAAAATTGATTCTCGCTTCAAATACCTTTGATATCTATGGTATAAATAACCTTCTTAGATCGATCCGTAGCTATTTTCATCGCTCTTTACCAGCTAAAACACTTGCTATTTTTTTGAGGAATAACATGATATTAGCTAGTTTTGGGGTGTAGATGTTGTCTTATCGGTGACAAAGTGGGAAAAATAGGCCTATTTTGTTGTTTATGAATTTCAAAAAAAAATTCTTGAGCTCTAGTGGTAACTACAATGAAATCATCCTCACCGAAACCGACTAAGTTCTGTTTAGGTGCATTATGTACATGAGTATCTTGCTGCCCATTCTCCATTTGAGGCATGAATAATGTTTTAGATTGAGGTTGTGTAACGAGACCTATATTCGTAAAATATTTTGGGCAACTTGCAGCTGAATGAGGTTGATTACAAGGTTGGCACCACTCTTTTGTAACCATATTAACTGGGACTAAAGAATTAGATGAACTAGGAGACTTTAGGTCAAATTTCCTTTGTTGATAAGGATTCCTATAATTTTGATTTTGCTGATAAGGGGCTTGATCAGATCCACTTGGTAATGAAACTTTATTATCAATTGAAGTCATCTTGTTTCAAAAGGTCTAAAAAATTTAAGCACATCATTTGATGGGGCTGTAATAGTAGGTTCCAGAATGGTGATAGGCTATGGGATAGGTGCTAAATCTACCAAAAAGGCATTGAAGGCCTTGGTGGTAAATTTTTGGCTTGAATAAGGCTATTTTCAGCTTTTATAGCAATTTCATAAGCATCTAGAAGAGTATTACCTCCTATGGACTGAATCATAGTTAAAATATCACTATTTAATGCTCTGAGATGATAAAGGAAAGCATGATTAGCATGAAGCTTAACACTTGCTGGGATTATTTCCTAAGTTCTAGAAAAATGAATGTTGAAACTAGACATGTATATATGAGGGATCTTTTAATAGTAGAAAGTTGTTCTATGAGGGAAAAATAATCAATTATCTTGAACTGTTTAAGCAACTTTTCACCTAAATAATCAAGTCCTTATAC
Organism: Taxus wallichiana var. yunnanensis; assembly: GCA_018340775.1. Taxonomy (NCBI): domain Eukaryota; kingdom Viridiplantae; phylum Streptophyta; class Pinopsida; order Cupressales; family Taxaceae; genus Taxus; species Taxus wallichiana. The sequence goes on from CM031244.1 coordinate 725,008,543, forward strand.
TTCCAATCTCTGGATTTATATACTATTGCAAGGATTTTCCTTTAAAGGATGTAGCTAAAAGTCTCAAGGCTACGTCTTCATGAGTGATATTATGAATTACACATAAGGATGCAATGTCTTTAATGTGCTCTTTGGGTGTAATCTGGTTTTCAGTATTGAATGATGGCAAGCTTTTCATGGCAGCATTAAGGATATCATGATAAACGGTAATTACTAATGGGCTACCATTAGTAAAGGTCACAAAATTCCTAGGTGATTGAATAGCCATTGGAAAAGCGGGATGTGAATAGAAAAAATTATAGGTGGTGAAGTAATATTAGGAGGAGGGTTATCAAAACCAGGTCTATTATAAGGTAAAGTATTTCAAACTCTTCACCTTCTTGTAGAATTCAAAGGTAAAGAAACAAACTCATGAGGAATTCCCTTACCGATGATCTTGTAGTCACTTTAGGCATGGGACATGTTGTAATACTAGTCTGGAATCAAGTGTACGAGTCGCCAAATAGATCTTCAAATATTTAGAAACAATTGCTACAGCTTGTTATCCCAAAAGTAACTTTTGATATACTATAAATATGTTGTAGATCTGTTGTAAATATTTGTAACTTGCATGTAGATTTGATTCGTTGTCCCACCGGGCATGCCAAAATTGTTATCTCTCGAAAGTGCACCCTGTAGAGAGATTCTTGCATGTGTTCTAAGGTTGTAAAATTGATCTCTCTCTTTTGTAGATACAATAAAACACCTCAGATCTATGGGTATAACTATTTTGAGGTGAGTCTCCGGTATCAAGGCCGGTTCCTTATTGTTGTATCCTAAAATTGATTTTCTGGGATTTAAGGGTAAAAAGAAGACTATAAAAGGATTCAAAATGAGGTGATACACCAAATTTTTATGAGTTCTTTGATTGATTATATGCACAATTGATATGGAAAGGATTTTGATGCACAGACCAACAATTTTCTGAAAGAATATTAAGGGAAAACACTTTGAGTTATCGAGGAAAGTATCACAAACATACTATTAAGATAAACATGCACATTAATATCATACGAAATTAATGAATTTGTAATAGGGTAAGATGATTAATCAGGGAATTTACACTCACAATATTAATGGAACATACACAAGACGTAAAATAATTGGAAAGGTAGAAAATACTTCACATTCGGGAAAAACTAGCAAAAATTGCTTCCGTAATCCTCGTATCTAAAAATTCCTCCTTTGTGTTTTTCCAAGCACATAATATATAGCAAATTTGATTTCCCACCCTTCCTAAAAAAGGCTAAACTTGTACTCACCCATGCATCCTATTTTTATCCTTTATCTATTAATAAATAAAGGAATAAAAATAGAACATGTCAATACAAAGAGACATTAATAGCCATTTGTTACAATTCAGATCAATCAGAAGTTGATTGTTATATTTTTAAGAAAAGCATGGATGATTAAATTGCTAAAAATAAGTTTTGCTTGGTGAGAAAGTCTTCTTCCTTGTGTATGTTGATTTCATCTTCTTTTTGATCTGTCCTTTTGCTGAAGGTATGTGAAAATACTCCCTATGTAGTGATAATATTAGCACTCTCTAACCACGATTGAATCTAGTGAAATCAGGACTTGAATTAAGATGCAAAAGTATTGCAAACTTAATCATTTCTGGTATTTAAAATATTGAGCTCCATTCAAGCTAGCAAAGCTATGTTAAATTTCTCCTGTGGCCACTATTATTGATTTGTTACGCTTTGATCAAGGTTCTTCGATGATGAATTCTCGTATTTCATTACCTCGAAAAATATTTGTCCATGTAGGATGAATTTTGAAATGAAAATGGACGTGTAAAATCTTGTCTTTTCGCTTCTCACAAAGATTTTGCATTTTTAAATATTCAGCCCGCCCATCCAATTTTAATTTGGGTCTCACACGTGTCTATATCTAGTGTTAGCGGGATTGCAACTTGCTTTTATAACTTTGCTTCTTTTTCTGAAAAAGGGTTCAAAATTTTAAAATGCCCCAGCGGTGCAGTACACACCTCTTTGATTTTAACTTTTAATATGAGAGCAGATTCATGGGTGACTTTAACACTTTACTCTTTTTACAAAAAACCACAAATTCTGAAAGGATCCTGATGATCTGCTTCTCCACATCTAAATTGTTGAATACGTGGCTTTGTTTGGTACTTAACGGGCCGTGGGTTACTTTATCATTTTATTCCTTTTGAAAAAGAGATTAAAATTTTCAACTTGACTCGATGATCCACTTTTAACTTATTCAATTGCGGTGTTAGTGGAGCAGCAATTCACTTTAAAACTTTATTCCTTTTCCAAAAAGACTTCAAATTCTTAAATTGGCCCGATGACCCACTTTTGACTTGTTCAATCGATGCTTTGACATTTGCCAACTCTAAATTTTTCCAACGAAGTCACGGGTCACTTAATAACCTTTCTCCTTTTTCAAAAATCTCAAAGTTATAAAGGCATGAAAAAATCCGGCGACTCGCTTTTCAATAAAATTTGGTGAAGTGTCCTCTTGTGGGCCCATGGTTGACTTTTATACTTTACTCTATTTCCCAAAAGAGCTCAAATTCTCAAATTGACTGACGATCCACTTTTTGACTTAATTCAAAATGATTAAATTTTGATGCTTTAGCGGGTCACGGGACACTTTAAAAATTTGCTCTTTTTCAAAATAGTCTGAAAGGCAAAAATATTCCGGCAATCCGCATCTTCGCCTCTCTACAATAAAAATAGGCCACGTATACTCTTGCGGTCCTACCCGGAACTTTATCACTTTTATGCCCTTCTCCATAATGTTTTAAAATGTGAAAAAGGTCTACCTCTCCACATCCAATCAAATTTCATTGGGCCCACAGGGGTAATTTTCACAATGAAAAAAGTGCTATGTTTTCAAAAATACCCGCCGTTTCATATGGGTTAAGCTAGGGTTTGCATTGATTTTGGTGATTTGATTTCATCCATTGATCATTTACACGATGAACCTCATTCTTCAATCTTCTATGTTTCTGAATTTCATTAAATAAAACTTGGACTTCATCCTCACCCTTTGATCTTTGTACTTTTGATTCGTGGCAATTGATTCGAAAATCACCCGATGAGTTAATTTACTTTGGTTTGGTTGATGAAAAAACACTTGAAAACCCTAAGGATTTCACATTTTCATTCTTGAGCTCTATCCAAGCTAAACAAACTCTGAAAAAAATTTTAACAAATCCACCATGATGAAGCTTTTGAGCTCGGTCATTCATGAAAATGACCATCCGTTTTCTTCTACAGCATCTCGTATCTTCATTATTTTGAAAAATGTGTTCACATATTTTTGTTTATCATAATCTCCTGACTGTACATTAATAATTTTGATCAATATTGAGCTTTCCCTTTTAAGTGGCCACCATTGATGAAGCTTTAAGCTCGAGACTATATCACCGCCATAATGTTTAGCAAAGAATAGTAATATTCGGCCTCTTAAGCACCATTGTTACTCTGTATTTTCTGTTTCAAGCTCAAAACACTGATAATCATTTTTCCTTTGCATTTGTAATGTGATTTCTAGAACAACATTGATCTTTGAGTTGAAATTCATTATGGGTTATCCTTTTTGGCTTTGAATTTGATGAGGGTTTTCTCAATTCATACTTGGCGTGATTATGTATTTATAGTCTTTTATATCGATGGCTTCATTTCCATGTGCCTTGAACAACTATTACTTTTGACTCGTATTTTCATGATTTGGCCTTGTACATTTTGGGTAATCGTGTTTTTATTTGTAATTTTAATCTTGTTGTAAGCTAAATCTAGATCTGTTGTGGATATTTGCATATTCCATCTCCATTGGCCTCGGAAGGCTCAAAAATACCTATCTTTAGCTATTGATGAAACTTTAAGCTCAGATTATGTACTTCCGATCACCTTGAATTCTAAATGATCTCGTGACTCTTCTCAAGCTTTGGATCTTGGTGTCTTTGATGTTTTTTCCCAAACTCGTGATCCCCAATTTAGAGAATTCTTTGAGAATTCGAGCTAATGATAGCTATTATTTTTCTCTGAAAATATAATCAGATTTTGTTTTGAACCTCTATAGCATATTTACCATAATATATGAGTTCTCTTTAGTAGTGCACTTACATTCATGAAACTTGTGTTCCCTTCATGTTTCCTTGATACATTCTGGAGAGTTGTATTGTAATAAATCTATATATGGAATTTTACATGTCCCGCATGAATGAATTATTTCCTCAAAATCTGTATGTGCTCATGTATTTTTCAATTTGTGGCTTGAGATATTGCAACCAAGATTTGGGTGTCCCTCCTTTGATATAGGTATTCGAACATCTTGCTCCTTTTGATCCTGGAACTTACAATAATAGTAATTTGACTGTTTCTTTATTTCATGAGATGCATGCTAGAAAATTTTAAAATGTCCATTTTACATGGCGAAGCCTTGTCAAAATTTTCCCATAATTCTTTCTTCTTTAGTTGCAATCTGAAACATGTACTTTGTCTGTAAGTATCTCCTATTTTCTATACTACAACTTCTTCTATCTCTAGAATAGCTACCGAACTTTGAATTGCATTCTTGATTCATTCCAACATGTACTTGTGATTTATCTACTTCATGTACCATATGATAGAAGTCATTGAAATCTACAATCTTTATCTATAGTGAGGATTGTAAGTTATGATTTAGTTATTCTTGGCTGCAACATGTACCTACACACTTAAGAAAATAGTTAGAAAATATTTAGGCTTTTTGGCCTCTCTTATGTCCATATTTTTCTTTTCTTCTTTCTCCTTCTTTCTGAGTGAGTAAATCATGTATGTAGTTTGATCTTCAAGTAATCTATATCTCTTGTTGTTAAGAGATCCATATGCACAAATTAGGACAATATAGGAATATGGATTAACCTTGAGCTCTTAACTGAGAGTTTACTCTTTCCTTCTTTTCAGTACAGGTGCTTTCAAGTGGTGAATACGAAGAGAGAATAAGCTGAATATGAAGATCCATCAACCAAAGGAGAAAACCCAAGGCAATGATGGGTTCCTTCATAGTCCTCTATTTTCTCTTTCATACATGTGTACCTCTTATTTCAAAGAGCTGTAATTTTCTTTTTTAGTTACATCCCACGTCTTGTGTGGGAACATTTGAATTTCCTTATGAATAAAACATTGAATTCTAAAATTGAGTTGTGTATTTCTTTCTGAATTTCAACTTTCTGTATGGATTGTATGATGAACTAAAAACTCAGTAATATAATTGAATGTCTTAATCATGAAGGAAAGAACATTAAGAATACTTGTAACATCCAGTAATGAACTCTAATTTCTGTAATCTGTAATTATGTTTTCTATTCCAAAACTTAGCATTTCATCTATTCTGCAATTGGATGTCTTCATCAAGACAACACAACTATCATTCGGGATTTGTGTTCTTTTGCTAAAGATAGTCATGAAATTACAGACTATGTGATCTATTACATTTTGTAACAACACACATAGCTACACATTTCATGTAATCATTAATTAATTCAATAATAACAATATTTTCTAAAATAAACTCCCCTCACTTATGCATACTTCACCAATGCTATCAATCGTAACAAAGTTTTTGAGTTGCCCATTAGTGCACAAGTGCAAAAATTATCAACAAATACCTTGTTTTGAACCATTGGGATCTATTCTACCATATTTTGGATGCATGGGGAGAGGTTCATTGAATATTCTGGAAAGCGGTGTGTTTTTTGGGGATACTAGTCCCATGTAAGTGTTTTGAGTTGGCACGGTTGGGTTTGCGAAAACATGTCAATGAATAAGTATCTCTAATCCTCTGGAAAATTTTGTAGGAATTTATTGCAATCGTGGTACGTTCTTACATCATGCCCGCAAAACCTACATAAAATTTAGTATAAATCATGATCATAATATTGAGGCCATTGATTTTCCTTGTTGTTTGAAATTACAATTATTTTTCGATTGATTGTTATAGTTGAAATTTGGGAACCCTTGCCCTTAGTTTTGGAATTGATTAGGATTTATGTCTGGGTATTGGTTAGGGGATTGGGTATGTGTTTTTCTTGATTGCTTTGAGGTTTTGGTTATTGTTGTTGTTGTGGACAATTAAAATCTACAACGCCATGAAGGTGAGAAGTTATTATTTCTCCGATTTTTGTCATTGCTTTGTTATTGTTTTTGTTTTTGTAGTACCCATATTGGGAGAATTAATAACATTGGGTTTCTTGGGTTTTTGAGTGACACCATCAGTCGTAACCATATGGTTCTTATTAAGGATCTTTATTCCCTTGATTATTTCTCATGTTTTGTGAATAAACGAGGTTATTCTGATTAGAAGTGACTATATTTCCATTTGCTCCATAAGTCTTACGACCACTATCAATGGCTGCTTGGTCAATTCGAGAGAACCCTTTAACACCTCTTCATAGCTCCTTAGTGGGAAATTTTGAACTTCTTCCTTTGTCTCCCTATTGAGGGAGTGGAGGAACAAATCACAAAGCTCTGTCTGATCCATGTTTTGAGAACTTGCAGAGGAGTAGAGAACTTATCGCCATCTTTGAATGAAGTGAGCTATAGAATCGTTGTGTTCTTGCTTGATATGAAGGAATTCTCTGATTTTTTTCCTTAAAAGTTTGTTCATATCAAAATCCTTAATGAAATATGACACAAGTTGTTTGAAGGAGTGTATTGATGCCTCTAGTATCCTTTAGTACCACCAAGAGTGATTCCTTCTAGCGTCTTAGGGAATATCTTCACAAAATGGCATCCCACGGAGTAGCTCTCAAATGGTCATTATGTAAGATTTGATGTGAGCATTAGGATCGCCCTCCTTGTAAATTTAGAAGATAGGGAAAGGGTAGTGGGAGTATGACTATTCGGATGGATAATTCTTGAGGCTCTTTTAGATATTCAAAATAGGTCCCCATTGCATATGTTTCAACCATCAAGATCCTTGTTGGGAGGTGGAGCTTGCGTCGGATGTTGAAATCGTATAACATAAAAATTCATTGGGAATATGGCATCCCTTGTTGCTAACCATAATGATTCGGGTAAGTGTTCATATCCCCTATGATGACTTAGAGTACATGTGTACGTAGGGGGTTTGACCACTTTGATCTGGAGTTGCAGGCACGAAGCCAAGAAAAGTTACATTTCTGAATGGTATAGTATTCGAGAACGCACTTCGGATGGTACCTGTTGTAGGTACCCATATGTGGCATGAGGGGTTATACCCAAGGTACCAATCCCGAGCTTAGTAAGTCCGCATGGTTTGGAGTGACCATATAAGTTGGAGGATTCTCGAGTTATAGGTACTTATCCATAATCCTATGGATAATGAGAAGTTATTATTTGCCTCACAGATGAAATTTGAGCATTTTTGGAAAGTTCTAACTCTTTGAATTTGTCCACTAATGCCAAGATTATGTTACCCATTGATGGGGTGGTGTTTTTTTAGGTGTTTACTATTGAAATTTTGGGGGTTGTTGAGGAGTGTGGTATCCTACTATTAATTATTCCCTATGCTTCCACCCCTCACATGAAATGTTTTTTTTGTTGGAGGGGTAGTGTTATTGTTTTGGAGAAGGATGTCACCATCTCGTTATAACTGTCAAAATATCGGTTCATATTCTAGAAATTTTGTTCACTCCCGATGAACCGTGATAAATAATCCTCATCTAGATGCAGAACTGCCCGATTACATACCGATGGGTTATCAAACAATATCCGAGGAGATGATCTTTCCTCTCTAGTGAAATTCATGTTTTTAGAACTCAATTTCTCATGAGGATATGTTTGTGTGATTTGGTCAATCTCCTCAATACGAATAGAGGAACCAACATTGATTCCCCAGTAAAGAGGATTTTGAGTGCTTGAATGATCATCTGCCCATGTTGAGAGTGAAGATGACTCTTGTTGTCCACCTGTTTGATAATTGTATATGTTATAACCTAGAAGGGGTCAACCATATTCATTGAATCCCGACATATTTGGGGGTATAAGAATACTCGTTGAATAAATGGAAAATTTAAAGTGAATGAAAGAGTGGAAAATTTTATAGACTAGATGTTCATGTTGGGTTCACCAATTTTGTATGGATGAAAATTGACATGCAACATTCAACTACACTCGACCCCCAAGGTCATGCTAGAACATCTAATGTTTCTTTTGTGTGGCTAACTATAGGAGGATCATTGACTAGGATTTGGTAGTGTGATCTCCGGTAGATGAGTTGGAAACCGGGAGATTTAGAGGCTATGAACGGGTAATGTAAATTCCCTATGGTTTATTTTCCTAACTTGGATCTAAGTGTTGGTCTAGTTTGAAGTGTCCATGTAAATTGAATGAAATTAAAAATCTAAGATAATACTTGAAAGGAAACTAATCTAAACAAATCACAAAACTGAAATATCACAATCACAAACAACAATTTGCTTCTATTATAAATAATCAAATCTACTTCTACACTAAAACTAAACAAAAGGGATAACCCAGTGTGGTTATTCACCTGTGTTAAGTGTATGCTAACATAATAAAAAATAACTTTTCCAATTAATGTATGATATCTAGATAACCTCCTACAGATATTCCCTCCTTGAAATCCATAGGGATAGGAAGAAGAAGATCCATCACCGGGGGTTGCTATGAAAGATTCAAACCCTCTTGGAAATTAACTAATTAATTGCAAATGAAAGGAAATTGATTTCTACTCTATTTGATATGATATAACAATGATAAATAGAATCAATGAAGGAAATCAAACAACAAATCCAACCTGGAATTCACGAATAAAGTTAAATCTAGCTCTGTAGTAATTTTTCCCATTATTTTGTTCCATTCTTTATTCGTGTGTTCATACGCGTCCAAGGAATTGGGAATGCAAGACAAGAACATGAGGAGGCTCTTGAGCAATGGCAACTTGAAGGTAGTTTGGATGCAATGCAAGTAGAAGAGGGATAACACAACATATCTGATCTTGGCTATGCAATTCCTAACAAGATTGTGGCAGCAATACAACGAAAGATACACAAAAATTCTTAGGCCTTCTGATTGAAAAAAAGCATGGAATATATAGGAATTGGGGCTGGGATGTGCATGCATACACAAGGAAATAAGAGATAGTTCCAACTAACTAAATCTATTTAAAAATAGATGAGTAAGGAGAACCAATAAATTAATACTATTGTTAGACAATTTGGCTCACGGAAACATCCTAAAAGAAAAGTTAAGTGAAGTTTCGCATGTTAAAAAAATGCATGACGAAGTATGGAAAAAGTGAGAAGGACCACCACCTTTCTTAGGTGGTGGTTTCAGAACCGCCACCCAAGGCGTTCCCCGCACTAAAGGCCAAAACATGCATAGAAATTAGGGGAAGCTGAAAGAAAGCATGGAAAAGATAAGTATAAGCATCCGTGCTACAAATATACACTTCCAATGGGGTTTGGATGTCGAACACCTTCTAAAATGACATCAATCATCATTGTGGATTTTTGTAATCGCTTTCCGAATATGTAGCACCTACAATTTTGGGTGTGTGTAGTTATCTTTGTAGCTTGCATAGTTCCTTTTTCTTACTGTGATAATGTTATGAACTAAGAAAAATGAATCTTCACTTTGGAAAGCATATGAAAGTTAATAATGGATTCATTTTGAATTGAAAAATATGTAATCCTTTTCTTCTTTTGTATTATATAAATTTATTCTTTAATGAATATGAACTTTGATTGATATCGTTAAGCCTTGATGCTCCTTGAGTTCACTTAAAATCTGTAGAAGTTTGACTCTTATAGATCTAAATTTTACCACTGGGTTCGTACATAAATTTATTAACATCTGCTTCATTTCAAAAGGTAAAATGTGTTTTCACTCCTTTGCTATTTTATTAGACTTGGTAATCATCGATATGCTAACTGCTATTATCACCTTATCATAGATCAGAATCTGTTTGATAAATTCGGTTCACTACTATGCAACTTTAATCATGATTTTGAATATTCAAGATGTTTGATTGAAAACATAATCCCCCATTGATATATGTATTTTCTTTTATGTAATTTTCTAGTGTTCGATTCCGCTTCTATCATCATTCATTGATGAAACTGAGTCAGCTAGTGGCCATCTTGATCTGCAACTCTGAATTTGTATTTCCCTTCTGAATTACAAAGCTCTATCTTCATTTCTTCACTTATCTTGTATCCTTTTCAAGATTGTCTGAGTCATTTATGTTTCATTAATTTGTCTAAGTATTGAGCTTCTTGATTAAATTATGTACTTGTTGTACTTGATTATCCTAAAATGAATGCATTACTTTTATTTATCTTTACAAAATGTGGTACCTTTTGATATGAATATTTCAAAGTATGTAATGGTTTACTTTTGTATTCATCAATATTTAACTTCTTGGAAGGTGCTTTTAAAACACATCGCTTAGTGTTTCTTTCTTTCTTCTTACATGTACCAACACATTTAGACCAACTAGCCAGAAACATTAGGCTTTTTTTCCTCTCTTGTGTTCCATAGCGATTTTTGTTTCTCTCCTTTTTGTCTGTCGTGATTAATTTTAATGCCATGATCTTCTCAAAATATAGTATTCTCTATTCCATATCTATTACTTTGGTGTACCTTATGCCTCTTTATCTTAGGAGATACATTTGCCTAAAGCTAGATAGCACATTAGTACGGATTAAACCGTGAGCTCTTTGACTGATGTATTTTATTTTTTCCTTTAATGTACATTGATGGGAAAGATGATGTAGAAGATAGAGATGGATCTAGAACTCAAGAAATAAAGACCAGGAGAAAAAAAAGGCAATGATTTGTTTCTTCTATACTCTTTTGCTTTTAGCTTTATGCACATGTATCTTTTATTCAATAGTCATAAGTTACATCCCACATTATGTGGGAAACATTAAATTTCTTCATGAATAAGTGACATTAATTTCAGTATATGAGTTTTATACTTCTTTATGAATTTAACGTTTATGATATTTATTGATTGTATAATGAAATAAACAATTCAATCACATGATTAATAGTATTTAAACATAAAGAAATAATGAGATTTTATGTACCTGTAACTTAATAATGAACTCCTATGCATGTAAATTGCAACCTTGTTTATTATTTTTGAGTTTAACATCTCACCTAAATTTTGATTCCCTCCTTCCTCAAGGTAATGAATTCGTCCTTTGGGGAATTTTCTTTCTTTTCTTAAGATGAACATGGAATGACAACCTATGTGAGGTGTTACATTATGTAACAACACACATAGCTGCAAATTACATGTTCTTAATTAATTGTTGCGAATGAAAACACAATAAAATGTTATGAATTTATTTTAGTTGGGTCCATCTCATCAACACTTCTCATTTGAAAAAAAAAATTGAGTTTCCATTTATCTAGTCCATTTGGCATGGAGTCAAAGGATATAAAAAAAATCTGGCTTTTCTAAAAAAGCCGACCCTTCAAAAATATACTAAAGTTGGGAACGGATTTGGTAAACCAAATAATATGCAAAAATGCACCTATTGAATTGAAAAACGTTGTAATGTGCATGAACCGCACTTATTGAAAGGGAAATTCTACTCTAACCAGACACTTATAGGATTTTCAATAAAAATGTTTAACAAACATACCATTCACAAGAATGGGAAGTTCTTCTTTGTCCAACCTTGAAATTTGAAATGCATTTTGCTCTTTGTAAGATGAAATAATATAAGGACCACTCCATATTGTATCAAACTTTGTGTGGTTTCCTATATTTTCATGACTAAAATTCCATTTCGACACAATGTATCCTTCATTGAAGACTCGAACTTATCCTTTTTATCAAACGCGTTCTTTTAATATGTCTCGATTTTTTCCATGTTCGATGAGCTTGATCTCTTAGCTCTTACAGCTCCACTAATTCTCGCATAATGAACACACATTTGTTAATTCTCAAGTAATTCCATCTGATGTAGTAAATCTAATGTGGGCAAGTCAACTATGATGGATATTCTCGCCTCACATCCATAAACAATCCTAAATGGTTAATTGTGAATTGATCTTTTAGGAATGAATTTGTCACCCAAAGTCCTAAATTTAATATTGGTACCAAGCTCTTTGGTTTTCCTTGATTTTTCTTCTCGATGATCCTCAAAATATTTTTCTTATTACTTTCAGCTAATCCATTACCTTATGGGTAATAATTATATGAAGTACTAAAATAAATTCCATGCTTGACATCCCAATCATTACCTTTGCACCGAATAATATTAAGGCATTATCTGAGATGATAGTTGATGGAACACCATATATGAAAATTATACTTTCGTAAAATGATAAAATTGAAGTCTCATTAGCTTCTTTCAAGGCTATTGCTTCAGTCCCAATGTGTGAAATAACTTGTGGAAGTCAAGATACAATTGTGTCCTTGTGATGAAGGTGGATTTATCATGCCAATGAAGTCAAGACCCCACTACATGAATGGTTGATCCACTGAAATAGGTTGCAGGGGAAGCGAAGCTAAACATTCTTTTCCAACAAAGAATGCACACTTCTTACACTTTCTAATCCATTCAAAGCAGTCCTTGAATATGTTGGGCCAATAATAACTAGATTTTATAATTTTTAATGCTATAGTATGTGCTGAAAAGTGGCCTCCATCGTGTCCTTCATGAAACTCAGATAATAGTCACCGCACTATATCATAATCAATACATCACAAAAAAAATTCATTTATATCACTTTTAAATCACACACCATCAATGAACATAAGTTACAACTTGTAATCTAAAATAGCTTTGTTTATTCTTGTCCATACCTTCTGGATAAGTACCATGCTTTAAGTAATTAATCAAATCAGTCATCCATATTGATCCTTGAACTTATAGATTGAGGTTTGGTTGCTGATTTTCAGGCTGTAATAAGATTTCTGACATTTCGCTGATATCTGATTTTAGCATGTTGTAATGAATTTTCAGATTCTGCACCTATTTTTTTTCCATATCAGCAATCAGGTGTTCACACAATCCTTTACCTTGAACTATTTTTTCAGCATGGATGTCAACATAATACTCCATAACATTTGTAATCCAACCTTGTCTCTTCTCATTCATTTCTTTGTTCAACAAGAATGATTGAACACTTTGATTAGAGGCTAAAACATGCATCTTATTATTGGAAAGCATGTACTTGAAATTCTTTAATCCTCTAATTACAAGTAAGTACTTTTTTTTTTAAGAAACATGTTCCTTGTCTTGTAGTAATGTAAGCTCTGCCTAAAGAAATCAATTGGCTGCTCAATATTTTCATCATTAACTTGAGTTAATATGGTTGAAATGGTTTGATCTCCTGCAAGTGCATACATCATTAAATCCTTATCAAAATTTATATTCGCGGAGTAGGAGCTTGTGAAATAGCTTTTTGATAGCTTCAAATCTTTTTTTTCCTTTACCCATCCAAGAGAAAGTTTTATCTATATTTAACATGTATGTTAATGGCTTGACTAATGCTACAAAATCCGAACAAATATTCTACCAAAGTTGATTTTTCCAAGAAAAAAACGCAATACTTTCTTATGATAAAGAAAGGATAATCTGCAAATTAGTTCAATTATGAAAGGATCAATAGCTAAACCTTGTCTAGAAACAATATGTCCAAGTAATTTACCTTTATGGACTTTATGGGATTCAATGATATTCCAAACTTCCCACAAAGCTGAAAAGTCTTCCTTAAATGCATAAGATGATCATCGAAATTCTTCAAAATACAAGAACATCATCTAAATAAACCAAGATGCATTTATTTAATATGCTATGAAAATCCATGTCCATTGCATGTTAAAACGTTGCAGACCGGCATGAGAAATTCCAAAAGTAATTCTTTTGTAAGCATAAGTACCCAGGTTCGTGGTGAAAGTTGTTTTGTGTTTGTCTTCTTCACACAATAGAATTTAATCAGATTAGCTATAACCATCCAAAAGGGACAACCTTTCTCGATTCTCAAACTGTTCTTATAATATGATCCATTTTGGGCAGCAGATAATGATCTTTTAATGAATCGTTGTTAAGATCTCTAAAATCCACACATAGCTAGATTTCTCCATTCTTTTTCTGAACAGGCACAAGATTAGCTATCTAAATTGAATGTTTATCTTGAAACATAATACCCGATTCAATCAGTTTGATAACTCTTTTTCATCAATGGTTCAATCTTAGGATTTACGTGGCTTTTTTTACCTAATGGTTTGGAATTTGGATGTAACTCTATGGTATGTTGGGCCAAACTGGGACCATATCCTCTCAAATATTTCTATTTCTAAGTAAAAAAATCTTTGAGTGATTTACATAAATAAATGAAAGACTATTTTTCAGCTAAGGAACAAACCGCTCCGATAAATAATTTTTTTCATAATCAAATAATATCTCTTCGTAGTTATATGTGTGAGTCGAGATCTTTCCTTTATTATTTCTTCATTGATCATATGAACTGAAAAATATATTCTAATGTGACCAATCCTTGGGAAGCTTGTTTAAATTTAATTAAATAATTTGGTCACCGTATAAATGTTGTGGTTTTTCTTGATTAACTACCAAAATTATGCTTCTTCTGTAGAAATCTACTGATTTGCTCATCATCTTTGAAATATTACCATCTTTCTTCATTATCGTGTACTCAAGGTCTTATAATCAGATTTATATGTGGTTGCACTTTTCTATTTTCAATTTGTTCTAGCACCTCAAAATGAGCACCAACTGCTACAAGTTTGTCTTCATGTTTATTTTAAGTTCTTGGAACAAATTGCATATTAATAGCATCAAAATCCTTCATTAAGTTTGAAACTCTATTCTTGTAATATTTCAACAATAAATTCTTACACAAATTAAAGTGTTTTACTTGATTAATTACTAACTTTGAATCACCAAATACTTGTAACATGCTGATACCTCTTTTTTTGGCCCATTGTAAGCTATGAATTAATGCTTCATATTCATCTACATTACAAGTACTTGAGAATAACAACCTTAGAGTTGAAAAATACCTTTCATTTGTAGGGGAAGTAAACATTAAACTTGAACACTGTCCTTTTTTATTCTTTGCCCCATTTAATTGAAGCTTCCATCACCTCTTGTTGTTGTTTTTCTATTTTGGACAACAAGGGTATTGATGCATTTTCTTCATGAAAAAATAAATGACAAATCAAATTTGTTACCCTTTTTGAAGGGATCATAAGAATGTTCTTGTTGATTTTTTCATCCATAAATAGATTATAAACACCATAAAATGCAGAAACATGTGTTGTGATGTCAAAATCAAATTGACCTATGGTTGCCTAATTTTCTATAACATATGAAGCATGAGGTTCAATATGAAATCTAGCAAAATTTTTTGAATTGACTATAAATTTAGCTCCATTGCTTGTAGTAAAGAATAAAAATGATCAATATGAAGAAAGATAACCTCCTATCTTTGATGTGAAATATCTTAATAAACATAAAGAAAAGTAGGGAGGTAAATCTACTACTATAACATCTTACAGGATAGAAACATTTGAAAAAACATGTAACGTTACCCCCAAAATTATAATGATGCCAATTGTGTTAGTTGTTGTTCCATCTATCTCAGTAACACACTTTTCTCTGTAGGTTCATACTACAGGCCTAATTTGTCTGCAATTACTTTAGGCATTATTGTATTGCTTGCACCACTATCAACCATGTAGTTATGAACTAAATAATATCCAATAATCAAATATAGATAAAAGGGTGGTGGATTTTTAATATCATGAGCATTTAAAAAAAAATTATCATCCACTTAACTTCCTTCATGTGATCTTTCTCGATTGTAACAAGAACAATATCTACTTTCTCGAGATTTGTTTCTGCTAGTTTTGATGAAATATGCAACTTAACAAGCTCATGAGCAAGGAGCTAATCCTTTCCTCGAATACTCAAAGCATCCCATAATGAAATATTGATATTATGATTTTTCATTACCTCAACAATATTAAAAGAATAAATAATATTTGAAAAACTTCTACCATTTTAGCATAAGCTTTAGCAAAACTTGACTCTGCTTTAAGCAACTTTTGAAATCTAAGGTATGAATAATCTTCTAGGATTATGTTGCAATGGTTTTTGCTACTCTTTAGGAGTTGAATTGCTTGTTGTTTTTGAAGGAACAACAAAGTTGTTTTCTTTTTTTTGACTTGTACTTGTTGATTTATCAATGACTATAGGTAAAAATGTCTATTTTGTTGTTTTTCTTTATCTTGATCCTTTTTTTGAGACCTAGTTATAACTCAAGATGAAAATATTCTTCTCCAAAATTGACTAAGTTCTCGTCCAAGTGATTTCGACTCCGAGCATCTTGCTGCCAAACCTCCATTTGAGGCATAAATAATGCTTCAGATTGAGGTTCTGCAACAAGGCTTATATTCAAGAATGAATTTGGATAATTATTAGTTGAATGAGGATGATTACAAGGTAAACACCACTCTTATGAATCCATGTTGACTAGAAAAAGAGTGCTAGATGAAATAGGAGCTTTAGGATCAAATTTCCTTGGCTGATAAGGATGTCTATAGTTCTTATTTTTCTGAAATGGCCGCTTATTATGTTGATTTTGCTGATACGAAGTCTTGTAAGGCATGTTAAATCGGGTAAATTTATTTTCAATTGATGTTATTTTGTTACCCATTATCTGAAAGGATTTAAATATTCCATCTATATGTGCTGCAACAATGATTCTATTATTGTAATGGGATGTGGAACTAGTGCCAAATCTTTCATAAGAGGCATAGAAGTTCTTGGGGCTAATTTACCAATTTGAATGAGGTTATTTTCATCCCTAATAGCAATATCATAAGTTCCCGGGAGTGTACTTATTCCCATATACTTGAATCATGGCTGAAATGTCGCTATTCAAAACTCTAAGATAGGATAGAAATACATGATTAGATTGAGGCTTAACACCGGCTGGAATTCTTTTCTAACTTATAGCAAATTTGATGTTAAAACTAGCCATAAATTCATGAGGAGCTATTTTGATTGTAGATAGATATTCTATAAGAAATAAATGATCATAATGTTAATTAAATTACTTAAGTAGTTGATCCCCCTAATTCATAGCAAGTATTTATGCTCCCTATCGGAAAGTTTTGTACCATTGCACAACCCATACTTTAAATGATGTAGTTAATATTCTTAAGGCTACATCTTCATGAGTTACGTTATGGACTACACAAAGGGTTGTAATATCTTTAATATGCTCAGTAGGGGTAATCTAATTTTCACTAGTAAATGAAGGTAAACCTTTCAGGGCAACGGAAGGTATATAGTGATAGAATTGGATTACTAAAGGGTTGCCATTAGTAAAGGTCAAAAAATTTCTAGGTGGTGGTGGTGGTGGTTGCAATATTACTAGGATTCGAACAACAAGATTAACATGTGGTGAAGGAAGAAGAGGGGGGTTTCCAAAATGAGGCCTATTAGAAAGTAAGGTATTGCAAACTCTCATTCTTCTTGCATAATTTAAAGCTAAAGAAATCAAATCAGTAGGAATTCCTATTACCGATGATCTTGAAATCACTTTAGGCATGGAAAATGTTAAAAATTGGTCTGAAATCAGCCTTACAAAGTCACTAAATAATTTCATTTGAATTTCAATGGATTTTTTCAGCCTTGCTCTTCGAAAAGTGATTTTATTTCCTTGTAAATTTTTGTAATCTACTATAGATCTGATCCATGTCCCACTGGGCATGCCAAAAACTATTATCTCTTAGAAGTTCACCCTTGTTGAGAGATGACAACAAGGGATCTAATATTACCTTATCTCTCACTTCCATAGATATAATGGAAACATCATAGGTTTGTGGGTGGACCTATTATTGATGCGAGTCTCTGGTATATGGGCCAATTCCTTATTGATGTATCCTAAAATAATTTTCTAAGGTTTTGAGGGTAACAAAAATGATGCTGACACTAAACTCAAATGGGGTAATACATGCAAAATATTGAGGGCTTTGACTAAGTATATGCATAAACCAACTATTTTCGTGGAGAATCTTAAGGCAAAACACTTATGTATTAAGGGATAAATCACAACAACACAACAAATTAAACATGCATACTAATACTATAAAACAAATACCAGATTTACAACAAGGTAAAATAATAAAATCAGGTAATTAACATTCACAAGAGATAATAGAAAGATACACACCACTGCAAATAATTGGAAAGGCAATAACTAGATCTCATTCAAGGGTAAAATGGCAAAATTTTCTTCAACACTCCTCCATCCAAAAAGTCTTCATTGTGCCTTGTTATTGAACTCAATATATATCAAAAATAAATTCACCAAACCCTCCTAAAGATAGGCTATAGTCTATAATCACCCATGCATGTTAATTTTACCCCTTTATCATGAAAAATAAAGGAATAAAAACAGACATGCTGATTACAATGACGCAGAATAGCCTTAGTTACAAAAATACACTTAGACATAGTGTAGTTGATTAATCTATTTTTAATACAATAAATCTCAGTAAATACTTTAGTTAATTTTAACCCTTAATTCATGTGTAAGTCTTCTTTAATGTGCATGAAACTTCTTTCAACTTCTTCTTTATCATGTAGCCGATGATTTCATAATAATATTTTAATCCTTTGATGTGACACTTGCATACTCATGCATTTGCAAGGGTATTTTTTTGTTCTTCTCATTTTTTTCCTTTTGTGATAACATGAAAAATTCTAATAAATTTGGTCCATATTATTACAAATAATCTAACATAATAATATCATAAAAACACATAATATAAAATGCTATATAAAATTCATCCGGGATGATTTATTACTTGATAGAAATTTTAAAATATATAGGAGGATGTTCTCCTTAATACAAGGAGTCAACATCAATCCTCAAAACTCTCAATCCCAAATATATATTTCCATGAATCTCTCAAGCTCCTATTCTAGTGGTGAGATAAAATCATGTACAAAAATACAATTCTATATTATTATCAATGAGTTGTATTGTCACGACAACTCTATTGATAATAATATTACAAAGCTATGAGTTGTAAATACAACTCATCATACACATTACAACACACTATAATGTATAATAAACTAATGTGAGCACTAAAAACAACTATATATCTGCAACATTCCCCCTTAGTGTGAACATGGTGGAAAAACATTCACACACTTATTTATAGTATGCTCACCCATGTGGCATGCCCAACTTGGCTCATGACCTTGATCAAAAGAAAGGCTCTCTCCTTCCATGGTTTTAAACAGGTTTACCAAAAACCTTGACATGACAAGAACCATCAACTATCCACCTCATGTGGTTTTTTAGATCTCCCAAAAACTTTTTAAGATCCATGAACTAACTTACATTGGTGCTTTTGATCTTCTACAATGTTCTGACATCAAGGAAAATGTAAGAAATATCACTCACGTAGGAGCTCACTTATTACAATAGTTGAATAGGTATGATCCATATGTTCTTATTTGCAGAAAGTAAACACACAACTGAAATAAAATGCCACAACACCATTATGCAGCCCTATCACTTGTAGTCGGTGAGAGGTCAATTATTGACCTCCTTCCTCCATTGCCTCTATCGTCCAAAGAGATGATACTTACTTAGTAAAGAAAATTTTCAGAATTATAATTGTTGTCATCATTCATTGGTTCTTCCTTATCATAATATTTTTATTCATCAACAACCATGGCATTCTCTTGTAGTTTCCAATCAAGTAGGTCTTGAGCTCTCAGTTTCTGCTTACAACCATATGACCAAGTTGTTTACAATAGTAGCAGATAAATCGCTTCTTTGAATCCTTGGAAGTTTATCCTTGCTTGGAAGAATATTTAAATATTCTTTTAACAAATGATTTGTCATCTTTATTTTTTCCATACAACACACTTTCTTTTGGATCAATATTCTTATTTTCTTCATCTATCAATGAAGAAATTAGATCTTCTAGGCTAGGATTTATTTTTCTTAGTGTAAAAACCAAGTTGGAATAACTAGAAGTCTGCTATTTAGTAATAAAAATTTTGCATCATCATCAGACACATCTACTTTTATCCCTTCTATTTGATTTAAAATGGAGTGAAACTTAGCTATGTGCTGCACCATGTTGTCACTTTCCTCCATCTTCAGTCCAAAAAATTTCTATTTGAGAGATACTGTTGCGATTCCTGTTTGGGACTCAAAATGCTTGTTAAATGTAGTCCATATGACATTTGAGCTTTTTGATAAGTCTATATTATGCAATTAAGAATCAGATAGTCCTAGGCCAATAATTGTTATATCTTTTTTGTCCTTTATTTCCCATTTGGTGGCTTAATCTGCATCGATTGGTTTTGGTATTTTACCATTGATAATTTCCCACAATTTTTTGTTAATTAACAATAATTGGGTTTGAAATTTGTAGGTATGGAAATCTTTACCTTCAAAATTTTCAACATGATTTAAGTTTTCCATTATGGTTGTCGAACTCAGTCGAAAATGCACCCTTACGATAAACTAAAAAAATGAAAGTAAAATTTTATGAAATTTTATTTTCGATTGACAACAGAAAGCATATGATCAATGCAAAGATCTCGAAAAAACACATTAAAAAAACATCTTAATCTGAGTTACCAGCAGAAATTTATGGCAACTACAAATTTTAAATCCAACATCTTTCTAGACCCCTTTCCAAAAATGGAATTTTTTTAAAATGGAAATTTTTTTCTATAGTTTTTTTTTCACTAAATCCGAAAATGGAAAAAGAAATAGATAAGTAGAATTTTGACTCACAATTTTTCATTAATTCATACAAATAGCTTCACCACTCAGGAACTCACTTTCTACGATTGGATGATTAGTCATGGAACTTACATCGCAGATTTGGAAATTTCCATTTCCAAATTCAGGTGTAAATGGGTGAAGTTCGTAACAAAAATGTGGCTTAATGTAAATATGCGAGTCCTCACTTAAAAAAATTAATTTCACAATGATCAATGGAAAAACATAATTATAGGTTTTATAGCGAGACTTCCATGTGGAAAGGAGGATCTAATCCAAGCTTGTAAGTGACATTGCTAGATATGAATGCATATTTGTTATCCAAGCGCAGAAGTACGGAACAAAACACGAGCTTACATGTATGTATGTAGTAATAAAGACTTGGATGATTCACAAATATGTATGGAATTCTTGACTCTCATTGTTGGTCACAAGAACCTTGGTGCTCTAATACCAAATAATAAATTTGGTCCAGATTATTACAAATAATCTAACACAATAATATCATAACAACAAAGAATATAAAATAATATATAAAATTCATCCCGATGATTTATTCATTGATAGAGAGTTTACAATATATAGGAGGATGTTCTCCTTAATACACAGAGTCAACAACTCTCAATCCCACATATATCTCTCCATGAATCTCTCAAGCTGCTATTCTAGTTGTGAGATAAATTCACATACACAAATACAATCCTATATTATTATCAATGAGTTTTATTATCATGAAAACTCTATTTATAATAATATTAAAAAGATATGAGTTGTAAATACAACTCATCACACACATTATAAACAATGTAATCCATAATAAAATAATGTGAGAACTAACAAAAATCGTATATCTGTAATAAATTCCTCCTATCCAAAAAAAATAATAATGCATTTATCTTCATACTTAGCAAAATTATTCAACTCCATGTGGGGACCAGTTGTGCACATGTGAAAGAATAATGATTCCACCTTTCACTTTGAATACTATTAAATCTATTGTATCCATGTTTGAGTAATTATTTTCAGATGCCCTTTGATTTCATGGTTTAAATGGCATTGTGATTCTATTGCATACCTTGTATTTTGTTGTGCAAAATTACTTTTGAAAAGACCACTAAACAATTAGTTTGTTTTGAGCTCGCATTTGATTTTTGGGTTTAACCATGAAATGTTGATAACTAACAATTTTCTATATTTTATTATTTTACATTGGTAATTGAACCTGTTACTTTTAGAATATTGAAAACCTTGATAAGTGTGTAGTATACTCATGAAGTTTTGTCTTTCTCTACCTTGAAGCTTTGAACTCTGCACTCCGTTTGACATTTATGGCTTCATGAAGATGATATCTATTAGCAATTTTATTGTCATATTTGGAATTTCAAATGATAAATGTTATATTTGTAGCTTGAATAGTTCCTTTCTCTTACTATGATCATGTTATGAAACAAGAAAAATGCATCTTCACTTTGCAAAGCATATGCAACTTAATAGTGGATTCATTTTGAATTGAAAAGATGCAATCCTTTTATTATTTTGTAGTATAGAAATTTATTCTGCATTGAATCTAAACTTTGACTGATATCATTAAGCTTTGATGCTGCTTGAGTTAACTTCAAATATGTAAAGTATGACTGTATGTTGAGATCTAAATTTTACCATTGGGTTTGTACAACTTCCTTGACATATGCTTGACTTGGCAACTATCTAATATGCTAACTCGTTATTATAACCTTATCATATAATGTAATTGTTAGATAATTTGGTTCACTACTATGCAAATTTAATCATTATTTTGATTGTTCAAGATGTGTGATTGAAACCATACTCCACCATTGATCTATGCATTTTCTTTAATGAAAGTTTCCAGTGTCCTAATTCCTTTTTGTTATCATTCATTGATGAAACTGAGTTAGCTAGTGTCCATCTTGATTTGCAAATCTGAATTCATATTTACCTTCTGAATTACAAAGCTCTATCTTCATTTCTTCACTTCTCTTATAACATTTTCATGATTGTATGAGTCATTGATGTTTGATGAATTTGTCTAAGTATTTAGCTTCTTAATTCAATTCTATATTTGTTGTACTTGATTATCCTAAAATGAATGCATTACATTGATTTATCTTTACAAAATGTGGTACCTTCGATATGAATATTTCAAAGTATGCAATGGTTTCCTTTTGTATTCATCAATCTTTAACTTCTTGGAAGGTAATTTTAAAACACAACAATTAGTGTTTCTTTCTTACTTCTTACCTGTACCTGCACATTTAGACAAACTAGTTAGGAAACATTAGGATTTTTGGCCTCTCTTGTATTCCATAGTGATTTTCTTTTCTTTCCTTTCTATCTATCATGATTATCATTAATATCACGAGCTTCGTAATATAGTATTCTCTATTCCATATCTCTTACTTTGGTGTACCTTATGCCTCTTGATCTTAGGAGATCCATTTTCCTAAAGCTAGATAGCACATGAGTACAGATTAAACCCCTAACTCTTTGAATGATGTCATCTTTTTTTCTCTTGTAGGTACATTAATGGGATAGATGATGTAGAAGATAAATATGGAGCTGGAACTTATGATTTGAAGACCAGGAGAAAACCAAGGCAATAATGGGTTTCTTCTATACTCTTTTTATTTTATATTTATGCACATTCATATTTTATTCAATAGTCATAAGTTACATCCCATGGATTGTGTGGTAAACATTAAAGTTCTTCATGAATAAATGACATTAATTTCTGCAACTGAGTTGTATAGTTCTTTCTTCATTCAACTATTATGATATGTATTGATTGTTTAATGAAATAAACAACTCAATCACATGATTAATAGTATTTAAACATAAATAAATAATGATATTTTATGGACATTTAATAATGAAATCTTCTACATGTAAACTGCAACCTTGTTTGTTGTTTTTGAGTTTAACATCTCAACTAAATTGTGATTCCCTTCTTCATCAAGGTAACGCATTGGTCCTTTGTGGATTTTGTGTTTCATGGAATGTCAACCTATGTCAACCTTGCTGAAGACGAGCATGGAATGTCAACATATGTGAGATGTTACATTCTATAACATCACACATAGAAGCATTGCATGTTTTTAATCATTTGCTAGAATCGAAAACATAACAAAACTATATGACTTTATTTTAGTTAGGTCCATCTCATCAACATTTCTCATTTGAAAAAAATTGAGTTTCCATTTTTGTATGAGTGTAAGAAATGTCAACATTTCTCGTGATCCTACAGGGAAAGTTGGCTTCTAGCTTGTAGACTAGTGCCTTTCTCTAGTCCGTTGGGCATGGAGTCAAAGCATATAACCATTTTCATCCTTTTCTGAAAAAACCAACCTTTCTGAAAAACATACTAAAGATGGGAAAGTATCTGGTAAACTAGATCACATGCACGAATGCACTTATTGAATTTAAAAACATTACAATGTGCATGAATTGCACTTATTGAAAAGGAAATCCTACTCTAACCAGACACTATAGGATTTTTAATAATAATGTTTAAGAAAAATGTCATTCACAAAGAATGGGAAGTTCTTATCCATCCATCCTTGAACGTTTAAATGCATTGTGCTCTTTCAGTAAGCTAAAATCATGTAAGGAATACTCTAGATTGTATCAAACTTCATGTGATTTCCTGGCTTTGCATGATAAACATCCCATTTCAACACAATGTCTCCTTCATCGAAGACTCTGAACTTATAATTTTTATCAAATATTATCTTGATCTCATTCTCTATTTTTTTCCATGTTCGGATGACATTGATCTCTTAGCTCTTGCAGCTCCATTAATTCTACATAATGAGCTTGTTGGTGTGTGTTAATTTCCACATCATCAGTGATTCATCTCACTTAGGTGAGATCGTAGGTCCATGTGTCATTTAGGGGTCATTATGAGATTCTCTTACGCGTCACAGCGTCAAGTGCGTCATACGCATCATTGGGAGTTACACTTCTATTCGGGAATGTAACTCCCCTCTCTACTTGATTTGTTATGATTGCAACAATGGGGTTACTCATCACCTCCTATATGTACACACCATTTGATCTATGAGATAAAGGAGAGTTTTGTGTCTTATCGAGGTTATGAAAATTTGTCAAATATTTTCATGCACATTTGGTTGATGCTCACTCCTCCCGATATCTCTTCACGCTGTCATTCACACATCCGTTGATGTGCAAATCATCCCTGATGATCCTTTCTTACGGGTTTTAAACCATCTTTCATGGTATCGGAGTGGATCTTATGGATCCGTGCACTCTTCGGTGTTTCTCGTGTGTTTACCGGTTTAAGGCGTGATATATAGATTCTCGTGCATGTGTCGTAATGGATATTCTGATCATGCTCTACTTGCATTGCTTCTGACATCATACCTCTCCTTGGTTTGTTCATGTGTTCGAGTTATTTGGGTGTTCTCAAGCTATGCATGAGCTCGTTTCAATCTATTACAGTTTGAAGCTACATTTTAGAGGTTACAGATCCATGTTTTTTCATAACGGTGGGTTCAATGTTGGCTTGGTGGATTGTTTGGGTTGGCTCATTTTTTAGCTCGGAGGCTCGTTTTTCTCTCAGATCTTTTGGTTTGGTCTTTGATGAATGGTTTTTTCATTGCTTGGCTTTTTCTAGGTTAAACACCTTTACTTTGGCTTATTCTATTGAGAGATCTACTTATTTTCCTTGTTGGCTAGATGTGGATTATACCGACCCTCTCCTCATCCTCGTGCAAATCGAACCTACACCTTTTTTGAAGCTCGGGTTCATGTTTTTTTACATATTCTAGCTTGATATCAATGCATTGCATGGTAATCTTGGCTCGTGACTCATGGACCTATCTTGTCATCTGCACTCCATCTCATCCCCAACATATCTCGTGTTACAATGCCTCCACCCACTCGGTTTGCACGTGTTGTCATCCTACAAAGTGGATAATTACACCGCCATTATCTATTTTTACGTGTTCCTCTCGCGTAATGGCCTCACCCTTCATCTACACTTGGTTTTGAGGCTCACTTGATGGTTATCACCAAATGCAGCAATTCACACATGTGTCAACTCTAAGTTTATGTGTTAAAAACAATTCAGGGTTGCATTTACCTCCTCTTCGTGAACACATCTCCACGTGGGACTCCATTCTCAAGCGCTCACAACACTAGGTCAGGTCATATCTTCCTTTTAGAATTGTTAGGTCGTTAAATAAATCTCTTTTTTAATGTTTTGAGGTCAAAAAACATTCACTTGGCATTGTAATAAATTTTAGGCTATGATTTTTCTTGTTTTAATGTCCTTCATTTGTGTGTCGAAGACGGAGGCGAGGTCCGGGTTGGCGGAGGCCACAAGAAAAGAAAACCCCGCCTAAAATTTGATGTTGTTTCTAATGGCTACCCACACGATACCCTTTCCACTCATTTCGAGTAGTTTTTAATCTGTTATGCAGCATTTATTGGCATTTTCCATCGATTCCATGGAATCGTAATAATTCCATAACTTTTGACTCACAACTCATTTTTTAGCACTTCTTTAGTCAAAGTTGCATGATTTTTCACACATTACATGATGACATTATCAGTTTTGTAAATTCACTACTTTATAAAGTGCCACATTCTGGGGGGGTTGACTAGCACTCTTGGGCTTTCACACACAGATGCATTATTGGTCGAGTCCGATGTCTTTCTTTTGTGCACCTTGCACTTTTGATTCCGCATCATGGAGAGTGCTCTTTCTAGACTTGAGCATCATAGGATCACTTTACAGCCTCCACCACTTCTCACTAGGAGAGAGAACTATTCACTTTGCGCTTCCATGGAACATTACTTCACTCACAAGGGTCCTTCAACCTTATTACTTGGGCCAGTTCCTGCACCCATTGATCATCGTCATCTGGAGGAATTTCTTGACACTTGTGACCATGTATTTGGTCACATGATGATGCATGTTTCCAGATCTCTCTGGTTTCACATGGAAAATCAGATCCACCCCACTATGTCTAGAGCATTCTTTAGTCCCTCTATGGAGACCCTTCACATACTTGTTGCCATTGTTATTGCTATCGATTCATTGTCTCCTCTTCTTCGTGTAATGACATTTCCACTAACATAGACTCGATTGGTTCTACTTCGATGATGAGGATTTTACACCCGAGCTCGATGTCGAGTACTAGAAAGGACTCTTCTCCTCTTTCTCTCACTATTCCAGAGAGTGTTGACACATCCAACATCTCATCAGATATCGAGTAGTTTCTTACTCAACCTCATATAGTCATCACACCCACCTCCTTTCCACCTTCGTTGTGTGAGGCCACTTTCACTTATCTACCTTCATTGGATGACTCATACCTATTTGACATCGCTCTTTTATTTGTTGAGACCCCGATTGGGATGAGCATCTACCGACCTTAGTCGTCTTTTCACATAGTACACTTGTGATGTGCTACAAGCTCCTCATCCATCTATAGGTATTTCAGAGGAGTTCATCATCTCGCGTTGTTGGGAGTGCCCCTTATGGGATTCTTACCACTTCTAATTTTCTAGAGACCTTCATTGATCCACCCTTAGTGTGGATCCCTTTTCTGTTGTGGAGGATGTTTTGTTCCTTCACATCACTTGGAAATCCTCTCTGCAGTGTTCATATTTTTCATTCTCGATAGTTCTTCGCACATGGCATTACCTTCGCTTCTTTGGCACTCACTCGCTAGACCTATTTCACACTTCCATGCACCCACTCGAGTTCTTCATGTTGCTACCTTTAGTTTCCGTTTTGGAGTGGGTGGAATTCAAGCACGTAATTTCTGTCCTTCCTAAGGGAAGGAACACATTCATTGTGGGTGGCTCTTCTTGACCCAAAGGTAGAGGATCTCATCATCGATATTCTTCTAGAGACTTCTTAGAGTTGCAGCAGTTCATATCCGTCCATGGCATCTTCTCGCATTCCTCTCGTCTCCTCTCGCTCTTCTTCTCTCTTCTTCTTCTTTTCGAGAGATTACCTCTTTTACATGGGTACCCTTTCGTGCCTGCGTCTATGGCCGGACCCATATTTGGCATTTTTCTTAGATTAGAGATTGTGTTTTTCTCTTGTGCTAGATGTTTTTCCCCCAGGGCTTTCCTTCACTGCTTGGGATCTTTTTCTTCTACGTGGGTACTATACATACCTAAAATTGTAGGGTACTACACCACCAGAAAGATGTTACACATACACCAATGATGATACATGTCTCCATACAAGGTGTTCGAGATCAAAAATCTCGCCAAGTATACGTTTGTATCCCATATGCCTCACCCGGCCTCTACATGATTTTTTCTACCCTTTTCCCCCCTTTTTCCTTGCATTTTTGACTTAAGTGATGAAACTGCCACCCTGCCTGGGCGGCGGTCCCATGATCGCCGCCCTGCACAGGGTGGCAGTCCTATGCACGTTTTATAGAAAGTTCCAATGATCGCGTCAAATGTAAAACATCAATTTCTATCCACATTTTAAAGCTACTTTTCTTTGCATTTATGTTTTGGCCGCCATGTGAATAGTGTTTTCACTTTAATTAATGGTAAAAGAATTCCTTTTAAGTTACCTTCTAGTCAATGCATTTGCTATAAATAGCCATCTTGTTTTCAAACAAATGGCCCTCTCCTTCTCTTTTTAATCATTCAAGATTTTGAGTTTCTTTCTTAGAATTCTAATAGTTTCATGTTTTACATCCATCGTTGGTCTTCCTTTACTTTTTAGAGGTCATTCGATCTTCTTGTTTCAATATTGCTTCATTGTTGTTCCATGCAAGTCACTTTAGAATAAGATAGTTTCATTCTTAGATTGGAATCCTTTTAGAGTTGCAGGTTTTGTTTAGTCACAAAAGATAGTTTCTAGAAATCTCGACGCATTTGTGTTGTATTCCTGCGATAAATCCCACTAGGAATTACATAGTCAAGCTCTGTTCACTTGCACTATCTCTCTCTTACTCGCATTGTATTTGGTCTATATCTAAAGTTGCCTTTGTTCAAGTAATTTATTCTACTAATGCTATCATATACAAGATTTTCTAGATTCAAGAGAACATGAAGGAATGAAGAGATCACACCGAGAGGATGAAATCACACACAACTGGATTTACCACTTTTCTCAGTAAACTCCGTGTTTGAGCTATAAAAGTTCTAGTTACAACATATCAAATAGAGTAGTAAATTATTTTATTTCAGTCAAATCTCTCTCTCGATATCGCTAGGGAAGCTATGGGGATTGATATTTTCTAAGAAACTATGATTCATTCCTCACTTCTGAGGTAGGATCAAGAGTGTTTCAATTTTAAAAATTAGTTTATTATATATTTTCGATAAATTCTCAACTACAAAGGAAAATAGCTACACCGGGCTACTTTGCTTGTTTTAATTCTATTACTAGATTAGTTGTCCATTTTCTAAATATATTAGAATAGCTTCTCTTTTAATTTCATTAAAATACTTCATCGAAAATACAAAAATAAAAGAATACATGCATAGTGTAGATACATCTTTCATAATTAGTTTATTAGTTTTAGTTAAAAGTTGAATCGCTTTTACATGACAATCACGGGACCTAGAGAGCCGAGAATACATATTTGAACCAACAAAGGTGCCCCAACCAAATCTCCCACAACACTAGTCGATACAGATCAAGACCTCGGGATATAGGTCTTTCAAGCAACGGTAAACCTATAAGCAATTAGTGAACAACTAAGAGAGTTAAATATTGAAGACGACAAGGCATACACATTTTGGTCAAATCATCATAACTATAAATTGTCTTGATACGATATTCGGACCATAGATCGATGGATCTGCATAAATGCCATACGGGAATTACTCCGTTGGGATGGGGTTGTTGCTAAGATCTTGCCTAAGACCTTAGAGGGTATTGCCCTTGCTTAGTATTACAGAATACCTGAAGCCTCAATACACTCATTTAAAAAACTCACGTCAAAGTTCATCAAAGCTTTTGATATGAACAAATTGTTAAAAACATGAATTAGGGAGTTCTTGCATATTAAACAAGAACATAATGAATCCATTGCTCATTTTATTCAAAGATGGCATACGGTTCTTTGCTCATCGTAAAGTGCTCCAATCATGGATCTAATGGAACTATGTGATTTATTCCTTAATTCTCTCAATAGAGAGATAAAGGAAGAAGTCCAAAAGTTCCCACTAAATTTTTTTGATGAAGTACTCGAGAGTTCTCTCCGAATCGACCAAGCAGTGATAGATAGTGGTTGTAAGACATATGGAACAAATGAGAAACTAATCACTCCCAATTAAAACACCACACCTATCCTAATACCGGAATGCTAATCAAGGGCCTAAGATCCTTAACAAGAACCACAGAGTTACAAAAGATGGAGTAACTGACCAAGTTAAAAGAGAAAATATTGTAAACATTTGACCACCTATTAATAATCAGCGAAATAACAATTTTACTCCAACAATCAACGCGGTGGATTTTAATCATCCACCATGACCACAAAAACAACAACAACGATGAAAATACAAACACAAGGTCCAAATCGAAACTCAATTAGATATCAGAGTCAAAACCAAAGGCAATAGCCTCAAAATTTTAACTCTTGCAACCAGGACCTTATCGTAATTTTCGCCACAATAGGTTTCAAATCAACAACCTCAAATATAATCCCAATTTGTATTATGGTTTCCACAAGATTCAAGGCCACAATACTAGGACTTGTCGTGACTACAATAAATTCATGCAAAGTGTTTTCCATAAGATCAATAAAGAACTCTTTATAGATATGTTTTTAGCAAATTCTAAAGTGCCCACGCCTAAACACTTATACAGGGGTAGTCTCCTCAAAATGCACCCCTTAAGATCTTTAATGATCCACTCCCAAACCATTCTAACAATAACATGCTAGATCCTAGTGGAAGAAACAAGGGTGTTATAAAAGGAAATAATGATCATGAAGCTTCAACTTCATTAAATCCACCAGTTGCACCCCCAAGTAGGAACTTGAAACCAATCTAAGATAGTTGGTTTGGTGGAGTTAGACACCGAGCTACCTGTAGAAACCATAACAAGAACACAGGATTATTCTTATCAACCAACTCCAAGTTATCCATTAGAACTAGACAACATTCAACAAACATTGGTAAAACCCATAGGTGCCTATGATTTAATTAATGACTTAACTAAAATCTTCTCTCATATCTCCTTTTTGGATAGGCTCGGGTCATTTAATCAACATCACTCCTCCTCACGGAAATGCAATTAAACCATGTAGACTTTGACATCTACCGTCTAGGGCAGCCAGATAGGATACCGAGTTTGTATTTGATATAAGAAAAATGCCAACAGACACTAAAATTACGAAAGAAGTGACCCAACTTTACATTTACAAGTATGGGTTTACAATAATTATGTTAAATGTGCAATGATTGATGATGGGGCAGTAGTTAACATAGTCCCCTTCACTTTTCTTCAAAAGTTAGGATATGGAGAGACAAACTATTCCACAACATGAAATATGCTAAATATGCTAAGAGGTTATGATAGCCTCAAGGCTACCTCAATTGGAACCATAGTTTTGCTAGTCACTTTAGGACCCAAGACGGTCCTCACCGAATTTTATATTATAGATCGGAAACCAACTATAATATGATCCTTGGTCGGCCATGGATACACCGCATGAAGGAAATCCCTTCCATGTTATTCCAAGAAATAATATTTCTACACTTAGGAAAAATATTTGTGGCACAAGGTGACCCAAAACCATTCGATATACACCTAGCTGATTTGAAGAAAAGACCAAGCATTCACTTCGATTTTGAACTCCCAACAAATCAACTTACCAAACCAATTAATTCAAAACCAAAGGAGAAGTTGATACCCACCATAGAATTGGAAATTACAAATCTGGCGAAGACATTCCAAAGACTCAAAAATGAGGCCAATGTCATAGAAACAATGTCATTAGGGACTACCAAAAAAAAATTTCGAGTTGCTAGAGAAATATTTACCTATTCTCATACCATTTGATTCTATGGGTATGGGATACACCCTCGGAACTACTTCTCTTCCATCATACGAAGTTTCTATGGTAGAATTAACCCAAACAAAAGAAACAGATATGATGAATATCCCAACATCTAGTTTTCCAAGCAAATATTGAACTCTTCACTTCATTGGAGCTAGATGTTTCTTTGGAGTTAGAGGCAGAGTGATCTTTACTTCACCCGAGGGAAAGATCCTACCTTTCACCTTTAAATTAAACTTTGAATATGCAAAAATGGGGCCGAGTATCACAAAGATCACTTAGATCTTGAACCATTAGTGCATAAAATACCAAAAATGGGGCAAAGTGTTTTCTGTCATTTGACGGGAATGAGCATTGATTGACCGGAGCCGAATATGTTTCTTTTATTTAAATATATCTACCCTCATTCCGTAGAAAGTCCAATTTTGTGAAAATCGAGCTCGGAGTCAAAAGTTATGGCCGTTTGAAGTTTCACGGGCCAAACGTTGACTTTTCTTCTCTGCCTTCGGCCGCTTGACTTTTCGCGTCCCCACGCGTCCCTTTGTCCCACTTCGCACGACAAAGTGCTGAATTTTTCCATTTCAGCCAAACCGGCCGGTTCGCGTACTCGCGGCCCAGATGTCCCATTTGCTTTCGGACCGCCTGGGACAAATTTTCCCGATTCGCCTGGTTCGGCCGGTTCGCGTACTTTTGTCCCATGCAAGCCCCAGTGAAGGTTCTCATTTCGGCTGATCCGGCGGTTCACAGTTTCCAGCGTACCTTTGGCCCAACTGTTCGGCTGCCTTGACTCATTTCGGCCGATCCGGCTGGTTCGCGTACTAATTGCCCAGATGTCCCAGACTGCCTGTTTCAACAGTTAGTCAATTTTTTCCATTTTTCAGCCAGTTCAGATTTCGCGTCCCGCGCGTCCCTTTGTCCCAAATGTCCCAAATGCTGCACGGACCGCCTGGCGGCCTTTCGGCCGGTTCACGCCCAGATGTCCCTCATGTCCCGACTATTGCAAGGACTGGGACTTAGCCATTTTTCATGATTTTTTCTGGCCCGAGCTTGTTTTTTGCAATTTTTTCACATTTTCTCAGAACTTGCTCTCTTCTTCTTGGATAGGGGAGTTAGAAAAAATATGAGGGGACCCTAGAAACATGACTTTTCGCCGTGAATCAATATAATTTCTTGGGACTAAAGAATTTGATGCATGTTATCAAAATTTACCTTGGGGGTGAATTTTGGATAACAATTTTGGCGACTCAGCGGGGTACCTGCCTGCTAGGTAGAATGGCCAGCTGCTTGTAGCAATCCATTGGGCATGGAGTCTGTTTGATAACCTCTCAGCTGATCTAAAATTTGAAAACCTGTTTCTTAGAGCCATTGAAACATTCGTTCAGCTGGTTTTCCTGTGGCTGCAATTCTTTTCCAGGAGCTTGACGAACCGCAAACATGCACATACTAGAAGCAATAGGACATGTGCACAAGCACTTAGGGAAATAGAAACTACTCTAATAGCAGTACAATGTGCATAAGAACTTAGAGGAATGGAAATTCTAAATTAATATTTACAAGGGTGAGAAGCTTTCTTTCTAGTAGCAACGTTTGAGATAGATCCCATTGACCGGAATCTATAATTCTTCACCATCCAACTTAGCCAGTCGGAAAGCATTGCTACCTTTGCATTCGATGATCATGTACGGGCCACTCCAGATGGCATCAAACTTGGAGTGCTTTCCTGGTTTTACATGATCAGCATCCCACTTCAGTACCAAATCTCCAGTTTGTAATATCCTGGCCTTAGCTTTCTTGTCAAAACTCTTTTTGACCAATGCTTTATCTTTTTCTATGGTCTGCATTGCGTGCTCTCTTGTCTCTTCTAATTCCATCAGCTCTGCATACCTGATTTCCATAGGTTCAAACTCATCTAGTTCCAACTGTTTCATGAGTTCCAATGCTGGCAACTCAAGTGATATGGGTAGAACTGCTTCCTTCCCGTACACAAGCTTGTATGGAGAGCTTCCTGTAGATCTCTTGGGTGTGATCCTATCGGCCCATAGGGCTGATTTGAGCTTTGAGTGCCAAGTCCTCTGATTCTCATCAAGAGTCCTCCTGATGATTCTTAGTAGATTCTTGTTCGTAGACTCAGCTTGGCCATTACCTTGAGGGTAATAGTTCGATGAAGTGCTGAGATACACACAATTCTTGACAGCCCATTCAGTGATCTTTGTGCCAAGGAATGCCAATGCATTATCTGATATGATAGTGGCAGGGGCACCAAACCTCGTGACTATCCCTTCATAGAAATCTAAGATATTAGATTCATTTTCCTCCTTGAGTGCCACTGCTTCGGTCCACTTGGTGAAATAGTCTGTTGCTGTTAGAATCCACTTGTGACCTTGACTCGAATTGGGATTGATAACCCCAATGAAGTCCAATACCCATTGCATGAATGGCTGATTTACTCAAATTGACGAAGGCGCAGCTGGCTAACCTTTCTTTCCCCGTGAAGAATGCACATTTCCTATATTTCTTGACCCATGAATAGCAATCGTTGAACACAGTAGGCCAATAGTAACCAGCTTTCATGATTTTGAGAGCTGTCACTCGTGGAGCAAAGTGGCCCCCTGCTTCCCCGTCATGGAACTCGTGTAGGATCTTCTCAACTTGACCTGTTCCAATGCATCTTAATAGAACTCCATTGATGTCCCTTTTAAACAAAACTCCATCAACAAGCACATATGGAATGGCTTGTAATCTGAAGTATCTCCTCTTTGCTTTGCTCACTTCTAGAGGGAACAAGCCTGTTTGGAGGTAATGCACCAAGTCTTGAGTCCAACATGGGATGGGTGCATTATCAGCTAGTTGTTCTTGATCATTCTGTAGTAGCAAGACAACATCCTCTTCACTTTTTGACTTGTCTGGTTGTTTAGAAGCGAGCTGCTCACACAAGCCTTTTCCACGAACTAGCTTGGTCACTTTGATTTCAATATCATATTCCATCACCCGAGTGATCCAACCTGCTCTCTTCTCATTTAAATCCTTGTTTAGGAGAAAGTCCTTGATGCCAGCATGAGACACCAGCAGTTGAATCTTATTGTTTGAGACCAAGTGTCTGAACTTCTTCAAGCTCTTGATGACAGCAAGGACATGCTTTTCGATGAAAGAATACTTTATTTCGTAATCTTCCAAGGTTTGACTGAAGAATGCTATGGGCTGTTCTGAACCTTCTCTATTCAGCTGTGTCAAGATAGCTGAGATTGTGTCTGATCCTCCAAATGCATACAACATGAAGTCCTTTGAAAAGTCTAGGTTGATAAGAGTTGGAGCCTGTGATATTGCATGCTTGATGTTTTCAAAACTCTCTTTGCCTTCTGCTGTCCATTTGAATGCTAGACTCTTCTTCAACATCA
Source organism: Taxus wallichiana var. yunnanensis (assembly GCA_018340775.1). NCBI lineage: Eukaryota > Viridiplantae > Streptophyta > Pinopsida > Cupressales > Taxaceae > Taxus > Taxus wallichiana. The sequence continues at coordinate 725,043,781 of CM031244.1, forward strand.
TAGTTAGAGGCTTCACAAGAGTGGAAAAATTAGGCACAAATCTGCAGACAAAGTTTATCCTTCCTAAGAAGCTCAAGAGATTTCTTCCGTGTGGCAATGGAAGCGTTTGGATGGCTTCAACCCTTTCGGGATCAATTGTTAGCCCTTCCTAGAGACAATGTGGCCTAACAGCTTTGCCTTCGTGTGCCAAGAATACACACTTCTTTGGATTCAATGACACTCCGAACCTTCTACACCTCTCGAAATACTTGTCGAGGTGAAAGAGATGGTCTCTACATTCTTTGAGAAGACAAAGTGATATCATCTAGGTATACCAAAGACTATCTTGTTGATCAAGCCTTTGAACGCCATATCCATAGCTCGTTGAAATGTTGCTCCAAAGATTTGATGCGAGTCCAAATGGCATCTTCTTGTAAGCATATGTGCCCCATTTTGTAGTGAAGGCCGTTTTCAATTGATCTTATTCTTTCACCATTATCTGATTATAGCCTGAATATCCATCTAGCAATGAAAACCTTTCTGAACTAGCACAACCTCGCAATATTTGTTCCATCGATGGAAGCGGATAATGATCTTTGAGTGATGCTCTATTTAGATCGCGAAAGTCCACACACAATCTTATTTCTCCATTTCTTTTCCTTACCGGCACCAAGTTTGCAACCCAACTTGAGTGTTTGATGGGGAAGATGATACTGGCCTCAATGAGCTTGCTTAACTCTTTTCTCATGAGAGGTTCGATATGAGGATTTACTGGCCTTTGCTTTTTCCTGACAAGCTTGGATTCTGTATCCAACTCAATAGTATGTTGTACCAAATTTGGGTTGAAACCTCTTAAATCTTTGTAAGTCCAAGCGAAGACATCTGGGAATTCTTGACAAAGCTGAACAAAATCAGATTTCTCTTGTGGAGTACTTACTTTGCCAATTTGCAATGTCTTGCCTTCTTCGACTAAGATAGGTTCTGAATCTTCACCCTTTACTTGAATGTTCACCTTCTCCTTCCGGAACTGATCATTTGGGTTGAAGATTGACTCCAAGGTTATGAGGCCTTTTGGTAATTTGTTAGTTCTCAGCTGCACCACTTGGTCACCATACTGCTGCTCCAGCTTGTCTTGATTTCTCATGGAGAACTCAGCTTCTTCTTGCAGGAAATTAACAATCTGCTGATCATTCTCGAAGACTTGCCAACTTGTGTTGTTATCTGGAACAGCTGGTCTCACAACCACTTTGATATGAGGCTCAGTTTTCTCACTTTTGATACTTTCTACAACATCAAACGCAGCCCCAATTACATGTCATTCTCGTCAATACGGCTTCATTTTTTTTTCTTGGGATGGAAATGATGCTAAAAGCTTCAAAATCTTCAATAAGATCCCATACCCGATTTTTGTAGTTCTTCAATGAGATCATTTTTGGCAGCATTTTTCCTTTGACTTGGTTCACGATCAGCTCACTATCACCAAATACTTGTAAATTCATGATGCATTTCTTCTTTGCCCAAATGTGCGATCCATGAATTAAGGCTTCATACTCAACCGTGTTGTTTGAACATGAAAACTCGAAACAGTTTGTAATACCTTATACCTTGCGGTGAAATGAGCATAGCTCCTCCTCCCGCACCTTGTCTACTCCTTGACCCATCAAAGAATAATTACCATACCTCATTCTTGTCTTTATGATCTAGCTTGGTGATGCTTTGGGGAGAGGTTGATTCTCTTCATGTAAACAATAGACTCCCACTCGATTCTTCTATTTCTTGATAAGGATCAAAAGCATGCACCTTGCTTTCCCATTCATCAAGAGTCAAATCGGGATGCTTCCAACCTTGGTGTTAGCTTCATCGCTGCTTGGATAATCTTCTTGATCAAATGTCGAATGAGCTTGGTATTGATTTGGCTTGGAGTGTAAGGCTCAATATGAAAGTTTGCAATAGGTTCAGACTCTGATTCTGGCTTTGGTTCCATATCTTGTTCTGAACAACATGTGTGACCAATCTGCCGAAAGATAGCCTCCAATTTTAGCAGTGAAGTCTCTTGACAAGCACAATGCAAAGAGTGGTGGCAGGTCTATGACTGACACATCTTGTAACACTATTACGTTGGGACATGCGTGCAGTGTGAGGCTCAAACCTTTGATTACTCCAACCGCTATCACTGCTGTCCCATCTAATTGCACTACTCCTTTGGATATGACTTCATATTGGAGTCCTAGCTGATCAGCTATTTGCTTGGGCATTACTGAACTACTGGCCCCAGAGTCAATCATGCAATTATGTACCAACCTATCTCCTATGATCAATGAAACATAAAATGGAGGGGGCTTCAACATTTTACCTTGCTGTCCTCCATGATTTCCTTCAGGCTGGGCAGCATTTGTGAGTACCTTCTCTTACATTTGGACTTGTTGATTCAAAGTCACCACCTCCTTCATGGCAGCTTGTAGCAAATCTCTCTGTCCTGGGATAGATAGTGATTCCCACATGGATATGTTTACATTTGTCTTCTTCATCTGATCAATGATAATGAATGGAGACGAAGTATCCCTCTGCTTTCCCTTGGCCTGCACGTTCATTCCTTGCAAATGAGCGCAAGACTGGCATCCGAGTTGGTTTAGGAGCTGGTATGGATGCTCCTTGCATGTTTGGATCTACGCTTGTTTCCCAGGCCGCTTGTGGAGTGGTAGAAGGTTGTGGATTACTTGGAGCCGAGTGGTCATTCTTCACCCAAATTTCTCCTTTTTGACCTTGTGTTGGCTGCAACACTTTGAGAGGGTATTTGATTCATACAAAATCTTGATCTTCACCACATTGACAAGAGTAGTTTCATTCGGAGATGTTCCTTGCTGAGGTGTTTGCTGTTGCTGATCCTCTTCGTGGCTGGACTCTTGCGACCCACCAATGGTTTACACCATTAGGGCCTGATTTAATGCACCGTTAAAGCACATTGATTGGTTATGTGGCTGACTGCATGGGAAACACCAATCATATTCTTGGGCCATGTTATTTTGGACTGGCACCAAAGCTCTGGATGCAGATGCAACATTGGGGTTATAGGGCTGAAATGGTCTATTAGCGGGAGGCCTTGCTTGATTCTGATTTGCAGCTGGATTGGGTGGTCTTTGAGGTTGATATGGTTGCCTGTTAGGCTGAGCTTGAGGCTGATATGGTCTAGCACTTTGAGCTTGCTATCTTTTGATAGTAACCAGCTCATTTCCCAAATTTTGCAATTGTTTCATGACCTCTTGGAGTTCATTTGAAGCACTAGAGGATGAGGTAGAAGTCTCATTTGAACTTTGATTTCTAGGAGTGGGAATAGGAGCCAAAGTGGGTGCTTGACTAGTGCTTGGATTTTCTAAGTTCGGATACAAGGGCATGGGAGGCCTAGGAGCCAATTTACTAGCTTGAATAAGACAGTTTTCGGCTCTAATGGCAATGCTATAAGCAGCAGGTAAGGTTATGCCTCCCATAGATTGAATTAACATAGAAATATCAGAATTCAAAGCTTTAAGGTAATATAGAAAAGTACCTTTCCTTCACGCTATTGGGCTTTGATCGCCACTGGAATCCTATCCCAAGACCTTTGAAATCTGAAGTTGAAGTCAGTCAGCTGCTCGTTGGGGGCTCTCTTGATAGTTGTCAATTGTTCTAGTAGAGACAAATTGTCTCCCTTTTCTCCAAACTGCTCATGGAGAACTATGCATAACTGATTCCAATTTGTGATAGAACCAGCTTCAAGGCTCCTGAACCATTGCAATGCCTTCCCTTTGAACGATGATGCCAGCAGTTTGACAGCCACATCCATTTCATTTATCTCATGGATTGCATAGACGTTAGCAATGTCTTTGACATGATCACCAGGAGTGGTATGATTTTCTCCAGTGAAAAATGGAATGTTCTTCAATGCTGTAATTGGAACTGGATTCTGTGCATTGAGGGCAAGTGGGCTGCTGCCAGTGAAATTGACAAAGGGATTTAGTGGTTGCGCCATTCTGATTGGCCTGAGAACCCTTGTTGATGCGAGAAAAGGTCTACCAGGTGGAGGTGTAGACAAAGTTCTATTAGGTGGAGACGCAGATCTTTGAGCTCTTCTTCCCCTTCTTTCTCTGCCTGGAGATAGGTGTAGATAAACAAACAGTCCTTCCTCCCTAGTTCTTGATCTGGTCTATATTCTTCTCATAAATTCACCAGGCTTGGACTACAGAAACCAGTGGATTATGCCTCTTTGGGAGTCGCCAGATGTGTGATTTTAAAGCTCCTTCAAAGCTAGAACTTACAACAAGTGCACATCAATCTTGTTGCAATGAAAGTGAAGACCTCTAAGGTCCCACCGGCGTGCGTGCAAGCTGTTATCATATCACCGAATCACAAAGACTTCGGATGTTGATCGATTTCTAGTTTGATCACTCTAAGCATCCATTGTGATTGGATAACATGGGTACTATCTCCAAGTTGTGGGACTTATTACTTGAGATAGACCTCCAGAGAAAGCTGGTTCTTGCTCTCTAAACTACCCGCCACAATCTACTCTAATGCAGGGTAAGCTAACCGTTCTAATCTAAATTTCCAAGGGACCAGGGAGAGAGAATATATAAAATGAAAGCCTACACTAAAGCGGTGATACACCAGAAAAGGAGGGTGTGAGAGTAATCTCCAAATGTGTGAAATACAGAGGCAACCGCACGCTAGAAGAGGTGATGACAGATTCACCATAATCTAGCAAAATGCATTCACAACAATATTCCAAGCATACACAATGTTAATGAATCCCTGCAAGAACATAATAAATAGAAACAATATTCTTATGGAAGATTAAAGGGGTGGGAAGAATGCAAGAAAACACATCATGGGAAGATACATCCACAACCGGTATTTTATTGCTTCATGATATGCACAGCTTCAATCTATTACAAGATAAGGGCCTGGATCACCATGCAAGGATTCCACTATAAGGGCTGCAACACGCTGCTTCACAAAGCAATTTTGGCGAGCTTTGCTACCCAAAACTCCCTCCTTATAATGAGCCTAACACTCCAATTTATAGAAAAATGAGAAGGAAAAGAGAAGGGAAAATGGAAATCCCGAAATCTGTCCTTCAACCACTGTAAGAGGCATTAAATTGAGTGAAATGGTTATAAATTAATTGCAAAAGGCTCCCATCTTGTCCCATGTGCTGCAAAGAGAGAAAGAAGGATGACCATGCATTTTAATTGCACTCCCAACTACCAAATAAAACACTGCTACTGAACCCGGAGTACGTTTTCTTAAAAATCTCAATCAATTTCTCGATCAAATCTGGAAATTATTTATTTCTTTGCATCAGGCTCGGAACCAGGGATTCCAACGGTACCAATTTTGTGCGATTTCGTTGAGAAATACAAAAGTTCTCGCCTTCGAGTGCGGGCACTATTTTGGGTCTCAGCGGGTGTTTTCTCGTCATTTGACGGAATGAGCATTGACCGATTGGAGCTGAATATGTTTCTTTTATTTAAATATATCCACCCTCATTAAAATTAAGAAATCCAGCTTTTGTGACGTAGAGGAATATGTTTCTTTTATTTAAATATATCACGGGCCAAACATTGACTTTTCTTCTCGCCTTGGTAACCAAGGCTTTTCGCGTCCCTTTGTCCCACTTTGTCCGCCAGCACGGTGCCGAATTTTTTTCTGTTTGGCCGAACCAGCCGATTCATGTACTCGCGGCCCGGATGTCCCATTTGCTTTGGACCGCCCGGGACAAATTTTCTGATTCGCCTTGGTTTGGCGGTTCACGTATTTTGTCCCCGCGGCCCCGGGATCAAGGTTCTCATTTCAAATTGATCCGGCTACTGGTTCGCTTACTTTGCGTACCTTCAGCCCAACTGTTCCGGGCTTCCTTGACTCATTTCGCCGATCCGGATGGTTCGCGTACAAATTGCCCATATGTCCCAGACTGCCTGTTTCAACAGTTAGTCAATTTTTTCCATTTTTCGGCCAGTTCGGATTTCCGCGTCCCGCACGTCCCTTTGTCCCAAATGTCCCAAATGCTGCACGGACTGGCGGCCTTTCAGCCGGTTTGCGTCTAGATGTCCCTCATGTCCCGACTATTGCAAGGACTAGGACTTAGCCATTTTTCATGATTTTTTCTGCCCGAGCTTGTTTTTTGCAATTTTTTCACATTTTCTCAGAACTTGCTCTCTTCTTCTTGGGCCAGGGCGCTTAGAAAAAATATGAGGGACCTCTGAAACATGACTTTTCACCGTGAATCAATATAAATTCTTGGGACTAAAGAATTTGATGCATGTTATCAAAATTTACCTTGGGGTGAATTTTGGATAACAAATAGTTAAACACTTCTTGTTGTCTCCACCCATGCTAAAGCCTCCCAAACTAGACCAGACTTTGATCTTATACTCATGAGCCACTCAAGTCTCGCTAGCTTTGCATGCTTTGGCTTAAGAAGACAATGATAAATTTGAACGTGCGGTCTATTTCATTATCCTGACGTTGATCCATTATGAAACACATTATACACAGAAGAGAGAGAATGCCTTGCCATACTCTTTTCGCAATAAAACATTTAAGACATTACATGTTAAACCAAGAAACAAGGTCATTTTAAAGACAGATCATTTACAAACATTCCTCATGCAAGGTTCTTTATCTAAAAAGGCTAGGCATTTCATAACCTTAATGGGAAAATTTGAGTTAACATTTGTAAACAAAAAATCCATTAAGGGACAAATCATTGCAGACTATTTAGGTGACAATCCACTAGATGTAGGTGATCAAGTAAATCGACGTTCTGATGAGTGTATATACTTTATCAAAACCAGGCCCCCATCTCTACACGTCCTTGGTACACTGATATCATCAATTTTATTATGGACCACACATACCCGGAAAGTGCCACATCACAACAAAGAAGGCGGTTACGCATTATCACTACTAAATATGTTGTTTTAGAACAAGTACTCTATCATAAAGCCTTCGATGACATGCTTCTAAGATGCATCGACACAAAAGAATCCAAGAAGATTCTTTATGAATCCCATAGTGGGATATGTGGAGGCCACTTCGGTGGTCACGCCACTACTCACAAAATACATCGGATGGGCTATTTTTGGCCCACTCTCGAACATGATGCAATAGAGTTTGTACGTAAGTGCCACAAATGCCAAGAATTCTCTCACGAGATTCACATGCCAGCACAATCCCTACAACCAATAGCAACCCCGTGGCCCTTCTCCACATGGGGTCTAGACTTGATAGGGAAATTCTCTCCCTCATCAACCAATGGCCATAATTTTATAATTACAGCCATGGAATATTTTACCAAATGGGTAGAAGCCATACCTCTCGCCACCGTACCAGGTTTGGTAATTGCCAAATTCATTATGAACCAAATCATTTACAGGTATGGTGTCCCATAAATCATTATCTCAGACAATGGCACATCCTTTAAAAATGATGAGGTCCGTGAGTTATGTTGCAAATTCAAAATAAACCATCACACGGCCTCTCTTTACTACCCTCAAGCCAATGGGCAATCTGAAGCAACAAACAAAAAATTAAAGGCTATTCTCCTCAAAAAGTCAAGGAGAACAAGCAAGATTGGCATCTAAAACTATATCCGGCCTTGTGGGCCCATCAAACCTCAATAAGAACACCAAAAGTAGCAACCCCTTACTCATTGGTATTCGGGCAAAAGCAGTTTTCCCACTTGAGGTTGAAATACCCTATCTCCGCATCTTGTTACAAGGATTTTGGATGAAGAAGCTTACAGGAGGCATGCCTCGCTCAACCGGAAAGCCTTGATGAGGACAAAGCAAATGCCGAATAATGGCATATAGCCTATGCTAACCAGATGTGCTTGGAAATATACAAAAATTCTATGAGTGAGAAATATATGAGGGAGATCTAGTTCTAAGACTAGACAGGCAGATTGATAAGAAAACCGGTGAAGGAAGGAAGTTCCCGCCCAAGTTGAAGTGTTGGGCCCATCCCGAGTCATGAAATACTACGAAAATGGTGTGTATCTCTTGTACACACTAGAAGGTGAGGAATTCAATGAAACTATCAATTCCTTACATCTTAAATGGTTTTACGCATAAGACATCAGAATCATCACTTGTACATTATAGCTACCTACATTGCATTTGTCATTTAGTTGCTTCATTTTTTCCACTCATTTCGTAAAAATTTTAGTCAAGGAACTTACTCTTAAGCAATCTATTACAAATTTCTTAAAATATTGTCAAAAGCTTTCAAATCACATCTCTTCAAACATCAAGTAATTTCAAATCTTCTCATCAAGTTTGACAGACAAGTATTGACGAAAACCATACCAAGGCCTACATACTTGGTTTTTCTCTTTCTTTCTACTAGGTGAAGTTGTCCTTACCTACGGTCTATTCTAGAAGCTTCTTGGTGTAACATCTATCCCTCTTAAATATCTTTGAAAGAAAGGATATCCCAAAGTCACAGATCAGAAATGTCAAAATCAAATAGAATCAAAAGTGCCAAGCAAACAAAATATTTTATTTTACACACTTCTTTGCCCCACCAACCTTTGGTGATAATCCCACATCTCTTACTGGTGGTGTGAGGTTGGGAAAGGAAAGAAGTGCCCTTACTCGCCTATATCCCGCCTTTGGTGACAAACCCATGCTTCTTACTAGTGGCATGAGGCGTGGTGTTAGGGGTCCATTCACACAAATTAAAAAATCTTGGTATTATAGAAATACAAATCAAATTAGATTAAGTGAAAAAAATATCCAAATTCTAAAGAGATCAAATCCTCAAAACCATATTTTGTCAACCAGCTGCCATTTATAGATCTAAGTCTAGATAGACTAGAAAGTAAGTGTCCTTCGAGCTTGGTGGTAGTTCTGAATAGGGTAAGTGTGTAGGTCTAAGTTTGGTTTCTCACACTGGTTTGTCTATCTCTCATCGTTCCATTCAGTCAAACTCATACAATTTGTGCCCTTCCCAACTCTTGGTGTAGAGTCCTTGCAACTTCTTTGGTTGTGTGGAGTTGGGAATGAGGCAAGTTCATCTCTTTATCACTATACATTCATCATGTTTTGCCAACATAAGAAGAAATCACGTACATTTCCCAAAGAGGTCGAAATTTCAATACTACAATGTGTTTGTTATCACATATTAGCATTACAAAATCATACAAAGTAAAACATTTTATTTACTATCATTCGTCATCCATTGCATACATTGTGAAAAGCATGAAAACAAATACTCTACAAAAATCTAGTATACATTTGGAAACGAGTCACAAAATTCTAGGCACCAAGATTCTAGATCCAAAAAGAGATATATTTATATAAATGGAGTTTTATGTACAATGCCATCATGCACTAAGGCATGGTAAAAATGCTCAATGAGCCCTCAAAATAGAAAACAAACATACAAATATCCTACCAAAAGTCACTACAAAAAGGCACTATGATCTCTCAATCTCTGCGAGATCCCTCAGAAGGTGTATGGTGGTGCTTAGGACTCCTTCTATGACGATGCTTTGAATGGATGGAGAGCTCATGATCACAGCTACAAGTTGTGGTCTCACTATGAGAGTGACTTCTCCTCATCAAGTGCTCAGCAGAGTTCTATATCTTGCTAGCTCAGTGCGAAGGGAGGTAATGATATTTTCTGCCTTCCGACAGGGGCAAAGACATCTCGTGTGTCGACTAGCCACCGAGGGATCCTCAACATCCTCGCAAAGCTCGGCCCAAGTACCATTAGAAGGAAGCAATAGAGTGTCGGTGCACACCCGGTGAATCAAGTCTCACCGTCCCTCGGTAGTTGCTGAAAATAAAAAGGAGAAACACATAAGTTATAAATTTGTCCAAAAAAAAACCAAGGATAAACAAAACAAACAAAAGGAAATAAACAACTAAACAAATCTAACCAAAGAAAAGTTGAGAAAAGAGCAAAGAACTCACTCGGATCTCTATGCCTCTAGGTAGGATCTCTAGGATTCGTGCCTACCACCATTGGCCATGCCATTGACTATTGTCCCTCTCCCACATCTAGAGTAATGTGATGGCCTGCCATGAACTCACCATCTCCCCCTAAATCCTAAGAAGGAAACTCCTCTGAAATCAAATTCACCTTCTCTGCACTCTACTTTTCCCTCTCGGCCCAAAGGATATCCTGAGTATCATGCCACTCAAAATCATTGTCATCCTCCTCACCTGTTCCATTAGCTCCAGTCTCCATCTTCTCTGTCTCTCTAGAGTGAACTAGTTAGACTCGGAGTTCACGTTAATAAGCTCATCTATACTATGGGTAGGACCAGCGGCAATCTAAATTACAGGTGGCCTAGGAGCACCGCTACCCCTCGAGCACGAACCACCCTCCTAACTACAATGAGAACACCAGAATGACCATAGTCCAACCCCGACCTCTAGGACCTCCCCGAGCCTCACAAACATATCTATACACTTTCCCAACCGGAGGAAACCTCACAATATATGGGAGACTCGAACTATTGTGGTACTCTGTCAAAGGGGTGGATCTCCAACTTTCCTGTCCTATCTACCAGCTGACTGGTAGTGTGGCAAGCAATCAATGTAACAATCTCCTCTCCCCATAACCCTATCATGGCCTAATAAGGAGTAGCCTCCATGTCTCGGTGGTAAAGAGGCCACTGGCTGGTGAGGTGCTCTAAGAACAATCATCCCTATCCACCTCACCGCCCCGAAGTCCCCAAGATCCTCTACCCGAACACCTCTCCCATATGGAATGATGTGCTCATACACCCAACTCATGACAAGAGTGGAGTGGCTCAGTGACTGTCCTTGTAGTCTGACCACCCTGTATAAATGATGGTAGGTGGTCCCAAGGATGTCTTCTCTCCAAGCATAAATGAAGCCATGGCCCTAAATCTGTAATGATGGGAGCTAAGAAATATAAGAGAGTGTCCCTCCTTGTCCGCAATCAATCTCGAAGCAAGGATTCCCATGATATCCTTGCGGAGCATAGGAATATCTGACTCAACAATGGAGTGGACCTTCACCCCCTTCTTCAACCCCATGGAAACAACAAAATCCCCCATATAAGTGGCCCACTGAGCCACCTAAGATCTCGACACTGCTGTCTTGAGAGACATCCGCCTCCCAAGAATCGAGGCCCCCAATATGTGATAAACATTCTCTAGGGTGATGGTCCTCGAAAGTGTTTCGATCCACATCCTAGTATGAAAATAAGTCACATAATATGTGACTAGTAGGTGTAATGTGAGGAACCTGTGTGATCCTCCAAATACTAGCCCTTTGTAGAGTGTCTCGCTCTATCTGGGTCAGTGCCTCTAACACTATTGGGAGCCAATCACACTCCCTCTCTCGGCTCCATCTGATGTACTCCTCCTTCTTCTACATCCACCCAAAAACATAGAAAAAGAGTAAGTTAGTAACAAAATCTGACTAGAAAAGCTAACAAGAACATGTAAAAATGCTAAAAATGCAAAAACAAGTAAATAAAACATCTTTTTTTGCATTCTATTGTGAACCGCTGCCCTGTGTAGAGTGGCGGTTCCATAATCGCCACCTTCTAGGGTGGCGGTCCCGTAACCTGCCACCATGTGCAAGGTGGAGGTCCTCTCCTAAAGCCGTCAACAACTCGGAAGCCCTAAAAATGCATTAAAAATGCACAAAAATTGTAGGGTACTGCACTGTCAGCAAAGATGTTACACATACCCTAATGATGATACAGGTCACCTCACAAAGTGTTCGGGATCCGTAAAATCTTTCCAAGTATATGTTTGTATCTCGTATGCCTCACTCAGCCTCTGCATGCTTTGTTCGCCCTCTACCCCTCTTTTTCCTTACAATTTGGTCTTAAGTTATGAGACCACCACCCTACTTGGGTGGTGGTCACGTGACCGCCGCCCAAGACAGTCGGCGGTCCCAGAACCGCCGCCCGTGCAGATCGGCGGTCCCGTGCGTGTTTTCCAAAGTTCCAATGATCACATCAAACATAAAACTTCAATTTCTATCAACATTTTTCAACTACTTTGCTTTGCAATTATGTTTTGGCCACCCTGTGAATAGTGTTTTCACTTTGTTTAATGGTAACAGAGTTCCATTCCAAGTAACCTTCTAGTGAATGTATTTTCTATAAATAGCTAGCTTGTTTTCAAACAAATGGCCCCTCTCCTTCTCTATTTAATCATTCATTATTTTGAGTTTCTTGCTTAGAATTCCAATAGTTTCATGTTTTACATCCATTGTTGGTCTTCCTTTGTTGTTTAGAGGTCATTCGATCTTCTTGTTTCAATCTTGCTTCATTGTTGTTCCATGCAAGTCAGTTTAGAATAAGATAGTTTCATTCTTAGATTGGAATCCATTTAGAGTTATAAGTTTTGTTTACTCACAAAATATATTTTCTAGAACTCCTAACGCATTTGTGTTGTATTCCCGCAATAAATCCCGCTAGGAATTACATAGTCAAGCTCTGTTCACTTGCACTATCTCTCTCTTACTCGCATTGTATTCGGTCTATATCCAAAGCTGCCATTGTTCGAGTACCTTATTCTGTTGATGCTATCATATACATGCTTTTCTGGATTCAAGAGAACATGAAGGAATGAGGAGATAAACCTAAGGGGATGAAGTCACACACAACTAGATTTACCACTATTCTATAAACTCCAGGTTTAAGCTATCAAAGTTCTAGATACATCGTATCAAATAGAGTAGTAAATTATTTTATTTCAGTCAAAGCTCACTCTTGATATCTCCAGGAAACTATAGGGATTGATAGTTTCTGAGAAACTGTGATTCATTCCCCACTTCTGAGGTAGGATCGAGAGTCTTTCAATTTAAAACAATTAGTTGCTTAGATATTTAGGATAAATTCACAATTGCACAGGTAAATAGCTACACCAGATACGTTTCTTTTTTAATTCTGTTACTAGATTAGTTGTCCATTTTTGAAATATATTAGAATAGATTCTCTTTTAATTTTGTTAAAATACTTCATTGAAAATACAAAAAAAAAAATACATGCATAGTGTAGATACATCTTTCTTAATTATTTTATTAGTTTTAGTTAAAAGTTGAATCCTTTTGCATGACAATCACGGGACCTAGAGAGCCTAGATAATATATATTTGAACCAATAGTGTCTCAACCAAATCTCCCCACAACACTAGTTGTTATAGATCAAGACCTTAGGATACGGGTCTTTCGAGCAACGCAGTAAACCTACGAGCAATTAGTGAACAACGAGAGAGTTAAATATTGAAGATGAAAAGGCATACACATTTTGGTCAAAACATCCTAACTATAAATTGCCTTGATAGGATATCCGTATGATCGTATAAGGACTCGCAAGAGAAAAAATAGTTGGTTGCGATCCTTTAGTTCCATAACCCAACGCGGAGACCTCCTCATTGACATAGATACTAGCTTGCGCATTCAAGTTGCGTAACACCCGTAATGTAATCTGAGAAAATTACACAAAACTTCTAGTTCTAAACATAGAGGCTGAAAATGCGTATGATTATTGGATAATCAGAAGGAGAGATTAACTCTTCACATGACCATAGGAGGTCTGACACAACCATAAACTTACGGTTGTGATCCACAGGTCCCACAACCCAACAGCATATTGATCGATCAAACATTAATGATGGTTTACGAACACTAGTATTTAGGTCATCACCGTTCCTACCGGACATCATTACACAATTCTCCTTATTAAACATAGCAACCAATCAAGCTAAGGATTTCTAGACTAGACCAGAGAATCATCCATAAAACCCTAGAGAATCCACTACACCTCCCATCACCATTTTCATGACCTTGTCTAGAAATATACACGAAGCTCCCACATGTCACTTCCCATGTATCCAACAACCAATAAACAGGATCTCGATAGAGCTCGACATTGATTGGAGCCTCCGAACAACTATTATATCCAAACAATCCATTACACCAATTCAGGTTAGGAGGGCCTTCTTTGCCTTAGATTCGCATATTCCATTATTGTGTATTGAGGATATAAGATTGCCCCACTAGTTTTTCTGTATCCATATATATTCCACATTCACCGCCATCTCAAAGACGACCTCGGGAGGTTGGGTATGAGGAAGAGTTACTTGTAGATTCTCATGCTCGCATGATACTTTTCCATCGTCATGATTCCTCATCGGGCTTTGTGTCGGGACCCATTTCTCATTTCTGACTTATTGCCTCATCCTAAGTTACGATGAAGGGGGTGTTGGTGTGTGTTATTTTCCACATCATTAGGTGAGTCATCTCACTTAGGTGAGATTGTAGGTCCATGTGTCATTTAGGGGTCATTATGAGATTCTCTTATGCATCAGTGTGTCAACACGTCAGTGTGTTAGTGCGTCATATGTGTCATTGGGAGTTACACTTCTATTTTGGGAATGTAACTCCCCCTCTCTACTCGAGTTGTCATGATTACAGCAATGGGGGTTACTCAGCACCTCCTATATGTACACCTCATTTGATCTATGAGATAGAGGAGAGTTTTGTGGCTTATCGAGGTTCTTCCCATTTGTCAAATCTTTACATGCACATTCGGTTGATGCTCGCTCCTCCCGAGATCTCTTCACACTTCCGTTCACACATCTATTGATGTGCATGTCGTCCCTTTTGATCCTCACTTGCGGGTTTTAAACCCTCTTTCAAAACCTGCATCAGTTCATTCTCAAGTAATTCCATATGATGTAGTAAATATAATGTGGAAAAATCAACCGTGATAGACATTCTCGCCTCACATCTATAAATAATATTGTACGTTGAATTTCCAACTTATCTTTTAGAAGTCACTCTATCACCAAAAGTGCGGGATTTAACATCAAACACGAAGTTGTTTGGTTGTCCGTGAGTGTTCTTCTAATGATCCTCAAATAATTTTTGTTAGTACTTTCAACTAATCCATTACCTTGTCGGTAATAATTAGATGAAGTACTCAAATAAATGACATGCTTGACAACCCAATCAGTTACCTTTTCACCAAGAAATGCAAAGGCATTATCTGAAATGATAGTTTCTGGAACACCAAATCTGCAAATTATACCTTCGTAAAATGATAAAATTGAAGTCTCATTAGCTTCTTTCAAGGCTATTGCTTCAGTCCAATGTGTGAAATAATCAGTGACAATAAAGATCCACTTATTTCCTTGTCATGAATGTGGATTTTTCATGCCAAATAAGTCGATACCCCACTTTGCATGAATGGTTGATCCACTAAAATAAGCTACACGGGGAAAAGAAGCTAAACATTTTTTCCAACAAAGAATGCACACTTCTTACACTTTCTAATCCATTTAAATTATTCCTTGAATATGGTGGGCTAATAGAAACCAACTTTAATTATTTTTAAGGTTGTAGTAAATGCTTTGAAAAGTGGCCTCTTACAGGTCCTTCGTGAAACTTGGATAATAGTTGCTTCACTGTATCATAATCAATACATCGCAACCAAATTCCATTTATATCCCTTTTAAACAACACACCATCAATGAAAACATAAGGTAAAACATCAATCTGAAATATCTTGGTTTATTCTTTTCCATATCTTCTGGATAAGTATCGTCTTTATAAGTAATTAATCAAATCAATTATCTATCTTCATCCTTGATCTTCTAGATTGAGTTTTGGTTGTTGATTTTTAGGTTGTAAAAATATTTCGACTCATAATATGTGATTTCATCATGTTGTAATAATTTTTTTGATTCTCATGACCTATTGTTTTTCCATATCGAGAATCGAGATGTTCACACAATCCTTTACCTCGGATTAGTTTTGTAACATGGATGTCAACATAATACTCCATAACCTTTGTAATTTACCCCGATCTCTTCTCATTCAATTCTTTGTTCAACAAGAACACTTTAACACTTGGATGAGAGACTAAAACATGTATCTTATTATTGGAAAACATGTACTTGAAATTATTTAATCCTCTAACTACAAAAAGTACTTATTTTTCAAGAAAAATGTACCTTGTCTCGTAGTCATGTAAGCTCTGCCCAAAGAAAACAATTGGCTGCTCAATATTTTCATCATTAACTTGAGTTAATATGGTTGAAATGGTTTCATCTCCTGCAAGTGCATACATCATGAAATCCTTATCAAAATTTGGATTCGCCAGAGAAAGAGCTTGTTAAATAGATGTTTTTATAACTTCAAATCCTTTTCTTCATTCATTGGTCCAAGAGAAATTTTTATCTTTCTTTGAAATCCTTGTTAATGGTTTGACTAATGCTATAAAATCTTAAACAAATCTTCTAACAAAGTTGATTTTTCCAAGAAAACTTTGTAATGCTTTCTTATGATGAGGCAAGGATAGCTATGAAATTTCTTCAATTCTGAAAGGATCAATAGCTAAACCTTGTCTAGAAACAATATGTCTAAGTAATTTACCTTGATGGACTGAAAATATAAAATTTTAGGATTCAATGATATTCCAAACTACTTGCAAAGCTGAAAAGTCTGCCTTAGATGCATAAAATGATCATCATAATTCTTCGAAAATACAATAACATCATCTAAATAAACCAATATGCATTTATTTAATAGGCTATGAAAAACCATGTCCATTGCACGTTGAAACATTGCACCAACATTAGAAAGTCTAAAATGCATTCTTTTGTAAGCATAAGTACTCCACTTTGTGGTGAAAGTTGTTTTGTATCTGTCTTCTTCACGCACAAGAATTTGATTATATCCACTATAACTATCTAAAAGGGAGAACTTGCCTGATCCTAAAAATGTTCTTAAAATATTATCCATGTTGGGTAGTAGATAATAATCTTTTAATGAAGCCCTTTTAATATCTCTAAAATCCATGCATAGCCAGATTTCTTCATTCTTTTACGAATAGGCACATGATTAGCTACTCAACTTGAATGTTTAACTGGAAAGATAATACCTGATTCAATTATCTTAGATAACTCTTTTATCATAAGGGGTTCAATCTTAGGATTTACAGGCATTTTTTTCTCAACTGGTTTGGAATTTGGCTACAACTCTATGGTATTTTGGGCCAAACTGGGATCAAATCCTCTCAAATATTTGTATTTCCAAGTAAAAACATCTTTGAAATCTCTACATAAATTAATGAAAGACTATTTTTCAACTAAGGAATATACCTTTTTGATAAATAACTTATTTTCATCATCAACTAAGATCTCTTCGTAGTTTATCCTTTCTTAATTGATCATCGAAATGAAAATATCTTCTAATGTGACCAATCCTTGTGGCAAATGTTTTGTCTTCAATTGAACAATTTGGTCACCGTATAATTTTTTTCATTTTTCTTGATTAACTGCAGAAAATTACGCTTCTTGCTACAAAAATCTACAGATTTTCTCATCATCTTCAAAAACTTACCAGTTTTCTTCATTATCAGGTAGTGAAGGTATGATAACTAGCTTTATGTGTGGCTGCACTTTTTGTTTTCAATTTGTTCTAGCACCTCAAAGCTAGCACCAACTGCTACAAGTCTGTCTGCATGTTTATTTTCAGCTCTTAGAATAGATTGCATATTAATAGCATCAAAATCCTCCATTAAGTCTGAAAATCTATGCTTGTAAGATTTCAACAATGAATTCTTACACACATTAAATTTTTTTACTTGATTAATTACTAACTTTGAATCACCAAAAACTTGTAACATGTTGATACCTCTTTTTCTGGCCCATTGTAAGCCATGAATTAATGCTTCATATTCAGCTACGTTACAAGTACATGAGAATTGTAGACTTAGAGCTGAAAAATACCTTTCATTTGTAGGGGAAGTAAGCATCAAACCTGCACCTTGTCCTTTTTGTTCTTTGCTCCATCGAAATGAAGCTTCCATAAGCCTTCTGTTGTTTTTTCTATTTTGGACAACAAGGGGATTGATGCATTTTCTTCATGCAAACAATAAACACTAAATAAATCTTCTTCCGCTTCTTTAAAGGGATCATAAACATGTTCTTCTTGAGTTTTTGTATCCATAAATAGATTAGAAACACTATCTAATGCAGAAACATGTGTTGTGACGTCAAAATTAGACTGATCTATGGCTACATAATTTGCTACAAGATTTGAAGCATGAGGTTCAATATGAAATCTATCCAAAGGATCTGAATTGACTGTAACTTTAGTTCCATACCTTATAGTAAAGAATAGAAATGACCAATATGAAGAAAGATAACCTCCTAGCTTTTACGTGAAATCTCTTGATAAACAGAAAGCAAAGTAGGGACGTAAATCTACTTCTGTAACATCTTACAAGATAGAAATATTTTGAAAAACATGAAACGTTACCTCAAAATTTCTAATGATACCAACTATGTTAGTTATTGTACCGTATAGTTACAATACACTTTTATCTGTAGGTTCATACTGCAGGCCTAATTTTTCTACAATTACTTTAGGCATTACTATAATACTTGTACAATTGACAACCATGTAGTTATGAACTAAATAATCTCCACTAATCAAAGATAGATAAAAGGGTATTGGATTTTTAATATCATGAGAATTTAAAACGTTTTTATCATCCACTTAACCTCCTTCATGTGATCTTGCGTGATTGTACCAAGAACAATACTACTTTTTGAGCTTCTTTTCCTGTTGGTTTTGATGGAATCTACAACTTAGCAAGCTCATGAGCAAGTATCTCCTACTTTCCCGAATAAGCAAAGAATCCCATAATGAAATATTATTATTCTGCTTTTTCATTACCTAAAAATATTATAATAAACAACAATATTTGAAAAAGCTTCTACAATTTTAGCATCGATTTTAGCAAAATCTTACTCTGTTTCAACAATTTTTGAAATATGAGGTATGAATAATCTTCTAGGATCAGGTTGAAATTTTTTTTACTGCTCTTTAGGAGCTTAACCGCTTGTTGTTTTTGAAGGAACAACAAAGTTGTTTGCTATTTTTTCACCAGTACTTTACTGATTTATCTATGACCGTAGGAAAAACATTTCTATTTTTCTGTTTTCCTTTATCTTGAGCCCTTTCCTAAGACCTAGTAGTAACCGCGATAAAATATTCTTCTTCAAAATTGACTATGTTCTATTCAGTGATTTCTTATTCTAAGTATCTTGTTTCCCACCCTTCATTTGAGGAATAAATAATGCTTCGGATGGAGGTTGTGCAAGAAGTTTTATATTCAAGAATGCATTTAGATAATTAGAATCGAAATGAGCCTGATTACAAGGTAAACACCACTCTTATGAAGCCATGTTGACTGGAACAAAAGTGCTAGATGAAAAAGGAGCTTTAGGATCAAATTTCCTTGGATGATAAGGTTGTCTATAGTTCTGATTTTTCTGAAATGGCTGCCTATTATGCTGATTTTGTTGATATGAAGTTTGGTAAGGCCTGCTAGACTGGGTAACTTTATTGTCAATTGATGTTAGTTTGTTCCCCATTATCTACAAGGATTTAAATATGTAATTTGTATGTGTTGTAAGAACAGGTTCTATTATGGTAATGGACTGTGAAACATGTGCCAAATCTTCCATAAGAGGCATAGAAGGTCTTGGGGATAATTTACCAGCTTGAATGAGGTTGTTTTCAACCCTAATAGCAATATCATAAGCTGCTTAGGAGCATAGTTCCTCCCATATACTATATCATGTCTAAATTTTCACTATTTAAAGCTCTAAGATAGTATAGAAATGCATGATAAGCTCGATACTTAACACTGTCTCAATTCTAACCCAAGATCTAGAAAATATGATGTTAAAACTACCCCTAAATTCGGAGGAGCTCTTTTGATTGTAGACAACTATTCTATGAGAGATAAATGATCAAAATTGTCTTGAAATTTCTTAAGTAGTTTCTCCCCTAATTCATCCCAAGTTGTTATGCTCCCTATTGGTAAAGTTATGTACTATTGCAAATTTCATCCTTTAAATGATGCGGCTAAGAGTCTCAAGGCTACATCTTCATGAGTTACCTTTAGGACTGCATAAAGGGATATAATATCTTTAATATGCTTAGTAGGGGTAATCTGATTTTCACTAGTAAATGAAGGTAAACCTTTTAGGGAAGTAGTAGGTATATCATGATAGACTTGAATTACTAAAGGGATGCCATTAGTAAAGGTCAAAAAATTTACTAGGTGGTGGTGGTGGTGGTTTTGCATGATTACTGGGATTTGAACAACAAGATTAACATGTGGTGAAGGAAGGGGAGGGGGGTTGAAAAAACCAGACCTATTATAGGGTAAGGTATTGCCAAATATTCTTCTTCTTACATAATTTAAAGGTAATGAAATAAAATAAGGAATTCCTATTACCGACAATCTTATAGTCACTTTATGCATGGAACATGCTACAAAGCTGATCGATACTAACCTTACGAGTCACCAAATAATTTCTTTTGATTTTCAAAGGATTGTTGCAGCTTTGTTCTTCCAAAAGTGATTTTCTTTCATTGTAAATATGTTGTAAATTGTTGTAATCTTTTGCATATTTGATCCATGTCGTACAAGCCGTGCCAAAAAATGTTCTCTTAGAAGTGCACTCTTGTTAAGAGATGAAAGCAGGGGTTATAATATTAGCGTATCTCTCACATTCGTAGATATAATAAAAACACCTCGTGTCAATGGGTATACCTATATTTGAGGTGAGTCTCCGATATCAAGGTCGGTTCCTTATTAATGTATCATAAACTAAGTTTTTAGGTTTTGAGGGTAAAAGAAAAGATGATGTAATTGAATTCAAATGGGGTGATACACCAAAATTATTGATGGATTCGACTGATTATATGCACAATAAAATTGAGAACAAATTACAGATGCACGAACCAATGGTTTTTAGTAGAGTGTTAAAGCAAAACACTTATGTATTAAAGGATAAATCACAGCAACACAACAAGTTAAACATGTACACTAATAATATGCAGGAAATACAAGATTTGCCATAAGATAAAATAAATAAATCGGGAATTAACATTCACAAAAGATAATAGAAAGATACACACCACCGCAAATATTTGGAAAGGTAAAAACTAGTTCTCATTCAAGGGTAAAACTAGAAAACTTTTCTTTAGCACTCATACATCCAAAAATTCTTCCTTGTGCATTGTTATTGCACATAGTATATGACAAAAATAACGTCACCAAACCCCTCCTAAAGATAGGTTGTAGTCTGTACTCACCCATGCATGTTAATTTGACCCCTTTATCATGAATAAATAAAGGAATAAAAATAGACATGTTTGATTACAATGAAGAATTAATATCCTTAGTTACAAAAATATACTTATCCAAAGTGTCGTTGATTTCTATATTTTTAATACAATAAATCTGGGTGAATACTTTAGTTAGTTTTAATCCTTGCTTGATTTGCAAGTCTTCTCCAATGTGCATGCAACTTCTTCTTTGTCCTGTAGGTGATGATTTAATAATAATATTTTAATCCTTTAATGTGACACTTGCATATTCATCCATTTTCAAGGTTATTTCTGTCTTTTTCTCAGTTTTTTCCTTTTGTGATAACATGCAAAATTCTAATAAATTTGGTCCGGGATTATTACAAATAATCTAACACAATAATATCATAAAAAGATAAAATATAAAATAATATATAAAATTCTTCCGGATGATTTATTCATTGATAGAGAGTTTACAATGTATAGGAGGATTTTCTCCTTAATACAAGGAATCAACATCAATCATCAACAACTCTCGACCCCACATATATCTCTACATGAATCTCTCAAGCTCTTATTTTAGTGGTGAGATAAGCTCTCGTACAAAAATACAATCTTATATTATTATTAATGAGTTGTATTATCATGTCAACTCTATTAATAATAATATTACAAAGTTATGAGTTGTAGATATAACTCATCACACATATTATAATCACTATAATCTATTATAAACTAATTTGAGTACTAACAAAGACTATATATCTATAACATTCACCCCCTTAGTGTGAACATGGTGGAAAAACATTCACACACTTATTTAAAGTATGCTCACCCATGTGGCATGTCCAACTTTTCTCATGACCTTGATCAAATGAAAGGCTCTCTCCTTCCATGGTTTTAAACAGTCTCACCACAATCCTTGACATGATAGGAACCATCATCTCGTCCACCTCATTTGGTTTTTGGATCTCCCACAAACCTTTTCAAGATCCATGAATTGACTTACATTGGTGCTTTTGATCTTCTGCAATGTCCTGACATCAAGGGAAAATACAAGAAATATCACTCATGCAGAAGCTCACTTATTATAATAGTTGAACATGTATGATCCATCCGCTTCTTATTTTCAGAAATTAAAAAAAAATGAAATAAAATGCCACAACACCATTGTGTGACCCCGTCACTTGCGATTGACAAGAGTTTGTTGATTGACCTCCTTCCTCTGTTTCCTCCATCCTACAATGGATGATGCTTAGTAAAAAAATCTTCATAATTATAACTCATTGTCATAATTCATTGGTTCTTCCTTATCATAATATTTTTCTTGATCAACATCCATGGAATTCTCTTATAGTTTCCCATCAAGTAGGTCTTGAGCTCTCAATTTTAAATTTACAACCATATGACTAGGGTTTTTACAATAGTAGTATATAAAGCACTTATTTGAATGTTGATCCTTGATTGGAAGAAGATTTAAATATTCTTTTAAAAAATGATTTGTCACCTTTATTTTTTCCATACAAAGAGACACTTTCTTCTAGATCAATATTATTTTTTTCTAATGTATCAATGAAGAAATTAAATCTTTTAGGCTCGGATTTATTTTTCTTAGTATAAGAAATATGTTGGAATTACTTGGTAGGCATGCTATTTAGTAATACAAATTTTAAATCATCATCGAGCACATATACTTTTATCCTCGCTAATTGTTTAAAATGGAGTGAAACTTACTTATGTGTTGCACCTTGTTGTCACTTTCCTCCATCTTGAGTCCAAACAATATTTGTTTGAGAGATACTATTGTGCTTCCTATTTGGGATCCAAAAAGCTTGTTCAATGTAGTCCATATGACATTTGAACTTTTTGATAAGTCTATATGATGCAAGTAAGCATCAGATAATCCTAGGCCAATAATTTTTGTAGCTTTTTGATCCTTGCTTTCCCATTTGGTGGCTTCATCTGCATCAATTGGTTTTGGTATTTTACCATCGGTAATTTCCCACAATTCTTTATTAATTAACAATAATTGGGTTCAAACTTGCCAGGTATGGAAATATTTACCTTCAAAATTTTCAATATGACTTAATTTTTCCATTATGGGTGTCAAACTCAGTCGAAAATGCACCCTTACAATAAACTAAAAAAATGAAAGTAAAATTTTATTTTCAATTGATAGCAGAAAGCATATGATCAATGCAAAGATATCGAAAAACACATATTCTTTAAAAACCAACATCTTAATATGAGTTACCAAATGGAAATTAATGGCAACTACAAATTTTAAATCCAACATCTTTCCGGGTGCCTTTTAAAAAATTGAAATTTTTAAAATGGATTTTTTTATTTCTGTACTTGTGTTTTTTATCACTAAATCCAAAAATGAAAAAAGAAATGGATAAGTAGATTTGTAATTAACGATTTGTCGTTCATTCATACAAACAAATTCACCACTCATGGAACTCACTTTCCACAATTGCATGATTTTTCAGGGAACTTGCATCGCAGATATAGGAAGGTCTATGTCTAAATTCAGGTGTAAATGGGTGAAGTCCAAAATAGAAAATGTGGATGAATGGAAATGCGCGAGTCCACACTTCAAAAAACTCAATTGCACAATGATCAATGGAAATATAGAATTTTAGGATTTATAGTAGATAATTCCATGTGGAAAGGAGGATCTAATGCAAGCTTGTGAGTGACATTGATAGCTAGGAATGCAAAGTTTTTAGCCAAGCACAGAAGACCAGAATAAAAAACGAGCTTACATGTAAATATAACCTCCCAGTCATGCATGTAGTAACAAATACTTTGATGATTCACAAATACATATGGAATTTTTGACTCTCATTTCTCGTCGCAAGAACCCTAGTGCTCTGATACCAAATAATAAATTTGGTCTAGATTATTACAAATAATCTAACACAATAATATCATAAAAACACAGAATATAAAATACTATATAAAATTCATCTAGGATTATTTATTCATTGATAGAGATTTTACAATATATATAGGAAGATGTTCTCTTTAATACAAGGAGTAAACATCAATCCTCAACAACTCTCAATCCCACATATATCTCTCCATGAATCTCTCAAGCTCCTATTCTAGTTGTGAGATAAACTTACGTACACAAATACAATCCTATATTATTATCAATGATTTTAATTATCATGAAAACTCTATTAATAATAATATTAAAATGTTATGAGTTATAAATACAACTCATCACACACATTATAAACAATATAATCCATAATGAATTAATTTGAGCACTAACAACAACTATATACCTATAATAACTTCCATCTATGTAAGAAAAAAATAATGCATTTATCTTCATACTTAGAAAAATTATTCAACTCCATGTGATGCAACTCGTGCACATGTGCACGAATAATGATTCCTCCTTACACTTTGAAGACTATAAAACATCTTGTATCCATATTTGAGTAATTACTTTCAGATGCCCTTTGATTTCATAAATTAAATGGCATTGTGATTCTATTGCATACTGTTGTATATATCTCCCCCCGGGGAAATATAGACAAACAGGAGATTATGGGAATCAAAGAAACTCAAAACCTAAAATTTATTTACACCGCCAAAGGGTATAGGTTGAAGGCACACATCAGAAGGTGTCGACACGAAAAAAGTCGCGCCCAGTGGCACAGGTTGAAGGCGCACATCAGAAGGTGTCGACACGAAAAAATTCATGCCCTGGCGCAGGTTGAAGGCGCACATCAGAAGGTGTCGACACGAAAAAATTCATGCCCAGTGGGTACAGGTTGAAGGTGCACATTAGAAGGTGTTGACATGGAAAAAGTCACTCCCATGGCACAGTTGGAGGCACAAAGCGGAAAATGTCGACATGAAAATGGATGCGCCTATGGCGCAGGTAAGAAGATGTCAACATGCAAAAAGTCGCACCCAATGGCGCAAGATGAAGGCACACATCAGAAGGTGTCAATAGGAAAAAATTCATGCCCATGGCACATCTTCATGAGGCACATCTTCAGGAGGCATAACATTTTGAGCATTGACACCCCGACAGGAAGCAAACCCTGACCCAGATATTCAAATGGCCATAACTTTTCACAGGGAGCTCGGATTCATGTAACGTTGGACTTTTTGGAAAGCTTACAAGGTCCTACATCCAAATGCAACTGGATATGTTTAATTGGGTGAGAAAAATTTCTTCAAAATGCAAAATATGGTTCGCCATTTTTTGGGTTTGCTAGGGTTCTCACCTACCACCATAATGAGATAAATTAAATACAATCTGGAGGTGGTTGGGGTAGATTTGGAATTCCTCTCTGTTCCCTCTCTCATTCTTATTATAAATTGTAAGGAGGGGCTTCTTTATAAAGGTTGGACATTCTTGTTTTGCCCCTCCCTTCTTCTCTTTGGCAAGTGAATTTGTGGAGTTCAAACCTCCCATCTAAAATTGTAATGCAACTTTGCCTCTTGGCATTTTGTAGTGTATTGTATCAATATTTGGAGAAAATAATGCATGTTTGTGGATCATCCTCAACCCTCTCTATGTTCATTTGCATCCTCCTGATCTTTCACTGCAAATTTAGTTATCTGTGCATGATCTTGCATTACATTTTAATGGTTTGTGTTTATTGGCAAGACAGGTGTTCTTCATTCCTCGGAGCATCACCTTTGTTAGTTTAGGTTTATTTTTATGCATATTCTTACTCTGTCTCCTTGGAAAGTTATATTAGGTTTTGAGTAATCCCTCCGCATTTTTTTTTGTGTGCATCTAAACAGAGGAATAGGAACCGGCCTTCATCCGGAGAGCTTTCCCGATTCACAAGGTCCCACACTTGGGAAAAGCTCCATGTTATGTAATCACACTGAGAGTCTCAACCCATCAAGTTGTAGACATTTAGGGGTGTTTTGATTCACCATCAACACATACCTTATATTTTGTTGTGCAAAATTACTTTTGAAAAGACCGTGAAACAATTAGCTTTGACTTGAAGATATGTATTGTTTGTAAATCTTGACTACCGATTGTGCTCTTCATGGATATATAAAGGTATATGAATCTATATATACATGTCATTGTTAAATATGGATTCCTCCACATTTTATTTCTTCATGCTTTACTACTTGACTTTGTCAAATTGTGCTCATAGTTGAAAAATGTAGCTTTAAATACTTGCAATTTGATGAGCTATATCTGTAAAGATCCCTTTATGGGACTGAAATTGTTTCATAAAAATCAATATTTCTCTTGTTCTGATTGAAACACATTTGTTTGAATGTTGATTATATAATTATTTTTTTCAACTGAAATCTTGTAGAAAAATCTATATTTCTTTATTTCATGGATTTGTTTCTTGACGCTCCCTGAGTTGATTTCGAGTTTGTTTTGAGATCTACATTTGATTTTTGGGTTTAACCTCGACATGAAGATAACTCGAGTTTTATTTATTTATTCTTTTTGGTTGGTAATCGAACTCACTTTCTGAATATTGAAATCCTTCATCTCGTGTGTGTAGCATACTCGTAATATTTTATCTTTTTCTACCTTGAACCTTAGAACTTTGCACTCTGTTTCACTTTTATGGCTTCATGAAGATGATATTTTTAGCATTTTTAATCTGATCTTTGGAACTTAAAATGATAAATGTTATCTTTGTAGCTTTCATAGTTCCTTTGTCTTACTATGATCATGTTATGAAACCAAAAAATGCATCTTCACTTTATAAATCATAAGCAAGTTAATAGTGGATTCTTTTTTAATTGAAAAATATGTACTCCTTTTCTTATTTTGTAGTATCGAACTTTATTCTACAATGAATCTAAACTTTGATTGATATTGTCATTCCTTGATGCTCCTTGATTTCACTTCAAATATGTAAAGTATGACTGTTATAGAGCTAAATTTTACCATTGGGTTTGTACAACTTTTTTGACATCTGCTTCAATTCAAAAGGTAAAATGTGTTTTCAATCCTTTTCTATTTGATTATACTTGGTAATTGTCATATATGTTAACTGTTAATATCACCTTATCATATATTGTAATTGTTTGATAATTTGGTTTAGTAATATGCAAATTTAATCATGATTTTTACTGTTCAAGATGTGTGATTAAAACCATACTCCACCATTGACCTATTCATTTTCTTTGGTGAAAGTTTCTAGTGTCCTGATTTAATTTTTTTATCATTCATTGATGAAACTTAGTTAGCTAGTGGCCATCTTGATCTGCAACTATGAATTTGTATTTCCCTTTTGAATTAAAAATCTCTATATTCATTTCTTCACTTCTCTTGTAACCTTTTCATGAATTTCTGAGTCATTGATGTTTCATGAATTTTTCTAAGTATAGAGCTTCTTGATTCAATTTTTTACTTGTTGTACTTGATTATCCTGAAATGAATGCATTACTTTGATTTATCTTTAAAGAATGTGGTACCTTTTTATCTGAATGTTGTAGTTTTAAAACACAAAAATAAGTGTTTTTTCTTTCTTCTTACTTGTACCTGCACATTTACACAAACTAGTTAGAAAACATTAGGCTTTTTTGCCTCTCTTGTGTTCCATAGTGATTTTATTTTCTCTCCTTTCTATCTGTCATGATTATTGTGAATTCCATGAGCTTCTGCAATATAGTACTTTCTCAATTCCATATCTATTACTTTGATGTATCTTATACCTCTTGATATTAGGAGATTCATTTTCCTGAAGCTGGATAGCACATGAGTGTAGATTAAAACCTAAACTCTTTAATCGGTGTCTTGTATTTTGTCCTTTTAGGTACATTGATGGGGTAGATGATTTAGAAGATAAAGATGGAGTTGGGCCCAAGCAATGACGACTAGGAGAAAACCCAAGTAAGTTGTTTTTAGATTTGTGCACATGTATATTTTATTCAATATTTATAAGTTACATCCCATGGCTTGTGTGGGAAACATTAAATTTCTTCATGAATAAATGACATTAATTTCTATAACTAAGTTGTATACTTCTTTATGCATTCATCTTTTATGATATGTATTGATTTTATAATGAAATAAACAACTCAATCACATGATTAATAGTATTTAAACATAAAGAAATAATGATATTTGATGTACCTGTAACTTAATAATGAACTCTTCTGCATGTAAACTGCAACCTTGTTTGTTGTTTTTGAGTTTAACATCTCACCTAAACTGTGATTCCCACCTTCATCAAGGTAATGCATTGGTCCTTTAGGGATTTTGTGTTTCCTTGATGATGACGAACATGAAATGGCTGCCTATGTGAGGTTTTACATTCTATAAAATCGAGACATAGCTGTAGATTGCATGTTGTTAATCAATTATTGCAATGAAAAATGTAATAAAAGTGTATGAATTTATTTTAGTTACATCCATCTCATCAACACTTCTCATTTGAAATTTATTTTTGAGTTTCCATTTTTGCACGAGTGCAAGAAATATCAATAGGATCTTATAGTAACTTCCACATGAAATTTTTATCTTTTAGCTCGAGTAAAGATTGAGTCAAAAAGACCCCTTGAGAGAATTTTTGAGGGATTTTAATTGGATTCGGATGGGCTTCTTTGACACAGGGGTCAAATTTATGTGAATAAAGATGGAGGATTACGACATGATATATTAGTATAGGCCCATCATGAACCTTATTCAACCCATACATGGGTGAAGAAGATGCACGCTACATTGAGATAATTATATCATTGGAGACGAGTTCGATGGATATAGCTCGATATGTTTCTTGTTGTTTGGAGTATCATAAGATTAAGGCCAAGAATCGACATCTAGCTGGCATTTTTTTCCACATAATATACTAGAGTGGAAGTGGGAAACCATTTCCATAGGATTCATTATTGGGATACGATGTCGAGATATCACCACGACACGATCATCGTTATGGTCAATAAATTGATAAAAGTGACTCATTTTTCTCCGCTTTGAAAACCGCCTATACAAATAGTGTAGTGGCATGAGTTTTCGTGGATGAGATAATAATAATTCATGGGATTCCATGGAATATTATCTGTTACAATGATCCTTTGTACACCTCACATTTTTGGACCACCATGCAGTTTTCCCTTAGAAAAAAGATCAATTTATGTACAACTTATCACCCGAAGATAGATGGTCAGATAGAGTAGGTGAACCAAATACTTGAGGATATGATTTTCATGCACATTATCAACCATCAATTTTATTGGGAGGATTATCTATATCTGGTAGAGTTTTCATACAACAATAACTTTCATAGTTTCATTGGCATGACACTATTCTAGGCTTTGTATGGCGAGAGAGTGCGGGACTACTTTGAGTTGGGATGGGTTAGAGGATAGGGTCACTCTTGGAGCAGATATGTTATAGGACATGGAGAAGTAGGTCACTTTGATTAGGTAGAGGTTACAGGAGGAACATGATAGGTAGAAGCAATATGCAAATCAAGGAGGAAAGACCAAAGTGTTGTTGTTGGCACGAAGGTGTTTATTATAGTCATACCTCATAAGAGTCCCATATGTTATGGAAAAGGCTCTAAGCTAGCTCCAATATTTGCAGGTCCATTCCGGATATTGGAGTGGATCGGTCCCATATCCTACCACTTAGCTTTGCTACCCATCTTGTCTTGCAAATATGATTTTTTCCATGTTTCTGTTCTTCAAAGATATATACCAAATCCATCTCATGTCTTGGATTGGACAACTTTATAGGTGTAGGGAAGGGACATGTGACTATATAGCCCATGCAAATCATAAAGCCTAGGACCCTAGGCCTTCGAGGGAATGATATTTATCATGTGAGCATCTAGTGGGATTGATATGAGCGGACATTAGCTATATGGGAGGACGTGAATTTTCTTTGGGCCCACTTTCGATACTTTTTCCAGGTGACTTACAAGAGGAATTTGAGTCTAAGAGGAGGGGGATGTAGTATCCACTCCTCTTCGACACTTATTTATGCTTTTATCATGTTTATTAATTGGTTATAGAAATGGAAATTATTATTATATTTTGATTAGCATGTTTATAGACAATATGGACATTTTGATTATTGATATGTTGTGACTCATATTGTGGATGGTAGGGACTCCTAAAGGACATGGATAGATATTTTAGTACTTGATGATGATCTAGTGTTGTTACTTTGTTATATAGTGACACTTTGTATTCTTGACCTATTGATTATTTTTATATGATTAGACTAGTCTTACAATCTCATTGATGTTGGTGAAAATGGTAGAACTAAAATGTTGAGAAATTGCAAACAATTGATAAAATTTCTTAACCTTGATGATTATTTAGCTATGTTATAGGATGATGTTAATTGATGAATATGTATGTGTTTTATTGCTTGATGTAATTTATATGACCTTGAGGTCAAAGGGCTCTTTTTTTATTGTTTACGTGAAAAATTATATTATAATAAAAAGGAAGGGGCTAGGAGACTAACCATGGAAGAATATCGGATGTTTGTAGCAAGGTCACCTTGGCAACTTTGTGTTCGTGTGAATTTTCATGTTATTTTTGAGTTCTTTGGAGGTCACCATGGGGGTGACCTCATATGTGACAATGGCCTTTGTTGCTTTTCCCTTTTTTATTTTATTTATCGTTGTGTATGTGATTTCTTTATTGTAATGTCTAATCACTTTATTGTTGTTTAATTATTGTGCTCATGTTGAGTTAATTAACCTTATGAATAATGCTAATTAGAGATCTCGGCCAAGTGGACATTTATTGTGGTAGATAGTCCTTGTTATCTTATTCATGTTTCATGGATTCCCTTTGATTTTGAGTTGTGTACTAAACCCCATCCTTCAAATCACGAATTTGGACTTTGAGCCCACTTTTGAAGGCTTGTGGGAAAAGTTATGTTTTTCCCATACCTCTTAAAACTTCCTATTAACCATACGTATGAAGGGAGGGGTCAAAATTAGCCCGATTATGTGTTTTTGAAGGAAAAAGAGGTAATTAATTGCACTATCTTAAAAACTTTTTAATTGTGTCCTTGAAAGTATGGAGTAGTGGTTTGTGTGTTGAAGGAATTTTTCATATCCTTACCTTACCCATTTATGAGTCTTGGTCCTTGTGTTTGACTTGTGATGTGGATTGGAGGAGTAGTGATGTGGCATCCTAGATGGATCCACCTCACCATCGTCTCCATATTTTCTATTTATTGGAGTTATTTTGGAGTTTTGGGGGTTACTTGGTTTGGTTACACACTTGCATATTTTGGTGATTTTTCTTGGTTACTTGTTTTGGAACTTGGGAGCTTTCTTTTGGAATTGGCTTGGACTTGGAAAATCTTGGAGATTTTAGCTTGAAGATTGAAGGTGTTTGTAATGGCAAGGTAGGGTCTATACCTTGCATTTTATTTCATTGTTTGTGTGGTGTGTTGAAACGTGAATTAATTTATGTGAATATGTATGAGATTGGGTATTTTTGACCTTAAGTAAGGTTAGGGGAGAAATAAAATGGGACCATTTGGGAGGAAAAGGGAGTTATGAGTTATTATGGAGTGAGTGTGATTAGGGTATCCCACCTATGGGGAGAGAACAGTAAAATATTGCTACATTTTGTATATTTTGAAATGGGGAGAGATAAAGATATTTTGAGTATTTGTGATGTGTACTTGTAGGTTATTGGGTGGACCCCTATTTCACTTGGGAGGTAAAAGGAGGTGATTCCAATATTTTTCTTCTCCTTTGGCTTAGTTTATAATCCTATGTGCTGGAAAGTTGTGTATACATACTTTTATTGCTATTGTGCTTGTATGTGTTGCAAGTTTTGTTGGTATGAATGTATGTATTATTGAAGCCTTTGTCAAGAGTTTCCATGGTTGTAAGCATTCCCTATTTCTCCATTTTTGGGGCTCTAGAGACAATGAGAAGGTAGGAATCACCTTCTCATTGGAATAAGCTTGGGAGGAGAGTGTTGCCTATGCACCCTTCCTTGTTGTGATTTTGAGATGAGGAAAAGAAAGAGCTCAAAGTTGATGCCTTAGATAGAGTTACTATGTGTTGAGACAAAAGAAAGAGTTATATTTTTGTATATTTTAGCATGTTGTCTCCACCTTTGAGTAGAGGGATTTTGTATACTTGTATTGTTAAGAGAGATCTTGTAAATTAATTATCAAATTATGTATTGTAATGGTTGAAAGAAGGAAGTTGTAAGTTGTATTTCAATGGAATGTAACTCCTTTCAAATCTGTAATTTCCTCAAAAAAATTGCATTATGCCTTCGTTTTGAAAATAGTTTTCTTGCCTTGAAACATATGGAGATATATGTTTCTTTTCCTTTTGAAGTATTCTTGTCAATCTTGGTTGTAAAAGAAAAGTGAACTTACATTTGAGTTATGTTTATACCTTTCATCCTCTTTCAAATAAGTGTGTAAAATGGTAGTATCTTATTATGGTTGTTTAAAATTTTACAACATTGCAAAACAAACCAACATATACCATTAGTTCCTTTGGATCAAATGAATAAGTTTGTTTTAAATTTTACTTGTGTATTTTGTTAATGAAACCAATAACTTACAACTTTGTAATTATATATATATATATATATATATATATATATATATATATATATATATATATATATATATATATATATTACAAAATATATATGTTTATATATATTCTTTTATAAAATATTTTTTTACACAAAGGTGACCGATGTCGATCGTTCAATTGGCATTAGAAAAATAGAAACCAACATCAATTACTTTGAAACACTCGTATACAGCTCATACTTTCAAATTATTAGAATTAGATGCCAATATTACCTTGAAATAAAATACAAAAACTATCGATGTAATGCAAACATCATTATACCTAGATATATATAAATGTATATATTAGTGAATATATATATTTATCTAGAAAATACACCAGATTCTTAGAGACCGAGTCGTGAATGTGAATTTCGTCGATGTACAACAGAACCGAGCAAATCGATGGTTAAGTGACCAAAAATGGTTTCTATGCGTGAACCTTTTTTTTTTAAAAACCATGTTTTTCAATCTAAACTAGCATCTTAAATGGAAATGAATAAACAAAATTTAGATCTATCTTATATATATATATATATATATATATATATATATATATATATATATATATATATACATATATACATGCATGTTAATATACATATAAGTGTATATTCGTCTAAGTTCAACTAAAATAGATTTACCC
Organism: Taxus wallichiana var. yunnanensis; assembly: GCA_018340775.1. NCBI lineage: Eukaryota > Viridiplantae > Streptophyta > Pinopsida > Cupressales > Taxaceae > Taxus > Taxus wallichiana. Next base: position 725,077,097 of record CM031244.1, read on the forward strand.
AAATGATGATACTCAATGAAAATTTGAGCAAACAAATGCCCACAACCATATCTTGGTAGGATCCTTAAAAAAAAAGGAAAAGAGAGATAAAATGACATGAAAAACCCTAAGAACAACTAAACTAAAATGGAGAGCAAAATGGAGGAAGAAATTCTTCCCATTTTCAAATCTAGAACAAAAATTCTCCATGGTTTCCCCTCAAGCTTTCATGGCCTCCACCTCCTTCAACCTACAAAACCCAAATGATAAAATGAAGAGATTAGGGAAAAGAAAAGAATAAAAAGGCAACATAAGGATATTTAGGGATTTTAGGAAAACCTAAAATCTAAGGGCCCATATTGATTTAATCCTAGGGTGGAGATTTGACCCTACACTTTTAAGTTGTGGATAATTTTATGGGAATGGGTATTTTAAAATTAAAATGAATGGGTATTGTTTAATAGGGTAATCTAAGAGACTTTACACATGGTTGTTAGTGGGTTAGAATAAGTGGTGATCATTTTGGTAATGGGTCAATAGATAAATAAAGAATATTTTATTATTGGTTAAATAAATAGATGTTGTGTAGGAGCATTCTAGATAAGTTATTAAAGGGGGTTAAAATAATTAAAAGAAAAGGTATAGTTAACTAAATAAAATTAGGAGCAATGGTCATTAAATATTTAGGGAAATTTATTAAAGTAGACTTTGGAAATGACATTTAATAAATTTAAGGGAAATCTAAGAGGATGAAACAATGGAATTAATTTAGCAAATATTCAAACAAAGCAATCGAAATTACTAGAAGGATTTTAAAACTGTAATAAATTTTTGAAATAAATAATAATATTCAATTTATAAATTGGTTCCAAATACTCTATGGATGTGTAGAAATTATTAACAGGAATTGATTGATCATAACTAATGTTTATCACCCTTCCAACATTTTAAAAAAAATCTCATAATTTTCCCTAAGTAATTAATGGAGTTGACTTGGTTTTGGTGGATCGAACTGTGGGCATTACAAATGTTTGGTAGAGGTAAAATAGTATGAATTTTTAATTTGTATTTTTACTATATTAATTTAGTTTTTTAGATCTCATGAAATATAACAATAATCAGTTACTTATGAAGAGCTAGTACCTATATTGGTCTATCGCAAGATTCATTGTTTGTAGTTTTTCTTTCATAAAATAAAATTGGAGGAGATTCCCTCTTTCATGAACCAATTATGACCACACCAATATATCCATAAATTCGATGAGTGCTAGAAATTGGTGGTTGGTAATTTAATAAAGGTAATTTGAACAAGATCAATCTATTCCAATTTAGACGTAATACTTCTCGTAATACTCTTAGATCTAATAAAGTTGGATGGCATTAAAGATAGTACACGTAAATAAGAATATGCAACCATTATCACACATTAGCTAAGGATAATATTTTAAAGAAAATGAAACAAAAATAAAAATGATGATATCCTAAATAATCCGAGTTAATCCCTAGAAGGCTACAAACAATGCAAGTTCACACAAAGTATACAAACCATATTATGGGTGACTGATATGAAAATGATTTGTATATGGGCTAAGATGGTAACTAACATTATCATTTTCTCTTCTCAATGATATAGATTAGGATATTGATACAAGACCATTCAAGGCGAACATACACATGAAGATATAGTATATTAAGTAGTGTATTAGTGTTGGATATACACTACGATAACCCAAACTCAACGAAAGGTATGTGGTTTTGAAGCCTATGTATAGGTTAGGGGAGAAGGTCTTATGAGGATCATAATGTTGTAGGAATAAATAAGGACACAAATACATGTCAAATATTTAAGGTAGGGTTATAAATAAAGAGGTACATATAAAAAATGGATGATGATAAAAATAATGTAATAAACAAGAATATGCTACTCTACCATAGTTTAGAACATGATACATCAATCATAAATAAGGAAAAATATAAATTTAGATTTAAAGTGAAATGATAGATAGAGATCTAATTAGCTTCAAGAAGATGCCATCAACGCATTAACCATCCGGTGGTTAGTAGAGCCTTATGAGAAAATTGTTTTGTATGGATCAAAAAAAGGATATGAAGAAGATCACCCGACTAAAACACATTTATGGCTCCAAAATATTGGAAAATTTTGTTGTTGAAAATTTTATTCTTGCATATCATAGTGACCTAATTCTCGATTAGAGACCTCTAGTGTAAGCTCCTCTAAAACATAACTTTTAATACTTTAAAGGGAAATTTTGATGAGCAATGGTAAACTAATATACATTGTATAGAAAATGGTTACAATGAATTTGGAAATCTCTAATGGATATTCCCTTCCCCAAGCCCTGAAAACTTTAATGGTGATTGAATTCAATTATAGAATCAATCAATTATTTCCTAAAGATGATGACATTGTCTAGGTAGAATCCAAATCAAGGAAATACACAATGGCCACAATTTGATCAATTCAATAATGGTGGATGAACATAACATTGATAGGGTTCTTCTTGAATTTTTGATACTAAGGCAAAAAATAAAGAAGAAGCCACAAAATAATATTGTTATCCAATTTTGTACCCCCTATAAATTGACTAAATTGTAAAATCTAGACTTGGGCAGTATGTTGGAGCCTCAGTGAATAAGTTAGATAAAATAGTGTATTGTGGAGATTCGAGTCACGGATGAAACAATGTAATGTGGTAGAATTGTAGGGATGCTACCAGTTGGAAATAGGTAAGTATACTACCTGGCTAGTAGCAAGTATGGATGTTATTGGCCAATGAATAAGTACGGATGTTCTTGGACGATATCATGAGGTTCTTTACCAGACAATATCATATTTAGATGCTACCTTTGTTTTCTTTTTGTTACATATTCAGATATTGTGTGTATTTCCTACTTCCAAGTTTCATTTTTTATGTGTTGTTAATGCGTGGTAAAGGTGAATGTACATGGTTCTTATCTCTGGCACATTTTTCTTCCCTCTCTCACATTTTTTCTCCCTTTTCTTACCCTTTTGGAGAGTTATCAAACCCCTTTTTTATAGTGCTATTACCACCCTTTTAGATTAGGATTTCATTTCCACGCATCTTTCTAACCCTTTGTCCTTCTAAACCTAGTCCATTGGAATGTGTAGATTATGATTAATTAGATTTTATTTTTGTTATAGGAGTAGTTTTAGCATTAGGAATAGGTAGAGGAACCATCCTTCTCTAGAGGTTTGTCTTAAGTAGCAAGTCCCACAACTTGAGAAACAATCCATTGTTACAAAAAAACACTGATTGTTCATTCATTTTGTGAAAAATCAAAGGATTTTCTTATAACAACTATAAAACCCATATAACACTATAAAATCAGTGGGAGTTTGTAAAATCCACGGAAATCTATAAAATCCAAAAAAACATTGTAAAATTCATCGAAGACTATGAAAATCCATGGAAGCCTACCAAAAGTTGGAGGAAGAGCAAAATAGAGTACACATTGAGCCAACAGAGTCACCACTAAAATAAGTAACTTCTGGTAATTAGCATACCAAGATACTTATTGTACTTAAATGTAATAGATAGGGTGTAAAAATAACAATAATGAGAATGAAATGAATAGAGAGAGTAGATATGACAATTAAATAATGAATTATGTAATTAGAATGTGTGAGATGAATGTCAAAAGGCATATGTAATATTTATATTGAATGAATAGAGAAATATGTTTAATGTAATGAACAATGTGTATTTTTATATGATTTACTTTATAATCTGAATTACACTCCTTGTACATCCTTAATGAAGCATCCACATTGGGGTTCATGGCCCTCTGTTCACTTTAAATATTAATATTTCTTCCAAAATTTTCATGACCCTCCCTCCATTCTAAATATTGATTTGCATCCTTTTGGATTTTTATCACGTCACTCTTGATATAGAATATCTGGTTGGAGAAAAACAATACAACTTTAGGGAAAAGTATAGATTTGTGACCTCTTTCATTAACATGCTCAAAACTACTATATCAAAACATTTCTCCTTTTATGTACGCTAGCACCAATCTTTCAACTTGGGCCATCAAGCTTATGAATAACTAGGCTATCCTTAATCTATTTCCTATATATGGGTATTGCGTATTTATTCTAACTTGGAATGAATTAAGAAGGGTTAACACCAAATTTTTCCCCCATGACCTAGCATGTTTCAAGCTAAACTATGATGGGGCATTAGAGGGTAATTCGAGGGCCTCAATGGAAGGATGTGTTATTAAGGATTATTCTATCTCCTTGATTGATGCCACTTATTTCAACTTCTCGGATGGTTTTTACAATGTGACAAAAGCCTCTACATTAGTTCAAATTCTTCATCTTTCTCATAGAATTGGTATTGATCGTATATGTATTGAAGGGCAATTCATGGTCATCACCAATGTTGATAGGTCTAGGAAATCCAACACATTGTGAATTGATAATATACTTGGAAAAGTTCATCATCTTCTCTCCTCTTCATTGAGTGAATCATTCAACACTGTTACTGAGAGGATGATAGGGTGGTGGACTTCCTAGATAATCATGGAGTATCCGAAACTATGGATTACTTAGTTGAAAACATGGAAAACCCATGATATGTACTTTGGAATCTATTACTTCATGATTTAACCTCGACCTCAATAAACCATAATTTTAAAACAATTTCTCCATCACCATCTCAGGTTATGATTGAGATTTCAAGGTTTGATTGCTTTATCTATCCCGATGTGTCACACATTCATGGATCGAGGATTCAATCCTTTTTACATGTTACCTTTCCTTTTTTGTTGGATTATGACTTTATTTTCACTACCCTATTTTTATAATCCTCTCAACTTCTCCTCTCATACATTGTTTTAGGTCCGACTACCGGAAATGGGAAACAAATTGCTTTAACAATTCAACTTGGCTAGCTCTATAGTAGATTTACTAAGTGAACTTGTGGTTAGCAAGTAAACCAATGTATGCTAAAGGTCAAAGATCGGTGAAAAATATTTACACATACCAAAGTATTAAGGTTTGAGGTAGGTGATGACATTGATGGATGACAAGTATCCACGATCGGTGGTTGAATGAGCTACATAAAGCTAAATATAATTTTTTTGCGATCAATGGCTACATCAATATGACACCATTAACTCATGGATTTTAAATTACGTATCTAACTTTCCATTAGGCCTCTGCTCTGCTACTCTACCTCCTCATGGCCCCACTCAATTGTGGTTAGTAAAAGTGGGTGAGGGTGATTTATTAAAGTAATATACAATGTTGCGAGATTATGTAGGTAGACAAAAATCATGTACATTCACTATTTGTATGTTTTATTTCACTTTGAAAATAGTTAAAATTACCAAAGAATAATGGAGAATGGAATTTTTAAATGTGTTGTAGTTGGAAGTTCCTAAATCCATATGTGTGCAAAATGTGTAAGCACATGCACAACACCTTTTAACTATTGGAAAAAGATGATTGAAAGAAATGTGGTCTCATGGAATTTAATGATTACATAATTGGATATGCACAAAATGGGTTTGTTCAAAAGGATTTGGAAGCTTTCAAGAATATGCAATTGGAAAAGTGGATTATTATTAGATATTATTTTTACAATTCCAACACAAACATGTATACAAAATGAGGAAGATTATAAATGTAATGCATGTAAATCGTTTAAGAAAATGCTCAACAAAATGTTATCTCATGGAATGAAGTGATGGTTGAATATGTAAAAATGAGAATTTTAAAATAACTTGGAAATTATTTTTATGCAAACAACAAACATGTGTCCAAGCTGATTTATTTATCTATTTTCAAAATACTACAAAAATGTGCCAAAATGGGAGCTTTAGAACCTCCCCCAAAGAATAATTGAAACTAGATTCTTGTTAAATATCACAATTGTGGATCGCACTTATATACATGTATGAAAAATATTTTAAAATCATGCATTTTTTTTAGAAAAATGCCTCAACTAAACACGTTCTAAAGGAATTCAACCATTGTTTAATATGCATAAAAGATTTTTATGGATGAGGATTTAAATATTTGTGAAGAAATGGGTCGAGTAAGATGTTGTCTCATGAACCACACTCATTGTTGTATGTAAAAAAAGTAGACTAAATGAAAATGCCTTGTTTTTTTTTTTAATTAAATGCAATTGGAATGTATTAATCCAAACTTAAAAACCTTTTCTAGCATCCTCCCATATTGTACCATGTTTAGAGATTTGAAAATAACATAGAGATCAATGAAAATTAATTGAAAGTGAATTTTTGTGAAATGTTGTAGATTGTGAAAATGATTTAATAGAAATATACAAAAAAAATTGAAGCATATAAAATATTAACAATTTATCGACAAAGTGCATAGTGCAAATTTATTCTCATGCAAAGTTATGTTTGATGGATATGAATCGTATGGTTATAGTATTCACGGGTTCATACTATTGGAATTAATAAGACACTATGAATTTAATCCTTTCCATGTAAGATTTATTTGTGTTATATTTCCATGTATACATGTAGTCCTAATATGTAAGGGTTGTGTTGATGTGAAATCATAGCACCCCCCAAATTACCTAGCTTGAGATGGGGCATTCGGTTTGATTGCATAACTGGAGCTATCCTGAGTGTGGGACATTACAAAATGAGATAGATCTCAAGAGAAGGCCGGTTCCTACTCCTAACCTACTTGCCACTAATTACTCCAAGTGTAAGCCAAAGGATTTCTAACCACTCTTCCCAACCCTACACTTCGACTGGTGATACACGAAAAAAGGAGTTCTAACCACTCTTCCCAACCCTACAGAATGGAGAAAGGGTGAATCCTAGGGAGGTGGGACAAATGCAACACAAACCCAAGTTCCACAAATGCATTAAGGGAAGGTTGGATAGCTGAAAAAAAAACCTGAAATGCAAACAATCTTCATTATTGATGAACACAAAACACCTATATCCCGTAATAACTATGAAATATGCACAGAACACGCTATTGCAATTTGATGTAAGAGAGACACACAAATCATGCAAAAGTTATCAAAACTAACACAAAACACAATTGTTATTGCTCATAAAGTATACACAGACGTCACATGAGGGAGAAATGCATGAAGCTATTACGGTGTTTAGAGGAAGGCTTAGATCCTCAAGAATAAATGGGGTGCATGGGAGAATAAAGATGATCAACCTTTTGCACATTAAAACCCCTTATAATTTATAAAGGAATAAATTTTGAGAGAGAGAGAGGAAGTCCCAAAAGGAACTCCAATATTCTACAAAATCCATCATTGTCATTTTGGTAGTAATGGAAAATTATGCCAAACCCACACTCCAGTGTACCTTACTTGTTGGGAATAAAGGAATCCCATACCTCATCATTTTGGTAGGTGATAGATATGGAAAAAATATTCAAAATAGAGGAAAATAAATCCACATTATGAAATTTTTACCTTTATTAAAATGGTAGTTATGTAGAGGACACTGAGATCTTTCCAAAAAGTCAATTTTTTACAAATCTAAGCTCTCAGTGAAAATTTATGGCCATCTGAAGATGAGGGTGCCATATTGTAATAAATATGAATGGTTGATTTTCCTTTTTGGAATGCGACCCTACATCACACCCTCTGAAGTCCAAAATTTTGGAATTTCATGATTCATAGTATTGGGCATTTCCATTTCGGAGGTCATTGCATTGTTCATCTGATGAGTTGGTTCACGAGTTTGGAAATGCCGAACCTGCGAAGTTTGAAATTATATTGAATGGCGGTGTTCATCCCTCAACTAAAATGTTCCAAAATTCTAAAACTTTGAAGTCCTAAATTTAGACTTTGGGTTTTGGACCTTTGTGTTTTGAGGGGTTGTTGCACTATTTACCTACTTGCGATCCGAAACTTTTGAACATCTGAAATCCTAAACTCTGAAATTTGGAGTTCAAGTTTTGGATTTTTACCTTCTGTTTTCAGAATTCATTAAGTGAGTTCCCAAAATCCGCCTCCAAAGATGACCCCGAAATGGTTGACCCCAAAAATGCATTGACCTCCGAAAACCCCTAACCCTTTCAAACTTCGAGGTTTTAGGATTTCAATCCTTTTGAGCTCACCGATTTGGACTTCTCCATAGCTAAAATCTGAAGTTCTTGCATCGTTGACCCCTAAAGGGGAGTTGACCTGAAAATTTTAAGAGCCCTTTTAGACTTCGGACTTTCGGGGTTTCGGATTTGGCTCATTTTTGCATTTTGTGTGGCGAGAACTCCAAACCACTCAATCCCTGAAGTCTAAAAATTTCAAACTTCGGGCCTTTCTACTCTGCAAATTTATTTCTTGGCCCAATTTACTTGCTTGCCCACATGACTCCCAACATCGGTGAGTCTCTTATCGAGCTCTCCTCCATATCTCAGCTATTTTTTACACTTTTGAATCCTCATTCCTCTAGCTCAATGAGTCATTCTGACGACCCGAGCTGAACCCTGTGTGATCATTACGTGTCATTCTCCGACCGATCGACCCTTAACTTGCCAATGTGAGCTCCCATGGCCAAATCGATCCTCCTATTTTCTCTCTGTGAGATCATGTTTGTCCAATTTTTCTGAGGGCAATATCGGATAATAGGTTGTATATATATATAATTCAATAACATGAGTAATTCTTAGTGTGTTATGGTTGTAATCGATCATTAATGTGTTAATGGTTGAACTTCTATGTTTTGGTAGCTATCTTGAGTAAGATTTAAAATTTATCGGTAAAATGCTAGTACAATATGATATGGTTTTAACGTTGTGTCCTAGGATCTTATAGAGGAGTGATAAGATTGAATTATATACTTTTAGAGTGAAAATATAGAGTTGGAGGCGAAAGAATAAGAAATGTAGAACGAGAAGAATATGCTTGAAGGAAATGGTGAGTAACTTGGTTAGAAGGAATTATGATAATAAAAATATATAATGAGATTGAAATTCATAATTAGTGGTTAGCCGCATATTATATTGTTAATACAAGTGTTGTGGAAAGACTAAATAAAATATAGGTCGTTCAACAAAGAAGTTGCACTTTTATTTTTGAATAGGTAGTTCACTAGATGCTAGATTTACAATTGAGGCAACTCATTTTACAGCAAAATTAGGACCCTTCAAACTTAATCCTCACAAGGAAAAATAAATTTAAACACTAACATGTTTCCATTAGGAGATAGCACTAACATGGTTTCTATAACTTTTTCTCATAACATTTGGATTGTGTATGAGAGGTACCTTGGTAGTGTAATTTTGTCCTTTTCCATGAGTGTGAATACTAAGATTCAAATATTAGAGCATGAGTAAGTACCCAAGTTTATAAACAATTGTGTTCTTTAGGGTGCATGCTTTTATAACTCTTATATGATCAAATAGGGGTTAAATTTGATGGTTGTTTGGAGCTCTTTTGTGATTTTAGTTGTAAAATACTTACAAGTATTTGAAATAACTATCCCATACAACTTGCATATTTAAATTATTACTTGTCATTTTCTATGTACAAATTTATATGTAATCTATATTAACACACACACACACACACACACACACACACACACACACACACACACACACACACACACCATACTTGAATAAACATAAAATGTCTTTTATATATTTTATTGGTAGTGTATAAAATAATACTCTTTTACAAAATTTAAGGGCAATATTGGAAAATTACCCTCCTCTAGAACTTGGGATGGGTGTAGCGGTAAGGCTTGAGAGCTAACACCCAACTTCCCCATGTTTGAGAGAGTGTTTGATTATGTCAGATATCGCTGTCCAAGATACTATATGCAATTTTTCGTATACAATAGATAAATACTTGTTTAACAAGAATATATGATCGTAAAATTTTACCCTTATCTAATCTAGTACTTTGGCTTCTTAGTTGACCCTCAATGTCACCACAATATTTCTCTTTTCTAACATAGCTAATTCAAAATATTGAAAATTTGAATGTGTTTCGTTCTTATTCACACCTATCACTGAATAAAATCCTCAATTTTTCTTCTATTTAGTCAAGCACGACAAATTTAATTCACAATTGCTATAGAGGGAAAGATAATATGAAAATGCGTATGTTTGAAATTCAAAATAAAATGGTTCACAAGCTCAAAATTTAGTTTTTCCATTTGTAACGAGACGTAGGTATGTGAGATGACTGACATTAAGTTTTTTCAAAAACAAATTGAAGATAATATTGCTAATCAGGTATCTCTAAGAGTAGTCAGATAGACATATGCAATTGATAATTTTCCAATTTGTTTTTCACAAATGTTATCTTTAATGCACATATTAAATTTTAAATACAATTTCCATGACGTACAACGATCAATTTAAAATCAAGCTTGAGCCTTGAAGCATACAAACAAACAAAATTCAAATACATTTTCATAGTTTTGTGTGCACTTCCTTGAGCAGGAATATTATAGGCTGTAGTTTTAAAATAATACGATCCATGATTCAAAAATGTCGGAACGGAATAGGATGAATTGAAAGTTAGTTTCTCACGGATCAATGTAACAGCTGAACTAGAGGAAATGATCACCGTTAATGTTTAGGTGATTGACCGAAAATAAGGCCCAACATGCCACGTTCCCAATATGGACATGGCATGGCATAAAGCGTGCTATGATATTGAGCCACTCAAAGAACCCATTTCCATAGAAAACGATTTCCGATCTAGATCTCTCAAGACAAACATTGGAGTGATCTGATCGGAAAAAAAATATGATCTTGAATCTACCAGGTCAGACTTGTCAAATCGGCATGGAGGAGGATTTCAATTAGGATGGTCTTTGTCATTGTAGAATAGGGAAAGGCACCAATTGTGGTACGGGATCGAATAGTGGAGATAGCGTTTGAAAACGTATTAAACCTTTTTAAAAACTTATTTGTAATGATATGTGAATTTAATACAGCATGAATGTGATTTATTATATTATTATTACTTAAATATGGAAGTATGTTATGTTGAATAAGAGAGCTTTAAAATTGGTCTATATTTTATTATTCATTGATAGAAATTGAAATATACATTAATTTATATATAAGTGTACAAATATTAAGTCTATGAGGCCAAGTACTCATTAAGTAGTATTTACATTTTATGTACACCATATCTATTATAGTCACTTCAGCAAATCATTTTAGAAGACTTTGTATACCAAATTTCAAATATAGTGTCTTTGTTGATTGATGCAAGAGTCTTCAATCCCTAGTAACCCCCTGCATAACAATAAATGAAATTATGGTCAGGCTCACCTTTCATAGTGTTTAAAAACTTAGTACCATATGAACAATAAATTGTGTAACCAGCTTAAAAAAAATAATATAAATAACCAACTAAAATATTATCCATTCGATTTAATCCCCATAAATCTCAACCATGCGATTGAACTATCATATTAGATCCATATCAACTAACATCAACCAATCAAAATTTAGGATGATAGAATAAAAGTTGAAAGACCAATTACAATTCCATTGGTTGCTATAGTTTTCATCTCTCACAGATAAGTGACATGCGATTCGTAAAGCCATTTATGAAATGCAAACTATTTCAGAATTTAATCCCTCTACTTATTTATTTTGTGTTGTATATTCCAGTAGTGTATTCATATTCTAAATCTTTTTGTATATTCCAATAATGTATTCATATTCTAGTAGTGTTGTATATTTAAGAAGTGTTGTATAGTCCAGAGGTGAATTACGAAATACAATATACAACAACTTTGCTGAATATGAATGATTTTGTTTCATTTTTGCAGTGTATAGTCCAGCAGTGTTGTATATTGCATTTCAGAATTCATTAGTGTACAATGCTCATTACTCAAATGGCAAGGATATAAGATTTACATTATTAAAATACAGCTTGTCTTGCATTCGATGTAAACATATATTAAAAAAAAGATGTAAAATGAAAGTTTCCTTTCATCCATGTAAATCTTGTGCATGCATATCAAGGTTATTGTTAATCACTATTTCTAAGCTAAATAGGATGCCTTTGATCATATCTTTGTAAAGAAAGTACATTTTTTTTATCTGTAGAATACTGGTTTGCATGGTTACCCCTTGGAAATTTAATTTTCTCACCTGGTAAAACAAATGCAACATTCTTTCCTCTCTTTTTGTCCCCATCATGGACTATATATATGACTATTATTTTTCCATTTTAAACCTATTTTTAGCCTCAATCATCATCATACACATTATACTGTCAGTAACCCACTTCTGTCAGGCTTAAGAATGAGACATATTACAAGATTTCTTGCACAATTATAAATAACTGGAAGCTACCTCATTTGCATGCATTATAATTTGTACAAAGCAAGACTCTCACTGTTAACTGGACTATCAAATCCTTGAAGTTTGTTTCTATCTAAATCGTTTCTAAATCTCTTCATGCTTTGATCAAAATTGATGCACCCATGTGTTTTGTCAAACAACTTTCTGTAAACTCCTATGGTTGTTGTTGCATTAACAAGAAGATAGAGACCCAACATTAATTCTATTCATATTTGCATCTATGTATGCTTCTCTTGTGCCATCAACTTTATCTCCCTGACAATACTTTGTGATTCTAGAGGTATGGTCATGACCGTGATTCTAGAGGTACGAGTGCTTTCATGACAAGTTTGTGAGGTGTTCCCGCCATGATCAAATTTGGAACCTTCACATTAAGAAGAAGATTGCTTATCGATGATACCCCTTCATCCATCTTCATCTTTCCATGTTTGTTCATGTTTTTTCTTATCTCCAAGTGGACTATCAGATTTATCCCTTTATTCATTTTCCTTTCTCTTTCCATGAGGAACATCCATGTCAGATGACTCTTTTATTTCTTGTAGTTACACTAGAGAAAGAGATATCTTGAAAAAATGAACAATATAATGAATTTGAAATTCAATATACAACACTGTTGGAATGTACAACATTGCTGAAATAAAAAACTCTGTTGGAATATGAATATAGTGAATTTTGAAATGCAATGTATAAAACTGCTGGAATAAACAACGTTGTTGGAATCATTTTTACCAATTAATTGACTTGTACTTTTTATTATGACAATGAAATTTGTATGGAATATGTTGAAGAGTGAAAGTGCTTGTATAGACAATGTATATTCGACTAAATGAGCACAACAATGTTTTATAGTCCAACAGTGTTGTATATTGCATTTCAAAATTCACTATATCCATCACTTAGCATAATACATAAGCTTTCTCTTGTTTCAAAAAAATTGCTTTTGTATTTTTATAGTTTTTTTGTGAACAATAATTTTTCCTTGAACAATTAGAATTGAGTTGATAACCATGTACTTCTATTTTGTATGTCATGTTATGAATCGGTATTACATTTAAGTCATGATAAGACGTGGTGTTGCTAAAGGTCAAGGAGGCCCAAAGTGAGACGTGCACAATTATCACATATTGTTAGATGTAGAAACCCACTCACCTGTCTCGGTTTAGAGAACATCTGCAATAAAGAAGCTTAGTGTCATCCATGGTTGGAAAAAAGAAGATATGGAAAACACAATAGATGATGTTGAGTTTAATGGGTTCTTAGTTAGAGAAGCAACAAAGAAGTATTCCATTCTACCCACATCATTACACTATTGGATAAATGGTCTCCCCACACAAAGAGGAAGGGTCCTCCAACATTTCTAACTGAAGAAGAAGAAGAGGAAATTGTTGAATGGTGCAAAGAAATGGCTACTATGCGTCATGGTTTGATGTTAATGCAGCTAAAGGTAAATGTTTCTCGATTTGTGATACAAGACAAAACCCCTTCGAGATGAGTTTCCTCGTAAATCACGGTGGGTTGGATTTAGAAAACATCATCTAGACCTTACAATCCAAACAACTCTGGGAATTGATAGGGATAGAGCTTTAAAATTGTTCCTCATATAAGTAACCAAATTTTATGACAATTTGGCCAAATGCTATGGAACTTATGCATATATATGGTGCTCATAAAATCTATAATTGTGATGAGATTAGTTTGCAGGGTGGGAGAAATTATGGAATGCATGGTATTGATAAGAGGGGAAGTCAAAATTTCCCAAAGGTAATAACAAAGAGCAGGGAGTGGATCACTATATTGTTTTATGTCAATGTGAGTTTGTCCATCCCAGGATTTTGTTTGTTCAAGGGAAAGAGAATGGTAAAGAATTATACTAAAATTTTGAACTTGGAGCTTGCATAGCTACACGTCCAAATGCATGGATGATGAAGGAATTGTTTTTAAATTGGCTATGTAATTTTGAACATTCAAGTCTAGGAGGTGTTTCTATAAATAATAGACACCTATTAATATTTGATGGCCACAAATGCCATGTAGCATTACAAACTATGGAGGAGGCCGATAAATTGGGCATTGAATTGATAACACTACTAGCAAATACTAGTCATAAGTTAGAAACTCTTGACGTGAGCGTGTTCATCCCTTTCAAGAAATAATTTAGAGATGAGAGGAGCAAATGGGTGGTAGAGAACAAATATGCAAATGTGAAAAGGAATGACATTGCTAAGCTTACAAGCAGAGCCTTAAAAACATCACTAACACCATCTAACATAATTGCAGGCTTCAAAAGAGCTGGTATTTGGCCATTGAATTATGATGCTCTCATAAATGACATGGCATGCAACCAAGCATTTGACATGCAAGGTGAAGAAGATGTTAATGTTGTCACAAAAATTTTGAGCCTATCTCAAGGAATAAATCCAGAATTAAATAATAGTGAAGAGGTGGTATCTAGAAACTCAATTCATGCAAAATGTTGACTCAAGAGATTATATGGAAGCAACTGCAACACATGGAGTGGAGCTAAATGTGTAATGCCCCGTTAGACATTACCCAACCTTTCTCTGACCACATTAGTGAAAGCCTTGGTGGTGGGTGTGAGTTTTTATCGTTAGTTGACCTCCACTATGTCACGAGAGAATCATTAGCGCCCTTCCTCCCCGTCTGGCTTTCCCTGTGTCCGTGTCTTTTCCGATGTTGCTAGTGGAGGGCCTCCGTAGTGCCTTTTCGATTACCTTGTTAAGGAAAATCTTGTTCTCGAATCCTATAGGTGGTTTTAATGATGTCTTGATGTTGTTAGGGTGTGTCTTGCTAGGAGGAGCATCTACATAATAATTATTATATTGAATTGTCGATTTGTGCTTATTATTATTTTACTCTTTGTTGACGGGTGATCATTATTAATATAGTTAATAAATTTGTGTGCAGTAAAAATAATAATAATAACGACATTATTATTATTATTTTGTATGTCGATCGATGATTTTGTTTTATTATTATTCTATCGTCGAATGTTATCAACATTAATATTATTTATCCTTACATTATTTTATTTTTATCTTTACGATCGATCGATCCGTGAGTCACGCAAGAGAAGCTTGTTGTTGGTGGCACCTTTGTTTAGGGTGTGGTGTTTGGGTTAATGTTTAACGTCCCTCTTTAGCCATCGAGGCATCATTGCAAGCCTTGTAAACATAATTTTTTTGCTGATAAAATGTTTATTTATTAAATTGTGGAGGTATCCACCCACCCCACCACTTCTTCTTTCCCATGTTGGCCGTAATACCCTTGTTTTATTTTATTTTATTTTATTGAAAGGACCTGGTCTTTGGTTGCATGCGTTGGGAGGTGGAACACCTGCCATCCCATCATGTCTCCTCCATGGCTTTGTGTGTTGAACTCTAGCTAGTAGGGGAGCTAGCCACTGTTTTCCCTTTTCCCAAGGTGTGTATTAATGAGACTGCAAATCTGTCTACTCTGTAAATTTCCTTCTGGTGGCTGGGTACACACTTTTACCTGGTTGCATGAGAGCTTTGGGTGAAGGACTGCTCTGGGAGGATGTGCACATTTGGATTGGTGCCTTCTTTTGTGTAGGCTAAAATGCATTTCTAATGCACTATCCACTATTTTGTTTGGATCGTTGTTCCTTCCTTGCATATTCGCGGCCTTTGGCAACAAGCACTCTGAACTATGCCAAAGATCCTCCCAACTTGTATAAAAATGGGAAAAAAATTGGAAACTACGTGGAACTCTCGGAACATGGGCGCTATTACGATTTTGCAAATGAAAGAACGAGATAGCGCCTCATGGAATATGATTACGGTAGTTTGATAGGGCTATAAAAAAAGCACCATTAGATGGCTCGAAATACGTAGGTGGAGAAGGATGTTTTACTGATAATGTTGTTTTGTGGAACACTTAAGAGTTATAGATTGAGAAGGGTTATTCTTAGTTGGAGATTCGAGCCCAGGACGTAGGTGTGACAGAGTAGCAGCTATGAGAGAGATGTCAGAGGCAGGAGCGAAGCCTTCTGTAGTCATGGAGGAGTCTTTTGCTAACAGGAAAGTCACCGAACACGAGCTCATGGAAGTTGAAATTATAAATGGTGGAAGCTTTGGAGCAGGGTATGATATCCATCAAAGCATAATGGAGAGAGGAAATTTGTTAGATATTGTAGTTGCAACTGCCCTAGTAGACATGTATGCAAAATGTAGAAGAATAGACAAAGCACGTGTATTGTTTGACAGAATACCCAAAAAAAATGTGTTCTCCTAGACTGCAATGATAGTAGGATATGCACAAAATGGATTTGTTGAAAAGGTGTGTGAACTGTTTGATAGAATGCCTCAAAGAAATGTTGTCTCATGGAATGCCATGATTGCAGGATATGCACATAATGGATTTGTTCAAAAGGCTTTAGAAACTTTCAAGCAACTACACTCACAGGTGTAGAGCCTCTGTCCATTGCCAACATTCTCTCAGCCCATGTGCAAGAATGGAGCCTTGTGCAGGCCCTAGAAAATTGTCAGAACATGATGGGAAACGTACTCTATTGGAAAACTTCTAGTGATCGGGAAGTTTTTGTGACGTTGTGGAGGTTAGGTCGAGGCTCGTGAACTGGTTGATGAAGTGTCCAAGAAAGATCTTTGAACCAAAGCCTGCGGGTTTGACCGACTCCGTTCCTCCCAGGCATGGTTCATCTTCCCTGACCTCTCATAATTCTTGTGTTTTAGTTCTCTTTTTCAACTTAATAGAATTCTAAAATATTAGGATTTTAATACCGTTAAATGTTTATTTAAACTTGTTGCAAACATAATGAAATTTTGTGTCGTAACTCACTAAGTCAAAATAACTCGTTTGCATTAAAACCTGAACTTCACCCTCATTCTGAGGTGATTTAGAAAACTTCCTACCTAGCTAGATCACTACAACATTGTCTTTTCGACCAGATGAAATTGACTTCCCAGTAATAATGTTGATCATTTCCCGTTTTAAACAGTTAATTTTTGCATTTTTCATAGACTCATTAAGTACGCTTCATAACCATGAAAATGAGATGTTAAGCTTCATTCATGTACTGGGTATGCGAGGAGTCACCTTGACCTTTGGATCGACCCCAACGAACATATGTGATCTTTTTTCGCTCTTAGAGGAGCCTGTTGCCTTGTTTTTTACATAGTAGAAATTTTAAAAACTATAAAGTCGGCTTCCATTTTGAACCGCCATTTGAAACCTGGTTAAAGAAATTATTATCCACTTTCGCAAACCTCTAGTGTTCTTACTAGACAATTACATGGAACTTTTAGTTTAGGGAAAACACTTTTGTGGATAGTTTTACAAAGCCATTTGGTAAGCCTCCGGTCCATATTTCACAAGGTCAAATTGAACCAATTTCGACTTGTCGCTTTAGAAAAATTGTCACTTTGTTTGAAAATGGTTTTCTAGTTCTTAGTACCGCCGACTCTGATGAATTCTCCTTATATAGGGGAACTTGCAGGAAATGTCTCGTTGCGTGCTCATCCATAGAACGTTAGTTTTGGATGTGGTTTTCTGATACCTCGAGCTAACTTTTGTTCATTTGCAACTAGGTCAGCTACGACCAGTGGCCCCAGAAAACTAGCCGCCAAATGCAAACCATTCACTTTTTCGCAATTATGTCAGTTGCTATGAACTCTTAGTTTATCTAGGGACACGTAGAAAGTTAATCATGGTGTGCGTTCTCATTGGTAGACAACTTTTGGAAGTGGTTTCTTAGGCTCGAGTTCATTTTGAATGTTTTGTAGATAGTAAGAAAATGTAAAAATAGGAGGCTACGGGACCCTCGTCGGGTTGCCAAATCATCGTAGATACTTTTGACACATGTAAATAACTGTATTAACACACTATAGTGTAACTTGTTGTGTGCATTAGAACTTTTGAAAAAATGGTGTTTTCTCTCTCTTCCCTTCTCTTTCTCTCTCTCGGGTTACAAAATGAAATGTAATGAATACATGTCTCTAAACCTTTTATTTCGATTGCAAATTGTAACTATTATCATATGTAAATGGGAAACGAAAATGATAATTATGTTAGGTTAGGGTGGATGCCATGCCGGTGAATTATTGTTGATATCATGCTCGCGTGGTTTTGTAGGATGAAAGAGTGATGACGAAAAGGCAATGTGTAATTCATTAATTATCATTGTAATTTAGATAGTTCGTTGTTAAATGAATAAATGTATAATGTAGTCTCATGTTACAGAAGGTTATAATTGATAATTTGTTGATATGTATGAAATGCTAGTTTCAAGGACATCTAGGAAATGTGCATTCAATCATAGTTCAATTTTGATTTATAGTACACTTGGTAAAAAGGGTTTGATATTTATATAAGGTAAATAAATTTGAAGTAATATCTTGTAGTGCATATTTAGTGTTCATTAAATGATTAATGAGTCATCTTGTGCATTCATACCTTGTAAATGTAATAAAGAGAATTAAATCGAAACACCCTACCCTTGTTCAATATCAGAGCATAACTTTTCTTCATGTGTGTTATTTTTACCCTAGAAGACATTGAAAATTGTAGAATGAACTCAAACTTTGCACTTGATGGAATGTCCTAATTTAGGCAAATCAGAGCCCAAGAATGGGCTTATCATCTTAGTCAGAATGTTTAGTGACATTTTCATAAACCCGTCTGATAGGAGTGACATAGTCAAACTTTTCTTGGAGTGTGTAGAGCTAACTCCTCCTTCGTAGCCTAGCGGACTACCTTGTCATCCGAAGATAGATTTAAAATTAAAGTTCTTCAACAAAGTGAAATCTCTGTTGGATCCAGACACATACATAAATGGAGGTTGTGACTTAGTTGTTCTAGGTCTTAAACTCTTGCTAATGAACCTCTTAGCTCCACTCAGCATAAATGTGTTACCTTGGTTTCTCCCAACATTACACTTAGGTCCCGAAGGTGGTTTAGCATAAATATGTCCTCTTGCTTAAAACTCATATATAGTTGAGGGGTAGACCCTTAGGTGAAGTTGGAATTAATCTAAACCTCAGTTGATTTGGATGTTAACTTAGGGTTCATGTGTAGCTTCAAGTCTTCTAATCATTTATGTCTTCAAGAGGTTAGACACACACTTCGTAACTCCTTTTACAAGACAATGCTAATAATAAGACCATTTTGTGACGTAGAAAATAAAGTATATAAGAGTAAAAATGAGATTTGAGGTTCGAATAATGCCACCCTTGAAGACCTTATAACTCAATTAAATATATTCTTTTGCTTCAAGGAATGTGAATTGCCTTGGTGTGTTCAACCTTCGAGAAAACAAAATACATATATAAAACAAAATGGAATTTCACAAGTCATTGATTTAGAATAACTATGGTAGGGAAATAATTGTACCGGGATCGAGGAATGTTTTGTGGTAAAAAGCTATCTTGTATTTAAAACTCCGTTAAATCCCAATATCGCTATATGGACAACAAGTCTCATTCACTTGAGCTATAAGAGTAAAAATTAAAATTAAAATGTAGACATTGAATTTATGTTCAAGAAGAATATTCTTAGAATAAGAACAAGATAATTAAGTATTTTATACGCATTTGAATTTTACCAAATAATTATGCAAGTTATGGAGAATTTTGTAAATGATAAGAAGCCAACTAAAAGGGTCGAACGGTATTTTAACCGCGGAATGAACTTAGAAATATGTAGGTGTACAATTGAGAGATTTATCCGCACAATAATGTTCTTGGAGTGTTAATCGTAACTAAAATACAATTAAAGAAATGATGTGTTGTGGGTTTGCCATTCCCGAAGTCATTTTTCTTGTGGTTGGGTCATTACTAGTAACCATTCATTGGGAAAAGTGTGGCATTGACATGCCTATGTTGTTTACATGTGACTATGTGAGTCGATGAGTTATGTGATGGTTGTATGCGAGTCAAGTTTTTGTCTTGGGAGCCCTTGTTGTGTTGTATGTAGTGAGCAATGTAAGTAAAAACAAAAATTATCCCGTATTTTACTATTGTCATTGTGGCATGTAAAATGTGGGCACTACAAAATGGTGCTCTTTCAAACCCAAGTAACATTATTAACAATAATAAAGGGTTTGCATATATTTTAAGTAACAATGATATGTCCTTACCAATTCAAGTTAACCCACAAAAATGGTTAGAGTATGCCCTAAAAACATGGGTTACAAGCTACCTTCTAAAGACAAAAGATCAAATCTTGAATCTTCCTTCCTTTCCCTGAAGGACTAGAACAACAACCAATAATTCATTACTATGCATATGTTAGAGATGAGGATGAACAAGATGGAGTCGAATTTGAAAAGAATGCTCAAGAAAATGAATTAAACTCAGAATTAGTTAGACAAAATGAACCTCAAGTCCTTGAAGAGACTCAAATCCAAGATGGACATGGTAAGTTACTTTCTTAATTTTCGTGACTTCCAAGGAGATCATAAACAAAAGAGAGTCTATGATTCGGATGGTTGAAATAGGTGAGTAGGCTTTCACAGATTTTAACCGCACTCCGAATACATGGAGCTATTGGTTGATACGAGAAAGAAATAAAGAGGAACAAACAAAACTAAAGTTAAGGAAAAATAATTAGCACAAGAAAAAAGGTCTGCTCGACTTGCATCAAAAGAAAAAAATTGCGGAGAGAATCTTGAAAGAAAAAGGGAGAAGTAGGATAATGAGGAACAAAAAGAGATGCGAAAGCAAAAAAATACAAAGGAAAGAGCAAGAGAAGAGGGAGAGGGAACATGCAAATCAATTAAGGGAACACAAAAAAAGGATGCGTATAAGTTCTTCAATGATCATAAAAATCGAAAGGATTTTTCAAGATATTTTAAATATTCAAATTCCAAGTTATGCTCAAATTTGAACACCTCCACCACTTATGAATAACTCTTGTTCAGCCCATCTTGGTATGTATCACCTCATTTACTTCGTACAAGTTCAAGCCGATCCTAATAGTTCATTTCGAATGCCACCATGTATGCAAGCTTCTTGGTAAGAAACTAGCTCCTTTGGTAGCGATGGTGGAAAATCCCTTATCAACTGGACAACCAAATCCTTTTTCAGTAGGGGACCAAATCCTTTATCAGTTGGGCAACCAAATTCTCTATCTAAAGGGGGTCTAAATCCCTTTTCAGTTGGGCAATTGAACTCTGTATCAACAGGAAAAGAAAATCCAACAACAATATTGAAAGAGGGAAATGTTACTTATACTACCTAAGATATTGAGCATGTGCTCATAATCAATGTTTATCACCCCATATGATGATAGTAGTAATTTTGTTGGATATACCATTTTGCTAGATGTATTCGCTGGAGTCTTCATATGTAGATTTTAAAGTTATGTTTGCAATATAAATTTTGTGTATGTAATCAAAATACTTTCCATCTTTTTATGTATGCAATTAAACTTATGGTAATATAACAACATGATGATGCTCTATGATTTACAACCTGCTTTCTGTTTTCCAAAGTATTTTAAGCATTACAAGTTCCTAGCCTCAATGTTGCAACTAACACTTGATCCATTAATCAAACAAAAATTACTGCAAGAGAGACAAAACAGATCTGATTGTATAGATTTAATAATGATCTTAATCAATTTCTTCCAAAAAAGTAATACTTGGTAGATAAACAATCCTCTTGTGGAATTAAAGAAGCTTTTATGATACTTATGGAAGATAAAGAGCAATCATTTTATAGAAAAAATTAAAGACTCTCTTAAAACAATAAAGGAAGGAAACTTGTATGATTTTGTGAACCCTGTAACATTTCAAAAACCCATTTCAAACAAATTTTAACCCAGAGTGGAGATTTCCAACCAAGAAAATTTCATTGCAAACAGGTTTTTTTCAAGCAAAAATGTGGAGCTCCAACCAAGAAAACC
Source organism: Taxus wallichiana var. yunnanensis (assembly GCA_018340775.1). NCBI lineage: Eukaryota > Viridiplantae > Streptophyta > Pinopsida > Cupressales > Taxaceae > Taxus > Taxus wallichiana. The sequence continues at coordinate 725,099,316 of CM031244.1, forward strand.
AACTGAATATGTTAAAACAAAAGTTGTGTTGCTCCCATTACACTACACACATAGCATTCCATTATGGGGTCATAAGGAGGGGCTAACACTTAGATTCTTAGGTTGTTGGTGGTTCCATGGAGGATAGAAATTTAAGAAACTGTAAATATTCTAATCTTGGCCAGAAAATTAGGAGCAGATACTTCTGGGATGGAAGATTTTAGCCCCTGATAGAAGCTGAGGAGAAAAAGCTTTCAGGTACTGCGGGGATAGTTTTGACAAGTTTTGTGCCAAATGGCGATTTCCTTATAGTTTGAACTTTACTATTATTTTATTGTGGCGATTTTCCTTATTATTTTACTTTGTTATAGTTTGAACCGTGCCAAATTGCGATTTTACATGGTTCCTGATGATAGTGCAATATTCACATAATAGAGAATGAAATAGTTTGTATCGCATCGATGTAAAACATGGAAAAGGAACAAATAAAAAAATTTAGCAGAGGAAAACACTGGTAAACAAAAAATTTCCCATAATAGTGCAGTGTTTAAAAACACTGAAGGAAGGATCATAGACTACGTGAGAAGCTTCTCACCTTCTTTCCGTCTCCTTTCATCTTTTGGGCAGAAGTCGAGCCATTGTTGAGGAAGAAATAGTGCAAGTCGGAGAAAACTAGAACAACCACCGATCATTTTTGCGATAAAAAATGGTCCCTGGTTTTTTGGCGTTTAAACATTTCTCTATCAGCCATTAATGTCATGCATTTCAATCTGTGGAGAATCACTATACAAGATTTGGTGGTGGCAATGGGCATATTCAATTAACTGAGGCAGTCATTTCAACATTTAATAGAGAGGCATTTAATGACTTTTGTTTCAACGTTTAACGGAGAGGCATTTAATGTACACCAGGTGGCGTTGGAAATGGACTGCACTTGGTCCCAGCTTAAAACTCCTCTAAATTTGACACCCTGCTGAAAACAGATCACACACGTGGCAGTGATGTGGCAAGTGAATGTGGGAAGTCAAGAAAGGTGGGCGGGGATTATGAGGCTGAGCCTAACGATCATGTACGTTAGCACAGCCACAACCAAAATCAAACCCACGAGCTCTACGACCACAATACACCCACCAACCACTGCACCAAGCATTGTTTTAGCAATATTTTAAAAATATATATATTTAACGTCAGCTGCTAACGTGCGTGACAGTTAGGCTGATTAGGATTCTGATGGTCTTTTATTCGTGCATGTGGCACTGACGTGGCCCAGTGACTATGAAAATATACCCCGCACCACAACTAGTTCGTTTCCCCTAGTTGACAACCACTGACAAAATTCATTTGATTTCCACCTGTTTTCAACGGATGCAGGACAACAAAAATGTAAACTATGATTTCGTGAAAATGGCGTCAGACACTCTAACTCTTTCTTATGTCAAATCAACGGCTCCAACTCGATTCAACGTCTTTATCCTCACCTATCCTGGTTAATTGCGGTGTAACACAATAATACTCCCTACCAAGAAAACTGCCAGTAATATTCCCATCCTCCTCTATCCTGCCGCTGGCGTCAAACTGTACTCGACGTCCTCTGCTGCTTTCTCTCCTCCATCAATTCTTCTTCAGTTTCAGAACCTCCCCAGCCTCAACACAAATGAATAAATGGCTTTCGTCGTGATTATAGTGAGGCCTATATGAAAGATTAAATTAGTTCTTCAAGCATCATCTATTTAAATAATATGAAGAATAGGTGGTGCTTTACTATAAATATTACTGGAGACGAGTATTATCTCAATAGAATACACCATCCCTACATACATACTCCATAACACACATAAAATACATGCATATTTATTACAATGCATCCATGACGTGGCATGCTCGCGTAGGGAAAAATAGTTACCGAAATTTTGGGTTGAATTTTTAGTTGAAATTTAACTTTTCACGGGTGTAATGCTAGCGGAAGATTTCTGTTCATCCTCTGTCAAACTCTTTGTCAAAGGGAATTAAAAATCCCATGAATAGTTCAGTTCTCGCCATCCATCATTATTTTTGTTAGGTAAACTAGGTAATGTAATTAAAAATGTGAGTTGAAGCTAAAACTATTAGCTAGAACATGATATTTTAATCCTGAAAATTTACAAACAAAACAATTCACAATAAAAATCCACACCCAGCTAGATCTTGGCACATTGATAGTTGTACTTTACAGGTGCGCAAACAATAAACAATATGTGTGTAATAGTTTATATCATGTAACTGCGTAGGACTACATAAGACAAGTGATTTACATAAGACCTTGTGTTGCGCAAAGTTTAAAACCTTTCTACGTAGAATGTACATAGGTCCTCAAAATGTCACAAAACATAGTTCCATAGTTCATGAGGCCACTTGAATATCCTTTTCTCTTCTTTACCCATGTTTGTCTCATGTTTCTTCCCAAACAGTGTTGGAAGATTTAGATCTTTCCATTGATTCTCTTTGTTCTTCATATTTCACAACTTTCTGTGCAATCGCTGTTTTGTACAATCAATACTTCTTGATTTCTTCCTTCTATCTCAGCACAAGCGTGTCAACTTCCACCTTTTCTTTAATTTTTTTTTCCTAAGTCAGGTAACCCCTGGTATAAAACTTGACACCTCCTTCCTCCTTGGCCCCATAAGATGTTTTATTGTTCTCGACAAACAAAAAGATAACGAAACAAAAAATTAAGAGAAACAAAAAGAAAGAGCAGCACCAACTTGAACTTTCTCAAAAGGAAAGAGAAAGAGAAAGAATTAATGAGAGGTAGTAGAAGAAGGAACTGTGTAGCATTGGTAAAAGTAGAGACTGGTAGATAGACAATTTTGTCACTAAATGCGTTACGTGAACTGGTTTGGTGTTTTTACCGTGTATCTCATTCAAATTCGGTGAAATTTATTGGTTTCTAAGTAAAGAATTCCCAGTGAAATACATATCAAAACCAAAATGGAAAACCGAAAACCCACAATCAGAAAATTACATATCTTTCTTAACATATCAAAAGATTAGGATCCGAACATTGCATTACACATCAGTTCTTAACACTTACAAAAGAGAATGAAAAAATATAAAATGAAAATAAAGCGAATTAAAAATAGAATAAATGGGTTCATAAGTAATATTTGTAAAATATGTAGCCATCAAGGAAAGTCCACAAATTTTTATTCTTTGGGCGGGAAATTGGTTCCATATTTATTTTTCTCTACCTTATTTCATTCATGGTAGCTAGCACCCATATGTTTTTTTTAGTCACATTATATTTTCCAACATTTTGAAATAGACACTTTGTTTTTCAGCGTGTTGAAACACATTTATGTTGGAAAACACAGATTATTTTTCAACATGTTTAAAAACACTTTTCCAAAATGTTGAAAAACATATTTTTTTCAAGAGGTGGAATAACACAATGTATTTATTCGAAATGCTGCAAAACAATGTTTTTCCAATCTGTTAAAAAATATAACGTGTTTTTCTTTCAACATGTTGAAAAACACTATGTTTGTCAACATGTTGAAAGAAAAAAGTATTACCAATGTTCCACTAAGATAATGATAAAATCTCAACTAAATTTGCATAATGTATTTGAATTTATACTATGTACACTAATGTGTGTAGAAGATTTTATCAATTTTGTGAATATGATTCTTGAAAGAAATTGTACAAATAACAACCAATTTTATTAAATAATTTCACAAAGATTCTACTCTTCACACCACATTGTTAAAGACCGCTATTATAAGGGACCGTCTACAACATTTTTGGCATCATACACATCCGGTGGTGGTGTTATGGATGTTTTCATCTTCGCATACCTTAAATTATTAACACAAAATTCAAACTTTCAGCTAATAAATTAATGCCTAAGATAACATAGAAAGCAAAGATAACCAAAAAGATGATCTTATAAATTGACATATCATTCCAGATTTACTTTTCATAAATAAATATTAAAAATAAACAACTACACATAATACCATTTGAAAGAAATACTACGTGTTTCACCACTTTGAAAATCACAATGTGTTTTTAAACATGTTGAAACACATTTTTTTCAACATGTTGAAAAACAACTTTTTTTAACATCTTGAAAAAACACTATACTTGTCAACATTTTGGAAAACGTACTACAACCTCAAAATATTATTTTTCAACATTTTTAAAATCAATTATTGGAACCCTAAACTATCCTCCTATGTTACTATATTAGTATTTTTTCGAGATGGTGAAAAACACACTATGTTTTTCAATGAAAAATAAATTTATATAATAAATAGTCACCTATAACTTCATTCTTATATCTCTTTTTGAAATACAACCTCTTATATTAGGTCACAAATAGTCTTCCTAACTTCTATCAAAATTTCAAGTCATTCAACAAAATATTTTTAATTAATGGCCTTTCTAGTGGCTAACCTTGAATCTATATTCATGTAGAAAATAGGAGGTTGAGACCTTCAAACTTATGGTTCATAGAGATCGTTGACTCTTTTTACAAACTATCTCCTTGAATTTTTTGTACACTAATTCCTTAACATTTTGTAATAACTATCTCGTTCTTATTCTTGTTATTTATATGTGTTACTTTTGTTGTCTTTCTCCTACTTGTTCTTTTTAGTTTTTTTCCATACATACGAGTAAGTAGTATAATAATCTATTTTAAGTCGACCATTTGTTTAAAATATTGAAATATGTTATTGATTATACTAACTTTGTATTACTAATTTTGTAATGCCGCTAAAAAGACGACGCTCGCTCGACGACATCGAGCGATGACGACGACGCCGCAAAAAAAAACAAGTGACCCGAAAATGCAGAAACTTTTTTTTTTTTTTTTTTGTTGTATGGCGAATTATTTACCTACGAGTTTCTTCCACCTGGCTCGATGAGTATTAATTACATCGGTGAGTTCGGAACAGGGTTGAAAACCACCTCGGTCACGAAGGTGCTTCAAGGCAGAGATATTTGGATCTATCTCATTCGACGCCCCTCAGAGATTTGCAGGGTCGTCATGCGAGTTAGATTGTTTAATGTCTAGAAAAATCGTGTTGACAAATACCTAAAAGGTAACCCAAGAGGATGATATAGTTTATTTTGAATTGAATACATGAACCACTTCGATTACTATCCTGACTTTATTATTCAGTCATATTACGTTATTTCAAAAATTTAATACATTTAGGTATACGTATTTATATATATACTTACTTTGTCATTCGACTAAATTACGTTATTTCGAAGTTAATACATTACATTATAAGTAATTATAGATTTATATATATATTTAAGAAGGGAAGACACCCATTCGGTATATGTGTGTATATGTATATATACATATTTAAGAAGGAAGACACCCATCTCGTTTATACTTATTACCGATCTTTTTATTGCATATTGCTAATATACCTAGGTATGCATACTACCATTCCTATAACTAGTGTGTCTAAGAGAGTTTAACAACCTATTGCTGCTATTGTTTATATAGCGCTTAACCTAGTTTGAAATTTCTTTTGTACAAGGAGTAAGAAACGTTTGGGGGAAACTTTTCAACTTAGTTATAAATGAACATGGTTGGACGGTGGGTGTCAACCACCACCTGTCCACCATTATTATCTCCTCCCAGCGTGCACGCAAGCTAACTGGCCGCCCCATCCATTTACTTCACTAAAATTTGCAAATCTTTTTTTTTTTGTTTACTTACTACCTACGCCGGCCTGTTGTGAACACTGTCCCGGCCGCACCATTTAGTATGGTGGTTGAGAAAGAGTCCACGGACACGTCTTCCACTCGCCCAGACCGCGTGGGAAAATACAGGAGTTTTATAAGCAAGTTACAGGCAACCAGGCGTCTTTTCTCAGTCCTCCTCGCCTCTGGCCGCGCATGTAGATGGAGGCAAATAAAGAAATAAAATCCAGGGGCGCGTGGAGAAGACTGGTTCCTCCCTTCTTCTGTCCCTGTGCGTGAGGATAGAGGGTGTGTACAGGGCGGGGATCTCCCTAGACCAACGACTATAGTTTGTCTAATGCAAAGTTCAAAAAAATGACCACAGAACTCGCTGTTGAAAGCATTGCAATGTTTTAAATATTCACTGTGACAGGCAGCGCTTTGTGTACCCACTGTCTATCAGGCATACCTACTGAAACGCATCATCATTTTCTTTTATATTAGCAGTTATTCTCTTGGACATGATGTAAGGGCGATTGACTGATCTTGATTTGAGACTAATTTCACATTTGTTGGGGCGGTCGTGAGTCTGCCATGCGACTTGATATTTGTGAAGCTAAGATCACTTGCGTGTCCTAATCTGTTAAAAAAAGACACATCTACTATTGGTAAACATTGCAACAATTTAAATATCCACCGTATGATCGGCGCCTTGTGTATCAAGTTGTCTATCGAGACATATCTCTCAAACGTATCATCATTTTTTTTTATATTAGTAGTTATTCGTTCGGACATGGTTTAAGGGTGATTGATGTTCTTGATTTTGAGACTAACTTCACAGTGGTTTGGGCAGTGGCGAAACTCTATGGAGCTGATATTTGTGAAGCTAAGACCACTCGCAGGATCCTAATCAGTATATAAAAAAAAATGTCCAAATTCTTTGCTAGCATTGCAACAATTTAAATGTCACAGAATTCTCTATAAAGACTTCGCATGTTTTACGGTGAAGCTTGAGGTGGAGGGTGCAAGAGGTGGGTCTAATTCGTGTATAAAAACAATTTCATGGAGTACAGTTTGCTTTGTAGTTAATTGGACAGTTCATACGTAGTTTTGTTTTCTTTTTTTTTTGTATAAACATTTATTAGTAGACCGGGTTAATGTGTAAGAATTTAAATAGTATCTTGACATATTACAATTGACTAATAATAGTTTCATTAAGTTCAATATCACTGTAATATGAATCATATTTTAAATATCAGAGTTTTTTTTTTTTTTGTTTTCTTTTCTTTATTGATTTGCAATTAATTTTGTAATAGATTCATAAATGGAGGAAGATAAACTTGATAGAGTTAGAGTATAGATTTTTTTTTTTATCACAAGGCAAGAGATAATGCACTATGTTTCCAACCCTTTCAATACATCACTATCAAGAAAACAAACAAAAACTTAATATAGTTCTTTTGTAATTTTCTTCCAACATTCCACAACAAAAACAAATTTCAACAACCTTTCCAATAAATTTTAAAGTAAGGAAAATTAACATTTCAATACAACTTTCCTTCAAATCTTATTACAACACACCCTACTTCATGTGGAATAAATTTACAACAATAGAAGCTAAAGAAAGCAAACAATATTACATTTTTCCTCCACTCAAGGTGGGTAAATACATGATGTCTTCACATTGTCAACAACAAGGTTCATGTGCTCCAAAGAGTTCTTCTTCCATGCTCCAAATTTCAAGTATTTCAAATCACAACCAAGATAGGGGGAGAGGCAACACTCTCCTCCCAACCAAATCTCAATGGAGAAGAGAAGCAATCTCCTCCATTGACCCCGAGCCCCAAACACAACACAATGAAGGATGGTCTCCAACTCAAGGCAACTATACATGCTTCCACAATACAAGTTCTTCACAACATTCAAGCAAAAATAGAAGAACAAGAGACACACAATAACATTAAACATTACACAACAAGGCTTGCATCCAAGCCAACAAGAGAAGGAGCTATGGGAATATTTTCCTTATGCCTCCCAAATGAGATGAGATGCCCATCCAAAAAACCCTCCACAATATAACACAAGCCCCTAAGACTCTTATGCCTCCCTCAAGTACCCCTTTTTCCTCCCATACTCTTATGCCTCCCTCCTCTTATGGCTCCCTCAAAGACAAGGTAGAATGTAAACATTCCTACCCAAGATGGGCATCCCTCTCAAACTCCCTCCACAATATCCTAATCTACTCTTTTTCCTCCCTCATGTGTATTCCCATAGACCTCTCCTATACTACACAAAAAGCATTCAATCCATCTTTCACAATACACCAAAGTAAACATGCATTTTTTCACAATTTTAGCATAGAAGCAATAATAATATGAAAGCAAAAACAAAGGAGAGGGTTCCCTACCTCTCCATTGGAGTAGCCTAAACCAAGAACTTGTCCAAGCTTCTTCCCAAATCAATCCAAGCATGCAAGTCCAAAAACTCTCTTATCTCTTTCTCCTAATTCTTCTCTCTCAAAATCACAAAAGAGAACTCTTCAACAACACAAAAACAAAGCTCCAACCCCCTCCACAAGAGAGGAAGTTTCAATAAATAGATCAAAGGTAAGGGTGAGGGTGATGTGGCTCCATGTAGGATGCCACATCACACATCCTCAAACCATCTCCCAAGGTCAACTCAAATCCCAAAACACCATAAATGGGTGGTTGGGTTGAATGACAACTCTCTTCCACAACCATCCCTTTCCCATGTGCCTTAAGGCACAAATAAATGCAAAATGAAGAAAAAGTGCACTCCAAGTCAATATCACTTCCCAAAACAATAACTAATCCCTTTTTGGGCTTCCCAACCCATAGATATGGTTGGTAAGGGGTTTTGGGAAGTGTGGGACAAGTTTAACTTGTCCCACAAGTCCTCCAAAATTGCCCTCAAACTCAAATTCGAGTTTTCAAGAGATTTGGAGTGGTCAACACTCAAGATAAGCATTCAATACAAGAGACAACACATGGCTCAAGGAGCCAACCAACAAAATTTATTACACCCACATGACTAAAACAAGATATTAAATTAATCTAAACTTACTTAGCAAAAGTAATAAAAGAAGGGCATCCCAAATGAAATCACCTACTAAAGTAAATAAAACAATTAAATAAAATTCTCAACCCCATGGTCACATTAGAACATTACCCCCTCAAGAAATTTTCTCAACACATACAAGAACAAGCTAACACAATACAGTTTACAAGTTGCCTTGACGACCAATGTTGTAACCACCCGGCATCCTGTTGTGTTTGGTCCCCAATCCCCCTCATGGTTGTGGTCATGCTTTGTGTTTCCCGCAAAGATGCAAAATACCCTCTTCGGCCTTGCAAGCGCCATGTCAAAATATCCAAAATAATCATATGCATGAAATTTATTAACATCTCTACGTAATTCAAGCAATCATTATTTCTAGGTCTAATTCACAATTTAATCATGCATTTCATCATTTTCCAAAATCATAGTAATGTAAATTCAACAACTACATTCTACTCATCAGGGCGAAGAAATCCAATGTTAGAACACATGCAATATATCTATATAAAATAATATCAATATCCAATAGTCTGTCCATGAGTCAGTGCAGATCATACTGAAAACAAAATCCAACCATAATCCAAATGCGTCTAGTCACAAAACATCATGCTAATCAACATAAGTATAAGCCATGTCCATATCTAAAGTCTGCATAACTCAAAATGATAATCACTAAGCGTCGTAGGGAAGTGGGCATTACATCCCCCTCCCCTTAGACTAGACTTCCTCCTGGAAGTCACTGAAATAAGTGTGGAAACTGAGCTCGCAATGATGTAGCATCCTCCCAAGTAGCAGCAGTCTCATCGTATCTGTCCCATTGGACTCGGACCTGATCAATCTCTCTGCCGCGAAGGCCCAGGGTCCTGCGATCTAAAATGCGCACGGGCTCCACCATCACCTGCCCCTGGTCCTGCACCTGCAATGCAGTCCAATCTAATACATGAGAAGGATCAGAAACATATCTCCTAAGCACAGAAACGTGAAATACATCATGGACGCGCGATAAGCTAGGTGGCAGTGCTAGACGATAGGCTAAGGGGCCGAGGCGCTCCAAGATCTCAAAGGGACCCACAAATCTAGGAGCAAGCTTAGAACCTTTTCCATAACGGATAGGGCTCTTATGTGGCCTGACACGAAGAAACACCTTCGTGCCTACCTCAAAACTGCGATCTGTCCTATGTTGGTCTGCATACTTCTTCTGTCTATCCTGAGCCTCCTGCAATCTCTGTCTAATCAAGGTAACTCCGCTGCTCCATATCCTCGTAATAATGCTGCCCAAGAGAAACCCCCGTCCTCAATCCTGTCCCAACCGAGAGGTGTTCTGCACTCTCTACCATATAATGCCTGAAAAGGAGCCATGCCTATAGAACTCTGAAAACTATTGTTGTAGGCAAACTCCACCAAATACAGATACTCCTCCCATCTCGACTGATGATCCATCACGTACATCCTGAGCATGTCCTCCAGAATCTGATTCACCCTCTCTGTCTCCATCCATCTATCTTAGGGTGATAAGCTGTACTAAAATTAATCCTCGTCCCGAGGGCATACTGCATGGTGGTCCAGAAATGGGAGGTATATAAGGGGTCGCGGTCGCAAATGATCTTCCGCGGGATCCCATGTAGTCTGACAATCTCATCAAGGTATACTCGTGCTACTGCACTAGCCGTGTAGGTAGTCTTCACTGGAGAGAAGTGAGCTACCTTCGTCAATTTATCCACCGTGACCATGATGGCGTCATGGTGGTATCTCGACGTCGGCAACCCAACAATAAAATCCATAGAGATGGTGTCCCACTTCCACTCTGGTATGGCATGAGGATAGAGAAGGCCAGCTGGATGCTGATGCTCGGCCTTCACCCTCTGGCACTCTAAACAGTGGGATACAAATGAAGCTATGTCTCTCTGAAGTCCTCTCCAATAGTACAACTGTCTCAAGGTGGCGTGCATCTTCTTCACCCCGGGATGGGCTGAATACGGTGCACGATGAGCCTCTGTCAAAATGTCATGTCTCAAGCTTCCATCTCTGGGAACATATATCCGGCCTCTGTGTCTGAGAAGACCATCTGCCTCTAAAGAAAATCCATCAAATCTCCCCTCAAGGGGTCTCTGAGACTCAATCTCTGCTCTGGCTGCAAGGTAGAAACTATCCTGAGGAAGCTGCTGCAAGATCCTACTCCGCAAATCTGTGCCCACTGAGGTGGCCATAGCCACATGTCTCCGTCTACTCAAGGCATCTGCCACCACGTTCTCCTTTCCCTTCACATGCTCTATCTCCATGTCATACTCACAGAGTAGCTCCATCCAACGCCGCTGACGAGCGTTGAGATTGGGCTGCGTGAAGAGGTGGCGAAGACTCAAGTGATCTGTCCTGAGTGTAAATCTCCGGCCAAGAAGAAAATGTCTCCACCGCACTAAAGCATGTACTACTGCTGCAAGCTCAAGGTCATGGGTCGGATAATTGAGCTCATAATCTTTGAGTTTGCGAGACTCAAAGGCAACTACCCTACCCTCCTGCATTAGCACTCCTCCAAGTCCTGCCAAGGAAGCATCTGTGCATACGAAAAACTCTCCATGAGGATCTGGCACTGCAAGGATAGGTGCTCTCGTAAGGCACTCCTTTAGTGTACTGAAGGCCTGCTCACATTTATCTGTCCATACAAACTTCTTCCCTTTCCGCTGAAGAGAAGTGATGGGGTGCGCAATCCGAGAGAAGTCCTGAACAAACCTCCTGTAGTATCCTGCTAGTCCCATGAAACTACGCACCTCGGTCACACTAGTGGGTGTTGGCCAATCCATGATGGCTCGAATCTTGGAAGGATCGACTGCGATACCTTCCCCAGAAATAACGTGGCCCAAATATTGCACCTCAGTCTGAAAGAACGCACACTTCTCCAAGTTCCCGTAAAGGCGCTGCTCGCGAAGACACTGAAGAACCTGGCGAAGGTGCTCCTCGTGCTCCTCATGTGTGCGTGAGTAAATCAGAATGTCATCAAGGAAGATAAGCACGAAGCGATCAAGGAAGGTCCTGAATACCCCATTCATCAAGCTCATAAACACTGCGGGGGCATTCGTCAAACCGAAAGGTACCACTGTGAACTCGTAGTGGCCATATCTCGTGCGGAAAGCTGTCTTGTGAATATCTGTCTCCGCAATCCTGAGCTGATGGTATCCTGACTTAAGATCTATCTTGGAGAAAATAGTAGCCCCCTTCATCTGATCAAACAAATCGTCAATGCGTGGAAGGGGGTAACGATTCTTGATCGTTACTTTATTCAGCTGACGGTAATCAATGCACAACCGAAGAGATCCATCCTTCTTCTTTACGAAGATAACTGGTGCACCCCAAGGGGATACACTAGGACGAATTAGGCCTTTCTCCAGAAGGCCCTCAAGCTGCAACTTGAGCTCACATAACTCAGGTGTAGTCATCCGATAGGGTGCTCGTGAGATAGGCTCTGCGCCTGGAACTAGATCTATATGGAAGTCGATCTCACGTGGGGGAGGTAATCCCGTAGCTCCCCTAGAAACACATCGGCGAACTCTGATAAGATGGGATGATCATCGAGGGAAGGTCCCCCGACTCATCCTCTGATCTCATCACTAATCAGAATAAATACAACCCAGCAACCCCGTCGCACACACCGCTTAAGCTGCATAGCGGAGATGGTGCGAATAAACGGTCTCCTAACTCCTGATATCACTGACTCTACCCAAGATCATCTATGCAAGCAATAGTCTTGTGGTAACAATCTACTCTAGCTCTGTGGGCGGACAACCAATCCATGCCTAAAATGATGCCATAAGATCCTAATGGAAGGATCCTAAGATCAGAAGTAGTGGTGAAGGGTCCCAAATCCACTACACACTCCTTGACTAAGGAGTCCATAGAAATCTTGGCTCCCAGAAGCCATCTCAACGTCCCAACTACGGCCCTGCCTAACTGCCACCAGCCTACAACGCTCTACCAAAGATGGTGCAATGAATGAATCAGAGGAACCAGAATCAAATAATATAGAGGTGGAAATACCACCAATACTACCTGTCGTCTCAATCACAGTACTCTGATGCTCAGCCTGGCGGTTCTCGACCACTGCGTAGATCCGATGACTCCGTGCCATATCTCCAACAGTAGGCTCTGAGCTCTGTGTCTTACCCTTGGTAGGGTTAAGTGGGCAATCTCTCCAAATATGCCCAACGACTCCGCAACCATAACAGCCGCCTGATCCTCTCCAGTGGGAAGCGGCTCCAGCTGGTACTCTAGATGACTGAGATGCCGATCCTGACGATCCGGCTATGGACTGCTGAGGTCTCTGCTGACGAGCTCCGACTGACTGAGCTCTCGGTGCACCCTGTGTCCTGATGGGACCCCTAGGAGGAGGAGGCCCATACTACGCCCTCTCTGTGCATCGAATCTCCGAGGAGGTCGGTAAGGTGGGCGGGTCTCCTGCTGCCACTGCTCTTTCTGCTTGTGGTGGCCTAAATGAAGCTCGCCTCAACTCTGTCCACCCCGTGGAGGAGGAATTGACCCCTTCGACCTACTATCCTGCATCTGCTGGATACGGCTCCGAACTCTATCTCTAGCCTGCTGTGTCTTCCCCGTGTCTCCTCTGCAATATAGGCCTTCTCCACGGCCTCTGCTAACGTCTGTGGGCAGTGAATGCGCACTGCGCCAGCTAAATCCAAGTTCAGGCCCCGGATGAACCTGTGAATCCGTACCTGCTCATCCTGCATATAATCGACATACTGAAGTAGGTCCAGAAATCGACTCTCATACTCAGCTACTGTCATCGATCCCTGACGGAGGTCATGAAACTCATCTATACGCTGCTGAATAAACCTCCTAGGTAAATACCTGCTCCTGAACCGCTCCTCAAACAGCTCCCAGGTAATCGTCTCTGAGTCGACATGGAGCTTCTGCTCCTCGGTCCTCCACCAGACTCCTGCTCCATCCTTCAGAAGATGGATCGCAACACGAGCTTTCGTGTTGCTACTACAAGGACAGAGCTTGAAGCATCCGCTCAAGCTCACCAACCAGGCCTCTGCCTGAAAACCACCTATATCACCTGAATAGTGAGAGGGTCGCAGCTTCAGGATCTCCCTGATATGATCTGCAGCCGATGTATGACGAATCCTAGGTCTCTCTGTATGCTCCTCCCTCTGTCTAGGGCTCCAGGGCTCCATGTCCCGAGACTCCGTCCCCATGTCCCCTCTGTGGTGACTCTGCCCTAACCGACTCTGCACGGAAATTTTCTGCTCTGTGCTCCTCGCTGTGTCGAGGGGATGCCTGGGCATCTACTGATGGCTCCAAACTATGCCTAGCAAGTCGCCCTCCCAAGGGCTCTCCGCGTATAGCGGCATTGACATCCTGGAGTGTCTGCAAAATCTGAGGCAGAAGGGCTGCTACGGCCTGCTCTGGCGGTGGTATGTCTAGGTCTATGTGAAAAGACCCCTCGCCCAATCCGCGCCCCCTGCACAGATCAAGGCGAGAGTTAGTTCACCGTACTAGGTCTTGTATCAGTTTTCTAAATTGTTGTTTACTATAATTATCAACAATATGGTTTCATATTTTAAAGGTATTAGCTCTGTACTAGTTTGAATGTTCCTGTTCTGCGTTTTCCTGCGTGTGCCCAAGGGTCCCAGCTTCGAACCCCTGGCTCTGATACCAAAATGTAACGCCGCTAAAAAGACGACGCTCGCTCGACGACATCGAGCGATGACGATGACGCCGCAAAAAAAAAAAACAAGTGACCCGAAAATGCGACAAACTTTTTTTTTTTTTTTGTATGGCGAATTATTCACCTACGAGTTTCTTCCACCTGGCTCGATGAGTATTAATTACATCGGGCGAGTTCGGAACAGGGTTGAAAACCACCTCGGTCACGAAGGTGCTTCGAAGGCAGAGATATTTGGATCTATCTCATTCGACGCCCCTCAGAGATTTGCAGGGTCATCATGCGAGTTAGATTGTTTAATGTCTGGAAAAATCGTGTTGACAAAAAAAATACCTGAAAGGTAACCCAAGAGGATGATATAGTTTATTTTGAATTGAATTCATGAACCACTTCGATTACTATCCTGACTTTATTATTCAGTCATATTACGTTATTTCAAAAATTTAATACATTTAGGTATATGTATTTATATATATACTTACTTTGTCATTCGACTAAATTACGTTATTTCAAGTTAATACATTACATTATAAGTAATTAATTATAGATTATATATATGTGTGTGTGTGTGTGTGTGTGTGTGTGTGTGTGTGTGTGTGTGTGTGTGTGTGTGTACATATTTAAGAAGGGAAGACACCCATTCGGTATATACTTGTTACCGATCTGTTTTATTGCTTTGCATATTGCTAATATACCTAGGTATGCATACTACCATTCCTATAACTAGTGTGTCTAAGAGAGTTTAACAACCTATTGCTGCTATTGTTTATATAGCGCTTAACCTAGTTTGAAATTTCTTTTGTACAAGGAGTAAGAAACGTTTGGGGGAAACTTTTCAACTTAGTTATAAATGAACATGGTTGGACGGTGGGTGTCAACCACCACCGTCCACCATTATTATCTCCTCCCAGCGTGCACGCAAGCTAACTGGCCGCCCCATCCATTTACTTCACTAAAATTTGCAAATCTTTTTTTTTTTTACTTACTACCTACGCCGGCCTGTTGTGAACACTGTCCCGGCCGCACCATTTAGTATGGTGGTTGAGAAAGAGTCCACGGACACTTCTTCCACTCGCCTGCATCAGCGTGGGAAAATACAGAGTTTTATAAGCAAGTTACAGCAACCAAAGGGCGTCTTTTCTCGCCTCCTCGCCTCGCCGCGCATGTAGATGGAGGAAAATAAAGAAATAAAATCCGGGGCGCGTGGAGAAGACTGGTTCCTCCTTCTTCTTCGTCCCTGTGTGTGAGGATAGAGGGTGTGTACAGGGCGGGGATCTCCCTAGACCAACGACTATAGTTTGTCTAATGCAAAGTTAAAAAAACGACCACAGAACTCGCTGTTGAAAGCATTGCAATGTTTTAAATATTCATTTGTGACAGAGCGCGCTTTGTGTACCAGCCGCCTATCGTGCATACCTCTTGAACGCATCATCATTTTCTTTTATATTAGCAGTTATTCTCTTGGACATGATGTAAGGGCGATTGACTGATCTTGATTTGAGACTAATTTCACATTTGTTGGGGCAGTCGCGAGTCCTGCCATGCAGCTTGATATTTGTGAAGCTAAGATCACTTGCAGTGTCCTAATCTGTTAAAAAAGACTGTCTACTATTGGTAAACATTGCAACAATTTAAATATCCGCTGTAACAGTCAGCGCCTTGTGTATCAAGTTGTCTATCAGACATATCTACTGAAACGTATCATCATTTTTTTTTTTATTAGCAGTTATTCGTTCAGACATGGTTTAAGGGTGATTGACTGTTCTTGATTTTGAGACTAACTTCACAGTGGTTTGGGCAGTGGCGAAGCCTGCTATGCAGCTGGATATTTGTGAAGCTAAGACCACTCGCAGGATCCTAATCTGTATATAAAAAAATGTCCAAATTCTTTGCTAGCATTGCAACAATTTAAATGTCACAGAATTCTCTATAAAGACTTCGCATGTTTTACAGTGAAGCTCGAGGTGGAGGGTCGCAAGAGGCGGGTCTGATTCGTGTATAAAAACAATTTCATGGAGTACAGTTTGCTTTGTAGTTAATTGGACAGTTCATACGTAGTTTTGTTTTCTTTTTTTTTGTATAAACATTTATTAGTAGACCGGGTTAATGTGTAAGAATTTAAATAGTATCTTGACATATTACAATTTACTAATAGTAGTTTCATTAAGTTCAATATCACTGTAATATGAATCATATTTTAAATATCAGTTTTTTTTTTTTTTTTGTGTTTTCTTTTCTTTATTGATTTGCAATTAATTTTGTAATAGATTCATAAATGGAGGAAGATAAACTTGATAGAGTTAGAGTATAGATTTTTTTTTTATCACAAGGCAAGAGATAATGCACTATGTTTCCAACCCTTTCAATACATCACTATCAAGAAAACAAACAAAAACTTAATATAGTTCTTTTGTAATTTTCTTCCAACATTCCACAACAAGAACAAATTTCAACAACCTTTCCAATAAATTTTAAAGTAAGGAAAATTAACATTTCAATACAACTTTCCTTCAAATCTTATTACAACACACCCTACTTCATGTGGAATAAATTTACAACAATAGAAGCTAAAGAAAGCAAACAATATTACATTTTTCCTCCACTCAAGGTGGGTAAATACATGATGTCTTCACATTGTCAACAACAAGGTTCATGTGCTCCAAAGAGTTCTTCTTCCATGCTCCAAATTTCAAGTATTTCAAATCACAACCAAGATAGGGGGAGAGGCAACACTCTCCTCCCAACCAAATCTCAATGGAGAAGAGAAGCAATCTCCTCCATTGACCCCCGAGCCCCAAACACAACACAATGAAGGATGGTCTCCAACTCAAGGCAACTATACATGCTTCCACAATACAAGTTCTTCACAACATTCAAGCAAAAATAGAAGAACAAGAGACACACAATAACATTAAACATTACACAACAAGGCTTGCATCCAAGCCAACAAGAGAAGGAGCTATGGGAATATTTTCCTTATGCCTCCCAAATGAGATGAGATGCCCATCCAAAAAAACCCTCCACAATATAACACAAGCCCCTAAGACTCTTATGCCTCCCTCAAGTACCCCTTTTTCCTCCCATACTCTTATGCCTCCCTCCTCTTATGGCTCCCTCAAAGACAAGGTAGAATGTAAACATTCCTACCCAAGATGGGCATCCCTCTCAAACTCCCTCCACAATATCCTAATCTACTCTTTTGCCTCCCTCATGTGTATTCCCATAGACCTCTCCTATACTACACAAAAAGCATTCAATCCATCTTTCACAATATACCAAAGTAAACATGCATTTTTTTTTCACAATTTTAGCATAGAAGCAATAATAATATGAAAGCAAAAACAAAGGAGAGGGTTCCCTACCTCTCCATTGGAGTAGCCTAAACCAAGAACTTGTCCAAGCTTCTTCCCAAATCAATCCAAGCATGCAAGTCCAAAAACTCTCTTATCTCTTTCTCCTAATTCTTCTCTCTCAAAATCACAAAAGAGAACTCTTCAACAACACAAAACAAAGCTCCAACCCCCACAAGAGAGGAAGTTTCAATAAATAGATCAAAGGTAAGGGTGAGGGTGATGTGGCTCCATGTAGGATGCCACATCACACATCCTCAAACCATCTCCCAAGGTCAACTCAAATCCCAAAACACCATAAATGGGTGGTTGGGTTGAATGACAACTCTCTTCCACAACCATCCCTTTCCCATGTGCCTTAAGGCACAAATAAATGCAAAATGAAGAAAAAGTGCACTCCAAGTCAATATCACTTCCCAAAACAATAACTAATCCCTTTTTGGGCTTCCCAACCCATAGATATGGTTGGTAAGGGGTTTTGGGAAGTGTGGGACAAGTTTAACTTGTCCCACAAGTCCCCCAAAATTGCCCTCAAACTCAAATTCGAGTTTTCAAGAGATTTGGAGTGGTCAACACTCAAGATAAGCATTCAATACAAGAGACAACACATGGCTCAAGGAGCCAACCAACAAAATTTATTACACCCACATGACTAAAACAAGATATTAAATTAATCTAAACTTACTTAGCAAAAGTAATAAAAGAAGGGCATCCCAATGAAATCACCTACTAAAGTAAATAAAACAATTAAATAAAATTCTCAACCCCATGGTCACATTAGAACATTACCCCCTCAAGAAATTTTCTCAACACATACAAGAACAAGCTAACACAATACAGTTTACAAGTTGCCTTGACGACCAATGTTGTAACCACCCGACATTCTGTTGTGTTTGGTCCCCAATCCCCCTCATGGTTGTGGTCATGCTGTGTTTCCTGCAAAGATGCAAAATACCCTCTTCGGCCTTGCGGCCATGTCAAAATATCCAAAATAATCATATGCATGAAATTTATTAACATCTCTACGTAATTCAAGCAATCATTATTTCTAGGTCTAATTCACAATTTAATCATGCATTTCATCATTTTCCAAAATCATAGTAATGTAAATTCAACAACTACATTCTACTCATCAGGGCGAAGAAATCCAATGTTAGAACACATGCAATATATCTATATAAAATAATATCAATATCCAATAGTCTGTCCATGAGTCAGTGCAGATCATACTGAAAACAAAATCCAACCATAATCCAAATGCGTCTAGTCACAAAACATCATGCTAATCAACATAAGTATAAGCCATGTCCATATCTAAAGTCTGCATAACTCAAAATGATAATCACTAAGCATCGTAGGGAAGTGGGCATTACAAATTCTATAATGGAAAGGATGATCAAATGGGAAAGAATGTATAGTCTTCCTATCCAAAAGATATGAGAGGATAAAATTCTATTCTCTAGAGAAGAATTTGAATTTAGCTTTGATTGGGGATGAGCCTAACATCAACCTTTGTGAAGACATCCCATAGTGAAGAGTAGAGACATTTATAACAAAATAAGGTCCCCTTGAAAGTGTTTGAGAATAATTTCATCTATATAAAACATAAGATATTTAATAGAGTTGATTCAATGAGTACATAACAAAGACATATTCTTGGTTTGTACCTTGTGCAACACTATTTTTGTAAAAAGAATGATTAAAACTTGAATCAAATTTGTTAATATATTTTATTGCATCTATTGATGTGCATATGGTTTCGAGGAAAATAGGAATAACATAATAATAGGTAAAAGAGTGAGGAGGTGTCAAATAAAAAGGGGTTGCTCATTCAACTTCATCATGAAGGTGATGTATGTAAGATCGTCGGTTCAAATGATAATATACAATGTTTTTTTAATGAAGTTGGTGAGTGTTTTCATGGCGTAAATGAAAATATCAATGAGCATCATGTTTCTATTGCTCCACACTTATCAAGTGAATGCAAAAGTTACATAGAGAGTATTTTGTTTATTGGTGTTCAAGTGAATATCGTATATGAGAAATATATAGAAATCCCATCTTGGTGATCATGTTCAACAAGAGGCATCAATTATTAACAATAAAGGATGTTCTCATTGCATGGAAAAGAGTGTGATCTAAAAGGTCCCAAAAGCACGTCAATGTTTCCATGATCCTGAACTTGTGACATGTGGAGGAGAGGGACCTATTTTATTCTATCAATGGCCTAATGGAAACATTGCTCCATTTATCATGGGGATGCAAACACCATGGATGTATGAAAAAGTGGTACAAAATTAAAACAATATAATAATCTCCATGTATTCCACATTTTCCACACATAAATATGACGCCAGTAATGCAAATGAAGTTTGAAACTATTCATTATTTATGTAGCATTAATACTCTTCACTTTATTTTATATTGCACTCGATGTTAACCATTGATGTTTTTTGTCTTATAGTACCAATCATATACATTTCTTGTTTTTGATAAGCCAAAGGTTGGGGTGACATTTGCATGGGTCGTTTCGTCAAATAATAAAATTGAATACATCTACAGATGGTTAGCGTACATCCAGAAATGAGGAAAACGACTTCATATTAATTGGAAGATCAATGCTTTCATTACGGATGATGCAGCAGCTGAAATTCAAGACATTAGGGAAAGTTAATTTTCTATAACATATTTCAATCACGTGAAGTGCATAAATTTCCAACTTGAAGTTATAATTTTATTTTTATTTTTATGGGAGTGTTTTTGGATTTTGTGTACTTCAATGACTATGGTATGTAGATAGGGCATGGTTAAAAAATGTATACGAGTATACAAGAAAGGAGATCAGGTGGTATATTTTGCAAAGACTAGGTATCATCATGTATCCATTGGGAATGCACGAAGATTACACATTCCAGATAGTTTAACACTTCATTGAAGAATTCAAGAAGGAAACCTAGTTCATTGAGTACTTTGAGAAGACTTGATACAATAGAAATAGGCATGTCAGTGAGTAATAACCTTCATGTGTTTATTTTTCATTTTTTTGAATTGATAACCATGAGGGGAAATAATGTTATAAATTTCAGTCATTAAAATCAGAAAATGAATGCATCTATCGACGCTTATTAATATTATCTGAATACTAGATACTTGGGTGATCAAGAGAAAAAATAAACTCATTGGACGGACCATTTGTTTTACAAACTTTTGTACATGGTGGAACCATTTTACCGACACAAGAGGAAGTTAAATAAATCCAGTTTCTTGACAAAATACAAAAAAGAAAGCACTTGTTTATCGTGGTGGAGAGAGAAAAAAATATTCTTGATACATATTACATTGTGCTTCATCCCAAAATACATGTAGTTAGGGCAAGGATTCAAATAATCAACAACACTGGTATTTGGTCGAGAAAATCCGGTACCTTCCACATATGTGAATTTTCTGCACAATGAGATGAAACAAATGCAAGAATGTGTTCAAGGCATTATGTTGGCTATTATGTCTTGTTTTTTTCATTAATGTAAAATCCATTGATGGAAAAGTGTGTCTTGGTGTCATGTGAGTCTCCATGAGGTGTTATCCATTTTCAAACATGAAGGTTAATGTATAGTGTAGTGTCGTGATTTGGTCAAGTTGTTATGGTGTCTAAGCATGGTTTCATCCATGGTTCACGCATGAATTGTCATTGTATGATTCACAAAAGTTGGTATTAGTTCCATCATGGTCCTAGAAGTGTATTATTGGTGTCCAAGTGTTTGTATGAGGTCATTATGGTCATTTTATAAAGAGTCATGTTGTGAAGTGGTCGTTCAGGACTATTCCTAGACCTAGAGCATGTGGTTTTGTATGGTAGCTTGAGAAATAAAGAATGGTATTATTTTTGAGGAATTTTAGGAGCCTTTTGGTACTACATATAACATGTATTAGGAGTATTAGGTTTTTACTAAGAGGTTTAATGAGGTTTGTATTTCCTTTGAAGCAAGAACAATTAGAACAAGGCATGTAGGAAAATGTAAGTCACCGTGGTTGAAGAGTATCAAATTTATTTAAGAATGGATGAGACTTGAGTAAATTAAAGGAGGTTGATATAATTCTTTAGGTAAGGTTTCTAGTCAAAAATTTTAAAACAAAGCAAGGTATGAATTTTTACCAAAACGGAGTTTGCAAATGTGTGTTTTGGTGTTAAAAGTTGCCCTTTTGGTGCTCTTTGTGGATTGTGTGATTTGCATGGCCACCTGAGATGTTTGGAATATTTTTTTATCTTATGTATGAATATTTTCTAAAAATAATATGGTGGTTTAATCATCATGCTTTTATGAATGATTGTTAAAAAGATAAACAAGTTTGAAACCCTCCCAAAACCCTAGGTTGAAAGCGACTTACATGAAAATGGTTGTACGAGTCCAGATTTGATTCCTTTTTATAGTGTGATTAATTTTTGATGAAGAGGACTCCTCCATATTTTCAAGGATATATTTTAGAGGTTCTGGTTGTTTTTGGGCCCCACCTAAAAGGTATGTTTCTAGAGAGTTTTAATTTTTGGAAATGTTTCCCATTAGAACCTATTAACTAATTTACCATTTATAGAAGAATGATATCTTTAATACAAGTATATAATTATTTTAAATAATGGTTGAGTTTTTAAACAACAAAGTGTGCCTTATTTATAAAGACTACTTTCGGGGTAATTTTGAAGTCTATGGTAAAATCAGGTTTTCATGAGCTACAGTGCACAATTAAGACTTAGTTCAAAAATTTCATGATCCCGACTCCAAGATATTTCTAATGATATATCACACTTGAGTTTTTAATGTGGTATGATAAAGTTATGACGTGTTCTTTGAAGGTCAAATTTCAGGTGCTTGGTTGAGCATAGTCCAAGTGGGTTAATGCGATTTGTTGGTTGTTCTAGTGTTTTTCATGCTTTCTAAAGATTTTTGAGACCTTAGACAACAAATATAAGCATGTTCCATGCCCTAGTGAAGTTTGTTTTTATCTTCTTCATTCAAATTTTTCCATATCGATTGTTTTATTGCATTTGAGCTTGTTGTGTCCCAAATGATGTTTTTAGGGTTAATGATATGATTGACTTATATGGATGATTTTTTTATGTCCTTATGATATTATTATTATATTTTCATGATATATTAATTATAAAATATGACCTATATGTTTTGGAGAAAAGAAACATATATACAAGAAATTTTAAAAGGCTCATTTGCACTAGTTGTTTGTTTGGTGAAAAAGTGCAAACCAACGGGTGTTTTGGATCCTTAAAGAGGTATGAATGTGATCTGTAAACCTTATTCTTTGAATTGTTTAAAAATCACAATTATATTTTTTTCCCACTTTAAAATAGAAAATGATAGTTGAGCTAGTGATGTGATTATTTGTGCCTTAGAACTAGAATTTGTAAAGATAAATGAATCAAACCACACATACGCCAAGGAATTTTTATCCTAGAAATCCCCAATGAAAGGGAAAACCAGTCAAGAAGGAAAAAATATCTTTCTTCCATTTTTTCTTTATTGGCCAATTCAAAATATAAGAGATAAAAACTTTACAATAAGTGAGAAAGGAAATTGACAATGTCTCACACTTCCTCCCAACTACTCAACTGCTCTATTCTCAAACTCTTTCTTCTATAAACTCAAATTATAGCACTTAGAAATCTTGCACTTACTCTCATGAAGTTCTTTGCTTTCGATAATCCATTCCTTTGCTCCTCCTGGTAGTTACATCCTCTCCCATGTCCTCCCATGCATTGGAGAATGGAAATGGTCCTGGGAAGGAAGGGAAAAAGTTAGACACTCCAAATTCATATCCATTCATGATATATTTATTTTTTTGTCCAGAAGTGACAAGAACACTACGCGGTACAGTATGAAAATCACAAGACCACCGCCTTGGCTGGATGGAGGTTATAAGATCTCCGCCTAGGTTGGGAGGAAGTTCTATGACCTTCACTCCACATAGAGCGGCGTTTTTAATAATACAAACGAAAACTCCTTTTCTCCATTTTCCTTATTCGGTGTTGGATGATCTGATGAAGTAGATATATTTTAGATCCCTATAGATCACACCTCCCCTTCTTATGAGGTTTTTGGTCCCGTAAAATCCTAGTGTGGGAGTAGATGAGGAAATAATTCCCTCACTTTCTCCTTCAAGTACCACCGGGCCTGCCTTGGTGTCTTTCCTTTAAGTTTAACCTACGAATATTGTTTCAAACCTCTCCTTATCTCTCTGACCTTCTTATGTAACACTACATCCTCCTCCAATTCACCTTATGAGTCCCAAACACAATCCTCAATAAAAGGTAGAAACTGTAATCCTTCATTTTCATTTAGCATGGATGGCTCATATAGGTATAATTTCTCAAAGTTTACTCTTGAGTAAATCCTCATAAATGGTGGCAAATAAAGTTGAAATTAATTTTCTTCAACCTTCTCCAATATGGTGAGGGGTCCATATACTAGTGGCTTGAGCATCCGTGATTGACCTTGTAGTCTCTCCTTGCTCAAATAAAGCTAAACACTTGTCTCCAACATGAAGCTTATGCTCTCTCTTTTTGTTGATTATGTCTAGCCTTGTACTTTGCTTCATATTTCTCTAAGTGTTCTTTGAACTTGATATGGATTTGTTGGACCCTCTCAATGATTTTTTTGCACTAGTCACCTCTGTTTCTCATGTCTCCTCCTCAATATGCTGCCTAAATGCTATGTACAATGAATTTGTAGGTAGATATCCCAAGAATGCTTAAAATGGTGACTTCATGGTGGATGTGTATACTACTCGGTTGTAGGAATGTTGAATGTAGGCTAAGGAATCATCCCAAGTCCTTGAATATTTACTATTATACCCTTTGATCAAGCTGTACCAAAGTCTTGTTCACCACCTCTATCTCTGTCCATCTATCTGTGGATGGAAAGACATGATCCTCTATAACTGGTATCCATCTTGTCAAAGAAAATAGTCCAAAACTTCCCAAAGAACCTAGAATCCAAAATGCATCCATATGTTAGCAAATAAAATATCTATTGCCTCATAAGTTTTTATTTTCTTTTTACATGCCATAAGAATTCACATATAACTAAATCTATCAACAAAGAACATAGAGATAGTCATGGCCATGTTTAGACATAGGTACTCCTCCTACAAAATCCATGGAAATGTTCATCCATGGACAAGTAGGTAGCATATACACACCCTCCTTTCTATTCTTAGGCTTCTTTGGTAAAACAAAGTTTACATCCACGTATAAATTTTGAAACTTCTTCTTGCATATTGGGCCAATACAGGCACCCTTACAAGTGGGATAGTGTCTTACCAACACCAAAATGTAAAATTACTTTCGAGGTATGTGCTTCCCTCATTAATAAAATCCTTTCTTCTTTCGAACACAAAGCTTCCCCATCTCAGAACAACCCGTCCTTGAGATAACAATCTTCAATACCTATCCTTTCATCCCCTTAGGACTGCAACTTCTAAAATTTCATCCCAAAGTATTTGCCTTGGGTATATGCCTCCCCATAAGGTTCCTTTATGAAGGGCTTGTTTTGACAAATAGTGGCCAAACAAGAGATTTTCTTCTATGTCGAGTATCCTAGACAACATGCTTGCCACCAAGTTTTTACTATCCTTCTTATATGTGATCAACATATGGAACTAACTTTGAAGGAACCCCATCCATTTGTAGTGCTTTTCTTGCTGCAATTTAGACTATGTTTGCAAATACTGGAGAAGTCTTTGGTTTGTATGGACAATAGTTTATTTACCCAACAAATAAGGCTTCCATTTCTTAATTTCTGAAATAGTGCATACATTTCCTTATCATTAACTAGATATCCTTTAACTGCTGAATTAAAGGTCTCGTAGTGATAAAAGACTAGCTTAGCTCCCTGTAGCAACATTGTGCCCATAGCATAATCACTGGCATCTGTCTCTACTTCAAAGGGATGTTGCAAGTTAGGAAGAGGAAGTATTGGACCATGAATAATATTATACTTTAATAACTCAAAGGATTTATCTTGTTCCTTACCCCAGTCAAAACCCTTACTCTTTGCGGCCACTATGTGTAGAGGTGATGCAATCGAGGAGAATCCTGAAATGAACTTCCGCATGTATTGTATTGCTCCCACAAATATCCTATTTTATGTGGCTCCCATTGGTGTTGGATAGTTCGTTATGACTTCCGCCTTCTTTGGATACACTCATATCTCTCATCCTCCAACCACATGCACAAGATAGACAAGTGACTATTTATAAATTTCACATTTCTTCATATAACATAATAATTGTTTCTCCTTAAGAACTTGTAAGATTTACTACAAATGAATTATAAGTTTCTCCCATGTGGCACTAAAAATCAAGATATCATCCAAATAAACAATGATAAATGAATCTATAAAATCCTACAATACATCATTTATCAATCTCATAAATGTAGTGGGTGCATTACATAAACCGAAAGGAAGAACTAACCACTCATACAAATGTTGTTTTGTCTTGAAGACAATAATCCATATATCCTCCTCCTTCATTTTGACTTGGTGATAACCTTACATGAGATCCAAATTTTCAAAGAATTTGGTATGTTGAAGCTTTACCAAGAGATCATCTATACGGGGAGTGGATATATGTTCTTAATGTTGATCTTCTTCAAAGTGCGGTAGAAGATGTAAATTATCTAAGAACCATCGTTATTCGGGACCATACAATAAGAGAACTACATGGTGAGGTGGTTGAACATATCACACCCTAGTCTAGCATTTGCTGGAGTTGTTTCTTCACTTCAAGTACTTTCAGTAAGATTTCCTATACAACCTTGATGTTCGACACGGGGGACTCTGGAAACAATGAATCTCATTTTCTACCTCTTATTTTGGTGGTAACACACTTTGGGAGCCTGAAATACTTCCTTAAAAGAATGAATAATATTATACAAATCCTATTTTACCTAGTTAGAAATCTCTAAAACTTCTACCCCATATTATTTATCTTCTAACAAAAGTAAACAAAACTGATTATGATTTCCTTGAATAAGTTGTTTTACTTTGTTAGCACTTACCATAGTAACCCGTGTCTTACATTGGTATGCCCCGATGTTGTAGTTGATCCCGTCCTTGACCCATCTGTATCGATTCTCCCTTCTCATGAATTTTTCATCCCGACATAAAAGTAAGGAATCCTGAAAACATCATCAAATTCATCAAGTGGAATAACACCAGCCTCCAATACACCAATTTAATGGGAATTGATCCCAAACTTTACCTTACATATTTTTTTTACATGACTTTCAACACCCTTATTTACCCAACCCAAAGGATATGGGTGAGTATTTGTATGCCTCAAGACCAATCTTCTTTACAAATGCTTCAGAAATCACGTTAGGCGAGAACCAAGATGATCAACCAAAGCATTTACCTTATCTTTCTTGATCTTTATTTTTATCTAGAAAAGTTTACTCATCTCTTCTTGTTGCTATCCATGTTGGTGGCTGTGCATCCAATCCTCTCATCTACATAAGACTCATCTTCAATTTCCACCTCCCCTTCTATCTTCACAGGTTGTCATGGACTTCTTTGAGTCGTTGGTTTGGTTCTTCGGATGTAACTCTGATGTAACTTCCAACAGGTAACATCAATATGACCATTGATATCATAGTTCTTGCAAAAATTCTTAGGGATCCTTACAAGTATTTAAAGTAGTGGCAACTTGTTTACCTTTCCCTTTCCGTTTACCTTTGTTACTTGTCTTCCCATGTTCTTTCTTCTGCTATTTTCTCGAATGTTTTTCCCTTTTCTCTACTTCTCCTTGTTTCTTTTCATCATCTATATAGTATGCCTTCACACATGCCTCATTGAAAAATTTGGGCTTCTTGGAGATGAATTTTATTCGAAGGTGAGTGTGAAGTCCTCCCAAGTAATTTTTCATAATTTCTTCATCCTCCAATTCCATATTTAGTAGCATGTCTTTCCTCTCGAAACTCCATAGTGTAGTCTCAGACACTTTGACCACTGCCTTGTCTACAATACTACCATTTAATCATATGTTTAGTCTTATGGCCAATAGGATAGTAGTTAGCTTAAGTAAATCCTTAAATCCCTCCCAAGTACTCAAAACATGAAATTTCTTATTTTCACAAGTGGCTAGATGGGTTTCCCACTAAACCGCAGAGCATGACCCTCCATTTTCGGATGTACAAAGGTGATCCTTTGTGCCTCGGTGAAATTATGGATGCAAATATAGACTTCAATTTTTTAAAACCATTTTTCAAGCAACTCAGCATGTACTTTCCCTTCAAAAATCCTAATCTCAACTTTTGTTTCAAAATTAGAAGGACCATGGTCAAATTTTACCTGCTCTGTTACAATTGGAGTCTCTTCTTCACACTCTTCCCCATATTTCTCATCGTGGCCTTTTCCTATGCCAACATTTTTGAATAGTTCTTGAACCATTGATTCCATGGAGTCTTGTTTCATATAATATGTCTTATGTAGATATGAGATCTCTTGCTAATGCCTATACATCCTATCCATCATGGTCTCTAGCATCTCGATTCTATAGACCAAATTTTCTTCCTCCATTTGTCCCCAAATTATTTGTTTCCACTTCCTCGTAGAAATGTCTGGATCTCAAGGTAAATATTATTTGACTTTAAATCTTTTCATTGTCATAAAAATCCAAGAAAAATAACGAGAGTCCATGATAATTGTTAGTGTTGATATTAAAATGATATGTAAACATTATACTTTAGAATTGTCTACAAAATCACAATTATACTATTGTCCCACTTTCAATTAGAAAATGAAAGTTCAGCTAGTGATTGAATTATTTATGCCTTAGAACTAGAATTTGCAAAGGTAAATGAATCAAAACACACTTAAGCCAAGGAATTTTTATCTTGGAAACCCTCAATGAGAGGAAAACTAGTTGGGAAGGGCAAACAACTCTTTCTTCCCTGGTATCTCTCATAAGTGCACCCTTGTTGAGAGATGACAATAGGGGTTCTAAGCTTTCTTTATATTCACTCACTTCCATAGATATAATGGAAACATCTTAGGTTTGTGGGTATACCTATTGTTGAGGTTAGTCTCCGGTATCAAGGCTGATTCCTTATTGATGTATCCTAAACTATTTTTTTGGGGTTTTGAGGGTAAAAAGATGACTGTAACTTAAATTGAAATGGGGTGATACACTAGATTGATTAAGGGATTTGACAGACATGCACGCACAGAAAATTGAGAACAAATTTCAGATACAAGAACAAATGATTTTCAACATAATCTTAAGGCAAAACACTTATGTATTGAGGGATAAATAACAACAACACAACATGTTAAACATGCACACTAAGACTATGCAAAAATACCATATTTCAGAAAAGGTAAAATCATTAATCATGGAATTAACATTCACAAGAATTAATGAAAAGATACACACCACTAAAAATAATTAGAAAGGCAAAACCTGGTTCTTATTCAAGGAAAAAGCTGGCAAAAATATGTTTCAACACTCGTTTGTCCATAAGTCCTCCTTTGTGCCTTGGTAGTACACACAATTTCAGAAAAATACTTCAACCAACCCCTCCTAAAAATAGGTTGCAGATCATGCTCCCCATGCATGCTAATTTTACCCCTTTATCATGATTCATGAATAAATAAAGGAATAAAAATAAACATGTTGATTACAATAAGGAATTAATAGCCTTAGTTATAAAAATACACTTAGTCAAAGTGTAGTTGATTTCTCTATTTTTAATACAATGAATAACTTGGGTGAATAATTTTAGCTAACAATAGCTCTTGCTTGGTCTGGAATTCTCCTTGAATGTCCACACAAATTGGTCTTCTTGTTGTTGATTAAATAATCATACTTAATCACTGATGTGGCACATGCATATTCACCCACTTGCAAGAATATTTTGGATTTATCTTTTTCTGTCCTCTTGTGAAGGCATGCAAAATACATTATGTGCAAGAAAAATAATTGTTTTTATCTCCAACTCTTAGCAAAATCAATCAACCTCTTTAGGTGGACCACTTGTAAGCATGTGCAAGAAAATAATACCTTTATTTTGTGAAAAATAAGGTAATTTGGACTTCAAAATAATCTCCATGTGCTCTGATGTTGACCTCTGCATGCATTATCCTTCTTGTTGGGACTACTTCACTCATATATAATGGGACCCTCTTTTGATTTGTTCATAGTGTGTAATCCATGTTTGAAGCATGCTCCATTCAAATACATGGCATAGACTATGATCTTTGTTTGACCCTTATGGCACATTATTTGAAAGACCTAATTCTAATGTCCAAGAAATAATTTGTTTAAAAGTGGTTCGACCCCTTTGATTTTATCATTGCACATACAATAGTCTTCGAGCTCTTTTGGATAGTTGATGGCACATACGTTATTATTAGAACTTATCTAAGGTCAATGTAATGATAATCTTAAACTAGGTTTGGTCCCCTTTATGATGATGACTCACCCCATTATTTGATTTTTCGGTGGCACTGACCATGGTAAGGTTAGGGTTTTGATCTTTATGTGCCACCTAAGTACCTCTCTGACTGTGGTTGAGTTCTAGAAACCATGGAGTTTGCATTGGGATTTGGTGATTTTGATATTCAACCATCAATCTATGTACCTCTTAATTTGTAGCATTGATCCTCTGGAAATTGTGGTAGAGTTAAATGAACCTACTACGGTTTCATGGTTTGCATTAATGACCATCGATTTTTATCCCTTCCATATCTACATTGTTGACCTTTTAAACCATGGTGACTTGATGGTTCATTGTGACTTCACAATTGGGATAATTGATTATGTACTTTCACATTTGGACAGTTGATTATTAACTCTGGGTGAGTTAGGTTGAGTAAATACTCATCGAGCCTATCATTTCGTCATTTTTATTTTGTCTCTGAGCGGTGAAGCCATGGCAATTTTCCCAGCATCGCCATTAATTTGATTCTTTGAGATCGGTTCTTTACATTTTTATCCTGTGAGAGGCTCTGCGAGTGTGGAAACTAGGCCCCTCCATCATTCTTCACTTATTTTTGTGAATTATGTGAGGGTAGCCACCATTATCAATCAATTCAAGCTATTACTAACAAATGTTATCTCTTTGTGTCTTGAATGCCATTTTGGTTTGTTCTTTGTATTTGGTTGCATGAGCACTAATATTTCACTTTTTTTGCATTTTTCTTGTGTTTCGTGGAAAACTCGAGTTTAAAAATCATTCTGGGCATTGTTATTTTCCACTACATCTGAAGATATTTTGAGGGTTTTCAAAATATTGATTATAAACGGTGAGTTCTTGATCTTTTCTTTAGTCCTTAGCAAATTTTGATAGAAACTGGAATGACTGTTGAGTGTAAAAAATAATTTCCTTTCTCTCGAATCATTGTCATTTAAAATGAACTCTGTAGTTGTCTTTTAATAGTGAATTTTGAACTCTTTTTATTCCTTACTCTGCATTATTTGCACTTCTAGAGTTCTTAAATTACATGGGTATTTTCATTTTCTTGAGCTTTACCCAAATTTGGGTCTGCAACATCGATTTTTTTTGAGATTGAAGTTCATCCTTATATTCTTGAGGCTTTTGATATTTTGTGCCTTCATTATTGATTACGCTATGTTCATTTTTTCCTTTTAAGAAAAAGATGAGATGTGAATACTTAGTCCTTTGATATTGTTTTGAGCCTTGTAATGTTGAAACATGGGTATAACTTTACTCGATATTTCCATGGTAGTTAGTAGCTTGAGACTTTAAGGATAAGATTATTTCTATTTGGTTTTGAGATCCATTTTATTAGCTTCACCTAAAGTATTATGTTCTTTGCAAGACATGGCTATTATTTTGATCTCTATGTAACAATTGTGAAATTATTGAAGCTCCACTTTGCTTTGATTTGAACACCCAACTATTTTATTATTCTAGGTTGAATGGAGAAGCTTGATCATTTTAGTCTGAACCCATACTGAAACTTGTTGATGTTCTGATGATACCTGAATTGGGTTTGCATTTGTTTTATTTCAAGCTCTGGAAACTTACTTGTTATTGTAACCACTGAAATTTAGTTCTCGGGGTTTGCATTTTGTACACTTTTTAGAATAGTATTCATTCACCTTTTCAAAATGAACTCTGTTTTTTATGAAAGCTCCTTTCAAAACTGAAATGAAGAATTATAATGAAAATTTTATTTGAAACTCTGTCCGTAGCCCTTTGACGGTACTATTTATTGCATTTGCATATCTGAGTTTATATTTGATGAATGATGAACTTGTATCTTGATCCTTTTGTATTTAGTTTAGTGATTTTTTGATTATGTGTAATGTGTCCTAGAATCTCCTATATTCTACTTTTTAGTGTTGTGATTGAGAACTCCGTTGTTTTAGATATGTGTAGGCTTTGGATAGTTTTTATTGTAAATACCTTCATTCGAACATTAAAACCATTGTCTTTTACATATTTTGGAAAGCTTAAGTTTTAAGCACAATGTCCATGCCTTTGATCCTTGTAAACTCAGTATGCTGAACTTTTTTGTTTTGAAATAGTGATATGCAACATGATGGATTATTCCTTTATCTTTTTGGAACAATTTCTTTGTCTCTAATCAATTGTATCCTAAAGTTAGGCATAACTAATTTTCTTTTGCAAGATTTGGTGATGAGTATAGTTGTACATGATATGTTTGAAAGCTTTATATTATGTACCTATTATCATGAATATCTGTAGCTTTTGAATCAATATGTACTTTATCATCTATATTCTCCTTGGTTATGATTCCTTACTTGAAGACCTTGAAGTACATTCTTTTCAATGCAACTATGTTATGAGGCCTGATGGTTGCCTTTTATATCATCTTACGATAGTGGTAATCCCTTTTAGATGGAAATAAACAATGATCTTTGTAGACACCTATAATTATGCACAAGAAATTTAAATACTTAAATTGCAAGTTAATTATCTCCTTCCCTACAAATTGACGACACATCATCAAAAGCGCTCATCATCTCTTCTATTGTCGTTAATTAATTACACTACGCTAATTAATTAAGTCATCTACCTAGAAAATACCTCGATTAACGACCTTTCGTTAATTAATCCCCCTTCTATCTAGCCTAATTAATTATTATTAATTAATTAGCTTCCCCCTTTATCAAGTCAATAAATCATTATTTATTGGATTTAATCATCTTCTATAGTCTAAATCATACTAATATTCCTCTAAAAGCTTATAAAATCATGCACATCTATTTAATTAATCACCTTGGTTAATTAAATAACCCTCTTTATCCACATGATCCACTAAAGGACAAGCTAAACCCTCCTAAAGTTAACTCAACCCCATCTAAACCCCCTTATCCATAACTAACTCTACATCTCCATTATCCCACATTCAAGAGGATGTGTTGATCCCTTTATCCATTGGGTTATATAAAGAACCCTCCTCCTACTTCTACACTCACACCTAATTTCCTTGAGAAAGCAAAAGAAAGCACATAGTCTTGCACTAAAAGCCTTTTGCCATTCTTGAGAAATCCATCATCTTTTGAAGAGCCAAGCCTCATATCCTAGCATCCTTTAAGGATCAAGCAAGCAATATTTTGATTGCCATTGGAGCTTCATAGGTCCATTTGCATTTGTTGGTGATCTAGAAGAGTAGAGTTCTTAAATGCATGCTATATTTTGATCTTAAGGTTCAATGTTTATGATGTTAGTTTAGGGCTTGTTTAGTTCTTCATCTTGATGGTGCTTTCATTTTGTATTAGCTAGGTTGTAGAACTATTTAGGTGGTAGTTCTTTTTCAACTTAACTTAGCTTAATTCAAAAATACACACACATTCCACTAGCATTATCCCTTAGCATTTTAGTTCAATTTATGTTATTTTTGACTAACTCTTCCTTATGCACACAGGTAGTTTGTATAAGTTTTTTTAATTTTCTTACTTTTGGAAAAGTTATTGTAATTTTCAGAAAAACATGATAAAATATTTTACATGTTGTGCTTGTTTTTGTCATTTTCATAGATTTTGGCATCATCAAAATCGAGTGCATCCCTTTTTGTAGACGCGTAGGTGGCCAAAGCAACGCGCGTGTGCACACTAACCCACCCATAGGAACCTTATCCCTAACGCAAATGCTTTGAAATCATATAGGGTATTGTATGTTTAGCACACATACCCTTACCTTAGCACAAATGCCTCTCGGCCATAGCACATGCTCTATGTGAATTTTTCAACTATGTGTAATTCATTACCGCATATACTTTACATTTTGGTGCATATGCCTCATCCCTAAGCACACTTACCTCTCGGGTAGCGCAGGTACACTATCGGTTTATAAAATTACAGAGTGGCGCATATGCCTCTTCCTTGGCACATACGCCTTTTCCCTAGCACAAGCACTCTGTCTTTTTTTTCGGTGTTGTTTTCCAAAGATTGGAGCACACGCCTTATTCTTAAAGCACACGCTTGCTTCCTAGCGCATATACCTCTCGGGTAGTGAAGGTGGACTATCAAAATAAAAACTACGAGAGGCGCACACACCTCTGTCTTGGTGCATGCGCCTCTATCCTAGCACTCGTAAGTATAGGGTAGCGTAGGTGCACTGCCGATTCTAAAAATCTCATAGGCGGGAATGCACCCTAACCCACATGCACATGCTTAAGTATCAGCATAGGTGCCTCGGAAAAATTTCACATGCTGGTTTCAGGATTTTTAGGTTTTATATGCTTGGTTACTAACTTGTTTGCAGGTTTCATCTGATTTACATGCTTCATTTATCAAAGTTTGTTCACTTGCTTATACTAAAATAGTTAGAAATATTGTTATACTTGTTTAAAAAGAGTAAGATCGCGTATGCTCTTCCCTCGCATCCTTTTTGGGTGATCTTGGGAATCAGAAATGACTCTTGTTCTTTGTGATCACTTTTGAGAAAGTTAAGGTTTGTTCATGCTTAGTTAGAAAATCAGTTAGACTTGATATGCATGTTTTCCATTTGATATTTGCATAGATTACTTAAAACAAACACCACGTATGCTCTTCTCTTGCATCCTTGGATGATCTTGAGAATCAGAAATGATGTTTGTTCCTTGTATGGAAAACTACTAATCCGTTGCATAGGACCTAACGCTTGTCAAAGAAAGGTGTCAAACGAAGTGTAAAACTTGTAATACATATGTTTTGTAGATTTCCAAATGGTGTGCCACTTTGAAACCACATTAAGTTAAAAATATAAATAACACACCACATTCAAAACACTGTATTTGTAGGTTTTGGAAAATGGTACATCCTCTCTCCGCTCAACTGGAACATAACCCATTTGGCATAATGCCTTAAGCTATAAAAATAGGGGTGGTACAAGGAACCCTAAATTAGTCCACCACCGAGTAACTTTGTGGATGAAACAGGAAGCGCCTCGCTTACCCACCTGACTAGTACACCTTGTGAGTTAGCGTTACAAATTTATCTGTATGGAGACCCCAGGAAGATTACACATAGAAGCACTAGTTTCCCTTTGTGCACTGAGGGGTAAAGTAAAGCCAAGATACTCCTAGATATATTCATTATGACCTGGGAAAATCGAGCTCTCGTAAGATGACTTTATAACACCTAGTTGAGAGAAATTATTAAGGAGGTTGTTTTGTTTAGAGGCCCACTTTACTAGTTCATTCGTATCGTTTACCATCACGAAGTTGTAACTTGTTTGGATTCAACACCTTGTTTTTCGAACACGGTAATGAACCCATTCTAAGTTGGATCTAAGTGTTTTTCATCACGAAATTAGACGAACGTCTTACTTAACTTAGCTTCTTTCTCATTATTTGAAAGAGGCAAAGCTTTGCCCAAGTGAAACTAAGTTTATTTTCACACTTTCTTGAAATATACCCATGCATTTTTTCTTCCCATTTTGGAAGTCGGATAGAGGCATACCTCATGTGTCTTATTAGGGATAGTGTTGGCTGCTTTTGTGTACATTTACACTCATCCATGTTTTTGGTTAGGGTGTTAAATGACTAATGTGAGGAGATACATTTTCACATCTTTGGTGGCCCTTCAATCCTGATTTCGTGGATCATCTTCATTGTTATGGGTCTGTTTTGTCATCTGTCTCTCTTCCCTAGTTTGTCAATTTTTCTTACATTCTAGTCGTTCAATCTTGGTATTTACATTATGTCTCCCATTCTTTGGGAACGTAGTATAAATCCCTTTATTGCGCAGTTACACTACTCACATTATCATAGACTTCTTATTATACTATGTGCTTGATTTTAGTTTAGATGTCATCTAGGTCTCTTGACGAGTGTTGATACCGTGTTATATATATCATCATAATGTTGTCTTGATATTGACACCTTGCTTGCTTGGTTGAGATATCGGGATAGCGTTGTTACGCTATATCTAGTTGTGGCTTCCACTTTTCAAAACACTTAGATTTCATCGATACTTGAATTAGTTCTGAGTATACCTTGTGTGGAGGTCGTGATTAGCTTCTTGTTGTTACGTATGTCTTGTTCATATTCTTGAACTTGACATAAGTAGGGATGTTTTTTTAGTCTTATCTTCGGTCGTTGTTTGTGATCTTGATATCTAGGTCAGGATCACTCTTGTTGTTAGGGTTTGGTTCATCACCTTGATTCTCCTTGGAGTGGTTATCTTGTTTATATCGTGTCACTACGATTGTGATATTCACGTCTCGTTTCTTGTAAACTTGACCTAAATATCCCCATTGTAAGGTTACGCTATACCTAACAATTCTTAGGTGTACTTGACATTTTAGTTATGATTCCAATTATTACCTTGTTTTTGAAAAGCGTGTAGTGTTACTGCTTGCGTGTGTTACATCAATATCATCTCGATATTGTTACCCTACTTTCTTGCAAAGTTGGGTCACATATCTCGGTGACATTGTGTGTCACCCACAAATTGTAACTAACACTTTTCGAGTATAGGTTTTGGTCGGGTTAGAGCTTGCTTCTTGTATACTTTGTTAGGAGGTCATATTAGCCTTTTGTTATTACTTACGCCTTGTTCATATTTTTGAACTCGACATAAGTAGGGACATCTTGTTAATCATCTTGCAATCTTGTTATCTTTTTAAAGGAAAAATGAGAACTATATCATTCAATCATTGACTTGTTATTGAACGTACCATCATTGTTGAAATCTTGCATTTTTTAGGTAATCATTGTATCACATTGATATTTTGAGTATTCATTACTCTCATTTATATTCTTGAACATTCTTTTACATTTTCACTTAGGTTTGATAGAAAATTGTTTAAACACATTTGCAAACACCTTAGTGAAAATTGTTGCAGTCATGGCTCCCAAAACAAGATTAGGGATAAAAAGAGAAGCATTAGAAGTAGAACAAATGAAAAATTGGGAAGCATCAAACCAAAAAGGGTCAAATCCCTTCATAGGCCATGATCTTGGTCCTTTATTCTCCACTGAGAAAGAAATGGATGACATGATAGATCATAGTAGTGATGAGTTAGAATCTCCACATGTAGAATTTGACTTCAATCCTACCTTGTTAGATGAGTTCCTTTTCAGAAACAAGGATAGAGTGTTAGCACGTGTGGTAGAGTTGGGGATAAATTGCCCATTGACCAAGAAACTCTCCCACCTACAAATGATACAAATGAGGAAGAATACCCCCTCATAAATATGGATGATATCCTCACGCATGGACATGATTTGACCTCAAATGTGGTAAATAACAATGTTGTAGGACATAGAATACCTCTTCTTAGAATGCCATGTTGGGTTAGAGTAGAACATGAAAATGTCAATGAACCCCCTCAAGATGAAGAAGAAGAGGAACCTCTAGAAGAAGAGAACATGATCCAACAAAAATCAATAACCTTAGTCGACAATTGGCCTTGCTAACCTCACATGTACAAAAAGGAACAAATCAAGAATGTACATAAGACAAAACCTAAGGTTAGGATCAGTAAACCTCGGTGGAAAACCTAGGAGGAGATGATATGGATTACAGTCGGTTGTATATCCCCGCTTCCCCCACTAAAGAACAATTACTCACACAAGAGGTAAAATCTATGAAAGCAACACTTAAGCCTCTAGGAGAGTAGTGTGGGAAGCATTAGAAAGTATCAATATGAGGAGTTATGTCCTCATCCATTTGAAAAAACAATGACATTGCTACCTTTCCCCAAAAAGTTTGACATGCCTAAGTTTGATAAATATAGAGGGAAAGGTGATCCAAGAGATCATGTAAAGGATTTTTACATGGCATGTTAAGAAGTGTCTTATAGT
This sequence comes from Taxus wallichiana var. yunnanensis, assembly GCA_018340775.1. NCBI lineage: Eukaryota > Viridiplantae > Streptophyta > Pinopsida > Cupressales > Taxaceae > Taxus > Taxus wallichiana. The sequence goes on from CM031244.1 coordinate 725,137,373, forward strand.
GATAACTACCTCATACGAATTTTCCCAAAGAGTCTAGGAGGTCAAGCCTTGGAGTGGTTTACACGCTTACCTCGGGGGTCCATTTTCACCTGGCCAGAATTGGCAAGAAAGGTTTGTGTGACACTTCTCGTACAATATTGAAAGTGATTTCAACATGGCAGACTTGTGTGGCACCAAAAATGCCCTAATGAGACATTTTCTAGCTTCCTAAAAATATGGAGAGGGATAGCTAGTCACTTCCCTTGTGTATTTCTTGAAAAATAGTTGGTTAGCATCTTTGTGCCCAATCTGAATCCAGACATCACCTTTCACCTTCAAATGCATTGTGTTCACACTTTTGAGGAGGTCATTGAGAAAGGTGTTCAGATAGAGAAATCCCTTATTGCTAAAGGGACCATTAAAACAAACTCCAAGGAAAGTCAAAGTGTTAAATCTACGGAGAAGCTGAATATCTTAAACAAAAACAAAAATGTAGTGGGAAACAATATTACATATTCCAAGCATGTGCAAGTGGTTCAATCTGGTCAACCTTTTAAACTGACCAAAGGACCCATTCAGCCACCACCCAAGTGTTGTATTTTCACTCCGCTCAATGAGTCATTGTCTACCATATTGAAACAACTTGAGGTGGCTCACATGGTAACATACCCAGTGACACAACCCTTTGATGAAAATGTTCCAAAACCTACATGGTACAAGGAACACAAATATTGTGATATGCATCGTGTCAAAGGAAACAAGAATGATAAATGCCTATGGCTTCATCACTACATCCAGGACCTCATTGATAATGGGGAAATTGAATTCGATAGCCTAGAGAAAACCCAAACCCCAAATGAAAAGATGGGAATCTACAAGGAACCTTTCCCTAAACATGGAAAGGTAGAGGAGAAAAATTTGGATCGAGGAGAGTCATCCAAGAGTTATAGGGCAGCCAATTATTTATACACTAATACTGACAATCACCACTATGACTCACTCATTGGGTGTATCCACTCTCCTCATGACCATATCAATACCATCTGGATCAAAGGGAAGGATTGCGCTATGGTAACAAGGTGTGCTCATCTCACGATCCCTGAACCCTCTCCATTGACCCCACAAGATGGTAGATATAACCTCCTTGATCAACTTGAGAAGACATCTGCCAAGATTTCAATCTTGGATCTTCTCAAGATATCCACAGTCCATAAGGACATCTTGTATAAAACCCTCCAAGGGTCAGGGTACCATTAGAAGTAGATCCTTCACATCTGCAGCCGCATGGTGGAAAACATTGCACCGATTGAGTATATCTCCTTTAGTCATCAGGAACTTCCTAGTGAAGATCCCATGCATAATCTCCCCTTATACATCTAAGTATTTGTTACTGTAAGAAGATCAAATGGATTATTGTGGACAACGGGTCAGGTCTCAATATTTACATGTTAAAGCTTATCAAACAATTGGGATACAGAGGGAGACCTAGAGGCTCAAATCATTACCATAACCACTTACGACAACGTGAAAAGGGATTCAGCAGGCACAATCACGTTACTAATGGAAGTTGGGCCTACTTGTTATAATACTAAGTTCCATGTCTTGGAATTGTAAATTCCATATAATATGCTTCTCAGTAGCCCATGGATTCATGCCATGCAGGTTGTACCTTCCACTTTTCATCAGTGCATCAAGCTGAAGCATGAGGGACATACTATCATGATACGGGGAGACCCAGAACCTTTTTCTCATTATAGAGCCCTTAACAGCTTTACTCGTAGAGGTACATATGCATTACCCTCAGCTAATATTTCAAAGTGCCTCTTCAGTCTGAAGCCTTAGACTCACGAGTGGACTCTAATTCTCTTAGTTCTTATGCTCAAGACATTTCCACATCTACCTCCCCTTTTGACTCTTGGGAGATGAAAGTCTTAGAATACGGTTGTGGAGAGTACAATGTTCAATAGGCTCTTTTAGTTTTTGACTTATCCTTATCACCAAAAACTAGAGGATGACCCAACTACCATTTCGCATGACTGCATGGATTTGATGAGCAGACTATAGGGTCATTCCTACCTGGAGGATTACTAGTGGAAGAAAAATTATTAGACCCTCCTACGACTTGGGTCCCAAAGGATACCCAGCCTACTTGCTACCGGATTCCCGGATATGAGAAGTCTATCCGCATGATGTATTTCATGGGCTACGGAAAAAATGAAAAGGGGTAGAGGGAACCAGTCCCTCTCACACACTTCAAAACAGAGAGGTATGACATCAACATTAGACCCTACGGGGCACATCCCAATGATCAAGATGCTACTTATTCTTAATGCCGAGCGATAGCTCGATTATCCGGACAAAGTGATACTTGATTCCCATTGTAGCCTATACGAGGATCTTGCCTCCACAAACCTATTTACTAATACCGTTGTCCTTACCATAACACCCGCAGAACCTACCATTGACCTTGTCTACCCTTTCCTAGTCGAATGGGACCAACAACGTCACATACCACTTGGATATATTTGAAAATGATGAAGCCATTGTAGATTTCATTGGTGTACGGGATTCAATTCCTATTGGAGACCATAAAAATGGGTTTACATTGACCTAGACACCTGCGCCTACTTCGGGAGGAAGCTGAGCTTCGTGGTCAGCAAAACTTAAGAAAACACGAGGGAAAAAGTTCTAAAGAAAAGCCTTGGAAAATTCAAAGTCTAGGTCGCATAGTGAAAACCTCTTTGAGGCACTGGCAGACCAACAGGTGGAAAAGACAAAGGATAATCAAAGTGACCACGTTGAGGATGAAAATCTCGTGGAGACATCCTTGGCTGAAGACCTCAACCTTCCTCCCGATCCTACGCATATGGAGGACCTGTCAAAATTGTTGGTTGAAGAAACCATTGATGTGAACATCGGTACAGAAGAAGACCCTAAAATTGTTAAACTGGGAGCTTCACTCTCAGCTTAGGAGCAAAAAATAGTTACCATGTTACTGTGGGAATTCATAGATGTATTTGCATGGTCCTATAAGGACATGTCAAGCTTGGATCCAACTCTGGTGGTGCACAACTTAGTTGTGCATACGAGATGCTAAGCCTATCAAACAAAAGCTCAAGAAAATGCACCCAAGAGTGGCCCTCTTGGTCAAAGAAGAGCTGGAAAAATTACTCGCAGTTGGATTTATTTGACCCATTGACTACTCAGAGTGGATTTCAAACATTGTTCCTATGCGGAAAAACCACTGTCGATATTGGTGCACTGCTTGCCCAATATGACCTAAGTCACAAAGAAAAGGTAGTTTATTACCTCAGTCGTACTCTCATTGCCTATGAGCTTAATTACCCTCAAATTGAAAAGGCTTGTTTGGCTATTGTTTTTACTTTTCAAAAACTTCGCCATTACTTGCTAAATACAAAAACTAAGCTCATATCAAAAGTTGACCCACTGAAGTATCTATTGTCTAAACCCACCCTCACCGTGAATGGCTAATTGGATCATTGTGTTAAGCGAGTTTGACATTGATTTTGTACATCAAAAGTCAGTCAAGGGGCAGGTACTGGCCGATCAGTTAGCTTGAGCACCATTACAAGGGATTGAAATATTGAATTTGGATTTACCAAATTCTTCATCACTTTATATTGAGGAGTCCGTCATATGGTAAGTACACTTTGATGGATCCTTTACTTTTCATGGTTCAGGGGTAGGTGTGGTGCTCATTACTCCTTCTGGGGATCCTATACCACAGGCTTTCCACCTAGGATTCCCTTGCATGAACAATATTGCGGAGTATGAAGCGCTCATCGCTGGGATGAAGCTTGCTATAAAATGGGACATCCATCATGTCAAGATTTTTGGTGATTCACAACTGATTATCAAACAAGTCAATAATGAATATAAAGTTAAAGATGAGAAACTCATCCCCTATAAGAAGCTGGTGGAAACATTGAAAGAATATTTTGTGTGCATCACCTTTGAGAAAATTCCAAGGGCACAAAATAAAACAGCTGATGCTATGACAACCATGGGTTCCATGTTACTCATTCCTCGAAAAGCAATGACATGCACTTCTTTATGGAGAACCTACACCAGCCTACGTATGACATGCCAAAATCTTGATTGGATTGTTAAGATGTTAGTCCTCATTCCCTTGGTACGAACCTATTTTTACCTACCTCAAAGACAACACGTTTCCCCCTGACATATCCCACATTGAGAAACAAATCCTTATTCACCAAATAGCCCATTATACTCTCTTAGGAGGTACACTTTATCATCATGGCTATAATGGGAATCTATTACGTTGTCTAGATGTGACAGAGTCGGTCCAAGCTATTAAGGAGGTACATGAAGGAGTGTGTGGAGCCCATACAAATGGGATGGTGTTGGCTAAGAAATTGTTGAGAGTGGGCTACTATTGGCCCACCATGGAAACTGACTACTACAACTATGTCAGAAAGTGTGTATTGTGTCAGAAGTATGGAAATTTCATCCATGCTCCATCGCAGCCATTGCAACCCATCACCACCCCATGGACTTTTTCCAAATGGGGACTAGATTTGATAGGAAAGCTTACTCCTACTTCATCTGATGGTCATACTCACATCATTACAACTAAAAATACTTTACTAAGTGGGTAGAAGCTGTTCCTTTGACATATGTCACAGGTGCTCAGATCTCAAAGTTTATCATGAATCACCTTATCTGTCGGTATGGCATTCCTGCAGCTATTGTTACCGATAATGGAAAATCCTTCAAGAACAAAACGTGAAAGACCTTTGTCATAGGTTTTAGATAAGATTAAAGTGGTCCACACCCTATTACCCTCAAGGTAATGGACAGGCAGAAGCTACAAACAAAACCTTGGTCCGCATCATGGAGAAGATGGTGAGTAAAACAGTCATAATTGGCATTTGTAGATTCACCCAACCCTTTGGGCTTATAGGACCTCTATTCACACTCCTACAGGTGCAACACCATATTCCTTGGTGTTAGAAATAGAATCCATCATCCCATTGGAAATAAAACTTCCTTCCCTAAGAGTCTCTCTTAGAGATTATCTAGATAAAGATGAGGATTACGAGTAACTAGGCTTGCAGAACTGGAGCTACTAGATGAGAAGCACATTCGTTTCCTGAATCACCTCAAAGTGTATCGAGCATGATTCTCTCGTAGTTACAATAAACAGATCATACATCGTCAATCGATTTGAGGTTGGTGATTTAGTTATGAAAGAGAATCAGTTCAAGACATGGGCAGAAAGAGAGAAGAAGGGTAAGTTTGAACCACACTGGCTAGGACCCTGTGTCATTGTGGCCAAGTATGGCACTGATGCATATAAACTTTCCCATCCTAATGGTGATGAACTTTGGGAGCCTATGAATTCCATGCACCTTAAGTGGTTCTATGCTTAAGCATGGCATAGAGTTTTAAAAAAATAGATTTTTTTTTTTTTTTCTAAAGTAGAAAAAAGAAAGAGAAAGCAAGTCATCCATATGTGAAAACCACACAATTCGGCATATATGGGTAGGTCCTTGGGTGAAAAATGGTTTCCAGGGACTTGGGAGGATTCGTTGTTCATAAGCATTTGACATCTAAGGGGTAATTTTGCTTATCCTAGGGTTAATTCTGCATCTGCATCCAAGATTCCTTATGTGACCCATTCTTGCTTTGAGCCCCGATCCAGATTTTTCCTCCCGTTGATTCGTGAAGGGTTGGTCTTTTTTATCCCCCATATAACATTGGGGCATTTCTGCAAACTTCACCTTCTTGTTTGTACGCATGTGGCATCTACCCTTGTATATTCCCCACCTAATGTTGGGGGCATCCACATTTCTCGGTTACTTGTGAATAACTTTGGAATATGTTACAAAAACACAAAAACATTCAAATATGTTGGAAAATCACAAAAACATTCAAATATGTTAGAAAAACACAAAAACATTCAAATATGTTGGAAAATCACAAAAACATTTAAATATGTTAGAAAAACACAAAAACATTCAAATATGTTGGAAAATCACAAAAACATTTAAATGTGTTAGAAAATCCACAAAAACATTCAAAAACATCTCAAAAGCCTAAACAATAGAAAATTGTTTCATGCGAAAAGAACTAAACATAGCTTTAGTTTACTTGCTTTTTTTTCCTGCTTTGCTTATTTGCTTGCGTGGTTATTTCATGTTATTTGCTTATGTTGTTAGTTGTTTGGACATACTTTTGTAGGTTTTATCTTGTCTTGCTTAGATTAGATTCTTTCTTACTTATGCATTTTTGGAGTGTGTTTTCTACATATTGGTGAATAAAATGTTTCTTTGTTATGTTGATTCTTTGTTTTTTGTTGCTTAGATTGGTTAATGAATTACTTGTGTTTGTTTGTTGCATGTGTATTGTTGTGTCATCACATCATCATATATCCATCACTATCATCACATCTAACATCATCTATACATCATATATAAACAAAAATGCTAAGTGTTACATCATGCATGTATACTAAGCTAATCATCACATATTGTATCATCAAATGGGGGCAAGAGGGGTTACGCATGATCACAAATCTATCCACCCCCACACCAATATCATCATATCATCCCATCTATTAGGAATCAACAAAACATCATATCATCTACGGATCTATCATCTAACATTCTAAACGACACATGTATAAACATCAACATCAAGATAACATACATGAAAATGTGGAATCAGATGACAACATAACAACATCTATATGCATGTATCAAAAAAAGCGTGCATCATATCATAAATGGATGTGTCAAAATACAACAAAGTACTCATCCATATATATGTGTGTGTCATACATCGGTATCAAAACTGGATCTACATCCATACTGTGTATCAAAAATTCCTTCATCTTAGGCATACATCAAAAAATCCTTCATGTGAGGCATACAAAAGATCTCATATACATTGATTAGTACATACATCAGCCTTCATCAGAGGCATGTGTCAAGAGAATAATCTATACAAAAGAATGTTTTACATAAAGAATGGTATTGTATGCCTTCATTAAGAGGCCAAAAGAATAACTAGAATATACATTAGGGCTAGCTCAAGCCCTTAGATGAGATAGCTAGCTTGGCCCATGGAGGAGGCATAGCATGTGATGCGCTAAGCCCAACAGGTGGCCATCGTGGCTGCTCAACTCAAGGCTGAGGCCTCTCGATCTCTTTGATCTAGCCAACCTACAAGACTGATGACTATACAAAGGTGCCCTGAGCTTGGCTAGAACTACCTCATAATATAAGGACCTGTAGTAAGAATCCCAACCCTCTACTATGGCTAGATCTTAGATAACCCGTGGTGTAACGACAACCCCATCTATGCGTTTGTAGGACACTATCTCTGTTTATACTCGACTAGCTCATCCTAGCCCACAACACGCTTAGCCCTAAGTTGGTCTCTCTCTAAAAGCATGACTGATCTCGTGCTGAACTTGAGCTAGTTGTGCGGTGAGTCTACTTTATGTGCTCTACTACAGGTGGGAAGTTCCATTGCCTACTGGTCTCACTCCAATATAACAATGATAACCCGTGCACAAACCTAGTCCTGCTCTCTTATGGCATGCTTTGCTATATCTCGAGCTTGAGTCTGGTCCCTCTCGGTGGTGACTTGCTATTCTTGCTACCACTAAAGGTAACCATCTCAGTGTCTTTGTTGTGGGAACTATGGGGGACTATGCTTTGGTATAGGCATCTCTACCTCTTTGGTATCGGCCTTAGACCCTGTCCCTCTATCTCGCACTTTTTGTATATAAGGTTGATCCTCTCTTGGACCCCTTTGTACCTCTGCATACTCTCGACCATCCCGAGGCTTCTCGTCGAGTGGCTTAGCTTGACCATGTGCTCCTTTGCCCTCCTCCTCATCACTATAATAAGGAGGCTCTACTAGTGATTTGACCCCTGCGCCCAATCCTCATCCGGGATAGTCAACTGCGGTGGTAGAGACGGTGACATAACATTGCCAATAGTCAAGAGCCATGCCAGGATCTCTCGATCTATTAGGATAGGTCCCAAGTTTGTGGAACTACCTCTAAGAAGCTCAGTGTTGCTCGTGCCACCTGTATCTGTGGCCCTAGGGTCTGTCTCTTTGCATCCCTGCATGCATACCACATGTTTAGTTGGGGCACATCCTGCACTCGACCCAGCTGAATTTGGCACCGATCTACCCTGTATATCTCTATAATGTAGTCCTGGCTACCTAGTATGAAGTTCTCGATGGCACAAATGCCAAGCTCTATAGCGTCCTCTCACCACTGAATGTGTTGGTACGGTCTCCGGATAACACCTGCTCTAACAGTCATCTAACTCATGCTTATAAGGGTATACATTGTCTAAGTGCTCGTTTCCATCCCTAACTAATGGGGCCCAGCCTTTAATGTTGGCTCCTTCGGCACTTGGATGTGTCACGGGCCCATAGAGCACCTAATGGCTATGTGATCCCAAGCCTAGATCTCACGTAAGAGAGAGGCTGGTCCCACCATCTTCTCGAGGGTGATATGTACTCAAATGTAAGTCTCAGTATAAGTGCACCCAGGTGCATGCATTGGCCCCATGGTAGTGCTCACCGCTAAAAACCCCATATACCAATGTCATCGGGCCCATCGAAAATGAAGTCCTAGTCTTATCAGTGAGCAAAAACCCACTGATAAGACACATCACATAAAAGAGGCTCCCGGTGCAAAGTAGGGTCCGATATGTAGTTGGTCAAAGAAACATTCATAACTTCATGTGGTAGAGCTTCGTGATCAAAGTGGTCACCCACGACTGAAGTAAGTTGACCTAACTCACTAATATACTATATCAGCATGCCCACAATAGGCACGTGGAAGATCCTCCACACATCCTCCAAGGTCACAGTCATCTCTCCTACGGGGAGGCTGGAAGCACTTGCTCTCATTTTGCCATCACTCTATCGTTTATTAAAGAGTCCATGGTCTAATGTGATGATGGAATCAGGCTATGGGGCCTAACCCCATTGAATCCAAGAGAATCCCCATCGCGTGATGATCACACTTGGCCCATGCTGCCCTAGAACTTTCCGATGCGGGTGTGATGCTCTTGCATCTGTAAGACTGAAACCATCTCTACAAAAATCGGGATGAGTGTTAGAAACTAACTTTTCTTCTAATTCCTACCTATCCATTTGTTAGGATTGACCCAAAATCTTAATTTTTCTTCTAAGTGTCATTAATTTTTATCATTTTCTCGAGTCAATTTCTTCTATCCTAAAGTTCCTGCACTACTCATTGGGCATGTGGACCATTGAGACTTCGCGCACGCATGTGCACAAGTACTTCCAAGTACCTACACTATTCATAGGGCATGTGTGCCATCCATTCCACGCATGCGCGTGCACGTGTGCACACACCTGGTGCTTGCCCATCCCTTTGGTGCTTGCGCATGCGTGCAAGCACCCATTCAACATGTGCGCTATGTATAGAGCATATGCACGTGCACATATACACTTAGTGTGTATGCACATATGCATTAAAAGTTTTTCAAGATTATGTGCGTGCGCGCATACACCCTTCAAATGGCGCCTACGCATACGCACCTACAATGTTGTGACCAACCCTAATTACTACGTGTTTAGAATTAATTACCTACATTAATGAAAAAATTGACAAAGAAGGTCAAGCTACTCATGAAGTGTCCGTAAATGCGTGCATGGCGGTCATAATCATGAACTCGGTCAACCCACCTCCGGTTATCTTGTGCTCAAACCATCATCCTCGTTGGTATCGGGGGCCCATTGTAAGTTTTCAGCAGAGCTCAAGAATAAATGATTTGGTCGTGGTGATTTACCCCACCTCGGGAGGGGTATATTAACCCATTTTCACTCGTCGTGATGCTTGGAAGCTCGCGGTGATCGCCAGGATCACTCTAACTCTTCTTCTATCCATCGTAAATGATTATTTTTATTTTAAATAATTATTTTTCTTATCTTTACCATCGTACTAGGGCATTTTTTGCCACGGTACCCCTTTCTTCTCCCTAGGAAAATTTGTATTGGACCTAGGTGATTTTCTTCTTCTCCGCACTTCATCAAATAACTATTTTAAATAATTATTCTACTAATTTTTCCATAATACAGGGGCATTATTTGTCACTTGTTCATCCTTTCTTCCACTTAGAAATTTCTCTTGCGTCAGGTCCTTATGTTTCCAATCTTCTACGTTCTTCTACGTGTCCGAATTCACCAAAATTTGAGAAGGCAAAAGCAAAAAGTATATATATCCATTCAAAAATCCAAAAACAAAGCAAAATGCTTCACAAAAACCTAAAAAGTGTAAAACCCATTTTTTTGTAAACCCGCTTATTTACTGCTGAACTTGTGTCCAACACATGGTGTTATTTCCATATCCCACTAGATATTTTTACATCTTCACCGATGGTACGACTGCAGTGCGGATCATCAGATCCATAACCATTTACAAAGCTAGTTGCTTGCTTCATCTGTACTCTGGGGCACATTTGGTTGCCTGGTACTATTTCATTACACATAAAGCTTTCTCCTTGGACCTTGTGTCCATCATCTTTCTCCTTGCATGTATCCTTGCTTAGGGCATCATTTCTAACCCTTGTCATCAATCACGAACATGTGGAACTCTTTAGCTTGATAACAAAACATATTTGCAACCATTTCGACCATTGTTTGGTTTGAATATGTGCATTCGTACTTGTTTTCCTTGTTAAATAAGCTTGTTTACTTCTCATATTGCATTGCATTTGTGTATGTTGCATTGAGTCGAGTTTTTCAGCAATGGACAAATGTTCATAGTATGAATTTTCATGTCATTATACTTTTTTGTATGCTTATATTTTTAATAAGGACCAATGATCTAGCTCTTTTGGCAATATGATGGCACAAAATATGTTCCAATCAAAGGATAGAGGCTATTTCTTCTCTCCACTTCTCCATATTTCTTCTACATCACCCTCATATCAACACTATTCTTCTAATTCACCTGGGCATCCTACTACTCCCTATTATTCTAGCAATTTCTCACCTTTTTGATCGTCGATCGTCTTCCTTCATCACCCCATTGACACTCAAGGGGCATCTCTCTCTCCTACTAATTTTTCTTCCCCCTTTTAAAATTTCACCCATCTACTATCTTTGAAGTGACGTACTTACGCCACCCCAAAAAGGGGAAAATTTAGACACCTATAATTACGCCCGAGCAATTTAAAACTTAAATTGTGCTAATTATATCCTTCCGTGCAAATTGATTTACACATCATCAAAAACACTCATCATCCCTTATATTTTCGTTAATTAATTACACTACTCTAATTAATTAAGTCATCTACCTAGCAAATACCTTGATTAATGACCTTCCGTTACTTAATCCCCCTTCTATCTAGCCTAATTAATTATCTTCCCCCTTTTATCAAGTCAATAAATCATTATTTATTGAATTTAATCATCTTCTATAGTCTAAATCATACTAACATTCCTCTAAAAGCTTATAAAAGCATGCACATCTATTTAATTAATCACCTTGGTTAATTAAATAACCCTCTTTATCCACATGAGCCACTAAAGGACAAGATAAACCCTCCTAAAGTTAACTCAACCCCACCTAAACCCCCCTTATCCATAACTAACTCTACATCTCCATTATCCCACATTCAAGAGGATGTGTTGATGCCTTTGTCCATTAGGTTATATAAAGAACCCTCCTTCTACTTCTACACTCACACCTAATTTCCCTTGAGAAAGCAAAAGAAAGCACATAGTCTTTCACTAAAATCCTTTTGCCATTCTTGAGAAATCCATCATCTTTTGAAGAGCCAAGGCTCACACCCTAACATCCTTTAAGGATCAAGAAAGAAATATTTATACTTGCCATTGGAGCTTCATAGGTCCATTTTCATTTCTTTGGTGATCTAGAAGAGTAGAGTTCTTAAACGCATGTTATATTTTGATCTTAAGGTTCAAGGTTTATGATGTTAGTTTAGGGCTTGTTTAGTTCTTCATCTTAATGGTGCTTTCATTTTGTATTAGCTAGGTTGTAGAACTATTTAGGTGGTATATCTTTATTCAACTTAACTTAGCTTAATTCAAAAATACATCCACATAATCTCCATTGTAATTTGTTTTAAACACCTTAAATTGGACCTTGACCTTAATTATACTTTATCATATATGAGATGAATGCATTTCTTTGATTTAACTTGCACAATGTGGTACTTTCTGATTTGAATATTTCAAAGTATGCAATGAATTCCTTTTGTATTCATCAATATTTAACTTCTTGGAAAGCATTTTTGTTCTTAAAATACAACAGTTGGTATTTATTTCCTTCTTCTTACCTGTACCTACACATTTAGACAAACTAGTTAGAAAATGATAGGATTTTTGGCCTCTCTTTGAGTTCTATGGTATTTTTATTTTCTTTATTTTTGTGTCATGATTCTAGGAATCATATGAGCTTCTACAAGATACTGCTTTCTTAATTTTGTATCATCTTTGATGTACCTTATGCCTGTTAACTTCAAATGATTCATTTGCATGAATCTGATACCACCATAATATAGATTAAAACCTCAACTAAAAAAATGACAACCTTTTCTTTTTTTTTTTTCAGTACGTTGATGGAATTGATGATGGAGATGAAGATTAAGATGATTTAACCGAATGAAGACCAAGAGAAAACCCAAAAGGAAATTATGGGTTTTTTTATATTCCTTGTCTTTAATATTTGTGTAAATGTATCTTTTGCTTCAATAGTCATAAGTTACATCCCATGGATTGTGTGGGAAATAATAAATTTCTTCATGAATAAATGTCATTAATTTACGTAACCGAGTTGTATACTTATTTCGCATTCCACTTTTATGATATATATTGATTGTTTAACAAAATAAAAACTCAATAACATGATTAATCATATTTAAATATAGATATAAAATAATTCGGAGTGAGAAATGGTAGAGAAAAACTCAAACTCTGCGAGGAATGGAGAAAGCAAAATCGGGTCTTGTGATGGCAAAGGTTTCCCAATAGGGGCATCTTCTCGATCTACATGAAGGACTCGCCAATGTTCCCACAAATAAAGGGCCAAATAGTAGATTGTAGGAAGGTTACAACATAGATAAGGATAAGTGGGCTTGAACCCTAATCTCAATCCACAAAGACCTGGACAAGGAGGTGGATAAACTAGGGGAAAGGTAAAATAATGATCCGCTCAGAAAATAGGGGCAGGTGTTGCTGACTCTAAGTTGACCTCTTTCAACGATATCCTTAGAAATCAAGGTGGTTATACTTCTGGAAACCAATCTTACCTATTTGATCTAGATTAGGAAATCTGTACCTTAGAGATCAAAAACCCCGAGGTGGAGGAATAATATCATAGTCTTGCTCGAGATGTTTTTATTGGGTGCTTCAATGGCCTTTTTCCTTCCTCTACCACATTATATCAGTGGATATTTGAAATCTGGACCAATAAGTGTGAAATATCACTCTATTCTAGGGGTTTCTTTATTGTACATTTTAGAGAAAACAAGGATTATCAATGTTTCCTATCTGAAGGACCACAGTTGCAGGGGCAATGCCAGATCTCTATATGACTCCTTGGTTTCATGAATTTTATCTCGAATACTCATTCACTTCCCAAAACACCTGTTTGGGTAAGGCTTCCTAACCTCCCTTTGCATCTATGGTATGCCTTGGATGATATTGATAATTGTTTGGGAAAGTTTATTAAAGAATATTTGGATAGAAATCACTTAGGGTTGTGCACTTACACTCGCATTTGTGTTGAAATTGATCTAAGTAAAGGACTACCATATCGTATATTATTAAAATTTGGAATAATTCAGCATTCACAGGTTTTGGATTATGAAAATACCACCTTTAGATGTAGATTCTGCAAAAACCCAGGACATCTGCAAGCTTCTTGTCCTTTAAATAAAAATGGTGCTAAAAAGAGTAGCTCAACAACTTCTAGCGGTTGGGGCTCTGTGAATCTGGATCTAGTGTCTGCTTTGGCATTCAAGGTGAGAATGAGCATAAGACAACAAAAACAACAAAAATAAGCAGAAGGTTTCAGAAATGGGAAATTGAGAGAATGTTGAGATAGTTGGAGGAATGAAAAGAGGACACACATTTGACAAATTAGATTTGGATCAAGATTCTTTTCTTGACAATATGGAAGTCCCAAGAAACCCTAATGATCTTATGATAATTGTTCCATCTAACACAAGCAAGTGGCATGAAGTAAAGAATAGGAAAAATAAAAAAGGTCGAATGGGTAATTTTGAAGACTTATTTCCATCCTTGGTTGGGAAATAGTGGGTATTTGGTTATTTAGATAAGTTAAGTGTCGTAGGCTTGTAATATGGGATATAGGCCCAAAAATTTTAGATAATTATCTAGGGTATGTAGAACTATTATTTTTAAAAGGTAACGGGTCCCTTCAACCCGCCTTATCAATAAAACATTATATTTAAACATAAAGAAATTATGAGATTTGATGTATTTGTAACTTAATAATTGACTCTTCTACATGTAAAATGCAACTTTGTTTGTTGATTTTAATTTTAACATCTCACCTAAACTGTGATTCCCACTATCATCAAGGTAATTCATTGGTACTTCGGATATTTTGTGTTTCCTTGCTGAAGACGAACATGGAATGAAAGGCTATGTGAGGTGTTACATTCTATAACAACACACATAACTGCAGATTTCATGTTGTTAATTAATAAATGTAACTGAAAAAACAATAAAATTGTATGAATTTTCCCCTAGTTAGGTTCATTCATCAATTCCTTCCATCGAAAACAAAGTTTTGAGTTTCCCATTTTTACATGAGTGTAAAAATGTCAACGTTCCTTTTTTATTTATTGGAAAATTAAAAATATAAGAGATACATACTTTATAATAAGTGAGAAAGGAAATTAAAATGTCTCACACTTCCTCCCAACTACTTGGCTGCTCTTGTTCTAAAACTCTTTCTTCTCGCAAACTCAAATTCGAGCACTTAGAACTCTTGCACTTACTCCCATGAAGTCTCTTGCTTCTGATAATCCATTACTTTGCTCCACCAAGGTATTTATAGCCTCTCCCTTGTCCTCCCATGCACTAGAGAATGGGAAAGGTCATGGAAAGGAAGGGACAAAGTTAGGCGTTCTAAATTGGTGTCCATGTACACTTTATTTATTTTCTTTCTAGAGAAGTGAGAGGACCGCCACCCGGTGCAAACTAGAAGTTGAAGGACCACCATCCTAGCTAGGCGGTGGTTACAGTATTGCTACCCAAGTTGGGTGGTGGTTCCCTAACTTCCACTTTACACGAGCGATAGTTATTTTATAATGCAAACATAACCGCCTTTTCTCAATTTTCCTTTTTGGTGTTGGTTGATCTAATGAAGTAGAGTTATTTTGGATCCCTTTGGGTCATATTGATAAGTCATGAAAGGGAAATGATTATGAAATTTTGAGATAAATAGGAAGAATAAAATGGTGAGATATGGTAAAGAAGAAATCCACTAGAGATGACATACATTTGAGAAAAAATAAAGCTATGTTTAAGAAGGGTTTTGAGAGAGAGGAACTAAATTATGACCACCATCAATTATTTCAGCAACATATTTTCAAAGTGATCAACCATTTTTAGGTGGATAAGTTTGTTCTTATTGATATTATGATATTGTATCCTGCTTTTGGGGTTTGCGTCTCACTAAGTCACGGGTTGGTGCTCATTGTATGATTGATGCCCTACTAAACTAGTGGTTAGTGGTCCTTGTGAAGTTGTTGCTTCACTAAATTTAATTTATTTGTGTAATATAAACATATTTTCAGTTGGTTTTATTACCTAAATGTTTTTCGACTTAAATTTGGTGTTCATAAGTACTCGCTCTTTCTTATGTTCTTTTGAATGGATGTTACAAACCTAATAAGTTCATAATTGGTGATGGATATTGAATAGATGATTTGAATATTGAATGCATGTGATGGCGAATGAAATAAAGTATTTATAGGACTGATTAACCCCTTGAGTCCATTATTCTTCTAATAATTGGTATCGAGATGGTCCTTGAGAAGAAAGTTTGGCAACTTGAAGACATCCTCTTGAAGCAAAAAAAAGGGTAAATATTTAGATGTTAAATCTGCCTTGATAAAAAATGAGATAGCCGAGTCTCTAATTCATAAATTGTAGGAACATATTAGTTACATGGAGGATAAATATGGAAAAGCCATCAAATGGATATAATCTCAAGTTGAGATTCTACCTAAATCCCTAACTAGTAAAGAAGATATTTTTTTAGGTATGAAGAAAGGTTGAAATCTTTAGAATTTGATTTTGAAATTGCATCTAGCAAATTGAATACATATGAAAAGTTGGAAAAGAGATCTAAATCTCTTGTTGGGATCTTAGAGATTCAAATATTTATTGGAATTTTTAGGTTTCAAAAGAGAACATGTGGAGAATGATGAGAAAGAATGTCCAAACACTCAAGAAAACATGAAGGTGACTCGAGAAGGCTGATTCAAAAACTCCAACCCTATTAGAAAACAACATGTAATCAGGTATGGTCATTACTTCAATGGATAATGTTACTCATATAATGAGTTTGGTCATAGAGAAAGGAGTTGTAAAAGGATTTTTTCAAAGAGTGAATTCTCATGGAATTTTGAAAGCTATTTCAAATGTCAATGTTTCTCATGTTATGGATATGGTGGTAAGGTTGTTGACTGTGGTTGGAATATTATTCTTTATCATTCAAAGATAAATAATAGTATTTTGTGTTACAATTGTAACAAATAGGGCTATATTGCAAGATATTACTACTAAAGTGAATCTTCAAAGCATATCAACAGTTTTAACCTCCTAAAAGGTAAGATAATAATGTACATAAAAAGAGGATAAAAATTTATAGATGGTGGAATCATAATGGAATGAGGGGGTGAATCATTCCTTACAAAATTAATTCAATTTCAAATTACTTACTTAATCACAAACCACGTATCCAACAATTAATGTGTGTAAAACATCAAATAACATACATGCAATCAACCATAAACAAGGAATCAACACCATAACACAAGATATAAGTGGGAAACCCTCATGGGGAAGAAAACCCACTATATTAAGCATTTTGTTCCTTTATTTTTTATCATGGTTTCATTGGTTGCATCTAATTTTTATTTATTTCGTTATTGATAAATGAAATACCTTCTTTTTTATGATAGATTATTTAATTTGGAAATGGATAACTAGCATTATTTATTTGGGAGTAACGGTAATGATACATACTCAAACCAATATACTTACCTTTTAGGCGATCCACTTCTTGGTTTCCTTTCTTATTTAAAACCACATTCTATTCTTGATTTATTATCTTTTATTTGTTTTATTTTTGTCTTTAATATGACTCATTTCGATTCAGTTATATTTATTCATTACATCACTAAACATGTTTTAGAGCATAACATTGTTATGAATTAAATGAGAACATTTCACATTTCTAGGAGTGTTGTAACATCACTTTACATAACGCACAAAACAATATACACACAAATTTATATGACACACTTTGGCACTACAATTATGCCAAAAGGAGTTACATATAATAACATCATTTATCATCCAAAACAATAATGACAATAATGGAGTACATTTCTACACTCTCCAGAGGCATTTTTGTCCTAGCTACCATGTTAGTACTTGGATCTTTGAAGCATGAAATAATGTATATATAATTATTCTTTGAACCGCACAAGAAGAAGTGTCGATAGAGGTATCATTCCCTTTCTATGACTCTACATGTTGCACCACTAATCCTCATCAATTTTTTAAGTACATAATGGTGGTTCGATTCACTCATTTCTATTGTCTCATGGTGGCACACCTAGCATAGAAATACTACAATATTTCTGAATACGGGTAAGTAATTTCCTCTAGTACATTCATGTCCTTCTCTAAATGTTTGCATGACTTTTGATGAAGACGTGTGCATGTTTCTAGTACTTTCGAATATCAATGGGTTTGATAGCATGATCTAAGGAGGAACATTTTTTGTGTGGCCTAGTCTTGTGACCTCTTGTTTGGTAGTATTGCGTAGAAAAAAAGTTATATTAGAAGAAAAATGGACTAAGGGGGTTGAATCATTCCTACAAAAATTACTTCATTTTCCATTACATACATTCAATCATACAAGCCATCCATTCAACATCCATAATGTGAGATTATTAGTAATGCATTACTATCCACAAGTCCATGAAACAAGAGAGAGAAGACATGATAGCATATATAAGTGGGAAAATCTCATGAGGAAGAAAAAACACTGAAAACTCTCCTAATATTACTCATAAAAAGGAATCGTGTGAGTATTACACAACACACAAGATTTCTTTAGTGAGGCACCAACCCCACAAGGAAATCCAACCCCTAGATTAGTAGGACACAAACCCTATAAGGAGAAGCTAACCCACTAAGATGACCAAACACCAACCTAGCAACCTGGATATTAATATATATTCCTATTTTTTTCCCCAACAACTTATGGTGATAAAAAATTCATCTCCATGCATCAATATCCCTCTCAAACACACTTTCTTCTTCTTTTCTCAAATCTACACTTTCTCTTGCTTATTTCACACTTTCCCTAGCTCTCCAGAATATTTTGTCTCTAGAGAATAATCAAACACTAATTTCTCTCTCAATAATTTCATAAGTACCTTCATCACGTTCCACAATAATCCTCCTAGGTGGCACTTTTCATCCACACTCACAACTAGTCGGGATGAACCTTCTAATTTAATTTATACCTTTTTATTTTCCACAAATAACTTGGGTTTGACCTTCATATAATAATAATCAATTCCAAATCATAGGATCATGATAAAAAATAACACAAAGGTGAATATAGATCACCACATACACCTATATCCTCAAAGACCACCATTGGGACACAATAATTCCTAAATCCACGAAAACAAGTAAATAACCAACCAAGGAGTGAAAAGACCAAAAACAATTAACCAAGGCATGCCAAACACTCAGATATGTTTTATATGCCCTCAAAAAATCTAGGAAATCATGAAACTCACTCAAAACAATCATCACATCATGAAAACATCATTAGACCATGCTCAACCAAGCACCCTCAAAATGGATCTTCAAACAATAGGTCATAACTTTCCCATATCTTATAAAAACACAAGTCTGAAATATCATTTGAAATATATTGGAGCATAAATCATGAAAATATTCAAACTAAGTCATAACTCTTGTTGTAACACCTCCAAAACATCTTTATTTCTAGATCGCTCTAAACGCCCCAAAATTGCCTAAAAACTAGTCCTCAAAAATAGGGCACACATTGAATTATAAATGCTTGTCCATGATATAAAAACATAATGGACATGTATTAAAATTTCCATGCTTCAATAAATCATAATTTAGTCAATATGTTCAATGAGAAACTTTTGGACAAATTGAAACTTTCTACAAACTTTCGCTTTTAGGTGGGGCCCACATCTTTGTCTGTTGGTGTCCATTTTGATCTTGCACCATTTTGTCCAAATTTTCGCTTTGATCTACATGTTGTGAAACATTTTATATCTTGAAATGGATGATGTGAATCTTTTACCTCCATTTGAAATACCTTGAATTGTTGCAACATCATTTGTCATGACCCATTTTGAAGAAATCTCCAAGTCTGCCATGTTTTTCCTAATTTCTTCAAACTGCGCAACTATGTCATTTTTTCTTCCATTTCCCGATCGTGGATGATTGAAAATTTTCAATTTATACTTTTATGCCTTTGAAAATTCATCCCCATGATCGAAAGATGCTTGGAATCATGTTTCATTTGGTTTTGATTAAAAAAATTTCCATCCTTAATGAAAAATTGGATTACGGGCATGAAGAGAAAATTTCTATGTTTTTGAAAGTTTGATGGGCGTACTTTACCTATCAAATTATTCTTGAGAATTGGGTAGTTAAATGGCTTCTTCTAATAGATCGAGGGTGGCAAGTTGATGTTTTAACTTATTGTTTTTTTCCTTTTTGACAAAAGGGCAATTTTTGTCCCATGGCTCCACATTGTTCTTATTGGTTCTAATGATTCTTACGTGTCTTCTTTTGATTAGATGAGGAATGACATATTTGTTTTGTTAACTTATCCAATTGCGCCATTTTTGTAAAGGTTTTATTTCACCTCGTGGCCCCGAAGTTCGATTGGTGACTTAGTAAGTAGAGGAAAAATTCTCAATTTTTCCCGAAGAGTGTACATGTGTCACATGTTGAGAAATTGTGGAGTAGCGGGTCTTTTTTGTGCTCTAAGGAATTTTTGAAAAAAGTGTTAAAGTGAGAAAAAATTCCTAAGGCCCGTGGGAGGACACATGGCGGCTTCTGAATCAAAGATGGAATTGTGGGTTGTCGGGTTACTTTAAAGTTTTTTGGCTTTGTTTTGTGAAAAAGATTAAGGTTACAAAACAAACCTAAACACCACAATCAATTAGAGGTGGACATGTGTCATGTTCACATTGAAGGCAGGAAGGAAGGCTAGTAGAGGACTTAGGAAATTTTTTCTTTTTGGTGAAAAGGAGAAAAATTGTAGAAAAGCCGACATTTCCGCCAGGGAAAAAATCGTGGTGGGGTTAACCTTGAAAAATGGAAAAATTGAGTTTCGGGGGTTATTTGAGGTTTTTGGATTTTAGGGTAAAAATGTTAAAGTATTGAAAAAGGTTGTAAGCCCACTAAAAATAAGTTAGTGCATTTTTTTGAGTCAAAAAGTGGAGGCGCGAGTTTCGGAGGCAAGTTGGAAATTTAACTTTTGGAAAAAGAATTAACTTCTAAAAACAAGCACACCCCGCCAAAGTACTTAAATCCTATATTGAGAAAAGCATGGTGGATCGGTGGGTCATTGGGAAATTTTAAAACTTCTAACTTTTTTCCTAAAGGGGTTAAATTTATAAAAGTAAGCGTGGCCCCAACAAAGAGGACATTTAAAGCTTGCACGAATTGTGCGAGGCCACTTTGGAGAAAAAAGAAAATTTTGCCTTTTTGGAAAAATAGGTATAAAATGAAAAATTGAAGCGTAGGTCCACTAGAACCCATATCAGATGCTAAAGGAGGAAAGGCAGAGATGTGGGAAAATTTTGAAAATTTAATTTTTTCCAAAAAGAAGGTAAAATAGTAGAATCGAGCAGCGATTCTGCTGGGACCCACATTGGGACATGTGTCAAGCTTGTTTTCCAAGAGCGAGAGGTGCAAAGAAAAATGTCAATTTTTTACATTTTTCAAAAGTGATAAAATGTCAACAAGCACTCATGCAAGCCCGTTCCCAATAACTTTTTTCCACATGGAGGGCTCAAATTAAAAGATGAAGGTTAGGATAAATGGTATCTATGCATTTCGTCATTTTTCGCCATTGTAGCTCCAGGATGTTTGGAGATACAAATTTTACATCATTCTTCATCGAATTTTTGGAAAATTTGTGTCATTCTAGTCTGTGATGATTAATTAAATCGATTTGATGGTTTAATTTGTAAATCTGATGTACTTTTGAAATGGATTTTTGCTCGAGCTCATGTAAAAACGTGAAATATCGAGATCCAAAAGTTGCGGCGCAAATTTCAAAAGAGAGAAGATGAAATGATGAATGGAAATTGTCTACATGGGTCAAGGATGAAAAACATGCCCCTATTGAAGTAATGATGTGGCTTTTTGCATTGATTCACTTTTTTGAGGCATTTGGCATTTTTGAAACGTTTTTTCGTTAAAAGTCCCTTTCTACAAATCATGATGTAATTTTGTAACAAAATTGATGCTTGGCATATTATTTTCTTGGGAAAGAAGGCTTGAATGTAAAAAATGATATATAATGCATATTGGAGATATGCAAATGGTCGAGTTCATTTTCACGAGAAATTTTTGAGAAATTATCATCTTCTCGACAAACCCGATTAACTTCTTCGTGTTAGGTTTTCATTCATGTTTAGTTGGTTACAAGTGTATAGCCATCAAAAATATCTGATATTGTTTGAATAACTCTCCCCGCTGATGAATATAATAAATTTCTAGTTAATTTGTGTTAAATCTCTTGAAATTTTGTGTTTATTTCACTTTTATAATACTTATAAGTAATTTCTGTTATTCCTATTACAATCTTGTTTCAAAATCTATTTGAATCACACATTTATTCATCCTTGTGATAGTTTAGTGGCATCTACAATTTCATTTTTCACAAGATCTTTCATCTCTGGGAATGAAATAAATGATTTAAAATCACTTTTCTCTCATTTGTTGACAAAGATTGTTTGTAAGCAGGTGAACCTCGGATGTGATTGATCTTAGATTTTGATGTTTTATTGGGTCTTTTAACTCAATATTTTGTGTTAAAGTCTCAAAGATTGTGTAAAAAAGTGTAAATCTAGGCCTCCATTGATGCACACTTTTTGGTTGAAGGAAATTTTTAACTATATTAAAGCTTTATGTTGCTAAGTTTTCCATCATTGTGAAGTTTCTCAAGGATCTAGCAAAGTCCAATTTGTCTTGTTGATATCCCACCAAAACATTATTCAAATAACTAATCCTACCCTGAACTACTCCTGTTTTTCCGTATATCCACAAAAGAACAAAATCCATTTACTAAACTATGCAGAACAGATCAAGATTCCAAATGTCTTTAGTAACCTTAGCCTTGTGTTGAAAATATCTCCATATTCTGGAAGTGACAACTTGTGAGAGTCATATGTGGTGTGTTGATCATATTTTCCCAAGGTCTTCTATATAAAATTCGTACAAAGGAAATATTTAACAATGCTTTTCACTAAACAGAGGTTACAAAAATAGGTTCTCTTACCTTGGTTGAAAGGCATAACCAAAAATAGTTAGTATAAGATCACATCCTTTCGAGGTGCTACCCACTTCTCCAAAGCCTAAGTCCTAGAAAGGTAAGATAAATTGCTTCCTGGCAAACGAAAATGACATACATTTATTTATCGGCTCTAAGTGTCTCATGCATCTTTGTTGTTGCTTGGCCTTTGAAGGAGATTAAATCTAGCTACTAACATGCTTCCACACCACTTTACGGGACATTCTTTGTTGGGGTTTATTTGAAGATAATTTCTATAAGGATAAACGTCTTTGAAACATTTAAGCATTTAAGTATTTACACCATCAACAATGCTTCTAGAGTCGTTGTCGGGATTCTTTGAAGAATTTAAAGTTTTTCAAACCCTATCAATGTTTCTTATAGTTTTGTGTGTGAATACAAAGTGTTGAAGCATCATTCTATAATTATATTTGTTAGGATTAAGAAAAGTTTAAGTTCTATCTACAATTTTCTCAGTTTCCAACATGGTTGCACTTTGTTTGCATTGTAATTGATATATTTTGGTAAAATAAGATTAGATCTATTGAGCTTTGTATGAATTTGGTATTGACTGACACTTGATAGGTTTTTCATAGTGCATTTTCACAAACTAAGGTGAAAATCCTTGGTGACTCTATGTTGTTTAATTTCTTAATTGATGCAAGTGTCCTAACCTATATCAAGTGAAATTTGTCATTAATTTCTGCAAATCTGGAAGGAAGAAGATCTGTCATCAAGGACCCTAGTAGAAAGTTATTTCCAGATTTGGGAAAATCAAATTCTAAGGGAAGAAGAGTTTGGAAAGTTATTGGAGATAAAGCACTAAGAAAAGAGATCTCCATTGTTGAGCTTGAAAGTGATCAACCTGTTATTGAGGATTGCGCTTCTTCCTCAAGTGCATATGAATCGGTAGTCTCTACTTTGAATTGAATTCTCCATCTCGGTGATGGATCTTCATTTGTCTTTGAAAATATTACTTCTCATTCTACCCCAAAGATTTTCCAAATCTTCTAGAGTTTTCCAAGAAGCTGATCATATAGGGGATATTCATCTTGATAATTACATTTCTATTCCCCACAAACCCCTCATTCCTCATTATCTTGCATCTCCTACAAACTCGCCCATAAAATAGTATGTTTCAGCCCCCACCTGCACCTCCATTTTTGTCAACACCTTTGTTCCTATCAATTTTAGAGGAATGGACGGTTATCCAAATGTTGTTCCAAAAGATGTAAGAAATAAATTGCCTAAGTTTCAAGGCAATAATGCTATAACCGGTGATTAACACCTTAGGATTTTTAGCATGATGGAGGATTTTGAGATTGAATATGAAGATGTATATATCAAATTGTTTATTCATACATTAGAAGAGGATTCAAGGGATTGGTAAAAATATTTGACTAATAATTATATTGATTTTTGGATTGAAATGAAAAATGCATTTAGATTGTAGTATGGTGACAAAACAGACCTAGATTTCTTTTGTCGAATTTCAAAATATAAAAAATAATTCCAATGAATCAGTGAATGATTTTAATATAAGATTCAATAAGACTTTGAGAATATTTCCTGTGAATTTGAGACCATGTTATGAATCTTCTCTTATAAAGTATGTTAATGCATTCGATAAGAAGGCTTCACACTATTTCGAGGATAAGAACCACGGCACTTTGAGGCGAGCCTTTACCATGGCTCTGCAAATTTAGAAAAATATAAAGGCCATGGGAAAACCTCATAACAGGGAGGGTGTTAAATTGATAAACCCTAAAAAACCTCAAGAAAGTAAGGCTGTTGATTTTGAAGAAGTTGTAAAAACTTTGGTAGGGGTTGTCAAAGAAATCTCATACAAGTTGGCCCGAGTTGAGAAAGGAATTGGACAAACTTCCCGAGGTAAACAAAAATATCAAGGGCAAGATAGATTTGCAAACCATCCTAGAAATGAGCAGAGATCTGAAGATAGAGGTAAATGGCCTATGGGATTTGCAAATAGACATCCCCAAGTGAGGGAAAATAGAATGGTGCTTGATCCTCATTTATCAGGGTTCTTATTGTTAATGAATCTAATGAAATATATTGGTGTGAAAAGTGTTTCTTACCCCATCTACCATGTGAATAAGATCAGCGAGGCTAAGGAAGTTGATGATGAAACTGAACTAATGATGATGTATGCATGTTTGGGTAATCTACGTGCTCACAAGATGGAGGAACTTCAACTGAACTAATTAGTGCCAAAACTGCTGCAACGTTTTGGGACTGCATTAACTGGCAATACCTCTTCCTCCCTCTCATACTTTAGAAATAGATGCGGTACAAGATTTTGAAATACCTAATAATGACTTTGACTATTTAAGAGCTTTAATGATAAAGAAGTATCTTTGGAGGAATCCCTTTGGAGGAGGATAACAATTATTGATGAACGTTTTTGTTGCTCAAGGAAAGGAGTATAATACAAGGAGTAAATTTATAAAAGGAGTTGTCATCACCAATCCGGCACTATGATAATTCTTCACTGGGAACTCCTCGTGCTATGATTATTTACTAATGCACAGCCTTTAGTTTGGTGGATGTAATCTGGAAACAAAACAACAATATAACACAAGAATACCATCGACTATGATAAGACGGAATGATGAAAAATCTGAAATATCAAAGTAAATTATAATATTAACATGAAATTGTTACAATCTCACCCATGACGTACTTCAAGTGTTATTGACTTCACTTGCTTTTCACCAAGACTATGGGAGAAACTTTACAATTACACCTCTTAATGGCTTCTTCAACACACCTTTAAACTGATGGCTTCCTTTGCACACTTCCTACAATATTTCTCACTACTTCCTTCTATGCTAAATGAGGGGGGTGGCCTCTCTATTTATAGAACTTCCAGGCTTATCCATCTTATCTCTAAGATAGGATAAGAAATCCACTCTGACGAATCATATTCCATACCTTAACTCTTATTTGTACATGTAAGCTTATCTTTTAAGATAAGATAAACCTTATCATTTTACATGGGTTCCACATTTTTAGACTTTTTACAAATAAAATACACAAAATATTTATGACCTCACTCCTTGTCCTTATTACCAATATAATATTTCTAATTCCTAATCATGTAGATTGTACTTCTCTAATTACCCAAACTTTGACATTTTAACATTACCGGACCACTTAAAACAAATATTTACTTTTTACAACATTCCTATTGTACTTTGGTATTCTTGTACTCCACATTATTGGCGGCACCGTCTTGTGGCGTCATTATCTTCTATCGACACTACTACTAATTATACTTAACAACATCCAATTCCTAATACATACATTAATGAAATAGAAATTACGGAGGAAAATTTTAGTGTCGACATCTTCCCCCTTCCTAGCTTCTACTCCGTCCTCGGAGTAGACTATTCTAGTGCTTGGAAAATCTTCAACTTGTCGTGGTTGACCCATTTCGTAATGGGAGTGCCATCCAATTCCTCCAGTCGGTACGTACCATTTTCATGCATAACTGCTATTTTGTAGGGCCCCATCCATTTTGGAAGAAATTTTCTCTATCTTCTTTTTTTGTATCTGGAATCATATACTAGAACCAAGTCATTCACATGAAATGGAGACCACCGGATCTTTTGATCAAAGTATTCCTTCTGCTTCATTTTCTTCTTATGGCTTGTATCCTTTGCTATTTCCCTCATTTCCTCTAGAAAATGAAGATGTACCAACCTTTCTTTTACTGAATCACTTTCATCCATCCTTTCATTTTTCATAACTCTCACAATGGGAATATCAAACTCAATAGGAAGAACTGGATCAATGCCATAGGCCAACTGAAATGGGGAGTATCCTGTTGCTGACTTTGATGTTGCCCTATATGCCCACAAAGTTGCATGAATCCTTTTATCCCACTTATGTAAGCTGCAAGGCTGCATCTTTTGCTAGAATTTGACACAACACAAAATTGGTTCGTTCCACCTATCCATTTGTACTTGGCTTGTATGTTGTTGCCTTCCTGTGCTTAATAGAAAATTTATTGATTAGGATTCTACTACCTCATTAATGAAGTGGCTTCCTTGATCTATTACAATTTCTAATGGACAACCAAATCTGGTGACAATGCGTTCATATATGAACCTTGCCACCTCATCCATGGAAGTTGTTTTCAATGGCCTAGCTTCAACCCACTTGGTTAAATAATTTGTGGCAACTACAATATACTTATTTTGGCGTGAGGTAGTTGGAAGTGGACCTACAATGTCTATTCCACACTTTTCAAAGGGACCAATTGGAAGAATAGTGCATAATGGAGCTGATGAAGTCTTACGGTTACCATGTGTTTGAAAAATATCACGTCTTACAATAATTATAACAATCTTTAAAAAGAGTGGGCCAGTGATAACCTGCATCCAAGATCCTTCTTGTTGTAAGTTGTCCAGAGAAGTGCCCTCCACATGTACCATTGTGGAATTCTTCTAGTAGTTCCTTCCCTTGATCACGTCCAACTGCCCTCTTGTACTGTCCATCAAGTCCTATTCAAATTAATACTCCACGCGAATAGAATATGGACGACGGCTTGAGTAATCTTTCTCTTAGTCTTTGCATTAGCACCATCGAAACTTGAAATCATTCATATAATTCCAAATATCTATGTATTCACTAGGGATTGTGTCAAGGGATAACAATGTTGCATCGGGGAAATCATCATCATCACAAGATGATCCTAAACCATCATAGGCTCAAGAGAGTGCATCTGCATTGACATGCTTCTTTCATGGCCTATCTATAATATCAAATTCAAATTCTTGTAGCAAAATTATCCATCTTGCTATCCTCCCTGATGGGCTAGGCTTATTTACAATATATTTTAGAGCCTGATGATCTGTTACAACTAGAAATTTTTGCCCTAGAAAGTAATTTCTAAACTTCTTTACAGCAAAAATTATAGCTAGAGCCTCTTTTTCGATTCTGATTATAATTTACCTCAAAGACTCTGCTCATTTGTCTGCTCCCAAAGTAAATTGGATGTTCATTCCCATTTTCATCCTTTTGGCTCAAAGTACTTCCTAGTGCTGCATCTGAGGCATTAGTATACACAATGAATGACTTGCTCCAATTTAGATTCTTCAAAACAGGTGAAGACACCATGGCTTCCTTCAGTTGTCCAAAAGCTTCATGCGCCTTATTTCCTGGTTCATAAGTAACATCCTTCTTCAAGAACTGGGTTAGTGGCTATGTAATCTTTGAGAAATTCTTGATGAACCTTCTATAGTAACCCACATGGCCTAAAAATGATCTCAACTTACTTGTATTCATAGGAAATGGTAAATCTTTGATTTTTGAAACTTTATTAGGATCAATACCAATACCATCTCTGGATACAACATGCCCTAACAAAACACCTTTAGAACATCCAAAGACACACTTTGTAGGGTTTAGTGAGGCTTGTGCTTCATCTAACCTTTGAAATGTCGTCTCCATCAGTGCGAGTGGTCCAAATTGCTCCCATAGATGCAAAAATCATCCAGAAATACTCTGATGAAGGTCCCAATGTAGGGTTCGAACACCCTATTCATCAAACGCTGGAATGTTGCTAGAGCATTACACAACCCAAAAGGCATAACTCTATAAGCAAACATTCCCCAAGGAGTGGTGAACGTGGTCTTCAGCTGATCTTTCTCTGCTATACGAACTTGGTTGTAGCCGCTATATCCATCAGCAAAACTATAGCACTCCTGGCTAGCTACTTCGTCCAAGATCTGATCTGAAAATGGAAGAGGGTAATGATCCTTCTTTGTTTCCTTATTGAGCTTCCTGTAATCAACACAAATGCGTAGCTTCCCATTCTTTTTTATTGAGATCACAATGGGAGAAACCCATTCTGAATTCTCCACAACAAATATGAATCCTGCATCAAGAAACTTATCTATTTCTTCTTTTACAGTCTTGAAAAATTAGGATTCATTCTATATGGCATTTACTTTATGGGCTTAGCACCATCTACCAGCTCAATAGAATGTTCTACCCAACTTACTTGACGGAGTTCCTTGTAATCAAAAGTGAATATGTGTATGTACCTTCGAAAGAGCTGGAGGTAGGATTCCTTCTCACTCTCCATCACAACATCACCAATCTTTATTTGTTGGAGACGATCATCAACTTCTTCTTTAGATAATTTTATGGGGTCATGAGTTGGTGTGATTGGAAGGATATCCATGACTGAAACATCAACCTCACTTTCTTCATCTTCGGTGTCCACTTCACCGGAACTAGAGTAATCGAGGATGTCCAATCATCGGTTTCATCACTTGAATCGATAGGTTCTCGCCTTATGATGCCGAGGGATCACGTTTATTTTCACCCTCTCTCTCTACCATGTCTAAGTTTCATGAAGCCTTCATTCCAGTAGTTTCTTTCATGAACTCTTCTTAGCCATGGTCTTCCCGAAAACATTGGAGTGCACGCATTACCATTTTCATCACCCGAAATTCTACCACACATACAACACCCATAATGAGATATTGCCACATTTGAAACTACACCTTCTCGGTTTAGTTTTTCCTTTATTTAATGACCTTAACATAAGTGTTGAAGGGCGATCAATTTTAAATCCAACATATTCATTCTGAGACTTCGGTCATTACATTAATCGCAACACCTCCATCAACTAAGACATCATGAATTGAAATACCATTACATAATACCTCGGCTTGTGGAGCATAGGGATCCGCCTCTGCCTCCAAAACAGGGACCTCAACCTCCTTTCTTCATCGAGAATTGAGTCCACTTTGCAGCTCCCGCCTCTTTTCGAAGACATAGCCAAGAGTTGACCATATGTAATATTTGTAGGCCTTTTGGATAGATCTTCCAAGATGGAGTATGGTCCTTGCCCCGTGAAATCGAGAAAATCCCGCACACCCAACTTTCTTCTCCTATGTTTTTACTAGTTTCTCCTTTCATCTTCTTAGGATCATTTCCATCTTGATTATCTTTTTCTTTCTTTCTTTTTGTTATAAACACATCTACTTCATTATTTCTGCTCTTATCTCTACATCAAAAGAATTCACAGTGCTTTCCCTTTATCATTATCTCCTTTACCAAATGTAGAAGCTCTATCTCGGACAATTATACTTATAATGACCCTTTTTATAACAACCATAACATACAACTTCAGAAATATTTCTTTTTGGACCTCTATCTCCTCCCTGAGAACTAAATTCTTTTCCTTGAAGAAGATTAATAGTTAATTGACCCATCTTTTTGAGCAGATCTTCATACTCAGTAGATGTACTAGGAGAAATATTTGTGCTCACCGGGAGTGGTTGTGGATTATGGACCAAAGGTGCTGGTGTAGGCTCTACTTTAGCAACAATTTCTTTGGGCTCCTCTTCCATGCTTTCTTCTTGCCTTCTTGCAATCTCCTTTTCTTGTTCAATGGTAGCTGGGAGGTCATACTTCACTCATTGTCTGATATCTAGCTTCATCCCAAGAATGAAGTGCTTACAAAGGAGATTATCCACCCATTCATCAACCCATCCGCTAATCCTTCCTTCCGGATCTGGGCATCGAGCTTCCTCCTTAGCTCTAGAACACGAGCATGATAATCCCTTATCTTCTCCTTCTCTCCTTGGGATAGCTTTGTGATCTTGATCATGAGATCTGCATATTTCTTTTGTTCACCAAATTCCTCAAGAAAACTTTCGGTTAATAAATCCCATGAATTTTTCACATTATCACCTAGTGTTTCAAACCACCTAAGTGCTTTGAACCATCCAAAAAGGTAGGAAAAAATTCATTCCATTGTTCCTTTCTTATAAGGCCATTACAAATACAAGATCGTTTAAACTCTTGAATGAAAGAAGAAGCATCTTCATTAGATTGAGTTGAAAAAATAGGAATCTTTCCCATTTTCAAAAGCAACCACCGTGAAATACCAACCCACAAGTACAATCAACAAGACTTATGTGCACAAATAATTGGAATCACTATACTAGAAAGTGAATTTACACCTTTCTACAATAAAATAGAAATGACCACGGTAAACTATGGTAAAACTTGACTTCTTTTGTGGTAAAAACGACTTTCTTGTGGTAAACACTATTCACAAGTAAAAAGTGAAGTTCTTGTGGTAAATACTATTCACGGTAAAAGTGACTTTCTTGTGATAAATACTATTCACAAGAAAAATGACTTTATCATGGTAACTACTATTCACGGTAAAAATGACTTTACCATGGTAACTACTATATGCACGCAGTAAAAATAAGGTTACCCTCCAATTGATTTTTGACTAAGTGGGAATATCTCTGAAAATCCACCAACGAGGAATGGTCCCGGCAATGGAACCAAAATGTCATCACCAATTTGGCACTATGATAATTCTTCACCGAACTCCTCGTCTATGATGATTTTTACTAATGCACAGCCTTTAGTTTGGTGGATGTAATCTAGAAACAAAACAACAATATAACACAAGAATACCATCGACTATGATAAGACGGAATGATGACAAATCTGAAATATCAAAGTAAATTATAATATTAACATGAAATTGTTACAATCTCACCCATGAGGTACTTCAAGTGTTATTGACTTCACTTGCCTTTCACCAAGACTATGGGAGAAACTTTACAATTACAGCTCTTAATGGCTTCTTCAACACACCTTTAAACTAATGGCTTCCTTTGCACACTTCCTACAATATTTCTCACTACTTCCTTCTATGCTAAATGAGGGGGGTGGCCTATCTATTTATAGAACTTCCAGGCTTATCCATCTTATCTCTAAGATAGGATAAGAAATCCACTCTGACGAATCATATTCCATACCTTAACTCTTATCTCGTACATGTAAGCTTATATTTTAAGATAAGATAAACCTTATCTTTTACATGGGTTCCACATTTTTAGACATTTTACAAATAAAATACACAAAATATTTATGACCTCACTCCTTGTCCTTATTACTAATATAATATTTCTAATTCCTAATCATGTAGACCCTACTTTTCTAATTACCCAAACTTTGACATTTTAACATTACCGGACCACTTACGACAAATATTTACTTTTTACAACATTCCTATTGTACTTTGACTGTTACCGTACTCCACATTATTGGCGGTCTTGCATCAAGACACTTTTATCTTCTATCGATGCTACTACTAATTATACTTAACAACATCCTATTCCTAATACATACATTAATGAAATAGAAATTACGGAGGAAAATTTTAGTGTCGGCGAAACAGGCCCTCAAGCTAAACCTAAGAGTCCATTACTTACTAGTATTCCTAAGGAGGATCCTAGGAAAGATGCATCCGCCAAAGGCCTTACTGTCCCAAGAAAAATTCATACTTCTCTTCATGCCCAAAATATCAAAAATCCTATGCCATCTCGATGAGTTTTCTTCCTTACCAAAAAGTGTTCCATATGACATTACCCAAGTTTTGAGTCAAATCAATGTTAGTGTTCCAATTATTGAGCTTCTTAGGATTCCCGAGCACAAGAAGAGAGCATTTGAGTACTTAGGATTGAAAGAAGAGAAGATTACCCAGCACAAAAATATAAACATTGTAGAAACTCCTCCGCAAACCATTGAAGAGCTTAAAACACCACCACAATTGAAAGATCTTGGAGAAGCACCTAAGGTTTACTTAGGAACATCTTTGGTTGAGTCTCAAATAAATTTTGATCCATTTTTTACATCTCTAATCATTAAGGACAAACTTACGCACAATTGTATGTTTGATTCCAGAGCATCATGTAATGTCATGCCTCTTGAGGTCATGAATAAGCTGGATATCAAATTGACAACATCATATGGAAGGTGTACGCCATGGACTCTAGAGAGGTCCCAGGTTGTTGGATGTGTGAAGGGTTTGGTGGTGCAACTTGTAGCCTATCCGGGTAAGAACTTGAAATTTTTTGTTGTCATTGTTGATTTCCTAGCCAAATGGGGCATGTTATTATCAAGAAAGTGGGCTGCAAATTGTTGGTGGAAGTGTTCAAATGGATATTTCCTATGCCACTATCCCAATTGAGGGAAGCCTTGTCAATTTTTATGGGGAAAAGAAGATGTTGCATCTCATTGAAGATCCCAACAATGCCTCTTTTGAAGTGTTGTATGCTAATGTTGATGCTGATAATTTTGTTGGAATTGCTGATGGAAAGGAGGACAAGATGGATCAATGTAAGTGTCTTGAATAGGTAGGTTCTCCTTTGACCTTGTTATTTGATGGGGCTTGTTCCAAATTTGGAAATGGTGCTGGTGTAGTTCTGATTTCTCCAAGCTTGGAAGAGTTTGGTTTTTCTTTCAAACTTAACTTTGAGTGTACTAACAACATTGCTGAGTATGAAGAATTGTTGTTAGGTTTGAGAATTTCTTGGAAGTATTATGTTAAAGAAATCATTGTCAAAGGAGATTCAGAACTGATTGTGAAAAAAATTAGAAAATTGTATGCTACTAAAAATCAAAGAATAAACAAATGCAAGCATGGAGTCTAGGATTTGATTGAAATGTTTGACTCATATAATATTGTGCATCATGATAGGAAGTTCAATGTTGTTGCGAGAACAACTTGCAGTTTTGGGGTCTCATTTTGAAGTTTGTTCAATGTCCCCCAATTGTGAATATAATTTTTAAGTGCTAACAAGGCCATCTCATCTGACAATGTTAAAAATTGGAAAGTGTTTGATGATGATGCTTAGGTCAAAAGATTTATTCGAAAAAAGGAGAGTTTGTTGATCAATGTATTGATTGGGAGCCAATGGTGTGTGTAGAAGATGGAAAAGAAACTTAGTTTGGAAAGATATCATTCAATTGAAAAGAGATACCATTCCTAGAGGGTTGGTTGCTCTTGAATCAAACTTTGATAATGTTGATTGCATTATTAATAGACATATAGTAGCCTCAAGGGATGTTGAAGAACATGACCTTGGCACAAAGGAGAAACTAAGGAAGATATGGTTGCGAAGAAATCTAAACAAAGAAGAAAAAAATCCTATGTCCAATTGTTGAAGAAATATCAGATCTGTTTGGCTTGGTCTTATTCTCGAACTAAAACCATACAAAGAGAATTTTTTTCAGCATGAAATTCCTCTTGAAACAAATGCCAAGCCATTCGACAAAAACAGAGGCTGATTAATCCACTCCTCTCTATGAATATGCAAGATGTGTTGATTAAATTGAGAGATGGAGGGATCATTTAGCCCACAAGGTATTCTTCTTGGATTGCGAACTTAGTGCCGCTTAGAAATAAGAATGGTGATATTAGGCTATGCGTGGATTTTAGAAATCTGAATAGATCATCAATGAAGGATAATTACCCTCTCCTAAACATGGAAAACATGCTGCAATTAGTAACTGGATCTGAATTGTTGTCTACCTTGGATGGTTTCTCTTGCTATAACCAAGTTGTTGTGAAAGAATTAGAAAGAATAAAGACTACCTTTACCACTCCTTGGGGCACATATGTTTATGTCAGAATTCCCTTTTGTTTAATAAATGTTGGAGAAACATTTCAAAGGGAAATGGATGTGGCTTTTGCTGGTTATATTAATGAATTCATTGTTGTTTATCAAGATGATGTAACTTTGTTTTCTAGGAAGAGAAGTGATCACTTATAGCACTTAGAAAAGATGTTGATTAGATGCAGAGAATTTGGTATCTCTTTGAATCCAAAGAAGTGCCATTTTGGAGTGTAAAAGGCCAAGTTTCTTGGTCACATTGTATCAAAGGATGGTGTCATGATTGATCCCGAGAGGGTAGAGGCTATCAACAAGGTTCTAATTCTAAAAACTAAGAAGGGAATCCAATCCTTCTTTGGGCAAATTAATTTCATTAGAAGATTTGTATCTAACTTTGTTGAGTTAACTCTCCCCATCACTAGCATGCTCAAGAAAGATGAGATTATTGAGTGGGAAGAGGCTTCTATTCAGGTTTTTTATGGGATCAAAGAAGCACTAAAGCATGCATCTGTTTTAGCAGCTCCAAATTACAAGAATCCTTTTCAAATGTTATCTTTTGCCTCAGAAAAAACCATTGCATCTGTTTTGCTGTAGAAGGATGATGAAGGGGCTGAGAGACCAATTTCCTTTTTAGTAAGGCATTGCAAGCAACTGATTTGAAGTAAACCATTATGGAAAAACAAGAATTTTCCTTGGTGAAAGTAACAAATGTTTTTCAGACCTTACATTTTGAGTTCCAAAGTTATTGCTTTTGTTCCCCACACCATGGTGAAAGATATATTGTCGAGATGGAGGTGTTAAGAAAAAGAGTTAGATGGATGAACAAGTTGTAGGAGTATGACATGGACATCCAAACCAAAAATTTGGTAAGAGGTTCGGGCCTAGCTAAGATTATGGCTAAGAGTAACTTGCAAACCATTAAAGTGAATGAAATAGAAGAAGAAAGGGTGCATGTACTTGAAAATTTTGTAAGTTCGAATGGTAAAAGATATAATATTTTATCTCGAGACATCTATGCTACCCCGATCACTTGAGAAAAAATTAGAAAATATCTCTTAAGCTAGCCTCTCAAAAATATGTCATTACTAATTTTGGGTTAGCTTGGAAGAACTCGGAGGAGTGCACTTGAGATGCATAATCAAGATGAAGGCCCAAAGATAATTGTTGATCTCCATGAAGGAGTTTGTGGGGACATTTTTCTATAAGCGTTACAACACACAAGATGTTGAAGGCAAGTTATTGGTGTCCAACTCTTTTCAAACATACAAATCTATTGGTAAGAAGACGTGAAAGATGCCAACATTTTTCTAGAATAATGAAAGCTTCAGACTCCCTTCCTTTGCAGCCTATATCAATTGAAGCTCCTTTCAAAAAATGGGGAATGGACTTCATTTGTGATATTTCGACCCTTCCGGCTGGCCATAAGTGGATTCTCGTAGCCACAGATTACTTCACTAATTTGGTGGAAACAACACACCAAGTTTTCATGGACTTCATGCTGAATCATATCATCTGCATATTTAGAGTGCCAACCAAGATTGTTGCTGATAATGTCATGTGTTTCAGAGCTAAAATTTTGATGGCAATGTGCAAAGAGTATGGAATCAATCTGACATATGCTTCTAACTACAACCCCCAAGGCAAAGGTCAAGTTGAGTCGAGAAATAAGAATTTATTGAAGATCATTAGAAGAACCTTGGAGCTGAGCAAAAGGAAGTGGGGTGAGTAACTGAAATTTGTTGTTTGGGATGATAGGATCATTGCCAAAAGAGCTACTAGTAAAATCCCATTTGAGTTGGTATATAGAACTCAAGATTTTCAGCCCCTTCATTTACAGATTGTCTTCATTTCAATTTGTCCAACACCTTGAAGATCGGGAGGGTAGTCCATATGAATCTCAAATCAATTAGATTGTTGAGCTAGATGAAGAAAGAAGGGCATCCCACCAAAGGCATGTAAATTTCAGAGAAAAGTTGAAGAAGATGTTTGACAAGAAGGTAACTCCAAGAGCTTTTAATGTTGGATATCTTGTGCTACTATGGGATAAAAGACATGAAGATAAGGGAAAGCATGGTAAATTTTATGCATTTTGGATGGGCCCTTACTCCATTGTCATTCAAATTGGTGAACATATATTCTTCTTGAAAGACTTAGATGGGGAATTTCTCGAATTGCATGTTAATGGTAGGCATTTGAAACACTTCCTTGATTGATTTCCTAGAATCAAGGTATGCACCATTGTATAGTGTATAGTTCTTTGGTTTCTTTTTTTTTTTTTGCTTTTGTTTGTTTTGGTCCTTGGTGACTTGGTTTTGCTAGTTTCTCGGTTTGTTTTTGGAGGATGGTTCTAGTTTTTATACTCTGCATTTTTACTTCATTTTGCAATGGTTATTTTTGGCACTTGGTATACTTTTGTTCTTGTGGCACTCACTGGGAGTGCCCATCCCCGAGAAGGAGCCGATGTTGGTGTCCATTTTGATCTTGCACCATTTTGCCCAAATTTTCCCTTTGATCTACGTGTTGTGAAACATTTTATGATGTAAAGATTTTACCTCCATTTGAAATACCTTGAATTGTTGCAAAATCATTTTTCAAGCCCCATTTTGAAGAAATCTCCAAGTCTACCCTTTTTTCCCCTAATTTCTTCAATCTACACAATTCTATATTTTTTCTTCCATTTCCTAATCGTGGATGATCGAAAATGTTTAGTTTATAATTTTATGCCTTTGAAAATCCATCCCCATGATTGAAAAATTCTTGGAATCATGATTCACTTGGTTTTGTTTCAAAAAATTTCCATCCTTAGCGAAAAAATTGGATTTTGGGCATGACTAGAAAATTTCTGTGTTTTTGACGGTTTGACGGGCGTATTTTACCCGTCAAATTATTCCTAAGAATTGGGTGGTTATGTGGCTTCTTCTAATTGGTTGAGGGGTGGTGGGTAGATGTTTTAACTTATCACTTTTTTTCCTTTTTGGCAAAAGGGCAATTTTGGTCCCATGGCTCCATGTTGTTCTGATTGGTTCTAATGATGCTTACGTGTCTTCTTTTGATTGGATGAGGAGGGGTGGATTTGTTTTGTGAACTTATTATTTTGGGATATTTTTTCAAAAGGATTTATTTCTCCCCGTGGCCCCACCAATTTCTGATTGGTGACTTCAGTGGCGGAGAAAAATCCTCAATTTTTCCTAAAGAGTGTGCATGTTTCACATGTTGAGCGATTGTGGAGTAACAGTTTTTTTGTACTCTAACGCATTTTGAAAAAAGAGTTAAAGTAAGAAAAATTCCTAAGGCCTATGAGAGGACACGTGGTGCCTTTAGAATCAAAGATGGAATTGGGGGTTGTTGGGTTACTTTAAAGTTTTTGGCTTTGTTTTGTTAAAAATATTAAGGTTATAAAAAGACCGCAAACCCGTAGCGAATCAAAGTTGGACACGTGTCATGATCACATCAAAGGTGGGATGGAAGGCTGGTGGAGGACTTATGAAATTTTTTTCATTTTTTGGTGAAAAGGAGCAAAAGTCATTTGAAAAGCCCGTGTTTCCACTAGGGAAAAATTTCATGCTAGGGTCAACTTTGAAAAATGGAAAAATGGAGTTTCGTGGTTATTTGAGGTTTTTCTCCTTTTAGGGTAAAAATGTTAAAGTGTTGAAAAAGGCCACAAGCCCACTAAAAATAAGTTAGTGCATTTTTTGAGTCAAAAAGTGGAGGCGCAGGTTTCAGAGGCAAGTTGGAAATTTGGTCTTTTTTGAAAAATGAATTAAGTTCTAAAAAACAAGTGCAACCACACCAAAGTACATAAATCCTATATTTAAAAAAGCAAGGTGGATCAACGGGTCGTCGGGAAATTTTGAACCTTATAAATTTTTTCCTAAAGGGGTTAAATTTATAAAAGCAAGCGTGGCCCCGACAAAGAGGACATTTAAAGCTTACGCAGTCAGTCCGGGCCGCTAGACAATTTTATTTTTTTGCCTTTTTGGAAAATTGGGTATAAAGTGAAAATTGAAGCGCAGTCCGCTAAGACCCATATCAAATGCTAAAGGCGTAAACGTGGAGATGCAGGGAAAATTTGGAAAAATTTCTTTTTCCAAAAAGAGGTAAAATAGCATAATCAAGCCACGATTCCGCTGGGACCCACATTGGGACACGCATCAAGCTTGTTTTCCAAGGGTGGAGGGGCAGAGAAAAATGTCAAATTTTTTACATTTTTTCAAAAGTGATAAAATGTAAAAAAGTGCTACCAAGCTGTTTCCAATCACATTTTTACACGTGGAGGGCTCAGTTAAAAGATGAAGGTCGGGATCAACCCAGAATTATGCATTTCATCATTTTTCCGCCATTGGAGCTCTAGGATGTTTGGAGATGCTATTTTTACATCAATCTTCGTCAAATTTTTAGAAAATTTTTGTCACTTTAGTCTACAATGATCAATTAAATAGATTTGATGCTTCAATTTGTAAATCGATGTACTTTTGAATTGGATTTTGCTCGCTCATGCAAAAATGTGAAATGTCAGATCCCAAAGATACATAGGAAAAATTTTAAAGGGAGAAGATAAAATGATGAATGAAAAGGGTCTCGTATGTGCCAAGGATGAAAAACGTGCCCCTATTGAAGTAATGATGCAGATTTTTGCATAGATTCACCTTTTGAGGAACTCCGAGATCTTTTGAAACATTTTTGTGTTAAAATTCTGGTTCCGCAAATCATGATGGAATTTTTTAACATACTTGATGCTTGGCATATTAATTTCTTGGGAAATAATTCTTAAACATAAAAAAATGATATATAATGCATATTGGAGATATGAAAATGGCCGGAGTTCATTTTCACGAGAAAATTTTGAGAAAATCTCATCTTCTTAGAAACCTTTTTGAGAAACTTGATTAACTTATTCTGTGTTAGATTTTCATTCATGTTGAGTTGGTTACAAGTTTATAGCCATCAAAAATCTCTAATTTTGTTTGAATAACTCTCCCCGTTGATGAATCGATAAATTTTGAATTAGTTTGTGTTAAATCTCTGCAATTTTGTGTTTATTTCACTTTCGAATACTGCTGCAAGTAGTTTTTCTTATTCCTATTGAAATCTTGTATCAAAATATCTTTGAATCGCACAAATATTTATCCTTGTGATAGTTTAGTGGCATCTGCAATTTCATTTTTCAAAAGAGCCTTCATTTGGGAATGAAACATATGATTTAAAATCACTTTTCTTTCATTTGTTAATAGAGATTTTTGTAAGCCTCTCAGGTGTACCTCGGGCGTGATTGATCTCATATTTTGATGTTTTATTGGGTATTTTAACTCAATATTTTTGTTAAAGTCTCAAGTACTATGTGAAAAATTACAAATCTAGGCCTCCATTGATGCACACCTTCTAGTTGAAGGAAGTTTTTAACTATTTTAAAGCTTTTTGTTGTTGAATTTTACATCATTGTGAAGTTTCTCAAGGATCTCGGCATAGTCCAATTTGTCTTGTTGATATCCCACAAAAAATTATCAAATAACCAATCATACCCCGAACTACCCTTGTTTTTCCATGTATATCCACAAAAGAACAAAATCCATTTGCTAAAGTATGTAGAAACAGATCGATTCCAAATGTTTTTAGTAACCTTACCCTTGTGTTGAAAATATCTCCATATTCGAAGTGAAAACTTGTGAGATTCAGATGTGTTGTGTTAATCATAGTTTCCCAAGGTCTTCTATATAAATTTTGTTTCAAAAGAAAGATTTACCAACACTCGTCACTAAACAGAGGCTACAAAAATAGGTTCTCTTACCTTGGTTGAAAGGCACAACCAAAAATAGTTAGGATAAGATCACATCCTTCAAGGTGCTACCCACTTCTCCAAATCCTAAGTGCTAGAAAGGTCAGGTAAACTAATTCCCTGGCTACAAAAATGGCATACAATTATTTATCCGGGTGTAAGTATCTCATGTAATCTTTGATGTAATTTGGCCTTTGAAGGACATTAAATCTGGTACCAACAATTTCAAAAGATCTAAGATACATCATTAGATATCTACAGGATACTTATTCATCAAAAATAATAACATGAGAAAAATTAAAAAATTATGGACCTGTATATGCAATTTCCTCCAAGTCACTCCATAGCTAGGGTTTTAGGAGGGTTTAAAATGTATTTACCTTCTTAATGATTGTTCATAAAACTATGAAATTAAAACAAATTTTTTCCAATTGGAAAATATTTAAAATTAAATTAATTAAATATACCAAACATATTAGGTATCCATAAAAAACATAAAATCCACAATGAGCGTTAGATTCTAAACTTTTGGCTTAAATTCTCACCTTTGCAAACCCGGTTTTGGTAAAAACTTTATATCTTTAAAAATAATCCTCGCCTTGACATGAAACTTTACCCAAGTAATCATAAAAACCTCCTCTAATTGTACCAACTCTCATTTTAGTTTGTACAACTATGAAACTTCTCAACCACTCATAATTACCTCGTCTACTTGCCTTGTTCTCAAGAAACTTTCTTCAATAAACCCTAAAAACACCATCAAAGCTTTAAATGCTAACAAAAATCCTTCAAAACATCATATTTAGTATCATAACACATCTATTATAATTTTAAATGATTGAAATACTCCATTTCTCATGCTTGCATGCCATACTCCAAGCAATAGGTCTAGGACTAGACATAAAATGACCTAACTCAACCATGATTTCCCATGGAATTTCCTTATTGAAAAATTGAAGACTCTTAGAAACCTTTGACATATAAAATTTAACATTATTTACCTTATACATAACTCATAAAACCTAAGGATAGCTCATACTAAATTGAACATGCCTAAAACCATGCCTAGTCATCATGATAAAATAAAAAGAATAGACACTACCAATCAACCTTTAACATAAATCACAATTAAAACCTCACGGAGAGACATATGACACCTAGAATTCCATTTCCATCAATGACATTTGGAATCAATGACAACACCATAGACATAATGGCCAACAATCTCCCCTTTTTCATTAATGGTAACCACCTTCAGAAACATTGATGGAAACCTCAAAAAAAAACACCTACAAGACTCCCTTTTTCATTTTTTTGAGCCTATTCTTCCCCCTTTGACATATATGAAAAATGATCATGACAACCTAACATGAAAATACATTGATAATAGATAATCAAAACAATTCATAGACTAAAAATTACTTGCTCACAAGCTCCCTCTTGGACTATACTCTATTTTCTTTTCTTCATCATCAATAAATGAGATCCATGGACCTGATTTGATCATGCATACAAACCCCCCTAGCTTGATACATCACACATTAGATTTATACATGTTAAAAACCATCCTCTAGGTCTGAACTATACAAAAATCATGCCAAAACTACAAGATCTTCTTGTAATCATTAACATATCACTATTTAGGACCATGAGCCCTAAAACACATCTTCAAAAAAACTTTGAATTTTTCTCAATGCAATAGGATCAAGTACACCATATGAATCACCTTATAAATTCTCCACTTGACAAGATATCATCATACTTTAACTATTAGAGAAAACAAAAAGTCACATACCTTAAGTAATTACCTTACGAGATAAATCTTTTCCTATACAACAATCTTGAATCAAGTTTTTAGTGCTCTCTACCCCTTGTTTCATTATTTCATCAACTCTTACAAAAAATATAGTCCTCCACATCTGTCAAAATCTTGATACTTTTTTACCATGTTTCTTAAAAATTTCACTTGATGCTCTTCCTATTAGGAGTGATTATCAAATTATCAACTATCTTGGTACTAATCATAAACTTCTTTTCCTTGTTTGTTCAGCACTTTGTCACCATGTATTAATCAAGTCTTGAATTCTTTTATACCTTCACATACCTCTAAAAAAACTATTCCTTGGAACACACAACAATGTTCACATATCCTCTAAAAGCATTTAATTCTCCTTCACTATTGGAAAATGCTTTTAAAACATTATAAAGTGTATAAGAACATCATAAAATATGCATACCTTTCTTGAACTTCATCCATATTCTTTTGATCAGAAAAATAGCTAAAAATAACTCCACCTGGCTAATATACTCATACACGACATAATTCATGTTTTCTAGTAGTTAAACATCCATACTATCTTTCAATATTGAACTCGTACTTTTTCTCAATAATACATACATACCTCATAGAGAAATATCATACCATGCACTATAGGAAAACATATTTTTAATATTTCTTGGAACAAAAACTTTCTCACCTTCCCTTAAGAACCATAATACACACAGTAAATTCATACTTCTTACTTGGATTCAATACCATTGTTACTAAACAATTAAGAATCCATGCTTTCATAAACCATCTTTCAACACTAATTATAAACACTTGGATAAATTGCATAAATAAACTTTGTATTAGACATATAAGCACCTTCTATACACTTGATACATCATTTAGAGAAAGATGAACTCATGAATCAATCATCAAGACCATTCCTGCAAGTATCTAATGATGAATATCTTCTTTCTTTATTTTTCCTCATACATGGAATTTCTCCCCTAGATCATGTATATATTCTTGCTTTCA
The DNA here is from genome assembly GCA_018340775.1 of Taxus wallichiana var. yunnanensis. Classification (NCBI taxonomy): domain Eukaryota; kingdom Viridiplantae; phylum Streptophyta; class Pinopsida; order Cupressales; family Taxaceae; genus Taxus; species Taxus wallichiana. Next base: position 725,180,251 of record CM031244.1, read on the forward strand.
TACCCTTATTTGAAACAATGTTAAAACCATTCTCCTATTTAATCCTTCAAGAATTATATCTTTATGTACTTGTCTCGAATCACATAATAATATCATATCCTTAAACCCAATTGATCATCATGAACCCATACTCCCGTTAGGATCATACACTTGACATTTTTAGCTAGGCACACATTTTTTGATGTAACAACAACCTCAAACAAACAGATCATACTTACCCAAAATTTCATTTTCTATCATGCTAATAAGGAGACTTTCTTTATCCCTAAGTGTGTCGAAACCGATAAAACTTAGTGCTTATTTTAATACCACTCCTTGATATATTAGAAAATACCATAGACTACCAAGATACCTCATGACTAAAAGACTCACTTGTGCATACCAATTTTTAGTACTTAGACTCCAAGACATAAGACAATGACATATACACCCTGACCTAACATTATGACATAGATCCATGATTTTCAATATAAATATAGAATCCTTCATGAATAATGACTTCACTTATTTTTAATACCTAATAGTAAACTCCATAAAACTCAATAAGATAGCATAGACAATCTTCAAATCAAGACATTTTACAATGATATACAATCATGACTACTACCGTTTTAGATCATATTGACTTCTATGATGCACATATAAAACAATCACCAATATTTTTAGTAACGGTATACCTTCCTTCAGCAGAAGAGGAGTATTAACATTGTCTCATACTTTAAAGACACACGAATGATATCCATTTTGTAATAATAGAAAACTTTGAAACCAAACAAAATTCTTGATGAATGATAAGATAAAGACCTAGATTTTACTTGTAGACATACCTTAGCAATTTTAGATAGTAAAATCATACTACTTGAATGAAACCATACCTTTTAAAGTATATAGGACCATTACTAACAACATATCTTCAAGTAAAAATTCCATCTGAATGATTAAGCTTTTTATAACATCTACCATCTTTCATTCCTTCTTATTGTATGAGGAAAAACTCCATTAAGCCTAATATAAACCCTATTTATCGTAGGGCTCTAGAACACCCGAACTCAGGATATTCCCAAATATCCATCTTCCTCATATCCACATTGTTGTAAATCTTAATAAATGTATATATTTTAATTGGATCCATTTTTACTATATTATCCTCCTTATTTGTTTGATTTATCTTTGAATTATTCTTGAGTGTCTACTTTGACTAAAAACCTAATAAACAAATATGATTTTCTTCAATTTTATATTTAATCACAAAAAACATACCTCAATATATATATGATTAATCTTATTTGAGCTTTATATAATTCTTCTCCATCTTGTTTTAAATGTCTATCTTCTTCACTTGACTTAAATCTCATTCATATTTTTTTATGCCTTTGGTTCTTCCTATTTTATTGGTCCCTCATGAATAGATATATTGAATCTTTTAGGACCCTCACCATATAACTTCATTTCATTCTTTGAATTACCATACTTTATTCTTGTAACTTCATTATCTTTAACCTTTTTGCATTGATCAACTCCTTGTTTGTCTTGATTGTACATCATTACTCCTTAATTATCTCTATAGGATCACTTTTTATATCTACCTTCCTCTTATAGCTTCTCATTTTTATTCTACAACACCTTGCAATGTGGCAAAAATTTTCACATTTGAAGCAAATAAAATAATTCTTACCTTTAAAATATCCATCTCTTTGTTTAGGCTCCTTTTGATGACAATGTATAGCATAATGTTCAACAAGATTGTAGTTGTAACATATACATTCATACTTAATTTCATTCATCCAACTCTGTTTAGGAGACTCTTGATGGAAATACTTGGAAATATTTCCCTTCTTATGAAAATTATAGCATGTGATATATCCCTTTAATTATATGAATTATCATCCCTACCATTTCTCCATGGAACTACATTCTTCCTCATATGTTCCCTATCTTTATGAGTAAATATATTGCAAGAATAACAAACACCGTTGAACTTGTTATGAAATTCATAGCATTGGGTTGTATTATGATGTTACTTTGATTCCTTTTATCATCCTTAGCTCTAGTAGGTTGTTGAATTGATTTTGCATGATGTTATTCCTTCTTAACTTCATCCTTGAACCCCAAACCTAATTTATCATTAGATGAGCTTTTACATCTCAAAACATCATTGAAATTTCTTGTACTTTTCTCAAAATTTTCATAATATTTCATCCTATTAAAGACCTAATTCATTTATGCCTTGAGAAAACTCATTTAATCATCAAGATCCTTGACCATTTATTTAATCTTGAGATTATTTCTTCTTTATAGCACTAACGCAGCTGCATGTCTTCTACATTCAATTCTTATAACTTTTCTTTCTCAAAATCAGTCATACCATATTTTCCTTTTGAACTACTTGTAACATCATTTTCACTACCATTAGAAGGAATATTATGTTTATACAAGTACCCTAACTTTTCCCTTAACTCCTTAGTTGAAACAAACTCTACAACCATGGACCTTACACATTCTTCCAAAGCACAAAAATGATAAATAAATGTATCCAAAATCAACTTCATAACCAAGAGAAGTTATATGTACCTTCATTTTCAATCTCCACATGGTATATTTAGTTTCACTGAGCAGAGGACCTTGATATGGAAAAATATCTTCTCCTTTTTGATCAAACAACATGTTCTTTAAGAGGATATCCTTCAAGTGGTCAAACTTACTTCACAAACAATCACTCGATAGAAATTGTTAGAATAAAAATGGACTGAGAAGGGTTGAATCCATCCTATAAACACTTTACTTCATATTTTTTTACATACATTTATCATATAATTTGTCAATTGAACATCCATAATGTGAGCTTATTAGGTGTGTATTAACACCCAAAAGTGCATGAAACAAGAGAGAGAACAAAAAACATGAGATATAAGTGGGAAAAACACATGGAGAATAAAAAACACTTAAACCTCTCCTAGTATTACTCATAAAAGAGGAATCATGTGAATATTGCACATCGGAGAATATTCCCTTAGTGAGGCATCAACCCCACAAGGAACACCAACCCCTAGTTTAGTAGGGTACAGAATCTACAAGGAGGAACCAACCCCTAAAATGACCAAGAACCTAATTATCCACCTGAATATGAATATCAAATCTGATTTTTTTCTTCAAAAAATCATGGTGATGAAAAATTCAAGTTCATGCACTAAATATACCTCTCAAACACACCTTCTTCTTCTTTGATGAAATATATACCTTCTCTTGCTCATTTTACACTTGCCCGATCTCGCCATAACATTATCTCTCTCCAGAATAGCATCAAAAATTCATTTCACTCTCAAAAATTTCATATGTACCTTCATCACATTCCTCAAAAATCTTGCTAGGTCGCATTTTTCATCCATACTCACTACTAGTCATAATGAACCTTCGAATTTTCTTTTATACCTACTTTTTTACACAAATAAAATAGGTTGGCATTCATATAGTAAATAAACATAAACCTCATAGAATCATAATAAAAATATCACACAAATTTCCATGTAGGTCACTACAAAAATCCATAGCCTCAAAGACCATCCTTGGGACACAACAAGTCCTGAAACCATAAAACAAGCAAGTCACCTACCAAGGAGTTAACAAGACCAATAAAAACTTCATCAAGTCATTCCACACACTTATATATGTTTTCTAATCCTGAAAAACATTGAAAATCATGAAACACACTCATACCAAGCATTACACCATGAAACCCTCATTAGACCATCAACAACTAAACACCCTCAAAATTGACCTTCAAAGAATATGTCATAACTTAATCATGCCTTAGAAAAACTAAAGTGTGATATATAATTTGAAATATATTTGACTTAGAATCATGTAAAAATTAAAATAAAGTCATAATCTGCAAGTTTAACACCTCTAAAATTGCTTTGTTCCCAAACTATTCAAAATCTGCCCCATAACTGCCTAAAAACTAGTCCTCATAAATAGGGCACACTTTTCATTATAAAAGATAAAAATAATCTGAAAAAAATCATGGATATGTATTAAAAATCACACTCCTAAATAAATGGTAATTTAGTCAATATGTCCAATGAGAAAATTTAACACAAACTAAAACTTTCTAGAAACATTCCTTTTTGGGTGGGGCCCACATATTGTCACAATTTAAAAATACATCATTATAAATATGGAGGATTCATATTCATATTAAAATCATCACATTATAAAAAGGAAAAAATTTATACTTGTACAATTTATTTCCTCCAAGTCATCTATAGCTAGGATTTTAGGATGGTTTCAAACATGTTTACCTTTTTAATGATTATTCATAAAAAAAATTGTTGATTAAACTTAGTTCCACTTGGAAATTATTAATAATTTAATTAATTAACTATTCCAATGAGCTCATGTCCCAATAAAAATCATATAGTCCACTACGAGCATCGAGAAAGTAAACTTTTTCCTTAAATTATCAACTTTGGAAATCCGGTTTTGGTGAAAAATCAATATCTTCAAAACGCACATCACCATCACCCAAAAATTGACCCAAAAATCATAAAACTCGTCTAACTGTACCAAGTATCATTTTAGTCTTTACACCTCTGAATTTTATCAAACCACGACACTTACTTATGTCTACATGTCTTGTTCTCAACAAACTTACTTCAATAGACCATGAAACACCATCAAACCTCTAAATACTAACTTGAAACTCCTTAAACACATAATTTTTAGTTTCAAAACAAACCTACCATGATTTTACATGACTTACCTTATTTATTTCTCATTTTTCCATGCCATAATCCAAGCATTAAGTCTTTGACTAGACCTAGAATGGCCCGACTCAACCATGATGTTATTAAAAAAATTTAGACTCTTAGAAACCTTTCCCATATAATATTTACAATGCTTGACCTTATAAATACCTCATAAAACATTTATAGAGCTCATACTAACTTGACCATGCCTAAACCATACCTAGTCATGATGACAAGACATGAAGATTGGACACTACCCATCGACCTTAAGTATAACTCATAATTGACACCTTGTGGAGCCACATATGACACCTAGAATCCCTTTTCCATCAATTACCTTTGACATCAATTATGAAACCATATACATAATGGCCAATAATGGTCATGCTAACGGTTGTCCTCTTAGCTAATCCCTAATGTCCTGAAGGGTCTCTAATAATTGCAGCCAAATAGAGTCGAGGTTCGAGTTGGTCGTGGTGCATCTGCTCACTCTCATTTATGACCTTTTGTACATGATGTATGTATGTCCTATACAAATTGGGAAAAATATTTTATAATTCGGTAGAGGATTTATAACTAGTTAGTTTAACATGAGGTTTAGAAACTTATTTTACATAGATTACAAGAGTTTTAATCCTTTTCTCTAATAGCAAGTGTGACACCCAAAAATTGAGCACCCGAGTTACAACATCAAAAACATAAAATTTATACAATTTCTTTTTAATAAAATAAATGGAATATTAGAAAAGATTAATGAGATCTTATTTCAAATGTTAACTCATTAAAATTTAGTATTGCACGTCGTAGTCCAACACCATTGGTGATACGAATGTTGGTTGGCATGGAGAATACAATGGCCTCTTCGATGATTAAATTACAAGTGGTTAACAAGTTATAAAATGGTCACATGTTTAAATGATACATTTATCAATATCCTGTGGAAAATATCAGTGTTCAAGGAATGAGGGAGATAACATCAACAATGTGCAATCTTAATGGTCAAGGTTCTTTTTATATATTTAAAAGTTTGATTTACATTAGTTCATTTTGGAAAGATTGTTAGGCCTTCGTCTGTATCTCCCATTAAGTGTTTTCATTTATGTCGTTTCTCAACTCCATTCATTATAAAAGGAAGTCTAATTGGATGAGGGAACTGTAATTATGATTATCACGCCTATTATTATATTTTTCAAATGATTGCAACTTTTATTAAAGAAATTTAAACCATGATTAGTCTTATATGATTATTTATAATATAAATAATACTTATTAAATCGGTAATGATTATTTTTGGCCTAGTGTTTTAGGTTTTTTATATTAAAGGGTTTCAATTATAACAATACCTAATTTGCATTATTTTATTAGAAATAATATTTAAATATCTATTTTCTATGTTATACATATTTTGTTAATAGATTTAGCCAAAACAAATTTTAATGCGAAATTAATGATACGTATTTTATAAATATTATTATCCCCCTTTTGATTTTATACATGATATCTCAACCTAATAAAAGTCCTATTATAACTCCACTAGAGTCTCATTAGATTAATCAAAAGTTATTTAACTAATACAACTAAGTCAAAGTGAAGATAAGTCAAATGTGAATGTAGGGTTGTTTCTAAGCCCTTGGATCAAACTAATCTACACCATTAGATATTAGGTCGGCTAAAATTCCTATAATATACTTTTATGCTCATACAAAACTTTATATATGTGTGTGTGTGTGTGTGTGTGTGTGTGTGTGGGTATATATATACCCATACATACATACATATGTGTGTGTATAATTCCTATATGTATTTATAATCTATTTATTCTTTAAGCCGATATGATTATAATATTTTTTAACTTACAAATTCTTAGTTAGAATTATTATTAAGGACTCATATATATTTTTGTCACCTATTAGGTTGACAAAAATATAAATATTCATTTCATTATTTAACCATAATTCAAGATAAGTATTTAAGAATTTCATTTACATGCGATGAAATTATATTCATTTTTACAAATAACCCTTTCAAGAGAGTAAAAGGGAGATGACCATACATCATTTCCAAGAAACTCTTTACAATTCTTTATTACTATTCAAGTAGGATTGAAACAATGTGACCATCTACAAGAAAAATTCACTTTATTCTTTTCCTTGTAATCATATTTATTGACAACCAAGAACAACTATTGAAATATCAATAATCTTATCGTTAATTTGCAGTCGAATCAAAGGTTGATAACAAAAACATTGCATTTTATTTCTCTGTTAGGTTAGCTTGTTTACTTTCTCGTATTGTATTGCATTATGTATGTTGTAGGGAGTTAGGCATATTTTAACTTCTCATATTGCATTGCATTTTGTATGTTGCATGGAGTTGGCATTTTTAGCTAAGGAAATTTGATCTTGTATGGTTTTTCATGTCATACTACACTTCATTCATTATTTTTAATAAGGACTGATGATGTTGATCATAAGCAAAATGATGAAATAAAGTTAGTTTTTACATCGACAAGATGATATTTATATCCATCTCTTTTGATATTCATTTTTCTTCCATATCACTCTCCTTCTATCAATACTTTTCTTCAAAAGCAATTTGGGAAAATAGGGATCAATTATTCTACTTAGTCTATTTTTTTCTTTCATCTTTTTTATCGTCGATCGCCCTCTTTCATCAGCCAAGCATCGACACTCTAAGGGGCATCCTTCATTATATATATTTTTTCTTCTATCTCTTCAAAAAAATTATTTGTTTGTAGTTATCTACTATCTTTGAAGTGGCATTACTTATGCCACCCCAAAGAGGGGAAAATGTAGACACCTAAAATCTACTTACGCAAGCTTTAATGCTAAGATTGCACTAATTATCCTCTTTCTCATCATTTCCATAATAATTATCACTTTTCCGCTAATTAGCTAACATTCCTCTTCATATTCGTTAATTAATGACCTTTCATTAATTAATTATCCTTCCTATCATTAAGGATGCCGATTAACGACCTTTCGTTAATTAATATCCTCTTCTGCTTGGGTTAATTAATTATTATTAATTAATCATGCTCACAACTCTAAATAAATAAATTATCATTTATTGGATCAAGTTTCTCTCTTACATCCCACAAAATCATACTAATTTTCCTCTAATTAGCTTCTATAATCTTACCTCTACCTATAAATTAATCACATTTGATTAATTAAAACATCCCCCAGCTCTCAAGAATTACTAATGACAAATTAACTCTTCTAAATCAAGATTAACTTTTACAAAACAACCTTATCCATTCCTAATCTTGTTTTACCTTTATCCCACATTCATCAATTTTCTAGCTTGCCTCTTTAGGAAAGTTATATAGATAACCCTCCTTCTTACCTTTCTTCTAGCACCATGCTTTGAATAGTGAAAACTATAAGCATTTTGATCTTGAACCATTCTCCATTGTTGTAAATATCTTCTACATCTTGCATCCTTTCACTCAAAATTGAGTAATATGGGAAGATCCAAAATGGCCTTGTAGGCATTCTTGGTGAGATTTCATTCTCAATCTTTAAGATCAAGTAACAATCCACTTTGATTGCTTATGTTCGTCATAGGTTCATAGTTTAAGTTAGAAATAGTAGATAGTAGGAAATAACTTAGCATATAATTTCATTTATGCATTGAAGAAGCATTTCCCTTAAGCTCTTCTCTTGATGGCTGATTGTTTAATTATCATTTTCTTTTGAAGTTGTGTAGATATTAGTTTCAATTTATAGCTTAGTTAATTGTACATGAGCACAAACTTCACAAATAATATGACACAAAGACATGGAAATGGGAACTATTGGTAACACCTGAAAGGAACTTGATGAATCGGTGAGCAGATTGGGAATCCTTTATTTATTGGTGAATTTAGGAAAAATAGTTTGAGGCTCTAAAATGGTTTTCCCTTTAGTGGACATGTTCTCTTGTAAATGTTCTTTAACAATCAAAAATACAATTAGCCCATTGATAAGAATTGTTATTATCTCACTGATCTAACATGACCAAAATCTTCCTCAAAGCATAAAATAGTAAAAAACAACATCAACAATTTCTCATAATAAGAATATCGGGTGAACAAAAACTATAATAAGTTATCACAATTTGTATTACATGTGCGAATTTGACACTAGGGAATTTGGTAACAACATAATTTCTTCTTATGATATGCAAAAATAACTGGGGAAACAACATCACAAGAGCTGCCCCAACAAAAGATACTTTGTTTTCCTTGCACGTCTTTCCAGCATGGAAGAAAATGATAGGAAGAGAGGGAATACTGCGCATATATTTCACTGCATACAAAAAATCGATACTAGGCATAGATTAGACTAAAATAATTAAGATGAAATAATAGAACAAAATCTGAATTACAAGTACCGTATATGTAAACTTGTGAAGAACTGAAACCTTATGAAACACCCACAATAGAGAATATGATAACTTTAACTACAAAGTCAAATAACTGAAATTTAAACATAAAAATAAGAGATCAGGATAATTAGGTTACATATGTCAAATTACAAATCCATTATTCTGAATGAATTGGTGTTGTTCATTAGAACGCGCCACAACATTTATATAGTCAAAACGTGCCAATTTTAAAATCTTAGCCAACCAAACATCCCCTACTTGTGCTTCTCTTAGATTAAGGGGGAATTTTTATCAAATAAGTTCTTAACATTCCCGAAGGAGCATGTCATGAAACAAAACTTGACTTCGCCTATACGCCCCAGCAGGATAACATTGTCGAACATTGAAATCAGACCGTTTTGGATATGGATCGTTGCAAGCTTTACACTACCAAGTTGGGAAATAGATATTGGGTACAAGATATATATACATTTCTCTATGTTCTGAATAGGCAACCTACGAAGGTACTGCAGGACAAGACACCAAAAGTGTTATGGAATAATCATAATATTTATATCTCCCATCTTAAGATTTTTGGTTGTATAGCATATATACATGTCCGATCCAAAAAAGGAAGAATATCGATATAAAGATACTCTAGTATATATTTTTGGGGTACAATACTACCTCAAAACTATATCATCTCATAGATTCTAAGAAAAAATAGATATATGAGATTCGATATGTGGTTTGCGATGATTCATCATTCGACTCATTTTTACATAAATACTAATTAGTACCAACCACCTCTCAAGGATTACTCTCACGGTCAAATGATGATGTGAGCGAAGAAACTTCACACATGGAAGATGAGATTCAAGGATAATTATTCATTAACCTTGGTCATTTGTAAAATAATTCTTCACACCAAATGACAACATCAACGTCTAAAATGGGTCTAAAGCATTGTTAGGGACACCTACATGAACTCTCTCCCATATGCTTAATCAAAAGTCAAGGCAATAAGATGAATGTGAAATGAGATAAATATCACACTCATGAGTTTAGTTGTTGACATCACCGAACCTGATATAGTTTGAGAGGTACTAAGTCAAGCATAGTGAAAAAGGCCATGGATATTAAAAATCACTCTCTAATTCAGAATCCTACATGGTAACTCATCAATCTACCTACGAAATAAATCCATTAGTTTTAAATGTATTTTGAAAATAAAATACAAGGAAAATGGATCTATCGACACATATAAAGCACAACTAGTTGCGAGAGGGATATTCTGAGCAAGAAGGAATTGACTATGAGGATACCTTTGCACCCATTATGAAGATAAAAACCATCATATTTATTTGTGAACTAGAACAAAAAAAGGATGGAAAGTTCAATAAATGGACGTAAAAGGTGATTTCTTAAACATTGATCTTAAAGAAGTACACATGACCTAGCTGGAAGGATTTGTCGGCGAGAAACATCCAATTCCTTCTCCTCTTTGACACTTATTATACTAAGATTTTGATTATTGTTGATTAGAGATATGGAAATTATTATTACGTTTTGGTTAGCATGTTGATAGACACTATCTACTTATTTTTTTATCGATATGTTGTGACTCATATTGTGCATTGTATGGACTCCTATAGGCATGGATAATTATTTCGGTACTAATGATGATCTAGTGTTGTTGCTTTATATATATGGACACTTTGGATTCTTGATGTATTGATTATGTTTAGATGATTGGGATATTCTTGTGATCTCACCGATATTGGTGAGAATGGTATAATTGAGTTATTTAGATATTGTAAATAATTGATAGAATTACTTAACCTTGATGATGATTTAGCTACGTTATATGATGATGTAAATTTATAGATATATTTGTATTTTATTGTTCGATGTATTGTGAGGATTATATGATGAATTATTTATATGCTTTTTATTTCCATCACATATTGATGTGGACTTGAGGTCGAAGGGGTATTATTTTGATTGTTGCGGGAATTATATCATAGCAAATAAGAAGGGGCTAGGAGACTAACCATGGAAGAATATCGGATGTTTGCAACAATTTCACCTTGGAAACTTTGTGTTTATGTATATTGTTGAGTTTGTTAGGAGGTAACCATGGGGAGGGTGACCTCATATATGACCAAGGGTTTGTATGTTGCTTTTTCCTCTTTTATTTTATTTATTTGTTGTGTATGTGATTTCTTTATTGTAACATATTATCACTTTATTATTGCCTTATTAATGTTCTTTTGTTTAGTTAATTAATCATGTTTATTATGTTAAATAGGAATGTGACCAAGTGGTCACTTAATGTCATAGATAGTCTTTGTTATATTATTGATTTAGATGGATTTCATTTGATTTTGAGTTGTGTACTCAACCCCATCCTTCAAATATCAAATTTGGGCTTGGAGCCCACATTTGGAGGCTTGTGGGACAAGATAAACTTCTCCCATACCTCTTAAAATCACCCAACAACCATACCTTTTAAGTGAGTGGTCAAAATTAGCCCTCAATATGTGATTTTGGAGGAAAAATAGGTAATTAATTACACTTTCTTCCAATCATCTTAATTGTGTCCTTTGAAGTATGGAGTAGAGGTTTGTATGTTGAAGGAAATTTTTCATATCCTCACCCACCCATTTATGAGTCTTTGTATTTTTGTTTGAATTATGAGGTGGATTGGAGGAGAAGTTATGTGGGATCCTACATGGAGCCACTTCACCCTCCTCTCCACAGTTTCTATTTATTTGAGTTATTTTGGAGTTTTGGGGTTACTTGGTTTGGTTACACACTTACATATTTTGGTGATTTTGCTTGAGTTACTTGTTTTGGAACTTTGGAGATTAATTTTGGATTGGCTTGGACTTGGAAGAAGCTTGAAGTTTTTTGCTTGAGGATTGAAGGTTCTTACAATGAAAAGGTAGTGATACGGCCAAAAATGTCTCATTAATGTGGAATAAATGATCTTATTTTACTCTCCTTTTTATCAAGTTTTAAAGTTTAATTTTGTGACTTTTGTTTGATCCAATATAAGTTAGGATGTAATTGTCCATATTTTGTTGAAAGTAGGTATAACATTTAGAAACTCTTTAATTCCTAACAAAGTGCATGGAAATTCAGTTTTTGTAATAAAAGAGTTCAGAATCAGTCAGAAGAATGAAGTATGAAGTAATCAACATGTTTTTGGGAGAATTGGATTCAATAAGGCTTAATTCCGGAACTTCCAGACTTAGTTCCAAAACTCCATCACGCAGTTACAAGCTCTATCACTTAGGTCTGGAACTTTCAGGACTTAGTTCGGAAATCTAGTACTTAGTTCCAGAAATCCTGCATTTAGCTCCAGAACCTTCACAATTAGATCTCGGAATGGTCCCCTTTAGTTCCAAAACTTCTCCAAAGTTCTAGAACTGATGGTAATCTATTTATTCGACAACATCCGATGATTAAGCAATTAATGAGCCTTTCAATCAGGAGAAGATTAGAAGATTTCCAATTATTCATACTAGAATATCTAGGGATAACTTATCATACAACTATATGTCCAGCCAGGTTCAAAATTCAACATCCATTTTGGGCACTATTTGGTTCCATCTCGAATCGGTAGGACAACTATGGTTGTAAATGCATCTTTGGATGAAATATATTTATACATACCTGCAAAGAGATTTAATATATATAGATACACATATACATATATACATAGAGATAAATATAGAGATATATAGAGAGATACAATAAGTTTTTGTAATGCGTAACATTTCAGCAATAAAATATTCGTTTCATTTTGAGAGAATATTAAGTTGTCAAATCCTAATTCAAGGTGGAGCAAGGGCCCACTCCTCTAAGAACAAAGATCCTTATGTTATTGGTATTTATTTCTTAAGCAAATAATGTGGATCTGTAAATGTTTTTTATTCTTTAAGTTGAACTTTGTCGTATACTTGTTCCTACAGGTGTTATAAACTATATTCTTATTTCCTTGCAAAGATTTTTACAACACTTTTAAACCGAGTGTTTATTTCCAGCAGCTTTATTCTAGCGGTGAGTGTTTATTTCAGCCGATTTCTTATAGCATATATATAATAAGGCTTTGGCAATGGAACTCTAAAGACACTATAAAAACCCCGAGAAAACATAATAAGAACCTACAACAATTACTAAATTTCTAAGATTCTTCTTGTTGCATATAGCTTGAGACATACCCGTGGTTTGAATATGACATAAAAAAGAGTTGATTAAACGAAAGGAATAATGAAACCCATCATTTTTGGCACTATTTTTAGGGAACTCTTGGGGTGAAATCGCAGCACCCCCGGATGTCTCTTAGATCATTGTTTGAAATGTGGAATCTAGTGTGATTTGGACAACATTGGATCATCTCTCAAACCGTGGGACTTACAAACTTGAGATGATCCTCCGGAGAAAGTTGGTTCTTTTTCCTAAACTACATGCCACGAGCTACTCTAGTGCAGGAAAACTAATCTAAATTGTTTTCTCTCGAAAGTGCACCATGTAGATAGATGGCTACGGGCGATCTAATATTGCAAAATGATCTCTCTCTTTCGTAGATACAATGCAAACACCTCAGTGCTGTGGGTATATACATAGTTTGAAGTGAGTCTCCGGTATCAAGGTCGAGTTCCTTATCGATGTATCCTAAAATGTATTTTCTAGGGTTAAGGGTAAAAGATGGATGTAAAATAATTAAAACTAGGGTGATACACCAAACATGTATGAGGGGTTTTACTTTGATTATATGCACAATTGATATGGGAAGAATTATTGATGCACAAGCCAATAGTTTCTTGCATAATCTTAAGGGAAAAAACTTTGATGTATTGAGGGAAAGTATCACAACAATATTTCTAAGTTAAACATGCACAACAATATCATGCAAAAATTACTGAATTGCAATAGGGTAAGATAATTAATCAGGGAATTTGCAAGCGTAAGATTAATGGAAACATACACAAGATTGCAAATAATTGGAAAGGTGGAAAATACTTGACATTCAGAGGGAAAAAAATGTATAAATTGCTTCAGACTCCTATATCCAAAATAGTCCTACATCGAAAAAAGTCCTCCTCTGTGCTTTGCCAAGGCACACAATATATACCAAAATTAAATTACCACCCTTCCTAAAAATAGACTAAGGCCGTATTCACCCCTGAATCCTATTTTTATCCTTTATTTACTTTATTTAATAATAAATAAAGGAATAAAATAAAACAAACTAGTAAAAAGAGGCATTAATAGCCTTAGATTACATTACACGATCAAACCTGCGATTGAGTGTCCTATTTTAAGAAAAGTAAGCTTGAATAATTTGCAAATAATAACTTTTCTTGCTAGGAAAGTCTCCTTCTTTGAGCATGCAAATTTGTCTTCTTGTCTATTTTGTCCTCTTGTGAAGGCATGCAAAAATAAAATCCCTATGAGTGAACAAAATAATTACAATACTTACAATATTTGCAAAATAATTCATCCACTGTGGGGACCACTTCCAAGCTTAGGCTCTGATGTTGACATTCCCTGGTCTTCTAACATGATAACATGATCCCTTTTGACACCCTTTAAATATATCATCTGCAAATAAAAACCTTATTTGTAATTAGCTCCCATGTTGGGACCACCTCTGATCCGTATACTTGTCTTCAATTGAGTTTGGCCACTCTTGTGGACTTAGAAAATTATTGGTTTAATGATTTGGCCCCCTTGTATACACATGGCATACTACAATACTTAACCACCTTTTGATTATAACATGGCTTACAATTACTTGTCGATTTTTCATCATTCAAGTGACTAAGGTAGAATTTACCCTTTTCGGTGATCATTATTGCATGTATGGTTGGCTTTGTATTATTCAAGTTGGACTATAGTTGATATGCAAATAATTTTTATTTTTTTTAAATGGGGTGACCCCATCAAACACTGAATCGACTTTTTGAGCTTTGTCGGTGGCATCTACAACTCAGGTTGAATTTACTTTGAAAAAATATATCAATCTTGGGTCATCAATTTGTTTCCTTGATGAACCTATGATTGTAGATTACTTAACCTATAGTTAGGGTTTTGGTTTGCATTGAATGGTGTCGGTGGAATTTTATTGTGATGGTTTACATTGAATATTGGAGATTGATCTTTATCCCTTGATCTTTGTACTTGTTGAATTCGGATCATTTGATTACTAACTCCGGGTGAGTTAGGCTAAGCTTTGGTTGAAGTGGGTTGAAAGGTACCCAAGCTCTATCCTTTGGTAAATGTTTTTCTTGCAAAGAGCGGAGAAGCCCTGAAAAAATAAATTTGTTCCACCATTTTTGATGTGTTGAGCTCGATTCAGTTCCCCTTTTCGGTCTTTTGATCCTTCGAGCATCTGTATTTCTTGAATTTTTCTCTATTGGAGTTTTTTGAGCAAGACCATTGTGGATGTCTGCCACCATGGTTGTAAATTTTGAGCTCGGTTCTGCGTTATTCTTGGTCTCTGTGACTTGGCCTTCGAAGTGGCCACCATTTATGTTCTTTTCAAGCAATGGTTTCGATTCGAGCTTGCATATTTTGTGCACTTCTAGCCTTTTGTGCTATCTGGGATGGAATAAGGTAAGGCCATTATTTCTATTTGAACTCTAAAACCATTTTTCTTCATCCTTTTTATTTGACATACACTGATACTTCATCTTTTGCATTTCTTCTACAATTTTGAGGTGAAAATGGTCATTTGAGTTGGAAAACTCTTTCTAGGCTTCCAATATTTCCTCTGCAACTCAAGGGTTTGAAGAAAACACTTTGAAATAGTAAGTTCTTGACCATTTTTACAGGTTTTTGTAAAACTTTTGAAAAGGAAGCAATGTCATAGTTTGTGAAATATTTTTGATATCTATCTCCAAATATTCGAACCTCCCTTGTTGGGTATTGCAATATTTCGAATAGTTTCTATTCTGAATGATGAATATGAAGCTTTGTTGTTGAAGGGTTTTCTCTGTTCATGCATTCTTTCCCTTAAATTCCAGATCTAAATGTTTCCCGATTTGGTATTAGTGTTTTGAGCTTGATTTGAGAGCCATTTGTGTGTTATCTTTACTTTGATATCCCTGGATATGGAATTTTCCTTGAGGGTTTATCTATATATATTTTGTGGGCCTGAGTTTTGTGCACTTGAATATGGTCATCTTTATTTCTTCAGATTTGTACATTTCGTAATGTGGGAACTCATAGATCTATGTTCTTATCGGATATTTAACTCGAAAATGTGGTCTTGATTTCACGAGATCAAAACACATTCGTCATGAAATTCTCCCTTGCATGTTGTCTCTAAAATATAGATCTATAAATTTACTCTGCTCTTCATCTTGAAATAATACGCTCTACCATGAATTTCTGCTCTTGGGTTTTTGTAGATCTGTAAATTTTTTTCTTCCCCAAATCTAGGTTCTGCATTATTTTGTTCTTTGACTTCTTTGATTTCGAATTGGTGATTGTAGTTGTTTGTTGAGACTTGAGTTCTATAGTATTCTTGGCCAAATATCCCTTTTCTAGTCCAGATCTGTAGCATTAGCAAGGTGAGTTCGATTATTGTATTGAAGATTTATAGTTGACAAGAACTATGCCATTGTTTAATCTTTGAAACTCAATTTTCTTCTTGTTATTATTCTTTAACTCATGTCCTATGGAAATGTAATGGTCATTTCGAGTCTGCATACAAGAATGCATTTCCTTTTCTTTAACATGGAGAATATGGACATTGTTGACTCTTATACTGCAAAACTGAAACTTTGATTTCTAGCATTATTACTTTACTTTGTTCTGTAGCTTATGTTGTCCCATATCTTGATACCTTTGATGACTATGAAACCCTACACCTGCTATAATAAAACCATGTAAATATTTTCCCTCTTGTTTACTGCTTCAGCTGATAGTATCTGATTTCTTGAGGGGCTTGCATTCTACCTTTTGAGACTTGATATTTGATTTCTGACCTTTCTGTATCTCTATGTTAAATATCATTCTTATTTTTAGTTATAAATAAATTTGAACATTCGATTCTGAAAATTTGAAAAACTGTAGAATTTAATCATTTACTTTTATTTGAGAACCTGGAAAGGACATTATTTTTGAATTTTTTTATCACAAATCCTGCATGTTGAATATTGAAGTTTTGTCGAGATGTTGTAGTTCCATTTTCTTTTTTTTATATCTGTGTTTCAGCTTCATCACAACTTTGATATGCATGCTGGAAAATTTGTAAATATCCATTTTACATGGTGAATCCTGTCAAAATTTTCTCAGAATTCCTTAATTTATTCCTTTTTTAGCTATAGCAATTGTATTTTTGATTCGAATATAGAATGTAACACTTTTTTGTTGAAGTTGATTTCTTTGTTGGAAACTAAAACATAACAACTCTTTATCTTGATTATGTCATTCTTTTCAACTTTTATGTTTCACTTACTTGATTTACATAAATATTTTAAAGCATGTATTAGTTTAAACAAATGATGGAAAGATGTAAATGTCCATTTTACATGGCAAAGCCCTGTCAAAATTTTCCCAAATTCTCTTTCTCATTTTGTTTTAGTTGTAATCCTTTCTTTCCGGATAACTTCAGCTTCTTGAAATTTAATTCTTCTTCTTTAGTTGCAAATTGAAACATGTAGTTCAATTTTCTAGTCTCTTTCTCGTATTATAACTTGTTATATTTGTAGGATGATTCTTGAACCTTGAATTGCATTCCTCCTTCATTCCAGCATGTACTTATGACTTATCTATTTCTTCTTGGCTACAACCTGTACCTGCACACTTAAGAAAATAGTTAGAAATTATTTAGGCTTTCGGCCTCTCTTATGTCCATAGTTTTTCTTTTCTTTTCTCTCCTTCTTTTTAGTGAGTAAAACATGTATTCATTTGATCTTGAAGTAATCTATATCTCCTGTTATTCGAGATTCATATGCATGAATTAGGATAATATATGAATATAGATTAACCCCGATCTTATGGCGATAGTTTTCTCTTCCTTTCTTTTCACGTACAATATTTCCAGATAGTGAAGATGAAGAGGGGATAAGGATTGAGATGAGATGCATCAACTATAGGAGAAACCCAAAGGAAATTATGGGTTCACTCATACTCCTCTATTTTATTTTTCATGCATGTGTACCTCTTATTTTAGTAGTTGTACTTTACTTTTTAGTTACATCCCATGGCTTGTGTGGGAAACATTTGAAATTCCTTATGAATAAAACATTGAATTCTGAAATTGAGTTGTGTATTTCTTTCTACATTTCATCTTTTTGTATGGATTGTATGATGAAATAAAAACTCAATAATATAATTGAATGTTGTAATCATGAAGAAAAGAACATTAAAGAAAATCAGAACATCCAAGAATGAACTCTAATTTCTGCAACTGCACTTATGTTTGCTTTTTCAAAACTTAGCATTTCATGTATTCTATAATTGGATGTCTTCATTAAGACAACACAGTGTCCTTCGGGCCCTTATTTTCTTTTCTGAAGATACTCATGAAATTGTAGACTATATGATATGTTACGTTTTGTAACAATAGACATAGTTGCAGATTTCATGTAATCATTAACTAATTCAACAAGAATAATATTATCCGAAGAAATATCCCCGAGCTTACGTATACTTCACCAATGTTATCCATCGTAACGAATCTTTGAGTTTCCCATTTTTGCACAAGTGCAAAAATTTTCAACATAAACCTAATCTAACCTTTCAAGGAGATAGGGAGAAAGAGAGAATGTGTGAAAATGAAAACATACACTAAAGTAGTGATACAACCAAGAAGGAAATTGTTGATCATAGATCCAAATGCCTGAAATGTAGAGAGGTGAGCAATGGAGAGGATGGAAAAAAATGCATCACGGACCAAGGATAAGATTAACACGAACAACATTTCGAATCCCTTTAAACATGGCTCCCAACCTTCAAAGATGTCAAGTAATATGCACAAAATACGTGCAACAATGAGAGGCAAGAAGAGACAAAGAAATATGCCAAGGATGGAAAAAATGCATCACTAAAACAGATTTTATTAGTCCATAAGTTTAGACACTACACCATTATTGGGAAAAAGGTAGGAAAATGTCATTACAGAGCAAAGGGATGAGGTTGAAACTCCACATTCAACCCTAGGGAAGAAAGAGAGAGGGGGGAGTCGGAGAGAAAATGACAAACAACTTTTGATAATTAGCCAAGCTCTTACATATATCGATGAAGCAACGAGAGACAAGAAGAAAATGGGGAGAAATTGATTTGAAAGCTCAAACTCCAACATTAATCCCTACAAATCTACAAGTAACCTATCAAATATGGTTCCCCATGTGTTCTTGGCGTGTTGGAGAAGATATTTTCGATACTTCACTAAATCTTTGTGGTTGGAGGTTTGGTTTGTGTACTTCTCCCTAGCCGAAGAAGTTTTCTCCTTTTTCCAACCTAACTTGGCTAAAATTAAAAATTGAGGCTTTCATGGAAAAGAGAATGTCAATAGATTTCCAACGGTACCAAGTTTGTTAAATTGTGAGCTTTGGATCGAAATATATGGCTGTCTGAATATTCTCTGTGAAAAAATGGCCAAAATGCCGGTTTGCAAATGGATCCATGGCCCCAAAATTCATTTTGTGCCTTTTTGTGAAAAAATGCAAAAATCACGAAACCTCCCAAAGTCCCACAGTGCTTGAAAATATATTTGCGCTAAAAAAAAAAAACCACGCACCACAAATTCTATTTTTCTCGTAAAAATATTTGTGGGCCAAAAATTGAAATTACGCCTTTTGCGCAAAAAATGCAAAAGTGCAAAAGTCTCCTCAAACCCGCAAGCCTGCAACTTGCATTTGAAAAGGTCTTCGTCGGGCCCATGGACCGGAAAATGTAAATTCTACCATTTGTGGAATTTGAAAAAATTCCAAAGTTCCCCAGCACTGACTCCACACAAATGACAAAGGCATGACATGTGGCCTCTCCAGGGCGGAGGAGGAGGTGCGGATAATATTTAAATTTTTATGCTTTTCAAAACAAAAATACAAAATTCGTAAGTGCCTCGGATGACCCGCCTTCCCACTTTGACTTGAAACATGGCGACGTGTCACTCTGCGGGCCTTAGGAATTTTCATTTTCATCTCTGCGGGCTTATGGGCCTACAATAGTAAACTGTGCCTTTTAACAAAAAATTCTAAGTTTGAAAAGTTCCTGCAACCCCGTGGCTTAGCAATTTATACTTGGGCAAAATTTCCTCTGTGGTCCCACAAGTGCACATTTTCCCTTAGCAAACTAAATTGCTTCCTGCAGCCTGCGGCCATAATTGTAACTTACACCTTTTGTGAAAAATGCCTTACTTCTAAGATGTCTCCCACCGCTTCGCTTTCTTCCTCTGGCAAAATTTCTTCCCAAGACCATTGGCCCACTTTTGGCAAAAATCCCTCTAAGGCTCATCGGCCTATTAACTTACAAAATAAAAGAAGTTAGAAGGATTTCTTTACCTTTCTCGGAAAGGGGAAGAAATTTCCCATCTGATGAAGTTGATTCCATTAAACCTTAAGTGCTTGAAATATCTTAAAAATTGGATTAAAGCACAAAAGGGGGAAAAGTGGGTTACTTAACCAAAAATAAGTGTGTGCTTAGCTCGGTCAACAATGCGGTGACTCACGGAGGTCATCTTCTGCTAGATGAAATGATCGGTTGCCTTGAAGAATCCATTGGGCATGGAGTTATGAGTATTAGCTTGATACTAATCTAAACTTTGAAAAACTTATCCCCGAGCCACTTGAAACCCACTAAAACTAAAACCGATCTTCACCAAATGCCAAATACAATGCATAGTGCACGAGAGAAAAAAATCCATAACACAAACTATGTACACAATGAGAAATCATACATACCCCATGTGGATATGCATTGTGTGCACAAGCACTTCTTCTACTCAAATAAAACCTACCTACTCTACTCTAACTGGAAGAAAAGGTGAGCTAAACAAACCCTATAATCTGGTTGTGCAAAATAGCTTCCTTTCTTCAAGATAGGTAGCCAGAGCAAATGATTTGGAGCTGAACATGGATGTTATAATGAGTGAAAAATTGATGAGAGAATGGTCCTCCACCCAAATCATCAAGGTATCAATTGGAAATAAGACAAATGCCTCTTTTAGTTTCTCTGCATTTGGACTGAAGAGGCATTGCAGCTGATCCTTGGTACTTTGAAACTACTACTCATGCTCAGAAGTAAGCATGATTGTTTTTGGCTTCTCTCTTGGCTCCAATGAAGTCAAGTACCTGATTGGGAAAGTTATAATCCATGAAGTTTTCCCATTGCTTTGAAATTTAACTCCAAAAATGGAGTCTTCCTACAGACCTTCCTGGATGGATGGGTTGTCTGTAATTTGATTTTTTTCTTCTTGCACATCTACAGACAACTGAAACTCTTCCCTAATGACTGATTTGGAATGGATGTCATCCTTGTTCTCTTTCTCCTCCTTATCCAATATGAAGTTTGGAAGATCAAACTCCTCCAATTCTGATTCAAGAGGATTGTTTTGAGGTGCAAGTTGCTCTTGCACGTTCCCTCCCATGGCAGCAGTCTCTTGTTGTTGAAGGATGAATGATGGAGTAGCAAATGCTGTGATTTCCATGGGTTCTTCTCCATCAAAACACTCTTCTAAGTCTGATAGGAAATCAAACTCTTCAATTTCCTATTGTGCCAAAGCTTCTCTCTCTTGTATGATGACTTTTAAATCTGAAATTTTCTCATCATGTATAACTTCATCATCAAACATGAAGCTTGTCAGCTCAAACTCATCCAAAAATCAGATTTTTGGAGAGATGAAGTGGGAGAGAAATCTGAAATTTCTTGTGCAACTTACTCATGATTCAAGTCCCTTGAATTTTTCTTGCTCTCCTCCATGTTCTCCTCTTCTATGGGACTTGGAGCTTATTGTTCTTCCTCCTTGTTGACTGGTTGTGCAGTGGGATATGATGATCAATGTTTTCAAGTAAAGTGCAATCATGGAAAATTTAAACACAAATATTGTTGATCTTCTTGTTCTTGTTCTTCTTCTACCGTAAACTCAGCTCTAGCCACCACTGGCTCTTCAAAATTTACATCCTCATTTGGCTTAACCATCAAGGGAATCTATGTAATCCTAAATTTTAGAGCCAAGATCACCAAACTTCTAATCTTTTCTTCTCTTTTTGGCTCTTCTTCTTGTTGCTCTTGATTAGTTTTTGGCATCTCTTCCCAATATGTACTTGGAAAAGTAGGATGAGTGGTGGGTTGGGATTCAACTATTTTTTCTATTGTTTGTGGTGGAGGGGAAGGTATTTCTTTTGGCTCTTGTGGAGGGGACTTGGATTTGGAAGAGAAAAGGGAAGAATAATTGAGGTGGGATGGAAGACTAGGAGATGGAGAAGGAAATTAACATTTGGGGCAGCATATATTGGACTTGAAACTTGACACTGCTGAAATGATAAAGCTTGGGAAGGAGAAAATGAAGGACAAGGAGGTGGTGATTGACTTACCCATTGACAAGGTTGTCTAACACTTTGCTCATACACCTCTATTCCCTTGGTCCACTTTGCAAGTAATGGAAACTTTTCAACCATGAAGTCAAGCTTCTCCTGAGGGTAGTAATGTATTTGAAAAGGGCCTTCCCATGGACAAGGTTCCCTATAACCAATACCGAATGCTTTCATTTGTGCTTTATCCTGGAATGAACCATATTATCCTCCATTTTTTGAATCTTTTCCAACAGATCTACATTCTCCACATGACTGTTTTCATTTCATGCGTACCCTTGCTCTTGATAAGCTCCATAGCCAAACTTGTTTTGGCATTGCTCATATGGGTATGCATATTGGTTCTTAATCTACTCATAGTGCTGATCTGGAGGGGATGAGAAATACGCTGGAGGTGGAATGTATTGTTGCTCACTGTAAGTGTGAATTCCAAGTGTGGGAAATATGCCATGATTGCACAACCTCATAGAATGGGAGAAAATGAAAGAGATAGAAGAAGAATGAATTGAAAATGAATGAAAAGTAATGGAAAGAAGGTCTACAACTTTAGATATGGGTTGTTGACCAGATGGAGTCACCATATGTGCTTTGCATGTGCCTCCAAAGGCTGGATCTTTAACAGAACACATAAACCTTTAAAAGATGAAGTGGAAGACCTCTTGGTCCCACCAAGCATGCAAAAACTATTGGGGTGAAATCACGAACCCCAAGATGTCTCTCGAGCTGGTGTTTGAAATGTGGCATCTAGTGTGAGTTACACAACATTAGATCATATCTCAAGTTGTGGGACTTGTAAACTTGAGATGATCCCGTAGAGAAAGTTGGTTCTTTTTCCTAAACTACCTACTACGAGCTACTCCAATGCAGAAAACTAATCTCAATGTAATCTAACCTTCCAAGGAGATAGGGAGAAAGAGAGAATGCATGAAAATGAAATCCTAAACTGAAGATGTGATACACCAAAGGAGCAAAGTGTTGATCATAGATCCAACTTCCTAAAATGGAGAGAGGTGAGCAATGGAGAGGATGGAAAAAAATTCATCACAGGACCAAGGATAAGATTAACACAGAACACCATTTCTAATACCTTTAAAAATGGCTCCCATAACCCACAAAGACATCAAGAAATATGCATAGAATACCCTGCAAACCGTGAGAGGAAATAAGAGACAACAAAATACGCCAAGGATGGACAAAATGCATGCCAAAAATGGATTTTATTGCTCCATAAGTTTACACACTACACCATTATCGAGAAAAATTTAGAAAATGTCGTTATAGAGCAAAGGGAGGAGGTTAAAACTCCACATTTGACCCTAGGGAAGAAAGAGAGAAGGGGATCAGAGAGAAAAGGACCAACAACCTTTGATAATTAGCCGAGATCTTACATATATCAATGAAGTGACAAGAGAGAAGAAGAAAAGGGGGAAATGATTTGAAATCTCAACCACAAACATTAATCCCTACAAATCTACCTACAACCGATAAAATCTGGTTCCCCATGTCTGCTTGGTGTGTTGGAGAAGAAATTGACCATTCTTCATTAAAATTTGGTGGTTGGAGGTGCAGTTGCACTTTTCCCGAGCCGAAGACTTTTTCTCACTTTTTCCAACCTAACTTTGCTAAAATTAAAAATAGAGGCTTCTATGGTGAAGAGCATGTCGACATCTTTCCAACAGTACCAAATTTGTTGAATTGTGAACTTTGGATTGAAATATATGGCCGTTTGAATATTCTATGTGAAAAAATGGCCAAAATGCTAGTTTGCAAACAGATCCGCTGCCCCAAAATTCATTTTGTGGCCTTTAGAAAAAAATGTGAAAATTACAAAACCTCCCAAATCCCGACAGTTTGAAAAATGTTTTACACAAAAAAAACCTCTGCGGGCCCAAAATTCCATTTTGTGCTAAAATGCTTTGTGGGGTAAAAATTGAAATTGTGCATTTCGCAGCAAAAAATGCAAAATTGCAAAAGTCTCCCTCAATCCCACAAACCCACAACTTGCATTTGAAAATGACTTCGTCAGGCCCACTAGCCAGAAAATGTAAATTGCACCATTTTTAGGAATTTGCAAAAATTCCCTTCCTCCCCAAGTAGCCTTCCTCCCCGCAACTGACAAAGGCATGACACGTGGCCTCTCCAGGCATCGGCAGAGGTACAACTCATATTTAAACTTTTACACTTTTCAAAACAAAAATCCAAAATTCTTAAGTGCCTCTGATGACCCGCCTTCCCTATTTGACCTGAAACATAGCCATGTGTCCCTCTATGGGCCTTAGGAATTTTTCCTTTCATCTCCCTAGGATCGCGGGACTACAATAGTAAACTATGCCTTTTAGTAAAAAATTCTAAGTTCCAAAATTTTCCACGGCTTCACAATTTATACTTGGGAAAAATTTCCTCCGCGACCCACAAGTGCATATTTTTCCCTTAGCAAAAGAAACTTCACCAGTATGTGGGCCAGAAATTGTAAATTGCACCTTTTGCATAAAATGCCTAAGTGCCAAGATGTCTCTGATGCTCCGCTTTGTTCCTTTGGTGAAAATTCTTCCCAGGCCCGCCGACCAGCTTTTGGCAAAAATCCCTCCGAGGCCCGTCGGCTCGTAACTTGCAAAATACAAGGAGTTAGAAGGAATTTTTAGCTTTACGGAAAGGGGAAGAAATTTCCCATTTGATCAAGCTGCTTCTAGGAAACCTTAAGTGATTGAAATATCTAAAAAATCAGATTGAAGCACAATAAGGGGGAAAAGTGGGTTACTTGACCAAAAATAACTATGAGCTTATTTTTGTCAACAGGAACCACTAATTAGATTTGTCTAATTAGGTGTCAACAAGAGAAATAATAATACATTTAGTAATTGAAAATCTTCCCTACACTATCATAAATTTTATGAGTAGACCAAGAAAATCCGAGGGTAGATTTCTCCAAAAATATCTCGAATAAGAATTATCAGCATCCTCTATTTCAAATAAGGAAGTTGACTAACAATTAGATGCACCATTGTCCCCTATTAGACAAGAAGAAAAAATTCCACCTTTGGAATTATGGGATCAATCACCAAAAGGAAGAGGAACCTTTAGAAAAAGGATTATATCCCAAGACCCATTTAGAGAAATTTTTGATTCACAATTGAGTAGTCAACCTCATACTCTTGACTTTTCACCATCTTCAAGCGCATCACTTACCACATTGATAATTTTTCTTGGAACAAATCAGGTTCATCACACACTAGAACCAAACATGTTGTGATTTAAGCTGGGTAAAATTTTGAACATTAATAGATGGTTGAAGAATGATGAAGAAGATAAATTGTTTGATGTTTTAAAATATCATACTAGAGTTTTTGCTTGGGACTATAAATATATGAAAGAAATCCATAAAATTATTTTCACCCATCACATCTATCTAAAAACATTAAACTAGCTAGGAAACCTCAAAGAAGGATTAATCTAGCCTTAAGGGACAGAGTTAAGCAAGAAATTGAAAAAATATTACAAGTATTTTTATCTACACTATCTCGTATAGTCGGTGGGTGTCTCCTCTTGTAATTATTCCTAAAAATAATAGAAAATGGAGAATTTGTGTTGATTATAGGGAATTAAACAAAGCCACACTGAGATATTATTTTCCCTTACCATTCATAGATCAAGTTTTGGACAACCTTGTAGGTGAAAAATATTTTTCCTTCATGGATGGATTTAGTGGATATAATCAAATCAGAGTTTCTATTGAGGATAAGGAGAAAACTACCTTTACTTGTCCATAAGGTACCTTTTTCTATAGGGTATTTTTATTTGGACTATTTCATGCTCTATGAACCTTCTAAAGAGTTGTATTAGAAATTTTTGTAGACCTAATGAATTATTGTGTAGAGGTATACATGGATAATTTACTATACATGGAGACACATTTAATGATGCTTTGAGGAATTTGGACAAAGTATTAACAAGATGTGAGAAACACCATTTGTCTCTTAGTCATGAGAAATGCTTGATGATGGTTGATGATGGGATTGTATTAGGACACCACATTTCAAAAAGTGGAATTCAGGTTTACCAAAACAAAATAAGAATTATTTCATACTTACCTAGTCCTCAAACCCCCATAGATATCAAGTCATTTTTAGGGCATGCTGGATACTATAGTTGTTTTATCAAGGATTTTAGTAAAATTGTTGCCCCCATGTTTAGTTTACTTACCAAGGATTGCAAATTTTGTTGGGATGAAAATTTTCAACATGCTTTTGAATAAATTAAAGAAAAAGTAATCATTTCCCAAATATTGAGAAGACCTAATTGGGAGAAACCTTTTCACATCCAAAGAGATGCCTCAAATAACGCAATCGGTGTAGTTTTTGGATAGAAAGATGAAGAAGGGAAAATGTATCCTATTTACTACCTTAATAAAAACCTTACTCCCACTAAACGAAATTACACTACCACTGAAAAAGAATTCCTTGATGTGATCTAGGAAATTAATAAGTTCAGACATTATATTAGAGGGTACAAAATATTTGTACATATAGATCACTCAACAATTAGATACTTAATGAAAAAACCAATGGTATGAGGAAGGATAATTAGATGGTTATTACTCTAAAATAATTTGATATTACCATAGTAGATAATCCGGGAAAATATAATGTGGTAGCTTATTTCTTGTTAAGATTGACCACTACAGGGGAGCAAGATCCAATTAAGGACAACTTTCTAGATGAAAAATTGTTTTCTATTTCAGCTGATACACCATGGTTTGTTGATATGGAAAATTATCTTGCAACAGGGAAGTTTCCTCCTTTCACTAAGAAACAAATGAATAATTTAATCAAAATCAGTGCACAATTTAAATGGTTAAATGGAATGTTATTTAAATGTGGTCCTGATTTGGTTTTACACAGGTGTGTGAGAGAAGATGAAATTTGACATACTCGAGCATGTCTTGATGAACCAAGTGGAGGACACTTTTTAGTGAAAAGAATAGCTCACAAGATACTTGGAATTGGCTATTATTGGCCATCTTTGTATAAAGATGTGAAGAGATATATCAAGCGGTGTGATCCCTGTCAAAGGATGGGACAACCAACCTTTACGAGTGAAATGCCTCTATAACCTCAAGTAGTGATTGAACCATTTGAAAGGTGGGGGTTAGATTTTTTTGGTCCCTTTAGTCCTCCTTCACAAGGAAAAGATCACATTATTGTGTGTACTAATAATGTGACAAAGTGGATAGAGGTGTAGGATTTAACAAATGCCATTTGAAGAAGTAGTTTTTGATTTCATTTGTGACATAATTATGGCAAATTTTTGTGCACCAAGAACTATAGTTTAAGATCGGGGCAACAATTCATGTCTAATATGATCCAGGACTTTACAATGTACTATAATATCAATAATAGGAAGTCATCTCCCTATCACCCACAATCAAATGGACAAGTGAAGTAACGAAAAAGAATTGGAAAACATCCTTACTAAAACAATTGATGTAGGTAGAAGAGATTGGGTAAAGAGACTACATAAGGATGCCTCATCTTATAATAGAACTTGGAAGACTACAACAGGTTTTCACCATATGTGTTAGTCTATGGTAAAATCCTTATTACCTATTGAATTTGAACTAAAGACATTGAGGAAAAAAATTTAAAGTGGGTATCGAGTTGCATGCATCTCAAAAGGAAATAATTCTTCAACTCAATGAATTGGATGAGTTGAGAATGGAAGCACTTCAACAGATAGAGATAATCCAAGATCAAAGGAAGTAGTGGCATGACACACATATCAAGAAAAGGAAATTCAAGGTAGGAGATTGGGCATTACTTGTTTGATTCCAATTTCCAAAGAATTTAAAGGCAAGTCAAGAACCATATGGTTAGGACCTTATCAGATTGAGCAGATATTTGACAATGGATCTATTCAACTACTTCCCATTGATGGTAGTAGAAGGACACTTTTGGTCAATGGACATAGGCTAAAACTTTATAGGAATCCTCCTACTAGGGATGAATTCTTGAATCAGATTGAAGCACACAAAGAGTTTGATCATATCGAAGAACCTAGTTCTTCAAAAATGATCAAATAATCAAATGCATATATCCAAAATAAAGGGATGAGAATGAAAATCATAAAATGGTGTTCTATTCCCCAAAAACAAAAACAAATAAATAAATAAATAAAAAGGGAAGGAATGAAAACAAGTAAATGGCATTCGCTTCCCCAAATTGTTTTTTTCTCAGAGATCAATTGAAAACCAGCAATGAAGGTTGATCTCCTCAACAAATGGCTAATGAAAAATAAAAATAATTTTTTTGAATTCCAGTTGTATTTTCTAAATATTTTTCCTTTTTTCACTTGTAGGAATGATGATTCATCAAGACAAAGGGATTACATCAGCAAGGATGGTAATTATGTCTTGAAATTATTAAAGGTTAGATTAAAAGTTCACATGTGTGATTAGATTTGATTTAAAATTTGGTATGATGAGTAATTTATTATACATTATGATTAAAAACAAGTAATCATGAGGATGATGTCGGTGGAACAAAAAGTGGCGGCGTATTTGTAATGAGCTATCATTTGGGTGGAATAAACAAAGTTGATAAGAAATTTCTGAAAAAAATCAAGGGAGAAGCAAAAGAATTATATTTGAATTCCATGCACTAAGCACGGAAGTTCCACACTAAATCCAAGAGTTACTCAGTAGCCACTTTAGACATAGTAATAGTTTGAATGAGGAAGAATTTGAATCATCCTCTTTTCCATGGGGATCAAAAAGAAGTCGAACCAAAGGATGATACTAAGCTTCTTGCAGATGATGAAGTGACAACCATTTTTGGACAAGTGGGGTGGTTCGAATTCTTGAAAAAGTTCTCGAAGTACAATGACAAACTAGTAACATAATTTGTTATAAATTTAGAAGAATCTAGTACAAAGGTTATAAATATTGTAATTCCTTTTTCTGTGAATACAACCTTCAATTTGAAAGTGAAAATGGAGGGAGTGAGCGATGGAGGGAAAGTAAGTCTTGTGTCCTTTTTCTAGTCAGAGAATGTCTATTTTATTAGCAAAATTTTACATCAAAAGGGTTGATTACTAACTTGAATCAGAAATTTGTTATGCTATGCACACACTCTACTATAGTACAAGGATCAACACATTTACCTTGGAATAATATTCTCAAGAAACAAGAACTACCAGATAAGAATGTGGGTCCATAGTCACCAGCAAAGGTGCAGTTCATGTGCGTGAAGGATAAAGAAGGTGTGACCCACCTTAGTGTGCCAGATGGATGTCTACATTGGGATTTGGATCAAGTGAATCTTTCACTTGTTGGTAAGTTTCTCAGATCTATACCTAATATTGATGTTATTAGAAAATGGGCTATTAGAAAGTGGAAACCAAAGGGATATTTGAACACCGACACTATGTCACGGGTTTTTTTTTTTTCTTTGCTAAATTTAATCAGTAGATTGATTTGGAATTGGTGCTTCTGGGAGGGCCATGGTGTATGGGCAATATGGGTCTTTTTTTAAAAGGTGGTATCCAGGGTTTGATCCCAATATCGAGAATATACACACCAAACCAGCTTGTGTAGGCTTCCGAAACTAACCCTTCAACTTTGGGATGATGAGATACTATTAAATGTTGCTAAATCTATTGGATCTCTGATTGGGCTTGATGGACCAATGAGGAATAGATCCAGACTTGCCTTTGCTAGATTCTCGTATTTCTTCTGAAATGGAACGGAACTACTAGAGCATATCATTATGTAGTCAAATTATGGTACTTGGCATCAAAATATTGAATATGAAACCTTTCATTTGAGATGTAATAAATGACATTGTTGATGTGAAATCACACTACCCATGAATTTCTACAAATCAAAATTTGAGATTCACAATGTGATAGCATAACATGGAGCTTTTCCCAAAGTTTGGGACTTTGCAAAATCGGTAAAGATCTCCAAATGAAGGTGGTTCCTATTCCTCTATTTAGGTGCACACATAAAATTACAAAGGATCTATTTTAAAACCTAATCTAACTTTTCCAAGGGACCAAGGTTAAGAAAGTTGTAAAAATGAAATCTAAGCTGAAAGAGGTGATGCACCAAAGGAATGAAGAACACCGATTTTTATTTTTAAACATAGAACATTAAAAATTGATATAACAACTATGCACGGATAACTAACATTGCAACGAAAGATCAAATGAAAGAAATGAAAACAAGAAGGGATTGAAATCATCCGAAAACTGATTTTTATTGCTCTATAGATTTGGTACGATGCATTATAATGGCTAAGAGGCAAAAAAATTGCATTTACAATTTTAATGGATGGTCCAAACTCCATAAATCTGCTGTAGAAGCAGAGAAAAAAGGGGGTGCAAAACCAAAATGTCCAACATTTATAATGAATCAAGATCCTCCATTTATAGATGAAGTGAAGAGAGAGAAGAAAATATAAGAATCAAAATCTGATTTGGAACTCAACCACCAGCCATTAATGACCCCTATAAATCTACCCGCAAATCATTAAATTGGTTCTCCATTTCTACTTTACGTGTTGAAGAAGAAAAAATGGCGATCAAAACCAAAGTGTAGCTCTTGAAGAAATATGATCTTATTATTAATGGAATTAAAGACGTTTCTTATCCCCTAGCCCATAAAATCCAATCGATTTTCCATCATTGGTGTGTTAGAGAAAGAAAAAATGGTGGATCGAGTAAAATCTAATCTATTTGAAACAATCGGATCCGCATTAATGGCTTGAAATAAGTATTCTTTATTTTCACCAATCAAATCTAGAAAAGATAAAAAATTTAGGTTTCCATGGCGTAGATGACATCGAGATCTTTCCAAAAATTCCTTTCTTTCCCAATTCTTGTCTTCCAATCAAAAGATATAGCCATTTGAAATTATGCTTTGAATCAGACAAAATGGCGAAAAACAAGTTTTCAAAATGAGTCTCAGTAGGTTCAAAATTGACTTTGTGACTTTTTGTGAAAAATTGAAAAATTACGAAAAAAAGCTGTGTAGCCCAGCAGTCACGAAAAATCATCTTTTCCATAAAGCTTCATGGGCTCAAAAAAAAATGAAATCACACCTTTTGTGAAAAAACCAAAAAGTGTAAAAGTCTCCCTTAAGCATGCAGCTCCGTAATGACATGGATACACAACTTCACCGGGCCCAAAATTCATTTTGCACCATTCGCAAAAAGTCATAAAGTTCAAAAAGCTCTCTCGAGCCCGCAGTATGAAATTCACTTCTTCCCATAAGTTCCATTTACTAAAAATCATTTTTGCCTTTTGCGCAAAAATTACAAAAATCACAAATCCTCCCACTACTCCACACCCCCACATTCTTCACTTTTCTTCCATTTAAAAATTCTTCGTCAAGCCCGCGGGTTGGCAAATCAAAACTACTCCTTTTGTGGAATTTGTAGAAATTCTAAAATTCCTCCGATGACTTGCCTCACTTTGCAGTGACAAAGGTTTGACACGTGGCTTCTCCTAGTGTCGGCGGAGGTGTGGCTTACCTTTAAACTTTATGCCTTTTCAACAAAAGGCCAAACTTCTTAAGTGCCTCCAATGACCCACTTTTACCGATTTGACCTAAAATATTGCCACGTGCACTTTTTTGGCCTTAGGCATTTTTTTATTTATTTTCACTATGGGCTCTTGGGCCCGTGAATCGTAAACTACACTTTTTAGCAAAAAAAAGGCTAAATGCCAAAATTTCCTCGCCGACCTAAGTGTGTAATCTTCCCTTAGCAAAGAAACTTTGCTTTAGGCCCGTGTGCTAGAAATTTTAACTTGCGGATTTTTCACAAAATGACTAAGTGTCAAGATGTCTCCCACCGCTTCTGCCGATCTATAATCTCCTTTTGAAAAAAATTCTTTCCTATGCCTGCCACCCGCATTTGGGCAAAAAAAAATCTAAGGCCCACGGGCTGTAACATTCAAAATACAAGGATTTTGAAGGACTTCTTTACCTTTCTAAAAAGGGGAATAAATTTATCATATATGATGAAGCTATTCATAGAAACCTTGGGTTCTTGAAATATGTAAAAAAATAAAATTGAATCATAACAAGGGTGGAAAAGGAGGATACTTGACCAAAAATAAGTTTGAGCTTATTTTGGTCAACAATTTGGTGACTCACGGGGGTCATCATGTCTGCTAGATGAAGTGATCGATTGCCTTTAAGCATCCATTGGGAATGGAGTCATTAGTAATATCATGATACTAATCAAACTTTTAAAAATGATACAGAGCCACTTGAAAACCCAATAAAACTGAAAGTGAGCTTCACCAAATGCCAAGTCCAATGCACCATGCAAGAGTAACAAAACAACACCACATAAACTATGTACAAAACTTGAAATCATACATAACCCGAGTGGGATATGTAGAGTTTGCACAAGCACTTAGGAAAAAATAAACCTAAACTACAACAAGAGAATGTGCATACACACTTAGAGGAATTGAAAATACTAGACTAATATTTACAAGGGTGAGAATTTTTTTCCTTTCAGTAGAAATTTTAAAGACAGATTTCGTTAATAGGAATTGAAGGTCCTCTCCATCCAATGTAGACAATTGGAAGGAATTGCTATTTTTATATCTCGTGACCATGTAGGGGCCACTCTAAATGGCATCAAATTTCGAATGTTGTCCCGCTTTTCGATCTACATCCCACTTCGTAACTAAGTCCCCTTCCCGAAGGGTCCTTGTTCTTGCTTTCTTATCAAACCATATTTTTACCAAGTCTGATCCTTCTCAATTTTTTGAACTACATGCTCTCGATTTCTTCTAATTCCATCAGCTTTGCATACCCGGCCTCCATCGGTTCAAACTCGATAACTCTAAGCTTTCATGAGTTCTAATGGGAGTTCTAATGATATAGGCAATACTGCCTCTTTCCCATAGACCAACATATAGGGATAATTACATGTAGACCTCTCTGGCATTATTCTATCAAACCACAAGGCTGATTTGAGATTTGCATTTCAAGTTATCTTATTTTCATCCGAGTCCTTTCAATGATTCTTAATAAATTCTTGTTCGTGGAATCTTCCTTGCCATTACCTTGTGGGTAATAGTTTGAAGATGTGCTTAAGTAAATCCCATTCTTGATAGCCCACTATGTGATCTTGGAACAATGAATGCTAAGGCATTGTATGATATGATAGTGTCCGACACACCAAATCTCGTCACTATTCCTTCATAGAATACTAGTATGTTAGAATCGTTAGCTTCTTTGAGTGCTCTTGCCTCGGTCCACTTAGTGAAATAATTTATTGCTTTCATAATCCAATTATGGCCTTGGCTTGAATTTATATTGATGACCCCAATGAATTCCAATCCCCATTTCATGAATGGCTAGTTAACTGAAATTGGGTGTAATGGAAGTGCTACAAATCTCTCCTTGTCTATGAAGAATGCACATTTTTGCAATTCTTGATCCATGTGTAGATCCTTTGAACACCTTGGGCCAATAATAACCCACCTTCATAATCTTTAGAGCTGTTACTACTGTTGATAAAAATGGCCTCCCGAATCTCCATCATGAAACTCTGCGCAATACCCTCTCAATTTGTCTTGTCTCAATGCATCTCAATAGAACTCCATTGATGTCTTACTTAAACAAATCTCCATCAACAAGAAAATATGGAATGGCTTGTAGTTTGAAGTGTCTCCTCTTTGCTTTGGTCATTTTTGGAGAGCATAGGCCTGTTTGTAAGAAATGCATCATATTCTGAGTCCAACAAGGCATGGGAAAGTCCTCACTTTCTTGCTCTCAACCATATTGTAGCACCAAAACAACTTTGTTCTCATTACTTGCTTCATCTTGTTGACTCGAGGCTAGTTTTTCACACAATCCCTTTCCACGGACCAGCTTAGTGACCTTAATTTCAATGTCATATTCCATGACATGAGTGATCCATCCTGCACATTTTTCAATCAGATCCTTGTTTAGAAGGAAGTCCTTGACTCCCATATGAGAGACCAAAAGTTGGAACTTATTGTTTAAAACTAGGTGCTTGAATTTATTTAAGCCTCTGATCACTACAAGGACATGCTTTTCAATGAAGGATTATCTCACTTCATTTTCCTCCAAACTTTGATCAAGAAGGTAACTCACTATTCAAATCCCTCCTCTGTTTGTTGCACTAGGATTGCAGAAATTGTGTCCCCACCACTAAAGGCATATAGTGTCAAATCCTTAGAGAAGTCTGGATTGAAAAGAGTTGGAGCTTCATATATAGCATCTTTTAATGATTCAAAACTTTATTTACCCTCGATTTCCACCTAAATTCCATGCTCTTCTTAAACATAAGTGTTATTGGTTTTACAAGAGCTGCAAAGTTTGGAACAAACATGCGAGACAAAGTTGATCCTTCCTAAGAATCTTTGAAGAGCCTTCTTATGGATTGGAAATGACAATTCTCTAATTGCTTCAACTCTCTCTAGGTCAATCATCATTCCCTCCTTTGAAACAATATGGCCTAGAAGCTTGCCCTCATGACCCAAGAATATACATTTTTAAGGGTTCAATGATATCCCAGATCTTCGACACCTTTGAAATACCCGTCTCAAATAAAAGATGTGATCTACTACATTTTTTTAGAACACGACGATATCATCAAGATATATCAAAACTATTTTATTGATCAACCCCTTGAATTCCTTATCCATTTCCCTTTGGAAAGTGGCTCTAGCATTTGACAATCCAAATGGCATTTTCATGTAGGCATAGGTGCCCCATTTGGTGGTGAAATCCATCTTGAACTAGTCATATTCTTTCACCATTATCTGGTTATACCCTGAGTAGCCATCTAGGAGAGAGAATCTCTCCGAACCAGATACCACTTGCAATATTTGCTCCATTGAAGGGAGTGGGTAGTGGTCTTTGAGAGATGCTCTGTTCAAGTCTCGAAAGTCCACACACAACCTAATTTCTCCATTCTTTTTCCTGACTAGGACCAAGTTTGCAACCCAACTTGAATGCTTGATTGGGAATATAATACTTTCCTTTATCGGTTTGTTCGATCTTTCTTCATCAATGGCTCAATGCGAGGGTTGGTTTGTCTTTTCTTCTACCCGATGGGCTTAGCATCTAGATCCAGTTCTATTATATGTTTTTCTAAATTTGGATTGAATCCTCGCAGTACTCATAGCTCTAAGAAAATACATTAGGAAACTCTTGAAAAATTTGCATGAATTTATATCTTTCCTACTCAGTGGCCACTTTGCCAACTTGGAGTGGCTTTCCTTTTCCAACTAGAATTGACTCTGAATCTTCTCCTTTGATGATCCGTATGTTAGCCTTCTCTTTACAAAACTGATCATTAAGATTGAAGATCAATTCCAATGTTACTAAACCTTTGAGATGCTTGTTTGTCTGCAACTACACTACTTGATCCCCGTATTGCTGCTCTAACTTTTCTTGATTTCTAGCTGAGAATTCAGCCTCCTCTTATAAGAAATTAACGATCTGTTGATTTTTCTCAAACACTTGCTAGCTTGTGTTGTTATCTAGCACTATTGGCCTTACAATCACATGGATATGTGCCTGTGTTTGGTCTCTTTTTATACTATCAACCACATCAAATGTTGCTCCAACTACTGCGAGCCTATAAAAAACTTCATTTTTACTCATAGGTATGAACACAATGTTGAAATCTTTGAAATCCTCAATGAGGTCCCGTACCCTATTCTTGTAGCTCTTGAGTAAATCATTCCTTGCAGGATGTTGTCCCCTGAATTTATTTACAATCAGCTCACTATCACCAAATACCTACAAATTCTTTATACCTCTTTTCCTAGCCCAATGAAGTCCATTGATTAAAGCCTCATATTCATCTGTGTTATTTGAGCATGCAAACTAAAATCATAAAGCTGCATAGTACTTGATGTCCCGTGGTGAAACCAACATTGCACCACCTCCAAGCACCTTGTTTTCTCCTTGAACAATCAAAAAGAGTTTCCATACCTCACTATTATGTTTATCTTTTGGTTTGGTGATATCAGGAATGGGTGAATTTTCTTTATGTGCACAATAAACTCCTAGCTCATACTCTTCCATTTCCTTGTATGGTTCAAATGCATGAATTTTGTTTTCCCATTCATCCAAAGTCAAATGAGGAATCCCTCGACCTTAGTACCTACTTCTAGATAATTTGAACACTTCTCCCGATCAAAGTCCGAGAAATTTTCATTGGAATGACTTGGTGTGTGAGGCTCAATATGAAAGTTTGTAATAGGCTCATATCTAATTATAGCCTTAGATCCATACCTTGTTATAAAAATCATATGTGACCAATCTGACGATACGTACCCACTAATTTTGGCTATGAAATCCCTTAATAAACATAGTGTAAAGAGAGGTGAAAGGTTAATTACGGACACATCTTGCAAGAATGTGACATTTGGACATGCATGCAATGTAAAACTTATCCCTTTGATGACCCCAAATATTCCTACTACCGTTCCTTCTAGCTACAATAATCCTTTTAGCACTAGCTCATAATTTAGACCCAATTGTTTTGTTATTTTATTTGGAATCACCGAACTACGTTCCCTTGAATCAGTCATGTAATTGTCTACTAAGCGATTCCCAACAATCAATGACACATAGAATGGTGGAGGCTTCAAACTTTTTCTTGGTTGGCCCCCATGTTGTTGTACTGCATTAGTGAGAACTTTCTCCTACCCTTGGCTTGATCCATTCAAGGTAGGCCAATTAGCCATTGCAACTTACAATAAATCTCACTTTCCTAGGATTGCTAGTGATTCCCACATGGAAATGTTCACATGTCTTTTCCTCATTTGATCAATGATGTTGAAAGGGGATGAATTATCCTTTTGTTTCCATTTTTGGATCTTGAACAGGCACATGTGCTGCTGCAATGGGTGCCTTAGGCTTATTTTGCACGTTAAGGGCTGCACTCGGTCTAATGACTCCTTGTTGTATAGGATTGGGTTGAGAAACAACTAGATTAGATGATTTCCCCTCTTCTATGTTACTTTTCTTTGACCGTGTGTTGGCATCCACACCTTTAAAAGATGGTTGGTTAATCCCACATAAGACTTCTATTTTCTAATTAACCAATGTGGTTTCTATTGGCGGCTCCTCTTGCTTGAGCTTTTTCTTTTGCTGATTTCCTACTTGAATTGGTTCTAGGGACACACCAATGGTCTGTACCATTAGAGCCTGATTCAATGCACCATTGAAACACATTGATTGATTGTGAGGTAGATTTCATGGGTAACACCCGTCATATTCCTGAGCCATGTTATTTTGCACTAGAACTAAAGCTTTAGATATAGATACAACATTACGATTATAAGGATGGAATGGTCTATTAATAGGAGGTCTGACTTGATTCTCATTTATGTTTTGAATGGGTAGCCTGTTAGGCTGATATGGTGGTCTATTGGTTTGAGTTTGAGGCTGATATGGAGATCTAAAATTTTTAGCCTTCTGCCTCTTTAGTATCACCAACTCATTACCCAAATTTTGGAGTTGTTTTATGACCTCTTGGAGCTCATTTGAGTCACTAGAAGATGAAGTAGAAGCTTGATTGATTTCTAATTTCTTAGAGTAGGAATGGGAGATAATGTGGGTGTTTGACTAGTTCTTGGACTCCCTAATTCTTGATATAGAGGCATAATTGGCCTAGGTGCAAGTTTACCGGCTTTGAATTAAACAATTTTCATCTCTAATGGAAATTTCATAGGCTACAAGTAAAGTTATACCCCCATGGATTGAATCATTATTGTAATATCAGAATTTAAAGATTTAAGGAAGTATAGAAAATCACCTTTAGCTACTAGCCTCACGGCCAATGGAATCCTATCCCACGTCCTTTGGAATCTAAAGTTGAAATCAATCAATTGTTCATTAGGATCCCTCTTGATGGTTGTCAATTGTTCCAATAGAGATAAGTTATCCCCCTTTTCTCCAAATTGATTGTGAAGAGATGTATAAAGATGATCTCAACTCGAATAGATCCCGTTGTTTGACTTCGAACCATTGCAAAGCTTTACCCTTGAAGGAGGATGTCAGTAACTTGACTGTAATGTCCATT
This sequence comes from Taxus wallichiana var. yunnanensis, assembly GCA_018340775.1. Taxonomy (NCBI): domain Eukaryota; kingdom Viridiplantae; phylum Streptophyta; class Pinopsida; order Cupressales; family Taxaceae; genus Taxus; species Taxus wallichiana. The sequence continues at coordinate 725,219,005 of CM031244.1, forward strand.
TAAGTAATCTCATGAATTGCATAGACATTTGCAATGTCTTAGACATGGTAACCAGGAGTATTCTGGTTCTCTCTAGTGAAATATGGGATGCTCTTCAATGCTACAATTGGAACTAGATTTTGTGCATTGAGGGAAAGTGGGTTTCTCCCGTGAAGTGACATAGGAATTTGGTTGTAGATGCTCCATTTTGATTGTCCTAAGTACCCTTGTTGATTGAATGAAATTCCTACTAGGTGGAGGTGTTGAAAAAGTTCTATCTAGTGGAGATGGAGACCTTTGAGCTCTTCTTTCTCTTCTCTCTCTCTGTCTAGGGACAAGTGGAGATAGACAAACAATCCTTCTTCTCTAGTTCTTGACCTTTTACTGAATTCTTCTCATAAATCTGCCAAGATTGGGCTCACAAACCAAGTGGATTTTACCTCTTTTGGAGTCTCCGGATGTGTAATTTCAAGATCCTTACAAGCTTAAAAAACTCACAAAAAGTGCACATCAATCTTGTTGAAAAAAATGAAGACCTCCTGGTGTCCCACCGGTGTGCCAAAAAACCATTCATGCGAAATCATAGCACCCCCAATGTTTTCAAATCATAATTTGAGACTATGAGTGTGATAACATAACATGGAATTTTTTTCCAAAGTGTGGGACTTTGCAAAATCAAGAAATATCTCCAGATGAAGGATTCCTCTATTTAGGTGCACACATAAAATTGTAGAGGATCTATTTTTAAACCTACTCTAACTTTTCCAAGGGACCAAAGTTAATAAAGTTGTAAAAATGAAATCTAAGCTAATAGAGGTGATACATCAAAGGAATGATGAACACCGATTTCACTTGTTAAACAAAGACCATTCAAACGTGATATAACAACCATGTACAAATAACCAATATTGCAATAAAAGATCAAATGAAAGCAATGAAAACAAGAAATGATTGAAATCATTAACAAACTAATTTTTATTTTCCACATATTTGATATGATGCATTAGAATGGAAAAGTGACAAAAAAATTTACATTTACAATTTTGATGGAGGGTCTAAAACTCCACAAATTCGCCTATAGAAATAAAGAAAAAGGGAGGGTGCAAAACTAAAATGTCCAATGTTTACAATGAATTAATATCTTCCATTTATAGATAAAGTGAAGAGAGAGAAGAACAAAGAAGAAAGTAAATCTGATTTGGAACTCAACCACCACCATCAATGCCCCTATAAATCCACCTAAAAATATGTCAAATAGGTTCTCCATTTTTTCTTTGTGTGTTGAATAGGAAAAAATGGCGGATTAAAACCAGTGTAGCTCTCAAAGTTATCCAATCTTATTATTAATGGCGTGAAATACATTTCTTATCCCCTCACCCATCAAATGTAGTCGATTTTTATCATTGGTGTGTTGGAGAAAAAAATAGCGGATCGAGTAAAATATGATCTGTTTGAAGCAATCGGATCCACATTAATGGCTTGAAAGACGTATTCTTGATTTTCACCCATCAAATGTAGCAAAAATAAAAATTTTAGGATTCCATGGCATAGAGGAGATTGAGATATTTCGAAAGGTCCTTTCTTTCCCACATCTAATCTTCCACAAAAGATATAGCCATTTGAAATTCTACTTTGAATCCGTACAAAAATGGTAGAAAACAAGTTTTCAAAATGGGTCCACGGGCTCAAAATTGACTTTGCACCTTTTTGTGAAAAAACAAAAATTACAAAAAACCTCTCGTAGCCCCGCAGGCACAAAAATCACCTTTTCTATAAGCTCCATGGGCTCAAAAACATTAAATTGTTCCTTTTGCACAAAAAATGCAAAAGTGCAAAAGTCTTCCTTAAGCCCATAGCTCCACAATGACACGTATACACAACTTCACTAGGCCCAAAATTCATTTTGCGCCATTCATAAAAAGTCTTAAAGTTTAAAAATATCTCCATAGGCTCGCAGGCATGAAATTCGCTTCAGCCCATAAGCTTCACGAGCTAAAAAATCATTTTTGGCCTTTTGCACAAAAATTGCAAAAATCACAAATCGTTGCATTGCTCCACGCCCCCTCATTCTTAACTTTACTTCCATTTAAAAAGTCTTCGTCAGGCTGAGAGTCAACAAATCAAAACTACTCCTTTTGTTGAATTTGCAAAAATTCCAAAATTCCTCCGACGACCCGCATCCCCATAGCTGACAAAGGTCTTACACGTGGCTTCTCCTGGCATTGGTGGAGGTGCGGCTTACCTTTAAACTTTATGTGTTTTAAACAAAAAGGAAAAAATTATGAAGTGCCTCCGATGACCCACTTTGATCTAAAATATGGCCACGTGTCCTTTTCGGGCCTTAGGTATTTTTTCTTTCTTTTCTCCATGGGCTAACAAGCCCATAACTACAAACCGCACTTTTAGCAAAAAAAAGGCTAATTGCCTAAATTTCCTCTACGGCCTGCAAGTGCACAATCTTCCTTAGCAAAGAAACTTCATCGGGCCCATGGCCGATAATTTAATTAACTAGCCTTTTACACAAAATTCCTAAGTGTCAATATGTCTCCCACTTTGGCCGGCCGATCCGCAATCTCCTTTTGGAAAAATTCTTCCCTAGGCCCGTTGACCCACATTTGGGAAAAAAATCCTTATAAAGCCCACCAGCCCGTAACTTTCAAAATACAAGGAGTTAGAAAGACTTATTTACCTTTCTGGAAAGGGGAAAAAATTTCCCATCGATGAAGTTATTTCCGAAACCTTGAGTGCTTGAAATATGTAAAAAATCAAATTAAAGCAAAAGGAGGGGGAAAAGGAGGCTACTTGACCAAAAATAAGTTTGAGCTTATTTTGGTCAACTACCATAGCATAAGACACTACACAAGAAGATGTCAAAAAAAAAAAAAAGACATCTCAAGAGAATATGATGGGAAAAATGATATGCTAGATGATGTCCCAAAAAGACACATGAAATAAGGAAATAAAATGAGCTCAAGATCCCTACAGAGGGTACTAAAAAAAGGGAACAAGGACAAATGGAAGGGATTTCTTTAAACCAACCGAGAGATTAGATACACGAAAGGAAAAAGGGCTTTTGAAATCCAATAAAAAACCTTTGTTTTGTAGGAAACTCTACCGCCATAAAACTCCACCACCGGGATCATTAGAATTACCCCCAACCACAAAAGACGATCAAGCTATACACACACCAAGTAAGGTGGTTTTCAAGGTTGTGAACAGATGTACACAAAAAAATCAATCTTCTATATAAGGGTCCATATTCCAAGCTTAATATTAAAGATCGAATCGGACTATTGGATAGGGATAAGAAGTATAGATATGATTCAATGAAAAAAGGGACAAAGAGAGATCATTTTGATCCTCTATATATCATTGAGGAAGAACTGAATGAGGAAAAAGAAAATAAGGAAACATAATTACCATTGAAGGAAAGATTTTCTTTGATAGAAAACCTATCACTGAAAGTGGGAACCCTCTATCAAGTAACAACACAAAGAAATGTATAGCCTCCTAAGGTTCGGTAATAGGGAGAAAAAGAGGAGGGGGAAGTAATGCCACTCGGATAAAAACACTCTTTGATGGTGATTACGAGTTTACTAATGGTTTTATAAAGGTTAAATTTAGGAAAAATAAAATAATGAAGGGATTTGAGCAGATCTCGGATACACTCTATAATGACAAAAGAAAGAAAATGGATAACTAGGGAACTTCAACATCAAGAACAACTAGATCATGTACTAGAAGGCTAGTAGATTTTGGAAGTAGGTATAAAATAGGAAGACCTTAAAAGAAGGAGCTTAGAACAAAGATAACAAGGAAGATATTACATATGGAAATCAAAGCCAATTGAGCCATCAGAAAACTCATCCCCCATATCATTTATATGAAGATCATCTCTTGGAATATAAGAGGTCTGAATGGGAAATCTAAAAAATAATAATCAAAGAGTTAAGAGTCTCAAGTAGACCTAGTATTTTGATCTTACAGGAAACCAAAATGAATTCTAAGGTCCTTGAAAATTTCGAAAGAATTTTTGGGATAATTTGGAAACTATTGCTATTGATTCTCAGGGAGCTTCAGGTGGCCTAGCCACTATTTAGGATAAAAATATTTGTACTAGTATGTATTCTCTCGACACCAATAACCATCTTGTTGTTAAATTCCATGCTATAGATAATAATTTTACTTGGATTCTATCAAGCATCTATGCACCTAATTCTGTAAATGGGAGAAGGAAGCTCTGGAATGATCTAAAGATCTTTAGAAGTCAACACAAAAATGAAAAGTGGCTTGTTATGGGTGACTTCAACTCCCCTTTAAATCACGGGAAAAACAAGGGGGAAATTCTAGTTTCTCCATCGGTGTGGATAATTTTTCTTATTTTATCATTGATTTAAATCTCATGGATGTGGAACTTAATGGAAATAAAATTACTTGGATAAATATAATAATGGGCAAGGTGACCTTATTCAGAAGTTGGATAGATCTCTTATGTCGCCATAATTGGATTTTACACTACGAATTTCATCTAACCTCTCTTCCTAGAATTGGATCAAATCATAATATGATTATTTTAAATATTTTCAATGGGCCAAACCCACAAGGATTTGTTTCAAATTCAAACAAATGTGAATGGATCATGATGACATCTTTGATAAGATTAAGTAATGGTGGAAATGGGATGGTGGAGGAAATGCTCAATTTAGACTCATTCAAAAATTAAAAAATGTCAAAAAACAAGTGAAAATATGGAATAAAGAAGTTTTTGGAATTATTTTGTTATAAAAAGGAGTTAAAGCAAAATCTCTAGGAGCTAGAAAATAAAATTACTGAAAATGGAAGGTCTTTGGAGGATTAATTAGATGAGAAAAATATTATATCGTAGCTACATACAGTTTGTAGCAGGGAAGAATCCTTATGTAGACTTAAAGTTAGGGTGATCTAGATGAAAGAGGGAGATAAAAACACAAAATTCTTTTATATGACCACTATGAAACATAAAGCCTGCAATAGGATTGTGGAAGTTTTAAAAGGTAACGACATTATTATCAAAGATCCTAAGGCCATAAAGGATGAAGCTCTCATATTTTATGAAAATTTTCTTAAATGAAGAGGCTACCTCTTTTACTCGTTAGAGGCTATTCCGAATGACGGAATTGATGAGCATAGATTCAAAAACCTTTCTAAAATTTTCACTTTAGAGGAATTGCAAAAATATTTTTACTCTTGAAGGGGATAAGGACACAGGACACTGATGGTTTTTCTACTAATTTATTTCATAAGTTTTGGGAAATATGTTCGAGATGATCTTCTTAAGGTAGTGAATCGGTTCTACGGACCGGGAATCTATTGAAAGAGATGAATAACACTCACATTGTGCTTGCTCCAAAAAAAATGGATGTTAAAGACTTTAAGGACTTCGTCCCATTAGTCTCAGTTGATGTTATCTATAGAATCTTTACTAAGATTATTTCTACTAGACTCAGACGATTACGAATGATTTAATTTCAAAGCATCAGAGTGGGTTCATAAAAGGAAGGATAATTCAAGATGGGGTGATCATGGTGCATGAGATCATTCATTCTATGGATAATAATAAAAAAGAAAGCATGGTCATGAAACTTGATATTAATAAATATTTTGAAAAAGTCTCTTGGTTTTTTCTTGGAAGTGTTTCTACTAAATTTGGTTTTCATAATAAATTTAGAAGAATTATTAAGGCCTACATTTCTACGACCATATTCTCTATGGTGGTTAATGGTGATCCAGTGAAATTCTTTGCTATCAGTAGGGGTATAAGATAAGGGGATCCTATATCCCATTTTATCTTCATTCTAATGGCGGATAGTCTCAGCAGATCCATTTCCAAACTAGTTAAAGATGGACTTCTCAAAGGAACTAAGCCTACTTCTACAAACCAAACAACTTCACACCAGCAATTTATGGATGACACAATAATTCTATTAATGGCCTCTATCCTTGAATCTAAGGCTATTAATTCTATTATGAAACTCTATGAGGATGCTTCTAGGAAAGAGATAAATTTGATCAGAGTTCCATTTTCGTCTTTAACACTCCTATGGATAGAGGAAATAATAATTTCTAAAATCATGGGGTGTAAAATCAATTCCTTACCCACTACTTATCTGGGTCTTCTTCTTGGTACAAAAAATTTTTCTACCAAATTTTCGAATGATTTACTAAAAAGATTTCAAAAGAAAATGGTTGGTGGACAGGGCCATACTATCCAAAGTCTTTGGAAAATGTTTTCTAATTAAAATCACTCTCCAAAATATTCCTATATACATTATGTCTCTTTATAATATTCCTTCTTCCTTTAGGGACAAAATTGAAAGTATTAAGAAGAACTTCTTGTGGCAGGGAATGGAGGAAAAATTCAGATATCACTTCGTGTCTTGGGATCAAGTCTTAACTCCTAAAAGAAATGGTTGGTTGGGCATAAATGATATTAGAAAAATAAATGTGGCCTTAATTGTAAAAATGGGTTCGATAATGCTCTCGGAGGAACAACCTTGGATTGATTTGATTAAGGAAAAGTATCTTTCTCAAAAACAACTACTTCTTTCCTTCATGATGAACAACTTCCTCAAGGTTCCTTTTTCTAGAATAACTTGATTCAAGTCATAAATTTCATCAAACAAGGTTGTAAATGGAAAGTGGGAAATGGAAGGGATATTCAATTTTGAGGTGATAAATGGTCTAATTTTAGCCTAAATGAAGGATTTGGTGCGATCAAATATATTCTTGAGTAAAATTATAGAACTAAAGTCAAAGATTACATTGAAATGTAGGGAAATAGGATTGATCTAAAGTCCATAATCTCCTCCCTACATGAGCATCCGGACGTCATACCCCGAACTAAATTGAAGTTAAGGATGAACTTGTGCGGAAAGACTCAAGTGATGGAGAATACACCAGTAAACTATGGTTATAATTTTTATTTTGAAAACATTAATAGTGACTTCAAATGGAGCAGGATTTGGATGACTTAATTAACCTCTAAAATCAATTTTTTTCTTTTGGTTGGTCCTCAAAGGAAGAATAATCACAAATGAAAACCTAATTAGGAGACGATTTATAATGCTAAATAGGTACTTCCTATGTAAAAAATAGGTGAGGACATCAAGCATATATTTTTCACCGTGAGGATGCTTCAATGATCCGGAGTTAGCTTTCTCAAATTTCAATGTTTATTGGAAAGTGCCAAAGGATTTTCTCCAATTTTGGATCCAAAGTGGGATCCTCATTTTAAGAATTGTGTTGTTATAAGACTTTGGAAACTAGTTATACCACATATTATTTGCGGGATCGGGAAATATATAAATGACATCATAAAGAACAACTTTGTTAAGATTGCTAATGCTATTAAAGAAAATTAAGAGAGATTTAAACCTCCCAAGAATAAGAAGTATCTAAAAGATGAAGAATTTATTCTTTCCAACTAGAAGATTGGTGTTGCAAATTTCCAAAAATGGAGAACTCAAAACATTGATAGGTTGTCAATTCATTGGATCCATCCAAATTTTTGGTACAAACTTAGATTTTATGGAGCCTCCAAGGGAAACCCGGGGGCAATTGCTAGTGGAGGTGTAATTCGAATCATAAAGGCTACTTAGTTGTTGCTTATGCTTTGAAAGAATGGGTAATCGAATAATCATTATGTTGAAGCCTTGGAAAATCTCTGGGGCTATGGATTGATAATGATTATAACTTCTAGAACATCATTTTGGAAGGGGATTCCTTAAATATTATCAATCATCTTAATCAGATTTATCCTCCTAGTTGGACTATTAAATATTTCATTGTGAAATCCATTAATATTTTCACACTTTCAAAAATATCAAAATTGGACATACTTATTGGGAGGTTAACAAGGTGGCTAACACCTTGGCCAATTATGGCACTAACAACAATCTCACCATTTGGGATATTGAGAAACACACCCCCAAGGATGTAAAATATGATATTAATAAGGATAAACATGGGCACTCACACATTGTGTAGGATCTATAATGAGATTATGTGGCCTTTAATGTACAAGAAAGATCATACATGTGAGAGAAGTAATTCTAATTACGGCCATAAAAGTTTTCATGATTACAAACCTATGGTGGGTTTTAAAAAATTGGTTTAGACATAACAAAAACAATGCTTCGAGGGTGGTTTCAAGTAGGAAGTCATAGAAATTACATAGGGAAAAATATGGGTGGTGCTCCATGTAAATTGGAACCTAGATGTGATCTGTCTTGGAAGGACAACGTGGAGCTTTGGAATTTTCTTAAAAAGGGGGGTGTTTCCAACTTCATCGAAAAAATCCAGGGGCCATGATCAAAACATTTCGAGTGAATTTTTCCATGGATTTAAAGGATAGGAAGGTAAAGTATGGGGGTCATCACGTTCTAATGAATGAAGAGATAATTGCTTTGAGGCGACTTGTCTTAGTTTGGATGGCTTCAAGTTTTTTAGTAAAAGAGTAGACAAAAAAGAAGCAAAGAAGTTTTCTGAAGAAGGGGAGGATCTTGTCTTTGTGGCGGAGGGCTTTAAGGTAAGATCCATTACAAAACCATTCTATGATGTTACTAAAATGATGGTTCGGTTCATTTCCCTTGATGGGCATTACATAACTATTCCTACCAAGCACTTGGTCTTCCTCAACCACATTAGGAGACAATTTGCGGTTTATTTCCCACATTACCTATTGAATTCTCGTGAATGTTCCATTCTCAAATTCTAGAAACATACTAGGGCCATCCCACTCCACCAGAGGCTCATCTTCATCCTTCATAAGCTATGTCTCTCCAAATTCCCTTTCAACCCTTTCTCCCCTAGCAACCCTCTCATTCACATCCTCATTTCTCCCTCAAACATCGTGACCACCTCTTCCAAGGCTAGAGATACAAAAAATAAGAACCCCAAACTCACCAAAGTGGCCTCTCCTCCCTTTTCCCGTGTTCTAAGGAGTAACAAAGAAATGGAAGTTGTTTAAAATATTTTACATAGTAGCAATCCTGGTCAAGATAATTCCTTACAACATGAGATGGATAGTACTCTTCTCATATTGGACTTATTTGAAAATGACGTGGATAATATCAAGAAAGAGCTGCATTAATTTACCAAAAAGAGGGGAAAAAGAAAGATAAACGATGATGTGGGTACTTGAACTTGATCGGGCCGATGATATTTACATAAATTTGAACTCATTGGACAATAGATTGTGAAGGGCCAAGAACATATATAATCGTAATATGGCCATTTTCAATTCCATTAGTGAGTTTACGGAGGAGAAGGTTAGAATTAGTTCTATGTTAAGTGGGGTCTCTGAAGCCATTTGGGGGATGAAAAGGAAAGAAGCCGGATATCTCAAATTTGAATACGAATGATCCAATGTACACTACCACTCTGCATTTATCATTTCTTTGAAAACAATTAAATCAAGGATTGAAAGGGCCTCCAAGAAATAACACCCCTTGGTGACAGGTTTCATTTTAATTGTTGTTTTGTTTTGGAGAGCATGTTATTTCTTTCTTTATAATTACAGCTTAATTCATTGTTTTTCTTTCTCCTAGTAGATACTATTTTGGTTACTTGTTGGACTTACTATATTATCTAGATTCTAATCCCTTTTTGTTGTTTTGATCTTATTTGATATATATTTTGAGCCTTCCTTGTAACAGGTATAGTCCCTTCAAAACTATTTTCCATTAATAACAAAAATACAATGAGAAATTTGTCTCAAATACCAATTATGCATGTCCCAAATATTGTCAAGGGAACCCTTAAAGATCTGGTGGAAACCTTGATACATGAGGGGAATCGAACCCCAATATATATATATATATATATATATATATATATATATATATATATATATATATATATATATAACACCAAGAAAATCATAAAGGGGGTCGAAGAAGATCCAATTTTCCCAAACCCTTTGATAGGGTAGCATTTTGGGTAGTTAAGTATTTAACTTGTGATGGTCAATTTGGAATGTAGGAAAACAACTCCTTAAGATGCTAATATACCTTAGATATGGCAATTCAAAATCATAATATATATTAAATCTTCCAGATTCCTTTTTGACTCCATCGGAAAATGGCCCAAAGGTATTCTTGGGGTGTTGGAATAATCATACATCATGGGTTAGTTCATTTGGTATGCCAGCACCATTTTCTTTCAAACAAAAATGGAGAAGAAACATGGGAGAAGTTTCTTAACAAGTTAAAGAAAAACATTGATATCATCGGAGGGGAATACCAACCCCTTTTTCTCCTACAAGTAATTTGGAGATTGACGGCCTGTAGAGGAAAAGAAGGAAATAGGTTGGGATAATATACAAAAATGAAGAAGATCTGGAAAAAGGATTAAAGTTGTAGAACCTACTATGCATTTAAAAGAAACTCCTTCCTCTGCAGAAGTGATAAGAGAGCTAATATTTGTCTCTTATAGTGAAAATTCACCTTAGCTAGAGCATAAAGTAAAGAAAAGGATGGGTTGGAAAATGAACCTACTAATATTTTGGGAAGCATGGGCATGAATCCTCCTAGACCAAGCCAAACCGAGATGGAGAAAGTGTTGGTACCCATATTTAATCTCCTTCAAATGCCAAGAAGGATCAAATATTAAATAATACACTTAGAGCCGATAAATTATTGTATGTTGTTTGTGTAGTCGGAAGCAATTTATCCGACCTTTCTAGCACTCGGGATTTGGAGAAGTGGGTAGCACCTTGAAGGATGTGATCTTATCCTAACTATTTTAGGTTGTGCCTTTCAACCAAGGTAAGAGAACCTATTTTGTAACCTTTGTTAGTGAAGAATGTTGCTAAATCCTTCTTTAACACAAATTTTATGAGAAAACCTTGGAAAAATATGATCACACACACCAAATTTGAATCTCACAAGTTGTCACTTCCAGAATTTGGAGATATTTTCAACACAAGGCTAAGGTTACTAAAGACATTTCGAATCTGATCTATTTTACATATTTTGAAATGGATTTTGTTCTTTTGGATATATACACAGGCAAAACAAGGGTATTTCAAGGTAGGATTGGTTATTTGAATAATTTTTTGGTGGGAGGTCAACAAGACAAATTGGATTTTTCCAGATCTTTGAGAAACTTCACAATGATGGAAAACTCAACAACAAAAAACATCAAAATAGTTAAAACATTCCTTCAACTAGAAGGTGTGCATCAATGGAGGCCCAAATTTGCACTTTTTCACACAATATTTGAGACTTTAACACAAAGGCTTGAGTTAAAAGACCCAATAAAACATCAAAATTGAAAATCAATCATAGCCTAGGTACACCCAGAGGCTTACAAACAATCTCTTTCAACAAATGAAAGAAAATTGATTTTAAATTTGTTTATTTCATTCCCGGATGAAATCTCTTCGAAAAATGAAATTATAAATGACACTAAACTATCACAAGGATGAAGATCTATGTGATTCACAGAGATTTTGATACAATATTGCAATAGGAACAAGAAAAACTACTTGTACATTCGAAATGAAATAAACACAAAATTGCTAGAGATTTAACACAAATTAACTCAAAATTTATCGATTCATCAATAAGGGAGAGTTATTTAAACAATCTTAGAGATTTTTGATGGCTATACACTTGTAACCAACTCAACATGAATGAAAATCTAACACAGAAGAAGTTAACCAGGTTTCTCATAAAGGTTTCTCTAGAAGATGAGCTTTTCTCAAAATTTTCTCATGAAAATGAACTCCCGACCATTTGCATATCTCAAAACATGCATTATATATCATTTTTTTACATCCTATCTTTCTCTCAAGAAAATAATATCCTAAGCATCAAGTTTGTTAAAAAATTCCATCATGATTTGTAGAAAGGGACGTTTAATAGAAAAATGTTCAAAAGTTCCAGTGCCTCAAAAAGGTGAATTATTGCAAAAATCCACATCATTACTTCAATAGGGGGCACATTTTTCATCCTTGGTACATGAAAACCCTTTCCTTCATCATTTCATCTTTTCCCTTTCTAAATTTTCCTCTGCAACTTTTCGATCTGGCATTTCACGGTTTTTCACGAGCTCGAGCAAAAATCCACTTTGAAAGTGCCTCAGATTTACAAATTGAGATCTCAAATCGATTCCATATTTGTAGACCAAAACGACATGAATTTGCAAAAATTTGATGAATATTGATGCAAAAATTACATCTCCAAACATCCTGGAGCTCTAATGGTGGCCAAATTGATGAAATGCACATCTACCGTTGATCTTGATCTTCAACTTTTAATTAGATCCCACATGTGGAAAAATGTGACTTTTATAAATCCAGATGTGGCCGAATATGATTGGAAATGGGCTTGGGAACACCTTTTATCATTTAATAACTTTTGAAAAATGTAAAAATTTGACATTTTTCTTCACCCCTCCGCCCTTTGAAAACAGGCTTGACACGTGTCCAAACGTGGGTCCCAGTGGAATCGTGCCTTGATTATGCTATTTTACCTCTTTTTGGAAAAAAGGAAAATTTTTGCAAATTTTCTCCGATCCCTCACCTTTCCTCCTTTAGCTTTAATGTGGGTCCCGGTGGAACCATGCTTCATTTTTTCATTTATACTTTTTCCAAAAGGAAAAATTTCCACATTTTCTCATGGGCCCACACTTCTTCGCCTCTGACCTTGCCACATGCTCTTCAATGATTTTTTGTGGGACCATGACTCTCTTTCATGATTTTAACTTATTTTACCAAAAAGGAAAAAAACCTCAAAGTTCTCCGATACTCTCGTTCCCTAAGCGTAGGTTTCTTAGTCATTGGTGGGGCCGCACTTATTTTTAAGACTTTAACTTATTTTTCTAAAAAGGAAAATTTTCATTTTTTCTCCATGGCCCGCGTTCTGCACAAGCTTCAAATGCCCTTTTTTTCGAGGCCATGCTTACTTTTATAACTTTAACCCTTTTTAGGAAAAAGTTAAAAAGTTTCAAAATCTCCTAGCGACCCACCGATCCAACTTGCTTTTTCAATATAGGCTTCAACTATTTTTGGGGGCACGCTTGTTTTTAGAAACTTACTCCATTTTTCCAAAAAGGAAAAATTTCCAACTTGCCTCGCACTCTACCTTTGATCTCTTAAAATAAGCCTTTTCCAGTACTTTTTTTTCACTTTATACATTTTCACAATAAAGACAAAAAGTTTCACTTTCCTCCGATGACTCGTTAACCCACATTTGATCTTTTGAACAAAATTTTAATAACGCATTAACTCATTTTAGTAGGCTTGCAGCCCTTTCCAACACTTTAAATTTTTTACCCCAAAAGGCAAAAACTCTAAAAACAACTCCGAAACTCTAGCTTCTCCATTTTTCATTTTCAAAGTTAACCTAAGCATGATATTTTTCCCTGGTGGAAATGCGGGATTTTCTACAATTTTTCTCCTTTTCACCAAAAAGGAAAAAAATTCTAAGTCCTCTGCTAGCCTTCCTTCCCACCTTTGATGCAAACATAACACGTGTCCATCATCCAGGCATTGACTCGAGGTTATGCTTCATTTTATTACTTTACTACTTTATAAAATAAAGCCAAAAATATCCAAAGTATTCCGCCAATCCACCATTCTTCCTTTGACCATTCAAACTTGCCACATGTCCACCTCTAGGTCCCTATGGAGTCGCGGTTAACTTTAAAACTTTATCCCTTTTCACAAAATAAAGCCAAAAAACTTTAAAGTAACTCGACAACCACCACTGAATTCCATCTTTGATTCTTCCAAGTGTTCCACTTTTTGATTCCTCGTGGGCCTTTAGGAGGCATTTTTTTCATTTTAACTCTTTTCCAAAATGCCTTAGAGCACAAAAAACCCACTACTTCCACAATTTCTCAACATGTGACACGTGTACATTTTTGGGAAAAAATAAGAAACTTTCTTCGCCACTTTGAACTTTGATTATCGAGAACTTAGCTTAGGGCCACCAAGTGAAGTTAAGACTTTTTTTCAAAATAGCCAAAAATAATAAGTTCACAAAACAAATCTTCCATTCCTCATCCAATCAAAAAGAAGCCACATAAGTGCATTAAAAGAACCAATCGAGAAAAGAGGATCCATGGGACCAAATTTCCCTTTTGCAAAAAAATCCAAAAAAATGATAAGTTAAAAATTTTTCCCACCATCCCATGACCAATCAAAAAGGCCAAACGTATCTATCAAATGCTAAGGAAGAATTTGAATTTTATGGGCAAAATATGCCATCATCAAATCATCAAAAACACAAAAATTTTTCCCATTCATGCCCAAAATCTGATTTTTCAAGGATGAAAAAAATTTCAGAAAAAAACTAGGATCCAAGAGATTTTTGACCACCATGGATTTATTTTCAAAGGCATATAAGTATAAATCGATTATTTTTGAGAATCCATGATCGAGAAAATTGGTAAAAACAAAAGAGCCCATGGATTTGAAAAATTTAGGGCAAAAACATTTAGGAAAACTTGGGATTTCTTCAAAATAGGGCATGACAAATAGTTTTGCAAACAAATCATGGCATTCAAATGGAGATATAAAACATCATCCATTTCAAGAGATAAAAAACATGTTTTAGAAAACACAAATCAAAGGAAAAACTTAGGGCAAAATGGTGCAAGATCAAAATGGGCACCAACATCGGCTCCTAGCTCAGGGATGGGCACTCCCAAGTGAGTGCCACAAGAACAAATAGAGTAGACCAAGTGCCAAAATACCCATTGTGAAATGGAGTCAACATGCAGAGAAGAAAATCATAACCAACTTCCAAAAAATGAACTAAGAAACCAACAAAACCAGGTCACCAAGGACCAAAATGAAAAAAACACAAAAAATAGAAAGAAACCAAAGAACTATACACTATACAATGGTGTGCATACCTTGATTCTGGGAAATCAATCAAGGAAATGCTTCAAATGTATGTCATTAACAGGCAATTCGATCAATTCCCATCTAATTCTTTCAAGAAGAAGGTATGTTCACCAATTTGAATGTCAATGGAATAAGGGCCCATCCACAATGCATCAAATTTACCATGCTTTCCCTTATCCTCATGTCTGCTATCCCATAATAGCACAAGATCTCCAACACTGAAAGCTCTTGGAGTTACCTTCTTGTCAAACAAATTCTTCAACTTTTCTCTGAACTTTACATGCCTTTGGTGGGATGCCCTTCTTTCTTCATCTAGCTCAACAATCTTGATTGATTCGAGCATCATATGGACTAACTTCTTGATCTTCAAGTTGTTGAACAAACTGAAATGAAGACAATTATAAATGAAGGGGAGAAAATCTTGAGTTCCATACACCAACTCAAATGGGATTTTACCATTAGCTCTCTTAGTAGTGATCTTTATCATTCCAAACATAAAATTTAAGTTTCTCACCCCACTTCTTTTTTTTCAGCTCCAAGGTTCTTCTAATGATCTTCAACAAGTTTTTATTACTGGACTCAACTTGTCCATTTCCTTGGGGGTTGTAGTTAGAATCATATGTCAATTTGATCCCATACTCTTTTCACATTACCATCAAAGGTTTAGCTCGAAACACATGGTATTATCAGCAAAACAATCTTGACTAGCACTCCAAAGCTACAAATGATATGATTCAACATGAATCCATGACAACTTGGCATTTCTTTCTTTAGTGGGGATTTTTCCACCCACTTAGTGAAGTAATCTATGGCTACAAGAATCCACTTATGGCTAGCACTGGAAGGGTTTGAAATCTCACCAATGAAGTCCATTCCACATTGATTAAAAGGAGATTAAATTGATAAAGGATGCAAAGGAAGGGAACTTGAAGCTTTCATTCTTCCAGAAAAATGTTGGTAGCTTTCACATCTTCTTACCAATAGAGTTGTATCTTTGAAAAGAGTTGGCCACCAATAACCATCCCTCAAGATCTTGTGTGTTGTAACTCTTCCAGCAAAAATTTCCCCACAAACTCCTCCATGGAGATCAAAAAATTATCTTTGGGCTTCATCTTCAGTTATGCATCTTAAGAGCACTCCCTCCAGTTCTTCCAAGCTAACCCAAAATCAGTAATACATATTTTTTAGAGAGGCTAACTTAAGAGAATCTTTTCTAATTTTTACTCAAATATTTAGGGCAGCATAGATGTCTGAGATAAAATATTATATCTTTATCCTATTTAGAACTTACCAATTTTTCAAGTACATGCACCCTTTCTTCTTCTACTTCATTCACTTCAATGGTTTGCAAGTTTCTCTTAGCCATAAGCTTAGCTAGGCCCAAACCTCTTACCAAATTTTTGGTTTGGATTTCCATGTCATATTCCTGGAACTTGTTCACCCATCTGCATCTTTTTCTTGAGACCTCCATCTCTGATAAGATATATTTCACCATGGTGTGGGGAACATAAGCAACAACTTTAGAGCTCAAGATGTAAGGTTAAAACCTTTGTTTCTTTCACCAAGGAAAATGCTTGCTTCTCCATGATGGTGTACTTCAACTCAGCTCCTTGCAATGCCTTACTAAAAAGGAAATTGGTCTCTCATCCCCTTCATCATCCTTCTACATAAAATAGATGCAATGGTGTTTTCTAAGGCAAAGGAGAACATTTGAAAAGGCTTCTTATAATTTGGAGCTGCCAAAATAGGTGCATGCTTTAGTGCTTCTTTGATCCCATCAAAATCTTGAATAGTAGCCTCTTCCCATTTGATAACTTGGTCTTTCTTCAAGCATGCTAGTAATGGGGAGAGTCAACTCAACAAAGTTAGATACAAATCTTCTAATGAAATTGATCTTCCCAAAGAAGGATTGGATTCCCTTCTTGGTTCTTGGAATTGGGACCTTGTTGATGGCCTCTACCCTCTCGGGATCAATCATGACACCATCCTTTGATACAATGTGACCAAGAAACTTTTCCTTTTGCACTCCAAAATGGCACTTCTTTGGGTTCAAAGAGATACCAAATTCTCTAGCATCTAATCAACATCTTTTCCAAGTGTTGCAAGTGATCATTTCTCTTCCTAGAAAACATAGTCACATCATCTTGATAAACAACAATGAATTCATTAATGTAACTAGGAAAAAGCAACATCCATTTCTCTTTGGAAGGTAGCTCCAGCATTCATTAGACCAAATGGCATCCTAACATAAACATATGTTCCCCAAGGAGTGGTAAAGGAAGTCTTAATTCTTTCTGATTCCTTCACAACAACTTGGTTATAGCCAGAAAAACCATCCAAGGTAGACAACAATTCTGATCCAGTCACTAATTGCAGCATGTTTTCCATGTTTGGTAGAGGATAATTATCCTTCATTGATGCTCTATTCAGATTTCTAAAATCTACACATAGCCTGATATCACCATTCTTTTTTCTAACTAGCACTAAGTTTGCAACCCAAGAAGAATACCTTGTTGGCTGAATGATCCCTCCATCCCTTAGCTTCTTCAATTCATCTTGCATTTTCATGGAGAGGAGTGGATTAATCGCCTCTATTTTTTTCTGAATGGTTTTTCATTAGATTCCAAAGGAATTTCATGCTGAAACAAATCCTCTCTATATGCTTTCAGTTTGGAATAAGACCAAGCCAAACAATCTTGATATTTCTTCAACAATTGACATAGGACTATTTTTCTTCTTGTTTAGATTACTTCCCAACCAGATCTTTCTTGGTTTCTCCTTCATGCCAAGGTCATGCTCTTCAACATCCCTTGAGGCTGTTATATGTCTATTAATAATGCAATCAACATTATCAAAGTTTGATTCAAGAGAAACCAACCCTCTAGGAATGGTATTAGTTTTCAATTGAATGATATCTTTGCCAAAAAAAGTTTCTTTTCCTTCAACAGACACACCATCGGCTTCCCAATCAATACTTTGATTAGCAAAATCACCTTTTTTCTGAAAATATTTTTACCTCAGGCATCATCATCAAACACTTGCCAATTTTTAATGTTGTCAGGGATAGATGGCCTTGTTAGTACTTCAACATCATATTCAAAAAATGGGGACATTGCACAATTATCAAACCGAGATCCCAACACTTCAAGATTTTCCATAACATTGAACTTCCTATCATGATGCACAATATTAAATGAGTCAAACATTTCAATCAAATCCCAAACTGCATGCTTGTATTGTTTCATTCTCTGATTTTTAGTAGCATACAATTTTCTAATTTTCTTGACAATCAGTTCTGAATCTCCTTTGACAATGATATCTTTTAACACCATATTTCCAAGAAATTCTCAAACCTAAAACAATGCTTCATACTCAACAATATTGTTAGTGCATTCAAAGTTGAGTTTGAAAGAAAAAACAAACTCTTCCAAGCTTGGAGAAATCATAACAATATAACACCATTTCAAAATTTAGAGCAAGCTCCATCAAAAACAAAGTCCAAGGAGAACCTACTTGTTCAAGACACTTGCATTGATCCATCTTGTGCTCTTTACCATCAGCAAATCCAACAAAATTATCAGCATCAACATCAATATACAACACTTCATAAGAGGCATTGTTGGGATCTTCAATGAGATGCAACATCTTCTTTTCTCCATACAACTTGACAAGGCTTCCCTCAATTGGAATGGTGGAAAAAGACATATCCATTTGAACACTTCCACCAACACTTGCAGCCCACTTTCTTGATAACAACATGCCCCATTTGGTTGGGAATCAATAATAACAACATCAAGTTTTAAATTCTTACCTGGGTATGCTGCAAGTTACACTACCCAATCCCTTAACACATCCAACAACTAGAACCTCTCTAGAGTCCATGGTAGTACATCTTCCATATGTTGTTGTCACTTTGATATCCAGTTCATTCATGACCTCAAGAGGCATGACATTGCATGATGCTCTAGAATCAAACATATAATTGTGTAAGCATCTTTTCCTTAATGATCAAAGTTGTAAAAATGGATCAACATTTAATTGAGACTCAACCAAAGATGTTCCCAAGTAAACCTTAGGTGCTTCTCCAAGATCTTCCAATGCTGGTGGTGTTTCTAGGTCTGTAATGGTTGGAGGAGGAGTTTCTATAATGTTTACATTTCTTCCTTGGGTACTCTTCTCTTCTTTCAATCCCAAATACTCAAATTCTCTCTTGTGCTCAGGAATCCTAAGAACTCAAAATTGGAACACTAACTTTGATTTGACTCAAAACTTGGGCAATGTCATATGGAATATACTTGGGAAAGGTAGCATTAGAAGGAAGATTGGAAAATTCATCTTTTGGCACATGGGATTCTTGGAAGTTTGGGCATGAGGAGAAGTATATTTTTGTTTGGGACAAAAAGGCCTTTGCAGATGCATCCTTCTTAGGAGATTCTCTAGGAATACTTGTAAGTAATGGAGTTTTAGGTTTGGCTTGAGGCCCTACTCCTTTGACAACTTTACTTCTTGTATTATAATCCTTTTCTTGAGCAACAACAACATTCATCAATAACTGCCTATCCTCTTCTAAAGGGATTCCTCCATCATACTTCTTTATCATTAAAGCTCTTAAGTACTCAAAATCATTATTAGGTATTTCAAAATCTTGTACCATATCTATTTCAAAAGTATGAGAGGGAGGAAGAAGTGGTACCCAGTGGATGCAATCCCAAAAAGTAGCAGCAATTTGAGCACTTATCAATTCAATTGAAGTTGCTCCTTGTTGTGAGCTTGTAGAGCAACCCATCATGCAAACATCATCATCAATATCATTATCATCTTCTTATACTTCTTTTTGATCTAATTCACATGGAGGATGGGGCAGAAACATCTATCACACCAATCAATATCATTGGCTTCATCAACAACAACCCTAACAATTTAGAGGATCAGGCACCATTCTATTTTCCCTAGCTTGGGATGTCTATTTGTAGATCCCATGGGTCCTTTACCTCTATCATCAGATCTCTGCTCATTTCTAGGATGGTTTGCAAATTTTCTTGACTTAGTTTTTTTTTCTTACATTGAGAACTTTAACCAATTCCCTTCTCTACTCGCGCCAACTTGTATGAGATTTCTTTGACAGCCCCTACCAAATTTTTTACAACTTCTTCCAAATCAACAAACCTTACTTGCTTGAGGCTTTTCAGGGTTTATCAATTTAACACCCTCCCTCTTAGGAGGTTTTCCAATGGCTTTGATGTTGTTCTCAATTTGTAGAGCCATGGTAAAGGCCTGCCTCAAAGTGAAAGGGTTTTTATCCCTCAAATAGTATGCATAGCCTTCTTGTCAAATGCATCAGCATACTTTATAAGACAAGATTCATCACATGGCCTTAAGTTTACAGGAAACCTTCTCAAGGTCTTGTTGAATCTTGTATTAAAATCATGGACTGATTCATTAGGGTTCTTCTTAATATTTTCAAATTCTGACAAAAGAAACCTAGGGTTTGTTTTATCACCATACTACAATCTAAATGCATTCTTCATTTCATCCAAGAATCAATAGAGTTATCTTGGTAAATATTTATACCAGTCCCTTGCATCCTCCTCTAATGTATGAATAAACAATTTGATATATACATCCTCAAATTCAATCTCAAATCCTCCATCATGTTAACAAAAATTTTTAGGTGTTGATCACCAATTATAGCATTATTTCCTTGGAACTTAGGTAATCTATTCCTTACATCTTGTGGAACAACATTTGGATATCCATCCATTCCTCTAAAATTGATAGGACCAAAGGTATTAACAACAAATGGAGGTCTGGGTGGGGGCTGAGCCATATTGTTTTGTGGAGGTGAGTTTGTAGGAGATGTAAGATGATGAGGACTGAGGGGTCTATGGGGAATAGAAATGTAATTTTCAAAATGAATATCCCCTATAGGATCAGCTTCTTGGAAAACTCTAGCAGATTTGGAAAATACTGGGGCAGAATGAGAAGAAAATTTTCAAAGACAAATGAAGATCCCTCACCAGATGGAGAATTGAATTCAACAAAAAGACTACCTAATTCAGATAACTTTGAGGAAGAACTACAATCTTCAATGACAGGCCGATCACTTTCAAGTTCAACAATGGAGATCTCTTTTCTTGGTGCTTCATCTCCAACAACTTTCCAAATTCTTCTTCCCTCAGAATTTGAGTTTCCGAAATCTTGAAACAACCTCCTAACAGGGTCTTTAACGAAGATATATCTTCTTCCTTCTAACTTTGCAAAAATTAGTAACAAATTTTCAATTGAAAGAGGTTAAGACATTGGAAAAAATCAAAATCAAATCAACATGGATTCGCCACTAAGGATTTTCACCCTAGTTGTGCAAATGCACTAAAATAATTTGTCAAATGTTTGTCAAGACTAAAATCATGCAAAATTTATCATATCAAATCCTTCCTTCACCCAAATTTATCAATGGTGAGGAAAAAAGTACAATAACTACTGGAAAATTGGAATATTGCACATTAGAGATCTTATAAATTTTTTAATACTTACAAATTGATTATAGAATGATGTTTACAAAATGTATTTTCATGCAACATTTGTAAGAAACATTACCAAGGTTTGGAAAACTTTAAATATTTTCAAAGATCCCTTAAAATGGCAATGGTGCCAGAAGTGTGTTGGTACCAAGATTTAATCCTTCTTCAGAACTGAGCAACATCAAGGATTGAACAAGACACTCAGAGACAGATAAATAATTGTGTGTCATTTTGTAGCCGGGGAAGCAATTTATCTGACCTTTTAGCACTCAGGATTTGAAAGAAGTGGGTAGCACCTTAAAAGGATGTGATCTTATCCTAACTATTTTAGGTTGTGCCTTTCAACCAAGGTAAGAGAACCTATTTTGTAACCTCTTTATTGAAGAAGATGGTAAATATCCTTCTTTTTATAAAATTTTATAAAGAAAACCTTGGAAAAATATGATCAACACACCAAATCTGACTCTCATGAGTTGTCACTTCCAGAATATGGAGATATTTTCAACACAAGGATAAGGTTACTAAAGACATTTGGAATCTTGATTGTTTCTACATATTTTAGCAAATGGATTTTGTTCTTTTTTCATATACATGGAAAATCAAGGGTAGTTCAGGTAGGATTAGTTATTTTTGAATAATTTTTTTGTGGGAGATTAACAAGATAAATTGTACTTTTCTGCCAGATCTTTGAGAAACTTCACAACAATGGAAAACTCAAAAACAAAAAGCTTCAAAATAGTTAAAACATTCCTTCAACCGAAGGTGTGCATCAATGGAGGCCCATATTTGCACATTTTCACACAATCTTTGAAGATTTAATCAAAGGCTCGAGTTAAAAGACTCAATAAAACATCAAAATCTAAGATCAACCACACCTAAGGTACACCCAAAGGCTTACAAACAATATCTCAACAAATGAAAGAAAAGTTGTTTTAAATTTCTTTATTTCATTCCCGATCGAGATGAAGGCTCTTCTGATAAATGAAATTGCAAATGCCACTAAACTATCAGAGGGATGAGATCTATGTGATTCAAAAAGATTCTAATTCAATATTGCAATAGGAACAAGAAAAACTACTTGCAAACATTCTGAAATGAAATAAACACAAAATTGCCAAAGATTTAACACAAATTAACTAAAATTTATCAGATTCATCAACAAGGGAGAGTTATTTAAACAATCTCAGAGCTTGTTTATGGCTATACACTTGTAACCAACTCAACATGAATGAAAATATAACACAGAAGAAATTAACCAAGGTTTCTCATAAAGGTTTATCAAAAGATGAGATTTTCTCAAAATTTTCTCATGAAAATTTAACTCCCCGACCATTTGCATATCTCAAAAATGCATTATATATCATTTGTTTATATCCAAGACTTCTCTCCCAAGAAAATAATATCCTAAGCATCAAGTTTGTTACAAAATTCCATCATGATTTGTAGAAAGGGACATTTAACAAAAAATGTTCAAAAGTTGTCAAGTGCCTCAAAAGGTGAATTATTGCAAAAATATGCACATCATTACTTCAATAGGGGGCACATTTTTCATCCTTGGCACATGTAGACCCTTTCCTTCATCATTTCATCTTTTCCCTTTCAAAAATTCCTCTTGTAAATTTTGATCTGAATTTCACATTTTTCACAAGCTCGAGCAAAAATCCACTTTGAAAGTGCCTTAGATTTACAAATTGAGATCTCAAATCGATTCCACTAAATTTTCAAACCAAAACGACATGAATTTGAAAAAATTTGATGAAGAATGATGCAAAAATCACATCTCCAAACATCTTGGAGCTCCAATGGTGGCCAAATTGATGAAATGCACAACTACCATTGATCTTGATCTTTCAACTTTTAATCTGAGCCCTCCACGTGCAGCAAACCTTCAAACAAGATTGGGGCCACTTTTACAACTTTTACTTAAAAATATGATTGAAATGGGATTTGGGGGCATTTTTATCATTTATAACTTTTGGAAAAATGGAAAATTTTGACATTTTTCTCCACCCCTCCACCCTTTGAAAATGGGCTTGACACGTGTCCCAATGTGGGTCCCAATGGAATCATGGCTCGATTATGCTATTTTACCTCTTTTTGGAAAAAAAAGAAAATTTTCCAAATTTTCCTGGATCCCCACCCTTCCACCTTTAGCTTCTGATGTGGGTTCCAGCGGACCCGTGCTCTCATTTTTTCACTTTATACTTTATTCCTCATAAATGAAAAATTTCCAATTTTCCCGCATCTCCACGTCCGACCTTGCCACATGTTCTTCAGTGATTCGTTGCGGGAACATGAATCTCTTTTATGATTTTAACTTATTTTTCCAAAAAAAAAAAACCTCAAAGTTCTTCGATGCTCCGTCTCCCCGCGCAGGTTTTAAATTAGTCTTTGGTGGGGTCGCGCTTATTTTTAAGGGTTAACTCTATTTTTCCAAAAAGGAAAAAATTTCATTCATTCTCCGGTGGACCGTGTTCCCACACAAGATTAAAATGTCATTTTTGTTAGGGCCGCACTTACTTTTATAACTTTAACCCTTTTTAGGAATAAGTTAAGAAATTTCAAAATCTCCAAGCGACCTGCTGATCCAAATTTGCTTTTTCAATATAGGCTTGAAATATTTTGTGGGGAACATATTTGTTTAGAAATCTAACTCCATTTTGCCAAAAAGCCACAATTTCCAACCTACTTCTGCACGCCCGCACCTCTTCCTTTGATCTCTTAAAAAGCATACTTGTCAAGGCCGTGCTTAAGTTTTTCACTTTATACATTTTCACAATAAAGCCAAAAATTTCACTTTCTTCCAGGCTACCCGTCGACCCACATTTGATCTTTTAAAAAAAATTTGACCAAGGCATAAACTCAATTTTAGTGGGCTTGCGGCCCTTTCAAATACTTTATCCTTTTTACCCAAAAAATGAAAAAACTTCAAATATCTCTGAATCTCTGCTTTTCCACTTTTCCATTTTTCAAAGTTGACCTAAGCATGATATTTTTCCCTGGTGGAAATGCATGCTTTTCCAAAGCTTTTTCTCCTTTAATGAAATAGGCAAAAAATTTCCAAGTCCTCTGCCATCCTCCCTTCCCACCTTTGATGCAAACATGACACGTGCCCATCATCCTCGTATTGGCAAGTCTGCACGTCGGTTTAAAACTTTAAAACTTTATAACATAAAGCCAAAAATATCCAATGTAATTCACCAATCCGCCATTCTATCTTTATCTATTCAAACCTGCCACATGTCCACTTAAGGCCCCAGAGAGCCAGGGCTAACCTTAAAACTTTATCTTTCTTCAAAAACAAAGCGATTTTTTTAAAGTAACCCGACAACTAAGCAATTCCATCCTTGATTCAAAAGATGCCACGTGTCCTCCCGTGGGCCTTAGGAATTATTTCTAACTTTAACTCTTTTTCCAAAATGCCCTAGAGCAAAAAAAAGACCCACTACTCCACAATTTCTCAACATGTGACACATGTACATTTTTGGGAAAAAAAAAAAGAAACTTTCTCCGCCACTTTGAACTTTTTTTATTCAAAACTTGGCAGGGCCATGGGGTGAGTTAAGAATTTTTGCCAAAGTTTCCAAAAATAATAATTTCACAAAAGCAATCCGCCACTCCTCATCCAATCAAAAAAGGCCATGTAAGCACTATTAGAACCAATCAGAATTAAGCGGAGCCATGGGACCCAAATTTCCCTTTCTCCAAAAAATCAAAAAGTGATAAGTTAAAACATTTACTCGCTATCCCATGACCAACCAAAAGTGAAAACCTATCTACCGAATGCTTGAGGAAGAATTTGTGAGCACAAGACACCCACAAACCGTCAAAAACATAGAAATTTACCATTCATGCCCAGAATCTGATTTTTTCGCTAAGGATGGCAAATTTTTCACATGAAACCAGGATCCAAGAAGATTTACGACCATGGATTTATATTTTCAAAGGCATATAAGTATAAATATATTATTTTAGAGAATCCACGATTAGAAAAATGGAAAAAAATGACAGAGCCTACGGATTTGAAAAATTTAGGGCAAAAACAAGGAAGACTTAGAGGTTTCTTCAAAATAGGGCATGAAAAATAGTTTTGCAACAATTCAAGGCATACAAATAGAGGTTAAAATTCACATCATCCATTTCAAGAGGTAAATTTTTTTAGAAAAATCAGATCAAAGGGAAAAACTAGGGAAAATGGTGCAAGATCAAAATGGGCACAAATAGAAAGAAGATGAGAGATTTGAAGAACATGTTTTTCAGGATAAGGGTGAATTGGTAGCAATGTCACATGAAGAACAAGAATTCACATCTTGGAAATTGAAAGGGAAATTCCCTTTGGTAG
Organism: Taxus wallichiana var. yunnanensis; assembly: GCA_018340775.1. Lineage (NCBI taxonomy): Eukaryota > Viridiplantae > Streptophyta > Pinopsida > Cupressales > Taxaceae > Taxus > Taxus wallichiana. The sequence continues at coordinate 725,244,743 of CM031244.1, forward strand.
AATAGGAATGCTCATTCCCAAAGAACTTTCAAAAACAGAGGAGAAATAGTAGGATAGACAGGCTCTATTTTTCTCTAGTGCGAACTCATTATTAGAGAGAAAGATGAGGAACTTAAATTCCTCAAACTCAAATTAGAACAGAAGGAAATACTCATTGAGAAACTAACTAATCATCTCAAAGACAGGATGAAAAAATTGAAAAATTTCAAATAGCAGATGATGGAAAAAGAGGAAGAATTTTAAATTTCTAGAATGCGAGTGTTATGTGAATAACATCGACACGAGACTAAATTAACTTATTGGCCAATCAAGTAGTTGTGGGATGATACAAGTAGGGAACTTAGTGAAATTAAAAAATCAAATGAGGACTTGAGACGCAAGATGAAAGAAGAAAAGAAAGAAATAAAGGAATGGAAAGAAAAATTTTACAAAGAAGAAGAAGACAAATTTAAATGTCTTGTAAAAATATAAATGGTTTGCATAATGAGTGAAAAATTACTCGGATGTAGGAGATCTTCTCCTACATACAAAATTTTTCCGAAGAATAATTCATTCGATGGCGTTTCCAAGAATTACATGTGGCCTTCCACATGAAATAAAATATGAATCTGAGTTCATGAAAACCTATTCCTCACCCAAAGTGCAGAGCAAAAATATTTTGTGTGAATTATATCTCTGCAATCTTATGCTAGAACAGAAAACAAGTTTCATGATCAATTTGTATGTGGGGGAAAGCTAGATTAATGCTTTTGTTTTTGTTCTTCAAAATCAGATTGCATGGAAAGAGAGGGATTATGAGCATCTATTAAAATCTAGTTCATCCGGGTCTATGCATGGGGGCTCACTATGGTAAACCATTTACTTTTGTTATACATTTTAGATCACATGCCTTTTGTTGGTATCCAAATTGATTCTCCCTTGGAAGATGAGCAACAACAAGATTTAACAAGAAGCTTAGAGACACAAAAATTAAATTATATCTCATTTTGCAGCTGGGAGGTGATACAACCGGATCTTTTTCACTCATATTGTTGGAGAAATGGATAGCACCTTCAAGAGGATTTGATCTATCCTCACTACTTTAGGTTTTTCCTTTCAGTCGGGGTGAGAAGAACCGTTTTGTAACCTCTCATTGATGAAAGGATATGAAGAGATCCTTCTTTGCACAATTTTAAAGAAAACCTTGAGAAAATATGATCGATGTGTACCATAATTTAACTCTCACAAGTTCTCACTTCTAAATAATGGAGATATTTTCTAAACAATGTTAATATTACTGAAGACAATATGGAATCCCGATTGCTTTTACATAATTTTACAAATGGAATTTGTTCTATTGTGGATATACAGGAAAAACATGGGTATTTCGGTAAGATTCATTATTTGAATATTTTTTGGTGGGAGATTAAGAAGGATAAACTTGAATTTGTTAGATCTTTGAGAGCCTTTACAATAATTGGAAAAATATTAGACAAAATGCTCCAAAATACCCCAAATATTCCTTCAACTAGAAGGTGTGCATAACCGGAGGCCTTGATTTACACGGTTTCACACAATCTTCAAGAATTTAACATGAAGGATCGAGTTAAAATACTCAATTAAACATTAAATATCCCTAGTTCATCATGCCTAAGATACACTCAAAGGCTTACAAACAATCTCTATCAACAAATGAGAGTAAATTGATTTTAAATTGTTTATTTCATTACTAGATGAAGGATTTTCTCATAATGAAATTTCAAATGCCACTAAACTATCAAACAGATGATATCTTATGTGATTCAAGAAGATTTTAATATAATAGTGCAATAGAACAAGAAAAACTATTTGCAGACATTCTGAAATAAAGATGACATAATTTTGCCCAAGATCAACACAGATTAATTTGAAATCTCTTAGATTCATCAACAGGGGAAAGTTTCTTGAACAATCTTAGAGCTTGTCAATGGTTGTACACTTGCAACCAACTTGACATGATAGAAATCTAAAACACAAGAAATTAAGCAGGTTTCTTAGATGGTCTCTCGGAAGATGGGATTTCTCAAATTTTCTCATAGAAATTAACCCATGACCATTAGCATGAGTAAAACATGCATTTTATAACAATAAATTTAAATCCAAGGATTTCCCTCCAAGAAAATAATTTTTGAAGCACCCTTGTTTATTACATTTTTTATCATGATTCCCAGAAAATGACATTTAACAGTATTTGCAACAAGAAGTTTCCAGGTTGTTCAAAAAGGTAAATCATTTCCAATATTTTCATCATTATTTTAACCGGGAGAACGTTTTTCATCCTTCATGCATGCAACATCTTTCTTCACATATTTCCTTTACAAATTGTGTGCATGTATACTTTTCTTAATGCTAAATCAAATGAAGCAAGAACTACCACCTAAAATAGTTCTACAATTTAGCTAAAACAAAGCATAAACACCATCAAGATAGAGAACTAAGCAAGATCTAAACTAACATTATAACTTTGAAAACATGAGATCAAAACTATGCATGTTATTTTAACATCTCTACTCTCCTAGATTACTAACAAAATGCATGGACCTATTTAGCTCCAATCGAAATCAACGATTTCTTTGTTTGATCCTTAAAGAATGCAAGAATAGGAAGCTTAGCTCTTAACAATGGTGACCTCTCAAGAAAAAAAAAGGCAAGCTCTTAGTATCTTTGCTATATGCTTTGCATTTTCTCTCTTAAGAAGTTTAGATGTAAGTAAAAAGGTAGGTGGAGGGCTCTTTATATAGCCCAAACGATAAAGGATTCAACACATTCTCGTGAATGTGGGATAAAGGTAAAACATGATTAGGAATGGATAAGGTTGGTTTATTAAAGGTAACCTTACTTTAGAAGGGTTTAATACATGTTTAGCAAGTCATGGGAGTTGGGGTATTTTAATTAATCAAAGGTGATTAATTAATAGGTAGGTGTAAGCTTATAGAAGCCATTTAGAAGAATATTAGTTTGATTCAGGCTATTAGAAATGGATTAAATCAATTTAATATCGATTTACTAGTTTAAATGAAGGGGAAGAATAATTAATTAATAATAATTAATTAATCAAGATAGAGGAAGTGATAATTAATGGAAGTTCATTAATTAGGTATTGTTTGATAGGCAATTTAATTAATTAGCTTATTGTAATTAATTAATGATGATATGAGGGAAAATGATTTCTTTTGACGATATGTTATCGATTTACGAGAAAGGAGATAATTAGCATAATTTAAGTATTTAAATTACTTGGGCATAATTATAGGTGTCTACATTTTCCCCTCTTTGGTCTGGCGTAAGTGATGTCACTTCAAAGATAGTAGATAGAGGAGATTTTTAAAGGGATAGAATAAAAATTAGTAGGAGGGAGAGATGCCCTCTCGAGTGTCGATGGGGTGATGAAAGAAGTCGATTGACAATCAAAAAGGTGAGATATAGGTAGAAGAAGGGGGATGAGAAAGGATGCCTCGATGAGAGGGAGAAATAGGGGTGAAAGGGAAGTGGTGTAGAAGAAATATGGATGAGGGGGAGAAGAGCTTAGCCTCTAGCCGCGTATTTGTTTGAAAAAATGTGGATGTCATCATATTGCCATAAGAACTACATCATCGGTCCTTATAAAAAATATAAGCATACGACAAAGGTAGAATGACATGAAAAGCCATAATATGAACAAATGTCCATTGCTGAAAATACCAACTCCATGCAACATACAAAAATGCAATGCAATACGAGAAGGAAACAAGCTCATCTAACAGGGAAAACAAGTACGAACGCACATATCCAACCCAACAACGGTCAAGACAGTTGTACAAATGTTTTGTTATTAGTGCTGGAGAGATCCACAAGTTCATGATTGACAACAAGGGTTAAAAATGATGCCCCAAGCAAGGATACATGCAAGGGGAAATGAAAATGGACATGGGGTCCATGAAAAGTATTTTTGCGCAATGAAACAACACCAGGAAACCAAAAGTGCCCCAGAGTACAGATGAAGCAAGCAGCTAGCTTTTGTGAATGGTTGTGAATCCGGTGATCCACGAGTCATATTAATTGGGGAAGATGTGAGACAAACCAATAGGATATGGAGAAAATACCATGCCATACACAAGTAAGTTACCATTTTGTAGGGTGTTTTACTTTTTAGGAACTTTTTGAAAATATTTGCCTTGTTTTTAGATTTTTTTATATAGTAAATGTTTGTATTGTTTTGGCTTTCTGAACCATGATAAACAATAGAAGAAAGGATAAGAACAAAAATAAGGGCCTAGGGGTGACAAAAAGTGCCCTCGGTGGAAGAAAAGAGAACCAAACGACAAGTAATGTCCTTGTTTAGTGGAAAAATTAAGAAAAAAAATAATTATTTAAAAATAATTATATACGAGGGTGTGAAGAAGAATAAAAATCGCCAGGGAGAAATAAAATTTTCTGGGGAGAAGAAAGGGGTATTGACAAAAATGCTTCAATACGGTGAAAAATAAGAGAAAATTAATTATTTAATTAAAAATAATTATTCCACAAAGGAATGAGAGGAGAAAACGATGAGCTAAACGGGTGTCCCGCCATCCGATCGGTGAAACACGGGTTGATATACCCCTGGGGGTAAAAACATCGAAATTAGTTCATTTTAACCGCTCGCTTTAGAAAACTTACCGTGAGGCTCGACACTCGGAGAGATGGTGATCGCACGTGATCATTTGAGGCGTGTTGATAGATTGTCAGATGATAGATCTCAGACAATATAAAATGTTGTTTTCAAGTGTTATTTTGATGTATATGAATGAGATGATATGATGATATTGGTGTGGGGGAATATATTTTTGATTATGCGCAACCCTCTTGCCCCCATTGATGATATGATATGTGATGATTAGCTTAGCATATATGCATGATGTAAAACTTAGAATTTTTTTTTATATATGATGTATAGATGATGTTAGATGTGATGATAGTGATGGTAATGTGATGATGAATGATAACAAAATAGAGCACATGCAAGAAACATATCCAAATGCTAAAAAGAACACCAAGAATTAATGCAATACGCCATGAATCACCATGCCTTATTAACAAGTAACAAAACACAACCAAATGCATTAAGAAAGAAATAAAGAATTAACACACTAGCATGTTGAAACCCACTACAATATGCACAAGCTAAGAATGAATCTATTCTAAGAAATAAAATATAAACTATGAAAAATTACACCCAAACAACAAACAAGTCAAAAGCAAGCACGTAAAACACTATACAAGCAACAAGAAAACCAAGAAAACAAGACAATGCAAGTAAATGTTTTTGTAAGATATGTTTTCATGCACCGATTTTCTTTTGTTTAGGTTTTTGTGAAACAATTGTCTATTGTTTTTGTGTTTTATCAAAACAATTTTCTATTGTTTTTGTTTTGCTCTCAAAACAATTTTCTATTGTTTTTGTGTTTTCTCTAACAATTTTCTATTGTTTTTGTGTTTTTCTCAAAACATTTTCGGTTTCCAAAGCTATGTGCAGTAACCAAGAAAGCATGGATGCCCCAAAGTTAGGTGGGGAATATACAAGGGTAAGAAGCCATGCACTTATGAACAAGAAGGTGAAGTCGTTGAGTTGACCCCAGCGTAAGATGGGAAATCACGAAAGACCAAATCCCTCACAAATGAATAAAAGAAGGAAAAGATGGATCAATGTTGGATAAGATGGTGTGCACAAGGAAACTCAAGGCAGAACCAGGTCCAGGCCAAAAACAACTACCCTTCTAATACAAAATGCTTGTGAACAATGAATCCTCCCAAGGTGCCAGAAACTAGTTTTCACCCAAGGACTTGTCCAAAGTGCCACAATTGTGTGGTTTTCACTAGTGGACAACCTTGTTTTCTCTTTTTTTTTTTTTTTTTTTGATGTTTTTGTATTTTTTTTTTTTTTGCCATGTTCAAGCATATAAATTCTTAATATGCATGGCATTAATTGCTCTCGAGCTCATCACCATTGGGTGAGCCAGCTTTGTATGCCTCGGTGTCATACTTGGCAACTATGACATAGGGTCCTAACCAAAGGTGGGTTCAACTTCCCTTTCTTTCTCGCTCTACTTTGGTGTTGAACTTGTTCTCCTTCATAACTAAATCACCCACCTCAAATTGGTGAGGGATGATTCTCTTGTTGTAGTTGCGGGAGATTTTGTGTTGATATACCTTCAGGTGATTATGAGCGTGAATGCGCCTCTCATCCAGGAGCTCTAACTTAGCCAATCTTTCCACTCGATAATCTTTATCCTTATCCAAATAGTCCCAAAGAGAAATTCGTAGGGGATGGGAGTTTGATCTCTAAAGGGATGATATATTTTTCTCGAACACTAGGAATATGGCGTCGCACCCGTAGGAGTGCGAATTGATGTTCGATAGGCCCGAGGGCTGGGGATTTGTAGGTGCTAGTTTAGACCGATTTTGCTAACCATCTTCTCCATTATCCTTACCAAAGTCTTGTTTGTTGCCTCAGCTTGTCCATTACCCTAAGGGTAATATGGCGTGGACCATTTCAATATGATTTAGAACCGTTGGCAAAGACCTTTCACAATTTTGTTCTTAAATGACTTCCCATTATCTGTGACAATGGCTGCAGGGATACCATATCGGTAAATAATGTGATTCATGATGAATTTAGAAATCTGTGCTCCTATGACATAGGTTAAATGGACAGCCTCCACCCATTTTGTAAAGTATTCTGTAGCTATGATGATATGTGTATGACCATCAGATGAGGTAGGAGTAATCTTCCCTATTAGATCAAGTCCCTACTTGGAGAATGGCCATGGGGTAGTGATTGGTCAGCAATGGTTGCGATGAAGCATGGATGAAATTTCCATACTTTTGGCAAAGAACACATTTTCTAACACAATTACAACAATCGGTTTCCATGGTGGGCCAATAGTAACCTACTCTTAACAGTTTCTTAGCCAAGACATTCCATTTGTATGTGCTCCGCATACTCCTTTGTGTACTTCTTTAATTACCCGGATTGACTCCGTCACATCCGAAAACGTAATGCATTCCCATCATAGCCATGATGATAAAGTGTACCTCCTAAAATGGTGTAATGGGCTATCCGGAAAATCAAGATTTGCTTTTCGAAATGGGAGATATTGGGAGGGAAAGTACTATCCTTAAGATAGGTGAAAATGGGTTCATACCACAAGGAAAAGGGACCCCCAACCTCACAAGCAAGGAAGGATTCTGGCACATCATACACGGGCTGGTGTAGATTTTTATGAAAAATGGCATATCATTATTCCTTAGTAGAATATGAAGCACAGATCCCACCATTGCCATGGCATCTCGCCAATCTCTTCTCGCACTCTTAGTATCTTCTCAAAGTTAATGCGCACAAAATACTCCTTCGAGTTTCCACCAACTTCTTGTAAGGTATGAGCTTGTCATCCTTAACTTTATACTCATCATTAACCTATTTGATGATATTTGTGAATCACCTACAACCTTAACAAGTTGAATATTCCACTTGATGGCTAGCTTCATCCCCGCAATGAGTGCTTCATATTCGAAATGTTGTTCAGGCAAGGGAAGGCCAGGTGAAAGCTTGCGGTGGTATAGGATCTCCCAAAGGAGTAATAAGGACCACTCCTACACCTGAACCATGAAACGTAAAATATCCATCAAAATGTATCTCGCCATATGATGATTCTTCAATGTAGAGAAAAGATGCATCTGGCAGATCTAGACTCAAAGGTTTTGTTCTTTGTAAAGGTGCCTCCACTATGTTCAGCAAGTACTTGTCCTTTAACTGATTTTTGATGGACAAATTCTATATCAAAATCACTAAGTAGAATGATCTAATTAGCCATTCTACCTGTGAGGGTGGGTTTGGAAACAAATACTTGAGTGGGTTGACCTTGGTCTTGGTAGTATTTAGCACGTAATGAAAAGTTTCGGAAAGGTAAAAACAACAGCCAAGAAAGCCTTTTCAATCTGAGGATAATTAAGTTCATAAGCAATGAGGGTGCGACTTAGATAGTACACTACTTTCTCTTCATGGCTAAGGTCGTATTGGGTGAGTAGTGCACCAATAACATATTGTGTAGCAGAAATATAGAGCAAAAGTGGTTCTCTTGGAGTGGGAGGCATGAGGATAGGTGGATTAGCCAGGTACTGTTTAAGAAAAGAAAAGGCTTGCTATTGCTCGGGTCCCTAGATGAAAGTGACGTCCTTCTTAAGCAAATGAGTGAATGAGTGACATTTATCTACAAGTTGGGAGATAAAGTGGTGAATGGCTTGAATTTTCCCTTGCAAGCTACGCAGTTGCTTGATATTCTCAAGTGGAGGCATTTCTGTGATGGCAGACACTTTAGCAGGGTCTACCTCAATACCTCATCTTAACACGATGAAGCGTAATAGTTTCCCGATAATAGCACACTCAAGGCACACTTCTTTGGATTCAACCTAAATTTTTATTCATACAGGCATTCAAAGATACGCCATAAAATGATAGGATGATCTTGTCTTGTTTTGGAATTTCCCAGGATGTCGCCTCTACATAGTCTTCCATGATGTCATGAATCATATCACGAAATATTACTGTCATGGCCCACTGATAAGTTGCTCCCGCATTCTTAAGGCCAAATGGCATCACCTGATAATAGAAAGTGCCCCAAGGAGTTGTGAAAGCTATTTTGTGTTGGTCCTCCTCAACGATTTTAATCTGATTATAACCCAAAAAGCCATCCATGAGCGATAGCATTTCATATCCTGTTGTTGAGTCAACAATCATATCAATGTTGGGTAATGAAAATTCATCTTTAGGGCAAGCCTTATTGATGTCTCTAAAATCCGTACAGATTCAGATACTAATAGGTTTCTTCTAGACAGGAAAAATGTTCGATATCCATTCAGAATAGTCAATTGGTCAGATGAATCCTACTATAAGAAACCTTTCCAACTCTTCCTTGACCAACAAGGCCACTCTTGGATGCATCTTTTGGAGTTTCTATTTGATAGTCTTAGTGTCTTCGCATGACAACTAGGTTGTGCACGACCAAAGTCGATCTAGGTCGGGTATGTCTTGGTACGACCATACAAACCCATCAATGAACTCTCGCAAAAACATAGTGAACGCCTTTTGTTCTCTAGCTGAGAGTGATGCTCCCAATTTTACTATCTTGGGATCTTCTTCAGTACCAATGTTGACATCAATGGTTTCTTTGACTAAAGTTTTTGATAAATCCTCCATACACGTAGGATCGGGAGGTAGGTTGAGATCTTCATCCAAGGATGTCTCTACAAGATTTTCATCCTTGGCATGGTCACTTTTTTTTTCCTTTGATTTTCTTATTTGTCATCATGCCCAAAGGCCTCAAAGAGGTTTTCACTGTGTGACTTAAATTTCAATTTTTGCAGAGGTTTTTTTTAGAACTCTTGCCCTCGCTTTTCTTTAAATTTTGTTGACCATGAAGTTCAGCCTCCTCACCGAAGTAGGCGCAGTGTGTCTAAGTTGATAAAGAAACCCTTCTTGTGATCTCCAATGGGAATCATATCCCTTATGCCCATGAACTCTGCAATAGCCTCGTTGTTCTCTCGAATAAATCTAGTGGCATGTGACGTTGTTGGTCCCCTTCAACAAGGGAAGGGTACACAAGGTCAAGGGTCGGGTTCGGTGAGGGTTATGGTGAGAACAACATTGTTCATGAAAAGGTTTTTGGAGGCCGATCCTCATATAGGACTACAATGGGAATCAGATCACTATCTAGGTACTTGAGCTATCCTCATGCTCTCGTAACAAGTCACATCTTGATCATTGGGGTGTGCTCCATAAGGGCAAATCCCAATGATATATTTCTGTTTTGAAATGTGGAAGAGGGACTAGTTCTCTTTGTCCTTGTTCATTCCTCCCACATCCTAGGCATTTGTAGCCCATGGAGTACATTATTCTACTAGATTTTTCATATTCTGGGGTTTGATAACAAGATGGCTGATTGTCCTCCGGGACCCAAGTAGTAGGTGGATCAAGCAATTTTTCCTCAGCTAACAAGCCTCTAGGTAGGAATGACCCAATAGTGTGTTCCTCTCTAGGTCTCCTAAGCGGTAGTTAGGTCGACCTCTAGTCTTGGGTGACAAGGAGAGGTTAGAAACCAAGAGCGCTTGTTGTACATTATACTCCCCACAACCATATTCCATAATTTTCATCTCCCATGAATCAAATGGAGATGTGGAAGTGGATGCCCCATGAGCACAAGACCTAAGAGAATCTAAATCTAGCTGAAATTTCATACCCTCAGATTGAAAAGGAATGGCCATATCCATGGAGGGACATGCGTATGTACCATTTCGTGCAAAGCTATTAAGAACTCTATAATGAGAAAAGGGCTCTGAGTCTCCTGGTATTGTTACCGTATGTCCCTCATGCTTCAGCTTGATGCATTGATGAAATGTTGATGGCATGGCCTGCATGGCATGGATCCATGGTCGGCCTAGAAGCATATTATATGGAAGTTCCAAGTCTAGGACGTGAAACTTTGTCTGATGGTGAGTGGGGCCCACCTCCATGGGAAACGAATGGTGCCTACTAACTCTCTTTCTACGTTTTCATATGTGGTGATAGTGATGATATGGGACTTAAGATCTGCCTCCATATGTCCTAATTGTTTGACTAATTTAAGCATGTAGATGTTCAATCTAGATCCGTTATCCATAAGCACCCGTTTGATTTTCCTACGGGTGACAACTACCTCAATGTATAAGGGAAGATTATGCTTAAGATTCTCAGTAGGGACCTCCCTATGGTTAAAAGTGAGATGCTCACTTGGTGCAATATTTGCCACCATGGCTTAAAGGTACATAGGATCGACTTCTAAAGGCACTCCTAACCCCTGAAGAGTTTGATACAAAATTTCCTTATGCACATTGGATATCTTGAGAAGATCTAAGATCAAGATCTTAGCAGGTGTCCTCTCAAGTTGTTCTAAAAGGTTATATTTATCAATTTATGGGGTCAACAGAGAGGGTTCTGGAATCACGAGGTAGGCACGCCTTGTTACTTGCGTGCAAAGGTCCTCCTTTCCTTGATATGGATGGTATTGACACGGTCGCAGGGGAGTGAATACATCGGATAAGCAAATCGTAATGATTGTTATCTCTTTTGGTATACAAGTAATTCACGGCTTTATAGGTTTGGGATGAGTCTCCCCGATCCGGCTTTGTCTTTTCCAACTTATCATGCTTAGGGAATGGTTCCTTATAAATCCCCATTTTCTCGTTAGGTGTTTACGTTTTGCCAGGGTTATCCACCTCTATCTCCCCATTATCAATGAGGTCCTGAATATAGTGGCAAAGCCGCAGACATTTATGTCTTATGACCTTTAACATGATGCATTTCATAGTATTCATGCTCCTTATACCATGAAGGTTTAGGAGCATTGTCATCAAACAGTTGCGTTGTAGGATAGGTCATCATGTGGGCCGCATCCAACTATTTTAGTATGACGGACAACGGTTCATTGAGGGAGGTGAATGTTCATCGCTTTGGTGGTGGTTGAATTGGGCCCTTGGTCAGTTTAAAAGGTTGAATGGTTTGGACCATTTGAGCATGTTTGGAATAAGTGATTTCGTCTCCCACCACATTTTGGTTTTTGTTAAAGATCTTCAACTTTTCAGTGGGTTTAACACTTTGGTTGTCTTTAGATTGGGTTTTAAGGATGCCTTTGGCAATGAGAGACTTTTCTATTTGAATCCCTTTCTTGATAACCTCCTCAAAGGTGTGGACACAATGCATTTGGAGGTGGAAAGATATATTTGGGTTGAGATTAGGCATGAAAATACTGACTAGCTACTTCTCAGGGAAAGTGCAAGGGAAGCGACTAGCTATCCCTCTCCATCGTTGGAGGAAGCTAGCAAAGGTCTCATTTGGGCATTGTTTTACACCGCACAAGTCTACCATGGTGATGTCACTCTCTATGTTATACGAGAAATGACACATGAATCTTTCTACCAATTCTGGCCAGGTGAAAATTGATCCTCGTGGTAAGTGCGTAAACCATTCCAATGCTTGACCTCCGAGACTCTTAGGAAAAAGTATGATGAGGTAATTATCACTATAAGACACCTCTTGACATGCCATGTAGAAATATTTAACATGATCCCTTAGGTCTCCCTTTCCTTTGTATTTTTCAAACTTTGGCATATCAAATTTCTTTAGAAAGGGTTGAAGGGTCATTGTCTTGTCAAAAGGATAGGGGCATAGTTCTTTGTATTGGTATTTCCTAATACTCCATATATTTCTTTCTTATATGCTCGCAAGCATTGCTTTCATAGATTTCACTTCTTGTGTGAGCAATTGTTCTCTAGTGGGAGAAGTGGGGACGTGTACACGATGATACCCCGTGTCTTCTTCCCCTTGGTATTCTCGATGGAGTTCATGAATCCTAAACTTAGGCCTTGACTTTTAAACATTCTTGTTTGTGTCTTTTGTACACTGGAAAGTAAGCAAAGCTAGTTGTCACTTAGGTTACTTATTTGTTGTTGGATTGTGACTTGATTTGTGTCTTCTTCTTCTAAAGGTTCTTTCTCTTCATATTGTGGAGGTTCTTCCCCGTCTCATGTTATATCTTGTTTCTTCATGGCACTTTGATGAGGGGGTATTCTATTCCTACCACTTTATCATTTTCTCGTAAGTAAGAAGTGGAAGCATGACCGCCTTTTAAAATATCTTCCATATTGATAAGGGGGTGTTCTTCCTTAGTAGTGCATTTGTAGGTAATATTGGTTCATTCTCGATGGGAAATTTGGCCCCTAATTCCACGACCCATGCCAAAACTCTATCTTTGTTTCTAAGGAGAATCTCATCTAGTAGAGTGGGGTCAAAATAAAAGTCTACGTGTGGTGATTCTAATTCATTTTCACTATGATCGACCATCTCTTCTGGTTTCCTTTTCTACGTAAAAACATTGGCCCTAAGTTGTGTCCAATGAAGGGGTTTGACCCTCTTCTATTAGAGGTCTCCCAAGTATGCACTTGTTCCTCATATGTTTGTTTCTTCAACCCTAGACGTGTTTTGGGAGCCATGTTTTTGTGATAGTTTCACTAGGGTAAGTTGTAGATATGTGCAAAGCTTAGTGACTACCCCTATGTGAAATGCAAAATGAAATTGCTAAGAGTATGAATATGTCAACAATGTGAGAATACCAATATGATAGAGTGATAAATCACCCGTGATACAAGTGTTTGGTATTAAAACTTGATCGACGGAAGTACTTCCTAGACTACGTTTCAAAAATTAGTTTGCATCGCAAGATGATCAACAAGATGTTTTCACTTATGCCAAGTTCAAGGAAATGTAAAAACATAAGTAAATACAAGAAGTAAATGTGATCTCCCAATCAAGATATACGATGAGCGAGCTCAAACTCGATTAAGACCTATATCTCAAAAAGTGCCAATTAGAATTCGCAAATGACACAACAATATCACCAAGATATGTTAACCCAATTTTATAGAAAGTGAAGTATTGATATCGAGGTGTTATTGATATAACACGCACAAATAGTAACACCTAACACTCTTTTAAATAAAGGTAATAATAGAACCGAACTAAAAACTCAAAGTATAGCTAGGAATAGTTAAAAATGTGTGTAGCATAACCATACAATATAGGTATTTATGTCGAGTTTACAAGAAACAAGACATAAATATCAAAATTGTAATGATACAAGACAAACAAGCTAACTCCTCTTATGGAAGTCCACCGTGATGAACCACGCCTAATTATAATGATGATCTTGGTGTGGGTATCAATATCACAATGGCTACCAAATGACGTGAAAATGTCTCCGCTCACTTTAGACGTTTAACTAACCACCGCAAACATGGACGGGCGTAAACAAACATAAACGTGAGAGAAACAACCGAATGGCAACACAAAGGTAATCACACCTCTTTTGATCAACAAAGTGTCAAAATAATATGAAGGAAATAAATCAAGAAATATGATGAAAAATGCTAGCCTCACTTCGGTATAGTTTTTCCTTGCCCTACGGCAAGTAAAAATAGGTGAAAGTAATACGTCACAAATTTCTCAAAAAGAAGGTTGACAACTCAACACTGTTTTAAAATGGTCAAAGTGCGCTCCCGGCCAAAGTATATTCTCCTAAGTGGTTCTCTCACCCTAGGTGTTACAAAGTTGCCATGAGCGAGTGTGATTTACCCAAGAATTTGCACACCGATTAGTTTGAGAGTATCTCAGCTTTACTTTCCCCCTTCAAGAACAATAGGCAACTAGTGCGTCTACGTGTACTATCACCTGGGTCGCCAATGGACAACCTATAACTTTATCTCACAAATGAATCACTAGTCAAGTAGGTAGTGTAGAGCACTTCCCGTTTCATCCACAAGGTTCCCTCTTACATGGACTACTTTGGGGTTTGTGGAACCATCCCCATTGTTGTAGCTTAAGGCGTTATGCTAAAGCAAAGGGGTTAGGTTCCATTGAGCGGAGAGGGATGTACCCTGTTCCGAAACCTACAATATAGTTTTTTGAATATGTTGTTCTTTTTATCTTGTTTAATTAGGTGTGGTTTGCTTGAACACCTTTTGGCAACTTGTATAACAACTATATTAGTAGTTTTTATTTCGTTTTGATTCCTCCTTACTTTGACAAGTGTTTTAGGTCCTACACTCAAGCGTTAGTAGTTCTCCAAGAAAATCACATTATTTAAAATAATATTAATATTTTCTTTCGATTCTCAAGATCATCCAAGGATGCAAGAGAAGAGCATACACAACAAATAATTCAACTAAAAGGTAAACAAAATATTTTTAATCAATGAACCATACAAAATTCTTGATAAATGTCCATTCCCTAAACCAAAAGCGAAAGATAAACTTTGCAATTTACTAAATGCTATAAAATGAAGACTAAATTTGTTTTTGATTATCAAGATCACCCTAAGGTACAAGAGAAGAGCATACACAAACTTTATCCCAACCATATAGAAATGGAAAACTTCAAATCAAATGACTATTAAAAATGCTTTGTAAAAGGTTCATTCCCTTAAACCAAAAGTGAAAGATGAATTTTCCAATTTACCAAATGTTATAAAATGAACACTACAGTTTCTTTTGATTCTTAAGATCACCCTAAGGTGCAAGAGAAGAGCATACATAGTTAATTCTAACTATATAGAAATGGAAAATTTCAAATCAAAGGACCATTGAAAAATGCTTTGTAAAGGTTCATTCCCTTAAGCAAAATGAATAATCAAATTTCCAAGTTTAATCCCAATGTTAAAAAGATATAGATCAAAGTTGTTTTTGATTCTAAAGATCACCAAAAGGTGAAAGAGAAGAGCATACACATTCTTTGGTCTAAATTTAGGAAGCATGGAAATACAACATTCATCAAAACATTAGACATGTTAGAAAATGACCATTTTTAAACTAACACAAAAACCTATAATTTTTGTAAGTATAAATCTTCAATTTATGTTTTCATTGCATATTTAACTTCAATACCTTTCCAACCCAAAAAAATGCATTCATTTCGAGTTCGGGAGAAAAATTTATGGCCTTCGGAAGATGGGTTACGCATATGCTCTTATGCTCACGGGTATGCACTTGACATGCACTCAAAAAATGTCAAAAAAATGTCTCTTAATCTGCAAAATGGGAAAAATTTCCAACCAAGATTCAATTTTGACAACTACCCATCACATCAATATATGAATAGAAGACTCAACGCTATTAAACATTAACATACATGCTCAAGAATTTAAAATTTTCAAGAAATTGACAAAACTAGCATGTAGAATGATGAAAAAGTAAGCTCTAAAAATGAAAACATGATAAAATCTTGAAATTTTCTTACCAAGATTAAATTTTGACAGCAACTCCCCACATTAATATGTAAATATAATACTCAACACTATCAAACACTAACCTACATGCTCAAGAATTTAAAATTTTCAAGAAATTGACAAAACTAGCATGTAGAATGCTGAAAAAGTAAGCTCTAAAAATGAAAACATGGAGAAATCTTGAAATTTTTCCATCAATTCAAAATTTGAAAGCACTTCACCTCCTTTATATCTACAAGGAAGACTCAACACATGCAAACTCAACAAAACAAGTTAAGAAAAACAAGTTAGATCAACATGTGTAAAAGATGGTTTGTAACCAAAAATGAAACTTAACTACAAAAACTTGAAATTAAGTGCAAAGGACAATGAAGTAAGTCCCACCGGGCATGCCAAATGTGTGCATGTCTACTTTTCTTAATGGTAAATGTAATGAAGCAAGAACTACCACCTAAAATAGTTCTACAATTTAGCTAAAACAAAGCATAAACACCATCAAGATAGAGAACTAAGCAAGATCTAAACTAACATTATAACTTTGAAAACATGAGATCAAAACTATGCATGTTATTTTAACATCTCTACTCTCCTAGATTACCAACAAAATGCATGGACCTATTTAGCTCCAATGGAAATCAACAATTGCTTTGTTTGATCCTTAAAGAATGCAAGAATAAGAAGCTTTAGCTCTTAACAATGGTGACCTCTCAAGAAAACAAAAGGCAAGCTCTTAGTCTTTTTGTTATATGCTTTGCATTTGCTCTCTTAAGAAGTTTAGGTGTAAGTAAAAGTTAGGTGGAGGGATCTTTATATAGCCCAAAGGATAAAGTATTCAACACATTCTCATGAATGTGGGATAAAGGTAAAACATGATTAGGAATGGATAAGGTTGCTTTATTAAAGGTAACCTTACTTTAGAAGGGTTTAATACATGTTTAGCAAGTCATGGGAGTTGGGGGTATTTTAATTAATCAAAGGTGATTAATTAATAGGTAGATGTAAGCTTATAGAAGCCATTTAGAAGAATATTAGTGCGATTCAGGATATTAGAAAGGGATTAAATCAATTTAATATCAATTTACAAGTTTACATGAAGGGGAAGACTAATTAATTAATAATAATTAATTAATCAAGATAGAGGAAGTGATAATTAACGAAAGGTCGTTAATTAGGTTGTATTTTTGATAGGCAACTTAATTAATTATCTTAGTGTAATTAATTAATGATGATATGAGGGAAAATGAGTGCTTTTGACGATATGTTGTTGATCTCGTGAGAAAGAGGATAATTAGCGCAATTTAAGTATTTAAATTGCTTTGACATAATTATAGGTGTCTCGCACAAATCACTCCTCTGGATCTAGCTCCTCCGGTAATTCACATTTTTTCAAGTGCCCAAGCGATTCCAACTTCAAAATATCAACCTTTACATTCCTTGGATTCACAAATTTAGGTCCACGCAATTCAATTGCACTTTGCAAATAAAAACAACAAGGAATTTCATCAAAAAATGATGAAAAATGATGCATATTCACATCTCCAAAAACTTAGAGCGTTAATGGTTGAAAAACCAGATGCAATGCACAACAATCACGTTGATTCTTCCCTTTTACAACTTTAAATTAGAGCCATCCACGTGGAAATATTTGAGTTGAAACGGGCCTAGGGGCACTTTTTTGCATTTTATAACTTATGGAAAAAATGCATAATTTTAACATTTTTCCCACCCCTCCGCCTTTGAAAAAGGGCTCGATACGTGGCTTAACTTGGGCCTCAACGAAGTCGCGGCTTAATTCTACAACTTTACCTCTTTTTACAAAAAGGAAAAATTTCCAAATTTTCCCTAGCGCTCCGCACTCCCACTTTTAGCTTTTGATGTGGGTCCTAGCGGAATCATGATTACCTGTTATACTTTATACTTCATTTCACAAAAACCAAAATCTCCAAATTTTCTCTCGATGGCCCGGACCTCCACTTTGACTTTTCAACTAGCTTTAATCGCTCTCTCTGGGGCTGCACTTAACTTTTATACTTTATTCATTTTTCATAATAAAGAAAAATGTTGCATAAACCTCTGGCATCCTGCCTTCCCGCCATTGAATTTTCAACATAACTCAACTAGGGCATTAATTGATCTTCAGTAGAATCGCGGCCCATTTCAAAACTTTAACTCCTTTTAACAAAAAGGAAAAACTTCAAACTACTCCGCCGATCCGCTTCCCCCTTTTGACTTTTCAAATTGCCACATGTCCTTCTCTGGTCCCCAACGGAGTTGCGATTCACTTTAAAATTTTACTCCTTTTACAAAAATAAAGCTAAAAATTCAAAGGAACCTAATGATCCTCCATTCCATTTTGATTTAGAAGCGGCCATGTGTCCTCTTGCGGGCCTTAGGCATTTATTTTTATTTTTACTCTTTTTTCAATAATGCCTTAAAGCACAAAAAGACCTACTTTCCCACAACTACTCAATTTACGACATGTGTACACCCTCAGGAAAAAAATAATAAATTTTCTTTGCCACTTCAATTTTGAACGGCCAATAAGAACTCGACGGAGCCATGAGACAAATTTAACCCTTTTGCAAATATAACCAAAAGTGACAAGTTCACCGAATAGATCTACCATGCCTCAGCCAATCAAAGGAGACCACGTATCCACAAATGCTAAGATATAATATGATAGGGAAAACACGCCTGTTAAATAGTAAAATGTAGGGGAACCACCATTTGCACCTGCACTGAAATTTTTCACCAAGGATGGAGAAATTACAAGTAATTCAAGGCCAAACATGATTCACGAACATAGAGAAGGATGTTCAATGGCATACAAATGTAGAATAAGATCTTCATGCATCCATTCGTAAGATATAGAATATTTCGATCACGCAAATTGAATTTTTTTGAGCAAATTAGGGCAAGATAATTTTGAGCACTAACACCTTTGATAAATGGTTCAAAACACATTATCTTGCCAGCTTACGTAAAATTATTGATTCCTTCACCTCTTATGAGGAGGAAAATTTTGAAGATATTTATGAGGGATATTTGAAAAGATGGGAGTTTATCACGATTGCATTGAGAAGAAGGGAAGTGATATCTCCCAAAAATTTAATGTGGAGTCTGGAAAGAGAAAAATATTTATGCATACTAATTCCTCAAATCAATGAAAAGCACATGGGAATATAAATGGGAATGAGAATGAGGACCCCTCTCCTTCTCACCCCCATGTCTCCATGGAAAAAAAAAAGCCTCAAGCTCCCAATCAATTTGAGGAATGACAGAGGAAAGTAGAAGTAGGATCAGGTTATAATACTTCTGAACTAAAACATTGGGATATTCAGTTTCAGCCATTCGACCTGAGTAGTCAATTGGAATGTAGAATCCAAAACCCAAGATTTGAAGAGTAAAGTTTGTAAAGGGACTTACAAACAAGTAATTATGGGGGAGATGATAAGGCCAAAATATGTCTCGCTAATGTGCAATAAATCATCTTATTTTACTCTCCTTTTTATCAGGTTTGACTACATTTTGTGACTTTTGTTTGATCTAATATAAGTTAGCATGTAATTTTCCATATTTTTTGAAAGTACTTCTAAATTTTAAAAACTCTATGATTCCTAACAAAGTGTGTGGAAATTCAGTTTTGCAATAAAATAGGCCGAATCACTCAAAGAATGAAGTATGAAGCGATCAACATGTTTTTGGGAGCAAAGTGGCTTCAATACGGATTAGTTTCAAACTTCCGGACTTAGTTCGAACTCCATCACACAGCTATTCGAGATCTATCACTTAGCTCAGAACATTCGGACTTAGTTCCAGGATCTTCGATGCTTAGTTCCGAACTCCAGACTTAGTTCCATAAATCTAGTACTTAGTTCCACAACCGATGTGTTTAGCTTCGGAACCTTCACGGTTAGATCTCGAATGGTCCCCTTCCCAAAACTTCTCCAAAGTTCCGGAATCAATGGGAATATGTTTATTCGATGACATCTCGATGATTAAACAATCAATGAGCCTTTCAATTAGGAGCATATCATAATATTTTTGATTCTTAATACTCAAAGATCCAAGGATAACTCATCATACGGTTGTACATCTAGCCAGTGTTCCAAATTCAACATCTATTTTGGGCACTATTCGGTTCCATCCGAATCCGTAGGAAAGCTATGGCCATAAATACATATTGGGATGAAATATATATACATATATACATACATATATATATATATATATATATATATATATACATACATACATACATACATGCAGCAGAGATATTTATTATATATAGATACACATGTACATATATATAGAGACAGATATATAGAGATATAGAGAGATATAGTAAGTTTTTGTAACACAAAACATTTCAGCAATAAAATGGCCATTTCATTCGAGAGAATATTAAGTTTTCAAATATTGATTCAAGGTGGAGCAAGGGCCCACTCCTCCAAGAACTAGGATCCTTATTTTATTGGTATTTATTTTTAAAGAAAATCATGTAGATCTATAGATGTTTTTAAATTCTTTAAGTTGAACTCTATCGTATACTTGTTCCTATGGTGTTGTAGACTAGATTATTATTTCCTTACAAACATTTTTACAACACTTTCAAACCGAGTGTTTATTTCTAGAAATCTATTTACTACAATTAGTGTTTATTTCCAAAAGTTTACTCCAACAATGAGTGTTTATTTTATCAAGTTTCTTGTAGCATAGATATAATAAGGCTTTGGCCATGGAACTCTAAAGACACTTTTAAAACCCCTAGAAAATAGAATAAGAACCTACATCAATTACTAAATGGATAGGATACTTCTCGTTGCATATATCTTCAAACACACCCTTGGTTTGAATATGATATCAACAAAGAGTTGATTAAATGAATGGAATAACAACACCCATCGGTAGGGTCTATACTTTGTTGCATTTTATATTACCTGTTGTGTGTTGTTTTGTAAAATGAACGAATGTATGTTTTTATTTTGGATTTGGGGTTGTATGACCTTAGAGATAGTGTGGGAAAAGGAAAATGGGTATTGTTGAGGAGGGATAAGAGTTTTGTATGTGTATTTTGAGGGAGTTTGGGTTGGGTGTCCCACCTTGTGAAGATAAAGGAGATTTCTTGCTTATCTTTGTATGTTCTACATGAGGGAGTGATAAGAGATTGAGGGAGGGATAAGATCCTTTTTGGGTGGATGGAGCTTTTGAAGGTTTCAAGGTGGAAACTTAACTCGTTGGGAGGTATAAGGGTTTTCCCATATTTCTCTTCTCCTTTGGCTTAGCTTGTAAGCCTATGTGTTGGAAAGTTGTGTATACATACTTGTATTGTTATTGTGCTTGTATGTGTTGCAAGTTTTGTTGGTATTAATGTATGTATTGTTGAATCCTTTTTAAAAGTTTCCATGGCTGTAAACATTCCATATTTCTCCTCTGTTGGGGCTCGGGAGACAATGAGAAGGTTGGGATATGAGTATTTTTATACTCCCTTCCTTGTTGTTGTGATTTGGTGATGAAGAAAAGTTGTGGACTTGCAATTAGTTCTTCGAATGAAGACTTATGTGTTTGAGGAAAAAAGAGAGGATATGGTTGTAAATTTTATCATGTTGTCTCCACCTTTGATTGGAGGGATTTTGTATACTTGTATTTTTAATTGAGTTTCTTGTAAATGGATTATAAAACCATATATTGTAATAGTTGAAAGAAGGAATTTTGTAACTTGTATTTTAGTGGAAATGTAATTCATTCAAATCTGGAATTAAATCTAAAAAGTTTGCATCTTGTTTTCATCTTGAAACTGGTTTTCTTGAAATTGGAAATACTTGAAAACATATGCTTGTAATTTTGTCATTATCGTTCATAAAAGAAAAGGAAATTATACAAGTAGTTGATGGTTAAATTTATTCCTTTCATTTTAAATAGATGCATTGTGGCGAAATGTTTCCTTGTCGAATTTTAAACAATATTATAAAAGAAAATGTGTATATTTAGTTCTCTTAATCAAGAAAGATGTTGTTTGATTTCCTTGTGTATTGTTTTAAGAAACAATAAGTTAGAGCTTTGTTTGTATATATATATATATATATATATATATATATATATATTCATTTATATAAACATTATATTTTTATAAAACATTATATTTTCACATCGATCAACAATGATTGGTCAATCAAGGCGTCGACAACTTTGAAACCGACATCGCTTAATGAAACTGTTACAGTTTCATGTTTTTGAATTCTAAATTTAGTTACATTAATGATACTTCAAAAACATAAAGAAATGAGACTGTAGATTCTGTGACATTGGATATATATATATATATATGAATATTTATAGGTATGTATACATATATATATTCATATATATATATATACATACCTATATATATTCATATATATATATATATATATATATATATATATATATACATACATACATACATACATACATATATATATATATATATATATATATATATACATACACACACACACACACACACACACACACACACATATATATATAAGGCACCCGATTTACGTAAACCGGTGTCGGTAGTGGAACCAAAGTCGGTAGTGGAAAAGAACTACCACCAGCTAAATGAGAGACACTAGTCACCACATGTGCATGAACATTTGTTGAAAAAAAATGTGATTTTCAATCCAAACCAGTATCTTGAATGAATATTAATAAACAGAATGGAGAGCTAGCATATATATGTAAGTACATCCACACTCTAGATAAACCAAAATAGATTCACCCAATTGATTAAACTCAAGGAAAATTTGAGAAAACAAATACCCACAACCAGATTATGTTTGGATATTTTCAACAAAAAGAAAGAGATAACTACACACTACAACCCTTGAACAAGTAATAAAATGAAGATAAAAATGGAGGAAGATTTTCCTCCCATTTACAAATCTTGAACCAAAAGAAAACCTCCATGGTTTCCCCTCAAATTTTTCATGGCCTCCACCTCCTTCAACCTGCAAAACTCAAATGAACAAATGAAGAGATTAGGGAAAAGAAAAAAATAAAAAGGAAACATAAGGATATTTAGGGATTTTAGGGAAAACCTAAAATCTAAGGGCCCATATTTATCTAATCATAGGGTAGAGCTTTAATCCTACACGCTTTTATGTTGTAGGAGTTTTATGGGAATGGGTATTTAAAATTAAGTGAATGGGGCCACCTAATGTATTTAGCTATTGGGGCCACTTAGTGGGTTAGAATAAGTTGCACCCTTTTAATTATGGATTAATAAATAAATAAAAGGACAATTGACTATGGATTAAATAATAAATATATTGTGTGTGGGTGTTTTAGATAATGTTCTAAAAGGATTAAATTAATTAAATTTAAAATGTATAATTAAATAACTAAATGATGGGCATGGATGTTAAGTTAATATGGGAAATAAATTTAAACCAACTTAGAAGATGATTCTTTTATCCACTTAATAGGAATTTAAATGGGTAAACTAACAAGATTAAGTTAGCCATTATTTTAAATAAATAATAATAAAAACCTTAGAGGAGGATTATATTAGGAAATGGATTTTTGAAATAAATAGTAATAATTAATTAATTAATTTGGTTCCGACTACTATATGGATGTGTTGAAATTATTAAATAGAAATTAATTGATTACGTGAACTAATGTTTATTACCTTGTAACATTTTAAAAAAAACATAGCAACTTTCCTAAGTAATTTAATGAGGATTGATATTTTTTTGGTGTATCACATTTTTGGGTGTTACAATTGGTATTAGATTCGTGGGTTCAACACTTGGACCCTAGTCGAATATGAAATAGAACAATAAATTTAGTGCAATTCTAAAATTAGGACACATAATATTGTGGATAACTTAAAACATAGAAACTTAGTAAACTAAAACAAACCTAGATGATGATGAAATAACTCTCACCTTGGTTTGTGTAAGAGGAGTAGACACCGAGATGATGGGTTCTTGTACATTGAGTTAGAGGTACCATCCCCAAATTAGGTAGTCCTTTCTATATTACCACATATTTTATAAACCTTACATGAGGTCAATGCCTCTATACTTGGAGGTTTTGTTGGGGATGACCTAGCTTGTGGGATAGAGAGTCGTCAAAAGAGGCTAAGGACCATCCACGACATAGTGAGGGGCATACTATGGAGAAATCCCATGTGGAGATATCTAGACAAGACTTACCACCGAGAGAACATAGATGTAGGGTTACAAGGTTAAGAGGGAGATCTAGAAGCCCTAGACAAAGAGATGGCCATGAAGAGAGACCCAAAGGCAAAATAATGACAGGGGTTGAACATATCGATAGATTTTGAAGCTTCATCTGTCTCACTTCATTAGATGTATGTAAGGATTCTAGGCCGAGGATTGGTTAGTTAACTTGAGCATATGATTCAAGCTATATGTCATGCTCTCAAGCAACATGAAGGCTCATATCCCGATACATCTTGTGAGGGATGAGCAACGCATTTGGTGGAGGATAGAGGAGTGGAAGCTCCACGTGGATTCCAAGATCTGTGACATGAGAGCTCTTTGAGGAATGATGAAAGAGAAGATACTTATCTAGATGGTTCATTCAAAGAGTATTGATGAGTTCCAAGATCTGCGACATATATCTATGACCGTGGTTGAGTACAAGATTCAATTTTTGGACTTGCTTCAATACATCAACTACATGTAGGATGACAAGGTCAGGATTCACATGCTCATGAGGGGCCTAAATTTAGATCTTGGAGGGGCGGTGCATATGCATTATCCATAGAATTTAACCGAGGCCGTTGATAAGGTCTATATTTCATAGGAGAATAGGGGGAAGACACAACAGGCTATAGATAGAGTGATAATCATCATTCAATAGATGTAGGACAATCGATCAAGAGGGATAGCCATTCCTCTTCATGGCAAAAATGGATCATCCACATAGTCTTCCTTCAGGCCACCACAAAAACCACAATACTAGACCCATCCACAATTTGGGACTCCATAGAGATATGATGGACAGAGAGGGTGGAGTATGGGGCCTCCTCATAAAGGTGCCATCAAGACATAGGAACCACCTAGAGCTAATTCAGCTGGAGCTCATCCACAGTTGCCACAACAGTCTACAGTAGGATCATCGGGGTCCATAACATAGACAACTAGAGCACTTGGGGGAGCTTCTTTTTAGAGGGAGCACGTAGTTATGGATGCATTGTACATGGACACTATTAGATATATTGTTTACGAGAACCCTAATAACAAGCATAAGGGCCTTGGTTTTGAGCCTATATTTGCTCACATGGCACGAGTCACATGATTTATGCTATGGTTGAGAACCACCAAGAAGAGCATCATGGCAATATGATTGAGACCATACGTATCATTGGTGGTATTTCTATCTCTATATTATTTCATTCGGATTTTCTCGATTCTTTCATTTTCCATCATTAATAGAGCGATGCGAGTTATTGGAAGTTAGGTAGGGTCATAGTTGGGATGTAGAGATGGCTTCCCACGAGTCAAGCTCATTGTGGAATCCTTAGTCAAGTAGTGTGTAGTAGAAATAGGACCCTTCACCACGACCTTGGATATTTGCATCCTTCCCTTGGGATCTTATGGGATTATTTTGGGTATGGATAGGCTATCTACACATAGGGATAGAGTGCACAAGAAAAGCAAGGTGATATCTTGTGTAGATGATTTGGGAGTTGAGTCAAATATAGTTGAAGTTAGGAGGCCCATTTCCATTCGCATTATATTTGTTATGGAGGTTAAGTGGTGTGTGCAGCAAGGATGTCATTTGTATGCTATTACATCGGTAACATGTCATAGGATGAGACTAATGGTCCTTCTCTTGATGACCATCACATTTTAAGGGATTTTTTAGATGTGGTTCCTAGTGAGTTACCTTTCCTACCTCCCCATGTTAGATGTATTTTCATACATATTTGTTTCTTGGAGTAGATCCTATCTCACGCGCGCCATATATGATTACTACCCTTGAGATTTGTGAGCTCAAGTTAAAGCTAGATGGCCTTATTGAGAAGGACCTAATCCATCCTAGTGTATCTCCTCGGGAGCACTTATGATTTTTATGAACAACTATGGACCCTGCGATTGTGTATTGATTACGAGAAAATGAAAAAATTAACATCCAAGAATCCTAATCCCCTTCTATGCATTGATGATTTATATAATTAGATTAAGGGGGATACTATGTTTTATAAAATATATCTTGAGTCAGGGTACCATCAGTTGAGGATTATGGAGGAATATATTCATAAGATAGCCTTCCGAATGAGATGTGGCGACTATGAGTTCACATTTGTGCCATTTAGTCCGACAAATGCCCCGCAGTGTTCATGAGTTTGATGAATGGGGTATTCGGGACATGTTTATACATATTCATGATCACATTTCTAGATGACATATGGATTTATTCACACACACATGAGGACTACGAGGAGCACCTTTGACAAGTTTTATAGTGTCTTCTAGAGTAGAAGGTTAATGGGAACTTGAAGAAGTGTGAATTATTTCGAAAGAGGTTCAATATCTAGGAAACATTATTTCTGGGGAAAGTATCACAATTGATGCTTCCAAGATTAGAGCTATCATTGATTATCCAAAGTAGTGACCGGTGTGACCAAGGTATACAACTTCATGAGATTAGCATGTTATTAGAGGTGATTTTTATAGGACTTATCATGTATTACTCATCCCATCACTTCCCTGCAATGGAAAGGGAAGATGTTTATATGGTCAGACATTTTTATAAGGCATTTAGGACTTTGAAGGAATACTGTTTTCCAAAATTTTCCCCCAGAGTAAATTTTGATAACATGCATTAAATTCTCAAGTCCTGTGCAATTATATTGATTTAGGGCAAAAGTCACATTTCTAGGGTCCCCTCATTTTTTCTAACTCCCCTGTCCAAGTAGGAGAGAGTTTTGGGTCGCAAAGCTCGCCAAAATTGCTTTGTGAAGCTTGTGTGTTGCAAGCCCTTGTAATGGACTCCTTGCATGGTGATCCAGGCCCTTATCTTGTAATAGACTGAACTGTGCATATCATGAAGCAATAAAATATCAGTTTGTGGATGTATCTTCCCCTGCTGTGTTTTCTTGCATTCTTCTTGCCCCTTTAATCTTTCTACAAGAATATTGTGTCTATTATTATGTTCTTGCAGGGATCCATTATCATTGTGTATGCTTGGAATATTGTTGTGAATGCATTTTGCTAGATTATGGAGAACTGTCATCACCTCTTCTAGTGTGTACTTTGCTTCTGTATTTCACACATTTGGAGACTACTCTCACACCCTCCTTTTCTGGTGTATCACCGCTTTAGTGTAGGATTTCATTTTATGCATTCTCTCTCCCTGGTCCCTTGGAAATTTAGATTAGAACAGTTAGCTTATCCTGCATTAGAGTAGATTGTGGCAGGTAGTTTAGGAGCAAGAACCAGCTTTCTCTGGAGGTCTATCTCAAGTAGCAAGTCCCACAACTTGGAGATAGTACCCATGTTATCCAATCACACCGTGAGTTCAAGTATATGCACTTGTATAAACACAAGGGTGCTTTGTGATTCGGTGATAACAGTTCTGGCACACCCGGTGGGAGCTTAGAGGTCTTTAATTTCATTGCAACAAGATTGATGTGCACTTGTTGTAAGTTCCAGCTTTGAAGGAGCTTTAAAATTACACATCTGGTGACTCCAAAAGAGGCATAATCCACTGGTTTCAGCAGTCCAAGCCTAGCAAATTTATGAGAAGAATACAGACCAGGTCAAGAACTAGGGAGGAAGGATTGTTTGTTTATCTACACCTATCTCCAGGTAGAGAAAGAAGGGGAAGAAGAGCTCAAAGATCTGCGTCTCCACCTAATAGAACTTTGTCTACACCTCCACCTGGTAGACCTTTTCTCACATCAACAAGGGTTCTCAGGCCAATCAGAATGGCACAACCACTAAATCCCTTTGTCAATTTCACTGGCAGCAGCCCACTTGCCCTCAATGCACAGAATCCAGTTCCAATTGCAGCATTGAAGAACATTCCATTTTTCACTGGAGAAAATCATACCACTCCTGGTGATCATGTCAAAGACATTGCTAATGTCTGTGCAATCCATGAGATAAATGAAATGGATGTGGCTGTCAAATTGCTGGCATCTTCATTCAAAGGGAAGGCATTGCAATGGTTTAGGAGCCTTACAGCCGGTTCTATCACAAATTGGAATCAGTTGTGCATAGTTCTCCATGAACAGTTTGGGGAAAAGGGAGACAATTTGTCTCTACTAGAACAATTGACAACTATCAAGAGAGCCCCCAACGAGCAGCTGACTGACTTCAACTTCAGATTTCAAAGGTCTTGGGATAGGATTCCAGTGGCAGTCAGGCCAACAGCAGAAGGTGCTTTTCTATATTACCTTAAAGCTTTGAATTCCGATATTTCTATGTTAATTCAATCTATGGGAGGCACAACCTTACCTGCTGCTTATAGCATTGCCATTAGGGCTGAAAACTGTCTTATTCAAGCTGGTAAGCTAGCTCCTAGGCCTCCCATGCCCTTGTATCTAAACTTAGAAAATCCAAGCACTAGTCAAGCACCCACTTTGGCTCCTATTCCCACCCCTAGAAATCAAAGCTCAAATGAGACTTCTACTTCATCCTCTAGTGCTTCAAACAAACTCCAAGAGGTCATGAAACAATTGCAAAATTTGGGAAATGAGCTGGTTACTATAAAAATATAGCAAGCTCAAAGTGCTAGACCGTATCAGCCTCAAGCTCAGCCTAACAGGCAGCCATATCAACCTCAAAGACCACCCAATCCAGCTGCAAATCAGAGTCAAGCAAGGCCTCCTACCAACAGACCATTTCAGCCCTATAACCCCAATGTTGTATCTGCTTCTAAAGCATTAGTGCCAGTCCAAAATAACATGGCCCAAGAATATGATTGGTGTTTCCCGTGTAGTCGACCACATAACCAATCAATGTGCTTTAATGGTGCACTCAATCAGACTCTTATGGTGAAAACCATCGGTGGGTCGCAAGAGTCTAGCCACGAAGAAGATCAGCAGCAAGGAGCACCTCAGCAAGGAACATCTCCAAACGAAACTACTCTTGTCAATTGGCAGGCTGAAGATTTCTGTGGTATGAATCAAATACCCTCTCAAAGTGTTGCAGCCAACACAAGGTCAAAGAGGAGAAATTTGGGTGAAGAACAGCCATTGGCTTCGAGTAATCCACAACCTTCTACCACTCCACAAGCCGCTGGAAAACAAACTGTAGATCCAAACATGCAAGGAGCATCCAAACCAGCTCCTAGGCCAACTCAAATGCCAGTTGCTGCTGCCCATGTGCAAGGAATGAATGTGCAGACTAAGGGACAGCAGAGGGATGCTTCATCCCCATTCAACATCATTGATCAGATGAAGAAGACAAATGTAAACATATCAATGTGGGAATCACTATCCATCCCAGGCCAAAGAGATTTGCTACAAGCTACCATGAAAGACTGGTCAACTTCAAATCAACAGGTCCAAATGCAAGAGAAGGTACTCACAAATGCTGCCCAGCCTGAAGGAAATCATGGAGGACAGCAAGGTAAAATGTTGAAGCCCCCTCCATTTTATGTTTCATTGATCATAGGAGATAGGTTGGTACATAATTGCATGATTGACTCTGGGGCCAGTAGTTCAGTAATGCCCAAGCAAATAGCTGATCAGCTAGGACTCCAATATGAAGTCATCTCCAAGGGTGTAGTGCAATTAGACGGGACAGCAGTGACAACGGTTGGAGTAATCAAAGGATTGAGCCTCACACTGCACGCATGTCCCAACGTAACAGTGTTACAAGATGTGTCAGTCATAGACCTACCACCACTCTTTGCATTGTGCTTGTCAAGAGACTTCACTGCTAAAATTGGAGGCTATCTTTTGGTGGATTGGTCACACATGTTGTTCAGAACAAGATATGGAACCAAAGCCACAATTAGGTCTGAACCTATTGCGAACTTTCACATTGAGCCTTACACTCCAAGCCAAATCAATACCAACTGTTCAGCGTTTGATCAAGAAGATTATCCAAGCACTGATGAAGCTGACACCAAGGTTGGAAGCATCCCAGATTTGACTCTTGATGAATGGGCAAGCAAGGTGCATGCTTTTGATCCTTACCAAGAAATAGAAGAATCCGAGCTAGGAGTTTATTGTTTACATGAAGAGAATCAACCTCTCCCCAACATCACCAAGCCAGATCATAAGGATAAGACTTAAGTATGGCAATTGTTCTTTGATGGGTCAAGGAGTAGACAAGGTGCAGGAGGAGGAGCTATGCTCATTTCACCGCAAAGTATAAGGTATTACTCAGCCTTCCGTTTCTAGTTTTCCTATTCAAACAACACAGCTGAGTATGAAGGCTTAATTCATGGATTGCATTGGGCAAGGAAGAAAGGCATCAAGAATTTACAAGTATTTGGTGATAGTGAGCTGATCGTAAACCAAGTCAAAGGAAAAAATGTTGCCAAAAATGATCTGTTGAAGAACTACAAAAATCGGGTATGGGATCTTATTGAAGATTTTGAAGCTTTTAGCATCAATTCCATCCCAAGAAAAATAATGAAGCAGCTGACAGGTTGGCAGCAATTGGGGCTGCGTTTGATATTGTAGAAAGTATCAAAAGTGAGAAAACTCAGCCTCATATCAAAGTGGTTATGAGACCAGCTGTTCCAGATAACAACACAAGTTGGCAAGTCTTTGAGAATGATCAGCAGATTGTTAATTTCCTGCAATAAGAAGCTAAGTTCTCCATGAGAAATCAAGACAAGCTGGAGCAGAAGTATGGTGACCAAGTGGTGCAACTGAGGACTAACAAATTGCCAAAAGGCCTCATAACCTTAGAGTCAATCTTCAACCCAAATGATCAGTTCCGGAAGGAGAAGGCGAACATTCAAGTACAGGGTGAAGATTCAGAACCTATCTTAGTAGATGAAGGCAAGACATTGCAAATTGGCAAAGTAAGTACTCCACAAGAGAAATCTGATTTTGTTCAGCTTTGTCAAGAGTTCCCAGATGTCTTTGCTTGGACTTACAAAGATTTAAGAGGTTTCAACCCAAAGTTGGCACAACATACTATTGAGTTGGATCTAGAATCCAAGCCCATCAGGCAAAAGCAAAGGCCAGTGAATCCCCATATTGAACCTCTCATGAGAAAAGAGTTAGGCAAGCTCATTGAGGCCAGTATCATCTTCCCCATCAAACACTCAAGTTGGGTTGCAAACTTGGTGCCGGTAAGAAAGAGAAATGGAGAAATAAGATTGTGTGTGGACTTTCGCGATCTAAATAGAGCATCACTCAAAGATCATTATCCGCTTCCATCAATGGAGCAAATATTACAGGTTGTAGCTGGTTCGGAAAGGTTTTCATTGCTAGATGGATATTCAGGCTATAATCAGATAATGGTGAAAGAAGAAGATCAATTCAAAATGGCCTTCACTACAAAATGGGGCACATATGCTTACAAGAAGATGCCATTTGGACTGTCAAATGCCGGAGCAACATTTCAGGGAGCTATGGATATGGTGTTCAAAGGCTTGATCAACAAGATAGTGTTAGTATACCTTGATGATATCACTATCTTCTCAAAGAATGCGATGAGACGATCTCTTTCACCTCATGAAAGTGTTTCGAGAGGTGTAGAAGGTTCGGAGTGTCATTGAATCCAAAGAAGTGTGTATTCTTAGCACACGAAGGAAAACTGTTGGGCCACATTGTCTCTAGGGAAGGGCTAACAATTGATCCTGAAAGGGTTGAAGCCATCCGAACGCTTCCATTGCCACACCATAAGAAATCTCTCCAAAGCTTCTTAGGAAGGATAAAATTTGTCTGCAGATTTGTGCCTAATTTTTCCACTCTTGTGAAGCCTCTAACTATGATGTTGAAGAAGAGTCTTGCATTCAAATGGACAACAAAAGGCAAAGAGAGTTTTGAAAACATCAAGCATGCAATATCACAAGCTCCAACTCTTATCAACCCAGATTTCTTAAAGGACTTCATGTTGTATGCATTTGGGGGATCAGATACAATCTCAGCTATCTTGACACAGTTGAATAGAGAAGGTTTAGAAAAACCCATAGCATTCTTCAGTCAAACCTTGGAAGATTATGAAATAAAATATTCTTTCATCGAAAAGCATGTCCTTGCCGTCATCAGAAGTTTGAAGAAGTTCAGACACTTGGTCTCAAACAATAAGATTCAACTGCTGGTGTCTCATGTTGGTGTCAAGGACTTTCTCCTAAACAAGGATTTAAAGGAGAAGAGAGAAGGATGAATCACTCGGGTGATGGAATATGATATTGAAATCAAAGTGACCAAGCTAGTTCGTGGCAAAGGCTTGTGTGAGCAGCTCACTTCCAAACAACCAGATGGGTCAAAAGGAGAAGAAGATGTTGTCCTACTGCTACAGAACGATCAAGACTAACCAGCTGATGATGCACTCATCCCATGTTGGACTCAAGACCTTGTGCATTACCTCCAAACAGGCTTGTGCCCTCCAAAAGTGAGCAAGGAAAAGAGGAGATACTTTAGGTTACAAGCTATCCCGTATGTACTCATTAATGGTATCTTGTTCAAGAAAGACATCCATGGTGTTCTATTGAGATGCATTGGAACAGGTCAAGTTGAGAAGATCTTACACGAATTCCATGACGGGGAAGCAGGAGGCCACTTTGCTCCGCGAGTGACAGCTCTCAAAATCATGAAAGCTGGTTACTATTGGCCTACTGTGTTCAATGATTGCTACTCATGGGTCAAGAAATGCAGGAAATGTGCATTCTTCGTAGGAAAAGAAAGGTTAGCAGTGCTGCCCCTTCATCCAATTTCAGTAAATCAGCCATTCATGCAATGGGGATTGGACTTCATTGGGGTTATCAATCCCAATTCAAGTCAAGGCCACAAGTGGATACTAACAGCAACAAACTATTTCACCAAGTGGATCGAAGCAGTGGCACACAAGGAGGAAAATGAATCTAATATCTTAGATTTATATGAAGGGATAGTCACGAGGTTTGGTGCCCCTGCCACTATCATATGAGAAAATGCATTGGCATTTCTTGGCACAAAGATCACTAAATGGGCTGTCAAGAATTATGTGTATCTCAGCACTTCATCGAACTATTACCCTCAGGGTAATGGTCAAGCTGAGTCTACAAACAAGAATCTACTAAGAATCATCAGAAGGACTCTGGATGAAAATCAAAGGACTTGGCACTCAAAGCTCAAATCAGCTCTATGGGCTGATAGGATCACACCCAAGAGGTCTACAGGAAGCTCTCCATACAAGCTTGTGTATGGGAAAGAAGCAGTTCTATCTATATCACTCGAGTTGCCAGCGTTGGAGCTCATGAAACAGTTGGAACTAGCTGAGTTTGAACCTATGGAAATCAGGTATGCAAATCTGATGGAATTAGAAGAGAAAAGAGAGCACGCAATGCAGACCATAGAAAAAGATAAAGCATTGGTCAAAAAGAGTTTTGACAAGAAAGCTAAGGCCAGGATGTTGCAAACTGGAGATTTGGTACTGAAGTGGGATGCTGATCATGCAAAACCAAGAAAGCACTCCA
This sequence comes from Taxus wallichiana var. yunnanensis, assembly GCA_018340775.1. Taxonomy (NCBI): domain Eukaryota; kingdom Viridiplantae; phylum Streptophyta; class Pinopsida; order Cupressales; family Taxaceae; genus Taxus; species Taxus wallichiana. The sequence continues at coordinate 725,278,201 of CM031244.1, forward strand.
AATTTGATGCCATCTCGAGTGGCCCATACATGATCATTGAATGCAAAGGTAGTAATGCTTTCCGACTGGCTAAGTTGGATGGTGAAGAATTGCAGATTCTAGTCAATGGGATCTATCTCAAATGTTGCTACTAGAAAGATATATTTTCACCCTTGTAAATATTAATTTAGAATTTCCATTCCTCTAAGTGCTTATGCACATTGTACTTTATCGACACTAAAATCTTCCTTCGTAATTTCTATTTCATTAATGTATGATGTTGTTAAGTATAATTAGTAGTAGTGTCGATAGAAGATAATGGCGCCGTTAGTGCGGTGCCGCCAATAATGTGGAGTACGGTAATACCAAAAATACAATAGGAATGTTGTAAAAAGTAAATATTTGTCGTAAGTGGTCCAAAGAATGTTAAAATGTCAAAGTTTGGGTAATTAGAGAAGTAGGGTCTACGTGATTAGGAATTAGAAATATTATATTGGTAATAAGGACAAGGAGTGAGGTCATAAATATTTTGTGTATTTTAGTTGTAAAAAGTCTAAAAATGTGGAACCCATGTAAAATGATAAGGTTTATCTTATCTTAGAAGATAAGCTTACGTGTACGAGATAAGAGTTAAGGTATGGAATATGATTCGTCGGAGTGGATTTCTTTTCCTATCTTAGAGATAAGATGGATAAGCCTGGAAGTTCTATAAATAGAGAGGCTACCCTCCTCATTTAGCATAGAAGGAAGTAGTGAGAAATATTGTAGGAAGTGTGTGAAGGAAGCCATTATTTTAAAGGTGTGTTGATTTAAGCCATTAAGAGGTGTAATTGTAAATTTTCTCCCATAGTCTTGGTGAAAGGCAAGTGAAGTGAATAACACTTGAAGTACCTCATGGGTGAGATTATAACGCTTTCATGTTAATATTATAATTTATTTTGATATTTCAGATTTGTCATCATTCGTCTTATCATAGTCGATGGTATTCTTGTGTTATGTTGTTGTTTTATTTCCAGATTACATCCACCAAACTAAAGGTCATGCATTAGTAAATAATCATAAAGCACGAGGAGTTCCCGGTGGAGAATTATCATAGTGCCGGATTGGTGATGACATTTTGGTTCCGTTGCGGGACCATTCCTCGTTGGTGGATTTTCTCGGAGAGATATTCCCACTTAGTCAAAAATCAATTAGGCGGTAACCTTGTTTTTACTTGTGCATAGTAGTTACCATGGTAAAGTCATTTTGCCATGAATAGTAGTTACCATGGTAAAGTCATTTTTGCTTTGGAATAGTATTTACCGCATGATCAAGTCACTTTTTACCGTGAATAGTATTTACCGCAAAGAACTTCACTTTTACCATGAATAGTGTTTACCACAAAGAAAGTCGATTTTTACCGCAATAAGTCAAGTTTTACCATAGTTTACCGTGGTCATTTCTAGTATAGTGATTCCAATTATTTGTCCACATAAGTCTTGTTGATTGTACTTGTGGGTTGGTATTTCACGGTGGTTACTTTTGAAAATGGGAAAGATTCCTATTTTTCAGCTCAATCTAATGAAGATACTTCTTCTTTCATTTAAGAGTTTAAGCGATCTTGTATTTGTAATGGCCTTATAAGAAGGGAACAATGGACTGAATTTTTCCTACCTTTTTGGATGGTTTAGCACTTAGGTGGTTTGAAACACTAGGTGATAATGTGAAAAATTCATGGGATTTATTAACCTAAAGTTTTATTGAAGAATTTGGTGAACAACGAAATATGCGAGATCTCATGATCGAGATCACAAAGCTATCCCAAGGAGAGAAGGAGAAGATAAGGGATTATCATGCTCGTGTTCTAGAGCTAAGGAGGAATCTCGATGCCCGTGATCCGAAAGGAAGGACTAGCGGATGGGTTGATGAATGGCGTGGATAATCTCCTCTCGTAAGCGCTTCATTCTTGGATGAAGCCGAGAGATCGATAACGAGTGAAGTATGACCACCCAGCTACCATTGAACAAGTAAAGGAGATTGCAAGAAGGCAAGAAGAAAGCATGGAAGAGGAGCCCAAAGAAATTATTGCTAAAGTAGAGCCTACACCAGCACCTTTGGTCTAGAATCCACAACCACTCCCGGTGAGCACAAATATTTCTCCTAGTACATCTACTGAGTATGAAGATCTGCTCAAAAAGATGGGTCAGTTAACTATTAATCTTCTTCAAGGAAAGGAATTTAGTTCTCAGGGAGGAGATAGAGGTCCAAAAATAAATATTTCTAAAGTTGTATGTTATGGTTGTTATAAAAGGGTCATTATAAGTATAATTGTCCGAGATAGAGCTTCTACATCTCGGTAAAGGAGATAATGATAAAGGAAAAGCACCTGTGAATTCTTTTGATGTAGTAGATAAGAGCAGAAATAATGAAGTAGATGTGTTTGTAACAAAAAGAAAGAAAGAAAAAGATAATCAAGATGGAAATGATCCTAAGAAGATGAAAGAAGAAACTAGTAAGAAACATAGGAGAAGAAAGTTGAGTGTGCAGGATTTTCTGATTTCACAGGGGCAAGGACCATACTCCATCTTGGAAGATCTGTCCAAAAGGCCTGCAAATATTACATATGGTCAACTCTTGGCTATGTCTTCTGAGAAGAGGCGGGAGTTGCGAGGTGGACTCAATGCTCGAAGAAGGAAGGAGGTTGAGGTCCCTGTTTTGGAGGCGAGGCGGATCCCTATGCTCCACAAGTTGAGGTATTATGTAATGGTATTTCAATTCATGATGTGTTAGTTCATGGAGGTGCTGTAGTTAATGTAATGACCGAGTCTCAGTAATGAATATTTTGGGTTTAAAATTGATCGCCCTTTAACACTTATGTTAAGGTCATTAAATAAGGGAAAAACTAAACCGAGAAGGTGTAGTTTCAAATGTGGCAATATCATTATGGGTGTTGTATGTGTGGTAGACTTTCGGTGATGAAAAATGGTAATGCGTTGCTTACCCAATGTTCTTTGGGAAGACCATGGCTAAGGAGAGTTCATGCAAGAAACTACTGGAATGAAGGTTTCATGACACTTGGATGTGGTAGAGAGAGGGTGAAGATAAATGTGATCCCTCGACATCATAAGGTAGAACCTATGGATTCAAGTGATGAAACTGATGATTGGACATCCTCTGATTACTCTAGTACCAGTGAAGTGGACACTAAAGATGAAGAAAGCGAGGTGGATGTTTCAGTCATGGATATCCTTCCAGTCACACCAACTCATGACCCCATAAAATTATCTGAAGAATAAGTTGATGATCGTCTCCAACAAATAAAGATTGGTGATGCTGTGATGGAGAGTGAGAAGGAATCCTACCTCCACTCTTTCGAAGGTACATACACCTATTCAAGTTTTATTACAAGGAACTCCGTCAAGTAAGTTGGGTAGAACATTCTATTGAGCTGGTAGATGGTGCTAAGCCCATAAAACAAATGCCATATAGAATGAATCCTAATTTTCCAAGACCGTAAAAGAAGAAATAGATAAGTTGTTTGATGCAGGATTCATATTTGCCGTGTGGAGAATTCGAATGGGTTTCTCCCATTGTGATCTCAATAAAAAATAATGGAAGCTACGCATTTGTGTTGATTACAGGAAGCTCAATAAAGAAACAAAGAAGGATCATTACCCTCTTCCATTTTCGAGATCAGATCTTGGGCGAAGTAGCTGGCCAGGAGTGCTATAGTTTTGTTGATGGATATAGCGGCTACAACCAAGTTCATATAACAAGAGAAGATCAGCTAAAGACCACGTTCACCACTCCTTGGGGAACGTTTTCTTATAGAGTTATGCCTTTTGGGTTGTGTAATGCTCCAAAGAACATTCCAGCGTTTGATGAATAGGGTGTTCGAACCCTACATTGGGACCTTCATCAGAGTATTTCTGGATGATTTTGCATCTATGGGAGCAAGTTGGACCACCTGCACCAAATGGAGACAACATTTCAAAGGTTAGATGAAGCACAAGCCTCACTAAACCCTACAAAGTGTGTCTTTGGATGTTCTAAAGGCGTTTTGTTAGGGCATGTTATATCCAGAGATGGTATTGGTACTGATCCTGATAAAGTTTCAAAAATCAAAGATTTACCATTTCCTCTTAATAGAAGTAAGTTGAGATCATTTTTAGGCCATGTGGGTTACTATAGAAGGTTCATCAAGAATTTCTCAAAGATTGCATAGCCACTAACCCAGTTTCTGAAGAAGGATGTTACTTATGAACAAGGAAATAAGGCGCATGAAGATTTTGGACAATTGAAGGAAGCCCTGGTGTCTTCACCTGTTTTGAAGAATCCAGATTAGAGCAAGCCATTCATTGTGTACACTGATGCCTCAGATGCAGCACTAGGAAGTGCTTTGAGCCAAAAGGATGAAAATGGGAATGAACATCCAATTTACTTTGGGAGTAGACAAATGAGCAGTGTTGAGGTAAATTATACTGTAATTGAAAAAGAGGCTCTGGCTATCATTTTTATCTGTAAAGAATTTTAGAAATTACTTACTACGGAAAAAATTTCTAGTTGTAAGATCATCAAGCTCTAAAATATATTGTAAATAAGCCTAACCCATCGGGAGGATAGCAAGATCAATAATTTTTCTACAAGAGTTTGAATTTGATATTATAGATACGCCAGAAAGAAGCATGTCAATTCGATGCACTCTCTCGAGCCTATGATGGTTTAGGATCATCTTGTGATGATGATGATTTCCTTGATGCAGCCTTTTTATCCTCGACACAATCCCTAGTGAATACATAGATATTTGGAATTATCCAAATGAATTCAAGTTTCCCGATGGTGCCAATGCAAAGACTAAGAGAAAGATTACTCAAGCCAGTCATCCATATTCTATTCTGCATGGAGTATTATTTCGAATAGGACCTGATGGACAGTACAAGAGGGTATTTGGACGTGATCAAGGGAAGGAACTGCTAGAAGAATTCCACAATGGTACATGTGGAGGGCACTTCTCTGGACAACTTACAGCAAGAAGGATCTTGGATGTAGGTTATCACTGGCCCACTCTTTTTAAAGATTGTTATAATTATTGTAAGACATGTGATATTTGTCAAACACATGGTAACCATAAGACTTCATCAGCTCCATTATGCCTTATTCTTCCACTTGGTCCCTTTGAAAAGTGGGGAATAGACATTGTAGGTCCACTTCCAACTACATCACGCCAAAATAAGTATATTGTAGTTGCCACAGATTATTTAACCAAGTGGGTTGAAGCTAGGCCATTGAAAACAACTTCCATGGATGAAGTGGCAAGGTTCATGTATGAACGCATTGTCACCAGATTTGGTTGCCCATTAGAAATTGTAACAGATCAAGGAAGCCACTTCATTAATGAGGTGGTAGAAGCCCTAGTCAATAATTTTTCTATTAAGCACAGGAAGGCAACAACATACAAGCCAAGCACAAATGGACAGGTAGAACGAATTTTTTTGTGTTGTGTCAAATTCTAGAAAAAGATGCAGCCTTGCAGTACATAAATGGGATAAAAGGATTCATGCAACATTGTGGGCATATAGGGCAACATAAAAGTCAGCAACAAGATACTCCCCATTTCAAATTTTATGGCATTGATCCAGCTTCTTCTTATTGAGTTTGATATTCCCACCTTGTGAGTTATGAAAAATGAAAGGATGGATGAAAGTGATTCAAGAAAAAGAAAGGTTGGTACATCTTCATTTCTTTGGAGGAAATGAGAGAAATAGCAAAGGATACAAGCCATAAGAAGAAAATGAAGCGAGAAGGAATACTTTGATCAAAAGATCCAAAGTGGTCTCCATTTCATGTGAATGACTTGGTTCTAGTATATGATTCCGATACAAAAAAAAGAAGACAGAAAATTTCTTCCAAAATGGATGGGGCCCTACAAAATAAAGCAATTGTGCATGAAAATGGTATGTACCGACTGGAGGAATTGGATGGAACTCCCATTACGAAATGGGTCAACCATGACAAGTTGAAGATTTTCCAAGCACCGTAACGCAGTCTCTACTCAGGAAAGAGTAGAAGCTACGAAGGGGGAAGGTGTCAACACTAAAATTTTCCTCCGTAATTTCTATTTCATTAATGTATGATGTTGTTAAGTATAATTAGTAGTAGCATCTGATAGAAGATAACGACGCCGTCAGTACGGTGCCGCCAATAATGTGGAGTACGGTAACGATCAAAGTATAATAGGAATGTTGTAAAAAGTAAATATTTTTCATAAGTGGTCCAAGAATGTTAAAATGTCAAAGTTTGGGTAATTAGAGAAGTAGGGTCTACGTGATTAGGAATTAGAAATATTATATTGGTAATAAGGACAAGGAGTGAGGTCATAAATATTTTGTGTATTTTATTTGTAAAAAGTCTAAAAATGTGGAACCCATGTAAAATGATAAGGTTTATCTTATCTTAAAAGATAAGCTTACATGTACGAGATAAGAGTTAAGGTATGGAATATGATTCGTCGAGTGGATTTCTTTTCCTATCTTAGAGATAAGATGGATAAGCCTAGAAGTTCTATAAATAGAGAGGCTACCCCCTTATTTAGCATAGAAGGAAGTAGTGAGAAATATTGTAGGAAGTGTGCGAAGGAAGCCATCAGTTTAAAGGTGTGTTGAAGAATCCATTAAGAGGTGTAATTGTAAAGTTTCTCCCATAGTCTTGGTGAAAGGCAAGTGAAGTCAATAACACTTGAAGTACCTCATGGGTGAGATTGTAATGATTTCATTTTAATATTATAATTTATTTTGATATTTCAGATTTGTTATCATTCGTCTTATCATAGTCGATGGTATTCTTGTGTTATGTTGTTGTTTTGTTTCCAGATTACATCCACCAAACTAAAGGCTGTGCATTAGTAAATAATCATAGCACGAGGAGTTCCCGGTGGAGAATTATCATAGTGCCGGATTGGTGATGACATACTTTGCTGTTAGAGTAGTTTTTATTTCCCTAAGTGCTTGTGCACATGTCCTATTGCTTCTAGTATGTGCATGTTTGCAGTTCATCAAGCTCCTGGAAAAGAATTGCAGCCACAGGAAAACCAGCTCAACGAATGTTTCAATGGCTCGAGGACACAAGTTTTCAAATTTCAGATCAGCTGAGAGGTTATCAAATAGACTCCATGCCCAATGGATTGCTACAAGCAGCTGGCCATTCTACCTAGCAGGCAGGTAACCCCGCCGAGTCACCAAATTGTTATCCAAAATTTACCCCCGAGTAAATTTTGATAACATGCATTAAATTCTCAAGTCCCAGGAAATTATATTGATTCAGGGCAAAAATTCATGTTTCTAGGGTCCCCTCATTTTTTCTAACTCCCTGTCCAAGTAGGAGAGAGTTTTTGGGTAGAAAAGCTCAGCCAAAATTGCTTTGTGAAGCCAGTGTGTTGCAGGACCTTGTAGTGGACTCCTTGCATGGTGATCTAGGCCCTTATCTTGTAATAGACTGAACTGTGCATATCATGAAGCAATAAAATATCAGTTTGTGGATGTATCTTCCCCTGCTGTGTTTTCTTGCATTCTTCTTGCCCCTTTAATCTTTCTACAAGAATATTGTGTCTATTATTATGTTCTTGCAGGGATCCATTATCATTGTGTATGCTTGGAATATTGTTGTGAATGCATTTTGCTAGATTATGGAGAACTATCATCACCTCTTCTAGTGTGTACTTTGCTTCTATATTTCACACATTTGGAGACTACTCTCACACCCTCCTTTTCTGGTGTATCACCACTTTAGTGTAGGCTTTCATTTTATGCATTCTCTCTCCCTGGTCCCTTGGAAATTTAGATTAGAACAGTTAGCTTATCCTGCATTAGAGCAGATTGTGGCAGGTAGTTTAGGAGCAAGAACCAAATTTCTCTGGAGGTCTATCTCAAGTAGCAAGTCCCACAACTTGGAGATAGTACCCATGTTATCCAATCACAACATGAGTTCAAGTATATCCACTTGTATAAACACAAGGGTGCTGTGATTCGGTGATAACAATACCTTACTAAAACACCTATCCTAAAGCGGTCAAGATTCAAAGAGGGACTTCTTTATATGTACGGATGCTTCATTGGTAGGGATAGGAGGAGTATTGTGCGGATATCCAAGTTGTAGCTTTTGAGTCTCGTAAATTCAAGGATTATGAACTCAATTACTCAACCGATGACCTTGAGCTTATGCGAAAGGTTCATGTTTTAGTTATATGGTGACATTTTCTGTTAAGAAAGAGGTTCACCCTCGGGATAGATCATTTGAGCCTACGAAATCTCTTCACACAACCTAGTTTCAATGCCTATTAATGGCATTGGATGGAACTTTTTATGTGAGTATGATATGGATATTGAGTAGGTTAATGGGAAGGAAAATGTGGTAGCAGACACGTTCGATTGACAGAGGAACCTTGTCATGGCTACATCAGTGGGAAAAAATTTGAGGACCAAGATCTTGCAACAACTTCATCATGATAGGTTCTATCTTTCAGCTAGAGAATAGATTGAGTCACATAGACCCCTTAAGGGGAATTTTGAGAAAATTTCATTGGATTCAAATGGGCTTATTCGACACAAGGGTCAGATTTATGTACCTAGAGTTAGAGGTTTGTGGCGGAAATATTAGTAGTGGCTCATTGTGCACCTTATTAAGCCCATTGAGAGGTGAAGAAGATGCATGCTACATTGAGATATCTATATCATTATAGAGGAATTTGGAGCGATATATCCTTTTTTATGTCTTGGTGTTTGGAGTGTCATAAGGTGAAGGTCGAGTATCAACATCCGGCCTAGCCTTCTTTACCCTCATACTATACTAGAGTGGAAATGGGACACCATTTCCATGGATTTCATAGTGGGGATACCTACGTCGAGATATCACCATGACACAATCATGGTCACAGTGGATAGATTGACGAAATTGGATCATTTTTCTCTAGTGAATACCACCTATACAGCTAGTGCACTCGCTTGAGTTTACTTAGATGAGATAGTTAGAATTCAAGGGATCCCACAAAATCTTATCTTTTACCGCAATCCTTTGTACACCTTATATTTTTGGACCACCATTTATTTTTCTCTTGGGACAAAGATAAATTTCAGTACAACTTATCACTTGGAGAAAAATAGTCAACTAGAGCAAGTGAACTAGATACTTGAGGATATGCTTCACAATGACCTTATGGATCATCAGTTGCATTGGGAGGAGTATCTCAGTATGTACTAGATTTTGTATAAAACAAAATTTTCTAGAGTTCCATTGACATGGCACCATTCTAGGCCTTGTACAACAGAGAGTGCAGGAATCCTTTGAGTTGTGGTAGGTTAAAGGACAAGGTCTTTCTTGGACCAGCAGCTTTACTTTGATTAGGAAAACGTTTCAGGAGGCACAGGATAGGTAGAAGTAGTATGTAGACAAGAGGATATTAGACCATAGTTATGAGGTGGGATCAAAGGTATTCCTGAGAGTCAGACCTCTTAAAATTCCCATCCACTATTGAAAAGGCTTTAAGCTAGCTCCAAGATTTATGGGTCCACTTGAGATCTTGGAGTGGATCGGTCCCATAGCCTACCGCTTAGCCTTTCAATACAACATGTCTCACATCCATAATGTTTTCCATGTTTCTGTATTACGGACATACATTCCAGATCCTTCTAATGTATTGGAATTGATTTCTTTACATGTGTAGGATAAGGGATAGGTGAGTATGGAGCCCGTGTGCATCATAGTTTGCGGTACCCTAGGCCTTTGAGGGTGTGAGATTGATCGGTACATTTCTGTGAGATCGTTACGATGAGACATCAACTACTTGGTAGGATGCCATTTTCTATGAACCTAGTTCCCACACTTGTTCCAGTGACTTATAAGGGAAGTCAAGTCTAAGGTGAGGGAGATGTAATGCCCACTCCTCTTCGACACTTATTATACTATGATTTTGATTATTTTTTATTAAAGACATGGACATTATTATTATGTTTTGGTTAGCATGTTGATAGACAATATGGACTTTTGTTATATCGATATGTTGTGACTCATATTGTGGATTATATGGACTCCTAGAGGCATGGAGAAAAAGATCAATTATTTGTACCTTTCTTACAAGATTCTTTAATTCTATCATTTAGGGGTGTGGGTTGGGTTTGATTGTGTAAGAGGGTTTTCATTCCCTCAACCGTAAATTTATTGTGCTTTGGAGGTTTGGTTTGACCTTCCAATGTGGAATGGAGAAGAAATGATGTAGCATCCTACATGGATCCACATCACCTCTCTCTCCTCTCTTTTATATTTATTCTAATTTGTTTGAGGATTTGTGGGTTACTTTTTTATTTTGAGACTTTTGCTTTTGGAGGAGCTTTCTTTGAGAGTGTTGTTTGGATCTTGGAGTTGGATTGTGCTTGCTTGGACTTTGGAAAAAGGATTGGAACTTGCTTGTGGATTGGAAACTCTTGCAATGGCAAGGTAGGGTCTTCACCCATGTTTTCTTTTGCTAATTTTTGTGCATATGTTTGTGAATGAATTTTTGTTGCATGTGTGTTTTTGGGAAGTAAAATGGCCCTTAGGTTGTGTAGGAGAAAATAAAAACAGGAATATTTTGGAAGGAGGCATAAGAGTTTATTGATTATTTTAGAAGGGAGTTGGGTTGGGGTGCCCCACCTTGTGATAAGTTAAATTTGTGCTTATCTTGTTGTCTTATTGTGGGAGGCATAAGAGTTGTTTTTCTTCAAGGCATAATAGTTGTTTTTCTTTGAGGCATAAGAGTTGTTTTTCTTTGAGGGAGGTGTTGCTGCCCATTTTTATCTTACACCATTTTCCCCTAGTTTTCCCTTTGATATGAATATTCTGAAACGTATTTTTCCTCTCAAATGGATGAAATGAAGTATTTATCTCCATTTGTATGCCTTGAATTGTTACAAAACTATTTGTCATGCCCCATTTTGAAGAAATCCCCAAGTTTTCCCATTTTTCCCTAAATTTTTCAAATCATCGGCTCTACCATTTTTCCAATTCCCAGATCATGGATTCTTGAAATGATCAATTTATACTTATATGCCTTTGAAAATCTAAATCCATGGTCGTAAATCATGTTTAGAACCTATTTTCATGTGAAATTTTTTCCATCCTTAGCAAGAAAATTGAATTCTAGGCATAATTGGCAAATTCTGTGTTTTTGATGGTTTGGCAGTGTATTTTAGCCATCAATTTATTCCTTGGCATTCGGCGGATACATGGCTATCTCTAATTGGTCGAGGGATGGCAGGAAAATGTTTTAAACTTAGCACTTTTGGCTTTTTTGGCAAAAGGGTTAATTTGGTCCCATGGCTCTTTCGGGTTGATTGCTTCTTTAGGTGCTTACGTGGCTTCTTTTGATTGGATCAGGTGTAGTGGATTTATTTTGAGAACTTGTTCATTTTTACTATTTTGGAAAAAATATTAAATCCCCGTGTGGCCCGCAAAGTTCTAATAAGAAAAATTCAAGTAGCGGAGAAAATTTCTAAGTTTTTCCCGAAAATGTGCATGTATCACATGTTGAGAAATTGTGGAGTAGCGGGTATTTTTTGTGCTCTAAGATATTTTGGAAAAAATATTTAAAGTGAGAAAAAATTCCTAAGGCCCGCAGGAGGACACGTGGTGGCTTCTTAATCAAGGATGCAATTACGGGTTGCCGGGTTACTTTAAAGTTTTTTGGCTTTGTTTTATGAAAAGGATTAAAGTTACAAAACAAACCACAACACCACAGTGAATCAGAAGTGGACAATTGCGAGGTTTGAATAGTCAAAACAAAATGGCCGATTGGTATAATACTTTCGGTATTTTTGGCTTTATGTTATAAAGTTGTAAAATTTGTAAAATGAAGCACGGCCCCATCAATGCAAGGATGATGGACACGTGTCATGTTTGCATAAAAGGAAGGAAGGCTGGTGGAGGACTTAGAAAAAAAATTCCTTTTGGTAAAAGGAGCAAAAGTTGTTGAAAAGACCACATTTCCACTAAGGAACAAATGTCATGCTTAGGTCGGCTTTAAAGATGGAAACATGGAGAAGCGGAGCTTCGGAGATATTTGAAGTTTTTTCCTTTTTTGGGTAAAAAATCTAAAGTGTTGATAAGGGCTACAAGCCTGCCAAAAATGAGTTAATACCTTGGTCGAATTTTGTTTTAATAGGTCAAATGCGGGTCGGCAGGTTGCCATAGGAAAGTGAAACTTTTTCACTTTATTTTGAAAATGTATAAAGTAAAAAATTAAGCGCAGCCCCGATAAGTGAAAGGTTAAAGTATGCTTTTAAGAGATCAAAGGCGAGGTGTGGGCCTTCGAGGCATGTTGGAAATTTTACCTTTTTGGCAAATTGGAGTTAGGTTTCTAAAAACAAGTGCGCCCCCACAAAATAGTTAAAGCCTATATTGAAAAAACAAGTTGGATCGGCGGGTCACTGGGAGATTTTGAAAATTTTTAAATTTTTCCTAAAAAGGGTTAAAGTTATAAAATTAAGTGTGACCCCCAAAAAGGGGCATTTGAAACCTCACGCGGGGGAGACGGTGCATCGAAAAACTTTGACATTTTTGCCTTTTTAGAAAAAATAAGTTACAATCCTAAAAGAGAGTCACAGTTTCGTAGCGAATCACTGAAGAGCACGTGGCAAGGTTAGAGGCGGAAGGGCAGTCTCGCGGAGAAATTGTGGAATTGTTTCAATTTTTGAAAAATAGGTAAAAAGTTAATAAATGAGGTGTGGGTCTACTTGGACCCACATCAAGAGCTACAGAGTAGAAAGATGAAGTTGTAGAGAAACTTTGGAAAAGTTTAATTTTTCCAAAAAGATGTAAAATAGAAGAATCGAGTCATGATTCCACTGGGACCCACATTGGGACACGTGTAGAGATTTTTTTCCAAGGGCGGAGGGGTGGAGAAAATGGTCAAAATTTTAATTTTTTCCAAAAGTTATAAAATATCAAAAAGTGACCCCAAGCCCGTTTCCAATCACATTTGGCCACGCAGAGGGCTAAGATTAGAAGTTAAAGGACAAGATCAATGGTAGTTGTGCATTTCATCAATTTGGCGGCATTTGAGCTCCAGGATGTTTGGAGGTGCGATTTTTGCATCAATCTTCATCGAATGTGTTTCCAATTTCATGTTTTTTTGGTCTATAAAGATCAATGGAATCAATTTAAAGACTCAATTTGTAAATTTAAGGAACTTTTGAAGTGGATTTTTACTCATACTCATGAAAAAATGTGAAATGCTAGATCTAAATTTGAAAAGGAAAATTTCAAAAGGAGAAGATGAAGTGATGAAGGGAAAGGGTCTACATGCACCAAAGATGAAAAACGTGCCTCAAAATAGAAGAATGATGCAAATTTTTGCAATGATTCACCTTTTGAGGCACCTCACAACTTTGAAATGTTTTTATGTTAAATCGACCCTTTTCGCAAATTCATGATGGAATTTAGCAACAAACTTGATGTTTAGGATTTTATTTTCTTGGGAGAGAAGGATTGGATGTAATTAAATTATATATAATGCGTATTGGAGATATGTAAATGGTTGGGAGTTCATTTTCATTATTTGTTTTGGAACAACTCATCTTCGAGAAAATTTTCTCGAGAGACCTGGTTAACTTCTTCTTTATTAGATTTCATTCATGTTGAGTTGATTACAAGTTTATAACAATAAAAATATCTTATATTGTTTGAATAACTCTCCCCTACTTGATAAATATGATAAATTTTGAGTTAATTTGTGTTAAATCTCTCTCAATTTTGTGTTTATTTAACTTTTAGAATATCTGCAAGTAGTTTTACTTGTTCTATTGCAATATTGTATCAAAAGCTCTCTCAATCACACAGATTTTTATCCTTTTGATAGTTTAGTGGCATGTGCATTTTCATTTTTCAGAAGATATTTCATCTAGGAATTAAATAAATGATTTAAAATGACTTTTCTTTCATTTGTTGTGAGAGATTTTTTTAAGCCTCTAGGTGTATCTCGGGTGTGATTGATCTTAGAATTTGATCTTTTATTGGGTCTTTTAACTCAAGCCTTTGTGTTAAAGTCTCAAAGATTATGTGAAAAAGTAAAAATATGGGCCTCCATTGATGCACACCTTCTGGTTGAAGGAATTTTTTAACTATTTTGAAGTTTTCTATTGCTTTGAGTTTTCCATTAGTGTGAAGTTTTCTCAAAGATCTGGAAAGTCCAATTTATCTTGTTGATATCCCACCAAAATATTATTCAAATAAACAATCCTACCCTAAACTACCAATTTTTGCCTTGTATATCCACAGAAGAACAAAATCCATTTGCTAAACTATGTAGAACAGATCAGGATTCCAAATGTCTTTAGTAACCTTAGCCTTGTTGTGAAAGTATCTCCATATTCGGAAGTGACAACTCGTGAGAGTCGATTTGGTGTGTTGATAATATTTTCCCAAGGTTTTTCTCTAAAAATTTGTACAAAATAAGGATTTACCAGCATTATTAACTGACAAAGGTTAAAAAATAGGTCCTCTTACTTTGGTTGAAAGGCACAACCTAAAATAGTTAGGATAAGATCACATCCTTCAAGGTGCTACCCACTTCTCCTAATTATAAGTGCTAGAAAGGTTAGATAAGTTGCTTCCTTGCTACAAAAATGACATTCAATGATTTATCTAGCTCTAAGTCTCTCATTAAATCTTTGATTCTACTTGGCCTTTGAAGGAGATTAAATCTGGGAACCAACACACTTTCTAGCACCATTACCAGGACTTCTTTGAAGAATTTAAAGTTTTCCAAACCTGGTAATTTTTCTTACAAATGTTACATGTAAATACATTGTTGAAGCATCATTCTATATTCGATTTGTAAGATTTGTTAAAAGTTTTAAGCTCTGTGTTAGAAATTCCCGGTTTCTAGGAGTTGTTGCAATTTTATTGATAAATTTGGGTAAAAGAAGATCAGATCTATTGAGATTTGTATGAATGTGGTATTGACTGACACTTGATAATTTTTTCATAGTGCATTTACACAAACTAACATGAAAATCCTTAGTGGCGAATCTATGCTGTTTAAATTTTTAATTGATACCAGTTTCCTAACCTATATCAAGTGACATTTGTCATTAATTTCTATAAAGTTGGGAGGAAGAAGATATTTCCTCAAGAAGGACCCTAGCAGAAAGTTGTTTCCAGATTTGGGAAAATCAAATTCTGAGGGAAGAATAATTTGGAAAGTTGTTGGAGATCAAGCACCAAGAAAAGAGATCTCCATTGTTGAACTTGAAAGTGATCAACCTGTCATTGAAGATTGCAGTTCTTCCTCAAGTGCATCTGAATCAGGTAGTCTTTATGTTGAATTGAATTCTCCATCTGGTGAGGGCTCTTCATTTGTCTTTGAAAATTTTGCTTCTCATTCTGCCCTAGTATTTTCCAAGTCTGCTAGAGTTTTCCAACAAGTTGATCCTATAGGGGATATCCATTTTGAAACTTACATTTATATTCCCCAAATACCTCTTACTCCTCATCATTCTATTTCTCCTCCAAGATCACCTCATCAAAAATATGGCTCAGCCTCCACCTAGACCTCCATTTGTTGTCAACACCTTTGGTCCTATCAATTTTAGAGGAATGGATGGTTATCCAAATGTTGTTCCACAAGATATAAGAAACAAATTGCCTAAGTTTTAAGGAAATAATGCTATAACTAGTGATCAGCACCTCAAACTTTTTGTTAACATGATGGAGGACTTTGAGATTGAATTTGAGGATGTATACATCAAATTGTTTATTCATACATTAGAAGAGGATGCAAGGGACTAGTATAAATATTTTCCTGAAAACTCTATTGATTCTTGAACTTAAATGAAGAATGCATTTAGATTGTAGTATGGTGACAAAATAGACCCTAGCTTTCTTTTGTCATAATTTGAGAATATTAAGAAGAATCCCAATGAATCAACCATATTTGTTTTATTTGTTCACAAGTATAATTGTTATATTATTTCAAAAATATTATTGTTGTGCTTCCCGGATGTAATATTGGAAGCTTATGTAATCTGGAATATAGTTGCACCTGTGAAACTTAGTTTCTTGTTTGTATTCAGCTTTATAATGCCTATAAGTATTGCAGCTCTTTCCTGTGTAAATGGTTGATTGAGATTAATAAAGTTAATCAGATTCCACCCCTGTTTCTCAATTTACATTTGGTACCAGAGTGAATTGAAGCTCCTAGAAAGGTTGGAGAAGGTTGTAGAAGAAGGAGAATTCATGGAGAAGAAATCTGCAACACCGAAGAGCCAAGTGTTACCTCATGCGGCTTCCCCTAACCCCTATAAACTCACAACCTCATGTTCTCCGTAAACAGAAAGCAATTTTTTTTTCTTGGTGCTCTATGCACCAATTAAAATTTCTTCTAGAGCATTTTTTTGGTTTAGAACAATTAGAATATAGAAATTTTCAATATATATATATATATATATATATATATATATATATATATATATATATTAATTTTTTTCCCCATTAGGGGTTTTGTCTCTAATATTAGAGAAGCAATATAGTCCCTATGCTATTTTTAGCAAACCTTTGCATTTGGAGGACTGTGTTACTATTTTTCAGTGAGTTCTCGTCCATGCGAATCCTTTCATAAAGCTCGAGTTGTTTGAAGAGATATGTCGAGTTACATTGGGGTGAGCCGAGCTCTTTGCACACGTCTTTTTGGTTTACATCGGCGGTGGGCTGCATAGGCCAAGCTACGGTGAACACAACGAGCTCCACCCTCTGCCTTCAGGCCATTGGCGTGTCCCACACACATATTGGTGAGCCACCTCCCCCTAATGTAGTTCCCGCACAAAACAACAAATGACAACCAATTCAAACTCAAACCTGCCGAACACAAAAACGAAGGTCAAGTAATAAGAAAAGGCGGGGCGTCGAGTCTGCAAGCAACGGCCATATTGGTGTTCATTTCACGCAGAGCTGCATAGTCAAACAAAAAAACCATGAGAAAATAACATGGCAAAAATCAAATACAATGGATTTCAACTAAAAATGGAAGGAGGATAAATAAAGTAAAGGCGAGGAGATAAAGAAAACGAGATCCGGTTTTTGAGCATTCAATAGCCCTAAACCACCTTCCTTCAAGCTCCTACCATGTGGAATCTAGTTTCTCTGCATACCAGTCACTTTTTTCAAAAGGTTAGTTCGAAATGCATTTTGGTTAAATACAATTTGTTCATTTTATATCACAAATGCATAGGCGCCTTGGTGGATAGCACATTAGCTTTAGGAGTGGGAGGTGCGTGGGTCAAATCCCACTAAAGACATTTATTTTGATTTTTAGTGGCATAACAGTGAAACTACCACATTTAGAGGAAAATTTATATGAAAAATCATCTCTAAAAGCCTAGTTACACTAAAGAGGCCTCTATTTTTTTAGCGAGAAAATCCCTAATTTAGGGTAAAAAAATATTTTTCTCCTGTTGACTGCTTTTTTTCATTCTCGACAACGTTTTCCAAATGGGGGATAGCTAAAAATTACATTTTCAGTTGGTTTTTTGAAATTCTTTACATTTTGGGTTGTATTGGGCTCTAGAGGCCACCAGGGCCTGTAAAAGAAAAAGAATTATGCATCATTCAATTTTTCTAAATTTTTAAATGTACTTTGTATACTTCATAATATTGTACTAATTTACAGTTTCGTATTCAACCGAAAACTTTGTAAATACTCATAAACTAGCATAATTCTAATAAAAATAATAAAAATTGGTTCTATAATGCTCACGAGATCTTAAATCTCATTCACAACGCTCAAATTGATATACGGTGCCTCTCGGAAATGCTTACAGTAAAGTCGTCACAAATACTACCGCACTTAACACCTAATATAGCTGCAACAACGTCATCTCGGGATTCATCCCTATAAATCAACGGGGAGTAATAAGGTCACAATGCACACACTATGAGCCATCCCATCCATCTATGAACGATTGCACAACATAAATCTAGACTAATAAATTATCCAAGTATATAGTGAAGTTACATGCGCGTATGAGGATATTTCTTTGATCCAGTGTCAATAATCATATAGACCCCTTTCAAGATCTTGTCTTGGTACCACGTATTGAATTCTTTCATGTACATTAATGCCTCTTTCACATACCATCGGGTATATAGAAAGGGCGAGCTTCTTCCATGTACCACCGGGTATATCGAAGGGTGTGTATATAGAAAGGTTTGGTATATCGAACTGACGGTATATAGATTGGGAGACCTTATACCTGGAGTGATAAGAGCCAAACCCATCAGTGATTTCTATAAAATGGGCACCAATGCCCCCAAATGTTTTCTTCCAGATTCACAACTACTCAGAGGAAACAACTATGCTGCATGGAAGACAAAAATCAAGACACAACTTGAGTTTGAAGAGATCTGGCCTATTGTGACTGGTACTATGACCAAATCAGCTACTGATACAACACAACAATGACAGTTTTATAGAGCATATCAGAAAGCAAAACTCATCATCTTGTTTGGAGTTTTCGACAATGTGCAACCCCATATTCGTGATACCACAACAAACAAAGAAGCATGGGATAAGTTGAGCACAATATATGAGGCCAAAAACAAAAATGTCATACTGAATTTATAGAGTTAGTTACATACACTGAAGTTCAAGCATAATGAGAAAATTGAAGCTTTCTTGAGAAGAGTTACAGAGTTAAGGGCTTCATTTTTAGCCCTGGGAGAAGTGGTCAACAATGAATCTTTCATTCCCATTGTTCCGAGAGCTCTCCTTCTTCTTACCACATTTTTTTCACAACACCAAAGTTTTCGAGATATGACAGTTAGTTTTGAAAAGTGGCAAACCTCTTCGACAAGAGGAAGGCATTCAAAATAAGGATGATGAAGAGGAGTAGGCACTTTCTTCACATTAAAAATGGAAAGGAAAAGGTAAATAAAAACCTAATTCCTATTAAAAGTCCCCATATCAAGTTATCAACAACAAGGGGACAAACAACGAAGAAGCAATGTCCAATCTGCAAAAGGGGACATGAATTGAAAGATTTTGGTATAACACTTACAAGAAAGGTTCATCAAGAAACTCTGGAGCTCAAAACCAAAAATCTCACAAGGTAAATTCAAACTACAATCAAGGGTAGAAAAATGGGAACTGGAAAAGAAGACCCCATCAGCAAGGAAATATTGTTGAGCAAGAAGAACATTCAGATAATGAAGACTTATTATACACTGCTCGATCAATTGAACCATCCACGTCATCTAGTGATGTCTGGTATGTTGATTTAGGAGCCACTTGACACATGAACGACCATAGAGACTGTTTTATTTCAATGCGGGACATGCCATCAAAAAATCATGTTTCATTGGGAGATGATTCTTCATATACGCTTCAACGGATTAGAAACATATCTCTACCTCTTGGTTCACTCAACTGTGAACTAACATATGTCTTATATGTCCCTAAGTTGACAAAGAATCTAATTTCATTCAGTCAACTCCTTGATCACAACCTAAAAATTGACTTTGATAGTCATTTCAGCAAGAAAACATGTTTGATTCGAGACAAATCACGAGGCTCGAACATAGTTGTGAAATCCTCCAATGTGGGAAGCATGTTCTAGCTTGATTTTGTCAACAAAGATGATCAGGCACTTGTGGCTAAGAACTCTACCTCAACACAGTTTTGGCATCGGATACTTGGTCATGTTAGTTTCAAATATCTCGAGACACTTCACCGGCATAATATGGTAAATGGGCTACCATCTCTTCAAAAGGATACATACAACTATCCTCATTGCCTAGCAGAAAACAACACAGAGCCTCATTCTAGAAAAGTACTTTTCGAGCTCATGACAAGCTTGACTTGGTTCATACCGATCTTTTTGGTCTGATGTAACCAATTAATTATAGTTTCCAATATTTCACGCTTTGTTTTGATGACTACTCAAGAAAAATGTGGATTGTTTGTCTTCATAAGAAAAGTGAAGCTTTTGAAACTTTCAAGAAGTTCAAAGTAGATATTGATAATGAAAATGGTCATCACATCAAAACTCTCCACTCGAGATCAAGGGGGGGAATTCACCAAAGAATGAGTTCAAATAATACCTAAAAACTCATGGGATTCATCGACAAAATGCCTCCTCCACACACACTGCAGCAGAATGATGTCGTTTAGAGAATAAATCATACTATAATGGAAATGGTGAGAGGCATGATTGATGACTTTGGACTCGCAAAGACATTCGAGAAAAATCGGTAAAGACAATAATGTATTTGTTGAACAGAATGCCCACAGATTGCTCTTGACGGAGTAATGCCAAAAGAAGCATGGTCAAAATGGAAACCATCTATTGCACACCTTATAGTATTCGGGTGAAATGATAGTATGCACATACCCGATAAAAATAGAAATAAATTATACATTAAATCAAAAAAACTTGTCTTCAGTAGGTACAGGAAGAGAATATTGGGTATAGATTGATGGATCCTAAGACTATGAAAGTCTACACTAGCAGAGATGTTGAGTTCTTTGAGAAGAAGGAAGCAGAGTCTCCTCCTTCATACTAACTTGATGTAGATTCTTCACAAGTTGTAAAAACTAAAAATGATGTTCCCTCAGATGATGAAAGTGATGATGGGGATGATGGTGTTGATATGATAGAACCATGACCCATGGGAACAGTTCAACGTATGCCCAAGTGGTGTACTAACACATTACGAGATGCAAGAATGGATGCTCCACTAGATACATCCACCCCTAGACCACGGACTCACAGTAAAGCAAGAGAAGAAGTTAACTTTGCTTTGATGAGTAGAGTTATTGAATCTAATGAGCCCTCTACATTCCAAGAAGCCCTACAATCAAAATCTTGGAAAGATGCCATGGACTCTGAATATCAATTAGTGATGAAAAATAACACTTGGCAGCTTGTCAATCTTCCACCAGGAAGAAACCCATTGGATGCAGATGGATATTCAAAACAAAGTACAAAGTAGATGGGATAGTGGACAAGTATAAAGAAAGACTTGTAGCAAAGGGGTATGCACAAAAAGAAGGCATTGACTATGAGGAGACATTTTCTCCCACAGCTAAGATCAAAATGATCAGGATGATCTTTTCTCTAGCTACACAATTTGGTTGGAAAGTCCATCAAATGGACGTAAAAGTTCCTTCTTAAATGGAGATTTACAAGAAGAAGTCTACATGACTCAACCTGAGGGATATGTTGTACCTAGTCAAGAAGAAAAGGTATGCAGACTCAGGAAATATTTGTATGGCCTTAAACAGGAACCCGGCATGGTACATCAAAATTGATGAGCATCTCGTACAACATGGATTTGTTAGAAATCCATATGATCCCAATCTTTACCTCAAAAAGCAAGGGGGGAGATTTTGATTTTCATTGTCTATGTCGATGATCTAGTCATTACTGGTAGTTCAGTGAAGATGATTGATGCAACGAAGAAATATCTTAATCGATCATTCGACATGACAGATCTCGGGATAATGCATTATTGTCTTAGATGTGAAGTATGGTAGAAATATAATCACATATTTTTTCTCAAATGAAATATACCAAGACAAAACTCAAGAAATTCAGGATGATGGATTACACACCAATTTCTACACCCATGGAGAACATATTACGATTATCTCGTTCGATCCATCCCCGAGGTAAGTTCCACTCTCTATCGGTAGTTGATTGGGAGTCTCATTTACCTGACCTACACTAGACCAGATATCAAATTTTTAGTGAGCTATCTATCCAGGTTCATGTAGGAACCCAAAGTTTGTCTTTGGAAATGAGCAAGCTGCATCTTGAGATATCTCAAAGGATTATTGGATCTTGGGCTACAATACAAGAAGAACAAAAATTCTTCTTTTGGATATTCGATTCGACTCATCCAGAAATATTGATTACATAAAATCCACTTAAGGATTTGTGTTCTTTATGGGATTTGGACCAATATCATGGGAAGCAAGAAAAAACACTTCATTTCATGCTCTTCCATAGAATACGTGTATTTTTCTACGAAGAAGCTGCTGTGAAGTGATTTGGCTACGTCGCATACTAGAAGGACTTGGAATACCGTAGGAAAAACTGACCACCATATATGTTGACAATGAAGGTTTTCTCAAAATTGTTCGCAATCTAGTGTTTCATGAAAGAACAAAGCACATTGAGGTAATCGGCTCATTTCATATGTGAGCATGTGTTGAAGCACAACATCCAACTTCAATTTTTACCAACAAATTGAACAATGGGAATATATCTTCACAAAGTCACTTGCATGTGAAAGGTTCGAGTTGTTCAGAGAGTTCCTCTCCTCATCCCTTGAGACAATGCATAATTAACGAGGGGAATGTTAGGATATTTAATTATGCATTATATAATTAAATATAATAATAGAATCCCAACGAATCATTGCATGATTTCAATACAAGATTCAATAAAACATTGAGAAAATTGCCTTTGAATTTGAGGCCATGTGATGAATCTTGTCTTATAAAGTATGCTTTGATGCATTTGAAAAAAAGGTTGCATACTATTTGAGGGATAAAAACCCTGGCACTTTAAGGAAGACCTTTACCATGGCTTTGCAAATTGAGAACAACATTAAGGCCATTGGAAAACATCCTAAGTGGGAGGGTGTTAAATTGATAAACCCTGAAAATCCTCAAGCAAGAAAGAGTGTGGATCTTGAGGAAGTTGTAAAAAATTTTGCAGGTGTTGTCAAAGAAATCTCATACAAGTTAGCCCAAGATGAGAAAGAAATTGGACAAACTTCCCAAGGCCAACACAAGTAGCAAGGGCAAGACAGATTTACAAACCATCCTAGAAATGAGCAAAGATCTGATGACAAAGGTAAAGGGCCCATGGGATCTAAAAATAGACATCCCCAAGTTAGGGAAAATAGAATGGTGCCTAATCCACTAACTGTTAGGGTTGTTGTTAATGATAAAGCTAGTGAAATTGATTAGTTTAACAAGTGTTTCTTGCCCCATCTGCCATGTGAAGAAGATCAAAAGTCCAAGGATATTGATGATGAAAAATATGATGATGTATGCATGTTGGGGTGTTCTACAAGCTCACAAGATGGAGCAAATTCAACTAAACTAATTAGTGCCAGAACTACTGCAACGTTTTGGGACTGCATTCACTAGGTACTACCTCTTCCTCCCTCTCATACTTTAGAAATAGATGTGGTACAAGATTTTGAAGTTCCTAATAATAATTTTGAGTACCTAAGAGCTTTATTGATTAAGAATTAAGATGGAGGAATACCTTCATAAGAGGATAGACAGGTTGTTAATTAATGTTGTTGTTCCCTAAGAAAAAGAGTATAGTACAAGAAGTAAAGTTATCAAAGGGGCATGGCCTCAAGAAAAACCTAAATCTCCATTGCTTACAAATATTCCTAAAGAAACTTATAGGAAAGATGCATCTTCTAAAGGCCTTGTTGTCCCAAAAAAATTACAGTCCTCCTCATGCCCAAACCGTCAAGAATCCCATGCCATCTCGATGAGTTTGTCTCATCCTCCTTCTAATGTCATTTTGGCCAAACATATTCCATATGACATTTCCCAAGTTTTGAGTCAAATCAAGGTCAGTGTTCCAATTTTTGAGATGCTTAGGATTCTTGAGCACAAGAAGAGAGCATTTGAGTACTTGGGATTGAACGAAGTGAAGAGTACACTCGGCAGAAATATAAACATTATAAAAACTCTTTCTCTAACCATTGTAGCCCTTAAAACACCACCAGAATTGGAAGTGCTTGGAGAAGCACATGAGGTTTACTTGGGAACATATTTGGTTGATTCTCAATTAAATGTTGATCCATTTTTTACAACTTTGATCATTAAGGACAAACTACTGCACAATTGTATGTTTGATTCGGGAGCATCATGCAATGTCATGCCTATTGAGGTCATGAATGAAATGGATATCAAAGTGATAGTAGCATATGGAAGGTGTAATGCCATGGACTCTAGAGAAGTCCCAGTTTTGGATGTGTTAAAGGGTTTGTGGTACAACTTGCAGCCTATCCGGTAAGAACTTGAAACTTGATATTGTCATTGTTGATTGCCCACCAAATAGGGCATGTTGTTATCAATAAAGTGCACCGCAAGTGTTGGTGGAAGTGTTCAAATGGACATGTCTTTTGCGACCATTCCAATTGGGGTCAGCCTTGTCAAGTTGTATAGAGAAAAGAATATGTTGCACCTCATTGAAGACCCTAACAATGCCTCTTATGAAGTGTTGTACACAAGTGTTGATGATGATAATTTTTTTGGATTCGATAATGGAAAGGAGAAAAAGATGGATCAATGTAAGTATCTTTAACAAGTAGGTTATGTTATCACTGAATCACAACACCCCTATGTTTATAAAAGTGCATATACTTAAACTCATGGTGTGATTGAATAACATGGGTGCTATCTCCAAGTTGTGGGACTTGCTACTTGAGATAGACCTCCGAGAGAAAGCTGTTCTTGCTCTAAACTACACCGCCACATTCTACTCTAATGCAAGGGAAAATAACTATTCTAATTTAAATTTCCAAAGGACCAGGGAGAGAGAATGCATAAAATGAAATCCTACACTAAAGCGGTGATACACCGAAAAATGAGGGTGTGAGAGTAGTCTTCAAATGCGTGAGATACAGAAGCAAAGTACACACTAGAAGGGGTGATGACAGTTCTCCACAATCTAGCAAAATGCAATCACAAAAATATTTCAAACATACACAATGATAATAGATCCCTGCAAGAGCATAATAATAGACACAATATTCTTGTAATAAAGGTTGAAGGGGCAAGAATAATGCAAGAAAACACACAATGAGGGGAAGATGCATCCACAAACTTATATTTTATTGCTTCTGATATGCACAGTTCAATCGGTTACAAGATAAGGGCCTAGATCACCATGCAAGGAGTCCAAAATAAGGGCCTGCAACACATTGGATTCACAAATAAATTTTTCCAGAGCTTTGGTACAAAAACTACCTCCCTTTACAATGATCCCAACACTCCAATTTATAGAAAAAATGAGAAGAGAAAGAGAAGGGAAAATGGAAATCCTGAAATACGTCCTTCAAACACTTAAAAGAGTCATTAAATGGAGTAAAATGATTATATATTACTTGAAAAAGGCTCCCCATACTGTCCCAGGTGCTGCACCAGAGAAAGAATGATGACCATACCTCTTAATTGCACTCCCAACCAACAAATAAAACACTGTTATGTACCCAGCCACATTTTATGAAAAATCCCCACCAAAATTTCATCAAATATAGAATTTCTTGATTACTGTACATCGGTCTTAGAGCCACAATTCTAATGGTACCAATTTTGTGTGATTTTGTTGAGAAATGCAAAATTTATGGCCTTCTGAGTGCGGTCAGCTATTTTGGGTCTAGCAGGTGTTTTTGTCATTTGACAGGAATGAACATTAACTAACTAGGGACGAATATGTTTATTTTATTTAAATATATCTACCCTCATTAAAAATAATAAATCCAATTTTAAATATTTGGCATAGAGGACGTCGTGCTCGTTCCAGAAAGTCCAATTTTGTGAAAATCGGAGCTCGGAGTCAAAAGTTATGGCGTTTGAAGTTCACGGGTCAAACGTTGACTTTTCTTCTTTGCCTTCGGCCGTTTCAGATTTTCGCATCCCATGCATAATTTTGTCCCGGCTGTCCCAGATGCATTCTCCCACATCAGCCGATTCAGGCTTCCTTGTCTCTCATTTGCCGCCTTTTCACTTTTTCGCGTCCCTCGCGTCTCGCACGTACCGTTTTCTGGCTGTCCCGGACAAAAATCTCTGAACTGCCCATGATAGACCATCTTGTAGAAAATTGTCTCTGATTCGTGTCCCACGCGTACTTTTGTCCTGGCTGTCCCAAACCACGTGAAACAAAAAACTTGATGATTTTTCTTTCTTTGGCCGTTTCGGCTTTTCACATCCTGCGCATACCGATGTCCCAACTGTCCCATGGACCGCCTAGGACAAAAATGTCTGACTTAGCCAATTTTCTTTGTATTTCAGCCCCAAGCTTGGTACGACGAACCTCGGTATGACCCGCACTGGTACGATCCGCACCCTTCAGACCCGAAATGCTTTAAAATAGTCTTGCAACCTTATTTTTGCATTTTTTCCATTTTTTCTAACTCGTTGGGATTTTTTCTTGGATGGGAGAGTTAGAGAGAAGCCGAGGGGGCCCCAAAACATGATTTCGGGCCTTGAATCAATCTACTTGCTTGGGACTAGAAAAATTTGATGCATGTTATCAAAATTACCTTGAGGGGTGAATTTTGGATAACAGGTTCTCCTTGGACTTTATTATTTTATGGGGCTTGTTCCAAATTTGGAAATGGTGTTGGTGCAGTTCTGATTTCTCCAAGCTTGGAAGAGTTTGTTTTTTCTATCAAACTTAACTTTGAGTGCACTAATAACATTCTTGAGTATGAAGCATTGTTGTTAGGTTTGAGAAATGCTTGGAAGTATTATATTAAGGAAATCATTATCAAAGGACTTTAAGAACTGATTTTCAAACAAATTAGAAAATTGTATGCTACTAAAAATCGAGAGAATGAAACAATACAAGCATGGGTCAGTTAAGGTCCCATTTTATTGAAATGTTTTTGTACTTTCAATATTGTGCAAAACCAAAACATGACCAAACACATATAAAAGTTGCATTTTTAAGAGGCTATAAATACAATCTTCCAGAATTTACCTGATCTTTTAAAATTTTATAATTTTTAATTATTTATTTACTCATTTTAAAATATTTATATGATGTTTAAGTATGCTTTTACCCGCATGTAGTTTGGGATTTTATTGAAATGTTCGACTCATTCAATGTGCACCACGATAGAAAGTTCAATGTTAAAAATTGGCATCTTGTGTTTGATGATGATTTTGTAAGTATGATGTTTATCAAAGGATTTGCCATGAAACCAAGGTTTGATGATGATGTTTGATCAAAAGATTTCTGCGAAACCAAGGGGAGTTTCATTGATGTAGCGATTGGGAGCCAATGGTGTGTACAATAGGAAAAGAAAGTTTATCAGGCAAAGATATCATTTAATTGAAAACTAATACCATTCCTAGAGGGTTGGTTGCTCTTGAATCAAACTTTGATAATGTTGATTGCATTATTAATGAGACATATAACAGCCTCGAGGATGTTGAAGAGCATGACCTTGGTACAAAGGAGAAACCAAGGAAGATCTTTTTGGGAAGCAATCTGAACAAGGAATAAAAATAGTCCTACGTCCAAATGTTGAATAAATATTAGGATTTTTTTATTGGTCTTATTCTCAACTAACTTGCATACTGAGAGAGGATTTTTTTAGCATGAAATTCCTTTGGAATCTAATGCAAAACCATTCGAAAAATGCGAGAGGCTGATTAATCCACTTCTCTCCATGAAGATGCAAGATGAATTGAAGAAGCTAAGGGATGGAGGGATCATTTAACCAAAAAAGTATTCTTGGGTTGTAAACTTTGTGCCACTTCGGAAAAATAATGGTGATATCGAGGCTATGCGTGGATTTTAGAAATCTGAGCAGAGCATCCATGAAGGATAATTATCATTTGAAAAACATGGGAAATATCTTTGGAATTAGTGAATGGATCAGAATTGTTGTCTACCTTGGATGGTTTCTCCGGATATAACCCGGTAGTTGTGAAGGAGTCACAAAGAATTAAGACTACCTTTACCACTCCTTAGGGAACATATGTCTATGTTAGAATGCCCTTTGGTCTAATGAATGCTAGAGCAATATTTCAAAGGGAAATGGATGTGGATTTTTCGGTTACATTAATGAATTCATTGTTGTTCATCAAGATGATGTGACTGTATTTTCCAGAAAGAGAAGTGATCACTTGTAGCACTTGGAAAAGATGTTCATTAGATGTAAAGAATTTGGTATCTCTTTGAACACAAAGAAGTGCCATTTCGAGTCGAAAACGCCAAGTTTCTTGGTCACATTGTATCAAAGGATGGTGTCATCATTGATCCCAAAAGGGTAGAGGCCATCAAAAAGGTTCCAATTCCAAGAACCAAGAAGGGAATCCAATCCTTCTTTGGGAAGATCAATTTTGTTGGAAGATTTGTATCTAAATTTCCTGAGTTGACTCTCCCCATCACTAGCATGCTCATGAAAGACCATATTATCAAGTGGGAAGAGGATGTTATTAAGGATTTTGATGGAATCAAAGAAGCGCTAAAGCATTCCCCTGTTCTGACACCTCTAAATTATAAGAAGCCTTTTCAAATGTTTTCCTTTGCTTCTGAAAACACCATTGCATTTGTTTTTCTACAGAAGGATGATGAAGGGGCTGAGAGACCAATTTCCTTTTTTAGTAAGGCATTACAAGTAGCTGAGTTGAAGTACACCATGATGGAGAAGAAAGCATTTTCCTTGGTGAAAGAAAAAAAGGCTTTCGGACCTTACATATTTAGCTCTAAAGTTGTTGCTTATGTTCCTCACACCATGGTGAAAGATAACTTATCGAGAGATGGAGGTGTCATCAGTAAAAGTTGCAGATGGGTGAACAAGTTGTAAGAATATGACACGGACCTCCAAACCAAAAAGTTTGTAAGAGGTTTGGGCCTAGCTAACCTTATGGCTAAGAGCAACTTCCAAACCATTGAAGTAAATGAAGTAGAAGAAGAAAGGGTGCATGTACTTGAAAATTTAGTAAGTTATGAATGGTAAAAGGATATAATATTTTATCTCGGACATCTATGCTTCCCTAATAATTTTAGTAAAAATATGAAAAGAGATCTTAAGTTATCCTCTCAAATATATGTGATTAATGATTTTGGGTTAGCTGGAAGAATCCGGAGGGAGTGCTCTTGAGATACATAACGAAGATGAATCCCCAAGGATAATTATAGATCTCCATGCGGGATTTTGCGGGGGACATTTTACTATAAGAGTTATAACACACAAGATCTTGAGGGCTGGTTATTGGTGGCCAACTCTCTTCAAAGATACAAATTTATTTGTAAGAAGATGTGAAAGCTGCCAAGCATTTTTCTGGAACAATGAAATCTTTAGGCTCTCTTCCTTTGCACCCCTGTATCAATTTAAGATCATTTCAAGCAATGAGGAATGGACTTCATTGGTGAGATTTCAGACCCTTCCAGTTCTGGCCATAAGTGGATTCTTGTAGCCACATATTACTTAACAAAGTGGGTGGAAGCAATCCCCACTAAGAAATCAACACACCAAGCTATCATGGACTTCATGTTGAATCATATCATCTATAGATTTGGATTACCAGTCAAGATTGTTGTTGATAATGCCATGTGTTTCAGAGCTAAACCTTTGATGGAAATGTGTAAAGAGTATGGAATCAATCTTACATATTCTTCTAACTACAATCCCCAAGGAAATGGACAAGCTGAGTCCAACAATAAAAAAGTTTTTAAGATCATTAGAATAACCTTGGAGATGAACAAAAAGAAGTTGGGTGAGCAACTGAAATTTCTGTTTGGGTTGATAGGATAAGCTGCCAAGAGATCTTGGTAAAAGCCCATTTGAGTTGGTATATGGAACTCAAGCTTTTTACCCCTTCACTTGTAATTATCTTCATTTCAGTTTGTTCAACACTTGAAGATCAAGAAGTCAATCCATATGAAGCTCAAATCAATTAGATTGTTGAGCTAGATAAAGAAAGAATGGCATCCCACCAAAGGCATGTAAAGTTCGGAGAAAAGTTAAATAAGTTGTTTGACAAGAAGGTAACTCCAAGGGATTTGAGTGTTGGAGATATTGTGTTATTGTGGAATAGAAGACATGAGGATAAGGGCAAGCATGTTAAATTTGATGCATTTTGGATGGGCCCTTACTCCATTAACATTTGAATTGGTGAACATACCTTCTTCTTGAAATAATTGGATGGGGAATTACTCGAATTGCACGATAATGGAAGACATCTAAAACATTTCCTTGATTGATTTCCAAGAATTGAGGTATGGACCATTGTTAGTGTATATTTATTTGTTTTCTTTATATTTTTGTGCTTTTGTTCATTTTGGTCCTTGGTGACCTAGTTCTCGTTGGTTTCTCGGTTCGTTTCGGAGAATGGTTCTAGTTTTCTCCTCTACATTTTGACTTTGTTACCCAATGGGTCTTTTTGGTACTTGGTCTACTTTTGTTCTTGTGGCACTCACTGGGAGTTCCCATCCCCGAACACGAGACAATGTTGGTGCCCATTTTGATCTTGCACCATTTTGCCCTAGTTTTCCCTTTGATCTGCGTATTCTGAAACGTATTTTTCCTCTCAAATGGATGAAGTGAAGCATTTATCTCCATTTGTATGCCTTGAATTGTTGCAAAACTATTTTTCATGCCCCATTTTGAAGAAATCCCCAAGTTTTCCCTGTTTTTTCCATAAATTTTTCAAATCCGCGGGCTCTGCCATTTTTTCCATTTTCGAATCATGGATTCTCAAAATTATCAATTTATACTTATATGCCTTTGAAAATCTAAATCCATGGTCGTAAATCTGCTTGGAGCCTGGTTTCATGTGAAAATTTTTCCATCCTTAGCAATAAAATTGAATTCTGGGCATAACTAGAAAATTCCTATGTTTTTCAGGTTTGTGAGGCATATTTTAGCCGTTAATTTCTTCCTTGGCATTCAGAAGATATGTGGCTATCTATGATGGGTTGAGGAATCGCGGGCAAATATTTTGAACTTAGCATTTTTGGCTTTTTTGGAAAAAGGGCTATTTTGGTCCCATGGCTCTGTCGGGTTCTAATTGGTACTTTGGGTGCTTACGTGACTTCTTTTGATTGGTTGAGGCATGGAAAATTTATTTTGAGAACTCTTTCTTTTTGGCTATTTTGGAAAAAATTCTAAACTCTCCCATGGCCCCACCAATTTTTGATAAGAAAAATTCAAGTAGCAGAGAAAATTTCTATGTTTTTCCCAAAAATGTACACATGTCACATGTTGAGCAATTGTGGAGTAGCGGGTATTTTTTGTGCTCTAAGGCATTTTGGAAAAAAGAGTCAAAGTGAGAAAAAATTCATAAGGCTTGTGGGAGGACACGTTGCAAATTTTTAATCAAGAATGGAATTGCGGGTTGTCGGTTCTTTGTAAAGGTTTTGGCTTTGTTTTATGAAAAGGATTAAAGTTACAAAAAACTACAACCCCGTAGTGAATCGAAATGGACACGTGCTAGGTTTCAATAGTCAAAGCAAAATGGTGGATTGGCGAGAATACTTTGGGTATTTTTGGCTTTATGTTATGAAGTTCTAAAATTTGTAAAATGAATCGCAGCCTCACTAATGTGAGGATGATGGACACGTGTCATGTTTGCATCAAAGGTGGGAAGGATGGTTGGCGAGAGGACTTAGAATTTTTTTCCTTTTGGTAAAAGGAGAAAATGTTGTGGAAAAGCCCACAATTCTACCAGGGAAAAAATATAATGCTTAGGTCAGCTTTGAATATTGAAAAATTAAGTGGAGCTTCGGAGCTATTTGAAGTTTGTATCTTTTTTGGGTAAAAAAACTAAAGTGTTGTAAAGGGCCACAAGCTCGCGAAAAATGAGTTAATGCATTAATTGAATTTTGTTTTAATATATCAAATGCGGGTCGGTGCGTCACCAGAGGAAAGTGAAACTTTTTTCGCTTTCTTTTGAAAATATATAAAGTAAAAACTTAAGCGGGTAAAAGCACAATAAAATGTCCCACTTTTTGGTATGGTTTGTACCTTAGTAAACATGAATTTTCAGTTTAATTGATTTTCTAAAGGTAATAGCCACAAAACCGTACACATTCATGAAATTACACAAACTAATGAAATGTTTTGTTTAGAGTGTAGAATACATATATATATATTTTTAAAAAAATTGGTAAAAAATAGTCTTTTTCTTAATTTTATTCATATGTTGTTTCTTATGTTATTAAAGAGGAATGACTATCCCCTGGTGGTTTTTTAAAATGAAAAATTATCTTTTCACTATGAAATTTTAGATATATGTTCAAGATTATAATTTTGACGTCTTTGTCAAATTTTCATATTTTTTTGAATTTTTTTTTAATTAATCATTTAGTAACTATATTTTAAAATAAATGGCGTCCATATTTCAATGCCAATAACTTTTAATATTTATATCGAAATTACTTTTTTTTTTTTCATAGGGAAGAAGAAAAATTCAGCAAATACTAAGTATATATTTTATTTTATTTTTTTGATATATTCTACTATTTTTCAAATTTGGTTGATTGTGTACTATTGATTGTAAAAATTAAAAAATAAATAGCAAAATAGATTTTAAAAAATCAAAATTAAATTTTTAGAAAGCCGATAAAAATATGAATTTTGTTTCAAAATTTTGTAAGTTAACTATTTTGTTTACCCTAATTACGTGGCACCCGAGTGGCAGATTTTGGCTCACAATTGTCCCCCAAAAGGATTTGGAGCCAAAATGTGCCACTCAGGCGCCACGTCACTGCCACTCAGAGGGGTTCGCATGAATGGGGGTTTGTCTGACACCGTTCGAGTGAAAATGGTTCGCGTGAACCCCCTCTGTACCACCTAAGCGTCACCAAAATGTCTCCTTCTAGATTTAATGATTCGCAATTGCGTCTCCCCTTCTAAATTTAATGTTTTACAAGTTACTTATTTAATATTGTTCACTTTTTATGTTTTAAATTTAGTTTTTTACATATTTTTTGTGTTTTAAACTAAGTGTGTTTTTTAAAAACTTTTTTAACCAAAAATATGTAATATTAAATTAGAAAAGTTGTTTTAAAGTTATTGAAAAATAAAATTAGAAATAACCTAATTTCTACTTTGAGATTTGTATATAAATAGAGTTGCGTGCACATATAGTTTTGTATCGAGTTTACTCTTAGACATTCAGATCTATCACGATTTATGTGTGCGGGTGAAAATTATTGAAGTGGATGAATCATGGGAAATGCAAAGAATGAGAAACGAAAATATACCAAGGAAGAGAATGCAGAGAAGAATGCTAGAAGATCTGTTTGTAGGAGGGCAAAAAGAGAGAGAGAGAGAGAGAGAGAGAGAAGACACAACAAGTGAAAGACAATGCTGCAAAAATTGGTACATATGTATAGAAACCCTTGATAGATCCTAATTTTTTTTTAGTTCTAAGGTTTAAATATGATAATTTATGTTTTTTAGATTGGGTAAAGGAAAGGGTTTTGATAGGATCCCATGTGTATGTTTATGGACACAGATCATGATGCACAACATTATGTTGAAGTGATAACAAAAGTTATTGAATTACTTCCCAAAAAAAATGTCAAACACTTGG
Organism: Taxus wallichiana var. yunnanensis; assembly: GCA_018340775.1. Taxonomy (NCBI): domain Eukaryota; kingdom Viridiplantae; phylum Streptophyta; class Pinopsida; order Cupressales; family Taxaceae; genus Taxus; species Taxus wallichiana. Next base: position 725,311,490 of record CM031244.1, read on the forward strand.
TGAAGATGGATTTACAAAAATTAAAAGAATTTTCCCAACAAGAACCACTATCACGAAAGAAAACAACAAAAAGTGTAGAGATGGTATATGGTGAATTTGTTAATTTGACTACGATTCTTTAGAGCACATTTTTTGGTTACATTCTTGAATCATGTTGATATGAGGGAAACATTAGAATTGTTAGGTGTTTATTTTGGACAGAAAAATTCAAAACGTGTAGAAGAAGAATTTGTTGGGAATGTTTGTAAAGGAATAAGTTCTTTGGGTACAAAAACTAGGTCTTCGATAAGAGTATTTCTCGAGAGAATATTAACTTCATTGTAAGTGAAGATACAACAAAGAATCATCATGTTACTGCCTTTGCAAAGGCATTGGGTTTATCTAGAATGATGGTTAGCAGGTATGCAAAGAGGAGGAAGACATTGGATGACTCTACTATGGAAGGAAATTGGGCACTAATGTGTAGAAATCCACGTTTTGATAAAATAAAGGATAATATTGTGAAGATAGTTTCGATTTTTTGACTGAGAGGACTCGTCCTTCTCCGAATGTGAGGGATGTTTTAAAACACAGGATAAATCATAATAAATATGATGAACATATAAAACATTGGCTTGAAATAACTCAACATGAGATGTACATAAAGTTTATAGAAGAAAATCCAGATGTTAAGATTGACAATGAATGTTTGAAAATTTGAAGCCTTTGTATGTGCGAAATGATAAATTTCTTGACACAAGTTATTATCGTTATCACGTTGAGTTTTATTATCACTATCGTGTACATAAAAATTTATAGATTCAATGTATATATATTTTGAGGCGTGCTTTCATTTATATCTATATATTTAAAATTAATGTGTTTCAAAATCTATGTTTTTTTCAGTGTATATAAAGTTATGAGAAGAAATTGCCCACTTACACATGTTAGTGAATTCATAAATTCAATTATTTGCAGCGTCTCGATGATCATTTCGATGATCATATGACTTGCATCAAAGGTGTCTCGTGACAAGTGTGGGGACTTGAAATTATTGCCAAGAACAAATGAAGATTTGGACACGCTTAACTGGTTGCTTTCAAGAGGTGATATATATAAATTTATGTTTTTAAATTTGGATGTTAGATTTTATTTTGATTTTTATTTTATTGCAAATGAATACATGACAATTTTTCCATGTTATGAATTGATTTTGTAGGTTCAAATACATAAAATATTCAGCAAGGCTTGGAAAAGATGCAACCAGGTTGGATTTGGTTGAAGAGGAAATCCCCATTGCTACATTCATGCAAAGTTTCTGAAGTTTAATTAGTTCGTACATCAAACATTCACACTATTCAAAGTGGCGAGGCTACATAATTCAAGACTAATAGGGACACATTCCTTATTGGTTCCATATTGTCCATGGTTGATTTTGTTGAGAATTACTCATTTTCTCATCAAAAAGAAATTCAAACACAGTATTATCATACTGAACATGTTAATATCATGGTTCAAGTATTTTATAGGCATACACAATTGGATTTGGATGGGGTTGAAAGTACATATGTGAAGCGAATGATCAAGAAGGAGTATCACTTCTATATAAGTGATGAAAAGGAACATGACACCCACTTTGTACAACATTGTTTTGGTTTGTTCTTTTAATATCTTCATCAACGAGGAATACAAATAGATCACCATTTTTTTTGGTCAGATGGTTGCGCATAACAATTCAAATCCTCTCGCCCTTTCTTTGCACTCATTTTTTATCATCGTCATCACAAAATTCCTCATTTATGGAGTCTTTTTTAGAGTGATCGGGGAAGGGAGAACACGATAGTGTGGGTGCATGCATCAAACGTGCTCTAAAGAAACAAAGCTTTGATTATGAGGGAGATTGATTGATGGCTTCCCACACCGTTGTTAAATGGTGTAAGAAACATTTTATAGTTCAGGTTTCAACCTCACAGGCTTCAACATCACACGCTTCAACCCCATAGGCTTCAACCCCACACAGAGTGTTTTGGGAGATAACAGGTACATGCACATTTAAAACATAGATATGTAAATCTTGATGTAATTTATTAAGTGAACTACAAGTTACTAACTTTAAATTTTTTTATTCTGTTTTTTATTGTTTGTTTTAAACTTTATTGATCTCTTTTGAGCATGATTAAATGAAGGTATTGATCATAGGATAAAGTATGGATGTGAAAGGATTCCCAATTCTAGGCCTTTATGCTCTTTGATGACTATGGATAGTAATAACTGGACAATCTGTATAAGAGATTATTCTTGTTTTTGTTATGAATGCATGAACAAATCATATTCAGGCGTGCGGTAGTCAAAAACATGGGTATGTAGGTGAGTGGAAGCAAGTTCCTTTAGTTGTGGATGACACATATGGATCAGATCATGATGATAGTTTTGAAGATGTGCCATTAATTAAAACTAATTATTACCACATATCTGGACTAGTTAAACAAGGTATGTTTTATTTGAAAGGATCAAGTATAATTTGATAATTAAATATATATGTATATAATTTATACTACACATCTGATCATTGAATGTTTCTTTCCATTTTGTTGTAGGAGATGTATTTTCAGTCATTGCTGAAGAAGCCAATATTGAGAAAGTGGAGTACTACTTGTTGTGTTGCACGAGAGGAGAGAACAAAGCTAACATGTGAAATAACAAGTTAAGTGACAACATTTTTTACTTGGCTCGGTTGTAGTGCGGGAAGATACATACAACAAGTAAGCCCTCAAAAGTGGGATTCACTTTGTTGATTACAAACCAAACAAAAAGGTGTATCATTACAACCATCACATAATTGCTACAGGTTAAAATTGCAGCGGTGAAGACTACAAATAGTAAATGTAGAAAATGGAGACTAGATGTAGAAGACCATGAAAAATTTTACAAGTCATTGAACAATGAGCAGAGCCACTTGGTATTATATAGAAGGACATGGAATAAATTACTAAACCTTGTTGGTAATAAACTATTAAGCTAGATAGCATTGTATTTTCTACTTGAAGGGACTATGGAGACCACTATACAATAAAGTTGTTTAATACTTGTGATTCTTACTTGTTGTGAGATGGTTTATGGTTTACAAGTATTGTGATATGGTTGTTACATGGAAGTATGTATGGTATAAACATGATTTATGATGTGGATGTATGTTACATTATTATTTATTAAAGAATTCACACTTCTGTTATCTCGAAAACTGTAGAAGGGAACAAGCTATCACTTAGGCACTATCTTTTGTAGATTATTGTATTTCAAAATAGTCTAAAGATATGTGTTTCGGAACAACAATTTGAAAGATGATCAAGACCTAGTGAGGAGGAGAAGTTCGTATAAAAAAATGAGGTGCCAAATATACAAAAAAATCTTCCAAAATGGGCAACACGACATTGGTTTGACAACCATCCCTGTGGATTAAGGGGGGGATGTAATAGTATTGTGCATAATCCTAGGCGTAGGCAATACATGTAATAATAATATTTTATATTATTATTACCTAGATATATTAGAAGCCGAACAATCATCTTGAAGATGAACTGAACAATCATTTCATCTTGATAAATATGAACTATGTATCACATTATTGAGAGAATGAAATTGGGTTTCACTCTCCCATTTCCATTTTATTTTTGCAGTCCATTTCCTAGCCTTACGTTTAGGCGGCTTCATCAAAAAAGATCAGTAAAAAACTGCACATCAGAAAGTGACAAATCTGAAATTGAATTATCAAAAGTCAAACTCTTAGAAGAAATTAATGAGGTCCAAAACTAACAAAAATCATAATCAAATTTTGTCAATGCAAGTCAAAAGTTTAAAGGACAAGTCTAAGTTAATGAAAAGAAATCACAAGATTTCAATAAATGTTTATCTGAAAAAATATACTGAAATCATCCGCCTGCAAAATCATAATGAATCTCTTTTAAATCAAGTTTGAAGTTAGCGAGAGAAGAGCATGTTAAAACAAGAATTGACATTGGTTGATAATCAAATTAGTATTGATAATAGATAAAAGAAACCCAAAAGAATGTTAATTTTTTATGTTGAAAATGAAAATGAAACTAAACAACAGTTGAATATTTATACTTTTTTAATTTTTTGAATGAATAATGCGAAGGTGAAAGAATTTAATCAACATGTACAAATTAAACCTAGAACCAGTCACTAAGAAACTCAAATATAGGGATGAGGACTGTGTTCTAGTTCATATCCTTGTACCCACAACTTCAAGTGACTATATTTATATATAATATAGCATTTTCCTTATTCATTTACTCCCATCCACTTATTTAGATGGCATTTTTGTCCCTGCACTGTATCGATACCTATATGCGTACACCTACTTGTCTAGTTGACTATGCCTAGAACCAAACCTTATCCACACCCTCACTATTATGAGAGCATTTTGTTCTAATAAATGTTTTTGAGGATCGTACTCAACTATTATCAAATATATGCACAGACTCTGAGTCGAGAGAATTGGAGCCGATAAAATTCAAGGATTCCAATATGACAACATTCTTCGCTTATCAACATTGATCTTGGAGGGATTGATCCTGATTCTATGAGTGGCCACTCTTGAAATTTATAAAGATATTATCGCCTCTCATATTCTAAATGTCTTTAAGGTTGAGTCTTTTGGACAACGAAGGTCATGTTATTTACCTGATGAAGTGCCTCAAGAGTTAGTTTTCAAGAGTTGCTATCAACAAATACAACCCATCACCTCATAGGGGTACCATTTATCGTAGGTGTCTCCCTATTCACATATCTTGCCTTGTATTGTAGTTTTATGTTTTCTTAAATATGCAAATATTACATATATTGTAGTTCTATGTTTTCTTTTCTACTTTTGATTTTTGGAAGGCCCTATAATTCATAGCACCAAATATAGTCATGACAGTTTTGAGGGTCAAAGAATCTAGGATAGATGTGACAATTCTCAAACAAGATAGAGAGTATTATAAGAAAAATTGTCGAATGGTAAATACATAGGTTCAAGGAGGAGTTACCTTGACTTGACTAAGAGGCCTTTTACGAATGATAAATACATAGGTTTGAGGCGGGATTCACCTTCTTTTGACTTATTCGGTGTTTATTAATAAAGTCAAGTATTCCTTTTCTTCATCAGCATGTTTTTATCTACACATGGTCTTTCTTTTTCTACTTTTGACTTTGGGAAGGCCCTATAATTCGAGCACCAATTATATTTGTGCCATGTTTAGAAGGTCCAAGATAGAGATGTGACAATTCTCAAACAAGATATACGAGTCTTATAAGGGACCCTATATGAATACGAGAGGTTCAAGGGAGGCATCGCCTTGATTGGACTAATTTAGTGTTTATGAAGAAAATCAAGTGAATTCCTTCCATTTCTTCATCATTGTGTTTTATTATCTACTGATTGGTTTTATTTTTCTACTTTAAATTTTTGGGAAGGATCTATAATTGATAGCACCATATACAATAGTGTCGGGTTTTGAGGCTCCGGGTTAGAGATGCGACAATTCTCAAACAAGATATAAGTCAATAATTGAGAGAAAATCCGGATATCGGACCTGCATTTGTGTGAATTGGCTGTACTAACATTTTGGGAATACTTGACGAAATTAGATGCATATGGCAACTTATTGATGACTTAAAATAAATATCGATTGAAGTCAATGTTTTTCCTTCTTGTGCAGGGAACTCATTCCTTGATATTTCTGGACATTTTAAGAAAGTAAGGATGCTTTAGACTCGATGATGTTAGATTATATAATATCCTTCATATATGGCATGATGCTTTTACTACAATGTCTTAAAGATATTTTTGTGCCCACTTAGGGTGATTCACACTGTCAAGGACAACAATTGAGAGAAAATTTAGGTAGCACCTTCATGTGTGTGAGTTGGTTTTGGTCATGATTACATTCAGGGAATACTAGCGAGAAATAGACGTATCTCGGAACATAGTGACACCTTTCAATAACCATCAAATTGAAGTCGAGTGTCGGTCTTCTTCTACATAAACTTATGCTTACTATTTTGGAACATTTTAAGAAAGGACCGATAGACTCTTATGATTTAGATTTTATAATGTCCCTCATAGATGGTATGATGCTTCTATCAAGACTAAGATATTTTTTCCCTACTTAGAGTTGTTCGGTCTTGCCTTGTCAGCCAGATTTATGGAATGTTCGGAGTTTCTATTTTCTTGTAGTGGGTCTTGTAGCATATATTACTGACAAGAAGCTTTCTGTAGAAGGTGACAAGAAATTTGTATAATGAGAGTATGCTTGTATTTTTTGGTGTTGATGTCTCACAATTTCTTTCATGGTCATTTCCTTCCATGGTTTGGATTGTCAGGTCAGGTAAAATGGACTATGCAAGTAGAATGTGCAAAACCAAACTTAGTATTTTATTCAACAAAAACAAGTGAGGAGAATTACAAATATAAATCCATTGGAATGACTGTTACACTTCATATTCCCCATGACTCTTCAATTTCCAACTACAGAAAAAGCTCTAACACCTAGGATTATTTAATATCATGTACAGTAATATTACTTACTCCTCTTAATCCATAGGGGTTACGGCGAGACCTAATATAACACTTTATATAGCATGTAAAACAAATATGTACTTGTTCGGTTGGTAACTATTCAACCAATTTGTAACCACCTCTTCACATATAAATAAACCTCTATCTGTGTCATTTGAACGGTGCAGTTTGCCTTCTGTATTCTTTCTTCTCTTTGCATATGCTAACAAGATCAAGCATGCACGTGAACTTTTCAATTTTTTCTTTTTCAAGCGCTTTTGTCAATATTTTTGCCATTTTCTCTATAGTAGGACAATGGAGCACTTCGACATTGCTTCTTTCACATGATGCTCTATCAAGTGTATTTTTGTATTGATGTGCTTGATTCATTGTATTCGGTTACACTTGTTTCACATGGATGAGTCAAAATATTCTATTTCATGTAAACTAGCACAAGAGGGTGATCGATTCTTGACATCCCAATGTACTTTGCGAGCATATTATTGTCTAAGGAAAAGTTAGATATAGCACGACCACCGAGAGAGAGCAATTGAGATCCTGTATATTTTCCAAAGGTTAAGGAATTAGATTCTCGAACCCCCTTTGTGATATACATCGATCACGGTGTTGGGTGAACAAGTTGATAGTTCAAGGGTGGGTAGATGGTTACTTCTAACTCAAGAGCTTACAATAACAATAATCTTGAGACAAGTTAAGCACCATGTTATGGGTGATCAACTATCAAGAATAAGGTTGGGTGAACCACCGTAGGGTACCGGATGGATTTTTGTTGTTCGATAGGATTGGAATTGATTGATCATCTTATCCAATATCTAGTTCACCCTAATGAAGATGATAGCGATTGTGTTCTTACTCTGCATGGAGGACCATAATGTCATCATGTAAGGGTAGATGGCTAAGTGATCAAACCCATGAACTTGACACCACATGGCATGGCCATGAAGTTTTTGTTGAAATTTCTCTTTGGTGCTAGCAAGGGCCAATTAGATGGCTTTAGTGGCTTAGCCTAGAAATCTTTCAGTGTTCCATATGTGAGCTCAAACTTCTTCTTGTCTGGATATTCAGATTCGGATCATCCAGTAATATTGATTACATAAAATCCACTTAAGGATTTGTGTTCTTTATGGAATTTGTACCAATATCATGGGGAAGAAAGAAAAAATAGTTTGTTTCATGCTCTTCCATAGAATACATGTATTGTTCTACAGGAGAAGCTGTCTTTGAAGTGATTTGGCTATGTTGCATACTATAAGGACTTGGAATACCATAGGACAAACCGACCACCATGAATGTTGAAAATGAAGGTGTTCTCAAACTTGTTCGCAATCCAGGTGTTTCATGAAAGAACAAAGCACATTGAGGTACTTGGCTGATTTCATACGCGAGCACGTATTGCAGCACAACATCCAACTTCAATTTTTACCAACAAATTGAACAATGGGAATATATCTTCACAAAGTCACTTGCATGTGAAAGGTTCAAGTTATTCATAGAGTTCCTCTCCTCATCCCTTGAGACAATGCATAATTAACGAGGGGAATGTTAGGATATTAATTATGCATTATATAATTAAATATACTAACGAATCCCAATGAATCGGTGCATGATTTCAATACAAGATTCAATAAAACATTGAAAAAATTGCCTTTGAATTTGAGCCCATGTGATGAATCTTGTCTAATAAAGTATGCTTTGATGCATTTGACAAAAAGGTTGCATACTATTTGAGGGATAAAAACCCGGCACGTTAAGGTAGACCTTCACCATGGCTTTGCAAATTGAGAACAACATTAAGGCCATTAGAAAACATCCTAAGTGGCAGGGTGTTAAATTGATAAACCCTAAAAAGCCTCAAGAAAGCAAGAGTGTGGATCTTGAGGAAGTTGTAAAAACTTTGGCGGTGTTGTCAAAGAAATCTCATACAAGTTAGCTTTGAGATGAGAAAGAAATTGGACAAACTTCCCAAGGCCAACACAAGTAGCAAGGGCAAGATAGATTTACAAACCATCCTAGAAATGAGAAAAGATCTGATGACAAAGGTAAAGGTCCTATGGAATCTACAAATAGACATCCCCAAGTTAGGGAAAATAGAATGGTGCCCGATCCACTAATAGTTAGGGTTGTTGCTAATGATGAAGCTAGTGAAATTGATTATTATGACAAGCGTTTCTTGCCCCATCCGCCATGTGAATAAGATAAGAAGTCTGAATATATTGATGATGAAAATGATGTATGCATTTTGGGGTGTTCTACAAGCTCACAAGATGGAAAAATTCAACTAAACTAATTAGTGCGGAGAACTACCGCAACGTTTTGGGACTGCATTCACTAGGTACTACCTCTTCCTCCCTCTCATACTTTAGAAATAGATGTCGTACAAGCTTTTGAAGTTCCTAATAATTATTTTGAGTACCTAAGAGCTTTATTGATTAAGAATTATGATGGAGGAATACCTTCAGAAGAGGATAGACAGTTGTTAATGAATGTTGTTGTTCCCCAAGAAAAAGAGTATAATACAAGAAGTAAAGTTCTCAAAGGGGCATGGCCTCAAGAAAAACATAAATCTCCATTGCTTATAAATATTCCTAAAGAAACTCATAAGAAAGATGCATCTTCTAAAGGCCTTGTTGTCCCAAACAAAAATTACAGATCCTCCTCATGCCCAAACCGTCAAGAATCCCATGCCATCGATGAGTTTGTCAGTCCTCCTTCAAATGTTGTTTTTCCCAAACATGTTCCATATGACATTACCCAAGTTTTAAGTCAAATCAAGGTCAATGTTCCAATTATTGAGCTGCTTAGGATTTTTGAGCACAAGAAGAGAGCATTTGAGTACTTGGGATTGAACGAAGAGAAGAGTACACTAGGAAGAAATATAAACATTATAAAAACTCTTCCTCTAACCATTGCAGACCTTGAAACACCACTAGAATTGGAAGATCTTGGAGAAGCACATGAGGTTTACTTGGGAACATATTTGGTCGATTCTCAATTAAATGTTGATCCATTTTTACAACTTTGATCATTAAGGACAAACTGCTACACAATTGTATGTTTGATTCCAGAGCATCATGCGAATGTCATGCGTATTGAGGTCATGAATGAAATGGATATCAAAGTGATAGTAGCATATGGAAGGGGTACTACCATGGACTCTAGAGAAGTCCCAGTTTTGGATGTGTTAAAGGGTTGGTGGTACAACTTGCACCTATCCCAGGTAAGAACTTAAAACTTGATATTGTCATTGTTGATTGCCCACCAAATGGGACATGTTGTTATCAATAAAGTGGGCTGCAAGTGTTGGTGGAAGTGTTCAAATGAACATGTCTTTTGTGACCATTCCAATTAAGGTCGGCTTGTCAATTTGTATGGAGAAAAGAAGATGTTGCACCTCATTGAAGACCCTAACAATGCCTCTTATGAAGTGTTGTACATAAGTGTTGATGATGATAATTTTTTGGATTCGATAATGGAAAGGAGAAAAAGATGGATCAATGTAAGTATCTTTAACAAGTAGGTTCTCCTTGGAATTTATTATTTTATGGGGCTTGTTCCAAATTTGGAAATGGTGCTTGGTGTAGTTCGATTTCTCCAAGCTTGGAAGAGTTTGTTTTTTCTATCAAACTTAACTTTAAGTGCACTAATAACATTGCTGAGTATGAAGCATTGTTGTTAGGTTTGAGAAATGCTTGGAAGTATTATATTAAGAAAATCATTATCAAAGGACTTTAAGAACTAATTTTCAAACAAATTAGAAAATTGTATGCTACTAAAAATTAGAGAATGAAACAATACAAGCATGTAGTTTTGGATTTGATTGAAATGTTCGACTCATTCAATGTTATGCACCATGATAGAAAGTTCAATGTTATGGTAGACAATATTGTAGTCTTGGGGTCTTGGTTTGATAATTGTGCAATATCCCCATTTTGTAAGTATGATATTTAAGTGCTAACAAGGCCATCTCTCCATTACGGTGTTAAAAATTGGCAAGTGTTTGATGATGATGCTTAGATCAAAACATTTCTACAAAACCAAGAGGAGTTTACTTGATCAATGTATTGATTGGGAGCCAATGGTGTGTATAGTAGAAGGAAAAGAAAGTTTGTTTGGCAAAGATATCATTTAATTGAAAACTAATACCATTCCTATAGGGCTGGTTGATAATGTTGATTGCATTATTAACGGACATATAGCAGCCTCAAGGGATGTTGAAGAGCATGACCTTGGTACAAAGGAGAAACCAAGGAAAATCTCGTTGGGAAGCAATCTAAACAAGGAATAAAAAAATTGCTATGTCCAAATGTTGAAGAAATATTAGGATTTTTGGTTTGGTCTTATTCTGAACTAAATGCATACGAGAGAGGATTTGTTTCAACATGAAATTCCTTTGGAATCTAATGCAAAACCATTCAGAAAAATGCAGAGGCTGATTAATCCACTTCTCTCCATGAAGATGCAAGATGAATTGAAGAAGCTAAGGGATGGAGGGATCATTTAACCAACAAAGTATTCTTCTTGGGTTGTAAACTTTGTGCCAATCGAAAAAATAATGGTGATATCAGGCTATGCGTGGATTTTAGAAATCTGAACAGAGCATCCATGAAGGATAATTATCATTTGAAAAACATGGGAAATATGCTTTGGAATTAGTGAATGGATCAATTGTTGTCTACCTTGGATGGTTTCTCCGGATATAACCCGGTAGTTGTGAAGGAGTCACAAAGAATTAAGACTACCTTTACCACTCCTTAGGCAACATATGTCTATGTTAGAATGCCCTTTGGTCTAATGAATGCTAGAGCAATATTTCAAAGGGAAATGGATGTGGATTTTTCTGGTTACATTAATGAATTCATTGTTGTTCATCAAGATGATGTGACTGTATTTTCCAGGAAGAGAAGTGATCACTTGTAGCACTTGGAAAAGCTGTTCATTAGATGTAAAGAATTTGGTATCTCTTTGAACACAAAGAAGTGCCATTTGGTCAGCCAAGTTTCTTGGTCACATTGTATCAAAGGATGGTGTCATCATTGATCCCAAAGGGTAGAGGCCATCAAAAAGGTTCCAATTCCAAGAACCAAGAAGGGAATCCAATCCTTCTTTGGGAAGATCAATTTTGTTGGAAGATTTGTATCTAAATTTCTGAGTTGACTCTCCCCATCACTAGCATGCTCATGAAAGACCATATTATCAAGTGGGAAGAGGATGTTATTAAGGATTTTGATGGAATCAAAGAAGCGCTAAAGCATTCCCTGTTCGACACCTCTAAATTATAAGAAGCCTTTTCAAATGTTTTCCTTTGCTTCGAAAACACCATTGCATTTGTTTTTCTACGAAGGATGATGAAGGGGCTGAGAGACCAATTGCCTTTTTAGTAAGGCATTTCAAGCAGCTGAGTTGAAGTACACCATCATGGAGAAGCAAGCATTTTCCTTGGTGAAAGAAACAAAGGTTTTCAGACCTTACATCTTGAGATCTAAATTTGTTGCTTATGTTCCTCACACCATGGTGAAAGATATCTTATCAGAGATGGAGGTGTCAAGGAAAAGATGCAGATGGGTGAACAAGTTGCAAGAATATGACATGGACATCCAAACCACAAAGTTTGTAAGAGGTTTGGGCCTAGCTAAGCTTATGGCTAAGAGCAACTTGCAAACCATTGAAGTCAATGAAGTAGAAGAAGAAATGGTGCATGTACTTGAAAATTTGGTAAGTTACGAATGGTAAAAGAATATAATATTTTATCTCCGACATCTATGCTTCCCTAATAATTTGAGTAAAAATATGAAAAGAGATCTTAAGTTATCCTCTCAAATATATGTGATTAATGATTTTGGGTTAGCTTTGGAAGAATCCGGAGGGAGTGCTCTTGAGATACATAATCGAAGATGAATCCCCAAGGATAATTAAAGATCTCCATTCGGGAGTTTGCGGGGACATTTTACTAGAAGAGTTACAACACACAAGATATTGAGGGCTGGTTATTGGTGGACAAATCTCTTCAAAGATACAACTCTATTGCTAAGAAGATGTGAAAGCTGCCAACATTTTTCCGAACAATGAAATCTTGAGGCTCCCTTCCTTTGCACCCTATATCAATTTAAGATCATTTCAAACAATGGGGAATGGAATTCATTGGTGATATTTCGACCCTTCCATTGTTGGCCATAAGTGGATTCTTGTAGCCACATATTACTTAACAAAGTGGGTGGAAGCAATCCACACTAAGAAATCAACACACCAAGCTATCATGGACTTCATGTTGAATCATATCATCTACAAATTTGGAGTTCCAAATCAAGATTGTTGTTGATAATGCCATGTGGTTCGAGCTAAACCTTTGATGGCAATGTATAAAGAGTATGGAATCAATTTGATATATTCTTCTAACTACAATCCCCAAGGAAATGAACAAGTGAGTCCAAGAATAGAAATTTTTTGAAGATCATTAGAATAACATTGGAGATGAAAAAAGAAAGTGGGGTGAGCAATCTGAAATTCTGTTTGGGTTGATAGGATAACTACCAAGAGAGATACTTGGTAAAAGCCCATTTGAGTTGGTATATGGAACTCAAGATTTGCTGCCCCTTCACTTGTAATTAACTTCATTTCAGTTTTTAAATAGCTTGAAGATCAAGAAGTCAGTCCGTATGAAGCTCGAATCAATTACATTGTTGAGCTAGATAAAGAAAGAATGGCATCCCACCAAGGGCATGTAAAGTTCGGAGAAAAGTTAAAGAAGATGTTTGACAGAAGGTAACTCCAAGGGCTTTGAGTGTTAGAGATATTGTGCTATTGTCGAATAAAAGACATGAGGATAAGGGAAAGCATGGTAAATTTGATGCATTTTGGATGGGCCCTTACTCCATTAACATTTGAATTGGTGAACATACCTTCTTCTTGAAATACTTAGATGGGGAATTACTTGAATTTCCCGATAATGGTAGACATATGAAAAATTTCCTTGATTGATTGCCAAGAATTGAGGTATGCACCATTGTATAGTGTATATTTATTTGGTTTCGTTATATTTTTGTGCTTTTGTTCGTTTTGGTCCTTGGTGACCTAGTTCATTGGTTTCTCGATTCATTTCTCGGAGGATGGTTCAAGTTTTCTCCTCTACATTTTAACTTTATTACCCAATGGGTCTTTTTGGCACTTGGTCTACTTTTGTTCTTGTGGCACTCGCTAGGATTGCCCATCCCCGAACAAGAGCCGATTTTGGTGCCCGTTTTGATCTTGCACCATTTTTCCCTAGTTTTCCCTTTGATCTACGTATTCTGAAACGTATTTTTCCTCTCAAATGGATGAATTGAAGCATTTATCTCCGTTTGTATGCCTTGAAATATTGCAAAAATATTTTTCATGCCCCATTTTGAAGAAATCCCTAATTTTTCCCTTTTTTTTTGCCTAAAATTTTTCTAATCCGCGGGCTCTGCATTTTTTCCATTTCCCCGATCATGGATTCTCAAAAATTATCAATTTATAATTATATGCCTTTGAAAATCTAAATCCATGGTCGTAAATATGCTTGGAGCCTGGTTTCATGTGAAAATTTTTCCATCCTTAGCAATAAAATATAATTCTAGGCATAACTAGAAAACTCCTATGTTTTTGAAGGTTTGACGGGCATATTTTAGCCGTCAATTTCTTCCTTGGCATTCGAAGCTATGTGGCTATCTCGATGGGTTGAGGAATCACGGCAAATATATTGAACTTAGAATTTTTGGATTTTTTGGAAAAAGTACTATTTTGGTTGCATGGCTCTGTCGAGTTTCTAATTGGTACTTTTGGTGCTTACGTGGCTTCTTTTAATTGGTGAGGCGTGGAAAATTTATTTTGAGAACTCTTTCTTTTTGGATATTTTTGAAAAAATTCTAAACTCTCCCATGGCCCCACCAATTTCAGATAAGAAAAATTCAAGTAGAGGAGAAAATTTCTATGTTTTTCCCAAAAATGTACACGTGTCACATGTTGAGAAATTATGGAGTAAGCGGGTATTTTTTGTTCTCTAAGGAATTTTGGAAAAAGAGTCGGAGAGAGAAAAATTCATAAGGCCCACAGGAGGATACGTGGTGACTTCTTAATCAAAGATGGAATTGCGGGTTGTCGGGTTCTTGTAAAGGTTTTGGATTTGTTTTATGAAAAGGATTAAAGTTACAAAACAAACTACAACCCCGCGAGTGAATCGAAGTGGACACGTGCGAGTTTCAATAATCAAAGTAAAATGGTGGATTGGCGCGAATACTTTGGGTATTTTTGGTTTTATGTTATAAAGTTCTAAAATTTATAAAAAGAATCGCAGCCTCGCTAATGTGAGGATGATGGACATGTGTCATTTTTGCATCAAAGGTGGGAAGGAAGGCTAGCAGAGAACTTAGAAATTTTTTTCCTTTTGGTAAAAGGAGAAAACATTGTTGAAAAGCCTACAATTCTGCCAAGGAAAAATATTATGCTTAGGTCAACTTTGAATATTGGAAAATTTAGTGGAGCTTCGGGGCTATTTGAAGTTTGTACCTTTTTGGTTAAAAAAACTAAAGTGTTGGAAAGGGTTGCAAGCTCATGAAAAATGAGTTAATGCCTTGGTTGAATTTTGTTTTAATATATCAAATGCGGGTCGGCGCGTCGCTGGAGGAAAGTGAAACTTTTTCGCTTTGTTTTGAAAATATATAGAGTAAAAAATTTATTCATGCGGCCCCGACAAGTGAAAGGTTAAAGTATGGTTTTAAGAGATTAAAGGCGGAGGTGCGGACCTTCAAATGCATGTTGGAAATTTTACCTTTTTAGCAAAATGGAGTTAGGTTTATAAAAACAAGCGTGCCACCGCAAAATAGTTAAAGCCTATGTTGAAAAAGCAAGTTGGATCGATGGGTCACTATGAGATTTTGAAACTTTTAACTTTTTAATAAAAAGGGTTAAAATTATAAAAGTAAGTATGGCCCCGACAAAAAGGTCATTTGAAACCTGCGTGGGGAGTCGGTGCATCGAGAGAACTTTGAGGTTTTTTGCCTTTTTAGAAAAATAAGTTAAAATCATAAAAGAGAGTCACGGTCCCATAGTGAATCATTGAAGATCACGTGGTAAGGTCAAAGGCGAAGGGTGGGCCCATGGAGAAATTGTGGATTTTTTTCCTTTTTGGAAAAATAGGTATAAAGTGAAGAAATGAGGCATGGGTCCGCTGGGACCCACATCAGAGCTAAAGGTGGAAATACTCGGTTTTGGGGAAAATTTTGAAAAGTTTCCTTTTTCCAAAAAAGAAGTAAAATAGCATAATCAACCATGATTCCACTTGGACCCACATTGGGACATGTGTAAATCTTGTTTTCTAAGAGTGGAGGGGCAGAGAAAAAGGTAAAATTTTTACATTTTTTTCAAAAGTTATAAAGTATCAAAAAGTGACCCCAAGCCCATTTCTTATCACATTTGGGGAGGTGGAGGGCTCAAATTATAAGTTAAATTACAATATCAACAGTAGCTATGCATTTCATCAATTTGGATACCATTTGAGCTCCAAGATGTTTGGAGATGTGATTTTTGCATCAATCTTCATCGATTTTTGCCAAATTCATGTTGTTTTGGTCTACAAAGATCAATGGAATCAATTTGAAGACTCAATTTTTAAATTTAAGGAATTTTTGAAATGGATTTTTGCTCTTGCTCATGAAAAACATGAAATGCCAGATCCAAATTTGCAGAGGCAAATTTCGAAAGGGAGAAGATGAAATGATGAAGGGAAAAGGGTTTGCATGTGCCAAAGATGAAAAAAGTGCCTCCAAATAGAAGAATGATACAAATTTTTGCAATGATTCACCTTTTTGAGGCACCTCGCAACTTTTGAAACATTTTTCTCGTTAAACGACCCTTTCTACAAATTCATGATGGAATTTTGCTGCAAACTTGATGCTCTGGAAGTTCTTTTCTTAAGAGAGAAGGCTTGGATGTAAACAAATGATATATAATGCATATTAGATATATGCAAATGGTCGAGTTCATTTTCATGAGAAATTTTTGGGAAAATCTCATCTTCTCGAGAAACTTTTCTAAGAGACCTGGTTAACTTCTTCTCTATTATATTTCATTCATGTTGAGTTGGTTACAAGTGTATCGCCATCAACAAGCTCGAGATTGTTTGAATAACTCTCCCCGCCGATAAATTTGAAATTTTTTGAGTTAATTATTGTTAAATCTCTAGAAAGTTTGTGTTTGTTTCACTTTCAAAATATCTGCAAGTAGTTTTTATTATTCCTATTACAATCTTGTATCAAAATGTCTCTAAAACACACATATCTTCATCCTTTTGATATTTTAGTGGCATCTGCAATTTCAATTTTCGAAGAGCTTTCATCTCGGGAATGAAATAAAATATTTAAAATCACTTTTCTTTCATTTGTTCATAGAAATTGTTTGTAATCCTCTGGGTGTACCTCGGGCGTGACTCGGTGGGCAAAAGCACAATAAAATGTCCCACTTTTTGGTATGGTTTGTACCTTAGTAAACATGAATTTTAAGTTTAATTGATTTTCTAAAGGTAATAGCCACAAAACGGTACATATTCATGAAATTCCACAAACTAACGAAATTTTTGTTTAGAGTGTAGAATACATATATATATATTTTTTAAAAAATTGATAAAAAATATAGTCTTTTTCTTAATTTTATTCATATGTTGTTTCTTATGTTATTAAAGAGGAATGACTGTCCCCCGGTGGTTTTTTAAAATGAAAAATTATCTTTTCACTATGAAATTTTAGATATATGTTCAAGATTATAATTTTGACGTCTTTATCAAATTTTCATATTTTTTTGAATTTTTTTTTTGAATTAATTATTTAGTAACTATATTTTAAAATAAATGGCGTCCATATTTCAATGCTAATTACTTTTAATATTTATATCATTTTTTTATTTATTTTTTCACATGTAAGAAGAAGAATTCAACAAATACTAAGTATATTTTTTCAATTTTTTTGATATATTCTACTATTTTTCAAATTTGGTTGATTGTGTACTATTGATTGTCCTAAAATACTATATGTTATTAAAAATTAAAAAATAAATAGCAAAATAGATTTTTAAAAAATGAAAATTACATTTTTAGAAAGCCAATAAAAATATGAATTTTGTTTCAAAATTTTGTAAGTTAACTATTTTGTTTACCCTAATTACGTGGCACCCAAGTGGGAGATTTTGGCTCACAATTGTCCCCCAAAAGGATTTGGAGCCAAAATGTGCCTCTCAGGTGCCACGTCACTGCCACTCAGAGGAGTTCGCATGAATGGGGTTCACATGGACACCATTCGGGTGAAAATGGTTCGCGTGAACCCCCTCCCTACCACCGAAGTGCTGCCAAAACATCTCCTTCTACATTTAATGATTCACAATTGCGTCTCGCCTTCTAAATATAATGTTTTACAAGTTACTTATTTAATATTGTTCACTTTTTATGTTTTAAATTTAGTTTTTTACATATTTTTTGTGTTTTAAACTAAGTGTGTTTTTTAAAAACTGTTTTTAACCAAATATATGTAATATTAAATTAGAAAAGTTGTTTTACGTATTAAATATAAATTCTATTAAAATTAGAAAAGTTGTTTTAAAGTTATAGAAAACTAAAATTAAAAATAACCTAATTTATACTGAGATTTGTATATAAATAGAGTTGCATGCACATATAGTTTTGGATCGAGTTTACTCTTAGACATTCAGATCTATCACGATTTATGTGTGCGGGTGAAAATTATTGAAGTGGATGAATCATGGGAAATGCAAGGAATGAGAAACGAAAATATACCGAGGAAGAGAATGCAGAGAAGAATGCTAGAAGATCAGTTCGTAGGAGGGCACAAAGAGAGAGAGAGAAGACACAACAAGTGAAAGACAATGCTACAAAAATTGGTACATATATATAGAAACCCTTGATAGATCCTATTTTTTTTTTTTTAGTTCTAAGGTTTAAATATGATAATTTATGTTTTTAGATTGGGTAAAGGCAAGGGTTTTGATAGGATCCCATGTTTATGTTTATGGACACGGATCATGATGCGCAACATTATGTTGAAGTGATAACAAAAGTTATGGAATTACTTCCCAAAAAAATGTGAAACACTTGGTGAACATGGATTTACAAAAATTAAAAGAATTTTCCCAACAAGAACCACTATCGCGAAAGAAAACACCAAAAAGTGTAGAGATAGTATATGGTGAATTTGTTAATTTGACTACAATTCTTTAGAGCACATTTGTTGGTTACATTCTTGAATCATGTTAATATGAGGGAAACATTAGAATTGTTAGGTGTTGATTTTGGAGGAAAATTTCAAAACGTGAAGAAGAAGAATTTGTTGGGAATGTTTTTAAAGGAATAAGTTCTTTGGGTACAAAAACTAGGTCTGTTGATTAGAGTATTTCTCGAGAGCAATATTAACTTCATTGTAAGTGAATATACAACAAAAATCATTATGTTACCGCCTTTGCATAAGGAATTGGATTTATCTAGAAAGATGGTTAGCAGTATGCAAAGAGGATGAAGACATTGGATGACTCTACTATGGAAGGAAATTGGGCACTAATGTGTAGAAATCCATGTTCGATAAAATAGAGGATAATATTATGAAGATAGTTTCGATCTTTGGGTGAGAGGACTCATCCTTCTCTCGAATGTGAGGGATGTTTTAAAACATAGGATAACTTGCAATAACTAGGATGAACATATAAAACATTAGCTTGAAATAACTCAACATGAGATGTACATAAAGTTTACGAAAGAAAATCCAAATGTTAAGATTGACAATGAATGTTTGAAAATTTGAAGCCTTTGTATGTGTGAGTGATAAAGTCCTTGACACATGTTATTGTCGCTATCATGTTGAGTTTGATTATCACTATCGTGCACATAAAAATTTATAGATTCAATGTATATATATTTTGAGGCATGCTTTCATTTATATCTATATATTTAAAATTTGTTTAAATATCATTTTTTGAGATGTGATTTAAAATTAATGTATTTCAAAATTTATGTTTTTTTCAGGTGTATAGAAAGTTACGAGAAGAAATTGCCCCACCTACACATGTCATTGAATTCATAACTTCAATTATTTGCAACATATCTGATGATCATGTCAATGATCATATGACTTGCATCAAAGGTGTCTGTGACAAGTGTGGGGACTTGAAATTATTGACAAAAACAAATGAAGATTTGGACACGCTTAACTCCGGTGATTTCAAGAGGTGATATATATAAATTTATGTTTTTAAATTTTGATGTTAGATTTTATTTTTATTTTTATTTTATTGCAAATGAATACATGACAATTTGTCCATGTTATGAATTGATTTTGTAGGTTCAAATACATAAAATATTCAACAAGGCTTGGAAAAGATGCAACCAGGTTGGATTTGGTAGAAGAGGAAATCCCCATTGCTACATTCATGCAAAGTTTCTGAAGTTTAATTAGTTTGTACGTCAAACTTTCTCACTATTCAAAGTGGCAAAGGCTACACAATTCAAGACTAATAGGGACACATTCCCTATTGGTTCCATATTGTCCGGTTGATTTTGTTGATAATTACTCATTTTCTCATCAAAAGGAAATTCAAACACAATATTATCATATTGACTAGGTTACTATCATGGTTCAAGTATTTTATAACCATGCACAATTGGATTTGGATGGGGTTGAAAGTACATATGTGAAGCAAATGATCAAGAACATGACACCCACTTTGTGCAACATTGTTTTGGTTTGTTCTTTCAATATCTTCATCGTGAGGAATACAAATAGATCACCATTTTGTTTGGTCAAATGGTTACACATCACAATTCAAATCCTCTAGCCCTTTCTTTGCACTCGATCGTTATCATCGTCATAAAAAATTCCTCATTTCTTGATTTTTTTTTAGAGTGGTCATGGGAAGGAGAAAACAATGGTGCGGGTGCATGCATCAAACGTGATCTAAAGAAACAAATCTTTGATTATGAGGGAGATCGATTTATTGATGCCCACACCGTTGTTAAATTGTGTAAGAAACATTTTACTTGTTTAGGTTTCAACCTCACAGGCTTCAACCTCATAGGCTTCAACATCACACACTTCAACCCCACAGATTCAACCCCACATAGAGTGTTTTTGGAGATAACAGGTACATGCACATTTAAAACATAGATATGTAAATCTTGATGTGATTTATTAAGTGAACTACAAGTTCCTAACTTTAAATTTTCTTATTTTGATTTTTGTTGTTTGTTTTAAAATTATTGATCTCTTTTGAGCATGATTAAATGAAGGTATTGATCGGAGGACAAAGTATGAATGTGAAAGGATTCCCAATTCTAGGTCTTTTCACTCTTTGATGAAAATGGATAGTAATAACTAGACAATCTATACAAGAGATTATTCTTGTTTTTGTTATGAATGCATGAACAAATCATATTTAGAGTGTAGTAGTTAAAAACATAGGTATGTAGGTGAGTGGAAGCAAGTTCCTTTAGTTGTGGATAACACATATGGATCAGATCATGATGATAGTTTTGAAGATGTACCATTAATTTCAACTAATTACAACCACATATCTGCACCGGTTAAACAAGGTATGTTTTATTTGAAAGGATCAAGTATAATTTGATAATTAAATATATATGTATATAATTTATACTATACATCCGATATTGAATGTTTCTTTGCATTTTGTTGTAGGAGATGTATTTTTAGTCATCATTGCTGAAGAATCCAATATTGAGAAAGTGGAGAACTACTTGTTTCATTGCACAAAGGAGAGAACAAAGCTAACATGTGAAATAACAAGTGAAGTGACAACATTTTTTACTGGCTCGATTGTAGTGAAGGGAACATACTTACAACAAGTGAAAGCCCTCCAAAGTGGGATTCACTTTGTTGATTACAAACTAAACAAAAAGGTGAATCATTAAACCCATCACATAATTGCTACAGGGTTACAATTATAGCAGTGAAGACTACAAATAGTAAACGACAAAATGGAGACTAGATGTAGAAGACCATGAAAAAAATTTTACAAGTCATTGAACAACAAGCAGAGCCACTTGGTATTATATAGAAGGACATGGAATAAATTACTAAACCTTGTTGGTAATAAACTATTAAGCTAGATAGCATTGTATTTTCTACTTGAAGGGACTATGGAGACCACTATACAATAAAGTTGTTTAATACTTGTGATTCTTACTTGTTGTGAGAGATGGTTTACGGTTTACAAGTATTGTGATATGGTTGTTACATGGAAGTATGTATGGTATAAACATGATTTATGATGTGGATGTATGTTACATTATTATTTATTAAAGAATTTAGACTTTTTTATCTCGAAAAAATCGTAGAAGGGAACAAGCTATCACTTAGGCACCATCTTTTGTAGATTATTGTATTTCAAAATAGTCTTAAGATATGTGTTTCGGAACAACAATTTGACAGATGATAAGGACCTAGTGAGGAGGATAACTTCGTATAAAAAAATGAGGTGCCAAATACACAAAAAAAGCTTCCAAAATGGGCAACACGACATTGGTTTGACAACCATCCCTGTGGATTAAGGGAGGGATGTAATAGTATTGTGCATAATCCTAGGCGTAGGCAATACATGTAATAATAATATTTTATATTATTATTACCTAGATATATTAGAAGCCGAATAGTCATCTTGAAGATGAACTGAATAGTCATTTCATCTTGATAAATATGAACTCTGTATCACATTATTGAGAGAATGAAATTGGGTTTCACTCTCCCATTTCCATTTTATTTTTACAGTCCATTTCCTAGCCTTACGTTTAAGCGGCTTCATCAAAAAGATCAAGAAAAACTGCACATTAGAAAGTGACAAATCTGAAATTGAATTATCAAAAGTCAAACTCTTAGAATAAAATAATGAGGTCCAAAACTAACAAAAATCATAATCAAATTTTTTCAATGAAAGTCAAAAGTTTAAAGGACAAGTCTAAGTTAATGAAAAGAAATCACAAGATTTCAATAAATGTTTATCTGAAAAAATATACTGAAATCATCCGCCTGCAAAATCATAATGAATCTCTTTTAAATCAAGTTTGAAGTCAGCAGAGAAGAGCATGTTAAAACAAGAATTGACATTGGTTGATAATCAAATTATTATTGATAACAGATAAAAGAAACCCAAAAGAATGTTAATTTTTTATGTTGAAAATGAAAATGAAACTAAACAAAAGTTGAATAACTATACTTTTTATAATTTTTTGAATGACTATTGCAAAGGTGAAAGAAGTCAATCAACATTTACAAATTAAACCTAGAACCAGTCACTAAGAAACTCAAATATAGGGATGAGGACTGCGTTCTAGTTCCTATCCTTGTACCCACAACTTCAAGTGACTATATTTATATATAATATAGCATTTTCCTTATTCCTTTACTCCCATCCACTTATTTAGATGGCATTTTTGTCCCCGTACCTATATCGATACCCATATGCGTACACCTACTTGTCTAGTTGACTATGCCTAGAACCAAACCTTATCAACACCCTCACTATTATGAGAGCATTTTGTTCTAATAAATGTTTTTGAGGATCGTACTCAACTATTATCAAATATATGCATAGACTCTGAGTCGAGAGAATTGGAGTTGATAAAATTCAAGGATTCCAATATGACAACATTCTCTTTGCTTATCTTGGAGGGATTGATCCGCCTCTCATATTCTATGAGTGGCCACTGAAATTTATAAAGATATTATCACCTCTCATATTCTAAATGTCTTTAAGGTTGAGTCTTTTTTGTATGGACAACGAAGGTCATGTTATTTACTTGATGAAGTGCCTCAAGAGTTAGTTTTCAAGAGTTATGTTTATGTTCTTTAGCTTTAGTTACATCAACAAATACAACCCATCACCTCATAGGGGTACCATTTATTGTAGGTGTCTCCCTATTCACATCTCATGCCTTGTTTTGTAGTTCTATGTTTTCTTAAATATGAAAATCTTACATATATTGTAGTTCTATGTTTTCTTTTCTACTTTTGATTTTTTTTTTCTTTTCTACTTTTGGAAGGCCCTATAATTCATAGCACCAAATATAGTCATGCCAGGTTTTGAGGGTCCAAGAATCCAGGATAGACGTGACAATTCTCAAACAAGATAGAGAGTATTATAAGAAAACTTGTCTGAATGGTAAATACATAGGTTCAAGGGAGGAGTTACCTTGATTGGACTAAGAGGCCTTGTCTGAATGATAAATACATAGGTTTGAGGCAGGAGTCACCTTCTTTTGACTTATTCAGTGTTTATTAATAAAGTCAAGTATTCCTTTTCTTCATCAGCATGTTTTTTATCTACAGACTGGTCTTTCTTTTTCTACTTTTGACTTTGGGAAGGCCCTATAATTCTGAGCACCAATTATAGTTGTGCCAGGTTTAGAAGGTCCAAGATAGAGATGTGACAATTCTCAAACAAGATATACAGTCTTATAAGGGACCCTATATGAATACACAGGTTCAAGGGAGGTGTCACCTTGATTGGACTAATTTAGTGTTTATGAAGAAAATCAAGTGAATTCCTTCCATTTCTTCATCATTGTGTTTTATTATGTATAGATTGGTCTTATTTTTCTACTTTAAACTTTTGGAAAGGATCTATAATTGATAGCACCATAGATAGTAGTGTCAGGTTTTGAGGCTCCAGGATAGAGATGCGACAATTCTCAAACAAGATATAAGTCAACAATTGAGAGAAAATCCAAATATCGGACCTACATTTGTGTGAATTCGTTGTACTAACATTTTGGGAATACTGATAGAATTAGATGAATATGGAAACTTATTGACGACTTAAAATAAATATCAGATTGAAGTCAGTGTTTTGCCTTCTTGTCTGGGAACTCATGCCTTGATATTTCTAGACATTTTAAGAAAGTAAGGATGCTAGACTATCATGATGTTAGATTATATAATATCCTTCATATATGGCATGATGCTTTTAATACAATGTCTTAAAGATATTTTTTGTACCCACTTAAAGCGATTCACTGTCAAGGAGAACAATTGAGAGAAAATTTAGGTAGCACCTTCATGTGTGTGAGTTGGCTGTGATTACATTCCGGGAATACTAGCAGAAATAGACGTATCTTGGAACATAGTGACACCTTTCAATAACCATCAAATTGAAGTCAGTGTTAGTCTTCTTCTACATAAACTTATGCTTACTATTTTGGAACATTTTAAGAAAGGACTGATAGACTCTTATGATTTAGATTTTATAATGTCCCTCATAGATGGTATGATGATTTTATCACGACTAAGATATTTTTTCCCAAACTTAGAGTTGTTCAGTTTGCCTTGTTAGCTAGATTTATGGAATGTTCTGGAGTTTCTATTTTCTTGCAGTGGGTCTTGTAGCATATATTACTGACAAGAAGCTTTCTGTAGAAGGTGACAAGAAATCTGTATAATGAGAGTATGCTTGTATTTGTTGGTGCTCATGTCTCGAAATTTCTTTCATGGTCATTTCCATCCATGGTTTGGAATGTCAAGTCAGATAAAATGGAATATGCAAGTAGAATTTGCAAAACCAAACTTAGTATTTTATTCAACAAAAACAAGTGAGGAGAATTACAAATATAAAACCATTAGAATCACTATTACACTTTATATTCCCCATGACTCTTCAATTTCCAACTACAGAAAAAGCTCTAACACCTAGGATTATTTAATATCATGTACAATAATATTACATACTGCTCTTAATCCGTAGGGGTTACGGCGAGACCTAATATAGCACTTTATATAGCATGTAAAACAGTTATGTACTTGCTCGGTTGGTAACGGTTCAACCAATTTGTAACCACCTCTTCACATATAAATAAACCTCTGCCTGTGTCATTTGAACAGTGCAGTTTGCCTTCTGTATTCTTTCTTCTCTTTGCATATGCTAACAAGACCAAGCATGCCTATGAACTTTTCAATTTTTTCTTTTTCAAGCACTTTTGTCAAGATGTTTGCCAGTTGCTCTCAAAGTAGGACAATGGAGCACTTCGACATTGCTTCTTTCACATGATGCTGAATCAAGTGTATTTTTGTATTGATGTGCTTGATTCAGTTGTATTTGGTTACACTTGCACTTATCAGTTGTATTTGGTTACACTTGTTTCACATGGATGAGTCAAAATTTTCTATTTCATGTAAACTAGCACAAGAGGGTGATCGATTCTTGATATCCCAATGTACTTTGCGAGCATATTATTGTCTAAAGAAAAGTTAGATATAGCACGACCGAGGAGAAGCACTTGAGATCCTATATATTGTCCAAAGGTTAAGGCATTAGATTCTCGAACCCCCTTTGTGATATACATCGATCACAGTGTTGGGTGAACAAGTTGATAGTTCAAGGGTGAGTAGATGGTTGCTTCTAACTCAAGAGCTTACAATAACAATAATCTTGAGACAAGTTAAGCACCATGTTATGGGTGATCAACTATCAAGAATAAGGGTGGGTGAACCACGTGTAGGGTACCAGATGGATTTTTTGTTGTTCGATAGGATTGGAATTGATTGATCATCTTATCCAATATCTACTTCACCTAATGAAGATGATATCGATTGTGTTCTTACTCTACATGGAGGACCATGATGTCATCATGTAAGGGTAGATGGCTAAGTGATCAAACCCATGAACTTGACACCACATGGCATGGTGGTCCATGAAGTTTTTTGTTGAAATTTCTCTTTGGTGCTAGCAAGGGCCAATTGGATGGCTTTAGTGGCTTAGCCTAGAAATATTTCAATGTTCCATATGTGAGCTCAAAAGCATTTTCAAACCTTGTTTATTCGCAGCCAAACCATTTGACAAAGAAGTGGAACTCATTTCAGATGCTTTCTTGTCAAGTTGGCTGACATGAAATGTGTCATTGACAACAATGGTGTTTCTATTTGGATCAAATCTTGGCGCACTCCAATTGACAACCTCTGAGATGGGGTAGAATTCTAGAACTATGGTGTGAGCACAACTGGACACCCTCCACTTGAACTGGCATTCTTTATAGTTATGGGATCAGAAATTCCAGTGTGGTCTCTAACTTCACCGTGTTTATCATGTACTAAATGTTCTAAGTCTGATTTGCATGTAGCACCTTTGAGTGGTTTGGTGATTGTAACCTAATCGCCACTCTTCCTTTTCCCCCTTGGTTTGTGTTCATTTTTCTTACACTCACTTAAGTTTTGGGGGACATTTTCTGCGCATAGAAGAAGCTTTTCCATTGCAACTCTTTCGAAGATCTTTCCCTAGAGAAATTGATCGTGGTGACTTATGCCAAGGGACACCCATTTTGTAAGAAACAATCAAGGTCGATACATTGAATGCATGATAGATTATCACTACCTAGATGTCTTCCATAAATAGTTGTGGGAAGGTGAACCACTACTGGGTAGATTAGGGAGAATCAATTATTCTTTTGACATCAATGTTGATTCAGCAGTTCATGCCATTTAACCCTTAGGCAAAATGATCATGCCACCATTAGTTCATGGGAACTGAAATGTTTTTCCTTTTTGGAATGAACCTTAATCGGTAGAAGATACTTTTGTCCAGACAACCACTTTTGTTTCCCTTTAGAGTGACCCAATTTTTACTTGTGTGTTTGCTCTCGGAGGATCCTTTCTTCAACAGAATTTGTCAGAGTGATATTGAGCTGATGATATGACTTTGGTGGTTCCCTTGGCTATTGCACAAGAGAGATTCAGAACTTTGGATGAGTTTATTGGGCTTAGGATTACTTTCCTGACTCAGAGCAGGTGAGAAGCGAGATAACAGAAGTGTGAATTCTTTAATATATAATGGCCAAAATGAGCACAGAAAGGACTATCCCATTTTATTTAAAACCAGAAACATAACTGTCTAAATCATAGTCATTCTGAAGCACACTACATAGGAATAACATGGCCTTTCAAACAAGGCATAAGAATCCTAACTCTCTACAGGAAAATAAGGATGTGCTTTGATTGTGCTTATATACCTATTATGATATCATCAAGAGACAAAAATGAAAGATAAGGGGGTGTCTTATATTCACATCCATAATTGTAAATACACGTGTCTAAGACATATATCAAAATATATTAATAATACACGTGTCTAAGACATATATCAAAATATAATAATAATGTCTAGAATGAGTATGAATATATATACATGTCTAAAATCTCTAAAAGTATGTCTAAAATGTTTGAAATCTATAAAATATCACTGAAGTCTCCTTCATGCACTAGGGCGAGTGCCAGACCCCTCACTACGCTCTACTACACCCTGCATGTTAAAAAAAAGGAATATACACGTCATAAACTATATATCATGTACCATATATTAAAATATATAAGTAAAAATCTACAAAAATTTCTTGATTAATTCAATACATCATATAACCGATATGTACAATTGATTACCTCGATTCTGTCCCTATAGGGATGTTGGGAATATCTACGCTACCCGTAGATCTTTGTCCCGCAGATCCTCTGTGAAACAAAATAAATAAAATGTAAGAAGTTGATAAATAAGTTTTTTGAATAAAGTTCATTAATTTATAACATTTCTATTTGGATTAAATATTAATTATATTAAAACACATGTATTTATACCTCTGCGAACGCGTCTCCAAATGTATGGGATTGTCATCCACGACCTCAACACCAGCAAATATGTCACCAACTAAGCCAAGTTGACTCGGACTGAACATCGAGATCCATCTTGTGCTCACCAAGAGCTATGTGTATGTGACACGGGTAGATGGTGTGGGTGTGAAGATCCACACACTAGAGCATAAACCTAAACACAAAAGTACATGTTTAATTTTAATATTAATAAATTGTAAAGTAATGATCAATTAAAATAAATTTTAATTATATTAAAGGTTTAATTTTCACACACCGGAATAGAAATGTGTTGAACATCAGGTGTGATAATCCCAACAATAGGAAGTCTATCTGTAGCAGCGGCAATAATACCCTGACAGAAGATACACTCCCACTCTACTCTATAAAATCTAAAACCCCTGATAGTGGAATGTTTCTGAATGTCAAGCAATCACCTCATGCACATGCAACAAGTTAGCAGCCATGATGCATCCTAGCCGACGTGCTTGAGCGGGATCTGTAACTAGCTCAAAGTCATTTAGGGTAAATCAAATATGCACGAGTGTATACTTCACTACGTGCATCACTAGTGCTACTAGCACCTCCACTACTAGTATCGCGTCTCTGAAGGTACTAACCCACACGGTTAGAAGAGATCAATTGGGTCTCGCGAGCAATGCCAGCAAGACCCTCGATAGTAGCCTCATGTGTAGTCATAACGACAGGTGCTGCGACATCCTGAAATCCTGATAAGAATGGTTGTGGCCTTGGTACAAGTTGTCATGTGTCAACAACTGCAGGAGCTCCCTCCTTTCTATATGCCTTCCTGTGGCTAATACGGCCACGCCCCTACCCCAAATAACTAGGGATATCTAAATAGTTCACCTTTAGGTTTAAGTGAACCTCAGCATGTAGCATCATTATGAAGTATAACGGTAATTGGTCATTATTTGGAAATTGGCCTTGAGAGGCCACAAATCTAGGATAAATCAAAGGGGCACATAAAGGACATGAACATTTGTTTACATAATATGCCCTTATTTTCTATTTGTCTGCATAAAAACTCCAACAAGACCTCTTAATGACTTTGTTATCGGAAAGTCGTGATGTAATCTCATTATAACCTACATCTCCTGAGACACTTGATTTTAGTGAATCCATAAATTTTTTTATTGATTCAAAATCAAATGGATTATATGTTTTCAAACTTTTCTCTATTCTACGAAGATCAACCAAGATTTTTCGCAATGGGCTTTATACTTTGCCCAACCGTAGTTGGATTTTCAAGAATAGATTGCAATTTTGCAATCTCTAAATAAGTCCTCTCAAACAAATTAGGAGTTCCAAAAGAAACCATGATGTAAAAAAAAATGAAAGTGAAATTCTAATTAATAGTACTTTTAATTAAAAAAATTCCTAAGATATTCTCCTATATTAATGAAAACAGAAATATGAAATTTTCAAGCTTCAATGCAACTAATATAGAAAATAAATTACATAAATTACAAATCACAATGATAACAAAATATACCAAGTGATGCTGCAGAGTTCATAAATGAAAAGTTTGGAATACATTTAGATAATCTTAAAGTCAAAGCAATGTTTCTAGAAGAGAATGTAAGTTTACCTAGGCACAAACCATTGTCAAATCCTCACATTGAGTGGGATTCACCTTTCCCTGGAACACAATTTTTGTGCATATGATATAGAATTAGCACAATCAAATAGAACACCAATCCAATTTTAAACAACAAAACACATCGGTAAAAGACATGTCTAATGCAACTATATCTCCACATGTACAAGTTGACCACTTATGCATGCTTAAAAATCACAAAAACATTGAAATTATCTATAATCTATTAAATATCACAAAGTTTGTATACAAAATCAGGGATAAATCAACTTTACATTTCAAGGAAGTTGTTTATTTCTAGTAATTAAGTAAGAAAATTCCTTAATAATAAATGAATGTTCAGGTATTTTTCATTGCCTTTTATTTTCTTTTAATTGTTCTGCAAGTAAGGTTATGGTAATCATTATTATGATTGCACCTCTATTTTTTAATGTTGGTTACTCCTGATTGAATTGTTGTGCCGGTCTTTACACGTTACAGATAAGGACAATCTATGTCTCTATGGATTGCCATCTGAGCAATGGGAAGTAAATCTGCCTGCAGAAGAGGTGCCTCCTGAGCTACCTGAACCAGCTTTGGGAATTAACTTTGCTATATGGTTATGGTTATGGTTATGCCAACTAGCTTCTTCTTCCGCAAAATGGTCATCTCTTTGCCCTTGTAGCCATCTCAACATTTTCAGGTCCAGAACTGGAACCATTGTTACAGCGGTCCCTAAATTTCCTCATCAAGACATGCTACAGTTGTATTCTACTCACTGGACTCATTTGTGCTATGTCTATTTACAAATTAGTTATGTTATACATTTGACAAAACATGAACTTACAAACTAAAACTATGCATGCGATCTCAACTATGCTTGTTTATAGAAACTACAGACACTAATCAAAACTGCAATGCATAAGAGGCTAGGGAATCAAGACTTCCATTATATAAAACAACAAGATATTGCACTAATCTATTACTACAAAATCAACCTTCTACGGACGGTTTCTTACACTCTTTCATCTTTCTTCTTACTCTAAGAGCATTACATTTTTCTCTCTCTTATACAAAATGACACAAGATATGACATTGCACAAGCTTTATCATTTGACTAGCCTTGGTCCTCAATGACCTTCCAAGGGTAACATTCCTATCCCAATCATTCAAAATCTGAAAGACTGTATCTTTTGTTGTATGGTTATGGTGTAGGCCCCAATAGAAACCCTGTTAAATTATTAATAAAATGTTCCCCGTGCTCGCAAACAATCTCCTAGGTCCCAACCATCTCGAATATCTCTTTTTATCTATGCAAAATGATCACTCCTTGTCATTACTTACAATAATTCTAATGTCCTAATTGAACCGACTCTTTAAGTTTCTAACCGGACTAACTTCTGTACAAAAATAATGTTCTATTCTCTAGGTGTAGGTTCCTGATTAAGATTGCATTTTCTCTCGAACTTAATCATGAAGTCAAAAATAAAGGATAAAAAATTTGAACAACATATAAAGTAAATAGAAAGAAATCCTGTTGGGCCAAATTAGCATCCAGCTTAGCCATGAGTCGTGATCTAAAAGCAATATTTACCTTGTGCCTTGTAAGGTTGAACACGAAATTATTGTTAGAAAACTAGTCTAAAATTAGTAAAGAAGCACTTAACCATGGATGCCCTGCATCAGCTTTAAGGAAACAATAATGGAACTTACATTGGATAGATCGAACTTCTAGATCGAACTTTTTTCACCCCCTAGAAAAAAACAATTCTAGATACATATAGGGTTCACTTCAATGGTGATAACTGATTTTTTTTTGCAATATATACTACAGTAATGCCAAGAAATTTTCCTAGAGCATAAAATGATGTGCTTTAAGAATAACCTACCTTCCAGTTGGATTCAGTTTAATGTATTCTGACTTGATCTCGGGTCTTGACATAGTGCAGTGCAAAAGTTCAAATTACTGGCTGAACAGCAGTTGATTGAATTTGTATTCATTATCATTGAAAAGTGACTCTTATAAATGCTTTTGAAGTGATTTGATTGGTGGGTTATGTTTCTATTTTTCTCACACTTGGCTCACACTCACACTCACTTGAATACCAAGCTTAACCCAACATTTCTGAAAAGAATGGTTTTACCACAATGCTCACGGTTCTTCCTTATTATATAACACTTGTAGTAAGAATGTTTTGGCTTTGCCATAATAAGCACAATTGTACCTTCCAAACGATGAGAAAATGCCATTACCAATAAAGACCTAATGCTGCCATGATGATGACCCAGGTTCATGCCCATAACAATCAACTTACATTGGATACGCAGGCTACTCAAATCAATGTTCTTGATGAATTCGAATCCGGGGTAGCTTGATGTATCATTTTAGGGCAGTTTTTTCTGGTTTCCTGTTTTCAAAGTTGTCGTAAACTGAACCTTAGTCATACGTGAGGAAGGGTGGGTGCAGGGTTTACGACTTGTAGATCGGAAATCTTGAGAAGCTCCACAAGAGTGAGCAATGTTGATTTCAGTCAAGGAAAACATATTCAGGTCGCTCTTCCATGTCGGCCATTCTCATGGCTTCTAGATCTATTTATAGCTATTGTATTTAAAGCTAATACAATTCAGAATCAATCACAGAGCTAAGATAGTCTAGAATATGTCTTTCCATGTCATTCATCAACCCAGAATCAAGTCATACCTACGGTGGCAAGCTAAGTTATTTTCCAAACCCTATCTATCAGTCTTGTTTGCATAACCTTGCTTGAATACTATTATATCTATTTAATAAGCGGTGCCCTTATTTTAGATTTAATTTTATTAAATCAATGCACTCACGTCAATGTCATTTTGTGTTCCAACAAACCATGGAGTTGTCTTTAGGCCTCATTAGACTCCAAAATGGACTATCTTTATAACCAGTGTTTGATATGACGATTCAGGAAATAGTTGTATTTCTTACTCGACCTCTCTTTTAGGTGACAAGTCTTTAGGCATTTGCATCTTCCAACCATTGCTCTCAAGAGTCCCATCGGCACCATTCCTCCTTTTTTTTTCAAGCATCACGACTATTGGAATAATGGGGCCTCATGACAAAAAAATGTGTTCATTCTTGACAATATCTGACTTATTTTGGACCTGATCATTGTGATTGTTTTAGTCATCTTGTCAACCATTCCACTCATTTCCAGATTTGGAATTCACCATCATTCACCATATCTACACTTAGGTGGTTATAACACCATATAAAGCCTATTTGAAGAGTTTTAAAGCTCTAAAATCAAATTTTGTGGAAGTGAAATGACAAAGATGCAGGCATTTGATGGTTTTACATTCAAGGTTGTGGTTGGTGTATAGCAAAAAATGCCATCACCATTTCTTCTACCATTCTCTTATGTATTCACCAGCAAACTTCTTCGATTTCTCCTACCATCACACTTGCTGCCAGCTATCCCAAAATAGGACTGTGCTTGAATCAAAATGACAGTGCAGCTATGAATGCCAATCCCAAATTGTTATCCACCACACAAGGTCAAACAGGGGAATATAGGCCCAAATTCTTTATTTTAATTTTTCTATTTTATAACCCATGCCATATATTTACGCTCTTTTATTAGGAAACACAAATTTATGCATGATGCCACCAACGTAAGAGCCAGGGAACAATTCGGTCAAAACAATCATACAAACTCCTAGTTCTTTTGCACTTCTTCCATGTCTTATGCTCTGATAATCTATTAGTGTAACCTCCTGCATAATGCAAGTCTTATTCTGTGGCCTTGGTTGGAAAACAATTCACCCCATTGGATCAATATTCTGTTTTTGTAATGAATATTTGAAAGATTTCTAATTAGTCGGTATTCTTGCTTTGAAATCCATGCTTCACACTACCTGAAATCTCTGAGATCTCTAATTCTAAAATTCATTGCCGTGAACTTTACATCAGAAATAAAAGTATAATTGAATACGTGAGTTTGGATATTCTACAGACACTGATGACATTAGGAATTATTGTCTATGTGTCATTCATTGCCCTTCCTTGAGTATCTGCTATGATAATTTTAGATTAAAAAAATACAGTTACCTTTGCAAATTAACTGTATTCACGAATTCTATCTTGGGAAACAGAAAAAAGGGGGTAAAAAGAAAGAATGAAAACCGGGTTTACTCTCCAATATTTGTAACATTCCCGTCATTCTAAACCATCATTTACACAGTTGACCAAGTTACAAATATCTAGTTCCCATGCATTTGTATCATCTTGATCCCATGTATTTGTATCTCAAATGAGTGTACTAATAGTTGCAATCATTCACTCGTATGTACTTATCAAAAACCATGGCATGATTTACAGCAGCACTGATACCAATTAATAAATGATAGTGAAAATAAGCTCTGATTGTAATAACCAATTAATTAATGAATGGCATTTCCTCAACACTTCGTATCTCAACAAGAGTTGTGTGTTACCTGTAGTCCCAGAAGCCTTTTTCTTTATCCTCATTTGGGTGTCATGTAAATAGCCAGGTATGAATGGCTTTGAATATACAGGGTTTAACACTCGAAGGTGTTAAAAAATTATGAAACATATGATGCATTACCAGCGAGTCTTAACAGAATGCACAGGGTGTTCAAGATCTTTATACCTCTTTTCCATACTTCATGCCTCGATTCAACTGAAAAAGTTCAATGCACCTCATGCAAAAACCCATTGGAAGAAAAATAAGTTTAAGGTATTGAAAAACTTGTGGTTTTGGGTTATTGTTGCATTTAACCATCCACCATGGTACAAATCCTTTTAAATATATTTATATTTGAGTCGATTTTGATACAGACTCACACTTTTTAAACTTGTAAATCAATCTTTGATATGTAAATATGGGCAACGATATCAATATTTATATAACATCGATAGACACCCTTAAGACTGATTCTTGGCCAAAGAGCCCTTTGGTATTTTGGCAATGCACTCTGCAATCTCAGCTCCAATCAACAATTATGCCACTATTGGGATCTTAGTATGGCATAGGTAGCTGTGAGCTACACAATATACTCATTTTTCCAGAAACTAAAAAGATACTTTATGTTACAATTTGCAGGCACATAAAAGAAGCCTTTCAAAAAATACATTGAACAACCTGGGCAACCAAAAGGACCTTGGAAAAATGTACAGGTAACAACCATATGAATTCTTCCTTAGTCGTGACTCGTGGATCAAAGCTAATAGAAATAAAGCTAGATAAAATTAGCTTGAAAGTACAAAGATAATCATCCATTGTAAAAAACAAGTTTCTCCGAACTCGTAAAAGCATACTTTTATTGTATGATTGGACGTACGCAATGGAAGGGTATAAATATTGTCTATTGCCCTCAGAGTTTCTCAAAGAGACCATTTACAAGTAACAAGGATGTATCATACAAAACGGCCAAGCAGGTATTTTCAAAGTTGACCTTCACAATCAATTCATTTCTAGGAGAAAATATTGCATTTTACTAAAAAAAAAAAGAGCCGTGGTTTTGCAAAAATAGTATTTTAATGGCTACGATTTTGCTAAAAATGGGTACAATTTTTCTAACATACCCGGCTCGTCATTGCTTGGGCTTCGTTTGGGGGCTCACCGGTGTGGTGGGCTCTGCAGTCGGTTGCACAAACTTCACGCGAAGGAGGCGGCGGCAGGAAAATGATTTCCTCTGCAACGCCTCCACTATATAAACACGTTGGTTCGTGCGAACACAATTTGTGTGAAATGGGTTCGCGTGAACATGATCAACTAACGCGACACGTGGCAAGATAATGGATTTTTTGTCTATTCACATGAAACGGGTTCGCGCGAACCCACCTTGGATCACTCCCATTTTCCATCTTTGCTCGCATTTTTGGGACAACAAGTGGGAGACAACACCACGAATTGACTCGGGTATTATATTTTGATGTTTTATTGGGTCTTTTAACTCAATACTTTGTGTTAAAGTCTCAAAGATTGTGTGAAAAAGTGAAAATTTGGGCCTCTATTGATGCACATCTTCTGGTTGATGGAATTTTTTTAACTATTTTGAAGTTGTTTGTTCTGAGTTTTCCATTATTGTGAAGTTTCCTCAAAGATCTGGAAAAGTCCAATTTTTCTTGTTGATCTCCCACCAAACAATTATTCAAATAACCAATCCTACCCTGAACTACCCCTTTTTTGTCATGTATATCCACAAAAAGTAAAATCCATTTGCCATAGTATGCAGAATAGATCATGATTCCAAATGTCTTAAGTAACCTTAGCCTTGTGGTGAAAGTATCTCCATATTCTGGAAGTGACAACTCATGAGAGTAAGATTTGGTGTGTTGATCATATTTTCCCAAGGTTTTTCTCTACAAAATTTATGCAAAAGAAGGATTTACCAGCATTCTTCACTAACAAAGGTTACAAAATAGGTCCTCTTACCTTGGTTGAAAGGAACAACCTAAAATAGTTAGGATAAGATCACATCCTTCAAGGTACTACCCACTTCTCCAAATCCTAATTGCTAGAAAGGTCAGATAAATTACTTCCCTAGCTACAAAAATGACATTCAATCATTTATCTGGCTCTAATTATATCATTCAATCTTTGATGTTGTTTGGCCTTTGAAGGAGATTAAATTTGGGTACCAACAGGAGGTAGAAGTGTTTTGTGTGTTTTGATTGAGTTCTTGGAGGTTTTAAGGTGGGAACTCAAATCCTTGGGAGGCATAAGTATATCCCCATGTTCCTTTATTTTTCTTTGTTTCAGTTTAGAGCCTTTGTGTTAGGAAATTTATGTGTGTTGATGTGATTTTTTTGTTGTATTGTTGTGTTGAATGTTTGGTTTGAATGTGAATGTGGAAGCCTTGTTAAGTTGTCAATGGTTGTCTTATACCCCTCATTGCTTCATTATTGGGGCTTGAGGGCCAATGAGGAAGAAGGATTCTCTTCCTCATTGGATTATTGGTTGGGTGGAGAGTGTTTCCTACTCCCCTATTTTGGTTTTTTTTTTTGGAATTTGGGAAGATGGTGGAGCTCAAGTGAAGATTTGGTCTTTGTAGCACCTTGAAGAAATGGAGAAGAGATCCCTCTTTGTAAAATAAATTTTACCATGTTGTCTCCTTTAAATGGAGGGCTTGTAACTTTATTTTTAAAGATTTTCAACCTCTTGTAAATGTGTTGAGAAATGGTTGAGTTGTATTAAGTTTTCAAATTTATGTATATGAAAAAAAAATAGACAAAGGAAAATTGCATTTGCTACTTTGAAAATCCCTTCAACTTGTAAACTCTACTAAGAGTTTTGAAGGAAAAAATTTGCATTTTAAATGTGTTAGTGCTTGTAAAAGAAAACCACCAAATCTTGCATTGTTAAATGAAGTAGAAACTTTGAAATGGGATTGAAATGGAAATAAAGTTCTTTCAACCTAAGTTTATTTTATTGCCTCTAAAGTGTGATTTATTTCATTTTAAAAAGATTGATGATTATGTTGAAAATATACTTGTGGCTTAAAATGGATTTCCATTTAGTTATTGTGAATGAAAGTAAATGATTTCTTTTTTATTGAAAATAAAACATAGTGAAAATAGTGAAATTATGGTTACATTTCTTGTTATATTGAAGGAAAGAATAGAGAATGAGTTGATGTTAGGCAATTTGAGTATGAAACTAGAAATGTTATCAATCTAGTAACCAATGAATGGAAGACACCTTAGTTCAATTTATTATTGGTTTAAAAACCAACTTAAGTAGAAGAATTGTTATAAAAATGCATGTTGGAAGGTTCTATTTTTAGAGAATAGAACCACCACCTGTCTGCAAGCGAGCGGCGGTTTGAGAACCCACCACCCTGTGTAGAGTGACAGCTTTCATAATCACCTCCCGCATAGAGCTGCAGTTGATGAACTACCCCCAGGAAGGTTGATAGTAACAAGACCATCGACCTACGTATGGCGGTGGTTTTAAAACTTTTGACAAAAAATAAAATCTGTATGTTAAAAACTTATATTTAAAATTAAAGGAAATCTAAGCCTAAAAAATTAAATGGTAACTTCCAGCAACTAAAAATGAGTTGAAATTAAGTGTTAAAGCTCTCTAATCTTTTTTTATGGAACCCAAATGTGCAAAATTTCTAGATTAAAGGAAATGGGGTTTTTCTAATTGTTGAACTCAAAACAAGAAAATATTTTCATTAAAATACAAAACAGATCCATTGTAGGATCTCTACATTAAACAAATGGGAAATATTACAATAGTGAAATCTTTACAACTAAAACCATGAAATTTTTTCCATGGTTTCTCTTCTTTCTCTCATGGCTCTTCCTCTTTCTCCTCTCCCAAAACCTGCAAAACAAAAATGAGAAAATAAGTCAAAGGAATGAATAAGAACACTCCATAGAGATGATTAGGGTTAGTGTGAAATCCCTAAGATCCAAGGGCCCACATTGAATCCATCTAAGGGTTGTGATTCAACCCTAAAAAAGTTAGGTGAGAATTAGGTGGAAATATGTCTTAAATAAAAAGTATGTGTAGCTTAGGAATGGGGCCACTAAAGGAGTGTTAGAAGATAAACTTAAATTGTAACCTTAATGTGTAGTTGGTGAATTTTTTTAAAAAAATCCCTTGAATCTTGTATTTAATTAAATCAAATTTACTCAAGGGTAACTAGACAACATTTACTTTACGGATTAAATTTATTTGTAATTAATTTAATGGCAGGGTAAGTTTAGACTTAGCCCTAGAATAATAAATTAATAAATGACATTAGAAATATGTTACTAAACTAAATAAAGATTGTTCAAGGAGATTTTATGTCGATATGGGAATTAAATAATATTAATTAAATGTTAATTAAAATGAATAAAATATTAACTATGAATTAAATTAAATCTAGTTGAAGGTATTCCCATTATATCCTCGTTTTTTTTTTTTTAAATTGTAAATTTTCAAATCTAACCGCTAGGTTGTCTTAGGTTTCGTGCAAGAAATTTGTGGGCGTTATAGTTTCTATGTTGATGAAAATTTATCATATCCTCACCACCCATTTATAATTCTTTTTCTTTGTGTTTTACTTAGTGAGGTGGATTGGAGGAGAAGTGATGTGGCATCCTACATGGAGCCACTTCACCCTCTTCTCCTCATTTTCTATTTATGTGAGTTATTTTGGATTTTTGGGGGTTACTTGGTTTATTTACATACTTGCATATTTTCGTGATTTTGGTTGAGTTACTTGTTTTGGAACTTGGGAGATTTCTTTTGGATTGGCTTGGAATTGGAATAAGGTTGAAGTTTTTTTCTTGAGGATTGAAGGTTATTGCAATGGCAAGGTAGGGTCTATACCATTGCATTTTATTTTACTTGTTGCATGTGGTTTTGTAAAATGAATGAATGCATGTGTTTGTGTTAGATTGTGGGTAGTATCACCTTAAGGATGGTGTGAGAGAATTAAAATATGTATCTTTGAGGGAGGGATAAGAGTTTTTATGTGTATTTGGAAGGATTTTGAGTTAGGTGTTCCACCTTGTGAAGATAAGGGAGATTTCATGCTTATCTTTATATGTTTTACATGAGGGAGTGATAAGATATTGAGGGAGGGATAAGAGTTTTGTTTGTGTGGATGGAGATTTTGGAGGTTTCAAAGTGGACACTTAACCCATTGGGAGGTATAAGGGGTTCCCCATATTTCTCTTCTCCTTTGGCTCATCTTGTAAGCCTATATGTTGGAAAGTTGTGTATACATACTTGTATTATTATTTTACTTGTATGTGTTGCAAGTTTTGTTGGTATGAAGTTATGTATTGTTGACGCCTTTATGAAATATTCCAGGGTTCTAAACATTCCCTATTTCTCCATTGTTGGGGCTCGAGGGCCAATGAGAAGGTTGGCTTCACCTTCTCATTGGAATAAGGTTGGGAGGTGAGTGTTTCCTATGCTCCCTTCCTTGTTGTTGTGATTTGGTAATGACGAAAAGATTTGGATTTGTAATTAGTTCTTGGAATGAATACTTATGTGTTTGAGGAAAAAGAAAGAGGATATGGTTGTAAATTTTATCATGTTGTCTCCACCTTTGAGTGGAGGGATTTTGTATACTTGTATTTTTAATTAGGTTTATTTCATATGGATTATCGGACCATATATTGTAATAGTTAAAAGAAGGAATTTTATAAGTTTTATTTTAGTAACTCATTCAGATTTTTAATTAAATCTAAAATTTTACATCTTGTTTTCATCTTGAAACTAGTTTTCTTGAAATTGGAAATACTTGAAAATATATGCTTCTTTATTTCTTGTAATGTTTTTCATTCTTGTTCATAAAAGAAAAGGAACTTATACTTATTTTATGGTTAAATTTATTCCTTTCTTTTTAAATAGATGCATTGTTGTTGAAATATTTCCTTGTAGTTAAATTTTAAACAATATTATAAAGGAAAATGTGTACATTTAGTTCTCTTAATCAAGAAAGAAGTTGTTTGTTTTCCTTGTGTATTCTCGTTAAGAAACAATAAGTTCAAACTCTTTCTCTCTCTCTATATATATATATATATATATTCGTTTATAGAACATTTTTTCATAGTGACCAACGTCGGTTGGTCATCCGTCATTGTAGCCTTTAAACCAAAGCATTAGTTACTGAAATATGTTTATAGTTTCATGTTTTCAACTTCTAAACTTAGTTACATTAATGATATTTAGAAAAAAAGAAAGAAATAAGACTATAGCATCTGCGAACTTGGATAAAAATGTATATATATAAAATGCACCAGATTTGCAAAAACCAAAGATCGGCAGCGTGTAGCCAGTGTCGGTAGCACGAAGGAAATTCCATCGGTTATAAGACCGACATCGCTTACGTGCTCGTGAACCTTTGTTGAAAAACATGTGTTTGTCAATCGAGACCAAGATCTTGAAGGAATATTTAGAAATAGAATGTAGACCTAGCATATATATATACATGTATATACATATATATACATGTGTGTCTATGTGTGTGTGTGTGTGTGTGCATCCACACCCTAGATCAACCAAAATGGATTTACCCAATCGATTAAACTCAAGGAAAATGTGAGAAAATAAATACCAACAACCGAGATCATGCTTGAATCTTTTGAAAAACAAAAAAGAGATAAATACAAAGACACACTACAACCCTTGAACAAGTAATAAAATGAAGAGAAAGTGGATGAAGGGTTTCCTCCCATTTGTAAATCGTGAACCAAATGAAAAGATCCATGGTTTCCCTCAAGTTTTATATGGCCTCCACCTCCTTCAACCT
This sequence comes from Taxus wallichiana var. yunnanensis, assembly GCA_018340775.1. NCBI lineage: Eukaryota > Viridiplantae > Streptophyta > Pinopsida > Cupressales > Taxaceae > Taxus > Taxus wallichiana. The sequence goes on from CM031244.1 coordinate 725,352,558, forward strand.
ACAAAACCCAAATGAACAAATGAAGAGATTAGGGAAAAGAAAAATATAAAGGCAACATAAGGATAGTTAGGACTATTAGGGAAAACTAAAATCTAAGGGACCATATTGATCTAATCCTATTTTAGATATTTAATCCTACCCATTTTTAAGTTGTAGGAGTTTAATGGGAATGGGTATTTAAAATTAAGTGAATGGGCCCGCCTAATGTATTTAGCTATTGGGGCCACTTAGTGGGTTAGAATAAGTTGTGACCCTTTTTTATTATGGATCAATAAATAAAAAGAACATTTGACTATAGGTTAAATAATAAATATATTGTGCATAGGTCTTTTAGATAATGTTCTAAAAGGATTAAATTAATTAAAAGTAAAATATATAGTTAAATACCTAAATGATGGGCATGGATGTTAATTTAATATGGGAAATAAATTTAACCCAACTTAGGAGATGATTCTTTTATAAACTTAAGAGGATTTTAAATGGGTAAAATAACGAGATTAACTTAGCCATTATTTTAAATAAAGAATAATAGAAACCTTAGAGGAGGATTAAATTCCGAAATGGATTTTGGAAAATAAATAATAATATTTAATTAATTAATTTGGTTCCAAATTACTCTATGGATGTGTAAAAATTATTAAACAAAAATAAATTGGTCGCAACTAATGTTTATCATGTTGTAACATTTTAATAAAGCTACATAACTTTCCTAAGTAATTTAGTGAGGTTTGGCATGGTTTTGGTGCATCAAATTTTTGGGTGTTACAAAACATCCTAAAGTTCTAGTTATGGCGAAATCATAGCAGCCCCCAAATGAGATACTTTATGGGCTAGGGAATTTAGTGTGATTATATAACATAGAGCTATCCTGAGTGTGGGACGTTGTGAAATGGGATAGCTCTCCAGAGAGGGTTGGCTCCTGCTCGTAACCTACCTGCCACTAACTACTCCTAATGCAGGAAAATTAGTAACTAATCCTAATCTAATGCTTCCTAGGGGACATGGAATGAATGATTACATGAAAGAAACCTACACTAAGAGTGGTGATACACCAATAAAGGAGTGTTAATCACTCTTCCCAACCCTACAAAATAGAGAAAGAATGAATCCTAGGGAGGTTAGACAACTGCAACACAAACCCATAATACAAACATTCACCATTTCATGGTAAACACAACCACCAAACCTGTAATAGACAAGAGAGTACACACAGATCCTGCAAGCATAATAAGAGGCAAGGAGAAATAATGAAAACAATGTAAGGATTGACATTGGAATCACAAACAAAACTTTCATTACTCCATGGAATGTTCACGGTATATTGTTATAGTAGGAAGATGTATGAAGCCATTATAAGATTTTGAGGAAAGTTGAAGCCCCAAGAAGAATGGGGTGCATGAGAGATAAAATGATCAACAACCTTTTTACATGCAAACCCCTTACATTTTATAGAGGAAGGAAATGATGAGAGAGTGAGAGAAGAAAATCAAAATATGTACTCCAATGTCCTACAAAATCCATCATTGTCCCTGCAGGAGTAATGGGCAAGTTGGAAAGGACCATACTCCATTGTACCTTGCTTGTTTGGGAAGAAAAGGAACCCATACCTCATCATTATGGTAGGTGATAAATATGAAACCACTCCTCTGAATGGGTTACAGTACTCCATTTTACCTTTCGTATTGTGTAGAGGACACAGAGAGATTTCTAAAAAGTATAGTTTTATGTAAATCCGATCTCCCACTCAAAAGCTATGGCCATCTGAAGATGAGGGTGCCATTCTGTAATAAATGCAAGTGGTTGGATCTATTTTTCAGAGTCTGAAATTTCATTGCAACCTCCAAAATTTGAAATTTAGGACTTTAGGGATTCAGGACTTCTTGCTTTTTGATTTTGGAGTTTGGCTTACCATTCACCCACCCGAGTTTGTGAAACCTCCGACTTTGGGTTTCAGACCTTTAGGTTTTCAGGGTTTCAGACCTTTAGGTTTTAAGGGTTAAGGGATTTCGGGTTTTGTGGTTTCAGGACTTTGGGTTTCGGGGCTTTGAGTTTTAAAGTTTCTTGACTTCTGGTTTCGGGGTTTCGGGACTTCGGGTTTTAGGGTTTCGGGACTTCACGTTTCAGTGGATTTGGGGTTTTCTTTTCACCACACGACACTGTTCACCATGAGCTCATGAAACCTCCAAAAATACAAAACCTTGAAGTCTTATTTTTGGACTTTAGGCTTCAGACTTCCCACTCCTTTTTTGTGCTTCTTTCCATTGAGTCCCCAAATTTTGCTTCAGCCTACCTCTGAACGACCACACCTCCAAAGTCCAAATTTCAGACTTCAAAATTTTTCATTTCCCAAACTAGATCGAACTCCCAAGATCCTTTGCAATGTGTTTGTTCCTCTTCAACTTGTTTGGCCAATCCCGAAATGTGAGCTCCCATGGCTGAATTGGTCCATCATTTTTCCCTAGTGGAATCACTTTTTGTCCAATTTTTCCTAAGGGGAAAAATTGGATAACAATTCCATGTCATAAAATTAAGTCTATCTATGTAAATTAATAAGCACCTAGGGCATGGTAAATTATAATAAAATATCACCTATTGTAATAAGGATTCATCCCTAGCTCAAATCGATTAAAATCTATGTATAAAAAAACATACAAACAACTATTATAATTTATGTTTTCTATGTGGATCATTTTGTGATCATAGATAGTTTAGACAATCTCTTCGAATATGTAGAGAATGATATGAAGAAATCCTTCTACATGAAAATCTTGGAGCTGCTTCATTATTGTCTTGTCCTAAAGATATGGTATAAGAAACCTCATAAATTAATCTTGCAGATGAAATATGCCAAGAAACTCCAAAAAAAATATGTGATGTCTCGAGTGTAAACTCGTCATACAACACATTGAAATACAGGATAACTTTTTTTTTGACTTGCTTGACACATAACATGACGCAACATGTCGTCACCAAGGATAAAACTAACACTGTGAACAACTTGATACAAGGATGGCCACAAGATCAGCACGGAAACGTTCACACCTATCAAGGACAACTTACTTTTCTTTTTGACAAGACAACATAGAAGTCCAATCATAGAACACACTTACAGTTAGGGACAACCACAATGAGATATTCTTGAGGGTTATTTATTTTTAAAAATACATCTTGCAATTCTTAGCTTCTTTTTCAAGGAGACTCAGGATACGGTTCATACAATTCATCTTACCAAGCTAAGTTTATTCTTTTGACACAGAGTAATTATCTTTAAATCTTCTCTATTATGATCTTTATTTGCTTAATTCATTTATCAAGAAAAAGGAGAATTTCAATTCCACAAGGCCATTTGCTCAACACTAATGCTACTAAGATTCGTTCTTGCTCACAAGACAACATGGTTTTAAGTTCAAGACACTTAAGAGAAGAGATACAAGGTGCCTTGAAAAGGGTTAGAGGGAGAAGGTCGAGATGAAACATCTTTAGGACCTCATTAGTTATTGCCAGTATTTAATTAAAGCTAGGGCTCTTAACCAGAATTATCAACAACTTTACTTAGGCTTCGCTAAAAGTATTAACAAGGAGTAAAAATTTACTTTCCAAATGGCGGTGAGAAAGATGGTGAGGTCTCCAATTTGTTTTCTCGGCTTATTAAATCTTATCATCTTCAAAAAACTAACAGGTTCATTTCACCTTAGGGTCATTTTACAAATTTCACCATAAAAGGAATAATGTTCACTAGAGGAGCTAGGGTTATCATGTTATAAAGTTTACCTACAATGATAGTCTTGCCCTTGTTTACTTAAAGAATTTCTTGCTCTCAAGTTGGTGACCCCTACGTTACTTTATTTGAATACAACTTTTAATTTAACTTCCAGAAGTATTAAACAATCCTATGTTAGTTTACTTATGACACTTTATTACTAAGTCATAGCAAGGTTTAACTCAAAATTTATTCTCAAGGAAAAGTTGTAGCAACACTCATTTACAAGAACAAAACAAGATTACATCAATTCTTAAAATACTGATACTCCACAAAGTCACTCAACCACAATAACCAAATTTTCTTATAATTTCAATGATGGTCACACAATACACGGTTTCCAAAGTTCAGATGACAAAGTCCACAAGTCTATCCCTCATCTACACGTAAAATCCATCTGCAACAAATTTTCTACAAGAGTCAGTTCACGAGAACTGAGCAAGATAAGGCTACACAAAACCACCATAACTATTATCTAACAATACCACGAAAAGGAAGCACTTTATTACAAGAATTGGGTCAAACCTCTAAACACTATCAACACATCAAGTTATAATAATTTCTCTATCATGCCAATCAAAGAAGGAGGAGTAAAAGCAACGAAGGTATAGCAATAGTATGAGAATGGCTCTTGGCCCTATAAGGAGAAATAAACAATCTAGCAAAAACAGAATTCCCATCAAGTAAGTAATTAAACAATAATTACAAGATTGAGATTTGATATAAATAGACCAACCATCTAGAAATTTATCAAAGGCACCAAACGCATAGGCTAAAATAATATATTTCTAAAAGAACAAGAGTTGATCAGCCCAAGGAAGGGGAACCACGGGTTTCAAAAATTAACACAAAAGCCATGTATAATTGAGTTTCAAACCGGAAATCAAATAGAGTATACACACAACATAAGTTTCGAAGTGAAGGCAAGTATACTAGTTTTGACCATTAACTACAAGATTTTCCAATCATTCAAAAAGGGGCAATGTCTTACAGGCTAGTAGCAAACACGCGAGAGAAGAAGGGGGTTCCGTCCAACAAGAGTATACAATAATGTCATCAACAAATTTTTATAACACTAAAGATTTGCAAACCTCCACTACAATACTAATGTTTGGTTAATTTAAAATAAATTACCCATATCCCAAAACAACCATATTTTACGGAAACCCTTGGTAACACAGTCAACCGTCGCACAAATAGATACAAACATAATTTCTAAGTGACATTATCAAAACAAAACCTTCCACTATGAATCCATAAGATTATCAAATGAAAGTTGAGTTTTTCCCGAAGATTAATCACATTTAAGGAAATTTCCATCACAACTATTACGGTAATTACATGCATAAAAACCGACCAATATTAATTAATAGCGTTAACACTACAAGGGAGAAAATAATGCAAGTTAGGAAAGATAGAAGAGCACCATCAGTAATAATTCTGAGAGGGGGATTAGACAAAACTATTCTAGTGTCAATGAGGTACTGGATTCGCACAATGAAACCTACAACTTAGTTGATCTGAAAAGCTAGTTATGATTCAAGTTGATAGGGATGGTCAAGGTACATCTTGAGGATGGCCTTAAAAGCCTAGAAACAAGATGAAAGATAGTGTAAGATTCTAAACACGCAAGATGGCAAAACACATTGCACACAAACCTTTTTGTTCTACCAGTTTTAATACCAAAACACTAAGTTGGCTAGCCCACGCATTTGTCACACAATCCTACAACATTTCTCTCTCGATGCCAAAAGGTTATCAAAGGGACTTGTGAAGGGGCTAACAAAAAGCATCAAAAGACAACTTGGGTGCTAGGGAGGAGCTTCAAAGTTATCGTAAACTTACTTCCATGATATCGAAAATACTAGTTTGATCAACATAATAACTTGCAACTCAAACGCAGAGAAGAATAAATACATAAACCGACAGACGAAGGTCTATCACTCGAGCAAGAGAAACATAACACCCAGAGGAGAAAGCACACGCATCCTTTCGACCAACATACTGACAACGATAAAAGCAAAAACAAGAAGAGACAAGCAGAAAGGGGAAATCTCCCATCATGACATCCAACTGACAAATCAATGCAAGGAAAAAGTGGTTCGATTTCACAATAATTGTAAATATAATAGCAGTAGAAAGGTGTAGAGATATCTTGCCTTTTTCTCCAGATTCAGCTTCGCCCTCCTGCCTCTTCCATTGCTTTGGACGAAAACTTGAGCTTTTCATCGGCGAGCTTCATGCCGGGAGTAACTCGTGCTGCAGAGCATTTGGGCTCGTCTCTGGCAAGCTATTCGATGTCCTTGACGCTGTGAAAAGGAAATGACCGGTATAGCGTTCGATCCATAGATTTCTTCATGGCAATCTCATTAACCACAACCAAAGGACTGCTTCCAGTATTATCTTCTAACCCTTCCATGAGCTCCCATGTATTGATCGTCTCAAGCTGCCCTTCTTCCTGCGACGGAGATTTCTGTGGTTTGAAGCAGATTTGAAGGGTGTGTAATTCTGGATGAGATTGTTGACCTCGGACCATGTTTTTGCAGCCATTTCTGAAGAACGGTTTAAACTCAAGGATGTGGAAACCCCAACCAAAAATGGGCACATTACGCACACTGCTCTTGAGTATATATTTGATGTAACCCAGGCTATTCTTGCGTAATGCAAGGTCCCATAAGTACATCCAATCTACCTCTGTTCGGTGGTTGCAAATTAGCAAAATGCGTTCACCTGGAGGAACACTATGTCCAGAAAATATAACCTTTGTCCTGTTTATCTTTTCAAAAAGAACGGCCACATTGCTAACCACTGACCAAATAAGAAGGATGTTGCCTCCCTACTATAATGTATGCTAAACAGCCGAAGCATCAGGAATGAAACAGGGGCCAGGAAAATCAAGGCCGAATGGCTACATGCAGATAGAAGGGCCAGAAAAGCAACATCATCTGGTTGCATGCCAGACACTTGCATTTGAGAGAAGAGTGCAACAACATCCTCACCTTTTCCCTGCATCCCATAACCTATATTACTCACTGAATAACAACGCTTTCGGTACTGGGCTGATCCTCGGCTTCCCAAGGTGCAGGAAAAATGGGCGCTGGAATTTCTCATGGTAGAGGCTCCTCCTGCTCCACATCTGCCAAGATCACCTCCCCCTCCGCTGAAAGAATGGGGTTTTCATCAAAATCTGTCATGGCTTCCAATTGATGTATAAAATTCTAGAATTGCTCCTTGTCCAGTGGAAATCCTGAAGCCACACCATTGTTTGAACTTGACGCCTCGTTCTGATCATGTCTTCTTTCTGTAGAAATGCCAAACATGGAAAAATCGAAATTGGGGCATTCATTCAAAGTTGCAAATGGACAAAAGAAAACTAAACCCGATTCCCAACAAGATCAGCATTGGTACGGCGGCATTCTATCTTTACGCTTCATTTCTTATTGCAGGCTTTAAAAATCTTTCGAAACACCGACTGTACTGATCTCTGTGTTTTCACAATTTTCAAAACTTGCCAGATTGCATTATGGAAGGCGCATTCTGCACGGTAGCATTTGACTCAAAACCATTACGTATTGCATAGCCATGGATCTCCTGGTAACACTCTTACTGTCACTTAATCGATTTTGATAAAAATACCTTGAAGGAGAATCTGAATTGAGGATGTAGTCGATATAGAACAGATAACAACATAGCTTGACAGCCCACTACACTAGCTTGTAGCTTCATCTAACCACCATGTCAAACCAGACTCACGCAGCAACCAAGGGGTAGAGAAAACGTGCCAGGAGGAAGAAAAATGCGCCTAACACCCACCTATACGCATTGAAGGAGAATCCAAAAAGAGATCATGGTGAAGGACGTCAAGACTCCACCGACTCCCACTGTCTCACGCCAAACAGGAAACATAAATTGCCACCTAACTGCTAGCTGCATTACCCTGCCTGCAAGGAATATTTGGCATGCTTGCTAACCCTAGAGAACTAGAGGAGATTAAGTCTTCCCCACAGTTTTTTTTTTTTTCTCTTTGCAATCTCTTTTCTCATTTTCAACAGGCCTTTTAGTCACTGGTTTGTCAGGTTGATTGATGTGACCCATTGTTGATGGAGATGCAGAATGCTCGATTAAATGCTTGACCTTTTCAATGCTTTCTACAGGAACATCACGGAGATTCACGTCATGATCACCATGACAAATAGGATTTGCAGTCTCCTTTGACTGATAAGTTGTTGATGGTTTCAAGGACTTGTGAACTTTTACAGATGAGAGTGTAACACTAGTTCTTTTTGTTTGCCAAAATGCTCCATCATTTATTACTGCTCTCCTTGTTTAGTTTAATATTCTCCTCCTTGATGATTAAAAAAATTTAAACTACACTCTCCTCATTTAGCAATTGGAACACAATGATGGAAAAATATAAAGCAAGGAGGACATTCATGCTTAGCTTCACAAACAAGAGAATAAATGGCACGTGATGTTACACCACACCACAAATGAGCACAAATAAAGTAGGAGCGTTCCATAGATCGAAGGCACAAAGACGTTCCATGCTTAGCACTCGATCGCCGAAGGGTGAACAGGTAACGTAGAGCGAGGGGCATTACAAAACCTATGTGCCCACTCCAACAGAGGATGGTTTATAACTCTCTCAATTCTAGGATTCTCTTTAAGTAGATGATACTCTCTATATGCATCTTGGTGGGAGTCTTATTTACTTGACTTATACAACAACATACATATACTTTGTTTCCAGGTTATCTTTTGAGATTCATGCAAGATCCAAATAAATGTCATTGGGTTGTAGATAAGAATGTTTTGAAATATGTATGGTGTACAATTGATTATGGTATTAAAATAAGAGGAATTATCAGTTCTTCTTGCAAGAAAATATACCGACTGACTCGGACTATGTTAGACCTATTAATGATAGAAAATCAACTACATGATATTTTTTTCATCTCAAATCTTGACATATCTCATGGATTATTAAAAATTAAACAATTGTTTTTCTTTCATACATTGAGACTAAATAACATTTCACACAAGGATCTATGTACAAAGTGATATGGTTACATAACATTCTAGGTATCATACACATTACGGAAGAAAATCCACATATAATTCATTACGAAAATTGGGGTGTGTTGAGGCTTGGGAAATGTTCAATTTTCCATAAATGAAAAAATCTCATTAAGGTTGAATGTCATTACATTCGAGAACAAGTATTGAACCACCAAATCCAGGTTCTAAGATCGCCCAAAAATTCTCATGTAGTAGATATACTCACCAAGTCTCTTGGTGAGGTGAAATTTGAACTATTTTGGGGATACATTTGTAAAAAACAATGTAATAAGTGGTTATACCAGTCGGTTGCACTCGACGTTGCTATTTGGTTCCTAAACCGACTTCACTCTAACCATCTATTCATTTCACTTATACTCCCTATTTTTAGAAGATTAGTATATAATCATTTGTTATTCTCTCTTTCTTATTGTTAATTGATTAATGACTTTGACATTTCTAATTTTTATGTTTGGATATTTTAAATTTATGTTGGTTGACGATTGTTGTTAGACCAAAACTTAGAGGTGTTAATCTCCACCGACATCGCTAGAGTTAGGATCCATGAGAGGTGGATAGTCCATGTCACGAAACTCAGAAGGAGCGCTGGATGCACATGCCAACAATCCCCACCCATCATTACCCGAGTAAGTTTCAAACTCGATACCTATCGCTCTAATACCATTTGTTGGAACACAATTTTCGATAGACCAAAACCTGCAGGTATTAATCTCCACTACAATTGCCAAAGTTAGGATCCTCGAGAGGCGGTTAGTCCATGTCACGAAACTCATAGGGAACACTGGACACACATGCCAACAATTTATGTGTTGTTAAATTTTTGATGTTAAATTATTCATATTGCCAAAGTTAGGATCCTCGAGAGGCGGTTAGTCCATGTCACGAAACTCACAGGAACACTTTGGACACACATGCCAACAATTTATGTGTTGTTAAATTTTTGATGTTAAATTATTCATATTGAGATCTTTCTTAGATGAATTAGTAAGTTGTGGGCCCCAACCCATATTAAGTCATAATTATTCGAAATATTTTTTAAGTCTTTTATAAGGCTCAAACTAATTTTAATATCATATAAAGGCATCTAATATATTTATAATATAAATTCACAAGACTTTATTATTTTAAATATTTGTTACTCTAAAATAAGTTAGTTATGACTAATTCATTCAAGAAAAAGAATATCAAAAGATTTATACATGACATGAAATTTGAGAAGAAATACAGGGATGTTATGTATTTGTTTCAAAGATTTCATATAATGTTTTCCTATGCAATAAATTTCTCGGATGTGTTTCATTCACATAAATTTTGAAGACACATTTACTAACATGAGTAAGTACAATATTAGAGATATCTAAGGTATATCAACATTTTATATATATATATTTAATTATCTGATACATATATATTTCAAAGTTTGTCGTTTTTGTCTATAACATGCACTATTGAAGTTCATATTTAAGTTGTATTTTTTATCAAATTATAAATCCTTCCTACACTAGCATCGACACAACTACATTGCAAGAGAATGAAAACTCAAATTTTGATTTTCCACAAGGTTTACAAGGACCAATAAAGTCAAGGAGACACGACTGGATGTGTGGGTGATTGCATAAAAGTGTTAAGGTTTAGCAAAATACTATGGATTGCCAAGTGCACTCTAGAAATGAAGATATTATTATTGCATAAAGTATTTGTAAAATTTTACGAATTCGTGTTGATTTTAGCATTTACACTCTTTGCTTAATTAGATAATTCAAGATGTTTAGTTTAGTTTATTTATTTCTATTTAAAAGTTGAGTATCGTATAAGGATAAATTTGGTCATGTTTATCATCTGCATTTGATATGGTTTTGGACAATCATAAAAGAAGCTTCCATTATGGCTTTGTAAAAATATTAAAACTTATAAATGCTCGTCTGTAACTCGTGGTTATGTTTACATCTTAATAATGGATCACTTTGAACTTTGACGAAATCATTGGCTTTATCATCCCTGCACACGTTTATTGATTTGAGAAAATTGTTCCTCTCATTTTATTTGTATTTCCCATTTTTAAGAGGTATGAAATTGATTGTTTTTCAATGCAGGAACACAGTCTTTACCTAAGAACCACAACATATCTATATAAAAGAAAATTGAATATCGAAAATAAAATTAGCACATGAGTAAAGTTGATCAATGGTCGTGGACGCGCTGCTATCTAACATGACCGAAATCCTCCACAAGCAAACCTTTTCATACCAATTTCAGAATTCTAGAATTATTTGAGGCCAAAAACAGTAAAAACGCCATGAATGGTTTCTCATAATAAGAAAATCGGCGAATAGAAATTATATTAATTTATAACAATTTGTATTACATGTTCGAAGTTAAAAGTAGAGAATTTGATAACGACATACTTATACTTTTAGGGCAAGATGATGTTGCTTCTTTAGCCATGACCATCACAAGAGGACCCAGGACAACTGTTTCCGTTAGCTGTAAGAAAACGGCGGGGAGACTGCGAATATATTCCACTGGACACAACAAAATTGAGATAAGACTAAAATAACGAAGATAAAAATATAAATAAAACAAAGTCTGTGTAATTCACCTCCGCACCTATAAAACAGTGATTAGGTTACGGATATGTAACAAGTATGCAGTATATATAGAAAACAAAGAGATCAGTATGCGAGATTTTACCACAAAAGTCGGCCTTGTTCACATGTTGATTCATTCTCGCGCAAACATTGGTCTACAGTCAAACGGTGAATGTGTGTTATTCCATATCAGTACTGTCAAGAGTAGAATTTCATGGGTTTTCCGCATTTTACGGAAACGTTACAATCAATTATTTGAATTATTTGTTTCTTGGAACGTGCCACAACAGTTTTGTCGTCAATACGTGTTCCACCCATATATTTGAGATCGTATACTGTTACATGGGATATCTTTTTCTTCGCAATTTCCTCCATTTTTAGTAGAAATTTTCAATTCCTGTGGTCGTGGTGTGGAGCCTTCATTGCCAATATACAGATAATATGTTGGAACATAGCAATATTATTAAACTAAGGGATAGAAGAACAGGAAAGGGATATAGTGAAGAAGTGAAATTGGAGGGAGAGGAAGAATGGGAAAGGAAGATGGGAGTAGAAAATGACGTTTGAGGGTAGAGAAGGGAAAGGAAAAGGAAAGTGGAATAGAGGAGTTAATGTGAAAATAAAGTCTCTATGAAGAGCACGACATGTATGTCAATCGGAAGAAGGAGAAATCTCGTGTCGGGGAAGAGGCATATGAAACAGTAGAGGGAGATATCTAAAAATGCAAGTAGGTGATGGAAAATGTTGACAAGGTGAATACTTGTTTGAATTTGTAGCTCTTGACTTTATTGGGTTGTTAGAAAAAAGTAAATGTAAGTGGAATTAAAATGCACGTTATATTGGACACGATAGGGACATGAGGACGTATAGTGTACTTAGAATGCTTAGGTAGTGATTTCATGCAAAATACGCTTAGGTAGTGATTTCAAAGTTTTCGAGAAGTATAAAAACACAGTCATTTGTAAGGCTAAAACAAAATACAAAATAACCAGTTTGGTAATTGCCATGGCCCCGAAGCGTATATGTCCTAGAATTTCCCGACCTAGACAAGTTTTTCTTTGCTACAAATGCCACGGAAATGTGTTGGGAGTCTTGGTCCAACTCATGTGTAAAGATGTGAATCCGCACGGAGTATTTAATACATTCCCCTATCGTACTGTGGCAATAGTGGGAGTCAATCTCCGAGCATCCATTGATACGCTCATCTCTAAGCCACAAGCCATGACATCCCAATTCAAAGACATGTACGCGCCCAACACCAACAATTTTTTCTGCCACAATGACACCAAAATTGTTTTGTCGCAACACGATGAGTGCTTAGCGAATCCACTGAGCCCCAATTTCATGAATTTGGTATTGGATTTGGAGAAATTTGAAGAGGATAACGATGGGGTGTTGCTTCTTCCCTGTAATGTTGGCAATGGAGCGGAGAGAAACAAAATTATTGTGGAGAACCAACTTTTTTCTTTCCATTTGTACACCAATAAAAACCATCAAAAACCATGACAAAATAAGATGAGTTCAACCATCCACTCATAGAACACCACTCGAACATTCACTTTTTCTTCCACATTCTCTTGATTACTAATTTAATAGAAATAATGCCGAGTACTTTGATTTTATCATGCACATATCATTCCATCACTAAAAATGAAAAACAAATAGCAGATATTTGTATTGGAAGGCATGTTATTGTTCTAAAGATATATTAAACACTGGTGATATAGTGGTGCAGATTACTCACTTCCCAGAATACATTTAGAATGTTGAAGGGAAAGAAAAATTGGGACCGAGGCCTTGGAAGGAATTATTTATTAAATAACCAGAAAACAAATACCAAAAAGGAGACTATTGACTTTTTAAAGAAAAAATGCAGGTGAAATGACAATTTGTTAGCTGGATTTGCATCATATTTTAGGAAACTTTTCATCTTGCCATGAGCTTCGGAAACACAGGAAGAAAGGCAATTTTTTATAATGAAAAGTAATAAAAAATGAATTTCCTATAAAAGAAAGTTTGTTTTCCAAAATTTCAGCACAATCTGAACTAATCATTTTCAATGTTTGTTCTTGGATGGGAATAAACATAGATGAAAACTTCCAAATCCAACTGCTAAAAACGTGAGATGGATTTCCTCTATGAAATGACACTAATTAGCTTCGTATGGCATTAGGAAATCAATCTTATTGAAACATCATATTTTCCATAATCCTTTAAATCTAAGGATTGTAACTCTAATAGTTGTTTCTCTTCATCATTTGTAATATGTTCACAAGTGTTAGGGCGAGGCTTTGTTGTGGATTGCTAATAAAGAACTCCACCTACCATGCAAATCAATAGGGAAATTGTTCCTACAAATGTTGCATGGTTCTCCCATATGATGAGATTTATTACCATATCAAGAAGCTTATTCACAATGCCTAAAACAGTAAAACCTGTGGTAGATATGCTCTTACGACAAGAAAATGCAAAAAATGAAATTGACAACCCAAACAAATAGGAAAGCCCGACCGGTAATAATACTCTTGAGGAATGCCAATTAGACTCCTCTAAATTGTCATGTTTCAACTTCTTCAACTCGCCCATGATTAGTAACTCCAATGGGAAGAGAAGAAAAGATTCCAAATTATTATATAACACCAAACCCCAAGTATACATGCCAATGACAACATGCTTTATATAGACAAAATCTATTGACAATCTTACTGTATGCCAAGGCCAAAGTATATGTCATTACAGAAAAATGATAATCTCTCGCTACATACAACACACCACCTCCAAAAATAATGGCTAATGAGCTCCATGTTTTAACAGATGGCCAAGGCTGCTTCAAATACAAAGTTTCACCAATAGCAACAAAAATCGAGACAACAGAATGAAATACAATAAATATGTCAAAAATTTATGAAATAAAAAATCACTATATTAAGATCAAAGAAGCAGGTAGAAATCTCCACATTATATTAAGACCAATTTTATCATGTTGCAAATACTTCAGCTGACCAAGAATAAGGACCACCATAAAACTTGTCAAATATTGCAGAGCTATCCCCAAGCCTCAGGGGACCAGTTACCCTTGTATTTACACAATTGGTTGGGAGGAATCACCCTGCATTAGCGCACCACAAATTTCTCCGGATCATTGGGTCATTAACTCTTATAGCATTAAAAAAATTGCAGAGCTATTAAAGATCTTGGATATAGAAATTTCACGATTGTCCATTTCTTGATAATTGAAAACAAAAAGCGGAAATGAAATACCCAAGGAATTGTAAGTTCTTCGCAGGGAACCATCCTCTTTAATCCATTCTCCTCTACGTTGCCCTCAAATGAAGGTAAACATCTGCAAAACAGCTAGATTTCAACAATCCCCATTGATACAAATATTTACTCTTACTGAATAGTAAAGGAAATTTCAACGATAATTATAATCTAAACATACCAATAGATACATCAGTAACTAATAAAATTCTAAAATAAGCCGAATATGAAAATATTCTGAGTATACTCATTTTAGATTAAAAGTTGCATGGAATCTTAAACCAAGAACGTATCCTACAATTGATGAAAACTAAATGTATTAAATAAATAAAGGCATGCAATGCACAAAATTTAAGTGTAAGAAATGCACATGACATCTAATAGTATTCGTTTATAAATTTTACCTCCATAGAGTGTGATACTTACATACGTAGCATGAAAAATACTACACCGAATAGTAACAAAATTGTTAGAAAAAGAATAATTTTACTCCTGGAAAAGAAAAAGCAGTTTGTTTTTTACATGCTTTTATTTTTGAGTTTAGTTTTAGATGTTCTTAAGTTTAGGAAAATATAATAAAGCAAATAAATCAAAATATTTGTATTGCACAAAAGCATGTGTTTTTTAGTTCTATTTTTAAGAGTTGGGTGTTTTATTGTTAGATGAAGCCATCTATTTATTAGAGGCAATTGTAAGTGTTTTCATATCAAACACATTCAAAGAGATTGTATTGAGCCGAAGCTATGGAACTAGAAGAAGAAATATATGCACAGATGTTGATCTGAGTTTGCAATAATATGTTTTATTTGTAATTCTTTATTTTATTTTTGTTAGTTGTTATTTTATGTGCCTAATTTCTACAATATGGTATCGATCGTGGATTTTCTCAAAGATGTTTCTAATCGACAACAAGTTATGGATTTTGTATCTGGTCTACAAACACCACAATTTACAAGAAAGAATTATGAATATTGGTCATCAGCCATGAAGGCACTATTCATATCCCAGGATGTGTGGGAAATCATATAGAATGGGTACACAGAGCCCGCAAATGTAGCATCATATAATACACTCTCACAGAAGAGAAAGAAACTTTGAATGAATTAAGAAAGAAATACGGAAAAGCTCTTTTCTTCATTCATCAAGTCATGCATGAAAGCATCCTACCCAGAGTGGCAAAGAGCTAGTAAAGCACAAATTGTGTGGGAGACTCTCCAAGTTGCGTATCAAGGTAAAGAGAAAGTAAAAACCACCAAGCTATAGTTACTTCGTAGAGATTTTAAAAATATGTCAATGAAAGATTCAGATTCTATAGAATCATTCTTTACTTTTGTAGTTGGTTTATTCAATCAAATCAAATCTCATGGTGAAACTATTGAGGAAAGAAGGATTATTGAAAAATTACTTAGAAGTTTGCCTGCAAAATTTTATCCTTTAGTAGTTGCCATTGAAGAAACTAATGATCTAAGTAATTTTTAAATTGATGAGTTGCATGCATCACTAATAAATCATTAACAAAGGTTGAATAGATCACATTTAGTTGTCGATCAATCTTTTTTTATCACGGGTATTAGGATATTGTGGAAGAGGAAGAGGAAATTTTAGCCCTAGAGGCAGATGAATATGTTCATCTAGAGGATATAGAAGTGGTCCATCAAACTCAAGTGGAAGAGGACATAGTCAAGAGCACAATCATAATCATTTTTCAGGTCAGAGACAGGATAAATCACATGTGCAATGTCATTATTGCAAGAGATATGGACACTATACTTTTGAATGTAGGAAAAAGTAGTATGATTAGAACATGCAAAATTAAAATCAAGTTGGAATCTCTACTCCAAGCTCCATGTTCATTGAATACACAAATATTTCCGAAGCATCGTCTATTGAGTGTAATCTATCCCAAGAGAGTCCTAGTGATGTGTGGTATTTTGATTCTGGTTGTAGTAATCACATGTCAGGTAACTTAGATTTATTTTCTAATTTGGATGAGTCAGTAAAGAAAAAAGTTACCCTTGGGAATAATAATATAGTGGCTATAAAAGGAAAAGTAATAATCAACATTCTAATTTAAAATATGGAGAAAAATATTATGTTGTAGGTTTGCAGACAATCTTATTAGAATTGGTGAGTTGGTACAAAAGGAATACTTGAGTTTACATTGAAGATAATGAATGTGTGATTGTGGCTAAAGCTCTAAGTACCCAGGTGATTTCTAAAGTGAAGATGACATGCAACAAAGTGTTTCCTTTGAATAGTATAGCAGCCACATACATAGCTCATAATATAGATCAATCTTGAGCTAAGGAAATTGAATCAACATTTTAGTCAGTTGAAAAAGATGAATCGTGGCTATGGAATCTCAGGTTTGGTCATTTAAACTTTGGTGGTTTGAATTTATTACACAAGAAAAAATATGGTGAAAGATTTTCCTTTGATTCATAAACCAAATAGAGTTTGTGAAGGTTTTATTTTGGGGAAGCAACAAAGAGAGTCCTTCCTGCTTATAAAAAGAGAAGATCAAGTAAACCGCTTGAAATTGTTCACTCAGATTTATGTGGACCGATGCAAACAACTTCTAGTGGAGGTTGCTCATATTTTATAACATTCATTGATGACTATACAAGGAAGATATGGGTGTACTTTTTGAGAGACAAATCATATGCTTTTGATATATTTTAGTAGTTTAAGGCTTTAGTGGAAAAGCAAAGTGGGTACTACATCAAAGTTATAAGGACAGACAGAGGAGGTGAGTATGTTTCCAATGCTTTTTTGAATTTTTGCAAATATCATGGTATACACAAGCAGTTTACTTCCAGGTATACACCACATCGAATGGTGTGGTAGAGAGAAATAATATAACCATCATGGAGATGGCGATAAGTATGATGAAGGAAAATCATATTTCAAATGAATATTGGGAAGAAGTAGTAGTAACAATTTTTTACATCATATAAACATGTGTCTAAAGAAAGTTGTTCGTAACATGGTTCCTCAAAAAACTTGGACTAAGATAAAACACAATGCTTCGATTTTACATTTTTTGGTTGTGTTGCATACGCACATGGTCCTGATGAACTAAGGAAAAAGTTAGACAACAAAGGAGAAAAATGCATATTTGTTGGATATTCAGAGAATACAAAATCTTACAAGTTGTTCAATCCAGTTACCAGAAAGGTCATAATCAGTAGAGATGTACAAGTTTTTTGAAAATGAGGAATGGGATGGAAGTATTGAGAAAATAGTCAGTGTAGCAGCAAATATTCCTCATGATGATATGGCAGATGAAAGTATAGAGCAGCGAAGTGTATTGTATCTTATTTGAATCTTGAACATGCACCACAAGTTATAGCACAAACTACACCTCCATCTACATCTAGGAGATCTCCAAGATTTTAGTCATCTTCAACCATCCAACAGACATCACAAAGAATACCGAGACACTTCTCCTTCAAGAAAATAAGTCCATCATCAGATAACACTTTGCAGCAGAAAACAAGGAGTCTTAGTGAGATTTATAATTATGATACAACTAATGTTTTTTAAATTTTTTGTTTCTCAAGCTTCAGATCCAATATAATTTTAAGAGGCTACAGAAAATGAAGTTTGGGTTCAAGCCATGGATGATGAGATAGATGCCATAGAGAAGAATAAGACATGGGAATTGGTAGATCTTACAGAAAGAAAGGATGTGATAGGAGTGAAGTGGATCTATAAGACCAAATATATTGTTGATGGTAAAGTACAGAAACATAAATCAAGGCTGGTTTCAAGAGGTTTTTCATAGCAATATGGAGTAGATTACAATGATACATTTGCACCTGTAGAATGTTTGGACACGGTAAGAATGGTTTTAGCAATTACAACTCAAAACAAATGGCCTATTTATCAGATGGATGTAAAATCAACATTCTTGAATGGTTTTATTAAATAATATGTTTATGTGAATCATTCAGAAGGTTTTGAGATTTAAGGTCATGAAGGAAAGGTATACAGTTGAAAAAATCACTCTATGGTCTCAAGCAAGCACCTAGAGCTTGACAACAGAGGATTGATTCATATTTGATACATAATGGTTTTAGTAGAGCAACAAAGTGAACATACCTTATACATCGAGATCAATGAGGAAGGTAAAATTAAGATTTTTGCTTATATGTATATGATTTAATCATCACTAGAAATCTATCTACAAATTCATTTAAATCAGATATGAAGAAATAATTTAAGATGAAAGATCTTGGCCTCATACACTATTTTTGGGAATAGAAGTTCAACAATCAGAAGCTTGATTTTTTTTTCACAAGCAAGGTATGCTAATGATGTTTTGAAGAGATTTAACATGTTGAATTGCAAGTCAGTGCCAACACCTGTTATAGTAGGTTTGAAGTTAAGAAAATATGACAGTGGATCATTTGTAGATCCAACATTGTTCAAAAGACTAGTTGGAAGTCTCATGTATTTGACAGCCACAAGGCCGGATATTATGTATGGTGTGAGCCTCATCTCAAGGTTCATGGAATCTCCAAAATATTCACATTGACAAGCTAGAAAAAGATTTTGAGGTATGTATGTGGAACTAAGAATCATGGAATTTTGTATTCAACATTAGATGAGTTCAAACTCATAGGTTACATAGACAGTGACAGTTCTAGAAGTATTGATGATAGAAAGAGCACATCCAACTATGCTTTTCACTTTGGAATAGGTGTAGTTTCATGGGCATCGAAGAAGAATCCCATAGTCACACTATCTTCAGCAGAAGCAGAGTATGTAGCAGCAACAGGAGCAGCATGTCAGGTTGTTTGGATGAGAAGAGTGTTGAAATATTTGAGGCAGAATCAAGAGGATGCTACACATATTTTTTTGTGACAACAATTCAGCAATAGTATTGTCCAAAAATCATGTTTTTCATAAGAGGAGAAAGGAAATAGACATGAGGTATCACTTCATCATGGATTTAGTTAACAATAAGGAAATTTTTCTTGAATTTTGTAGATCCGAAGATCAATTTGCTGATATCTTTATCGAAAGATTTGGGAAATGAAGTTTTTGAGTATTTGAGAACTTGTTTAGGATTTTGTGATCCAGAATATGTCAGATCTGGAAGTGCACACTCAACTCTAGAAAAATAAAAGCTTGAAGGTCAAAATTAAGGGGGAGTGTTAGAAAAAGAGTAATTTTTCCCCTAGAAAAGAAAAAAGTAGTTTGTTTTTACATGCTTTTATTTTTGAGTTTAGTTTTAGATGTTCTTAAGTTTAGGAAAAGCTAATAAAGAAAATAAATCAAAATATTTGTATTGCACAAAAGCATGTGCTTTTTAGTTCTATTTTTAAGAGTTGGGTGTTTTATTGTTAGATGAAGCCATCTATTTATTAGAGACAATTGTAAGTATTTTCATATCAAACACATTTAGAGAGATTGTATTGAGTCGAAGCTCTAAAATTAGAAGAAGAAATATATGCACAGAAGTGCTGATCCGAGTTTGCAATTCATTATTTTATTTTTGTTAGTTTTTATTTTATGTGATTAATTTCTAAAAAAATTTAGATTATATCATCAACATTGACACAATCCAAAAGTATAGAAATGCATGAAATTAAGACACGCAGACACACAAGACTTTATCGAGATACAACATTGTATTGTTCATGTCCTTGGACCTCTTATTGTTCAACCATAATTTGTAAGTAAAAGGAATTTAGAACTAAAGAGTTACAAATTTTGGATTCCTACTATCAACTATGAATGGTACTCACAGATGACATTATACATTTTATTACTATAAAAGGAAAACCATATTGTTTTCTGCTAAATGTTTAATGGAAACTACCATTTATGAGGTCTACCAAATAACAAATATGTTTCTCGATATGAGTAATTTTAAAAATATAAGTGATATCATTGAAGCTTAGTAGTGATAAGTATATATACTTACCGGAAATGCCTGCGAGATCATGGCTAGTAGTTGTGGAATCGGATGCTAGTAAGGAAGGGCTACAATATAGATTTAATTAATGAGTTCCCACCACAATCAAGTCCTTGAATATTCCCCAACATATATGAATGTATGTCAACCATATAACTCTGGGTTTCATTTCAACCATGGAATTGGCACACTAAATCCTTGATAACACAGAAGTAGGTCCATCATAGGCACAACTGCTAAAACATTAGTGGAGCCCACAGTCATTTCATTAAAGCATGCATCAAAAGGATTAAGAGAATCCATGACTCGACCGATATCGTCGAATCGATCATGGATGGATATGTAATGGGTGTTGCAGCACCACTAACTCGGTATGGTCTTGGCATAAAGCCTTCTATGATATTAAGCCACTCAAAGATCCCATTTACCTAGAAAATGTGTTCTAGTGTATAGATATCAAGACAAGCATTGGACTGCTCAAATCAGAAAATAAAATATGATCTCTAATTTTCCAAGTCAAACTTTTCATATCAAAATTGAGGGTCAGTGGCTATCCTGCTCCAGATATCGCACACGAGGTCCAGGATGGCCCATACCATGTATGCATACATGTGTGGGGTGAGACCCACACTAGCTAAGGTGTCACAGCTTTGAGGATTTACGTAATATATGTTTGAAAAAGGAGTGTGGCATGTAGAAAATGATCGATGTAGTGGCAGGGATGATGGTTTATATTTGGGAGGTAATGAGTTTGGCTCCCATATTTTTTTAGGTTTGTGGTATACACACATAGTGTGGTATACAAAAAAATTTTGTATACCAAACTACGTGTGTCTATGAAAAAGTTAAAAAAATTATAATGCTTGAAAATGTGGGTCCCACCCCGCACGTGTATGCATACATGCCCCATGCAATCCTCACACCCGTATAGTCAACACCATATTAAGGAGGAGTTTAATTAGGAAGGTCTTTGTCATTGCGAGAATAGTTGACAACCACTTACAAATGTCACTTGATTTCCACCCATTTTCAACGCATACACGATGTTAGTACCTGCATTTAATCTCCTTCAAAGGATAAGTAGCATAAAAGATTACATGAGACACTTAGAGCCAAATAAATGATTCAAAGTCATTTTTGTAGCCGGGGAAGTAGTTTATTTGACCTTTCTAGCACTTAGGATTTGGAGAAGTGGGTAGCACCTTAAAGGATGTGATCTTATCCTAACTATTTTAGGTTGTGCCTTTCAACCAAGGTAAGATAACCTATTTTTGTAACCTCTATTTAGTGAAGAGTGCTGATAAATCCTTCTTTTACACAAATTTTATGAGGAAAACCATGGGAAAAATATGATCAACACACCAACTATGACTCTCACGAGTTGTCACTTCCAGAATATGGAGATATTTTCAACACAAGGCTAAGGTTACTAATGACATTTGGAATCCTCATCTCTTCTGCATACTTTAGCAAATGAATTTTGTTCTTTTGTGGATATACAAGGGAAAATAGGGGTAGTTCAGGGTAGGATTGGTTATTTGAATAATTTTTTGGTGGGAGATCAACAAGACAAATTGAAATTTTTAAGATCCTTGAGAAACTTCACAATGATGGAAAACTCAAAGAATGTAAAAACATCAAAATAGTTAAAATTTTCCTTAAACCGTAAGGTGTGCATCAATGGAGGCCTCGATTTACACTTTTTCACACAATATTTGAGACTTTAACACAAAGGATTGAGTTAAAAGACCCAATAAAACATCAAAATATAAGCTCAATCATGCCCGAGGTACACCCAAATGCTCACAAACAATATCTCTAAACAACTCAAATAAAAGTGATTTTAAATCGCTTTATTTCATTCCCGATGAAAGCTCTTCTGAAAAATGAAATTGCAGATACCACTAAACTATGACAAGGATGAAGATCAATGTGATTCAAAGAGATTTCGATACAAGATTGCAATACGAACAAGATAAGCTACTTACAAAAATTCGAAAATGAAATAAACACAAAATTTCCATAGATTTAATACAAATTAACTCAAAATTTATTAGATTTATCAAGTAGGGGAGAGTTATTCAAACAATCTCATAGCTTTTTTATGGATATACACTTGTAACCAACTCAACATGAATGAAAATCTAACATAGAAGATGTTAATCGGGTTTCTCGAGGATGAGCTTTTATCAAAAATTTCTCATGAAAATGAACTCCAGCACCATTTACATAACTTCAATATGCATTATATATCAATTTTTACATCCAAGCCTTCCTTCCCAAGAAAAGAATATGCCAAGCATCAAGTTTGTTACAAACTTCCATCATGTTTGCAGAAAGGGACGTTTAACAGAAAAACGTTCAAAAGTTGTCAAGTGCCTCAAAAAGGGTAGATTATTGCAAAATCCACATCATTACTTCAATAAGGGGCACATTTTTCATATTTTCCACATGCAAACCCCTTTCCATTCATCATTTCATCTTTTCCCTTTCAAATTTTCCTCTACAAATTCTAGATCGATATTTCATGTTTTTGCACAAGCTTGAGCAAAATTCCATTTGAAAAGTACATCAGATTTACAAATTAAGCTTTTACATTGATTCAATTGATCTTTATAGACTCGAATGACACAAATTTGCAAAAGATTCAATAAATATTGATGCAAAAATTGCATCTCCAAACATTCTAGAGCTTCAATGGTGGAAAAAATGATGAAATGCACGATACTGTTGATCCTAACCTTCATCTTTTAATCTGAGCCCTCCACGTGGAAAAATGTGAATGGAAATGGGCTTGGGAGTGCTTTTTCACATTTTACCACTTTTGGAAAAATGTAAAAAACTGCCATTTTTCTCCGCCTCCTCGCCTTGGAAAACAAGCTTGACACATGTCCCAATGTGGATCCCAAAGCAGAATCGCGGCTTGATTCTACTATTTTATCCCTTCTTTGGAAAAAGAAAATTTTCCAAATTTTCCCAAAGATCTCCACCTTTCCTCCTTTAGCATCCGATATGGGTCTTAGCAGACCTATGCTTCAATTTTTTACTTTATACCTATTTTTCCAGAAACGAAAAAATTTCATATTTGCTCAGCGGGCCCGCACTTCCCTTTTGAAAATTCCAAGGTGACGTGTCCTTCTCTAATATGTTGTGGGGCCGTGCTTCATTTTTACACTTTATCTTTTAACCCAAAAATTAAAAAAATTCTGATTTTTTCACGGCGGCCCGCGTCCCGCGCAAGCTTCAAATGTCTTCTTTGTGGGCCACCCTTATTTTTATAAATTTATCTTTTTATGGAAAAGCTAAAATTTCAAAATCTCCTATAGACCCACCGATCCTCCTTGCTTTTTCAAAAATAGGCTTTAACTACTCTACAAGGGCGCACTTGTTTTTAGAACTTATTCCAACATAAAGGAAAACTTTCTAAGTTTCCTCCGAACACCCGCACCTCCGCTTTTTGATTCAAACAAGGCATTAACTTATTTTTAGTGGGCTTGCACTCTTTTTCATCACTTTCACATATTTACTCAAAAGGTGAAAATTCTGAAACAACCTCGAATCTCCGCTTCTCCATTTTTTCATTTCCAAAGTGACAAAGCATGATATTTTTTCCTAGAGGAAATGTGGGATTTTCAACAAGTTTTGCTTCTTTTTACCAAAAAGAAAAATTATTCTAAGTCCTCTCGCCAGCCTTTCTTCCCGCCTTTGATGAAAACATGACATGTGTCATTCATCCACGTAATGGTGGGGCTGCACTTTATTTTAAAACTTTACAACTTTATAAAGCCAAAAATATTCAAGTATTCCGCAAATCCGCCATTTTAATTTTAACTATTTAAACCAGCCACATGTTCACCTTTGAGTTGCTACAGGGTTGCGGTTTGTTTTGTAATTTTAATCTTTTTCACAAAACAAAGTCGAAAAACTTTAAAGTAACCCGACCTCCAAAGAATTCCATCTTTGATTCTGAAGCCACCATGTGTCCTTTCATGGGCTTTAGGAAAATTTTCTCACTTTAACTCTTTTTTCCAAAATACCTTGGAGCACAAAAATACCCGCTTACTCCACAATTTCTCATTATGTGACACGTGTACCTTTTTCAGGAAAAATAAGAAACTTTCTCCACCACTTTGAGCTTTAGCCAATCGAGAACTTGGCAAGGCCCCGGTGTGAGTTAAGACTTTTTGCCAAGATAGCTAAAAATAAAAAGTTCACAAGATAAATCTATTGCTCCTCATCTAATCGAAAGGAGCCACGTAAGCATCAAAAACTAATCGAATGAAGCGGAGCCATGGGACCAAAATTGCCTTTTATCCAAAAAGGAGAAAATGCTAAGTTTAAAACATTTTCCGTCATTCCTTGACCAACCAAAAGAGGCTACGTAACCAAAAAATTCTTAGGAATAAGTTCACGAGTAAAATACACCCATCGATTGTCAAAAACACATAAATTTTCCAGTCATGCCCATAATCTATTTTTTTCACTAAGGATGGAGAATGTTTGAAACAAAACCAAGTGAAACATGATTCCAAGCATTTTTCAATCATGGGAATAGATTTTCAAAGGCATACAAGTATAAATTTATCATTTTCAAACTTCCATGATTGGGAAAAATAGGAAAAAATGGCAAAGTTGCACAGATCAAGAAATTATGGCAAAAATAGGGCAGACTTGGAAATTTCTTCAAAATGGGGCATGACAAATGATTTTACAAAAATCAAGGAACTCAAATGGAGATAAAATCTTTATTTCACCCATTCAAGATATAGAAAAAGTTTCACAACATGCGCAGATCAAAGGGAAAATTAGGGCAAAATGGCGCAAGACCAAAATGGTCACCAACATGGGCCATAAGAAAAAAACTAGACAAAGTGCCAAAAATATCCTTTAGGAAACAGAGTCATCATGTAGAGCAGAAAAACCAAGTACCATCCTCCAAAAAATGAACTCGAGAAACTAGAAAACCAGTCAATAAGCACCCAAATGAACAAAAGCACAAAAAGAAAGAAACCAAAGAACTATACACTATACAATGGTGCATACCTCAATTCAGGGATATCGATCAAGGAAATGTTTCATATTTTGCCATTAATAGGAAATTCGAGTAATTCCCCATCTAAGTCTTTCAAGAAGAAGGTATGTTCACCAATTCAAATGTCAATGGAGTAAGGGCCCATGCACAATGCTTCAAATTTACCATCCTTTCCTTATCCTCATGTCTGCTATCCCAAAAATCACAAGATATCCAACACTAAAATCTCTTGAGTCACTTTCTTGTCAAACAAATTCTTTAAATTTTCTCAAACTTTACATGCCTTTGGTGGGATGTCCTTCTTTCTTCATCTACCTCAACAATCTGATTGATTCAAGATTTCATGTGGACTAACTTTTTGATCTTCAAGTTGTTGAACAAACTAAAATGAAGACAATAGAAAGTGCAAGGGTAGAAAAGTTTGAGTTCCATATACCAACTCAAATGGGCTTTTACCAAAGAGCTCTTTTGGTAGTGATCCTATCAGCCCAAACAGTAAATTTCAGTTCCTCACCCCACTTCCTTTTGTTCAGATCCAAGGTTCTTCTAATGATCTTTAATAAGTTCTTATTGTTGGACTCATCTTGTCCATTTCCTTAGGGATTGTAGTTAGAAGCATATTTAAGATTTATTCCCTACTCTTTGCACATTGCCACCAAAGTTTTATCTCTCAAACACATGGCATTATCAACAACAATCTTTATTGAACTCCAAATCTGCAAATGAAATTATTCAACATGAATTCCATGACAACTTGGTGTGATGCTTTCTTAGTGGGGATTTCTTCCACCCACTTAGTGAAGTAATCGGTGGCTACAAGAATCCACTTATGCCCAAAGACATTGAAGGTTCTCAAATCTCACCAATGAAGTACATTCCCTATTATTTGAAAGGAGATTCAATTGATATATGATGTAAATGAAGGGATCCTAAAGCTTTCATTTTTCCTGAAAAACGTTGGCAACTTTCACATCTTCTTACCAGTAGAGTTGTATCTTTGAAGAGAGTTGAAACCAATAACCAACCCTCAAGATCTTGTGTGTTGTAACTCTTCCAAAAAATTTCCCCCAAACAATCCTCCATGGAGATCATAAATTATCTTTGGGGCTTCATCTTCAGCTATGCATCTAAATAGAACTCACTACGGGTTCTTCCAAGCTAACCCAAAATCAGTTATAACATATTTTTGAGAGGATAACATATGATCAGGAAGCATATATGTATGAGATAAAATATTATATATTTGTACCACTCAGAACTTACCAAATTTTCAAGTACATGCGCCCTTTCTTCTTCTACTTCATTCACTTCAAGGGTTTGCAAGTTTCTCTCATCCATGAGCTTAGCTAGACCCAAACCTCTTACCAACTTTCTGGTTTGGATGTCCATGCCATATTCATGTAACTAGTTCACCCATCTTCATCTTTTCTCGACACCTCCATCTCTAACAACATATCTTTTACCATGGTGTGGGGAACATAAGAAACAAGTTTAGAGCTTAAGATGTAAGGTCTTAAAACCGTTGTTTCTTTCACCAAGGAAAACGCTTGTTTCTCCATAATGGTGTACTTCAACTCAGCTACTTGCAATGCCTTACTAAAAAAGGAAATTGGTCTCTCATCCCCTTCATCATCCTTCCATAATAAAACAGATGCAATTGTGTTTTCTGAGGCATAGGAGAACATTTGAAAAGGCTTCTTGTAATTTGGAGCTGTTAAAAGATGGGCATGTTTCAATGCTTCCTTGATCCCATCAAAATCCTGAATAACAACCTCTTCCCACTTGATAATCTGGTCTTTCTTGAGCATGCTAGTAATGGGGAGAGTCAACTCAGCAAAGTTAGATACAAATATTCTAATGAAATTGATCGCCCAAAGAAGGATTGGATTCCCTTCTTGGTTCTTGGAATTGGAACCCTACTGATGGCTTCTACCCTCTTGGGATCAATCATGACACCATCCTTTGATACAATATGAAGAAGAAACTTTTCCTTTTTCATTCCAAAATGGCACTTCTTTGGGTTCAAAGAAATACCAAATTCTTTGCATCTAATCAACATCTTTTCCAAGTGCTACAAGTGATCACTTCTCTTCTTGGAAAACATAGCTACATCATCTTGATCAATAGCAATGAATTTATTAATGTAACCAGAAAAATCCACGTCCATTTCCCTTTGAAATGTTACTCCAACATTCATTAGACCAAAAGGTATTCTAACATAGACATATGTTCCCGTGGAGTTGTAGAGGAAGTCTAAAATATCCGTGATTCCTCCGTAACAACTTGGTTATAGCCAGAGAATCCATCCAAGGTAGACAACAATTCAGATCCAGCTTACTAACTCGCAACATGTTTTCCATGTTTGGTAAAGGATAATTATCCTTCATTGATGCTCTGTTCATATTTCTAAAATCCACACATAGCCTGATATCACCATTCTTTTTTCTAACTGGCACTAAGTTTGCAACCCAAGAAGAATACCTTGTGGGCTGAATGATCCCTCCATCCCTTAGCTTCTTCAATTCTTCTTGCATTTTCATGGAGAGGAGTGGATTAATCGGCCTCTTCTTTTTCTAAATGGTTTGGCATTTGTTTCAAGAGGAATTTCATGCTGAAACAAATCCTCTCTGTATGCTTTCAGTTCATAATAAGACCAAGCCAAACAGTCCTAATATTTCTTTAACGATTGAATGCAGGACTATTCTTCTTCCTTACTTAGATTGCTTCCCAACCAGATCTTCCTTGGTTTCTCCTTTGTCCCAAGTTCATGCTCTTCAACATCTCTTGAGGCTGCTATATGTCATTAATAATGCAATCGGTGTTATCAAAATTTGATTCAAGAGCAATCAACCCCTAGGAATGGTATTAGTTTTCAACTGAATTATATATTTTCCAAATAAAGTTTCTTTTCCATCTGCTGCACACACCATTGGCTCCCATTCAATACATTCATAATAAAACTCACCTTTGTTCTATAGAAATATTTTAACCTGAGCATCATCATCAAACACTTGCCAATTTTTAACATTGTTAGGGACATATGGCCTTATTAGCACTTCAACATTATATTCACAATTGGGAGACATTAAAAAAACTTTCAAAACGAGATCCCAATACTAAAATATGGTTTGCAACAGATTGAACTTTCTAGCATGATGCACAATATTAAATGAGTCAAACATTTCAATCAAATCCCATGCTACATGTTTGTATTCTTTCATTCTCTATTTTTAGTAGCATATAGTTTTCTGATTTGTTTGACAATTAGTTATAAATCTCCTTTGATAATGATGTCCTTAATATAATACTTCCAATAAATTTTAAAACCTAATAACAATGCTTCATACTCAAAGGTTATTAGTACACTCAAAGTTAAGTTTGAAAGAAAAAAAAATCTTCAAAGCTTGAGAAATCGAACTACACCAAAGACCATTTCAAAATTTGGAACAAGCCCTATCAAATTTGGTAGGTGTGTCTTTCTTAAGATACCCTCTAGGTATACTTTTAAGGAATGGAGTTTTAGGTTTGCCTTGAGGCCCTACTCCTTTGACAACTTTACTTCTTGTATTATAATCCTTTTCTTGGGCAACAACAACATTCATTAACAGTTGTCTATCCTCTTCTGAAGGTATTCCTCCATCATAATTCTTAATAATTAGAGCTCTTAGGTACTCAAAATCATTATTAGGAAGTTCAAAATCTTGTACCACATCTACTTCTAAAGTATGAGAGGGAGGAAGAGGTAGTACCCAATGAATGCAGTCTTCAAAAGTTACAACAGTTCTAGACTTGATTAGTTTAGTGGAAGTTGCTCCATCTTGTGAGCTTGTAGAACACCACAACATGCACACATCATCATCAGTTTCATCATCAACTTCCTTGGCCTGCTGATCTTCTTCACATGTCGATGGGGCAAGAAACACTTGTCACACCAATCAATTTCATTAGCTTCATCAACATCAAAGAACCATGGTAGTCAAAGTATCGTGCATCATTCTTTTTACCCTAGCTTGGGATGTCTATTTACGATCCCATGGGCCCTTTTCCTCCTCATGAGATCTCTGCTCATTTCTAGGATGGTTCACAAATTTTTCCTGCCCTTGTAATGTGTGTTAACCTTGGGAAGTTTTTCCAATTCCTTTCTCAGCTCGAGGCAAACTTGTATGATATTTCTTTGACAACCCCTACGAAAGTTTTTACAACTTCTTCCAAATCAGTAGCCTTACTTGCTTGAGGCTTTTCAGGGTTTATCAATTTAACACCCTCCCTTTTAGGATTTTTTCCAATGGCCTTGATATTGTTCTTAATTTTCAGATCCATGGTAAAGTTCTCGCTTAAAGTGCCGGGTTTTTATCCCTTAAATAGTATGCAACCGTTTTTTCAAATGTATTAGTATATTTTATAAGACAAGATTCATCACATGGCCTCAAATTCACAAGCAATTTTCTTAATGTCTTATTAAATCTATTGTTAAAATCATGCACCGATTCATTGGGATTCTTCTTAATATTCTCAAATTATGACAAAATAAACCTACGGTCTATTTTTTCACCATACTACAATCTAAATGCATTCTTAATTTCATTCCAAGAATCAATAGATTTATCAGAAAAGATTTATACCAGTCCTTGCATCCTCCTCTAATGTATGAATAAACAATTTTCATGTGTACATCTTCATATTCAATCTCAAAGTCCTCCATCATGTTAACAAAATGTTTGAGGTGTTGATCACCAGTTATAGCATTATTTCCTTGAAAATTTGGTAATCTATTCCTTACATCTTGTGGAAAAACATTTGGATATCCATCCATTCTTCTAAAGTTTATAGGAGCAAATGTATTAACAACAAATGGAGGTCCTGTTGGGGGTTGAGCCATATTATTTTCTGGAGGTGAGTTTGTAGAGTTGAAAGATGATGAGGACTAATGGGTATGTGGGAATAGAAATGTAATCTTCAAAATGAATATCCCCTATACGATAAGCTTCTTGGAAAACTCTAGCAGACTTGGAAAATACTATGGCAAAATGAGAAGTAAAATTTTCAAAAACAAATGAAGAGCCCTCACCGATGGAGAATTCAATTCAACATAGAGATTGTTTGATTCAGATGCACTTGAGGAAGAACTGTAATCTTCAATTATAGGTTGATCCCTTTCAAGTTCAACAATGGATATCTCTTTTCTTGGTGCTTGATCTCCAAAAATTTCGAATTCTTCTTCCCTAGGAATTTGATTTTACTACATCTAGAAACAAATTTCTATTAGGGTCCGTCTTGAACAAAGATCTTCTTCCTTCCATATTTGCAGAAATTAATGACAAATCTCACTTGATATAGGTTAGGAAAATGGTATAAATTAAGATTTTAAATAGCATGGAGTTGACACTAAGGATTTTCACCTTAGTTTGTGCAGAATGCACTATGAAAAACCAAGGTTTCAAAACTTTAAATTCTTTCAAAGAATCCCCGAAATAGAAACAGAATCTTGTTGGTACCCATATTTAATCTCCTTCAAAGGAGAAGCATCATCAAAGATTGCATGAGACACTTATAGCAAGATAAATGATATTATGTCATTTTTCTAGCCAGTGGAAGCAGCTTATCCGACTGCCTTCTAGCACTTAGGCTTTGGAGAACCGGTAGCACCTTGAAGGATGTGATCTTATCCTAACTAGTTTAGGTTGTGCCTTTCAACCAAGGTAAGAGAACCTATTTTGATAACCTCTGTTTAGTGAAGAATGATGGTAAATCCTTCTTTTGCACAAATTTTATGAGGAAAACCTTGCAAAAACATGATCAAAACACTAAATTTGAGTCTCACGAGTTGTCACTTCCAGAATATGGAGATATTTTCAACACAAGGCTAAGGTTACTAAAGACATTTGGAATCCTTATCTATTCTGCATACTTTAGCAAATGAATATTGTTCTTTTGTGGATATATAGGGAAAAACAGGGGTAGTTCAGGGTAGGATTGGTTATTTGAATAATTTTTTGGTGGAAGATCAACAAGGAAAATTGGACTTTGTCATATCCTTGAGAAACTTCATAATGAAGGAAAACTCAGAAACAAAAAACTTCAAAATAGTTAAAAAAATCCTTCAACAAGAAGGTGTGCATCAATAGAGGCCCAGATTTGCACTTTTTCACACAATCTTTGAGACTTTAACACAAAGGCTTGAGTTGAAAGACCTAATAAAACATCAAAATATAAGCCCAATCACATCTGAGGTACACCCAGAGGCTTACAAACAATCTCTATCAACAAATGAAAGAAAATTTATTTTAAATCATTTATTTCATTCTCGATGAAAGGTCTTCTCAAAATGAAATTGCAAATGCCACTAAAATATCACAAGGATGAAGATCTATGTGATTCAGATAGATTTTGATACAAGATTGCAATAGGAGATATATAAACTACTTATGACATTCTCGAAAGTGAAATAAACACAAAAATTGCCTGAGATTTAACACAAATTAACTCAAAGTTTATCGATTCATCAGCAAGGGAGAGTTATTCAAACAATATCGAGCTTCTTGATTGATATACACTTTTAACCAACTCAACATGAATGAAAATCTAACACATTAGAAGTTAATTAGGTTTCTCGAGAGGATGAGATTTTTCTCAAAATTTTCTCATGAAAATGAACTCCCGACCATTTGCATATCTTCAATTTCCATTATATATCATTTTTTTACATCAAAGCCATCTTTCCTAGTAAAAGAATATGCCAACCATCAAGTTTGTTACAAAATTCCATCATGATTTGCAGAAAGGGATGTTTAATAGAAAAATGTTCAAAAGTTGCACAAAGTGCCACAAAAAGGGTGGATTATTGAAAAATCCACATCATTGCTTCAATAGGGTGCATGTTGTTCATCCTTGGCAAATGTAGACCCCTTTCGCTTCATCATTTCATCTTTTCCATTTCAAATTTTCCTCTACAAATTTTGGATATGATATTTCACATTTTCACATAAGCTTGAGCAAAATTCCATTTCAAAAGTACATTAGATTTACAAATTAAGATTTTTCATTGATTCAATTGATCTTCGTAAACTAGAATGACACAAATTTGCAAAATATTCAATGAAGATTGATCCTAAAATTGCATCTCCAAACATTTTAGAGCTTCAATGGTGGAAAAATGATAAAATGCATAGTTACCATTGATCCCGACCTTCATCTTTTAATATGAGCCCTCCACGTGGAAAATTTTTCTTGAAAATGGGCTTGGGAGTGCTTTTTGACATTTTACCACTTTTGGAAAAATGTAAAGATTTGACATTTTTCTCCGCCCCTCCGCCCTTGGAAAACAAGTTTGACACATGTCCCAATGTGGGTCCCAGCAGAATCGGGGCTCGATTCTACTATTTTACCTCTTCTTTGGAAAAAGGAAAATTTTCCAAATTTTCCCTGCATTTCCGTTTTTCCTCCTTTAGCATTTTATATGGGTCCTAGCGGACTTGCGCTTCAATGTTTCACCTTATACCTATTTTTCCAAAAAAGAAAAAAATTCAAGGTGACGTGTCCTCTGATTTTTGTGAGGCCGCACTTCATTTTTACACTTTATCTTTTGACCCAAAAAACAAAAATTTCCATGTTTTCACCTTTGGCGGCCCAAGTTCCTCACAAGAAGCTTTGTTATCCAAAATTCACCCCTCAAGGTAATTTTGATAACATGCATCAAATTTTTCAGTCCCGAGAAAGTAGATTGATTCAAGGCCCGAAATCATGTTTTGGGCCCCCTCAGCTTCTCTCTAACTCTCCCATCCAAGAAAAAATCCCAATGAGTTAGGAAAATGGAAAAATTCAAAAATAAGGTCGCAAGACTATTTTAAAGCATTTCGGGTCTGAAGGGTTCGGATCGTACCAGTGTGGGTCGTACCGAGGTTCGTCGTACCAAGCTTGGGGTAAAAATACAAAGAAAATTGGCTAAGTCAAACATTTTTGTCCTAGGCGGTCCGCGTGACAGTTGGGACGTCGGGACGCGAGGGACGTGAAAAGCCGAAACGGCCGAAAGCAAGAAAAATCATCAAGTTTTTTGTTTCATGTGGTTTGGGACAGCCGGGACAAAAGTACATGTGGACGCTAATCATCCGATTTGCCGCAAGATGGTCTATCGCGGGTAGTTCGGAGATTTTTTTTCCGGGACAGCCTGACAAAAGTACACGCGGGACGCGAGGGACGCGAAAAGTGAAAAGGCCGCAAAAGAGAGACAAGGAAGCCCGAATCGGCCGATGTAGGAGAATGCATCCGAGACAGCCAGGACAAAAGTACGTGTGGGACGTGAAAAGCCGAAACGGCCGAAGGCAAAGAAGAAAAGTCAACGTTTGACCCGTGAACTTCAAACGGCCATAACTTTTGACTCCGAGCTCCGATTTTCACAAAATTGGACTTTCTGGAACGAGCACGATGTCCTCTACACCACAAAAATTGGATTTCTTATTTTTAATGAGGGTAGATATATTTAAATAAAATAAACATATTCGGCTCCAGTCAATTAATGTTCATTCCCGTCAAATGACAGAAAATGCCTGCTAGACCCAAAATAGCTGCCCGCACTCAGAAGGCCATAACTTTTACATTTCTCAACGAAATCACACAAAATTTGTACCGTTGGAATTGTGGCTCCGATCCCAACACACAAAAATCAATAAATTCTAGATTTGATGACATATTGGTGGGTAGTTTTCACAAAACTTGTCCTGGTTCATAACAGTGTTTTATTTGGTGGTTAGGAGTGCAATTAAGAGGCATGGTCATCATACTTTCTCTACTGCAGCACCTGGGATAGTATGGGGAGCATTTTACAAGTAATATATAATCATTTTAATCCATTTAATGCCTCTTACAAGTGGTTGAAGGACAGATTTTGGGATTTCCATTTTCCCTTCTCTTTCTCTTCTCATTTTTTTAATAATTGGAGTGTTGGGCTCATTGTAAAGGGAGGTAGTTTTTGTAGCAAAGCTCTGCCAAAATTTCTTTGTGAAGATAATGTGTTGTAGGCCCTTGTTGTGGACTCCTTGCATGGTGATCCAGGCCCTTATCTTGTAACCGATTGAACTGTGTATATCAGGAAGTAATAAAATATAAGTTTGTGGATGCATCTTCCCCTGCTGTGTTTTCTGCATTCTTCTTGCCCCTTCAACCTTGATTACAAGAATATTGTGTCTATTATTATGCTCTTGCAGGGATCCATTATCATTGTGTATGTTTGAAATATTTTTGTGAATGCATTTTGCTAGATTGTGGAGAACTGTCATCACCCCTTCTAGTGTGCACTTTGCTTCTATATCTCACGCATTTGAAGACTACTCTCACACCCTCCTTTTCTGGTGTATCACCGCTTTAGTGTAGGATTTCATTTTATGCATTCTCTCTCCTGGTCCCTTGGAAATTTAAATTAGAATAGTTATTTTCCCTTGCATTAGAGTAGAATGTGGCAGGTAGTTTAGGAGCAAGAACCAGCTTTCTCTGGAGGTCTATCTCAAGTAGCAAGTCCCACAACTTGGAGATAGTACCCATGTTATCCAATCACACCATGAGTTCAAGTATATGCACTTGTATAAACATAGGGGTGCTGTGATTCGGTGATAACAAGCTTCAAATGTCTTCTTTTTAGGGTCATGCTTACTTTTATAACTTTAAATTTTTTAGGAAAAAGTTAAAAATTTCAAAATCTCCCAATGACCCACCAATCCACCTTGCTTTTTCAAAAATAGGCTTTAACTACTCTGTAAATTGCGCTTGTTTTTTAGAAATTATTCCAAAAAAAGGCAAACTTTCCAACTTTCCTCCTAAAAGTCGCACCTCCATTTTTGATTCAAACAAGGCATTAACTTATTTTTAGCGGGCTTGTAGCCTTTTTTAACACTTCAACATTTTTACTCAAAAGGTGAAAATTCTCAAACAAACTCCGAATCTCCACTTTTCCATTTTTCCATTTCCAAAGCTAACCTAAGCACGATATTTTTTCCCTGGGGAAATACACGCTTTTCAACAACTATTTCTCCTTTTTACCAATAAAGAAAAATTCTTATAAGTCCTCTACTAACCTTCCTTCCCGCATTTGATGAAAATATGACACATGTCATTCATCCACACATTTGCGGGGCTGTGCTTTGTTTTAAAACGTTACAAATTTAAAAAATAAATCCAAAAATATTCAAACGTTACCAATCCTCCATTTTTCTTTTGACTATTCAAACATGCCATGTGTCCACCTTTGATTTTCTACGGGGTTATAGTTTGTTTTGTAACTTTAATCTTTTCACAAAACAAACCCAAAAAAACTTTAAAGTAACATGACGTATCGTAATTCCATTTTGATTCTCAAGTGCTACATGTCCTTCTGCGGGCCTTAGGAAATTTTTCACACTTTAACTCTTTTTTCCAAAATTCCTTAGAGCATAACAAGACCCGCTACTCCAAAATTTCTCAACATGTGACACATGTACCTTTTTGGGAAAAATAAGAAACTTTCTCTGCCACTTTGAACTTTAGCCAATTAGAACTTGGCAGCGACAAGGGGAGAGTTAACAATATTTACCAAAATAGACAAAAAGAACAAGTTCACAAGATAAATCTGTCACTCCTCATCGAATCAAAATAAGCCACTTAAGCATCGGAAGAACCACTCAGAATGAAGTGGAGCCATGGGACCAAAATTGTCTTTTTACCAAAAAAGGCAAAAATGCTAAGTTTAAAACATTTTCCCACCGTCCCCTGACCAACCAAAAGAGGCCACGTAACCACCGAATTCTCGGGAATAATTTGATGGGTAAAATACACACATCGATCATCAAAAACATAGAAATTTTCCATCCATGCTTAGAATCCAATTTTTTTGCTAAGGATGAAATTTTTTTGAAATAAAACCAAGTGAAACATGATTCCAAGCATTTTTCGATCATGGGAATTGATTTTCAAAGGAATAAAAGTATAAATTTATCATTTTTGAATTTCCATTGATCGGAAAAACAGGAAAAAATGGAAGAGTTGCACAGATCAAGAAATTAGGGCAAAAACAGTAAGCGGACTTGGAGATTTTTTCAAAATGAGGCATGACAAATGATTTTAAAAAAATCAAGGCACTCACATGGAGATAAAATCTTTATTTCACCCATTCAAGAGATAGAAAACATTTCACAACATGTAGATCAAAGGGAAAATTAGGGTAAAATGGTGCAAGATCAAAATGGGCACCAACACACGACAAAAAAATGTAAACTATGATTTCGTGCAAATGTTTTTAGACACTTTGTAGCTCTTTCTTCTATCAAATTAACAGCTCCACCTTGCTTCAGCATCTTCTTTCCTCACCTATCCTTGTCAATTATGGTGTAACACAACAATACTTCCTTCCCAGAAACTCCAAGAATATTTCCATCCCCTCTATCTTGCAGGTGGCGTCGAACAAGATTCGATGTCCTCTACCGCTCGCTCTTCTCCGTCGATGCTTCTTAATTTTAATAACCTCCCTACCTCAACCCAACTGAAGAAACGTTAATTCCATTCGGTGTGATTATAGTGATGCCTTTAAGAAAGATTAAATTAATTCTTTAGGCATCATCTATTTAAATAATAATATGAATAATTGGTGGTGCTTTACTATCAATCTTACTTTGGTGACATGTATTATCTCTATAGAATGCACCATCCCTACATACATACTCCATAACATGCATACAAAATACCTATGTATTTAATACAATTCACCCATGACGTGGCATGCTCATGTAGGGAAAAATGGTTACTAGAATTTTGGGTAGAATTTCTAGTTAAATTTTGAATTTTCATGGGTGTAATGCCAACAACATATTTCTCCTCTTCCTCTGTCACTCTTTATCGGAGGAATCAAAACTCACATGAATATTTCAGTGTTCTCCATCCTTCATTATTTTTGTTTGTTAAAATAGGTAATGGAATTAAACCTATGAATTGAAGCTAAAATTATAAGAAGAAACTTGATACTTGAATCCTAAAAAGTTACAAACAAACATAGTGCACAATAAAAACTCCACACCCAAATAGATCTTGGCATGTTGATAGTTTTAATTTACAAGTGCGCAAACATTAAACAAGATGTGTGCAATATTCTCTATCAAGTAATTGTGTAGGACTACATAAGACAAGTGATTTACATAATACCTCATGTTGTGGAAAGTTTAAAACATTTCTATGAAGAATGCACATAGGTCCTCAAAATTTCACAAAAGATAACTCTATAGTTCGTGAGGCCACCAAAATTTCCCTTACTCTTCTTTAACCATGTTTGTCTCGTGTTTCTTCCCAAACAAAGTGTTGGAATATTTATAAATTTCCATTGATTCTCTTTGTTCTTCTTAGTTCATGGCTTTTAATTCAATTGTTGTTTTGTATAATAAAGACTTCTTCATTTATTCCTTCTATCTCATCACAAGTGTGTCAACTACCCAAATTTCTTTAATTTCTTTTTTCCTAAGTAAGGTAACCCTTACTATAAAACTTGACACATTCTTACTCCTTGGCCCCATAAGATGGTTTATTGTTGTGGACAAACAAAAAGAAAGAGAAACACATAGAAAGAGAAGCACCAACATGAACTTTCTCAAAAGGAAATAGAAAGAGAAAGAATTATTGAGAGGTAGTAGAGGAAGGAAATGTGTAGCATTGGTGAAAATAGAGGGTGACAGTACACAATTTGATCACTAAATGGGCTACATTAACTAGTTTGGTGATTTTATTGTGTATTTCATTCAAATTCGGTGAAATTTAATGGTTTCTTTGTAAAGACTTCCCATTGAAATATATATCGAAACTAAATGGAAAAAAACAAACCCACAATCGTAACATTAAACTTATCTTTCTTAACATATCATACCATTAGGATCCAAAATTGCATTACATATTGGTTCTTAACACTTACAAAATAGAATGAAAAAATATTAAATGAAAATAAAGAGAATACAAATTGGAATAAATGGGTCCGTAAGTAATATTTGTAAAATTTGTAGCCATCAAAAAAAATCCAAAAATTTTTCTTCTTTGGGTGGGAAATTGGTTTCATCTTTATTTTTCTCCATCTTATTTCAGTCATTGCAGTTGGCACCCAAATGTGTTTTTAGTCACGTCATGTTTTCCAAAATGTTAAAATACACACTTTATGTTTCAACATGTTAAAACACACTTATGTTGAAAAAAACATTGTCTTTTTTTGAACAAGTTCAAAAATATATTGTGTTTCACCTTGTTAAAACACAAATTATTTTAAACATGTTTAAAAAAACACTTTTCCAAAATGTTGAAAAACACATTATTTTTAGTAGGTTGAATAACACAATGTTTTTTCGACATGCTTTTGCAAAAAACAATGTTTTTTCCAACTTTGTTGAAAAACATTGTGTTTTTCAACATGTTTAAAAAAAAATCACCATCAATGTTCCACTAAGATAAAAATAAACTCTCAACTAAATTTACATCATGTATGTGAATTTACACCATGTATGCTAATGTGTGTAGAAGATTTTATCAATTTGGTGAATCTGATTCTTGAGAGAAATTGTACAAATGACAACCAGTTTTATTAAAGAATTTCACAAAGATTGTACTCTTCAAACCACATTGTTAAATACCGCTATTATAAGGGACCCTCTGCAAAATGTTTTGCATCATTCACATCTGGTAGTGGTGTTATGCAAGTTTTCATCTTTGTATACCTTTTAGATTAAAGCATTTAAATGTGTCTCACTTGATGGAAAAAACATAATTTTCAAATATGACTAGTAAATATATCTTTAAAATACTAATTGTTTTTTAATTTTTCATGTAAATTGTGGACTCCCTGTACCTAGGTATATTTTAGCTCTTAAAAATACATGTTTGGTCATTTTACATGTGTTTGGTCATGTTTTGGTTGTGGAAACTATTTTGTTGAAGGTACAAAAAGTGTAAAATTTTGGGACACAATTATTATATTTTACCCTTTTAGTAACACAAAATTTAAACTTTCAGCTAATAAAGTAATGCCCAAGATAACATAGCAAGCAAAGATAACCAACAAAGATGATTTTATAAATTGACATATCATTCCAAATTTCCATTTCATAAATAAAATTTTAAAAAAATAGCTACACATAATACCATTTGAAATAAATACTACGTGTTTCAACACTTTGAAAATCACAATGTGTTTTTAAACATCTTGAAACATATGTTGTATTTTTCAACATGTAGAAAAACACAGGTGTTTTTCTACATGTTGAAACACACTCTTTTTCAACATGTTGAAAAACAATTTTTTTTAACATCTTGGAAAAAACACTATGTTTTTCACAGTTTCAAAAATATAGTACAATCTCGAAATGTTTTGTTTTTCAACATTTTAAAAATCAATAATTAGAACCCGAATTATCCTCCTATGCTACTATATTATTATTTTTCAAGATGGTGAAAAAAACACTATGTTTTTCAATGAAAAAATAAAGTTATATAATAAACAAATCACCTATAACTTCATCCCTATAGCTCTTTTTGAAATGCAATCTCTTATATTAGGTCTCGAATAGTTTTCCTAACTTTAATCAAAATTTTAAGTCATTCGAAAAATATTTAACTTATGGCATTTTTAGTGGCCAACCTTGAATCTATATTTACACGAGAAAATAGGAGGTCGAGAGCTTCAAACTTATGGTTCATAGAGCTCGTTGACTCTTTTTACAAACTAATTCCTCGAATTGTTTATACACTAACTCCTTAACCTTCTGTAATAACTATCTCGTTCTTATTATTGCTATTTATATGCATTAATTTTATTTTCTTGCTCGTATCTGTTCTTTATAGTTTTTTTTTCATGCATACTAGTAAGTAGTATAATAATCTATTTTATGCGGACCATTTGTTTAAAATATTAAAATGTGTGATTAATGATACTAAATTTCAGTTACTAATGGTATGATGGAAAGGATGAAAAAATGGGAAAGCGTGTACACTATTCATGTCCAAGATATACGAGAGGATTAAATTCTATTCTCTAGCGAAGAATTGGAAATATGACTAGTTGGGGATGAGGCTAACATCAACCTTTATGAAGCCATCCCACGCTGAAGAATAGAGGCCTTTATAATGGAATAAGGTCCCCTTGAAAGTTTTGAGAATACTTTCATCCACAAAAAACACAACATATTCGATAGAGTTGATTAAAATGAACATACAATGAATACATATTTTTGGTTTGTACTGCAGTGCGACACTATTTTTGTAAAATCTTTTTATTTCAACTTAAATCGATCGAAATTTTTAATGTTTTTATTGTATTAATTAATGTGTGTATGGTTTTTAGGACAATAGGAATAATTTACTAATAGGTAAAAGAGTGAGGAGGCATCAAATGAAAAGGGGTTGCTAATTCTACTTCATTGTGAAGGTGATGTATGTGAGATCGTCGGTTGAATTTATAATATACAATGTTTTTTTCATGAAGTTGGCACGAATGTTTTCATTGCTTAAATGACAATATCAGTAAACCTCATGTTTCTATTGCTCCCCAAATATCATGTGAACACAAAATTTACATAGAGATTATTTTTATGGGTGTTCAAGTGAACATTATATATGAGAAATATATAGAAGATCCCTTCTTGGTGATCATGTTCAACAAGAGGCACTAATTCTTAACTATAAAGGATGATCTCAATGCATGAAAAGAGTGTGATCCAAGAGGTCTTAAAAGCATGTCAATTTTTCCATGATCCTAAACTTGTGGCATGTGGAGGAGAGAGACCTATTTTTCTTATATCAATGGCCTGATGGAAACACCGTTCCATTTATTATGGGGATACAAACATCATGGATGTGCAACAAAATGGTACAAAATTCACACAATTGAATAATCTCCATGTATTCCACATTTTTTACAAATAAATATGACATCAATAATAAAAAATAATTTTGAAAAGATTCATTATTTTTTTAACATTAATACTCTTAACTTTCTTTTATATTCCACTCAATGCTAACCTTTGATATCGTTTGTCTTATAGGACCAATCATACACATTTCTT
Organism: Taxus wallichiana var. yunnanensis; assembly: GCA_018340775.1. Lineage (NCBI taxonomy): Eukaryota > Viridiplantae > Streptophyta > Pinopsida > Cupressales > Taxaceae > Taxus > Taxus wallichiana. The sequence goes on from CM031244.1 coordinate 725,394,253, forward strand.
GGTTTTAATGAGAAAGATGTTGGGGTGATGTTTGCATGGCTCATTTCATCATGGAATAAATTTGAATATATCTATAGATGGTTGGTAGATGTCTAGAAATGAGGAAAATGACTTCGTCCTAATTGAAAGATCAATACTTTCATTACGGATGATGGAGTAGCTAAAATTCTAGGCATTAGGAATATTTATTTTCTATAATATATTTTAATCACGTGAAGTGCATAAATTTATAGATTGAAATTCTAATTCTATTTTTAAATTTTTACCGAGTGTTTTTAGATTTCATGTACTTCTATGAATATGGTATGTACATAGGGAGTGGTTGAAAAATGTATACAAGTATACAAGAAAGGATATCGGGTGGTATATTTTTCAGATATTGGGTACCATCATCTATGGTATGGGAATGCACGAAGATTACACATTCCAAATAATATAAGACTTCATTGAATAATTGAAGGAGGAAACCTAGTTTATCGAGTACTTGAAGACTTTATACATTAGAGATAGGCATGTCGGTGAGTAAGAGACTTCACGTGTTTCTTTTTGTCACCGATTTTTCATTTATTTTAATTGATAACAATGATGGAAAATAATTTTATAAATTTTAGGAATTCAAATCAGGTAATGAATACATCTATCGAGGCTTACCACTATTATCCAAGACCAGATACTTGTTTGATCGAGAGAAAAAATATACTCGTAGTATGGACAATTTTTTTACAAACTTGTATACATGGAGGAACCATTTTACCGACACAAGAGGAAGTTAAATAAATATAGTTTCTTGACCAAATACAAAAATAAGTAAAACTATTGATCATGGTTGAGAGGGAAAAAAATATTCTTGATACATATTACATTGTCTTTGAGAGACATGTAGTTAGGTGAGGATTTAGAAAACCAACAACACTTTTTATTTTCTCACGAAATCTTGTACCTTCCACATGGGTGAATGTTCTGCACAATGAGATAAAACACATGCAATAATGTGTTCAAGGATTTTTTTGGCCATTGTGTCTTGTTGTTTTCATTTTCAAACATAAAGGTTTATTGATAGTGTCATGATTTGGTCAAGTTGGTATGGTGTCTAAGTATGGTTTCAAGCATGGTGCTAGAATGAATGTTCATTGTATGAGTCCTAAATTTTGGTATGAGCTCCATACCGGTGTCCAAGTGTCTATATGAGGTCATCATGGTTAGTTTATGAAGAGTCATGGTGTGAAGTGGTCGTTTTGGCCTATTCTTAAACCTAGAGTATGTGGGTTGGTATGGTCACTTGAGAAATGTATAATGGTAGTATTTTTGAGGAATTTTAATAACTGATTTTTACTACATATGACATGTATGAGGGTTCTCGGATCCTTACTCGGAGGTTTGATGAGGTTTGTATGTCCTTTAAACCAAGGATAGTGAGAACAAGGCATGTACGCAAATGTAAGTAGTTGTGGTTGGAGAGTTTCAAATATATTTGAGAATGGATGATACTTGGTTTAATTAGAGTAGGTTGTTATTATTATTTATGTAAATTTTCAGGTCACATTTTTGTAAACAAAACAAGTTATGAATTTTCTACAAAAAACTGGTTTGCGAATGTGTGTTTTTGTGCTAAAAGTTTCCCTTTTGTTGTTCTTTGTTAATTGTGTGCTTTAAATGGGAACCTGAGATAATTGGAATATATTTTTAGGTTATATATGAATATTTTCCAAAAATAATTCGGTGGTTTAATCATCATGTTTTTATGAATGATAATTAAAAAGCTAAACAGTTTTGAAACCCTCCCAAAACTCGAGGTTGAAAGAGACTTGTAGGAAAATTCTTATATAGGTACATTTTTAATTCCTTCTTATAGTGTGATGACTTGATGATGCATAGGAATCCTCCATCTTTCCAAGGATGTGTTTTAGAGGATCTGGTAGTTATTGGGCCCCACTTAAAAAGGTAAGTTTCTGGAAATTTTTAGTTTGTCAAAACATTTTCAATTGAACCTATTGACTTATTTACCTTTTATGGAATCATGAGAGTTGTAATACAAGTATATAATGTTTTCAGATCATGGATGAGTTTTAAAAATGCAAATTTTGCCCTATTTATAAAGACTAGTTTTTAGGCGCTTTTGGGACATTTTTAAAAGTCTATGGTAAAAGTGGGCTTTCATGAGCTAAGGGTGGAATTAAGACTTATTTAAAAAAATTCATGATCCTGAATCCAAGATATTTCTAATGGTACATCACACTTGAGTTTTTTCTATGCTATGAGCAAGTTATGACCTATTCTTTGAAGGCTAAATTTTAGGATGCTTGGTTAAGCATGGTCTAAAGAGGCTACATGTGGTTTTTTTGTTCTCGTATTTTTCATGATTTTTAAGATTTTGAGATCTTAGAAAGTATGTCTAATCATGTTCCATGCCCTAGTGAAGTTTGTTTTTATCTTTTTCTAAAAATTGGTATCGAGATCTGGTCTGGAGAAGCAAGTTTGACAACTTGAAGGAGATCCTCTTGAAGCATAAGCAATGGGTAAATCTTCATATGTTGTATCTTCCTTGAGAAATAAGTATGAGATAGATGAGTATCTAATTTATAAATTTCAACATTATATCAGTTACATGGATTATGAACATGGACAAGCCATCAAATGGATAGAATATCAAGTTGAGAGTGTGTCTAAATCCATCAAGGGTAAAGAAGATATTTGTTTCAGGTATAAAGAAAGTTTGAAATATTTATAATTTGATTTTGAAGTTTCAACCATCATATTAAAGATGTATGAGAAGTTGGAAAAGAGATATAATGATATTGATGGAATCTTAGATATTCAAGGAGTTGTTAGTGACAAAACATGCCTAGGTTTCAAAGGATAACTTGTGGAGGATGATGAGAAAGAATGTCCAAGCACTCAAGAAAACATGAAGGTGACCAAGAAGTTTGATTTAAAGAATTCTAACCCTATTATAAAACCCAATGCAATGAGGTATGTTCATTTCTTCAATGGATATTGTTATCCATTTAATGACTTTGGCCATAGAGAAAGGATGTGAAAAACTAGGTTCTCAAATATTGAGTCCTCATGGAATGGTGGAAGCTATTTTAAAGGTCATTGTTTCTCATGTTTTTGATATGGTCATAAGGTTGCTGACTATGGTTGGAATCTTTTTATCTATTAGTCAAAGATATATAATGGTATTTTTGTTACAATTGTCACAAATAGGGTCATATTGCAAGATATTGCTACCAAATTAAATTTTCAAGGCATAGAACAAGTTTCAACCTCCTAAAAGGCAAGATAAAAATGTACATAACAAAAAGATCAATCCTAAAGGTGAGGATAAAAATGTAGAGATTACACAATGGAATAAGGGGGGTGAATCATTCCTTACAAAAATGAATTCAATTTCAAATTAAATACTTAAATCACAAACCACTTATCCAACCATTAATGTGTGCACAACATAAAATAACATACATGCAATCAACCATAAACAAGGAATCAACACCATAACACAATATCTAAGTGGGAAAACCTCCTAGGGAAGAAAACCCACTGAAACAAATACTTTATATTTTTTATGTTTCTAATTTAGGGAGGCACCAACCCTTAGTTTAGTAGAGCACAAACCCTACAAGGAGCACCACCCCTAATTTTGTGAAGCACCAACTCCACAAGGAGGATACAACCCCCACAATGATCAAGAACCCACTCAACCACCTTATGATGAATATATCTGATGATCTTTTTCTACCACAACTGATTTGAGATCACGTATCCTTGAAACCCTTGTTCAATCCCTAGGTCTTCAAACTTGGACAAACATGAATTATATTCAATTCTAAATGCTTCAAAATCTTGTGCACACTCTTGAAAACATTCTGAAACATTTCACACAATCTATCAGCTTTCAAAACATTCCCTTTTACCTGTAAATCACTCACACATAGTTCATACTTTTCATGCTCACTCAACTAGTGCAAAATAACACCCAAAACATCACTTTTATAAGATCTCCTTTATTCAAATTAAACAGAGGTGGTTTTACCTCCTTTGGTTAGAGAAATTCATATTCATAACATCCCATTTCAATCATAAAAAAATTTCACATAAGACCCAAGTAGGTCGGTCATGCCTAAAACCATCCATCATGTACCAAAATGCCTCAAAACCCCATCACGAGGATGAGAAAAAGTCACTCATACCAAAACCATGGTTATTAAAACTTCCTAATTAACCATACATGAGTAATATTAAACATAATAAAAACTATGGTTGTACATTATATTTCACCAATCAAATATTTCATTAAATGGGCCCACTAGGCTCATATCCTTCTCAAAACAGTTGCTTCCAACACCCTAATTTCACCTTTGGGCTTCAAGACCACCAAATATCCACTAAAATATGGAATGTGACCACTCTATGGAAACCTCAGGACCTGTAGAACAAATCCATATAACTTATACATCATGAACCATCTATATGATCAAATCACAAAAATGTTTCTCTTCATCATAACATTCTCGCCCAAAAATTAGCTTTGTAAACTTCACTACTTTTCAACCTTGCTACCACTTAAAATATCTACAATGGAATTAAATAGGAACAAAATGCATCCATATTCACTCTCCATGTGATATAAATAATCAACTCATTCATATCAAGCTTCAATCAACTCAATCTTTCAAAGAAAAAGCAACCCCGGCCGGAAAATTAACAACCTTCTTACTAACAAACTAACATGGATGACTTATCAAATCTCATCATAGTTATAAAAATGTATTCCACTAGAATTATATATGAAAATAATTTCAATAAAATATTATAAATCCTTCCAACTCTAAGTGTAAGGCCTTTAAACAATCCAATCTTTGCAAACCTGCTTTGAAACTACTCCAAAACGCCATTTGACTAGTCTTCACAAATAGGGCACACTTTTCCATTTTATGCATTGTGGTGACCTGAAACCACCATGGACATGAAAAAAAAAAATCACATCATAAAAAAATCCATTTAATTTGCAACTCATTTACACAACCTTGTCCCAAACTAAAGTTATTCGAAACATGCATGTTAAAGTGGGGTCCACTCAACACCACAACCACTACCATACCTTTATAGAAACTTGGAGGATTTCTCTACATCACCAATCATCATCCATGCACTAGAAATCAATTCTGGGAACTTATGATCAATTTATCTCCTACTTCTTTTTAGCTAGGGTTTCAAACACATAAGAAGTTGTTTCTTGTCTTATCATTCGTTCATTAAAATGTGAGGATGAAATGACCACATTATTTATTTAAAAATTCTAGACTCAATGTATAAATATCCCTCAAATCCAAAAGGTCCCATGAAAATCACAAAATTTAGGGTGAACATCAAAGGTGCAATTCAAATTGGAAAACACCCTTTTAGGAACTTGCTTCACACAAAACATCATAAATTGCAATTCCCATTACATAATGACTCCAATTTTTTCTCAAAGCTCAATGAAACCCCTTTTCACCATCTCCTATCATCATATAATCTCAAAAATTTCTCCATCTCTCCAACCACTAGGACTTGTATGACTAGTCCTTTGGTTTTTTCATTGTCTAGGCTAGGGTCAATTGAAATAACATCATAACACACCATATAAACTCTCCAAAAGGTCATAACATACCTAGTAAATCATGAAAAATCTACATACATGCATCCATGAGCTCATATGGCTCCACATCTCAATCTCATACCTCCTAGCACCCATACCGGTCCAAATGAGGACACGAAACTTGTCACCAACCCGTATATGAAACCTAGAACATATGTGAGTTCCCAATATTTCCCAAGAATTATGTCCATGTTTCTAAAATTCTCCTATGTTGGGTATGAGCATAAATTTATCTTTAATTATTTTCTATCCTCCAACTTATTGCATATCACACATATTGTTGATAACACACAAACATATATTGAACACTTTGAATATATTGATTACAACACACTTATATTACAATCCAATCTTTTCTTCACATTCTATTAACTCTACTTATTTTCCCATAGCTATGCGCTCCATTGTAAAGGAGTTTAATAGTAAAAACTCTCATAAAAATTTCTTTGTCTTTACCCGTAACCTTCTCAACAATATTTGGTTGCATATGAAACCAATCTGCCCGAATGGTTTCAACCATTAATAAGAACACTGATAATAAAACAATATCTCATTGTTTTATTATCTAACTTACTAATTTATTAATTCACTAATTGCCATATAGTAAATACTATTTACTCTATGTAATATTACATTCACATTATAATAATATTATCCATGATAATATTATATTCATCATATCTAATGTTCACACTATACAATATCTCTAACATCCTCAAGGTATCAATAATATCCAACCATCATTCATCATTACCTAGGCTATCTAGGTCACCTAATTACGCTTGCTAAAACAAACCATCCTCACGAGAATCAACTCATACAACCAAGAACATCCCTGAAAATCCATGTCACTATCATAATGAGCATCATCTACCAATACTCCTTCATTATATTTGTCATTAATTTTATTTTATATCAATGAAAACACCTAAATCACAACATGTCATCAATCTCCCCTTTGTCATCGATGGAAAACCACTTGAAATTATCCCCCTTTTTACATTAATGAAAAAGAATACCTATACCTGCATGTTCTTCACCTTTCTCACATTACTATGATCACCCTTTGATTAGAAACATCAACCAAATACTTTATTCTATCTCACAAGCTAGTCATTTTCACCAAAAACAATTTTCCTTCTTTTAGGCATATAAACACTATGCTCCCCCTAGATAAAGCATATGCAACATAGATATAGGGACCAATAACCATGAAGGAAACATCATTATACCTCTACTTGAACAATATAATCATCATTACCCACCATATAAACATGAAAAACTTATCATTTCACACCCAAAACTCTATTTTTTCCTTCGAGGGATCATTGTAGTAGACCTATACCTAAAGCAAACACCATGTGAACATGCCAAAAGTGTTATAAATGAGCTAAAAAATCCTACTTACCTTCATTATTTGGCTTACTCAGATTTTCAAGGTACAATATTGACTTGAAACTACCATCTCTTTCTCTACATATCACTTTAGAACTGAAATCCATTAAATGAGCCTTCATGTGCATTCTAGACAACTTTCACAAATCCTGGAAGAACAAGCATCCTATAACACAACTCCTTATGGAGCGCCATACACTCATGATATATCATTTTATTATAAAACTAAAGAAACAAGCTTCTTACCTTGCATGCTTGACTTGGAGGGTTGATAAACACTTGAGCACATTCCTAAAGCACTCTTTTAGGCTTTTACAGTTTCCTTTAGAATATATGATGTAAATGAACTCAAAAACTACTTCTCTTAGAAATGTACTAGAATGAAATCAACTACCATACTTTGTATACCTTGTGAACACTTAGATCAACTTCTAGAAGAGTAAATCATGCTCCCTTGTCTAAGTAGACCTATACACACCTTGCAAACATGTAACTTCACTTTACAATATTGTAACATCACAAATAGCTAACCTTCACTCATTTGATGGTATTTCAACCTTTCCTCTTACACTCTTGAGATGAGTATACCGTTATAATCGTTGCATAAATATCTTAATATCACCATGTATAGTCTTGAAAGGATATTAGACACCTATAAGAAAACATTTTCTCGTTTAGACCTTCTCTGCTCTATTTTATATATGAATATTGTCGCTCTTATTTCATCAACCACACCCCAAACATCATGTCAATCCTTTGTAGTTATATGACCTTGGTAGAAATCTATAAGTAGCTTTCCCTCGGTTGATTAGGCCATATCATACTGTCCATTCTTTTAGAATGTCATAATGTTGTTATTCAATCTTGACAATTGCCAATAAGGATGAACACAAACTTGTTATCTTCTTGACTTCCATACTTAATTTACTTTTAATAACCACACTCTCTTAAAAATTTATGAGACCTTATCATCTTATCTCGTAATTAACTTGGACAACCCATTCTTACCTGTAGAATATCATACTCTACTTATTATACATTCACAATACTTGTAGATGCTCAAATTGGACCTCTCGAACACATTTTTATTTGTAACTTCATACCTTTTTCACTTTGAATTCCACGTTTGATTTAAATGTAACTATAGGAACACTCTCGGGCTTCTATTTAAACACTATCTCAGGTCATGTGTAAGCATTAATACTTCTCGAGAATTCACCCACCGATGACCTACAAGCATGTAGATACATAGTCAACTTCAACCACTATACTTGATCGCACCAAGAAGTAAAAACTCCATATGATGACCATTTTCATCTTCTAATATCCATACAAAGGTTTCATAGTCTTATTCATGCATTGAACAACTTGTAAAAGCATCAAAGAGACCATTATACAATTTTCACTTCTCCATACTGAGTACACAGATTATTATCCCTTCTATATGAAAGAAACACACCTAAATTTTGATGTATTCACATTTATAGGAGAAACACACCTGATCAAAGTACCATTTTTTCCATTTAATCTTCTCCATGATCCTTGATGCATGATTTTGAAGATACAGATCCCATTTTGCAATACCATCCTTTGAATTACGTCTCTAGTGCACTTAACTATAAAATATGATAATTGTCAATGATTGCAAGAAACCAAGACTACTTTTATACTTGAGACCACTTGAATCTAAAATATTTCACTGTTATGATGATTTGTTTCAATTTTTAGCTTTCAACTCAACCATTTTCTCCTTTAACCACTTATTTTCCTTCTTGTCACTACTTGAGATCACTAAGAAACTAGTTAGGACAGAGACACCACAAAATACACATATCTTGATTTTAACGATCTAAAAATTTGGTAACAATACTGAAAAAATATCTCCTAATGACCTAAGCATCCATGTATGGGCATGAAGGAAAAATGACCCATATTTTCCTAGAAAACACCTTAAATTTTCTACGACACCTCTCCGAACACATCTCATTTGACTCATACATATACATTCGATTTATAATGACACTCTTATCAATTTATTCTCATGACATTACACATTTAAAATACATTAAGTACCTCATTAATGAAATCACCCGAAGCTTTGACACAGATGTGTATGATAAATATCCATCAACCGAGACACAAACACAATATGACACAAGATATAGACAACATTTCAAACTTCTACCAACTAGACCAAGAGTCAAGACCATGACTTAGTACACTTTTCAAGAAACACTACAATGCTTTGATAGAGACACCACATATTATCCTTTCCCTCTTCAACACTATCATATGACCAACTAAACTATAACTTAGACTTGACTTGAATTGAATGATTACACAAACTAATAATGAGAAACTCATACCTTTACATGGTGACCAAGACTTCTACCGATACACATCCATCAAAAATTCCTTGGAGAAGATGTATTTATTTTCTTTCTCCCTGTCTCAATTTTCTTAACCATTCAAGGTCATTCAAGTGCTAAGATCACTCCCATCTTGTCTCTTAGATACTCAAAAGTGGGTTTTGGTAGAGGCTTTGTCAGGATGTCAACTACTTCCTCCTTAGTAAACACATGCTCCAATTTGATGCATTACATACTCACTTGATCTCTTAAATAATGGTACTTAATGGGAATTTTCTCGGTTTTAGAATGCAAAACTAGATTATTTGACACATTTATTGCACTAATGCTATCACAAATAATAGGTGTAGATCTATCACACTTAACCTTCTAATCCTCTAAAGTCTATCTTTTCTCGGACATAATTTGATAACAAAATTGAGCATTAGCTACATACTCAGCTTCACAAGTTGAGATTGCCATAACAAATTATTTCTAACTTGAAAAAGAAAAAAGACATCCTCCAACAAAGAATGTGTTGGTACCTGTAGGCTGGAAAAGTGACAAGCGAGCGTGGGACTCTACAAGTAACTCTTCCGCGTACCCGACCTCCAAGGTCATGCCGAGACAGCTGGTGGGGATGGAATATGTACGAGAGTGCAGACAAGCTAGTTTGGTAATCTAATGTCTTCAACATGCACTAATGGAATTTGTGAATCTAAGGCAAAGAAGGCCCTTCTAACTTAGACTAGTGTGATAGATCGATCAGCAAGGATGACTGCTTGAAGGCTCCAATCAATATCGAGCTCTGGCGTGATTCGATCTATAGGTTGTGGAATACGTGGAAAATGACCTGGGATAGTTTCATGTATTTCTCCAGACAGGGTCATATGGTGGATGGTAAATGTAGTTAATTCTATGGACGGTTCTCTGGCCTAGTCTAAAACTCTCTAGCTTTGTTAGATGTTGTGTCCAGCAAGGATAATTTTTCGATGATGATGGGTGGAAGTGGAGTGGACTGGAATACTAGTGTGCATAGGCCAGTGTCTATGTCTAATTTTCCTATGGATTCATTGGGCTGTGGGATTTGTGGGTCACAACTGTAGATTCGTGGTTGTTGTGGACCTACTATGGTCATGCGTGGAATCAAGTCCTAATCCCTAGTATCCAGTAATCGTATGCTTTCTCAGCTTCTATATTCAAGACCAATAACTGTGTGATTTTCTCGGAATATCTTACAGGCGTTCGTGCAACCTGGATCCTTAAACTGGTATCTATGTCTGTGAGGGTGTCTCCTGCTCTGGCTCGTGGGACCAAAGGATCACAACCAAAGGTTTGTTCCTTTTAATTCTCTTATAGTCATATATACCTAGGGTAATCTGTAATTTGGCTGATTTGACCAAAACGTGTATGCTTGGTCATCTTCTCTGTTTAACCCACTCAATTGGGAATTGATTTCTTGCAAGCTTACCGTTATTCGAAAGACTTAGATCCTAAGATTTTGATCTATATCAATTATTGTTGTGATGAGATTGGGTTGAGGTATGATTGGCTTGAATATGTATTCTTTGGGCTCTCTAGGCCCCATGATTGTCATGCAAAAGAAACAATATAAACAAATTGTAGTAAAATGAAATTTAACTATGTGAAATATATCTATAGCATATATGATTCCTCTATTTTTGTATTTTCTGATGAATTATATGATTTTAAGAAAGTAGCTATTTAAAATATCTAGAAATGACAATTAAATAATAATTTAAAACAAACAAAATAACCGAGTGTAGTTATTTGCCTGTGTAATTTGTAGATCTATTCTAAACAATAAAATAGCTCATCTAATCTATTTGCAAGATTCTTGATCCTACCTCAGAAGTGAGGAGTGAATCATAGTTTCTCAGAAACTATCAATCCCCACAACTTCCCTGGCAATATCGAGAATAGAATTTACTGAAATGAAGCAATTAACTACTCTATTTGATATGATTCTAACTTAGAACTTTGAAAGCTAGAACCTGGATTTCGCAGAATAGTGGTGAATCCGATGGTGTGTGTGATCTTGTCCCCTCAGTGTGATCTCCTCGTTATTTCATGTTCACGTGGATCCAGAAAAGTGTGTAATGCTAGCATCAATAGAAGTAGATATTGGGATAAAGGCAGCTCAGAATACACACCGAATACAATGCGAGTAGGAGAGGGATAGCGCAAGAGTACAGAGCTTGGCTTATGCAATTCCTAGCGGGATTTATTGTGAGTCATGTAACATAAAACATCCAAAACATGAAACTATCCTGCTTGAGGAGCAAACTTGCAACTTTAATGGCTTCCTAAGCTATTCTACTCCAATGGATTGGATAAAACAACAACACTTTGCTTGCACTGAAAGTGGATATGTGGCTTACCAACAGTAAAACAATGCTAACTAAGCATGTAATGAACTGAACTAAAACTCTAAGAAAAATGAAAGACTAAACTACTAAAACGAGAAGATGAGAAGTGAATTGAGGGGCCATTTTCTTGAGCACAAGCCATCTATTTATAGCATTTGCATTTACCCAAGGTAAAAGCCAAATAGAACTCTTAAACTATAAACAATGGCCAAACACTATTCCAGGGAACTAGAATCATAAATGCAAGCTCATGGCAGTAAAAGAAAGCAGGTGAAACGTTGAATTTACGTGAGTCGTGTAAAAATAGCCTTCTGGAAAACGCGTAAAGGACCGCCGCTCTGAGCAAGGCGGCGGTTTCGTAACTGAAGAGAAAAAGGCCAAGAAAAGAGGGGAAAAGGAAAAAATAAGGCACGCGGGGGCTAAGCGGGGCATGCGGGATGTTAATGCATACTTGGAGAGCTTTTCCGGATCCCGAACACCTTGCGAGGAGACCTATATCATCATTGGGGCACTTGTTACATTGTTCCGGCAGTACAGTACCTTACAATTTTGGGTACGTACATATTGCCCCCTCGAAGAAGTGCTTTAGCCATGAAGAGGCATAAAACGGTGGGTCTGAGTATGGCGGTCCCGAAATGGGAAGTTAGAAGCTATACCTGATACGTCCGTGTGTCGAAATGACGCCATCCAAAATTCCCACTACCTACAAAAGGAAAAGAGAACTCAAGTGCAGATAGACACAATAATTTGGAAAATAAACGCTAAAATAATAGGGAATGAGAACGTACCATTTGTGCGGGGATAGGAGCTTACCTCCGTCGGTGCTCCAAAACCTGTGAAAAATTCTTTTAAAACGAATCAGGGCATTATATATACGAAAGTGGGCCCATTTTCCTATTCATTTGCGGAGTCGATTTGATAGATTTTGAGCTCTGGGACCCACGGTGACGGATTCTTGCATGAGTAGAGTCGAAACGTCTGCAAGTGAGATAGTGATCATGCCTCCACGTGCGGAACACCGCCCCACAAGATCACCGGTTGGCTTTCTTCAATTTTATTATTTTTACCCCTTAAATTTGAAATGCTAAATTCTTTGTAATGGGGGGGTTATTTTTGAAAATGCTAGTGTTAAAAGGTTCACTCTAGGGGGCGCCACCGGGTGGGCTCCGTTTTAGGTTAAATGGCCATTTTTTCACTTTTTAGGCCTTTTTAGCTTAAAAAGCCGCGTGGGTTTTCGGACCACGACCGCCGCCTGGCCAGGGCAAGGTTACATGACCGCCACCCCGTTCGGGGTGGCGGTTACACAACCGCCGCCTTTTAAGGCGGCGGTTCAAAACCTCCTCCCTACTCGGGGTGGCGGTTTTGAACAGAATGCAAAAGGAACCTTTTTTTTTGAGATTGTGTTTGTATTTCTAGCATTTCTACGTGTTTACATGATATTTCTAGTATTGCCTGGATGCTAACTTACTTTGTTTTGTGTGTTTTTGGGTGCATGCGGCGAGAGAGAGGAGTACATCCGATGGAGCAGAGAGAGGGAGTGTGATTGGCTAGTAGGGGTACTAGATGCCCTCTCACGGGATGAGGAGGACACACTTGAGAGAGCCGGCATATTGCGCATATCACGCGCGCCCCATGTTGTACCATCTAGTCACATCCTTTATGACTTGTTTTCATACTGGGATGTAGATCGGAACACCTTCCAATTGCCAGGGGTCCGTGGTGAGTGGACCATTACATTAGGGGATGTCTACCGCATGCAGGGGTCCCGATCATCGGAGGTGACTCACTTTAGAGATAGCAGAGCTCACGGGCATAGATTGCATAGTGAGTACGCATATATGGGAGATGCAGTCGTCTCCACGGGGTCGAAGAAGGGGGTGAGAGTTCGATCCATTCCTTCTTTACCCATCCCCTTACTTCACCAGGCCATCATGGGGATCCTTGCCTTGAGACTGATCGGGGACAAGGGAGGGGACACATTATTATACTACTGGGCCCCCATTATTGCACAGATAGAGGGGCGCGGTCGGATATACGCTTGGGGTGTAGACATTCTGGGACCACCTATCATGACCTATACAGGGTGGTCTGTTTACAGGGGCAGTCATTGAGCCACCCGACTCTAGTCATGAGTTGGGTCTACGAGCATTTCATCCCTTATGGCAGGGGTGTGGAGGTGGAAAATCTTGGGGCTGTGAGGGTAGCTAGATGGAAAGACATGTCGGTGCTTAGAGCACCTCATCAGCCGATTACCTCCCTGACTACTGCCGATATGGAGGCGACACCATACCAGCTCATGGCCAGCATATGGGGTGAGGAGACTCTTACCTTGATCTCCTACTCCACTACAGGCAGCTTATCGATCGAGTGGGGCGAGTGGAGGTACACCCTTTTGGCCGAGTTCCTCAGCAGTTTGGCCAACCATACACGTACATGCTTCCCCCAGTGGCACCACCTATAGATCACCGTGAGGCCGGAGGGGGACTAGAGGCCGAGGTTGGACAAAGTGGTTACCCCTAGCGTTCCTATTACAGCCATGAGGATAGTTTGTGCTAGAGGGAGAGCCGGTGTGCCTCAAGCGCCTTTTCTTTAGATTGTTGGGTCCTGCTCATAGCAGCGATGACCCTATTGATATTGACTCCGAGTCTGAGGAGTTCACAGAGGGAGGGTCAGAGGAGGAGACTAATGACAGCGATCCTGAGTGGCATGACACTAAGGATATTATGCAGACAGAGAGGGCCGAGCAGAGCGTAGAGAGGGTGACTCTTGTTTCAAAGGAGCCACTCTCCCAGGGCCGTGGTGGAGAGGATGAGTTCGTTGCGGGGTGATACGTTTCTCCCACCACAGAGCAGCCCCTCGCCGCGCGGTATCCGATATCCGCGGCAGTGCTAGCCCCATCGACCCATCCTGAGGCCTCGGTGATCCGAGTAAGTTACCCTTTCTCCCTTTTAATGTTTGTTTGTAGGCTCTCCTTAGTGGCTATTTTATATTCCTAATTTCTTGTTTGATTTCTAATTCTCTTTCTTCCTTTTTTGCAGAGACTGTTGATGAGTGGCGGGATTTGATCCGCAGAGTATGTACTGATACCCTGATGATTCCTATGGAGAGGACCCGCGCGGAGCTGTCCGTGGATGTTGGGGAACCCTCGGCACCGGTAGACATACCGATGTCTTCGCTCCCATCTCGGCACATGGCCGGGATGGTGTTGACCCTCCGCACGAGTTAGCGGGCTATAGGACACCGAGCACCTCATGAGAAGCCATTCTCGTGGTGAGACTGCGGCTACCTTTTGGGACCCCCGAGCCCTCTGTACATTGAGCACTTGGTGTAGCCGGAGTCCTAGGCGTGGGCGTGCACCTTCGGAGGGGTCACGTAGGGATTGAGAGGCCACTTGGCCTCGTAGATTCTTACTACATATTCTTTTGTATATCACGGGCTCTTTGAGCGTTTTGACCATGCTTAGAGCATGATGGAATTGTACATAAACATTGATTATTTATATATATGCATTTGTTTTGGATCAAAATCTTGTCACTCATGTTTTCCTTTCTATTTCCAGTTTCCTCGTGTATACTACAATGTATGTTTTATATGTTTTCTAGAAAATATGCAATGGTGAACAAATGATGTAAATGTTTTTCTTTCCTTTTATGTTTCATGATGCTGATATATGGTAATGTAGATATAATGTGATTTTGAATCTTGGTTTCTGTAAGCAATTTTGGATACCTCATGTTTGTTTTGCAAAGTGATGAATACAAACCAGTATGATGAACAGATAAACTTGCCCCACTCGTAACTCCACGCAACTAGTAAGATGCGAGGGCTTATCACCAAGAGTCATGAAGGGCACAAGTTATGAAATGTGTTAAAATGATAGTGATGAGAGACAGACAAAGTTTTTGGTGGAACCAAATTAGGAAGCTACAAGTCAACTCCACTCGAGTGACTTCATAGTTTTGGATGCAACTTGCTTTGCGGTTTATCCAGACTTAGACCCGTAGATGGCCACATAGTAGACAAAATCTGGGTTTTTAGGATTTTAACTCTTTTGGGATTTTGAACATCTAATTCATTTGTTTTTTTTTTTGACTCAAAGTTTCAAAGTTTGATTTTTTTGTGTATGAACTTTTGCATTTATTTGTCAAGAGGACCCCTACACTTTGCCCCATGCTACTAGTAAGAAGCGTGGGTTTATCACCGTGGGCAAGGCATAGGTGAGTAAGGGCATTTCCATCCTTTCCCAACCCTACGTCACTAGTAAGAGACACAAGCTCATCACCAAAGGTTGGTGGGGCAAGGAAATGTGTAAAATTAAAATTTTCTATTTGATCAACGTTTGACTTGTTTATTTGAGTAAAATGTCAGTATGTGCTTATTTCCAAAGAGATATGCATATGGCATAGATGTGACACTATGAAGCTTCTAGAATAGACCATAGGCAAGACACCTATTCTAAGAAGAAATCAAAGCGAGAATAAACTTGCAGATATTGGTATGGTTACAATTAAGACTTCGTCATGTCTGACTTTATTTGATAAAATGATTCTGAGATAATTTTATGATATCATGAAAATGGAGAAGTACGATCATAGTGTTTATGCCAAAACATCATGAGTTTGTAATGAATTTCTTTGAGAATAGATTCCTTGATCATGATTTGTGTATGAAAAAAGTGGACAATATGATTCTAATCTATATGAAGATGCAATGTAGATAGTCATATAAGTAGTGCTAGCTGCTTATGCATAGAAACACTTGAGGTGCAGGGAATTGACTGTTTCACCAAATTCCTCACCTTCTAGCATACATAAGAGGTATGCACCGTTTCCATAGTCCTTCATGACTCGGTATGGGCCCAACCATTTGGGCCGGAATTTCCTTCCTTCGCCGGTCTTCTTGTTGATCCGGCTATCCAGCCTTAGAACTAGATCACCTTCGTATATGTCACATTCATAGACCTTCTTGTTGTACTGCCGGCACATCTGGTTAGCATAAACTCTATGTCGTTGTTCAGCATCTAACCTAGTTTCATCTAGGCTTTCTAGTTGGGAAAGACGTGCTTCTCTGTAAGCATCTTCATCCAGGATCCCTTGTAACGAAATGCGGAGACTGGGTATTTCAACCTCGAGTGGGAGAACTGCCTCTGCCCCGAATACTAGTGAAAAAGGAGTTGCTCCCGTTGGTGTTCTTATTGAGGTTCGGTGGGCCCATAAGGCCGGATATAACTTCAAGTGCCAATCTCATTTTTTTCTTTCACCGTCTTAAGGAGAATGGCTTTTAGTGTCTTATTCGTTGCTTGACTGTCCATTGGCTTGAGGGTAATAC
Organism: Taxus wallichiana var. yunnanensis; assembly: GCA_018340775.1. Taxonomy (NCBI): domain Eukaryota; kingdom Viridiplantae; phylum Streptophyta; class Pinopsida; order Cupressales; family Taxaceae; genus Taxus; species Taxus wallichiana. The sequence continues at coordinate 725,411,355 of CM031244.1, forward strand.
AAGGAATTCGTATGATGCCTTATCTTAAATTTATTGCATAGTTCGTGAACCTCTTCATTCTTAAAAGAAGTTCCATTATCGGAGATGATGATTTGTGGGATACCGTACCTGCAAATGATTTGGTTCAAAATGAACTTGGCGATTACAAAACCAGCTACAGTAGTAAGAGGCATAGCCTCTACCCATTTAGTAAAATATTCAGTGGCCGTGATTATAAAATTATGGCCTTCTATGAATGAGGGAGAGAAATTCCCTATTAAGTCTAGGCCCCATGTAGAAAAGGGCCAAGGAGTAGCGATTGGTTGCAGAGCTTGTGCCGGCATGTGGATCTCATGGGAGAATTCTTGGCACTTATGACACCTGCGCACAAACTCTATTGCGTCATGTTCTAGAGTGGGCTAGAAATAGCCCATTCGATGTATTTTTCGAGCGGTGGCATGGCCACCGAAGTGGCCTCCACACATTCCGCTGTGAGATTCATGGAGAATCTTCTTGGATTCTTCTGTGTCGACACATCTTAGGAGCATTCCATCGAACGTCTTTCGATAGAGCACTTGTTCTATAATGACGTATTTAGCTACGATAATACGTAACCGCCTTCTTTGTTGTGGTGTAGCCCCTTCTGGATACGTATGGTCCATGATATAGTTAATGATATCAGCGTACCAGGGACACTCAGAGATAGAGGGTCAGGTTTCGATGTAGTATACGCACTCATCTGGAAAATCTAAATCTACTAGATTGCCTCCATCTAATGGGTTATCAGCTAACCAATCCACAATGATTTTTCCCTTAACTGACTTCTAATTTACAAACGTTAATTTGAATTCTCCCATTAAGGTTATAAAATGTCCATCCTTTTTAGACAAGGACCCTTGTGTGAGGAAAGTTCGTAAGTGGTCCGTTTTTACCATGACCCTTGTTTCTTGATTTAACATATAATGTCTTAGGCATTTGGTTGTAGAAGACTATGGTGAGACATTCTCGTTCTGCTTGTGTATAGTGTGTTTCATAGTCGAGCGTGTTCGCTAATGAAATAAATTACGCGTTCTCTCTTATCATTTTCCTCTTGGGCCAACATACAAGCTAATGAGACATTGGTGGCTCGTGAATATAAAATTAACGGGTGATCTAGCTTAGGTGGCATTAGTGTAGGCGGTGACAACAAGAAACACTTTACCGCGTCAAAATCTTCTTTGCAGTCTTTGGTCCAATCGATGCTATAGTCTTTCTTGAGTAAATTGTTGATTGGATGAATGGCAAAGCTTAAGTCCGGGATGAATCTCTGGATTGCACCCAGCTTTCCGAGAAATGACCTAATCCCAGATTCATCTGAGGGTGGAACCATTTCAAGGACAACCCGAATTTTGGCTTGGTCAACATCTATCCCTCGTGATGATATGATGTAACCTAGGAGTTTCCCTCCCATTACACCAAAGATGCATTTTTTTGGATTTAGCGTGACTCCGTATTCTATCAAACGTGAGAGAATGATACGGAGTACTTCTGGATGGTCACAACACTTCTTGGCCTTAGCCAACAAGTCATCTACGTAGGATTCCATGATTTTATGAATTAGATCATGAAATATGTATGTCATAGCCCGCTGGTATGTAGCACTGGCGTTTTTGAGACCAAATGGCAAAACAACATAGCAATAGGTTCCCCAAGGAGTTATAAACGTGGTTTCACTTGATCTTGCTCAGATATTTTAATTTGATTATATCCCAAGAATCCATCCATGAGGGACAAAAGTTCAAACCTAGTGTCAGATCAACAATGACATCAATAGATGGCAACGGAAGTCATCCTTAGGACATGCTTTGTTGATGTCTCGAAATCTATGCAGATGCGTATCTTTCCATTCTTTTTTAGAATGGGGATGATGTTAGATACCCATTGGGAGTAGTTGACTGCTTTGATGAATCCTACCTAGAGGAGTTTTATTACCTCCTCCTTTATCATGAGAGATACCTTGGGTTTCATGGGTCTTGATTTTTGTTTGACTGGCTTTGCATCAGACTTAGTGACGAGGTTGTGTACCACGATGTGGGGTGCGACGCCTGTCATCTCCTTATAATTAAATGCAAACACCTTCTGATGTTCTTTGAGGATCCGAGTATGTATTTCTACTTCTTCTGGGGTTAACGAGGATCCTAGTTTCAAAATTCTTGGTTCCTCCTTAGTTCCGATGTCGACATCGATTGTTTCTTCGATCAAAGTGGCATTACCCTCTTCAAACTCAGGGGTTCTGGGGGTAAATCCAAATCATCCCCATTTTCTACTGTGTATACGCTAGGTTCCATTTGTGAGGGAAAATCCATCATGGGATTTCCAAAGTAGGAAGATGAATGTGGAATTAAGGACAAATCTAGCATGTGATAGGAGAGATGTAATGCCGCATAGGAGTTTAAGTAATCCAAAGTGGCCATATCACTATCAACATGCTCTAGGATGGTAGATTCACTCCCGTTTAAAAGGGGATTTTTCATTGTTTTTATCAATGGTTCATCACGAATGGACACCATGAAATGGGTATCTTCTAACTCATTGCTTGGAGTAAAACGTGATGGTGAAGTTGCTATTGAATCGGTGAGAAGATTTTTCTCTCACGGGATTACTTCAATGGATATGAAGTTAAACGCCTTGCTTAAATCTAATACAACATTTTTGTAAAGCTGTAAGTGTTCGGCTTTAGTTTCATATACTTCAGAAACTTGGTTTGCTACTAATTGCGAGTCTCCTAAGACTCTGATGTTATCAACACCAATTCTCTTGGCTAAGGTGAGACCAAGGAGGAGGGCTTCGTACTCAGCGCCGTTGTTTGTGCATTCAAAATTTAGTTTAAAGGCAAATGGCAGGACTTTCTCCTCGGGCGAAGTAAGAATTATACCTGCCCCTGCTCCGTAACGGCACCTAGCCCCATCAAAATGGAGAGTCCAATACTTAGCTAGGAATATAGATGTTGGGGTATTTGCTGTGTTTGCGCACTCTACTTCCACCATGCAGAGATCCTCTGCTAGAAGAGAACCAACCCCTAGGGAATATCCTATGCCTACTGAATCAAATGGTAAAAACATTGGTTGATCTTGTTCTATTAACTCAACAATTTTTGCAGTAGTCCCTAATGACACTGTTTCTATAGTGTTAGCCTTATCTTTGGGGGTTGGGGTTGTTTTGGCTATGCTCACAGTTTCAAGATCTGTCGTAGGTACCAACTTTTCTTTTGTTTTTGCGTTGGTAGGTTTATTAAGTTGATTTGTTGGGAGTTCAAACTCCGAGTGTACGCCTGGTCTCTTTTTCAAGTCAGCTAGGTGTACATCAAATGGTTTTGGATCACCTTTGGCCACGAATACCTTTCCTAAATGTAAAAACCTTACTTCTTGAAATAGTTTAGAAGGGATTGCCTTCATGTGGTGTATCCATGGTCGACCGAGGATCATATTATAGTTATTTTCCCAATCTATAATATAAAAGTCAGTCAAAATAGTTTTGGGTCCTAAGGTGACTTGTAATATTATCGCTCCAATTGAAGTGGCTTTAAGGCTGTCATAGCCTCTTAACGTGTTTCGAGTTGTGGAACAGCTTGGTTTCTCCATACCCTAGCTTTTGAAGAAAAGAGAAGGGGACTATGTTAACTCCTGCCCCATCATCTACCATTGCACGCTTTACATAGTTATTATAAACCCATACTTGTAAATGTAAAGTCGGATCACCTCAAAGACGTGATCTCAAAGATTCGTTGGCATTTTGTCTATCTCGAATATGAATTTGACATCCCTATCCGCCTGTCCTGGAGGATGAACATCAAATTCTATATGATTTACCTATGTTTCAGGAGGTGGAGTGATGTTAATTAAATGACCTAAACCCAATGCTTCTAAAAGAGCAGCCCTGTGGGTAGGAGAGTTCTTTAGTAAGTCTAAAAATGAAATATGCGAGAAGGTTTTTGTTAGATCATTAATTAAATCATAAGCACCCACAGGCTTTGCTATGATTTGTTGGATGTTATCCATTTCTGGTAGGTGGCTTGGACTTGGCTGAGAGAAATACTCTCGTGTCCTTGTTATAGCTTCGATGGGTAATTCAGTGTCTAACTCTACTAATCCAACTACCTTCGGTCGTGGCTGACTTCCTAATTGCGGTGTAAATAATGGACTTAGCGAAGTCGAGGCTTCATGATCATTGTTTCCTATCATTACACCCTTGTTCGTCCCAGTTGGATTTAGCCTGTTGTTATCGTGATTTGGGAGTGGATCATTAAAGATCTTCAGGGATGCATTTTGAGGGGAAACGCCCGAAAAGGTATTTTCCGTTGGTGACATAGGATCTCGCTAAGAACATACATATCCATGAAAAGTTGTTTTTGTTCATTTGGCAAGTGTTGCATGAATTTATTGTAGTCACGGCATGTTCTAGTGTCATGGCCCTGAATTCTGTGGAAACCACAATATGAGTTAGGATTGTAATCCCTAGTTTGTTGGTTTAATGTGTATTATGGCCCAAAATTTTGATCAAACTGTTGTCTATTAAAATTTTGCACTTGTTGTCTTTGGTTTGAGTTCTGGTTTTGGTACCTAGTTGAATTTTGGCTTGGCCCTTATATGGGATTTCACCATTGTTGTTGTTGTTGTTGTTGTGGATGGTTAAAATCCACTGTATTGATTGTCGGGGTAAAGTTGTTGTTTCGTTGGTTGTTTGTTTGTGATGGAGTATTGACAACATTTACCTTCTTGGGCTGGTTGGTTACTCCATCTGTTGTTACACCCCAATTTTTGTTAAGGATTTTAGGTCCTTGATTGATGTTTTTGTAGTGGGATAATTTTTAGTGTTCGATTGGGGCGATTAACCTCCCGCTTGCTCCATATTTTTGCGACCACTATTAATTACCGCTTGATCTATTCAAGAGCACTCTCCAAGACCTCATCATAAGTTCGTAACGGGAACTTTTGGACTTCTTATTTCACTTCAGTACCGAGAGAATGAAGGAATAAATCACATAGTTCCATCTGATCCATATTGGGAGCACTCGCTGAAGAATAAAGAACTGTACGCCACCTCTAGATGAAATGGGAAACAGATTCATTGTGCTCTTGTTTGATGTGTAAGAATTTTCTGATTCCTGTTCTTAATAGTTTGTTCATGTCAAAGGCCTTGATGAACTCAGACACAAGTTGTTTGAATGAATGTATAGAAGCCTCAGGTATTCTATAATACCAATCGAGAGCAATGCCTTCCAAGGTTTTTAGAAATATTTTAGCAACAACCCCATCCCATGGGAGTAGTTCTCGAATGGCTGTAGCATAAGCTTTGATATGCACGTTCAGATCTCCCTCACCTTTGTATTTGGGAAAATCGGGAATAGGTCTTGGAAGCATGATGCTTCGTATAGTGAAATCTAAGGGCTCTTTCAAATATTTTGAGTAAGTCCCTATCGCATAGGTTTCGACCATTGTTGGTGCATGTTGAGGAAGTGGCGTTGGAATGGGTTGTTGATATGGTGTAATGTACGCATTGGCAGGGACATAAGGAAGCCCTTGTGTTTGAGAAAACATGCTGGGAGAGGAGAACATATCCCCTTGTGGTGATTTGGAGTACATGTTTAAGTATGACAGGGTACTGTCCAGGAATGGATTGTTTTGTACTAGACCGGAAGGAACAGTGTTAGAGATGGTGGGTCTGGTTGGCGTTTGTTGTAAATACTGCGAGGAGTCATGCCTAACATACCTACTCCTGTGAGGAGATCTACTTGGCTAGGATGGTGTAGAGGATTTGAACTTCCTGTTTGCACAAATTGCAAATTTTGACTTGCTTGGGCAAGTTCTAATCCTCTAACCTTTTCTATTAGAGTTGAAATGACTTCATTTGGTGAAGTCATGATATTCTACCTTGGTGGCATTTGTTGTATACCATTGTTTTGTATAGGCATGTGATATCGTACTATGAACTGATCGCTATCTTGCCAAGTTTCTCCGAGAGTATTTCCTATATGCAGTGGCATAGAGGTATTTTCTTGAAAAGAGACCTCGGGTTGTGGTTGTAAACCTCCTACATGTGGATACATACCTTGAGAACGTTGGTCGTTCCTGGCATAACGTGCTGAATATTCATCATCTAGACCTTGGTATGAATCTGATTGTTTACTAATTTGTGGTCTAAGTAGCATCTGAGGAAATGAACCAGATTCTCTGGTGAACGTCATATTGTTTGAGCCTGAAGGCTCTGTTTGTTGTGTTTGAGAAAGTTATTACAACCCTTCTCTTTGAAAGGGAAAGCTATATCAGATCCTTGTATTTTGTGTTGACAAATCGATTAGTTGAATAGTTGTCGCCCATACAAAGAGTGAGGGTGATAATTGTCTATTATGTTGGGCGTAGTATGCCTCAAGACCCAAGAGGGGTCTATCATATGCATCGAATCCCGACATATTTAGGGGGTATATGAATACCCACGGGCTGCAATAATGGGAAGGAGTGAAGGTGAAAGCCAATGAGGTGGAGAAGATGGAACGTGTACTAAACTTGGAAGAACACGTGATACTATGACTCCGGATGAGAAACTAGGAAATTCACGTCAGCTTTACTAATTTTGTTTGGTTTCACGTTGGGTTCACCAATTTTGTACACTGGAAAAGTTACAAGTGAGCATGGGAATCTACAAGTAACTCTTCCGCATACCCGACCTCCCGAGGTCGTGCCGAGACAGCAGGTGGGGATGGAATATGTACGAGAGTGCATACAAGCTAGTTTGGTAATCTAATGTCTTCGACACACACTAATGGAATTTGTGAATCTAAGGCAAAGAAGGCCCTTCTAACTTGGACTGGTGTGATAGATCAATTAGCAAGGATGACTACCCAAAGGCTCCAATCAATATCGAGCTCTGGCGTGATTCGATCTATAGGTTGTGGAATACGTGGAAAATGACCCGGGATAGTTTCGTGTATTTCTCCAGACAGGGTCATATGGTGGATGGTAAATGTAGTTAATTCTATGGATGGTTCTCTAGCCTAGTCCAAACTCTCTAGTTAAAATACATTGAGTACCTCATTAATGAAATCACTGAAGCTTTAACATAGATGTCTATGATAAATATCCATCAACCAGAGACAAAAACATAATATGACACAAGATATAGACAACATTTCAAACTTCTACCAACTAGACCAAGATTCAAGACCATGACTTAGTACACTTTTCAAGAAACACTACAATTATTTGAAAGAGACACCACATATTATCCTTTCCCTCCTCAACACTATCATATGACCAACTAAACTATAACTTAGACTTGACTTGAACCGAATGATTACACAAACTAAGAATGAGAAACTCATACCTTTACATGATGACCAAGACTTATACCGATACGCAGCCATCAAAAATTCCCTGGAGTAGATCTATTTATTTTCTTTCTCCTGTCTCAATTTTCTTAACCATTCAAGGTCATTCAAGTGCTAAGATCACTCACATCTTGTTTGGTAGATAGTCAAAAGTGGGTTTTGGTAGAGGCTTGTCGATGTCAACTACTTCCTCTTTAGTACACACATGCTCCAATTTGAAGCATTACATACTCACTTGATCTCTTAAATAATGGTACTTAATGGGAATTTTCTCGGTTTTAGAATGCAAAAGTAGATTATTTGACACATTTATTGCACTAATGCTATCACAAATAATAGGTGTAGCTCTATCACACTTAACCTTCTAATCCTCTAAAGTATATCTTTTCTATACATAATTTGATAACAACATTGAGCATTAGCTACATACTCAGCTTCACAAGTTGAGAGTGCCATAACAAATTATTTCTAACTTGAAAAAGAAAAAGGACATCCTCCAACAAAGAATGTGTTAGTACATGTACACTGGAAAAGTGACAAGCGAGCGTGGGAATCTACAAGTAACTCTTCCGCGTACCCGACCTCCCAAGGTCGTGCCGAGACAACCGGTGGGGATGGAATATGTACGAGAGTGCAGATGCTAGTTTGGTAATCTAATGTCTTCAACACGCACTAATGGAATTTGTGAATCTAAGGTAAAGAAGGCCCTTCTAACTTAGGCGGTGTGATATATCGATCAGCAAGATGACTGCTCAAGGCTCCAATCAATATCGAGCTCGCATGATTCGATCTATAGGTTGTGGAATATGTGGAAAATGACCCGGGATAGTTTCGTGTATTTCTCCAGACAGGGTCATATGGTGGATGGTAAATGTAGTTAATTCTATGGACGGTTCTCTAGCCTAGTCCAGAACTCTCTAGCTTTGTTAGCTGTTGTGTCCAGCAAGGATAATTGTTCGATGATGATGGGTAGAAGTGGAGTGGACTGGAATACTAGTGTGTGTAGGCCGTGTCTATGTCTAATTTTCCTATGGATTCATTGGGTCATGGGATTTGTGGGTCATAACCGTAGATTCACTATTGTTGTGGACCTACTATGGTCATACGTGGAATCAAGTCCTAATCCCTAGTATCCAAAGAATCATATGCTTTCTCAGCTTTCTATATTCAAGACCAATAACTCGTGTGATTTTCTCATAATGTCTTACAGTGTGTTCGTGCAACCTGGATCCTTAAACCGGTATCTATGTCTACATGAGAGTGTCTCCTGCATCTCTGTGGGACCAAAGGATCACAACCAAAGGTTTGTTCCTTTTAATTCTCTTATAGTCTTATATACCTAGAGTAATCTGTAATTTTGCTGATTTGACCAAAACGTGTATGCTTGGTCGTCTTCTCTGTTTAACCCACGCAATTGGGAATTGATTTCTTGCAAGCTTACCGTTGTTTGGAAGACTTGGATCCTAAGATTTTGATCTATATCAGTTATTGCTGTGATGAGATTGGGTTGAGGTACGATTGGCTCGAATATGTATTCTCTGGGCTCTCTAGGTCCCGTGATTGTCATGCAAAAGCAACAATATAAACGAACTATAGTAAAATGAAATTTAACTATGTGAAATATATCTATAAAGATATATGATTCCTCTATTTTTGTATTTTCTAATGAATTATATGATTTTAAGAAAGTAGCTATTTAAAATATCTAGAAATGACAACTAAATAATAATTTAAAACAAACAAAATAACCGAGTGTAGTTATTTTCCTGTGCAATTTGTAGATCTATTCTAAACAATAAAATAGCTCATCTAATCTATTTGCAAGATTCTCGATCCTACCTCAGAAGTGAGGAGTGAATCATAGTTTCTCAGAAACTATCAATCCCCACAGCTTCCCACAAGCAATATCAAGAATAAAATTTACTGAAATGAAGCAATTAACTACTCTATTTGATATGATTCTAACTTAGAACCGTGAAAGCTAGAACCCGGATTTCACATAACAATGGCGAATCTGAGTGTGTGTGTGATCTTGTCCCCTCGGTGTGATCTCCTCGTTCTTTCATGTTCACGTGGATCCGCGCGTGTAATGCTAGCATCAATAGAAGTAGATATTGGGATAAAGGCAGCTCAGAATACACACCGAATACAATGCGAGTAGGAGAGGGATAGCGCAGAGTACGAGCTTGGCTTATGCAATTCCTAGTGGGATTTATTACAAGTTATGCAACATAAAGCATCAAGAACCTGAAACTATCCTGTTTGAGGAGAAAACCTACAACTTTAATGGCTTCCTAAGCTATTCTACTCTAATGGATTGGATAAAACAACAACACTGCTTGCACAAGCTGGATATGTGGCTTACCAACAGTAAAACAATGCTAACTAAGCATGTAATGAACTGAACTAAAACTCTAAGCATAATGAAAGACTGAACTACTGAAATGAGAAGATGAGAAGTGAATTGAGGGGCCATTTGCTTGAGCACAAGCCATCTATTTATAGTATTTGCATTTACCCAAGGTAAAAGCCAAATAGAACTCTTAAACTATAAACAATGGCCAAACACTATTCCAAGGAACCAGAATCATAAATGTAAGCTCATGGCAGTAAAATAAAGTTGGTGAAACATTGAATTTTCATTAGTCATGTAAAAATAGCCTTCTGGAAAATGCGTAAAGGACCGCCGCTCTGAGCAGGGCAACGGTTATAGGACCGCCGCCTTGTTCAGGGTGGTGGTCACGAGACCGCCGCCCATGTAGGGCGGCGGTTTCGTATCTGAAGAGAAAAAGACCAAGAAAAGAGGGGAAAAGGAAAAAATAAGGCACACGGGGCTAAGCGGGGCATGCGGGATGTTAACACATACTTGGAGAGATTTTCCGGATCCCGAACACCTTGCGAGGAGACCTGTATCATCATTGGGGCACTTGTTACATTGTTACGCGCAAGATAAGACTTACAATTTTGGGTACGAAAAGGTGCCCATATTTAATCCTTCTTCAAGAACCGAGAAACATCAAGAAATGAACAAGACACTCGAGAGGAAGATAAATAATTGTGTGTCATTTTGTAGATGAGGAAGCGAGTTTTCAATTTTTAGCACTCGGGATTTGAAAGAAGTTGGTAGCACCTTAAAAGGATGTGATCTTATCCTAACTATTTTTGGTTGTGCCTTTAAACCAAGATAAGAAAACCTACTTTTTAACCTTCAAATGGTAAAGGTGATGGTGATATCCTTATTTAGCAAAAAAATTATACATAAGACCTTGGGAAAATATGATCAACACACCAAATATGACTCTCATGAGTTGTCATTTCTAGAATAAGGAGATATTTTCAACACAAGGCTAAGGTTACTGAAGACATTTGGAATCCTGGTCTATTCTACATATTTTAGCAAAAGGATTTTGTTTTTTTGTGGATATACAGGGAAAAACAGGGGTAGTTCATGGTAGGATTGGTTATTTGAATAATTTTTTGGTGGAAGGTCAACAAGACAAATTGGACTTTCTTAGATCCTTGAGAAAATTCATGAAAATGGAGAACTCAATAATAGAAAGCTTAAAAATAGTTAAAACATTCCTTCAACTGAAAGGTGTGCATCAATGGAGGCACAAATTTTCACTTTTTCACACAATCTTTGAGACTTTAACATAAAGGCTTGAATTAAAAGATCCAATAAAACATCAAAATCTAAGATTAATCACATGTGCGGTACATCTAGAGGCTTACAAAAAACTCCATCTACAAATGAAAGAAAAGTGATTTTAAATCATTTATCTCATTCCCGGATGAAAGCTCTTCTGAAAAATGAAATTACAGATGCCACTAAACTATCACAAAGATGAAGATCTATGTGATTCAGATAGATTTTGATACAAGATTTCAATAGGAAATATATAAACTAATTGCAGACATTTTGAAAGTGAAATAAACACAAAAATTGCTTGATATTTAACACAAATTAACTCAAAGTTTATCAAATTCATCAGCAGGGGAGAGTTATTCAAATAATCTAAGAGCTTGTTGATGGCTATAAACTTGTAACCAACTCAACATGAATGAAAACCTAACATTTAAGAAGTTAATCAGGTTTCTTAGAGGATGAGCTTTTTCTCAAAACAAATTCATGAAAATGAACTCTCGACCATTTGCATATCTCCAATATGAATTATATATCATTTGTTACATCCAATCCTTCTCCCCAAGAAAATAATATGCCAAGCATCAAGTTTGTTACAAAATTCCATCATGATTTGCGAAAGGGACGTTTAATAGAAAAATGTTTCAAAATATGTCGGGTGCCTCAAAAAGGAGAAAAATTCGGATCATTACTTCAATAGAGGGCACATTTTTCATCTTTGGCACACGTGACTCGTTTCCTTTCATCATTCCATCTTTTCTCTTTCCAAATTTTCCTTTGTAACTTCTAGATCTAATATTTCATGTTTTTGCACAAGCTTAAGAAAAATTCATTTCAAAAGTACATCGATTTACAAATTGAACCGTCAAACCGATTCCATCGATCTTTGAAGACTAAAACGACATGAATTTGCCAAAAATTCTTTGAAAATTGATGCAAAAATTGTATCTCCAAACATCTTGGAGCTCCAATGGTGGAAAAATGATGAAATGCATAGTTACCATTGATCCTGACCTTCATCTTTTAATCTGAGCCATCCACGTGGAAAATATGATTGAAAACGGGCTTCGGAGTGCTTTTTCTACATTTTATCACTTTTGGAAAAATGTCAAAATTTGACATTTTTCTCCACCCCTCCTCCCTTGGAAAACAAGCTTGACACGTGTCCCCATGTGGGTCCTAATGGGATCATGGCTCGATTTTACTATTTTACCTTATTTTTGGAAAAGAAAATTTTCCAAAATTTCCCGCATCTTCGCCTTTCCGCCTTTAGTATCCGATATGGGTCCTAGTAGACTGCGCTACAATTTTGCACTTTATACCTATTTTCCAAAAAGGAAAGATTTCTGTATTTTCTCCATGGGCCCGCAGCAGATTGCACCTCGACTTTGCCACGTGTTCATCTATGATTAACTGTGGTCATGACTCTCTTTTTACACTTTAGCCTTTTGAACCAAAAATAAAAAAATTCCAAGTTTTCGCCGTCCGCCCCGTTCCTCCTTTTGACATGCACTTGACACATATCCCCTTTTGACGTGCACTTAACAGATTTTTCCAAAAAGGCAAAAATTTCACTTTTCCTCTGGCGACCCGCTAACCCACGCAAGCTTTCAAATGTCCTCTTTGTCAGGGTCATGCTTACTTTTTTAACTTTAACTCTTTTGTTTAGGAAAAAAGTTAAAAGTTTCACAAATTCTCGTGACACGCCAATCCGCCTTGCCTTTTAGAAAATGGGCTTTAAGTACTCTTGGTGGGGGCGCACTTGTTATTTTAAAACTTAAACCATTTTTCCAAAGAGACAAAATGTCCAACTTACCCTCGAAGGCCCACACCTCGATTTTCTATTTTGATAAAAATGTGAATAAGACATTAATTCAATTTAGCGGGCATGTGGTCCTGTTTTAATACTTTAACATTTTTACCCCAAAAGGCAAAAAAACTCAAATAACCCCGAAACTCCATTTCTCCATTTGTTAGTGTTGACCCAAACATGATATTTTCCACAGCGGAACGCGGGCTCTTCTACAACTTTTTCTCCTTTTACCAAAAAAGGCAAAAAAATCTAAGTCCTCTGCCACCTTCCTTCTCACCTTTGATGAAAACACGACATGTGTCCACCTTTGATTTTTTGCGGGGTTGTGGTTTGTTTTGTAAAATTACAACTTTATAAAGTAAAGCCAAAAATATTCAAAGTATTCCGCCAATCAACCTTTATGCCCTTTAACTATTCAAACCTACCACATGTCTACTTCTAATTCATTTCATTTTTAACTTTAATCTTTTTCATAAAACAAATCCAAAAAACTCTAAAGTAACTATTAGTGCAAAATCACAACACCCCCGGATGCGGATCGGGCTTCTAGGTTGATCACTCGGGCATCTAGTGTGATTACACAACATGGAAACCTCTCTCCAGTGTGGGACTTGTGAAACCGAGAGAGGAATCTCCAGAGAAGGCTGGTTCCTACTCCTAAACTACCTGCCACAAGCTATTTTAGTGCAGGCAAGCTAATCTAATCCTAATCTAACCATGCCAAGGAGACAGAGAGAGAGAGAGAGAAGGGAAAAAAAAGAAAAGCCTACACTAAAACGGTGATACACCGAGAGAAGGAAAATGTTGAACATCTATCAAAACCGCCATGAGAAAAGAGAGGTAAGCAATGGGAAGGATGGACGGATGCATCACAGCCCAAGGATCGATTTCACACGTAAAATGTCCCAAAACTCCATGAACACAAACTCTCACTGTAATGAAGAGAGGCAAGAAGAGAACAAGCAAAAACGAGGAAGGATGGAAAGATGCATCACAAAACATGTTTTGTTGCTCCGTAAGTTTGCAGAGAACATCATTCCATTAGTAAAAGGAAAAACGCCATTACAGAGTAGGGAGGAGGTTCGAACTCCATTTTCAACCCTAGAGAAGAAAAGAGGGAGGGCAGAGCGAGAAAGATGAACCACCTTTTCGCCTCGCCCCTCTTTACAATATATAGAAAGAATGAGAGAGGAAAGAGAGAAGGGAAAGCCAAATCTACCCCAACCACCTCAAGGTTGCATTCAATTCATCTCATCATGGCAGAAGCGGCGGATCCTAGCAAAACGGCGGGTCAGTATCTTTGCATTAAAGCCGGTTGTTGAAGCGTCACTACGGCATTACCATGCGTCGAGCTGTTTCTTAAATTTCTCTCTCGGACTACACCAAAATGCAAGATTGACCTCGGAATCATGTAGAGCATCTCACAATATTTCCGTTGATATCAAGAACGTGCAAATCCGAGCTCTGGATCGAAAGTTATGGAGGTCTCAAGTTTTAGGGCACGGAATGTACTGTAACGGATTTTGAAATATTTTCCCACGCTTCACCACCGATGACACGTGGTACACATTAATTGGTCGCATGATTCTCTCTACTTCACCGTTCGGTGGGCTTTCATTTGAAATTTCCTTGTGGGCCCTAGCTAGGACACGTGGCACTATCTCATTGGTTCGGATCAGTGCTCGAAAACTCGCCCTTTGACTTTTTGACCTTTTCCCTGTAACACATGTCATGATCTCGATTGGTCGACGGGTCTCTGGCTCTTTTGCGCCCTTCGCGTCTTTTTGTCCGGATGTCCCAAACCGTTTGGGACATAAACCTCAATCTGCTCGAAATGGGCTTCCTTGTCCCTCATTCGGCCGATGACACGTGGCGCTGCTTGATTGGCTTTCGGCTCCTTCTGGCTATCCGTGTCCCGCGCGTCCCTTTGTCCCATTTGGCACAGTGCTCCTTGTGCTGATTTCGGCCGAACTGCCGGCGGTTCCAAGGCCCACCACGCCCAGATGTCTCGGTTGCTTTCGGACCGTCTGTTCTCATTTCGGCCGGTTCGGCCGTTCAGCGTCTGCGCGCCTAAATGTCCCGGGCTTGCTTTGCACCATTTGTTCCCATTTTGGCCGAACCGCCGATTCGGATCCTTCACGTACTCTTGTCCCGAATCGTCCCTCTCGTGCTTAGTCAATTTTCTTTTCCTCTTTCGGCCGGATCGGCTTCTCGCGCCCACCGCGTACTTCTGGTCCGATTGTCCCAAATGCTTAGCGGGCCGCCTGGAGGCTTTTCGGCCAATCCGCATCTTGACATCCCAAATGTCCCAACTGTCCCTAGGACTAGGACTTAGCCGATTTTCACAATTTTTCCTGGATCAACCTACTTGCCCGAACCGCAAAACTCGATGCATGTTGTTGAAATTTACCCCAGGGGATGAAGTTTTGACAACAGCTTGACGACTTCAGGGGGTCATTTGCTGCTAGATGAAAAGACCAGAATCAAGCAATCCATTGGGCATGGAGTCATAAGCAAGTCTCGAAACTGATCTCGAACTTTGAAAACCTCCCTCTCAACCACTTGAATCCCACTGGACATGGAGTTTTTCTCACCAAAATGCCACCGAAAAGAACTGCAAGAGAAAACCAGCAGCAACACCGAAAACTATGTACAAAATCTGAAAATCATACATGCCCCAAATGGAACATGTAGAGTGTGCACAAGCACTTCTTCTCTTGAAAGAAAACCTAGCTACTCTACTCTAACTAGAAGCAAATGCAAGCTAAACAAACCCCAGAATCAAGGTTGTGAGAAATAGCTTCCTTTCTTCAAAATTGGCAGCCATGCAATTGATTTGCACTGATCATGGCTGTTTGGATGGATGGAAAATCAACAAGAAGTCTGGTCTTCTATCCAAATCGTCCAAGGTATCAACTGAAAAATCCAATACCTCTTTTAGTTGCTCTGCATTTGGATTGAAGAGGTATGGCAGCTGATCCTTGGTACTTTGTAGCTCATCCTCATGCTCAGAAGCAAGCATGACTGGTTGTGACTTCTCCTTTGGCTCCAATGAAGCCAAATACCTAATTGGGCAAGGTCTGATCTGTTGAGTATGCCCATTGCTCTGATTTTCAACTCCAAGAATGGAGTTCTCTTGTAGACCCTCTTGAATGGATGATGTGGAAGAAATGGTGGAATCCTTCTGTCCTTTCTCTTCCTCCAATGAAGAACATGGAAGATTTAAATCTTCCAATTTTGATTCCAAAGGGCTGCTATAAGATGCAGGCTATTGCAAATGAAAGCTCTCCTTCATGGCAGCAGGCTCTGGTGTTTGGAATGTGGATGATGAAAGAGAGAATGGTGAAAACTCAACCGGCTCTTCTCCATCAAAACAGTCCTCCAAATCTGACAGGTAAACTGCCTCATTGCTGTCCTGCTGCTCATGTTCAACTTCCTCCATGGTGTCCTCTTGATCTGCAACTTGACCACCATGGTTTCCTTCACTCTCCAATATTGAGTTTGAGAGATCAAACTCCTCTTCAGCACTAGAACTTGAGAGAGGTGAAGTAGAAAGAAGAACTGAAGGTTCTCCTGTAACCTGCTTTGTGCTCAAAGCCCTTGGATCTACACTTTTCTCCTCCACAGCTAGAATGTGCTCCTCTTCTTTTGGATTTGGAGCAGCTTCTCCTTCCTCCAATGTTTGAAGAGAATCTTGCTCTTGATTGAACTCCTCCTCCAGCATGAAGTTTGTCAAGTCAAACTCTTCATTCTACTGCTCTAGAGGACAAGTTGGGACTGCAAGATCTTCTTCTTCTGCTGCAACAAAATCAGTCCTAACCACCACCTGTTCTCCAACCCTAGCCTCTTCTGTAGGTTTAACCATCAAGGGGATCTTTGTTATCCCAAATTTGAGAGCCCAACTCTTCAGACTTTGAATTTCTTCATCTTTGTTTGGCCTCTCTTTTTGCTGTTGTTTTCCTTGACTGGCATTCTGATTTTCATCCTCCCAACATGGATTTGGGAATGCAAGAGGAGGGATGGGTTGAAACTCAACTGATTTGACAATTTTTTGTGGTGGTGGAGGAGATGGAAACTCTTGTTTCCTTGGAGGAGGGGGTATTTCTGTTAGCTCTTGTGGAGGGAATGACTGTTTGGAAGGGAAAAGGAAAGAAGAATTGAGATGGGGTGGAAGACTAGG
The DNA here is from genome assembly GCA_018340775.1 of Taxus wallichiana var. yunnanensis. NCBI lineage: Eukaryota > Viridiplantae > Streptophyta > Pinopsida > Cupressales > Taxaceae > Taxus > Taxus wallichiana. Next base: position 725,428,333 of record CM031244.1, read on the forward strand.
GGATGGAGGGATGGATTCAACACTTGGGACAGTAGATGGAGGGTTTAAATGAGATGGTGCTGCTTGAGTAATGGAAAGAGAAAACCGGATGATGGTGTAGAACATACCCATTGACAAGGTTGTTCAACAACAAGTGTGTAGGCCTCTATTTCTGCTGTCCATTGTGCAAGTTGGGGCACCATCTTTATCATGAAGTCCTGCTTCTCTTGAAGGCTGAAGTGTCTTGGAAAAGGGCCTCCCCATGGACAAGGAGTCCTGCAACCAATTCTGAAAGCTCTCATTTGAGCCGTTGCTCGGGCTGCGCACATCTTTTCCTCCATCTTTTGGATCTTCTCCAACAGACCAGCATCTTGGATCTGATGGTCTTCATTGTATGCATACTCTTTCTCTTGGAAAGCTCCATAGCCAAACTAACTTTGGCACTGCTGCTCATATGGGTATGCATACTGATCTTGAATCTGCTCAAAATGCTGATTTGGAGGATTTGTAAAATGTGTTGGAGGTGTGATATACTGCTGTTGTTGATGTGAATTCCATGATGGAAATGAAGTCATGATTGCACAACTTCATGGAATGGAAAAGAATGAAAGGGATGGAAAGAAATATGGATGAAAATGGATGGAAACGGGTCTGCAAGCTCAGAGAAATGGGTTGCTGATCAGATGGAGTCGCCAGATGTGTTTGCAAGTGCCTCCAAAGGCTGAAATCTTCACAGGAACACACCAACCTGCAAAAGATGAAGTGAAAGACCTCTAAGGTCCCACCGGGCATGCCAAAATTGTTAGTGCAAAATCACAGCACCCCTGGATGCAGATCAGGCTTCTAGGTTGATCACTCAGGCATCCAGTGTGATTGCACAACATGGAAACCTCTGTCCAAGCATGGGACTTGTGAAACCGAGAGAGGAATCTCCAGACAAGGCTGGTTCCTGCTCCTAAACTACCTGCCACAAGCTATTTCAGTGCAGGCAATCTAATCTAATCCTAATCTAACCATGCCAAGGAGACAGAGAGAGAGAGAGAGAGGGGAAAATAGCAAAGCCTACACTAAAACGGTGATACACCGAGAGAAGGAGAATGTTGAATATCTATCAAAATTGCCATGAGACAAAGAGAGGTGAGAAATGGGAAGGATGGACGGATGCATCACAGCCCAAGGATATATTTCACACGAGAAAATGTCCCAAAACTCCATGAACATAGCTCCGCACTGTAATGAACATTCAAACATGCACAAATACCGCAATGAAGAGAGGCAAGAAGAGAACAAGCAAAAACGAGGAGGGATAGACAGATGCTTCACAAAACATGTTTTGTTGCTCTAGAAGTTTGCACGTAACATCATTCCATTAGTAAAAGGCAAAAATGCCATTACAGAGCGGGGAGGAGGTTCGAACTCCATTTTCAACCCTAGAGAAGAAAGAAGGGAGGCGGAGCGAAAAGATGAACCACCTTTTCTCGCCTCGCCCTCTTACAATATATAGAAAGAATGAGAGAGGAAAGAGAGAAGGGAAAGCCAAATCTACCCCAACCACCTCGAGGTTGCATTCAATTCATCTCATCATGGCGGCGGCGGATCCTGCAAAACGGCGGGTCCGTCTCGCTACATTAAAGCTGGTTATTGAAGCGCCACTTCGGCATTACCATGCGTCGAGCCGTTTCTTAACTTTCTCTCTCGTAGACTACACCAAAATGCAAGATTGACCACTGGAATCATGTAGAGCATCTCACAAGATTTCCGTCATATCAAGAATGTGCGAATCCGAGCTCTAGATCGAAAGTTATGGAGGTCTCAAGTTTTAGGGCACGGAATAGACTAGAACGGATTTTGAAATATATTCCCATGCTCACCACCTGGATGACACATGGTACGCATTGATTGGTCACGTGATTTTCTCTCCTTCACCTTTCGGCAGGCTTTCATTTGAAATTTCCTCAGTGGGCCTAAATAGACACGTGGCACTATCTCATTGGTTCGGATCGGTGCTCAAAACTCGCCCCTTTGACTTTTTGACCTTTTCCCCTATGACACATGTCATGATCTGATTGGTCGACGGGTCTGCCGGCTCTTTCGTGCCCTTCGTGTCTTTTTGTCCCGGATGTCCCAAACCATTTGGGACATAAACCTCCGATCCACCCGAAATGGGCTTCCTTGTCCCTCATTCGGCTGATGACACGTGGCGCTACTTGATTGGCTTTCAGCTCCTTCGGCTATCCGCGTCTGCGCGTCCCTTTGTCCCATTTGGCACAAAGGTGCTCCTTGTGCTTTGATTTCGCCGAATCGGCCGTTCGCGTCCACGCAGCCCGGATGTTCCGGTTGCTTTCGAACCGTCTGTTCTCATTTCGGTCGGTTCGGCCGGTTCGCGTACTCACCGCCCAAATGTCCCGGGCTTGCTTTCGGACCATTTGTTCCCATTTCGCCGAACCGGCCGGGTTCGGGTCCTTCACGTACTCTTGTCCCGAATCGTCCCTCTCGGCCAGCTAGTCGATTTTCTTTTCCTCTTTCGGCCGGATCAGCTTCTCGCGCCCGCCACATACTTCCAGCCCGATTGTCCCAAATGCTTAGCGGGGCCGCCTGGAGTCTTATCAGCCGATCTGCGTCTTGACGTCCCAAATGTCCCAATTGTCCCTAGGACTAGGACTTAGCCGATTTTCACAATTTTTCCTGGATCAACCTACTTGCCTGGAACTGCAAAACTCTGATGCATGTTGTCGAAATTTACCCTGGGGGGGTGAAGTTTTGACAACAGTAACCTGACAAGCCGTAATTCCATCTTTGATTCTGAAGTTGCTACGTGTTCTCCTATGATTCGTTGTGGGCCTTAGGCATTTTCTTTGCATTTTAACTCTTTTTCCAGAATTTCTTAGAGCACAAAAATAACCCACCTTTGCACAATAACTCAACATGTGACACATGTACATCCTCAGGGAAAATTAAGAAATTTTCTCCCCCACTTGAATTCAGCTAATCAAAACTTGGCGGGGCCATGGGACGAGTTAAGACCTTTTTCCAAAATAGGAAAAAAGAACAAGTTCTCAAGATAAATCCGCCACACCTCATCCAAAAGAAGGAGCCACTTAAGCATCAAAACAACCAATCGTAAAGAAGCGGAGCCAAGGGATGAAAATTTTGTTTTTTCCAATTAGCTTCTGAATGTTGAGGGAGAAATTGAAGGCCAAAATACGCCCATCAAACAGTCAAAAACACATAAATTTTCCAGTTATGCCGAGAATCCTACTTTTTCACTAAGGATGGCAAATTTTTGAAACAAAGCCAAGTGAAACATGATACCAAGCATGTTTCGACCATGGGAATGGATTTTCAAAGACATACAAGTATAAATTTATCATTTTCAAACTTCCATTGATTTGGAAAAATAGGAAAAAATAGTAGAGCCCGTGGATTTGAAAAGTTAGGGCAAAAACAGGCAAACTTGGAGATTTCTTCAAAATGGGGCAAACCAACAAACTTTTCGAACAATTCAAGGCATAAAAATGGAGATAATACTTCACATCATCCATTTCAAGAGATAAAACGTTTCACAACACCAAGATCAAAGGAAAAATTAGGGGGAATGGTGTAAGATCACATTGAGGACCAACATCGGCTCTGCTCTCGGGGATGGGTACTCCCAATGAGTGCCACAAGAACAAAAGTAGATGAAGTGCCAAAAAAGATGCATTGGGCAATGGAGTCAACATGCAGAGTAGAAAAACTAGAACCATCCTCCAAAAAATGAACCAAGAAACCAGCAAAACTAGGTCACCAAGGACCAAAATGAACAAAAAACAAAAATAGAAAGAAACTAAAGAACTATACACTATACAATGGTACATACCTCGATTGTTGGAAATCAATCAAGGAAATGTTTTAGATGTCTGCCATTAAAATGAAATTCAATAAATTCCCCATCTAATTCTTTCAAGAAGAAGGTATGTTCACCAATTCAAATGTCAATGGTGTAAGTGCCCATCCACAATGCATCAAACTTACCATGCTTTCCCTTATCTTCATGTTTTTATCCTACAATAGCACAAGATCTCCAACACTAAAATCCCTTGGAGTCACTTTATTTTCAAACAACTTCTTCAACTTTTCTCTAAAATTTACATGCCTTTGGTGGGATTCCATTCTTTCTTCATCTAGCTCAACAATCTGATTTATTCGAGCTTCATATGGACTAACTTCTTGATCATCAAGTTGTTGAAAAAAACTGAAATGAAGCCAATTGCAAATGAAAGGGAAAAAAAGCTTGAGTTCCATACACTAACTCAAATGGCCTCTTACCGGTAGCTCTTTAGGCGGTGATCCTATCAGCCCAAACACCAAATTTTATTTGCTCTCCCCACGTCTTCTTGTTTAGCTCCAAGGTTCTCCTAATGATCTTCAACAAGTTCTTTTTGTTGGACTCAACTTGTCCATTTCCTTAGGGGTTGTTATTATAAGAATATGTAATATTTACTCCATACTCTTTACACATTACCACCAAAGGTTTATATATGAAACACATGGCATTATCAGCAATAATCTTGACTTTGTTACTCCAAATCTGCAGATGATATTATTCAGTATGAAGTCCATGAAAACCTGGTGTGTTGCTTTCTTAGTGGGGATTCCTTCCACCCACTTAGTGAAGTAATCTATGGCTACAAGAATCCACTTATGTCCAAAGATTACTAGAAGGGTCTTATATCTCACCAATGAATTCCATTCCCCATTATTTGAAAGGAGCTTCAATTGATATAGGATGCAAAGGAAGGGATCCTGAAGCTTTCATTCTTCCATAAAAATGCTGGCAACTTTCACATCTTCTTACTAATAGAGTTGTATCTTTGAAGAGAGTTATCCACCAATAACGAGCCCTGTAGATTTTGTGTGTTGTAACTCTTCTAGAAAAATGTCCCCCACAAAATCCTCCATGGAGATCAGCAATTATCTTTGGGGCTTCATCTTCAGTTATGCATCTCAAGAGCACTCCCTCTGGGTTCTTCCAAGCTAACCCAAAATTAGTTATGACATGTTTTTGAGAGGCTAACTTAAGAGCTCTTTTTTTATTTTTATTTAAATGATCAGGGCAGCATAGATGTTTGAGATAAAATATTATATCTTTGTACCACTCATAACTTACCAACTTTTCAATTACCTGCACCTTTTCTTCTTCTACTTCATTCAATTCAATGGTTTGCAAGTTGCTCTCAGCCATGAGCTTAGCTAGACCCAAACCTCTTACCAAATTTTTGGTTTGGATGTCCATGTCATATTCCTACAACTTGTTCACCCATCTGCATAATTTTCTTGACACCTCAATCTCTCGATAAGATATCTTTCACCATGGTTTGGGGAACAAAAGAAACAACTTTAGAGCTCAAATGTAAGGTCTGAAAACATTTTTTTCTTTCGCTAAGGAAAATGCTTTCTTTTCCATGATGGTGTACTTCAACTCAGTTACTTGCAATGCCTTACTAAAAAGGCATTTGGTATCTCGACCCTTCATCATCCTTTTGCAATAAAATAGATGCAATGGTGTTTTCTGATGCAAAAGAGAACATTTGAAAAGGATTCTTGTAATTTGGAGCTCTTAAAACAGGGGTATGTTTCAATACTTCTTTGATCCCATTGAAATCCCGAATAATAGCATATTCCCATTCGATAACTTGGTCTTTCTTGAGCATGCTAGTAATGGGGAGATTCAACTCAACAAATTTAGACAAAAATCTTTTAATGAAATTAATCCCAAAGAAGGATTGGATTCCCTTATTGGTTCTTGGAATTGGAACCTTACTTGATGGCCTCTAACCTCTCGGGATCAATCATGACACCATCCTTTGATACAATGTGACTGAGAAACTTGTCCTTTTTCACTCCAAAATGGAACTTCTTTGGGTTCAAATAAATAACAAATTCTCTCGCATCGAATCAAGCATCTTTTCCAAGTGCTGCAAATGATCACTTATCTTTCTCGGAAAACACAGCTTACATCATCTTGATAAACAACAATGAATTCATTAATGTAACCAAAAAAATTCACGTCTATTTCCCTTTGAAATGTTTATGTAGCATTCATTAGACCAAACAACATTCCAACATAGACATATGTTCCCAAGGAGTGGTAAAGGCGGTCTTAATTCTCTCTGATTCCTTCAAAATAACTTGGTTATAGCCGTATCCATCCAAGGTAGACAACAATTCAGATCCAAGCATTAACTACAGCATGTTTTCCATGTTTGGAAAAGGATAATTATCTTTCATTGATGCTCTATTCAGATTTCTAAAATCAACACATATCCTGATATCACCATTATTTTTTCTAATTGGCACTAAGTTTGCAACCCAAGAAGAATACCTTGTGGGCTGAATGATCCTTCCATCCCTAAATTTATTCAATTCATCTTGCATCTTCATGGAGAGTTGTGTATTAATCAGCTTCTACTTTTGTTAGAACAGTTTTGCATTAGATTCCAAAGGAATTTCATGCTAAAACAAATCCTCTCTGTATGCTTTTAGTTCATAATTAGACCAAGATAAATAGTCCTGATATTTCTTCAACAATTGGAAGTTGGAATGTTTTTCTTCTTTATTCAGATTGCTTCCCAACTAGATCTTCCTTGGTTTCTCCTTTGTTCCAAGGTCATGCTCTTCAACATCCCTTGAGGATGTTATATATCTATTAATAATGCAAGCAACATTATCAAAGTTTGATTCAAGATACACCAACCCCTATAAATGGTATTAGTTTTCAACTCAATGACATCTTTGCCAAAAAAGTTTCTTTTCCTTTAGAAGCACACACCGTTGGTTCCCAATCAATACATTGATCAACAAACTCTCCTTTGTTCTATATAAATATTTTGACCTGAGCATCATCATAAAAAACTTGCCAATGTTTGACATTATCAGGGACAGATGGCCTTATTAGTACTTCAACATTATATTCACAATTGGGAGACATTGAACAAACTTCAAAATGAGAACCCAATACTGAAATCTGGTCTGTAACAACATTAAAATTTCTATCATGGTGCACAATATTGAATGAGTCAAACATTTCAATTAAATCCCAAACTGCATGCTTGTATTGTTTCATTCTTTGATTTTTAGTAGCATACAGTTTTCTAATTTGTTTGACAATCAGTTCTGAATCTCCTTTGACAATGATGTCCTTAATATAATACTTCCAAGAAATTCTCAAACCTAACAACAATGCTTCATATTCAGCAATGTTATTAGTACATTCAAAGTTAACTTTGAAAGAAAAATCAAACTCTTCCAAGCTTGGAGAAATCAGAACTACACCAGCACCATTTCCAAATTTGGAACAAGCCCCATCAAATAACAAGGTCCAAGGAGAACCTACATTTTCAAGACACTTACATTGATCCATCTTGTTCTCCTTCCCATCAGTGAATCCAACAAAATTATCAGCATCAACACTTTTTACAACACTTCATAAGAGGCATTGTTGGGATCTTCAATAAGATGCAAAATATTCTTTTCTCCATAAAATTTGTCAAGGCTGCCCTAATTTGGAATAGTGGCATAGGACATATCCATTTGGACACTTCTACCAACAGTTGTAGCCCACTTTCTTGATAACAACATGCCCCATTTAGCTGGGCAATCAACAATGACAACATCAAGTTTCAATTTCTTACCCGGATAGGTTGCAAGTTGTACCACCAAACCTTTAACACATCCAACAACTAGGACCTCTCTAGAGTCCATGGTAGTACACCTTCCATATTTTGTTGTCACTTTGATATCCAACTCATTCATGACCTCAAGAGGCACGACATTACATGATTCTTTGGAATCAAACATACAATTGTGTGTAGCAGATCTATCCTTAATGATCGAGTTATAAAGAATGGAACAACATTTAATTGAGAATCTACCAAAGATGTCCCCAAGTAAATCTCAGGTGCCTCTCTAATCTCTTCCAGTGCTTGTGGTGTTTCAAGGTCTGCAATGGTTGGAGGAGGAGCTTCTAAAAATGTTTACATTTCTACCGGGGTACTCTTCTCTTCTTTCAATCCCAAGTACTCAAATGCTCTCTTCTTGTGCTCAGAATCCTAAGCAACTCAACAATTGGAAAAATGACCTTGATTTTACTCAAAACTTGGGCAATGTCATATGGAAAATTCTTTGGTAAGACATCATTAGAAGGAAGATTGACAAACTCATCTCCGTACATGGGATTTTTGACCGTATAGGCATGAGGAGAAGTATTAATTTATCTTGGGACAGTAAGGCCTTTGGTAGATGCATCTTTCCTAGGAGTTTCTTTAGGAATACTTGTGAGCAATGGAGTTTTTGGTTTGGCTTGAGGCCCTACTCCTTTGACAACTTTACTTCTTGTATTATACTCCTTTTTTGGGAAAAACAACATTCATTAACAGCTTTTCTATCCTCCTCGAGGGTATTCCACCATCATACTTATTTATCATTAAAGCTCTTAGGTACTCAAAATAATTATTAAGAAGTTAAAAATATTGTATCACATATACTTCTAAAGTAGGAGATGGAGGAAGAGGTAGTACCCGGTGAATGCAGTCCCAAAAAGTTGCAGCAGTTCTGGCACTGATTAGTTCAATTGAAGTTGTTCCATCTTGTTGATTTCTTTACATGGCGGATGGTAAAAGAAAAATTTGTCACATCAATCAATTTCATTAGCTTCATCAATAGGATCAACCCCGGAAGTCGAGAGGATCGTGGCACCATTCTATTTTCCGTAGCTTACGGATGTCTATTTTATGATCCCATGGGCCCTTTGCTTCTATCATCGATCTTTTCTCGTTTATAGAATGGTTTGCAAATCTGTCTTATCCTTGGTGCTTGTGTTGACCTTGGGAAGTTTTTCAAATTCCTTTCTTAGCTCAGGCCAACTTATATGATATTTCTTTGTGACAGCCCCCCAAAGTTTTTACTTCTTCCAAATCAGAAGCCTTACTTGCTTGAGGATTTTAAGGGTTTATCAATTTAACACCCTCCCTCTTAGGAGGTTTTCCAATGGCCTTGATATTATTCTCTATTTTCAGAGCCATGGTAAAGGTGTGCCTTAAAGTGCCTGTGTTTTTATCCATCAAATAGTATGCATCTTTATTTTCAAAAGCATCGCATATTTTATAAGACAAGATTCATCACATGGCCTCCAATTCACAGGAAATCTTCTCAATGTCTTATTGAATATTGTATTAAAATAATGCACTGATTAATTAGGGTTTTTTTTTTTATATTCTCAAATTCGACAAAAGAAACCTAGGGTCTATTTTGTCACCATACTGCAATCTAAATGCATTCTTCATTTCACCCAAGAATCAATAGAGTTATCGGTAAAGATTTATACCAGTCCCTTACATCCTGGACTCAGTAATGTATGAATAAACAATATGATATATACATCCTAAAATTCAATCTCAAAATTCTCCATCGTGTTAACAAAAATCCTAAGGATTTGATCATCGCTTATAGCATTATTTCCTTGAAACTTAGGCAATTTGTTTCTTACATCTTTTGGAACAGCATTTGGATAACCATCCATTCCTCTAAAAATATATAGGACCAAAGGTGTTGACAACAAATGGAGGTGTGGGTGGGAGCTGAGCTATATTTTTGTGGAGGAGTTTGTAGGAGATGCAAGATAGTGAAGACTGAGGGGTCTGTGGGGAATAGAAATGTAATTTTCAAAATGAATATCCCCTATAGGATCAACTTCTTGGAAAATCTAGTAGATTTGGAAAATATTGGGGCAGAATGAGAAGCAATATTTTCAAAGACAAATGAAGAGCCCTCACCAGATGGAGAATTCAATTCAACATAGAGACTACCTGATTCAGATGCACTTGAGGAAGAACTGCAATCTTCAATGACAGGTTGATCACTTTCAAGTTCAACAATGGAGATCTTTTTTCTTGGTGCTTGATCTCCAACAACTTTCCAAATTCTTCTTCCCTCATAATTTGATTTTCCCAAATCTGGAAACAACTTTCTGTTAGATTCCTTCTTGAAGACAGGTATTCTTCCTTACATCTTTGTAGAAATTAATGACAAATCTCACTTGATATAGGTTGGGACACTCGTATCAATTAAGAATTTAAACAACATGGAGTCGCCACTTCATATTTTCACCTTAGTTTATGCAAATGCACTATGAAAAACCTATCAAGTGTTAGTCAATACCATATTCATATAGAGCTCAATAGATCTGATCTTGTTTTACCCAAATTTATCAATTACAACATAAACAAAGTGTAACAACTGCTAGAAACTTGGAATATATTACAAATTTGAATATAAAATGATTCTTCAATAATGTATTTACACGTAGCATTTGTAAGAAACATTACCAAGATTTGATTTATATTTAAATACTTCAACTACTTTCAACAAGTCCCCGATAATGGTGCCATAAGTGTGTATGTACCCATATTTAATCCTTCTTCAAGAACCGAGCAGCATCAAGAAATGAACAAGACACTCAGAGGTAGATAAACAATTGTGTGTCATTTTGTAGCCGAGGAAGCAGTTTATCTGACTTTTTAGCACTCAGGATTTGAAAGAAGTGGGTAGCACCTTAAAAGGATGTGATCTTATCCTAACTATTTTTGGTTGTGCCTTTCAACCAAGGTAAGAGAACCTACTTTGTAACCTTCAAATGGTAAAGGAGATGGTGATATCCTTCTTTTGCACAAATTTTATATAGAAGACCTTGGGAAAATATGATCAACACACCAAATTTGACTCTCACGAGTTGTCACTTCCAGAATATGGAGATATTTTCAACACAAGGCTAAGGTTACTGAAGACATTTGGAATCCTGATCTGTTCTACATACTTTAGCAAATGGATTTTGTTCTTTTGTGGATATACAGGAAAATAGGGATAGTTCGGGGTAGGATTGGTTATTTGAATAAGTTTTTGGTGGGAGATCAACAATACAAATTGGAATTTTCCAGATCCTTGAGAAACTTCAAAAAAATGGAGAAATCAACAACATAAATATTTGAAATAGTTAAAACATTCCTTCAACTGCATAGGTGTGCATTAATGGAAACCCATATTTGCACTTTTTCAAACAATATGTGAGGCTTTAACACAAAGGCTTGAATTAAAATACCTAATAAAACATCAAAATCTAAGATCAATCATGCCTAAGGTATACCTAGAGGCTTACAAACAAACTCCTCACAACAAATGAAAGAAAAGTGATTTTAAATCATTTATTTCATTCCCGGATGAAAGCTCTTCTAAGAAATGGAATTGCGAGATGCCACTAAACTATCACAAGGATGAATATCTGTGATTCGAGATAGATTTTGATATAATATTGCAATAGGAACAAGATAAACTACTTGCAGACATTCTAAAAGTGAAATTAACATAAAATTGTTGGATATTTAACACAAATTAACTCAAATTTTATCGATTCATCCACAAGGGAGATTTATTCAAACAATCTTAGAGCTTCTTGATGGCTATACACTTGTAACCAACTCAACATGAATGAAAATCTAACACGTAAGAATTTAATCGATTTCTCATAAAGGTTTCTCGAGAGAATGATATTTTTCTCAAAATGTTCTCATGAAAATGAACTCCCAACCATTTACATATCTCCAATATGCATTATATATAATTTTTTACATCCAAGCCTTATGTTCTAAGAAAATAATATGCCAAGCATCGAGTTTGTTACAAAATTCCATCATGATTTGCAGAAAGGGAAGTTTAACAGAAAAAATGTTTCAAAAGATGCCAGGTACCTCAAAAAGGTGAAAAATTCACATCATTACTTCAATAGATGGAACATTTTTCATTCTTGGCACACGTAGACCCCTTTCCTTTCATCATTCCATCTTTTTTCTTTCCGAATTTTCCTCTGCAACTTCTAGATATGATATTTCATGTTTTCACAATAGCCTGAGAAAAATTTCATTTCAAAAGTACATCAAATTTACAAATTGAACCATCAAATCGATTCCATTGATCTTTGCAAACCAAAATGACATGAATTTGACAAAAACTCAAAGAAATTTGATGCAAAAATTACGTCTCCAAACATCCTGGAGCTCCAATGGTGGAAAAATGATGAAATGCACACCAAGTATCTCTCTTTGATTTGGTGCGTAACCATGCTTCATTTTTATAATTTACCATATTTTGCCAAAAAGGAAAAAATTTCACTTTTCCTCCAAATGCCCACCGACCCGCACAAGCTTTTAAATGTCCTCTTTGTCGTGGTTGTGCTTACTTTTATAACTTTAACTCTTTTTTAGGAAAAAGTTAAAAGTTTCACAAATTCTGTGACCCACCAATTTTCCTTGCCTTTTCAAAAATGGGCTTTAAGTACTCTTGGCTTGGGCTTTCAACATTAAAATTTTCCTCCGTAATTTCTATTTTATTAATGTATGTATTAGGAATAGGATGATGCTAAGTATAATTAGTAGTGGCATCTAATAGAAGATAACGGCGCCATTAGTACAAAGGTCACCAATAAAGTAGAGTATGGTAATAGTCAATGTACAAAAGGAATGTTTTGGTAAAAAGTTAATATTTGTCATAAGTGGTCCGGTAATATTAGAATGTCAAAGTTGGGGTAAGTAGAGAAGTAGGGTCTACATGATTAGGAATTAGAAATATTATATTTGTAATAAGGACAAGGAGTGATGTCATAAATATTTTGTGTATTTTATTTGTAGAAAAGTCTAAAAATGTGAAACCCATGTGAGATGATAAGGTTTATCTTATCTTAGAAGATAAGCCTACATGTAAAGGAAAGAGTTTAGGCATGGAATATGATTGGCCGAAGATATTTCCTATCCTATCTTAGAGATAGGGTGGATAAGCTTGAATTCCTATAAATAAAGAGGCCACCCCCTCATTTAGCATAGAGGAAGTAGCGAGAAATATTGTTTGAGTAAGTGTGTAAAGGAATCCATCATTTTGAAGGTGTGTTAAAGAAGCCATTAAGAGGTGTAATTGTGAAGTTTCTCCCATAGTTATTGTTGGAAGGAAAGTGAAGTCAATAACACTTAAAGTACCTCATGGGTGAGATTGTAACAATTTCATGTTGATATTATAATTTACACTTATATTTCAGATTTATCATCATTCCTTCTTATCATAGTCTATGGTATTCTTGTGTTATGTTTGTTGTTGTGTTTCTAGATTCCATCCACCAAAATAAAAGTTGTGCATTAGTAAATAATTATAGCACGAGGAGTTCCCGTAAAAATTATCATAGTGCTAGATTGGTGATGACATTTTGGTTCCGTTGCCGAGACCATTCCTTGTTGGTGGATTTTCTGGAGAGATATTTCCACTTAGTAAGAAATCATTTGGAGGGTAACCTTGTTTTTACTGTGCATAGGAGTTACCATGGTAAAGTCACTTTTACCATGAATAGTATTTACCACAGTAACTTCATTTTTTACCGTGAATAGTGTTTACCCCAGTAACTTCATTTTTACCATAAATAGTGTTTACCACAGTAAAGTCAGTTTTTACCACAGTAAGTCAAGTTTTACCATAGTTTACCATGGTCATTTCTATTTTACTATAGAAAGGTGTAAAGTCACTTTCTATTGTAGTGAGTCCAATTATTTGTGCACATAAGTCTTACTGATTGTACTTGTGAGTTGGTATTTCACTGTGGTTACATTTAAAAATGGGGAAGATTCCTATTTTTTTAGCCCAATCTAATGAAGATGCTTCCTCTTTCATTCAAGAGTTTAAACGATCTTGTATTTGTAATGGCCTCATAAGAAGGGAACAATGGACTAAATTTTTTCCTACCTTTTTGGATGGTTCAACACTTAGGTGGTTTGAAACACTAGGTGATAATGTGAAAAATTCATGGGATTTATTAACTGAAAGTTTTCTTGAAGAATTTGGTGAACAACAGAAATATGTAGATCTCATGATCGAGATCACAAAGCTAGCCCAAGGAGAGAAGGAGAAGATAAGAGATTATCATGCTCATGTTCTAGAGTTAAGGAGGAAGCTCAATGCCCAGATACGGAAGGAAGGATTAGCGGATGGGTTGATGAATGGCATGGATAATCTCCTATGTAAGCACTTCATTCTTGGGATGAAGCCAGAGATCAGACAACGAGTGAAGTATGACTTCCCAGCTACCATTGAACAAGCAAAGGAGATTACAAGAAGGCAAGAAGAAAGCATGGAAGAGGAGCCCAAAGAAATTGTTGCTAAAGTAGAGCCTACACTAGCACCTTTGGTCCGAATCCACAACCACTCTCGGTGAGCAAAAAAATTTTCTCCTAGTACATCTACCGAGTATGAAGATCTGCTTAGGAAGATGGGCCGTTAACTATCAATCTTATTCAAGGAAAGGAATTTAGTTCTCAGGGAGGAGATAAAGGTCCAAAAAGAAATATTTCTAAAGTTATATGTTATGGTTGTTATAAAAAGGGTCATTATAAGTATAATTTTCCAAATAGAGCTTCTACATCTGGTACAAGAGATAATGATAAAGGAAATTCACATGTGAATTTTTTTATGTAGTAGATAAGAGCATAAATAATGAAGTAGATGTGTTTGTAACAAAAAGAAAGAAAGAAAAAGATAACCAAGATGGAAATGATCCTAAGAAGATGAAAGGAGAAACTAGTAAGAAACATAGGAGAAGAAAGTTAGGTGTGTAGGATTTTCTGATTTCACAGGGACAAGGACCATACTCCATCTTAGAAGATCTATCCAAAAGGCTTGCAAATATTACATATGGTCAATGCTTGGCTATGTCTTCTGAGAAGAGACAGGAGCTGCGAAGTGGACTCAATGCTCGACGAAGGAAGGAGGTTGAGGTCCCTTTTTTGAGGAGGTAGAGGCGGATCCCTACGCTCCACAAGCTGAGGTACTATGTAATGGTATTTTAATTCATGATGTCTTAGTTGATGGAAGTGCTGCAGTTACTGTAATGACTGAGTCTGTAATGAATATGTTGGGTTTAAAAATTGATCGCCCCTCAACACTTATGTTAAGGTCACTAAATAAGGGAAAAACTAAACCATAAGGTGTAGTTTCAATTGTGGAAATATATGTTATGGGTGTTGTATGTGTGGTAGACTTTCAGGTGATGAAAAATGGTACTGTTACATAGCTAATGTTGTTGGGAAGACCATGGCTAAGGATAGTTCATGCAAGAAACTACTGGAGTGAAGGATTCATGACACTTGGATGTGGCAGAGAGAGGGTGAAGATAAATGTGATCCCTTGGCATCATAAGGTAGAACCTATGGATTCAAGTGATGAAACTGATGATTGGACATCCTCTGATTACTCTAGTATCGGTGAAGTGGACACCGAAGATGAAGAAAGTGAGGTTGATGTTTTGGTCATGGATATCCTTCCAGTCACACTGACTCATGACCCCATAAAATTATCTAAAGAAGAAATTGATGATCGTCTCAAACAAATAAATATTGGTGATGCTGTGATGGAGAGTGAGAAGGAATCCTACCTCCAGGCTCTTTCAAGGTACACACACATATTCACTTTTGATTACAAGGAACTCCATCAAGTAAGTTGGGTAGAATATTCTATTGAGTTGGTAGATGGTTTTAAGCCCATAAAGCAAATGCCATATAGAATGAATCCTAATTTTTCCAAGACTCGTAAAAGAAGAAATAGATAAGTTGCTTGATGCGGGATTCATATTTCTTTGTGGAGAATTCGAATGAATGGTTTTCTCCCATTGTGATCTCAATAAAAAAGAATGGGAAGCTACGCATTTTTTATTATTATAGGAAGCTTAATAAGGCAACAAAGAAGGATCATTACCCTCTTCCATTCTTATATCATATTTTGGATGAAGTAGTTGGACAGAGTGCTATAGTTATCTTTGATGGATATAGCGATACAACCAAGTTTGTATAGCGAGAAATATCAGGTTGAAGACCACGTTCACCACTCCTTGGGAATGTTTGCTTATAGAGTTATGCTTTTTGGGTTGTGTAATGCTCCGGAAACATTCCAACGCTTGATGAATAGGGTGTTAGAACCCTACATTAAGAACTTCATCGAGTATTTCGGATGAATTTTGCATCTATGGGAGCAAGATGGACCACATGTGCACTGATGGAGATAGCATTTCAATGGTTAGATGAAGCAAAAGCCTCACTAAACCCTATAAAGTGCATCTTTGGATGTTTTAAAGGTGTTTCGTAGGGCATGTTGTATCCAGAGATGGTATTGGTACTAATCCTGATAAAGTTTCAAAAATCAAAGAGTTACCATTTCCTATGAATAGAAGTAAGTTGAGATCATTTTTAGGCCATGTGGGTTACTATAGAAGGTTCATCAAGAATTTCTCAAAGATTTCACAGCCACTAACCCATTTCTTGAAGAAGGATGTTACTTATGAACCAAGAAATAAGGCGCATGAAGCTTTTGAACAACTGAAGGAAGCCCTAGTGTCTTCACATGTTTTAAAGAATCCAAATTGGAGTAAGCCATTCATTGTGTATACTGATGCCTCAGATGCAGCACTAGGAAGTACTTTGAGCCAAAAGGATGAAAATGGGAATGATCATCTAGTTTACTTTGGGAGCAGAAAAATGAGCAATGTTGAGGTAAATTATACTGTAACTGAAAAAGAGGCTCTAGCTATCATTTTTGCTGTAAAAGTTTAGAAATTACTTGCTAGGGCAAAAATTTATAGTTGTAACATATCATCAAGCTCTAAAATATATTGTAAATAATCCTAACCCATCAGGGAGGATAGAAAAATGGATAATTTTTCTACAAAAATTTGAATTTGATATTATAGATAGGCCAGGAAAGAAGCATGTCAATGAAAATGCACTCTCTCGAGCCTATGATGGTTTAGGTTCACCTTGTGATGATGATGATTTCCCAGATGCAACATTGTTATCCCTTGACACAATCCCTAGTGAATACATAGATATTTGGAATTATCTGAATGAATTCAAGTTTCTGATGGTGTCAATGCAAAGATTAAGAGGAAGATTACTCAAGCTAGTCATCCATATTATATTCTGCATGGATTATTATTTTGAATAGGACCTGATTGACAGTACAAGAGAGCAGTTGGATGTGATCAAGGGAAGGAGCTGATAGAAGAGTTCCACAATGGTACATGTGGAGGACACTTCTCTGGACAACTTACAATAAGAAGGATCTTGGATGCAGGTTATCACTGGCCCACTCTTTTTAGAGATTGTTATAATTATTGTAAGACGTGATATTTGTCAAACACATGGTAACGATAAGACTTCATCAGCTCCATTATGCCCTATTCTTCCAATTGGTCCCTTTGAAAAGTTGGGAATAGATATTGTAGGTCCACTTCCAACTACCCCAGGCCAAAATAAGTATATTTTAGTTGCCATGATTATTTAAGAAAGTGGGTTGAAGCTAGGCCATTGAAAACACTTCCATGGATGAAGTGGCAAGGTTCATATATGAACGCATTGTCACCAAATTTGGTTGTCCTTTAGAAATTGTAACAGATCAAGGAAGCCACTTCATTAATGAGGTGGTAGAATCCCTAGTCAATAATTTTTCTATTAAACACGGGAATGCAACAACATACAAGCCAAGTACAAATAGACAGTGGAACAAACAAATTTTTTGTTGTGTCAAATTCTAGCAAAATATGTAGCCTTACAGGTACATAAGTGGGATAAAAGGATTCATGCAACATTGTGGGCATATAGGACAACATTAAAGTCAGCAATAGGATACTCCACATTTCAGTTGGCTTATGGCATTGATCCAGTTCTTCCTATTGAGTGTTATATTCCCACTATGAGAGTTATGAAAAATGAAAGGATGGATGAAAGTGATTCAGTAAAAGAAAGGTTGGTGCATGTTCATTTGCTAGAGGAAATGAGGGAAATAGCAAAGGATACAAACTATAAGAAGAAAAATGAAGCGAAGAAGGAATACTTTGATCAAAATATCCATTAGTCTCCATTTCATGTGAATGACTTGGTTCTAGTATATGATTCTAGATACAAAAAAAGAAGACAGAGAAAATTTCTTCCAAAATGGATGGGGCCCTACAAAATAGCAAATTTGTGCATGAAAATGGCACATATCGATTTGGAGGAATTGGATGGTACTCCCATTATGAAATGGGTCAACCATGACAAGTTAAAGATTTTCCAAGCACCCGGCTTGAATTTCCATAAGAGTCTACTTCGAGGATGGAGTAGAAGTTAGGAAGGGGGAAATGTCGACATTAAAATTTTCCTTCGTAATTTCTATTTTATTAATGTATGTATTAGGAATAGGGTGATTTTAAGTATAATTAGTAGTGGCGTCCAATAGAAGATAATGGCACCGTTAGTACAAAGTCTTGCCAATAAAGTAGAGTACGGTAATAGTCAAAGTACAAAAGGAATGTTGTGGTAAAAAACAAAAATTTCGTAAGTGGTCCGGTAATGTTAAAATGTCAAAGTTGGGGTAAGTAGAGAAGTAGGATCTATATGATTAGGAATTAGAAATATTTTGTGTATTTTATTTGTAGAAAAGTCTAAAAATGTGGAACCCATGTGAGATGATAAGGTTTATCTTATCTTAGAAGATAAGCCTACATGTAAAGGAAAGAGTTTAGGCATGGAATATGATTGGCCAGAAGAGATTTCCTATCCTATCTTAGAGATAGGGTGGATAAGCCTGAATTCCTATAAATAAAGAGGCCACCCCCCTCATTTAGCATAGAAGGAAGTAGTGAGAAATATTGTATGAGTAAGTGTGTAAAGGAAGCCATCATTTTGAAGGTGTGTTAAAGAAGCCATTAAGAGGTGTAATTGTGAAGTTTCTCCCATAGTTATTATTGGAAGGCAAGTGAAGTTAGTAACACTTGAAGTACCTCATGGGTGAGATTGTAACAATTTCATGTTGATATTATAATTTACACTTATATTTCAGATTTATCATCATTCCTTCTTATCATAGTCTATGGTATTCTTGTGTTATGTTTGTTGTTGTGTTTCTAATTTCTATCCACCAAACTAAAATTTGTGCATTAGTAAATAATCATAGCACGAGGAGTTCCCGGTAAAAATTATCATAGTGTCGATTGGTGATGATAGGGCGCGCTTGTTTTTTAAAACTTAAACCATTTTTCCCAGGAAGGCTGCACCTCCACAGCATTTTCTTTCTATTTTGAGAAAAATTGGAACAAGGCATTAATTCAATTTAACGGGCATGCAACCCTTTTCAATACTTTAACATTTTTGCCCCAAAAGGCAAAAATCTAAAATAACCCCGAAACTCCATTTCTCCATTTTTTAGCGTTGACCCAAACATGATATTTTCCCTTGTAGAAATGTGGGTTCTTCTACAAATTTTGCTCCCTTTTCCAAAAAATTCAAAAAAATATAAGTCCTCCGACCTTCCTTCTCGCCTTTTTGATGGAAACACAACACGTGTCCACCTCGATTTGTTGTGGGGTTACGGTTTGTTTTGTAAAATTATAACTTTATAAAATAAAGCTAAAAATATTCAAAGTATTCCACTAATCCACCATTCTTCCCTTTAACTATTCAAACCTACCACGTGTCTACTTCTGATTCATTGCGGGGTTGTGGTTTGTTTTGTAACTTTAATCTTTTTCTCAAAAAAAACCCAAAAAACCTCTGAAGTAACCTGAAAACCCACAATTCCTTTTTTGATTTTGAAGCCGTCACGTGTTCCCCTCTGATAGGTTGCGGGCCTTAGGCATTTTCTTTGCATTTTAACTCTTTTTCCAAAATGCCTTAGAGCACAAAAAAGACCCGCCTTTCCACAATCACTCAACATGCGACATGTGTACATCCTTGGGAAAAATTAAGAAATTTTCTCTCGCCACTTGAATTCAGCCAATCAGAACTTGTCGGGGCCACGGGGCGAGTTAAGATTTTTTTCCAAAATAGAAAAAAATAACAAGTTCTCAATATAAATCCTTCGCACCTCGGTGAATCACAAGGAGCCACGTAAGCATTAGAAGAACCAATCATAAAGAAGCGGAGCCAT
The DNA here is from genome assembly GCA_018340775.1 of Taxus wallichiana var. yunnanensis. Taxonomy (NCBI): domain Eukaryota; kingdom Viridiplantae; phylum Streptophyta; class Pinopsida; order Cupressales; family Taxaceae; genus Taxus; species Taxus wallichiana. Next base: position 725,448,331 of record CM031244.1, read on the forward strand.
GGGACCAAAATTTCCTTTTTGCCAAAAAATGTTGAAAATGCTAAGTTTAAAACATTCTCCCGCCATCCCTCGACCAGTTAAAATAACCCACGTAGCTGCCGAATGCTAAGGAATAAATTTAAGGCCAAAATACGCTCATCAAAGCCTTCAAAAACACATAAATTTTCCAATTATGCCCAGAATATGATTTTTCACTAAGGATGGAAAATTGTTGACACAAAGCCAAGTGAAACATGAATCCAAGTATTTTTCAACCATGGGAATGGATTTTCAAAGGAATACAAGTATAAATTTATCATTTTCAAATTTTTATTTATCAGGAAAAATAGGAAAACATGGCAGAGCCCGTGGATTTAAAACATTTACTGCAAAACAAGGCAAACTTGGAGATTTCTTCAAAATAGGGCACAACAAGGAACTTTCAAACAATTCAAGGCATAAAAATTGAGCTAAGACTTCATATCATCCATTTCAAGAGATTAAATGTTTCACAACACACATATCAAAGGGAAAATTAGGGCAAAATTGTGCAAGATCAGATTGAGCACCAACAGAATGCACCGCCACTATTAAATTTTATATAATCCATACTACCGTCCCAATCATCATCAAAGTAGGATCTTAATTCAAAATTATCACTTCTTGGATACCACAAACCAAACTCAATAGTCCCTTTAAGATATCTAAAGATCCTTTTTAATGTTAAAATATGATACTATCTAAGATCTTCTTGAAACCTTCCAAGTAGGCCAACAAATTTCACAATATATTGTCTTGAGGAATTTGAATAAAGAAGGATGAAAATCATGGATCTATAATCAAATTGATTCATTTTAGGAGAATCATATTCATTGTTCAATTTACATCCTGTAACCATGGGAGTACCAAAAAAATTGCAATCATTGGATGATGGCCAATACAAGGACTCCATTGACAAAAGGATCCTTTTCCTTGAGAATCTGGAAGAAAACATATCTCTAGTGGTGGATAGAATCAAATAACATCAGTGACAGACGGTGAAGAAACTCTTTGACAAAAGGACCAAGGCAAGAGAGTTTAGAGTTGGAGATTTTGTCCTACTTTGGGACAAGAGAAGAGAACCAAAGGGAAGTCATGGAAATTTTGATTCTTTGTGGTTAGGAGAATTTCAAATTCATGGAACTTGTTGTGAGAATGTTTTTCTCTTATCATACTTAGATGGAACTCCATTAGGATTGCATAGAAGTGGGCAATATTTGAAGTTATATCATTAGTGAAAGTGATTTTTCCTCACCTTGTACCATAGCTTTGCTTTTTCCCCTTTTCTATTGTGTGTTTTGGTTTCTCCTTTCTATTTTTGTGTTTTTTTGTTGTGTGTCCTATTCTTCCTTCTTTCTTTCCTCAGAAGTTATACATGACTCTACAAGGCCAATTGGATAAGGCACTGGTCAACGTTATATGTTTTAAAACTTGTGATTTTAGATCCTCATGCCATGTTTTCTCCCTATTCAAGCCATGTCATGTCCCCAAGATAGAGCCAGTTGTTGTCCCCTCAAAAATTTCCTTCATTCTTCCAAGTCTAACCCTAAATTTTTGAGTTAGTCCCCTTTGAAAATGGTCAAATCTGAGTATTTTGAATTTTTGGTTCTTTCCAAGGGCTCAAAGATGTTTGGAACCTACTTCATCATATGGGAAATTTCTTCCCCTTTCCAAAAAGGTAAAGAATTCATTCTAACTCGTTGTATTTTGCAAGATATGGCTCAGTGGACTTAAGTTGTATTTTTTGCCCAAGGCGGACCGGCGGGGCTGAGGAGATTTCTTTGCCATTTTTCCCTTTTTTCGGAAAAAGTGTAATTGGTGATGGTGGATCCGTGAGCCCGAGTGGAGTGGAGAAAATATTAAGGTTTGAGCCCCGAACCAATTAGATGGTGACATGTTCTCATTTCTAAGTTGAAAAGTCAAAGTGGAAACGTGGGCGGGCGGAAGACTTTAAAAATTTAAGTCTTTTGGTTTTAAAAGTTAAAGAAAATGAATCTACCCGTGGCTTCACAACCAATGAAATGATGCCACATGTTGTTTTCGACCACGAACATGGGTTATGGATCTTTAGTGGGATTTCAAGTTTTTAGCCTTCGGGGTTAAAAGTAAAAAGATTAATGTGACCTCCGCAGCCAATCAAATTGTGCCATGTGTCCTTCTAGCATTGACAAGTCAACACGGGAGTGTGGGCTGGTGGAGGATTTTGTGATTTTGAAATTTTTTCCAACAAAGGTTCAAAATATTCTAAATTGAGCTGTGACCCCGTTTCCAAACAAATGGTGCCACATGTCCATGTTGAAAATTCAAACCGGGCAAGCAGGCCAAAAAGTGAAAAATTGCCAAATATTCAAAAAATTGTAAAATGAAAAGGCTTTTCCTGCACAGCTCGAATCACCTTCTACCAAATGGATGGCTCAAATTTAAAGCCACAAAAGACAATGTAAAGGTCCATATTCAAACCTGCAAGTTTGTAATGGTTATAATTATGAATTTTTGGTTTTCACCTGCAGGTGGCGTTTCTATATGAATCAAGAACCAGAAATGGCCCGAATGATTGGGTTCGATTGAAACCTTTTCTTGAATGCCTTGGGAAGTTGTAACCACCTCATGTGAGCTATTTCATTGGCTCTAAATTTCATTGTACGGGTTGGCAATTTAATTTGGAGACTGTAAATGCATTTTGCGAACAGAGGACAAAACCGATAGTCAATCTTCTTATATTCTCTTCTTTCTGTAATTTTCTTTTGTTTCCATTCATTTTACAAGTTTCTGCTTTGGTGTAATAAGAAAAGAAGAAATTTTAACTCCCTTTTGATGGAGAAATGGATTGATACTTTGTGACCAATGTACTTTATTCGGTCTTTGTAGCTTGGATTTGTAAATTTGTTCTTCTTCTAATTAAATGCATGTTATGAATTTTTTTATCAATGTATGTAGGCATCTGATGTTCTACCTCCACCATTGATATTCTTGCCTTCATTCTCACTCCCTTTGCAACTCTCGGACCAATTTTTGTCCTAGCAAGAAATTGAAGGCTTTACCATAGGGTCGATAGAGTACCCCTATGGATCTTTGGTTCAAAAACAACCATTAAATCCACCTATTTTACATGCATAATATGGAATCTACACCATTCAAAGTAGAGGACTTATATTCCCATAGTGTTTGGTGAGGAAAACCACAAATTTTCCCTGAAGAAATTTTTTTGAAGCCAACAGCTTTTGGTGCCCACCGTGGGGTAGATTTTACAACATCTACACTTTATAAATGACCAAAAGGTCATAATATATCATTACATTTTTTTGAAATTTTGAAGTTTCTTGCGATACACATGGATACAATTCATGGCTATTCTTGCAAACCCTCCTATTGAGAGACCCGCCTTACTCTTTCACATTCAAGAATATATCATTTCAGACCTAAGGGAGGCTATTTGGCATAATAAATAGAGTTTGAATCATTACTCTATTGCCTCAAGAATCTTGGACCAAGAATAAGAACTTTCTCTTGAGTTGGAGGAGCAAAGACAAATCTTGGCACCTCAGAGAAGACAATAAGCCTTCAAGCTGGCTGACAGAAGGTATACCCGATAGTTGAGACAAGGAGGATTTGTTGATCCTACTTTTGAAGAGCTTGAGAGAGAAGAAGAAGAGGTGAGAGTTCAATTTGAAAGAGAAGAAGAGATTAGGGCTCAACTTGAGGATATTGAAAGACTCCAAGCAGAGGTAGAGGAAAGAGAAGTAGCCCTAGCTGCTCAAGAAGCCAGAAATAGAAACAGAATGGGTGATAATGAACGTGAAGCACATAGACCAAATGTGCCATGGGGAAGAAACACTGGTCCACTTGCTCTCCCACAAGTACTCCATGATCTACCAAGAGGTTCAAGAAAGAATTTTCCCAAATTTAAAGGAGATGGCTCTCAACTCCCTGAAGAACATGTAGTAGCATTCATCACTTGCTTGTGGTGTGTTGGGGGTTGAGGATGAAGATGTGTTAGTTAGAATTTTTGTGGAGTCACTTCAAGAGAAAGTTGTTGAATGGTTTTACATGCTTCCCCTAAGATCTATCACAGGTTGGGATGACATAAGAAGTGCATTTGAGCATAGGTTCAAGAGCACTAAATATTTCCAGGATCTGCTGGTTCAATTGGTTCAGATGAAGAAAGAAGTCTCTAAGTCTATGAGGTATTTTGTAGCAAGGTTTGATAGATTGACAAGAAGAATCCCTGAAGATGTAGTTCCTCCTGAAAACAACTTGAAGAGGTTCTTCATCAGTGCCTTGCCATCAGAAGTTGGTTTCTTCCTCATAAGAGCCTAAGCAAGAACATTGAGGGAAGCTCAAGACTTTGTAATTAAGACTGATGATGATCTAATCCTCTCTTGAAAGGTGAAGGGCCCAAATGGAAAGCAAAAGGGTCAAAGTTCTAGTTCAATCACAATAGACCCAATGTTCCAAAAATGGCAAATGATTTGGTTTCCTTGAAGAAGTAGTTGTCACAAATCACAATGAGAAATTCTCCAAGAAGACCAAACTTTCCGATAGGCAAAGGATTGCACCACCTCCTCACCAACTTTCTCTTGAATCACCACCATTCAATGCTATCTGTGATACCAGAGAGTCAAGAGAGGAAGCTGAAGTTGATGAACCTAAAGAAGAAAATGTAGAAGACTATGAAAGCTGCCTAGAAGTTGAAGAAGTTGATATGTACAATGGCCTATTTGAGTTTGTTGATGATGAAGAAGAAGAAGATGAGGAAGCCCCAAGCTTCTCATGTGTTGTTTTCACCAGAGAAAAATCCAAGAAAAATATTCCATATTCAATGGTTTCAAAGGAGAATAAGACCAAAGAATATTCCACTTCAGAGGTTACATAAAAGAGAATCATAAGTAAAGGTTATCCATTACCACCCTCTATGGATTCTGCCAAAGAAAAACCAAACTTGGTTGTTTCTAATGATCATGTTGTTATACCAAGTAAGTCTTTTGTTCCTTATTCTAGTTCTCAAATTGTTAAGAGCACTTCCCCTTCCATTGGAGTCTCTATAAAAATACCCAAAGTTCAGCCAAAGGCTACACCTTCACCTTTTATTAAGTTGATTGCTTCACCTTTGAAGGAGAATCTACCATCCAAAGAATCCAAGGTTCCTACAAATCCCTTGCCATGTAAATCCTCATCCACTTTAGGAATTTCCTCCTCACCCAGCATTGCCCCATTTTAATTTGTGGAACATGCAAGTAAAAAAAAAAGTTCAACTCTCGGAGATAGAGTACCCGCAAAAACACCCCCAATTTGGTAGATTCGTCAATTTAGTCCGAGGTAGTATCCCTATATTCTCAGGCCTAAATTCTAATAGACTTCTCCAAACATGATCCAAACCTCCATCTTAAAACATGTTATCTCTCAATGCTTCCAAAACAACTAGGGTTGAGCCTTTCTATTTGTCTCTCCTCATAAATGGCTTTGAGTTGAACAATTGTATCATTGATTCTGAGCTTCTGATAATGTAATGCCCCTCAAAGTTTCAAATTACCTAGCCTAACCCTGACTAGAATTAATGAATTCTATTATTTAATGGAATCTAAAAAAGTGCCACTGATTGGAAGAATAAAGGATGCGCAAGTAGCTCTGGTTGACTTCCCTGACAAGAAGGTGCTCGTAACTAATTTAGTGGCAGTCATCCCAACATCTTTTGGAATGATTTTGAGCATAAGTTTTTGTAGAGACCTAGGTGGAGAGATAAAAATGGATTTTTCATCTTCAACTACCCCAGTCAAATGTGAAATGAAGAGGTTTTTACCAGTAAGAAAGATGAAATTCACAGTGAAGAAGTCTGATGATCTAAGAGCCAAAATCCTTCTTCAAGACTCTGAGTTAGGAAACTACATTCTCTCATCACAAAAGGATAAAATCTTGCCACTTCTCATGGAGGAAGAAGGAGATCAGATATGGATAATGGAATTTGATGGAAGTCATTCTAGGGCAAGCTCAAGAGTTGTTGTTGTTTTGTTTTCCCCTTCCAAGGAAATTCATCCTTTTTCCTACAAAATACAGTTTGATAACACTAACAATACAACAGAATATGAAGCCCTCTTTTTGGGCATGAGTATTACAAAAGATATGGGAGTCAAGAACTGAATATGTCTTGATTATGCAGAGGTGATAGTGAAGTAAATTCACTAGCAATACCAAGTGAAGAACCCAAGGCTCGAGATACTACGAAATAGGGTTTGGGATTGCATTGGATTATTCGATGCATTCTCTATTGAAGCCATCCCAAGGAAAAAAAATGAAATGGTTTATTCTCTTTCAGTTTCAGCTTCCTTATTGACACCTCATCCTTCTTTTGGCAAAGATAAAGTAACCATTGAGATGGTATTCAGACCTAGTATACCTGATAATGCAAATCATTGGTAGGTCTTCAATGATGAAAATCAAATTTTGACCTTCTTAGAGAAAAGAGATAATTTCAATAATCTCTTCTTTGAAGGAAGTGTCAATACTCATAGGGAAGCTGTTACTTAAGAATAAAATGATGTAATTGAAGAAGTTGATGATGAGGGCATGATCAGACTAAAGACAACAAGATTCCCAAAGGCTTAGTCTCTTTGGAAGATTAGTTTGGCAAACATGATAGATTCATTTAGGAGAAGGAAAAGCTATCTTCTTGGTGTCCATCTGATTTTGATAAAGAAAACATTGGTACTTCAGAAGATCCAAGAATGGTCAACATTGGTAAATGTTGCTCACCTGAAGAGAAGAGAAGGTTTGTTGCTCTACTCAAAAGTACTCTGATGTTTTGGCTTACTCCTATGAAGAACTCAAATCTTTCCAACCAAAGGAAATGCACCATTCCATTCCTTTGAAGCAAGGTGTTAAGCCCTTTAGGTAGAAGCAAAGGCCCTATAACCCAAAGATTGCTGACATCATCAAGGAAGAAGTGACCAAGATGCTAAATGCCAGAATCATTTTTCCCATTCACCACTCAACATGGGTGGCTAACATTGTGCTAGTGAGGAAGAAGAATGGTGAGATAAGGATATGTGTTGACTTCTGAAATTTGAATCAAGCCTCACTCAAGGACAAATACCCTCTGTCAATCATGGATCACATTTTTCAAGCAGTCACTGGATCTGAGATGCTCTCTCTGCTTGATGGGTTTTCAGGATACAACCAAATCAAAGTGGCAGAGGAAGATTGTAGCAAAATAACATTCACAACCCCTTGGGGCACTTTTTCCTATAGAAGAATGCCTTTTGGCCTAATCAATGCAGGAGCCACATTCCAAAGAGCAATGGACTTGGCTTTCAAAGATCTAAAGCATTGCATTGTCATATACCTTGATGACCTCACAATATTTTCAAGAAAAAGGGAGGAGCACATCTGTCATTTGGAGCAAGTTCTTGCAAGGTTTAGGAAACATGGAATATCACTGAATTCTAAGAAATACATCTTTGGAGTCATAGAAAGCAAGTTTATGGTGCACATTGTGAACAAACATGGAGCACACGTTGACCCTGAAAGAGTAAGATCTATTCAAACTCTATCTCTTCCCACCAGCAAGAAAGGAGTGCACTCATTATTTAGGAAGGTAAACTTTCTTCGCTACTTTTTCCCTGAGTTTTCTGAACTGACAAATCACATCACCTCCATGATGAAGCCTCAAGAAAGTTTCAAATGGAGCCATGAAGGGAAAACTACATTTGAAGATATCAAGAGAGATATTGCCAAAGATCCAACTCTCGTATCTCTAGATTTCAACAAGGAGTTCATCATGTACTACTATGCCTCATAACACACTCTCTCTACTATCCTTTTCCAGAAGAATGATGAAGGTTTGGAAGCACCTATTGCTTTCATGAGATTCCCTTTGAAGAAGCATGAGTTAAACTACAGCAAATTGGAAAAGCATGCATATGCAATGGTCAAGGCTATGAAGAACTTCAGATTCTACATCCTTAATTCTCATACTATGGTGATGGTCCCTAGAAGTGAAATCAAGTCCATTTTAACACAACAAGATCCTAGAGCCAAAAGAGGAAATTGGATTGCAAAGACTCAAGAGTATGACCTGGAGATTAAGCCTTCTAATCTAGTAAGAGGAAATGGCTTATGTAAGTTGATTGTTGAAGATGAAACTCTCAAAGTTCAGCATGGAGAGAAAGATGACACTTGTTCAATATTCTCAGAATACTTCCCACAAGTTCTCTTTGTAACCACTATTGATGAGTGGTATGTAGATATTTCCTTTTTCTCACTTATGGAGAATGTCCCTCTCATCTGGACTACAACCAAAGAAGGAATCTCAAGCTGAAGGCAGCCAAGTACGTGATCTGGAATCATGCGCTTTACAAGAAAGGGATGGATGGTTGTTTCCTTAGATGTGTTGATAAAGAGCAACAAGGAAAGTTTATTAAGGCCTATCATGAGAAAACATGTGGTGGACACTTTTTAGCCATGGTCACTACCCACAAGATTCTCAAAGGTAGGTATTATTGGACTTCTCTTTTTGCTGATACTCAGAGTTGGGTTTCCAAATGCAAAGCATGCCAACAATTTGTTGGAAAACCACAGTTAGCTGCATTTCCACTCAGTCATGTTATCATTTAAGAACCATTTCAACAATGGGGGCTAGAATTCATTGATGTGTTGAATCCTCTAAAAAAAGGGTTGGGCATACGTATGTGCTCATTTCCACAGAACTACTTCACCAAATGGGTGGAATTCATTCCAACCAAACAAGCTAGCTCTGAAGTAGTATGCAGTTTCATCAAAGAATACATCATTGTCCATTTTGGAGTGCCTCAAAAGATTGTTGTAGACAATGCCACTTATTTCTCTTTAAGAGAGCTTACAGAGTTTTGTTATGGCTTTGGAATCTCTTTAGCCCATTCTTCTTACTACTATCCAAAAGGAAATGGCCAAGTAGAGTCAAGTAACAAGAATAGTGTTACCATTGTTCGAAAGCTTGTTGATGAGAATCAAAGGAATTGGCACAAGAGATTGTATGATGCATTGTGGACTGATAAGATCACTCTCGAGAAGGCCATAGGTACATCACCTTTTCATCTGTTGTATGGAGTTCAAGCAGAGATCCCCATTACAATTGAAATGTCAGCCCTCAAATTTCTTCAATCGGTGGATGATGGCCAATACAAGGACTCCATTTATTAAAGGATCCTTTTCCTTGAAAAGGTAGAAGAAAACAGATCTCGGTGGTGGATAGAATCAAAGAACAACAACTAAAAGTGAATAAACTCTTTGATAAAAGGACCAAGGAAAGAGAGTTCAGAGTTGGAGACTTTTTCCTACTTTGGGACAAGAGAAGAGAACCAAAGGGCAGTCATGGAAAATTTGATTCTTTGTGGTTAGGAATATTTCAAATTCATGGAACTTGTGGTGAGAATGTTTTTCTCTTATCATACTTTGATGGAACTCCATTAGGATTTCTTAGGAGTGGGAAATATTTGAAGTTATATCATCAATGAAAGTGAGTTTTCCCTCACCTTGTACCATAGCTTTTCTTTTTCCCCTTTTCTGTTGTGTGTTTTGGTTTTCTCCTTTCTATTTGTGTGTGTTTTTGGTTGTGTGTCCTCTTCTTCCTTATTTCTTTCCTCGGAAGTTGTACATGACTCTGCAAGGCCCAATGGATAAGGCATTGGTCAACGTTATATTTTTAAAACATGTGATTTTGGACTATGTTTTCTCCCCCTGTTTTTAAGCCATGTCATGTCCCCAAGCTAGAGCCAAGCGTTGTCCCCTAAAACATTTCCTTCATTCTTCTAATTCTAACCCTAAATTTTTTAGTTAGTTCCTTTTGAAAATGGTCAAATCTGAGTATTTTGAATATTTGGTTCTTTGCAAGGGCACAAATATGTTTGGAACCTACTTCATCGAGATGGGAAATTTATTCCCCTTTCCAAAAAGGTAAAGAAGTCATTCTAACTCATATTTTGCAAGATATGGCTCGGCGGACTTAAGTTTCATTTTTTCCCAAGGTGGACCGGTGGGGTGGAGGAGATTTCTTTTCCATTTTTCCCTTTTTTGGAAAAAAGTGTAATTGGTGAAGGCAGATCCGAGAAGCTCGAGAAGAGTGGAGAAAATATTAAGGTTTGAGCCCCACAACCAATTGGATGCTTTGAAACATGTTCATTTCTAAGTTGAAAACTCAAAGAAGAAACATGGACAGTGGAAGACTTTAAAAATTTAAGTCTTTTGGTTTTAAAAGTTAAACAGATGTATCTACTCGTGGCTCCGTAACCAATGAAATGATGCCACGTGTTTTCTTTTAACCGATCAAAGTGGGTGATGTATCTTCGATGAAATTTCAAGTTTTTAGCCTTCGAGGTTAAAAGTAAAAAGGTTAATGTGACCTCTGTAGCAAATCAAATTGTGCCATGTGTCCTTACAGCATTGAAAATTCAAAACGAGAGTGTGAGCCGGTGGAGGATTTTGTGATTTTGAACTTTTTCCAACAAAGGTTCAAAATGTTCTAAATTAAGCCATGACCCTTTGTCCAATCAAATGGTGCCACGTGTCCATGTTGAAAATTCAAACCGGTCTGGCGGGCCAAAAAGTGAAAAATTACCAAATCTTCTAAAAGTTGTAAAACGAAAAGGCGTTCCCCGTAATCACTCCAATCACCTTCTGCCATGTGGATGGCTTAAATTTAAAGGTACAAAATGTGATCTAACGGTCCATATTCAAACCTACAAGTTTGTAACGGTTATAATTATGAATTTTGGTTTTCACCTGCCATGTTCGTTTCTCTGCGAGTCAAGAAGCGAAATGGCCCAAATGATTGGGTTCGATTGAACTGTTTCTTGGATGCCTTGGGAAGTTATAACCACCTCGTGTGGGCTATTTCATTGGCTCTGAAATTCATTGTATATGTTAGCAATTGAATGTCGAGACCGTAATTACATTTCGCAAAACAAAGGACAAAAATGATAGTCAATCTTCTTCTATTCTCTTCTTTCTATAATTTTCTTCTATTTCCATTCATTTTACAAGTTTTTGCTTTGGCTGCAATAGTAAAATAAGTAATTTTAAGTCCCTTTTATCGAGAAATGGAATGATACTTTGTGACCAATGTGTTTTATTCGGTCTTGTAGCTCGGGTTTGCAAATTTGTTCTTCTTCCAATTAAATACATGTTATGAACTTTCTAATCAATGTATGAAGGCATCTGATGTTCTACCTCCACCATTGATCTTATTGCCTTCATTCTCACTCCCTTTCCCACTCTTAGACCAATTTTTGTCCTAGCAAGGAATTGTAGGCTTTGCCATAGGGTCAGTGGAGTGCCCCTATGGATCTCTGGTTGAAAAACCACCATTGAATCCACTTGTTTTACATGCATAATATGGTAGTTGCACCATTCAAAGTAGAGGGACTTATATTCCCATAGTTTTGGTGAGGAAAACCACAAATTTGTCCTCAAGAAAATTTCCAAGCCAACAGTCATAAAGTTCCTTATTCAGTTTGCATACATAATCTTTCGTATCACTCAAAGAAAAACCATCATGATGCTCCATATAGACTTCCTCATCAAGATAATCATTCAAGAAGGCATATTTTACATCCATTTGATAGACTTTAAAACCCTTAAACCCTGTATATGCTAAGAATAATATGATTTCTTCCATCCTAGCTATAGGAGAAAAGGTCTCATCAAAATCAATTCCCTCAACTTGAGCATATCCCTTACAAACTAATATTGCTTTGTTTACTTCGAATCCTCCATCCTCATTAATTTTGATTCTAAACACCTAATTATACCCAATCACATTCTTATCCTTTAGTCTAGGTACTAATTCCTAGGTCTTGTTTTTTTCAATCTGATCTAGCTCTTCATTCATGGCCTTTATCCAACATTCATCTTTTCTATCTTTTACTACATTTTTAGGTTCAAATTTTGATAGAAAATCAGATTTCTCTTGATTTTTAAGACTTACCAATTTCCTCCTTGTAGTAACTCCAACATATTTCTTTCCTAAGATTTGATTTTCAAGATGATCTCTCCTAATTTGCCTTGATAGAGCCTTAGTGTCTTGTCTTTCTTCTTCATCACCTTATTCTTTGTTTTCTTGAGCAATATCATCTTATTTTTCTTTAGGATAAATCTCATGAGGTGATTCCCTTGACTTGGAAATAGATCTCATAGGATAAGATTCATCAAATTTCACACTTGCACTCTCAACTATTGTTTTCAACCTCTTGTTATAGAAAATATAGGATGAACTTATTGAGGAATAACCTAAAAATATACCTTCATCAGATCTAGAATCAAACTTACAAATATTTTATTTTGTACCATCCTCTACCTATCCTATAGAGAGAGGGGGAGGGGAACATATCTACTTATAGGGTTCCCCTTTCTCTACTCTATGCCCTCCCAAGAGATTATTTTCCCGAGAGAATCACCGGTTGAGAGATGAGATGCCATCACCGGTGAAACTCGGACTAGACCCAATAAATCACCTACATCCAAAGACTCTAAAATGTTCCACATTGGTTGGTATTCATTTCCATAGTTCATATGGATTCTTTTAATTGTTCAGTATTAGTTGAAATTTGCTAAGAATATAGACAACAATATAAATTTCTTCCTTCCAATAGCCAGTAGGTAATCTAGATTCATTCAAGATGGTCCTTGTCATTTCTTGCAGATTCATGTTCTTCCTTTCAACCACTCCATTTTTGGGAAGTTATAGTTTCTAAAAATTGCATCTTAATGCCATGAAATTTACAAAACTCATCAAATGAATATGACAAAAACTCACCTCCATTATCTGATCTAATGCACTTTATCCTTCCATTTTTCTCATTCTCAATAAGAGCTTTAAAGGACTTGAAAACATCAAAGGCATCTGATTTGTTTCTCAAACATGCTACCCAAGTATATCTAGTGAAATCATCAATAAGAAGCATAAAATAGTAATCACCTAAAGTAATTTCAGTCCTCATAGGCCCACAAATATCAGTATGAATTAATTGAAGTGGACTAGTGGTGGAGTCATGTTCATTAGTCTTGAATCTTCTTCTATTTTTCTTTCCATGGAGACATGTTTTGCACAAAGTATCAGCTCATTTTCTCATCTTTGTCATGTTTCTCACATAATTTTTAGAGTTGATCTTAACAAGATTGTCAAATTTTACATGGCCTAATCTCCTATTCCATAACTAAATATCATTCATATTACTCATAAGACACTTTTCCTTTATGAATTCCTTAATAATCTACATTTTATTTTTAGTTCTCTTTCTTATGCAACAATCGTACCTATCTCTCCTTTCTTAATCTTGTATCCCTTATCATCAAAGGATAGAACATACCCTTGTTTTAAATTTTGTCTTACACTAAGTAGATCATGTTTCAATCCTTCAAAATATAAAACATATTTGGTGAATATATTTCCATTATACAAACTGAAATAACCTCTCCCTGAATTATTTGTGGTAGAATTATCTCCAAACCTAACTAATCCTGAAGCATTCTTTCTTAAGGTAATGAACTTACTCTTGTCACTTGTCATATGAGTTGAACATCCACTATCAATATACAAAATCATATTTTCATCTTGACTGTGAAAATAATTTTGAGAAATACCAAACACTTCATCATGATTCAAAGTGGATGAGATTCATGTACATACGTCATAGATATAATTCCATATATCAAACCCTAAGGGTTTAAAGTAATCCCTTATTCTGATCAATAGAAACATACCAACTTCCTCTTGATAATTGTCCATGATAGTGCTTCTCAGAATATCTCTTTTTAAGTGATTAGGCATCTTAAAAAGGACCTACTATGATACAAATTGCTAGAAGCATAATAGACTAACAGGGGGATGAAACAATCCTTAAAAAATTAATTCAATTTCATATTGCAAGTACTTAAATCATAAATCACGTATTCAACCATTAATATGTGCACAAAATCAAATAATATATATGCAATCAACCATGAACAAGTAATCAACACCATAACACAAGATATAAGTGGGAAACCCTCATGGGAATAAATCTCACTGAAAAAAAAAAAACTTATATTGCTATTTTACAAATTTAGTGAGGCACCAACCCTAGAAGGAGCACCAAACCCTAGTTTAGTAAAGAACCAACCCTATAAGGAGAACTAACCCCTAATTTTGTGAAGCACCAACTCCCCAAGCATAATATAACACCCCAATATGATCAATCACCCACTCAACTAATTTATTATGAAGAAATATAATGTATTGTTTCTACAAAACTTATTTGAGATCACTTATTCAACTCGTTCTTCTTCAAACCCTTGTTAAAACCCTAGGTCTTCAAACTTGAACAATAATGCAGTACCTTCACTTCTAAATGCTTCAAAATCTTACACATGTTAGTGTAGGTTATTATTTATCCTTTAATTTATTTATTAGGACAATTCTTACACTTTTGTTATTGCTACACTTGTTGGGTTAGATTTCTTAGGTGTACTATTAATAGAGTTAGCTTACTAGTTATGTTGAGTTAGCTTCTCAGTTATATGGAGTTATCTTACTAGTCTTATGGAGTTAAATTAACTACCAGTATCAGTTAGTGGGAGTTCTTCACCACTAAGTTAGTTATTAGTTTCACTTCCTTGTCCTATATGTACATCTTTCTTATTGAATAATTCAAGTCATTGTATTTTAATGTATTGAGTATTATGGATTATGATGGATTTCCATATATGTTATTTTAGCTATTCTATTTTGAAAATATAATGTGGTGTGCTATTATCATCTGAGATCGCGGCTTGGAAAAATCTTCTTATTGTTCCTTTCATGGTATCAGAGCAATAGATGATGTAGACATCCATCTGTAAGTTTTTCTTTACAAGCGAGGGTTTATTATTTGCATGTATTTGGAATTTTTAGCAATTTTTGTAGCATACATTTTAATGCAAAAAGGAGTCCGAAATTGGTATTAGAAGGTACCAAAAGCCTAGAATATATCTGTAAACTCAACAATGTTTTGATACAATCAAATTTGGATGTAGACATGTACCCTATGGGTGCATTATTTTATCCATTGGATATAAGCGTGTACCTTCTGGATGAATTCTTTTACCCTCTGGATATTAAGGTTTTGGATGCATTATTTTATCCACTGGATGCAAATCTATACCCTCTAGGTGCATTCTTTTATCCATTGGATATAAGCATGTACCTTCCGGATGCATTCTTTTACCCTATAGATATTTCGGTTTTGGATGTAGTCTTTTATCCACTAGATGCAGATCTGTACTATCTGGGTGCATTATTTTATCCATTGGATATAAGTGTGTACCTTCTCGAATGTATTATTTTACCTTTTAGATATTTTTGTTTTAGATGCGAGTCTTTTATCCAATGGATGCAAATCAGTAACCTCTGGTGCATTCTTTTATCCATTGGATATTGATGTGTACCCTCTAGATACAATGATTTACCCTATTGACATTTTAGGTTTTGGGCACATGATTTTATGCTTTTGTCGTAAGCTTATATCATGTGGATGCAATCTTTTATCCTTTGGACATTTCGGTGTCACGTGTACCTTTTAAAAAAATATCAACGTTAAAATGTTATTTTAACAAAAAACCTTCTAGAGCTCATAACTTCTTAACTATATCTTAGATTAAGGTGATACTATTTTTGAAATTGTGTATTTTTTCAAGATCTACGCAATGGTGTTGATTTGGCCCAATCATAAGCTAGTCTCACTAATTTGATTGATGGATAAGTGGCAGATTTAATCAGAGGGATTGGCACTCCTCTTAGAAACAAGACCATCAAAAGGAGGAAGATAAGGTAGAAAAGAAGATGAAAAAGGATTTGTAGAAGTGCCTATCGAAGTAGAGAATTTTAATACTCCGATTTCCAAAACCATCCTTAAAGGTGGAAGAATAAGTTGAGATTTAACTCCATGAGGTGAAAATTAATGTGGAAACCTCCCCAATTGACTTAAAAACTTTAAGTCTAATTTGAATACATAGTCCAAATGATGAGAAAAACATCTCATCCACTTGTTTGGAGATGTTAGGTATATTTTGACATGGTGGGGGGTGTAATATCCCCTTCTCAAAAATAATAGGTTGAAGACCCTTAGCCTATTCTATGTTTCTTGATGGCTTAGGGATAGAAAAAGAGGGAAACTAATCCTAATAAATTAATTAAAAGTGCACAATGATTTTATTATAAGAACTTTAATTATTTATTAGTGATAAAGTAATAAAATTAAAGGTCACTTTATTTAATTTCCCCTTAGGAGAAAATGTGACCCGATAGGGAAATAAAGCAAGGGGATAAAAATATTAAATAAAGTAACCTTTACCCAAGTGGAGCAAGTTGATTGGGATTTTGTGTGGGCTCATGTGCCAATTAAAATTATATAATGAGGTCACCACAATTGGGAGAGGCATCACTTTGCATATTTTTAAATCAGACTTTGGTTGAGTGATTACTTTTCAATTTTACATTGAATGACGAAAACCCTCTATTACCAAGGTTGAAGAACAAAAATATTCATCCTTTATGAGAAGAAACTATATTCAAGGGTTTCCATTGAATTTAAAGTATCAATCTGAATTTCTAGCAAGTTTGAAAGCCCTAAATTGTAGATTTATATTATCTCCAGCTAGGGTTTGAAGAATTATCAGTGGCTTATTTTTGGCATGCATTTCCAATTGTTTTCTAGAGGAGCGACCCACTTGTGCGAGGATTATTAGCACCCTAGGGCACGGATTTTCCAGATCTAATTTCTATCCTCATTGCAATATTTTTAGATGTCATTTACAACTTTTTTCATTTGATTTGGACTTGGAAAACATCTTTTCTAGGAAATTCTATAAACCGGTTTTCTACATTTTGAATAAAAATACAGCTCTTCTTCTTGGGTCTAAAATTTATATTTTTGATATTCATTCCTCTATGATAAATTCTGATGAGTATTGGCAAATATTTGGAATTTTTAAGTCAGTTTTGAGTGTCCAAAATCTCCGATCAAGTAGCATTTTCTACAAGAAATTCAGATTTGCATTCTTTTTTATCAAATACATCTTCTATTAGTTGTTGTTATAAATCAGATTTGTAGGTGTTCCTTCTAGGTTTAGATATTATCTCGTTGAGAAAATTACAAGGGAAAAACTTGAGACTAAATGAACCACCAATGAAAAACATGACCTTTCCAACGATCTCATCAAGATGCAAGTCTACACCCACAAGACATGAGGAGTTGACAACATGTCAATTATTCTAAAAAACATGTAAAAAAATGTTAAAATGATTGTAGAAATTTGGAAGCAAGCAATCATGTCAAGCATTTCTCCAAAATATTTGAGGGAGGGTAGGCACTATCTAACTGTCCAAGGCACATGGCTTCATAATCATATTCGAAGGAACCTTGGTATCTTGGTCTGCAAAGAGTTTAAACGAGGTATGTATAAAGGATCTCTACATCAAGATCAACCAGAGTATGGCCAAGAAGTAGGTTCTCCTCCAATCTAAAATAACAAAAACCATCCAAGATACAAGAAAATAATTAAAAGGGGTAGTCTAAGAAAATTATGGCAACCAGTTGAGGGTAAGTCAAATGTAATTCGGATGAAAAGGAGAAGATAGTATATACCAAAATAGATAGGATAGAAAAGAAACCAATTGAAGAAAAGCTCAATCAAGAAAGGGAAATATATTTCACTCAAAATACATGTGAAGACAATGAAGTTTAATATGATATTTTATTTCTTTCAATAAGGAAATCTGATTGTTGAAGCATTAGTGCAAAATATTGGGGTTAAGTGATCCACAATCAACTCTATTTCACAATTCCTTATCTCATGGCTAATTAAAGTAAGATATGTGTAGGTATAAGTCACCTAACACCAGGACATGAGACACATAAATACAAGTATCTCGACATGGGATACTTGTTTTATATATATATATATATATATATATATATATATAATATATAAATACTACAAATAAATATAGACAAAGGAAATTAGAACAATAACAAAATTGATACAAGTTACAACTTACAACTAGTTACTACATCAATGATGAATCATGATCAAACACACAAGAAATTAGAATATTGAACAATGAATACACATAAAATAGAGGTTTAGAAGTTAGAACCATAAGAACCATAAACTGCAGTTTTCTCATTGAGTCATTTGATGTCATCAAAATCAAAATGTATTACATAGATATTGAATAACTAATACTATAGGTGGGAATGCCAATGGCAAATACAAAATAGGATAGATACTAGAACCATAGATGGAAGAATCTCATAGCTCGTCAATATTCCTCCATGTCAAAATCATCAAGATCACCACCACTGCCACTGCTCTCTCCTCTAAAACCAATCCAAGACCTATGTCTACTAGTGTGGAGGATGACCCCTCAAGAGGATCACCATCATCAAAAGTGATTGGCTCTAGCACTGGTTCATTAAGATCCAAGTTGGCTAATGCCAACTCAATGCTCTTCTCCAAACTCAAATTATTAAGAAATATATCTCACATATTTGTCTTTCCCTTTAACCACTCGTCTCTCTACCTATAAATAAGATAATGTTTGGAGTGCACATACACCAATGTCTTTTCTCAAAGCTTCTCTTATTCAAAGTGTGCAAATTCCCATATGTGCATTCCAATGCCTCTTGCAACAAGAGGATAAAGTAACCCAAGAGAAGAGACTCATAGATAATTGTTGTAGAATAGGGCATGTTGACCCATGAGTTCCCCACCGATCATAGGGATTCTTAACCTCCTGTCTCTGAGCACATCATAGTCTCCAAATCTCGTGGAGTCAATGAACTCGATCATGGAGTCTCAACCCTCATTAACCTCTCCTAAGATGGATTGGTCCATGTCTGCAAACTTGTCTCATATCCTTCTCAAAACATCTGCTTCTAGCACCCTGATTTAACCTTTGGCCACTCTATGGAAACCACGGGCCCCTGTAGAACATATTCATGCAAGTTATACATCATGAAACATACATATGCTCAAACCACAACAACTTTCCCTATAACATAGGACTTCCTACCATTAAACTATATAATGCTAGCAATCGCTAAGCTACAAAAGGATAGCTTAAACTAAGTGACATAAGGATAGAATCCACTAATCTATATAAGGTTAGTGGATGCTATGCTTCATAATTATAGTGGATGAGCTAATTAGCATACGAGATAGTGGCCGCTAAAACAATTTACAACTAAAAGGTGGGCATTATAAACAATATATTTACTAATTTTATATCTATCAATGTATTTTAGATAGATGTATTTAAGATATCTATGCTAGTATATTTTTTAACTTCCCAATGTTTATTTTTTTAACCTTGAGACCCATGAATCATATTATACTAAGATTTGGGAAAGGCTTGAAAATACTTCAACATTATCAATGTAATAAAAATTGACAAGATTCCAAATGATGATTAAACTTGACCTTATTGATTTCAAATGATGGAAAAAAATAGAGGTTACAATTTTATTTTCATAAAATGAATGTAAGAAATGTATTATTATGAGATAAACCAATTTATTTATATTTATTATTCATTTAACGATATCAAGATACAAAGATGATCATGAATGAAATTGAAATGGGGTGATACAACAAATTGATTGAGGGCTTTGACTGAGTACATGCACAAGAAATTGAGAACAAATTACAGATGCATGAACCAATGGTTTTCAGCAAAATCTTAAGGAAAAACACTTATGTATTGAGGGATAAATCACAACAACACAACAAGTTAAACATGCACACTAAGACTATGCAAAAAATACCATATTTGTAGAAAGGTAAGATGATTAATCAGGGAATTAACATTCACAAGAATTAATGGAAAGATACACACCACTGAAAATAATTGGAAAGGCAATAACTGGTTCTTATTCAAGGCTAAACTTGTAAAAATATGCTACAAGATACTCCTATTTCCAAAATTCATCATTTGTACTTTCTTAGTGCACACAATATATAGAAAAATACTTCACCCAACCCCTCCTAAAAATAGGTTGTAGTCTGTACTCACCCATGCATGCTAATTTTACCCCTTTATCATGAATAAATAAAGGAATAAAAATAGACATATTGATTACAATAATGAATTAATAGCCTTAGTTACAAAAATACACTTAGTCAAAGTGTATCTGAATGCTCTATTTTTAATAAGATAAATAACTTGGGTGAATAATTTTAGCTAGAAATATCTCTTTCTTGGTCTGCAATTCTCCTCAATGTGTATGTAACTCAGTAGTCTTGTTGTTGATTAAATAATCATACTTAATCATTGATGTGGCACATGCATATCCACCCACTTGCAAGAGTATTTTGGCTTTATCTTTGTTCTGTCCTTTTGTGAAGGCATGAAAAATACATTATGTGCAAGCAAAATAATTCTCTTCATCTCCAACACTTAGAAAAATTAATCAAACTCTCTGTGGGGACCACCTGTAGGCATGTGCAAGAAAATAATACCTTATCCTTGTGCTTTGATGTTGACATATGCATGCATTGATGTTGACATATGCATGCATTATCCTTCTTTGGGGACCACTTCACCCATCTCTAATGGGACCCTCTTTTGATTTTTTCATAGTGTGTAATCCCTACTTCAAGCATGATCCATTCGAATACATGGCATGGACTATGATCTTTGTTTAACCCTTATGAAAAATTCTTTTAAAGACCTAAGTCTAATGTCTAAGCAATAATTTGTTTAAAAGTGTTTCACCCATTGTTTTTTATCACCGCACACACAATAGTCTTATGGCTCTTTTGGATAGTTGATGGCACATACATTATTATTACACCTTATCTAAGGTCAATGCAATGATAATATTAAACTGGGGTTGGTCCCCTTATGATGATAACTCACCCCGTTATTTTCTTTATCAATGGCACTGACCATGGTAAGGTTAGGGTTTTGGTCTTTTTGTTCCACATAAGTACATCTCTGACTATGGCTAAGTTCTGGAAATCCTGTAGTTTGCATTTGGATTGGGTGATTTTCATATTCGACCATCAATATTTTTACCTCTTAATCTGTAGCATTGATCATCATGCAACTGTGGTAGAGTTAAATGACCCTGAGTGTTTTTGGCGGTTTGCGTTGATGACCGTTGATTTTTCTACCTACCATATCTACACCATTGACCTTGTAAACCATGGTGACCTGATGGTTAAGTTGTGAGTTAGTATTTTGGATCGTTGATTATGGACTTCCACATCTAGACGGTTGATTATTAACTATGGATGAGTTAGGTTAATTAAAAACTCATCGATCCTATCATTTCGTTATTTTCATTTTCTCTCCCCATCCGTAAATCCCTAAAAATTTATCCCCATACCACCATTAATTTGATTCTTCAAGCTCGGTTCTTTGCATTTGTATCCTATGAAATGCTTTGCAAGTGTGGAAACTCATCCCTTTGTCATTCTTCACTTCTTTTCAAGAATTTTGAGGGTGGCCACCATTATCAATCCATTCGAGTTATTGCTAATATAGATGAGATCTTTGTGTCTTAAATTCCATTCTAGTTTATTCTTCATATTTGGTTGCATGAGGATGAATATTTCATTTTCTTCACATTTTTCTTATGTTTTGTGGAAAACTCGAGTTCAAAACTCATTCTAGGCATTGTTAATTTCCACTGCATCTGAAGATCTTTTGAGGGTTTTCGAAATCTTGATTACAAATGGTGAGTTCCTGATATTTTCTTCAGTCCTTAGAAAATTTTGATAGAAAGTTGAATGATCGTTAAATGTAGAAAATAATTTCATTTCTCTGAATTTTTCATCATTTAAAATGAACTTTCTAGTTGTCTTTTAATATTGAATTTCGAACTCTTTTTATTCCTTACTATATATTATTTGCACTTCTAGAGTTCTAAAATTACATGGGTATTTTCAGTTTCTTGACTTTACCCAAATTTGGGTCTAAAATGTCGAGTTTTTTTCAAACTTGAAGTTCATCCTTATATTCTTGAGACTTTTGATATTTTGTGCCTTCATTATCGATTGCACTTTATTCATTTTGTCCCTTTAAGAAAAAATTGAGATCTAGATACTTAGCCCTTCGAGATCTTAATGGTCCCTTTGATATTGTTTTGAGCCTTGTAATTTTGAAACATGTGTATAGCTTGACTCTGATATTTCCATGGTAGTTAGTAGCTTGAGACTTTAATAATAAGCTTATTTCGATTTGGTTTTGATATCCATTTTCTTAGCTTCACCTCAAGTATTTTGTTCTTTGCAGGACGTGGCTATTATTCTGATATCTATATAACAATTGTGTAATTATCAAGCTCCACTTTGCTTTTATTTGAACACCCATCTATTTTAATGTTCTAGGTACAATGGAGAAGCTTGATCATTTTATTTTGAACATGTATTGAACTTTTTTTATCTTCCTATTGATACCTAAATTGGGTTTGCATTTTTTTTTATTTCGAGCTCTAGAAACTTATTATCAGTAACTCGGAATTCAGTTCAATGTTTGCATATTATACACTTTGTAGAATATTATTCATTCACATTTTCAAACTAAACTCTATTTTTATGAAATCTCCTTTCCAAACTTTAACTGAAGCATTATACTGAAAAATTGATCTGAAACTCTGTCTGTAGCTTGATGGTATTGTTAACTGCATTTGCATATTTGAATTTATATTTGATGAATGATGAACTTGTATCTTGATCCTTTTTTATTTAGTTTTGTGATTTTTTTATTTTGTGCAATGTGTCTTAGACTCTCCATGTATTCTACTTGTTACTCTTTTGATTGAGAACTTTGTTGTTTTAGAGATGTGTAGGATTTGGATAGTTGTTATTATAAATACCTTCATTCGAACACTGAAACCCTTGTCTTTTATTTTTTCTTGAAAGCTTAAGTTTTAAGCACAATGTTCATGTCTTTGATCCTTGCAAACCTGTAGCTGAACTTTGTTATTTTTAAACAGTGATATGTAACATGATGGATTATTCCTTGATCTATTTTGGAACACTTTGTTTTTATCTAATCCATTGTATCCTGAAGTTAGGCATAATTGAGTTTCTTTTGCAAGCTTGTATTGATGAGTAGAGATGTACTAGAGATGTTTGAAAGATTGAATTTGTACTGTTATCTTGAATATCTATAGCTTTTGAATCAATTTGTACTTTATCATTTCTATTCTATTTGGTTATGATTCCTTACTTAAAGACCTTTAAGTACCTTCTTTTCAATGCAACTGTGTTATGAGGCCTGATGGTTGCCTTTTATATCATCTTAGGGTAGTGGCAATCCCTTTCAACTTGATATAAATAGTGATCTTTACTGCAATATATTTTAATCTCCTTCAGATTATCTCTGTAATGAACTTGATAAGGCTTTGTGCTTGTATAGTGTGAACAAGATGTACTTTCACCTTAAACTGGACCTTGACCTTAATTGTACTTGATCATATATGAGATGAATGCATTTCTTTGATTTAACTTGCAGAATGTGGTACTTTTTAATTTGAATATTTCAAAGTATGCAATGAATGCCTTTTGTATTCATCAATCTTTAACTTCTTGAAAGCGTTTTTCTCTTAAAACACAATAGTTGGTATTTATTTCCTTCTTCTTACCTGTACCTGCACATTTAGACAAACTAGTTAGAAAATAATAGGCTTTTTGGCCTCTCTTTGAGTTCCAAGGTATTTTTTCTTTTCTTTGGGAATTATATGTGCTTTTGCAAGATACTACTTTCTTAATTTTGTATCATCTTTGATGTACCTTATGCCTATTGACTTCAAATGATTCATTTGCATGAAATTGATAGCACTAGAATACAAATTAAACCTTGAGCTAAAAAAATGACAACCTTAACTTTTTGTTTTAGGTACATTGATGGAATTGGATGATGTAGATGAATATTAAGATGATGTAACCAGATGAATACCAAGAGAAGACCCAAAAGTAAATCATGATTTTTTCTATATTCCTTTACTTTTAGATTTGTGTACATGTATCTTTGCTTCAATAGTCATAAGTTACATCCCACGTCTTGTGTGGGAAACATTAAATTTCTTCATGAATAAATGACATTAATTTCTATAAGTGAGTTGTATACTTATTTCTACATTTAAATTTTATGATATGTATTGATTGTATAACAAAATAAACAACTCAATCACATGATTAATCATATTTAAACATAAAGAAATAATGAGATTTGATGTACCTCTAACTTAATAATGGAATCTTCTGCGTGTAAATTGCAACTTTGTTTGTCATTTTTATTTTAACATCTCACCTAAACTTTCATTCCCGCTTCATCAAGTTAATGCATTGGTCCTTCGGGGTTTTTTTGTTTCCTAGCTAAAAATGAACATGGAATGGCTGGCTATGTGAGGTGTTACATTCTATAATAAAGCATGCACGCTTCATATTGCAAGTTGTTAATTAATGAATGCAACTAAAAACACAATAAAATTGTATTACTTTTCCCCAATTAGGTTCATTCATCAATGCCTTCCATCTAAATCAAAGTTTCAACTTGTCCATTTTTTTGGAGTGTAAAATGTCAACATATTGTTTCTGCTATAAACAATATGTTCTCTGCTCCATATATTTGAATATACTAGTCTAGAACCTTTTTTCATATTTTTATGTAAACCGGCACAATATTCCCTTCTTTGATCTTATAAATTTATTTTCAATTTCACACTACATTTTTCCTCAACAAAAATGAATTCAATACTTCATATCCAATCAATTATTTTAATGAAGCAATGTTGTTCTCTTGACCATGAGATATGTAAACCACAATCCAATATCAAAATGTTCTTGTACTAAATCTATGACTAAAGTATCAATAACATGAATATGTCTAAATCTATGACTAAACTATCGATAGTATGAATATGTAAAATCTACTTGTATGGGTGGTGATCTAAACTCAAGAATTCCCATAACTCCAAATAATAATTATTCTACCCCAAAATAAATAACTTCTTTCCATGTTGAATGAGATTAGAAAAGCCAAGGTCAATAACACAATTCTTTTTCTATAAAGCATCTAATAGTTTAGATTTTCTGATTTTATTGATCTATAAATTTTTTTCAAAATCTAAAAACCAACAAATAACTATCAATAAAATTGTAAGAATTATATAGTAATCACATCATATGGAAATTTTAAATGGTTAAAAAACCACAAAATTGTAATAAACACAATTTTATATATTGATTTATTCAACTATTGTCTAAAATAGACTACAATACATTAACACTTGTTTTACATCATTGTGTCTCCTATCAAGGATAGTTTTTGTTGGTGTCCATTTTGATCTTGCACCATTTTGCCCTAGTTTTCCTTTTGATCTACGTGTTCTCAAGCATTTTTATATCCCAAATGGATGAAGTGAAGTTTACCTTTGTTTTTATGCCTTGAATTGTTGCAAAACTATTTTTCATGCCCCATTTTGAAGAAATCCCCAAGTTTTCCTTGTTTTTACCCTAAATTTTTCAAATCTGCGGGCTCTACCATTTTTTCCTATTTTCCCCATCATGGAAGCTCAAAAATGATAAATTTATACTTGTATGCCT
Source organism: Taxus wallichiana var. yunnanensis (assembly GCA_018340775.1). Taxonomy (NCBI): domain Eukaryota; kingdom Viridiplantae; phylum Streptophyta; class Pinopsida; order Cupressales; family Taxaceae; genus Taxus; species Taxus wallichiana. Next base: position 725,473,948 of record CM031244.1, read on the forward strand.
TAGAAAATCCATTCCCATGGTCAAAAAATTCTTGGAACCATGATTCACTTGGTTTTGTTTCAGAAAAAATTCATCCTTAGCGAAAAAATTTGATTAAGGCATAAGTGGCGAATTTCTATTTTTTTACGATCTAATGGGTGTCTTTTGCCCGTCAAATTATTCCTCAAAGATTCGACGATTACGTGGCCATCGTTGGTTGGTCGGGATTGATGGGAAAATGTTTTAACTTAGCGCTTTTGGTTTTTTCGGAAAAAGGGAAAAAAATTCCATAGCTCCGTCGACCATTACTGATTGGTTATTTTGGTGCTTACGTGGCTTCTTCTAATTAGATGAGGCACGGCAGATTTTTTTGTGAACTTTTATTTTTGGAAACTTTAGCGAGAATTTTTAACTCACCCCATGGCCCTGTCATGTTCTGATTAGCTAAAAACTCAAGTGGCGAAGAAAAATTTGTAATTTTTCCTGAAAAGTGTACACGTGTCTCATGTTGAAGAAATTGTGGAGTAGCGGGTATTTTTTGTTCTCTAAGGAATTTTGGAAAAAGAGTTAAAGTGAGAATAAATTACCTAAGGCACAAGTGAATCGAAAGGAACACTGGAAGCTTCAATCAAAGATGGAATTGCAGGTGGTTGGGTTACTTTAAAGTTTTTTGGCTTTGTTTTGTGAAAAATATTAAAGTTACAAAACAAACTGCAACCTCTGCAAAGAAATTAGAAGTGGACACATGGCAGGTTTGAATAGTCAAAAGAAAAATGGTGGATTGGTGAAATACTTTGGATATTTTTGGCTTTATTTTATAAAGTTTTAAAGTTTTAAAATGAAGCATAGCCCCACCAATATGCGAATGATGCACACGTGTCATGTTTTCATCGAAGGCGAAAAGGAAGGTCAAGGAGAGTTTTGAAGTTTTTGCCTTGTTGGGTAAAAGAGATAAAGTGTAAAATGAAGCATGGCTCCGCACTGAATTAGAGAGAGACAAGTGTCAAGTGCACATCAAAAGTGGGAAAGTGGGTTGTCGCAAGGTTTTTAAGTTTTTGGCTTTATTTTTGAGTTAAGGTTGTAAATCAAAGCGTGGCCCCACGGAAAATTAGAGGACACGTCACCTTGGCAAAGTCAAAAGGGGAACGTGGGCCATCGGTGGGTTTTGAAACTTTTTATTTTTTGAAGAATGGGAATAAAGTATAAAAGAGAGCAAGGTCCCGTAGTGAATCATAGAAGAACTCGTGGCAAGGTCGAGAGCGAAGTGCGGGCCTATGGAGAAATTGTCGAAATGTTTCCTTTTTGGGAAAATAGGTATAAAGTGAAGAAATGAGGTGTGGGTCTCTGGGGACCCAATTCAAGAGCTAAAGGCGTAAAGGCGGAGCTCGGGGAAAATTTTGAAAAGATTCCTTTTCCAAAAATGAAGTAAAATAGGATAATCGAGTCGTGATTCTCATTGGGACCCACATTAGGACACGTGTCAAGATTGCTTTCCAAGGGCAGAGGGGGAGAGAAAAATGTCAAATTTTTACATTTTCCCAAAAAGTTATAAAATGTCAAAAAGTTCTACTAGGCCCGTTTCCAATCACATTTTGCCACATGGATGGCTCGGATTAGAGGTTAAAGGGCACGATAAATGGTAGCAAGTGCATTTCATCAATTTGGCCGCCATTGGAGCTCCAGGATGTTTGGAGATGTGATTTTTGCATCATTATTCATCAAATTTTTGGTAATTCATGTCATTTTGGTCTACAAAGATCAATGGAATCAATTTGATGGTTCAATTTGTAAATCTGAGGTACTTTTGAAGTGGATTTTTGCTCGAGCTCGTGTAAAAACATGAAATGCCAGATCCAAAAGTTGTAGAGTAAAATTTCAAAAGGAAGAAGATGAAATGATGAAGGGAAAGGGGTCTGCATGTGCCAAGGATGAAAACATTCCCCCTATTGAAGTAATGATGTGAATTTTTGCAATAATTCACCTTTTTGAGGCACCTGGCAACTTTTGAACATTTTTCTGTTAAATGTCCCTTTCTACAAATTCATGATGGAATTTTGTAACAAACTTGATGCTTAGGATATTATTTTCTTGGGAGAGAAGGCTTGGATGTAAACAATGATATATAATGCATGTTTGAGATATGTAAAAGGTCAAGAGTTCATTTTCATGAGAAAATTTTGAGAAAAGCTCATCTTTTGAGAAACATTTTCCGAGAAACTTGGTTAACTTCTTCGTGTTATATTTTCATTCATGTTGAGTTGGATACAAGTGTATAGCCATCAACAAGCTCTGATATTTTTTAAATAACTCTCCCCTACTGATGAATCTAATAAATTTTGAGTTAATTTGTGTTAAATCTCTTGCAATTTCTTGTTTATTTCATTTCAGAATGTCTACAAGTAGTTTTTCTTGTTCCTAGTGCAATATTGTATCAAAATATCTTTGAATCACACACATCTTCATCCTTTTGATAGTTTAGTGGCATCTGCAATTTCATTTTATAGAAGAGCTTTCATATGGAAATGAAATAAATGATTTAAAATCACTTTTCTTTCATTTTTTGATAGATATTTTTTGTAAGCCTCTCCTGGTGTACCTCGGTGTGATTGATCTTATATTTTGACGTTTTATTGGGTCTTTTAACTCAAGCATTTGTGTTAAAGTCTCAAATATTGTGTGAAAATGTGCAAATTTGGGCCTCCATTGATGCACACCTTCTAGTTGAAGGAGTGTTTTAACTATTTTGAAGTTTTTTGTTGCTGATTTTTCCATCATTGTGAAGTTTCTAAAAGATCTCGCAAATTCCAATTTGTCTCGTTGATCTCCCACCAAAAAATCATTCAAAAACTAATAATCCTACCATAAGCTACGCTTGTTTTTCCCTCGTATATCCACAAAAGAACAAAATCCACTTGGTAAAATATGCGAACAAATCAGATTCCAAATGTCTTTAGTAACTATAAGATGGAAAAGTGACATGCAAGCATGGGAATCTACAAGTACCTCTTCCTCGTACCCGACCTCCTAAGGTTGCGGCGAGATGGCCAAAGTGAGTGTGGAATATATATGGATACTGAGACAAACTAGTTGGGAAATCTTATATCTTCAACACGCAATAGCAGGATTTGTGAATCTAAGGCAAAGAAGGCTCTCCTAACTTGAATTGGTGTAATGGATCGTTCAGAGATAATAGTTGCTTGAAGACTCCAATGAATATCGAGCTCGCCGAGATCCCGTATGTTGGTTGTTGGATACGTGGGAAGTGACCAAAGTGGGAGTTTTTATATATCTCTAGACAAGGTCATGAAAAATGGTGATAGGACGTTTAGTGGATTTGTAGTAAACTATGGGTGGTTTTCTAGTCTAGCCTAGAAAACATTGGATTGATTGGCTTCTATATTTAATACAAAGAACTGCGTTATGATATCTGGTGGGAGTGGTGAGGATCTAAATACCAGTGTTCGTAAAATGGTATCGATACTTAACTGATTTGCAGGCCTGTAGGGTTGTAGGACATGGGGATCACAACCATGAGTTCGTGGTTGTTGTTGACTCATTATGGTCATGTGAGGAATCAATCTCTTCTCCCGACTATCCAGTAATCATACGCCTTTTCAGCCTCTATGTTTAGAAATAGAAGTTGTGTAATTTTCTTAGAATACCTTACAGGTGTTCTGACAACTTGAATGTGTAAGCTAGTATCTATGTCAATCAAAAGGTCTCCTGCATCTGGTTATGGGACTAATGGATCACAACTAAATGTTTGCTCTCTTTCGGGTTCTTGTATGGTCATATGGATATCCTATCAAGGAAGTCTATAATTGGGATGATTTGACCAGAACATGTATGCCTTGTCATCTTTGATGTTTAATCCTCTCAACTATGTGCTAATTTCTTGTAGGTCTATTGTTGTTTGAAAGACCTGAATCCTGAGATTTTGATCTATATTAGCTAGTGTTGTGGAAAGATTTGGTTGAGGCACTATTGGTTCAAACACATATTCCCCCGGGATCTCCAGTCCTGTGATTGTCATACAAAGATGATTCAACTTTAATCAAACGAAATAAACTAATTATAAAAGATATATCTACAACACACACATATTCCTCCATTTTGGTATTTAGAAGAATTAAAAGAATAGCTATTCTAATATATTCGAAAATGGACAATTAATCTAGTAATAGAATTAAAACAAACAAAATAGCCCGGTATGGCTATTTTCCCGCGATTGTAAATTTATCATAAATAGCTAAATAACTAACTAATTTAATTGAGATACTTTCGATCCTACCTCAAAAGTGAGGAATGAATCATAGTTTCTCAGAAACTATCAATCCCCACAGCTTCCCTGGTGATATCTAAAGCTAGATTTAACTGAAATGAAATAATTTACTACTCTATTTGATACGTTGTAACTAGAACTTTGATAGCTCCAACCTGGCATTTACAGAACAATGGAAAATCCAGTTGTATGTGACTTTGTCCCCTCAGTGTGATCTCCTCGTTCCTTCATGTTCTCATGAATCCATGAAAGTGTGTATATGGTAGCATCAACAGAAGAAGGTATTCGAACAATGACAGCTTTGGATATAGACCAAATACAATGCCAAGAGGAGAGGGATAGTGCAGAGTGAACAGAGCTTGAGTATGTAATTCCTAGCAGGATTTATTGCAGGAATACAACACAAATATGCCGAGAGCTTTTGAAACTATCCTTTGTGACGAACAGAACCTATAAATCTAATGGATTCCAATCTACAAATGAAACTATTTTAATCTAAACTCACTTGCATGGAACAACAATGAAGCAAGATTGAAACAAGAAGATCAAATGACCTCTAAACAGAAAAAAAAACTAACAATGGAAGCAAAACATGAAACTATAGGAATTCTAATTGAGAAATTCAAAAGACTGAATAATAGAATTGAGAAGGTGAGGGGCCATTTGTTTGAAGACAAGCTAGATATTTATAAGAAATGTATTTACCGAGGGGTAACTCTCAATTGAACTCTTTCTTTTTGTAAACAAAGGGAAAACACTATTTCCATGGAACCAAAAATATTAATGCAAGCCAAAGTGGTTGAAGAAAGTGGGTGAAACTGAATATTTACGTTTGATGTGATAGTCGGAAGAATCGGAAATCGCAAAAGAAGTTCGCCGCCCTATCCTCGGATGGCGATCACGAGACCGCCACCCGTGCAGGGTGGTGATCTTGCAAATGAAGACATAAAAGCAAAGAAATAGGGGGAAAATGGGAAAACAAAGCATGCAGAGGCCAAGCAGGGGCATGCAGATATAAACGTATACTTGGAAAGTTTTTCTAGACTCAACACCTTGCAAGGAGACTCCGTATCATCATTGGGATATGTGTACCATCGTTCGCGGTGCGCACCCTACAATTTTGGGTACGTATATATGCCCCCTCGAAGAATCATATTAGCCATGAAGAGGCATAAAACGGTGGATCTAAGTATGGAGGTCACAAAATGGAGAGTTAGGAGTTTATACCGACATGCCCATGTGTCGAAAAGTCACCATCCAAAGTCCTACTATCTCGCAAAATGAAAAAGCGGACTCAAGTGCAGCTACATAAAATTTTTTTGAAAATATAAGGCTAAATTGATATGCAAAGAGGACTTACCATATACACGGGTTTAGAACTTACCTCCGTCGACGCTCTGACACTACGAAAGACATTCAAAATCAATTTTAAAAGGCTATATATATATATATATAAAATGAACTTAGTTCACTATTCATTCATGCGGGTTGATTTGATAGTTTTTAGCTATAGGACCCACGGTCATGATTTTTGACAAGAGTATAATCAAAACGCTTCGTGGTGAGATGGCGATCATGCCTCCGAGAGTGGAACATCGACCCCTAAAGTCTCGGTCTAGTTCTTCTCAATTTATTGTTTTTGAACCTAAAATGTGGAAATGATGAAATCTTTGTCTTGGGGGCTTTATTTTTGAAAATATTAGTTTTAAATGAGTCTCTAGGGGTGCACTCATAGGGTAGGTCTTTATTTTGGTTAAAATGGTGAATTTTCTTATTTTTGGGCATTTTTAGGGCTTCGAGCCATTTATGGATTCGGGATAGACCGCCGCCCTACACAAGGTGGTGCTTATGGGACTTCCACCTTAGAAGGCAAATTACTGGAACCGCCACTCTACACAGGTGACGGTTCATGATAGAAAGAAAAAGCAATGCTTTCGTTTATTTATTTTTGTATTTTTAGCATTTTTACATGTTTTTTATAGTCTTTTCAATCACATTTTGATAATAACTTATTCCTTTTTTGTGTTTTTGTGTGTATGAAAAAGAAGGAGTATATTAGATGGAGTCGAGAGAGGGAGTGTGATTAGCTCCTAGCAGTGTTAGAGGCACTCACTTAGGTAGAGCGAGATACTCTTTAGAGGGCTGGCATTTGGAGGATTACACAGTCCCTCACATTGCACCTACTAGTCACATACTATGTGACTTATTTTCATACTGGGATGTGGATCGAATAATTTCCAATTTCCGGAGTTAGGGGTGAGTGGAGAATCACCTCGGAGGATGTTTACCATATACTTGGGGTTCTCGATCTCAAGGCGGCAAATGTCTCTTAAGACAACAAAGATCGAGATCTCAAGTGGTTCAAAGGGGGCCACCTATATGGGGATGCGGTTGTTTCAATGCGGTAAAATAAGGGGGTGAGGATCCGCTCCATTGTCTAGATAGACATTCATGTGCTCTGCAAGGCCATCATGGGTATCCTTGCTTTAAGATTGATTGGGGATAAGGGAGGAGACACTCTCTTATATTGTTGGGCCCCCATTATTACACAGATTGAGGGTCATGGATGTGTCTATGCTTGGGGAGAAGACATCCTCAGACCATATACCATTATTTATACAAGCTGGTCTCGACTACGGGGTAGTCAGCGAACCACCCTACTCTTGTCATGAGTTGGGTGTATGAGCATATCACTCTGTATGGGAGAGGTGTAGAGGCAAAGGACCCCGAGGCCATCAAGATAGCGAGGTGGATAGGGATGACTATTCTTAAAGCACCCCACTAGCCAGTGGCCTCTTTAACTACTGTAGATATGGAGGCCACCCCTTATCAGGCCATGACAGGGCTATGGGGAGAGGAGACCGTTACATTGATTGATTTTCAGACTACCACTACCACTGACAGACAGGCGGGGGAAGTTGGAGATCCACCCCTTTGATAGAGTACCACAGCAATTCGGCCTCCCCTATATTGACATGTTTCCTCCAGTGGGGCCAGTGTATAGATCTATTCATGAGGCTCGGGGAGGTCCTAGAGGTCGGGGTTGGACCATTCTTACCCCTAGTGTTCCTATTATGACTAGGAGGGTGGTACGTGCTCAAGGGAGATTTGGTACTCCTCAAGCACCTTTACTTTGGATTGTCACCGGTCCCACCCATAGTAGTGATGATTCCTTTTATGTGGACTCCTAGTCCGAGGAGTTTACTGGGGGAGAGATAGAGGAGGAGACATAGGAGATGGAGATCGGTGAGATTGGTGGGGAGGATGATAGTGATCCCGAGTGGCATGATACTCAAGAGATCCTATGGGCCGAGAGGATAGAGTGGAGCGCAGAGAGGGTGACTATGGTCTCGTGAGGATTTCCTCTCTCGGGACTTAGGGGAGATGGCAAGTCTCTGCAGTAGGGTCATATTTCCCTAGATGTGGGAGAGGGACACAATTTAACAAGCAACATCAAAGTGGCGCACATCCTAGAGATCCTTCTTGGAGGCCTAGAGATCCGAGTGAGTTGTCACTCTTCTCTTGACTTTGTTTTAGTTAGAATTATCTTAGTCATTATTTCTTTTTGTTTTGTTTATCCTTAGTTTTATTTTTGATCATTTTCAAAAAAAAATTCTCCTTTATTTGCAATGACTGTTGATGAGTGGCGAGACTTGATTCACTGAGTATGCAAAGTAGTACTTTGTTTCTCCCCTCGAGAGAAGACTTTTACCGAGCTTTATGTGGATGTGGGGAGCCATCAAAGAATGGGCAAGAATACTAATGTTTTCACCTCTATCCGGCATGCAGCGAAGATCATGAATTCCCTCCATGCTGAGGTAGCTAGATATAGGATGGTTGAGCACTTGATGAGGAGGACTCATTCTCATAGTGGGACAGCAGCTAGTGGCCATGACCATGAGCCCTCGGTGTATTCGGAGTGCTTTGGCGAGCCGAGTCCTAAACTTGGTCGTGCACCCTCCCGAGGGATCCCATAGGGATTAAGAGAGCCATTTTGTAGTGTTTTTTTGGATATTCATATGAGTGTTTTTGTATTTTTGGGGCTAATTAAGCATTTTGACCATGCCTAGTGCATGATGGCATTGTATATAAAACTTGATTATATATATATATATATCTTTTGGATCTAGACTTTTGGTGTCTAAAATTTTGTTGACTTGTTTCCACATATATACTAGATGTTTTTAGAGTGTTTGTTTTCATGCTTTTTAAAATGTATGTGATGGATAACAAATGATAGTAAATAGAATATTTTACTTTGTATGTTTTTGTAATGGCGACATGTGATGATTAACACATTGTAGTGTTGAAATTTCGACCTCTTTGGGAAATATATGTGATTTCTTACTATGTTGGTAAAACGTGATGAATGTATAGTGATAAAGAGATGAATTTTCCCTATTCCTAGCTCCATGCAACTAGTAAGATGTGAGGGATCTACACCAGGAATTAGGAAGGGCAAAAATTGTATGAGTTTGACTGAATGGAATGATGAGAGATAGACCAACCATTAAAAAAACCAAACTTAGACTTACACACTTACCCTATTCGAACTACCACCAAGCATAGACGGCCACTTACTTTCTAGTTTATCTAGACTTAGATTTATAAATGGCAACTGGTTGACAAAATCTGGTTTTGAGGATTTGATCTCTTTTGGAGTTTGGAGATTTTTTTCTCTTTGATTGAATTTGATTTGTATTTTTAGAATACCAAGATTTGTTAAATTGTGTGAATGGACCCCCCACACCTTGCCTCATGCCACTAGTAAGAAGCATGGGTTTGTCACCAAAGGAAAGATATAGGCGAGTAAGGGCACTTCTTTCCTTTCCTAACCTCGCACCACTAGTAAGAGGCACGGGCTTATCACCAAAGGTTGGTGGGCAAAGAAGTGTGTAAAATAAAATATTTTGTTTTGTTTGGCACTTTGATTCTATTTGATTTTTGACACTTCTGATATGTGGATTTGGGAAATCCTTTCTTTCAAAGAGACTTAAGAGGGATAGATGTGACACCAAGAAGCTTCTAGAACAAACCGTAGGTAAGGAAAACTTCACCTAGTAGAAAGAAAGAGAAAAAACAAGTATGCAAGCCTTGGTATGGTTTTCTTCGAACTTGATGAGAAGATTTGAAACCACTTGATGATGTTTAAAGAGATGTGTTTTGAATGCTTTTACCAATATTTTCAGAAATTTGTAATAGATTGCTTAAGAGTAAGTTCCTTGACTACAATTTTTACAAAATGAGTGGACAAAATGAAATAGTTAAATGACTAATGCAATGTAGATAACTATAATGTATAAGTGGTGATTCTCATGTCTCAAGCGTAAAACCATTTAAGATGCAAGGAATTGACAGCTTCATTGAATTCCTCACCTTCTAGTGTGCGAAAATATATGCACCATTTTTGTAGTCCTTCATGACTTGGTATGGGCCCAACCACTTAGGCCGAACTTTCTTCCTTCGCCATTTTCTTATCGATCTAGTTGTCTAGCTTTAGAACTAGATCTCCCTCATATATTTCTCACTCATAGAATTTTTTGTTATATTGCCAGCACATCTGGTTAGTATAGGCTCTGTGTCGTTGTTCATCATTTATCCTGGCCTCGTTAAGGATTTCCAGTTGAGAGAGGCATACCTCCCTATAAGCTTCTTCATCCTGAATCCCTTGTAATGAGATGTGGAGACTGGGTATTTCAACCTCAAGCGGGAGAACTACTTCTGCTCCGAATACCAATGAGAAAAGGGTTGCTCCTGTTGGTGTTCTTATTAAGGTTTGGTGGGCCCATAAGGCTGGATATAATTTTAAATGCCAATCTCACTTTTTTTCCTTGACTGTATTGAGGAGAATAGCCTTTAATGTTTTGTTTGTTGCTTCAGCTTTCCCATTGGCTTGAGGGTAGTAAAGAGAGGCCGTGTGGTGGTTTATTTTGAATTTGTTGCATAAATCACAAACCTCATCATTTTTAAAGGACGTGCCATTATCTGAGATAATGACTTGTGGGACACCATACCTACAAATGATTTGGTTCGGAATGAATTTGGTAATTACCAAACCTGTATCGTGGTGAGGGGCATGGCCTCCACCCATTTTTAAAAATATTCTGTGGCTGTAATTATAAAATTATGGCCATTGGTTGATGAGGGAGAGAATTTCCCTATCAAGTCTATACCCCACATGGAGAAGGGCTAGGGAGTCGCATTGGTTGCAAGGATTGTGCTAGCATGTGAATCTCATGAGATAATTCTTGGCATTTATGGCACTTACGTACAAACTCTACTGCATCATGTTCGAGAGTGGGCCAAAAATAGCCCATCCGATGTATTTTATGAGCAATGGCATGACCACCAAAGTGGCCTCCACATATCCGATTGTCGGATTCATGAATAATCTTCTTGGATTCTTCTATGTCGATGCATCTTAGAAGCATGCCATTGAAGGCTTTACGATATAGTACTTTTTCTAAAACAACATATTTAGCAAGTAATAATGGGTAACCACCTTCTTTGTTGTGGACGTGGAAATTTCTGGGTACATGTGGTCCATGATAAAATTAATGATATCAGGTGTACCAAGGACATGTAGAGATGGGGGCCTAGTTTCGACAAAGTATATACACTCATCAGAAAGTCCGATTTACCAGATCACCTCCATCTAGTGGATTGTCAACTAACCAATCTGCAATAATTTTCACCTTAATGGATTTTTGGTTCACAAATGTCAACTCAAATTTTCCCATTAAGGTTATGAAATTTCCAACCTTTTTAGATAAAGACCCTTGCATGACAAATGTTCATAAATTATTTGTCTTTACAATGACCCATGTTTCTTGGTTTAACATGTAGTGTCTTAAATGTTTTGTTGTAAAGACTATGGCAAGGCATTCTCTCTCGCCTATGTGTAACGTGTTTCATAATCGAGAAATGTTTGGCTAATGAAATAGATAGATCGCACGTTCCGTTTATCATTGTCTACTTGAGACATCATGCGGACTAGTGAGACATCGGTGGCTATAGAGTATAGGATCAAGGGATGGTCTGGTATAGGAGCCATTAGCGTGGATCGAGACAACAAAAAGCATTTAATGCTTGAAGGACTCGTTGCATTCTTCACCAAATCAATGCTATAATCTTTCTTTAATAGATTATTGATTGGATGAATGGAAAAACTTAAATCTAGGATGAACCTTTGGATTGCACTAAGTTTCCCAAGAAATGACCCGATTCCGGACATCGTCCGATGGTGAGATCATTTCGAGAATAGCTCGTATTTTGGCTGGATCAACATCAATCCCTCGTGAAGATATGATGTAGCCCAGAAGTTTTCCTCCTGTCACACCAAACACACACTTCTCTGGGTTTAATGTGACGCCATATTCAATTAATCGTGAGAGGATGATACGGAGCACTTCTGGATGATCATAGCACTTCTTGGCCTTGGCCAACAAGTCATCCACATAGGATTCCACAATTTTATGGATAAGATTGTGGAATATATATGTCATTTCCCGTTGATACGTAGCGCCGGTGTTCTTAAGACCAAATGGCATGACAATGTAGCAATAAGTTCCCCAGGGAGTTATGAATGTAGTTTTGGCTTGATCCTATTCAGATATTTTAATCTGATTATACCCTGAGAACCCATCCATGAGGGACAACAGTTCAAATCCAGCTATTGCATCAACAATAACATCAATGGATGGTAATGGAAGTCATCTTTGGGACAAGCTTTGTTAATATCCTGAAAATCTATGTAAATGTGTATCTTCCCATTCTTTTTTAGAACAGGGACGATATTAGATACCCATTGCGAATAGTCAACGGGTTTGATGAATCCCACTTGGAGAAGTTTTGTTATCTCCTCTTTTACCATGAGAGCCACTTTTGGCTTCATTGGTCTTGACTTCTGTTTGATTGGTTTTGAATATAGTTTAGTGACAAGGTTATGTACAAGCAATGTGTGGTGTAATGCCCGTCATTTCTTTATAGTTAAATGTGAAAGCCTTTTGATTTTCTTTGAGGATTTGGGTGTGTATTTCTATTTCCCAGGAGTTAACGAGGATCCCACCTTCAAAATTTTTGGTTCTTCCTTCATTCCGATGTTTATGTCAATTGTTTCTTCTATTAAGCAAGTGTTAACTTCTTTAAATTTACATGGGGCTGGAGGTAGTTCCAAGATTTCTCTGTCTTCTATCTCGTAGATATTGAGATCCTCTTGTAGAGGAGACTCTACCATGGGATTTCCAAAGTAGGAAGAGGAATGTGGTATTAGGGAAAGATCTACTATGCGGTGAGCTAGGTGTAGCTCCGCATAGTCTTTTAGATATTTGAGAGTGACCCTATCATCATCAAAGTGATCCATGATAGAAAAATCATCCTCGCTTCTCCATGAGTCGAGTGAGTTTGGAATTTTATGCACTAATGGTTTGGGACGAAGTGATACCGTGAAATTTGTATCTTCTAACTTGTTGTTTGGAGTGAAACAGAAGTTGAGGTTGTTATTGAGTCTACGAGAAGGTTCTTCTCTCGTGGGATTGCCTCAATTGATATGAATTTAAATACCTTTCTTAGATCTAACACCGTTGTTTTGTATAGTTGTAAATTTTTAGCTCTAGTTTCATATACCTCGGAGACTTGGTTTCCAACTAGTTGTGAGTCTCCTAGTACTCTAATGTTATCGACACCCATTCTTTTAGATAGGATGATGCCAAGGAGGAGAGGTTCGTACTCAAACCCATTGTTTGTACATTCAAATTTTAATTTAAAGGAGAAAGGTAGGATATTTCCACGAGGTGAAGTAAAGATCACTCATACCCCGCTCCAAAGCGACATCTAGCTCCATCGAAGTGGACAGGTCAATACTTGCTTGGAAATATGGATGTTGGGATATCTCAGCCATCTATTTCTTTTTCTTCGATTATTCTACCATAAAAATTCATCGATGGAAGAGATGAAATTCCCGTGGTGCATCCCATACCCATAGAATCAAATGGTAGGAGAATAGGTAAGTCTGTCTCTAGCAACTTGAAATTTTTTTTTGGTAGTCCCTAGTGACACTCTTTCTATGATGTTGGTCTCATTTTTTTAGTACTTTGGAATGTCCTCGCTAGATTTTTAATTTCCAACTCGTGGTGGGTATCAAATTCTCTTTTGGTTTTCAATTAATTGGTTTGATAAGTTGATTTGTTGGGAGTTCAAACTCAAAGTGAACACTTGGCCTTTTCTTCAAATCAGCCAGTGTATATCGAAGGGTTTTGGGTCACCTTGTGCTAAAAATATTTTCCCTAAGTGTAGAAATATTATTTCTTGGAATAACGTGGAAGGGATTGCCTTCGAGCGAGTGTATCTGTAGTCCAAAATCACAAAGCACTTCGGAAGTTGATCATATTTCTAGGTTGATCATACTAGCATCTAGTGTGATTGCACAACATTGAATCCTTTTTTCAAGTGTGGGACTTACAAAATGAGAAAGGAATCTCCAGAGAAGGCTAGTTCCTATTCCTCTGCTCGATGCACATGAAAAAAGTAGAGGTTTTACTCAAAACCTAATCTAACTTGCCAAGGAGACAGGTAAGAAGATGCATCAAAAAAAAACCTAAGCTAACAGCTGTGATGCACCAAGGAATGAAGAACACCTATATTTCCAATAAACACAAACCATTCAAATGTGATGCAAGATCATGCACAGATAACAAAATTTGCAGTGAAAGATCAGGAGGATGCAAATGAACATAGAGAGGGTTGAGAATCATCCACAGACATGCATTACTTGCTCCAAAGATCGATACAATACACTACAAAATTCCAAGAGGCAAGGTTACATTACATTTTTAAATGGGAGGTTTGAACTCCACAAATTCACCTGCCAAAGAGAAGAAGGGAGGGGCAAAACAAGAATGTTCAACCCTTAGAAAGAAGCCCCTCCTTACAATTTATAGGAAGAATGAGAGAGGGAAGAGAGAGGAAATCCAAATCTACCCCAACCACTTCTAGGTTGCATTTAATTCATCTCATTATGGTGGTAGGTGAGAACCCTAGCAAAAGTGGTGAACTGTATTTTGCATTTAAGCTGGTTGTTGAAACGTCATTTCTGGCCATTATCACGTGCCAGAGGCGTTTTTTCTATTTTCTCTCTCCAAACTGAACCAAAATGCAAGATTGACCCTGAATCATGTAGAGAATTTCACCAGCTTTCCATTGATATAAAGAACGTGAAAATTTGAGCTCTGGATCGAAAGTTATGATGATCTGAAGATTTAGGGAAAAACAGGGCAAAACAGATCGGCGGGAAAATATTTGAATTTTTCCCGCGCTCTGCCACTTGGATGACATGTATCAGGCTCTGATTCGTTCACGGGTTCATCCTCTAAAAATTCCTTTCACGCCTTTAAACTTGGACACGTGGAACTATTTTATTGGTTCGGGCCTAAGGGGCGCATTTTTACCTTGAGCCAAACACTTAGCAACTTTTCAACCTTCTGACACGTGGCACGTTCTGATTCGTCCGCGGCCTCCTTGTCTCTTTTTGGCCATTTCACCTTTTCACGTCCCGCATGACTCTCACATACCTTTGGGCTGGATGTCCCGCACAAAATCTCCTACTTCGGCCGATTTGGGCTCCCTTGTTCCTATTTGCAGTGAAGACACTTGGCGAGATTCCATTCACTCTCGGCTCTTTCGATTTTCGCGTCCCACGCGTACTTTTGGCCTAGATGTCCCAAACTGTCTCTGACAAAAGTCTCCTGTTTCAGCTGAATCGGCCGGTTCACGTCCTCCACGTACTTTTTTTCCCAACCGTCCTGCATCGCTGGGACAAATATCTCCGAACCGCCCGAAATGGACTAACTTGCGCCAAACCGGCCGATCCGCATCCTGCACGTACTTTTGGCCCGGATGTCCCAAACTGCGTGAAACAAGACTTGGACATTTTTTCCTTGCTTTCGGTTGATTCAGATTTGCGCCTCGCGCGTCCCCGACGCTTCAATCGTCCCGGATGCTTCATGTGAGACCTCCCGGTGGCTTTTCGGCCGATTCGTGCCCCGACGTCCCAACTGTCCCAAGGACCGCCTAAGACAAGACTTAGCCAATTTTCTCCATTTTTGGGCACCAAGCTTGGCTTTTACAAATTTTTCACATTTTTAAAAACTTTCTGGGTTTTCTTCTTGGACAGGAGAGTTAGAAAGAAGCCAAGGGGACCCCAGAAACACAATTTTTTGCCTTGAATCAATATACTTTCTCGATTGAATAATTTGATGCATGTTATCAAAATTACCTTGAGGGGTGAATTTTGGATAACAATTTTGGTGACTCAGCGGGGTTATCTACCTGCTAGATGAAGAACGACCAGCTACTTGTAGCAATCCATTGGGCATGGAGTCTGTTTGATAACCTCTCAGCTGATCTGAAATTTGAAAACCTGTGTCCTTGAGATATTGAAACATTCGTTGAGCTGGTTTTCCTATGGCTGCAATTCTTTTCCAGGAGCTTGATGAACTACAAACACGCACATACTAGAAGCAATAGGACATGTGCACAAGCACTTAGGGAAATAAAAACTACTCTAACAGTAGTACAATGTGCATAAGCACTTAGAGGAATGGAAATTCTAAATTAATATTTACAAGGGTGAAAAGCTATCTTTCTAGTAGCAACATTTGAGATAGATCCCATTGACCGGAATCTGTAATTCTTCACCATCCAACTTATCCAGTCGGAAGGCATTACTACCTTTGCATTCCATGATCATGTATGGGCCACTCCAGATGGCATCAAACTTGGAATTCTTTCCTAGCTTCACACGATCTGCATCCCATTTCAACACTAGATCTCCAATTTGGAAGGTTCTAGCCTTGGCTTTCTTATCAAAAGTCTTCTTGATCAAGCCTTGATCCTTCTCTATCGCCTGGGCTGCATGCTCTCTAATTTCTTAGAGCTCCATCAATTCTGCATATCTAACCTCCATGGGTTCAAACTCATCCAGTTCCAATCATTTCATGAGTTCCAATGCTGGCAACTCGAGTGATATAGGTAGAACTGCTTCTTTCCCGTACACAAGCTTGTATGGAGAGCTTCCTGTAGACCTCTTGGGCGTGATCCTATCAGCCCATATGGCTGATTTGAGCTTTGCGTGCCAAGTCCTTTGATTTTCATCTAGAGTCCTTCTGATGATTCTTAGTAGGTTCTTGTTCGTAGACTCGGCTTGACCATTACCTTGAGGGTAATAATTTGATGAAGTGCTGAGATACACATAATTCTTGACAGCCCATTCAGTGATCTTTGTGCCAAGGAATGCCAATGCATTTTCTGATATGATAGTGGCAGGGGCCCCAAACCTCGTGACTATCCCTTCATAGAAATCTAAGATATTAGATTCATTTGCCTCCTTGAGTGCCACTGCTTCGGTCCACTTGGTGAAATAATCCATTGCTGTAAGTATCCACTTGTGTCCTTGACTTGAATTAGGATTGATAACCCCAATGAAGTCCAATCCCCATTGCATGAATGGTTTATTTACTAAAATTGGATGAAGGGGCAGCGCTGCTAACCTCTCTTTCCCTATGAAGAATGCACATCTCTTGCATTTTTGACCCATGAGTAGCAATCATTGAACACAGTAGGCCAATAGTAACCAGCTTTCATGATTTTGAGAGCTATCACTCATGGAGAAAAGTGGCCTCCTGCTTCCCCGTCATGGAACTCATGTAAGATCTTCTCAACTTGACCTATTCCAATGCATCTTAATAGAACACCATGGATGTCTTTCTTGAACAAGATACCATTAATGAGTACATACGGGATAGCTTGTAATCTAAAGTATCTCCTCTTCACCTTGCTCACTTCTGGAGGGCACAAGCCTATTTGGAGGTAATGCACCAAGTCTTGAGTCCAACATGGGATGAGTGCATCATCAGCTGGTTGTTCTTGATCATTCTGTAGTAGTAGGACAACATCTTCTTCACCTTTTGAGCCGTCTGGTTGTTTGGAAGCAAGCTGCTCACACAAACCTTTGCCATGAACTAGCTTGGTCACTTTGATTTCAATATCATATTCCATCACCCGAGTGATCCAACCTACTCTCTTCTCATTTAAATCCTTGTTTAGGAGGAAGTCCTTGACACCAACATGAGACACCAGCAGTTGAATCTTATTGTTCGAGACCAAGTTTCTGAACTTCTTCAAGCTCCTGATGACGGCAAGGACATGCTTTTCGATGAAAGAATACTTTATTTCATAATCTTCCAAGGTTTGACTAAAGAATGCTATGGTTGTTCTGAACCTTCTCTATTCAGCTTGTGTCAAGATAGCTGAGATTGTATCTGATCCTCCAAATGCATACAACATGAAGTCCTTTGAAAATTTTGGGTTGATAAGAGTTGGAGCTTGTGATATTGCATGCTTGATGTTTTCAAAACTCTCTTTGCCTTTTGCTGTCCATTTGAATGCCAGACTCTTCTTCAACATCATTGTTAAAGGCTTCACAAGAGTGGCAAAATTAGGCACAAATCTGCGGACAAAGTTTATCCTTCCCAAGAAGCTTTGAAGAGATTTCTTGTGGTGTGGCAATGGAAGTGTTCGAAGGCTTCAACCCTTTCAGGATCAATTGTTAGCCCTTCCCTAGAGACAATGTGGCCCAACAATTTGCCTTCGTGTGCCAAGAATATACACTTCTTTGGATTCAATGACACTCCGAACCTTCTACACCTCTGAAACACTTGCTGAGGTGAAAGAGATGGTCTGCTTGCATTCTTTGAGAAGACAGTGATATCATCTAGGTATACCAGCACTATATTGTTGATCAAGCCTTTGAACGCCATATCCATAGCTTGTTGGAATGTTACTCCGGCATTTGACGGTCCAAATGGCATCTTCTTGTAAGCATACGTGCCCCATTTTGTAGTGAAGGCCGTCTTGAATTGATCTTCTTCTTTCACCATTATCTGATTATAGCCTGAATATCCATCTAGCAATGAAAACCTTTCTTAACCAGCTACAACCTGCAATATTTGTTCCATTAATGGAAGCGGATAATGATCATTGAGTGATGCTCTATCTAGATTGCGAAAGTCCATACACAATCTTATTTCTCCATTTCATTTCCTTACTGCACCAAGTTTGCAACCCAACTTGAGTGTTTGATGGGGAAGATGATACCGGCCCCAATGAGCTTGCTTAACTCTTTTCTCATGAGAGGTTCGATATGAGGATTTATCGCCTTTGATTTTTCCCCGATGACAGCTTGGATTCTTGATCCAACTCAATAGTATGTTGTGCCAACTTTGGGTCAAACCTCTTAAATATTTGTAAGTCCAAGAGAAGACATCCGGGAACTCTTGACAAAGTTGAAGAAAATCAGATTTCTCTTGTGGAGTACTTACTTTGCCAATTTGCAATGTCTTGCCTTCATCTACTAAGATAGGTTTTGAATCTTCACCCTTTACTTGAATGTTCGCTTTCTCCTTCCGTAATCGATCATTCGGTTGAAGATTGATTCCAATGTTTGAGGCCTTTCGGTAATTTGTTAGTCCTCACCGCACCACTTGGTCACCATACTTTGCTGCTCCAACTTGTCTTGATTCCCGGCGGAGAACTCGCTTTCTTCTGTAGGAAATTAACAATCTGCCGATCATTCTCGAAGACTTGCCAACTTGTGTTGTTATCCGAATAAATACCCTGTCTCACAACCACTTTGATATGAGGCTGAGATTTTTCACTTTTGATATTTTCTACAACGTCAAATGCAGCCCCAATTGCTACCAATTCCGCTGGCTTGGTTCTCTTTTCTTGGGATGGAATTGATGTTAAAAGCTTCAAAATCTTCAATAAGATCCCATACCCAATTTTTGTAGTTCTTCAACAGATCATTTTTGGCAGCATTTTTTCCTTTGACTTGGTTTACGATCAGCTCACTATCACCAAATACTTGTAAATTCCTGATGCCTTTCTTCTTTGCCCAATGCAATCCATGAATTAAGGCTTCATACTCAGGTGTTGTTGTTTAAACAGAAAACTGGAAACGGAAGGTGAGTAATACCTTATAACTTGCGGTGAAATGAGCATAGCTCCTCCTACACCTTGTCTACTCCTTGACCCATCAAAGAACAATTGCCATACTTCATTCTTGTCTTTATGATCTGGCTTGGTGATGCTGGGGAGAGGTTGATTCTCTTCATGTAAACAATAAACTCCTAGCTCAAATTCTTCTATTTCTTGATAAGGATCAAAAGCATGCACCTTGCTTGCCCATTCATCAAGAGTTAGATCTGGGATGCTTCCTACCTTGGTGTCAGCTTCATCAGTGCTTGGATGATCTTCTTGATCAAATGCTGAACAATTGGCATTAATCTGACTTGGAGTGTAAGGCTCAATGTGAAAGTTTGCAATAGGTTCAGATCTGATTGTGGCCTTAGTTCCATACCTTGTTCTAAACAACATGTGTGACCAATCTGCCGAAAGATAGCCTCCGATTTTAGCAGTGAAGTCTCTTGACAAGCACAATGCAAAGAGTGGTGGCAGGTCTATGATCGACACATCTTGTAAGACTATTACGTTAGGACATGCGTGCAAAGCAGAGGCTCAAACCTTTTATTACTCCAACCATTGTCACCGCTGTCCCATCTAATTGTACTACTCCTTTGGATATGGTTTCATATGAAGCCCTAATTGATCAGCTATTTGCTTGGGCATCACTGAGCTACTTGCCCCAGAATCTATCATGCAATTGTGCACTAACTGGTTTCCAATGATTAATGAAACATAGAAAGGAGGGGGCTTCAACATTTTTCCTTGCTGTCCTCCATGATTTCCTTTAGGCTATGCAGTATTTGTGAGTACCTTCTCTTACATTTGGACCTGTTGATTTGAAGTTGGCCAGTCCTTTATGGCAACTTGTAGCAAATCTCTTTAGCCTGGGATGGATAGTGATTCCCACATTGATATGTTTACATTTGTCTTCTTCATCCGATCAATGATACCTAATGGAGATGAAGTATCCTCTCGATGTCCCTTGGCCTCGCACATTCATTCCTTGCATATGGGCAGCAACAACTCGGCATTTGGGTTGGTCTAGAGGTTGTTGTAGGCAATCCTTGTGTGCTTGGGATTGTATTTTGTTTGCCAATAGTTTGTGGAGTGACAGAAGGTTGTGAATTACTTGGGGCCAATGGTTGTTCTTCACCCAAATTTCTCCTCTTTGACCTTGTGTTGGCTGCAACACTTTGAGAGGGTATTTGATTCATGCCACAAAAATCCTCAGCTTGCCAATTGACAAGAGTAGTTTCATTCGGAGATGTTCCTTGCTGAGGTGCTTCTTGCTATTGATCCTCTTCGTGGCTGGACTCTTGCGACCCACCAATGGTTTGCACCATAAGAGCCTGATTTAATGCACCATTAAAGCACATTGATTGGTTATGTGGCTGACTGCATGGGAAACACCAATCA
Organism: Taxus wallichiana var. yunnanensis; assembly: GCA_018340775.1. NCBI lineage: Eukaryota > Viridiplantae > Streptophyta > Pinopsida > Cupressales > Taxaceae > Taxus > Taxus wallichiana. The sequence continues at coordinate 725,494,646 of CM031244.1, forward strand.
TATTCTTGGGCCATGTTATTTTGGACTGGCACTAATGCTTTAGAAGCGATACGACATTGGGGTTATAGGGATGAAATGGTCTATTAGCGGGAGCCTTACTTGGCTTTGATTTTGATTCGCAGCTGAGTGGTGACCTATTTTGTTGGTATGGGGGCCTAGCCTGGTACTGTGCTTGAGGCTGATACAGTCTAGCACTTTGAGCTTGTTGTCTTTTGATAGTAACCAGCTCATTTCCCAAATTTTGCAATTGTTTCATGACCTCTTGGAGTTCATTTGAAGCACTAGAGGATGAAGTAGAAGTCTCATTTGAACTTTGATTTCTAGGAGTGGGAATAGGAGCCAAAGTGGGTGCTTGACTAGTGCTTGGATTTTCTAAGTTTGGATACAAGGGCATGGGAGGCCTAGGAGCCAGTTTACCAGCTTGAATAAGATAGTTTTCGGCTCTAATGGCAATGCTATAAGCAGCAGGTAAGGTTGTGCCTCCCATAGATTGAATTAACATAGAAATATCAGAATTCAAAGCCTTAAGATAGTATAGAAAAGCACCTTCTGCTGCTGGCCTTACTGCCACTGGAATCCTCTCCCAAGACCTTTGAAATCTGAAGTTGAAGTCAGTCAGCTGCTCGTTGGGAGCTCTCTTGATAGTTGTCAATTGTTCTAGTAGAGACAAATTGTCTCCCTTTTCCCCAAACTACTCATGGAGAACTATGCATAACTGATTCCAATTTGTGATAGAACCAGCTCCAAGGCTCCTAAACCATTGCAATGCCTTCCCTTTGAATGAATATGCCAAGCAATTTGACAGCCACATCCATTTCATTTATCTCATGGATTGCACAGATGTTAGCAATGTCTTTGACATGATCACCAGGAGTGGTATGATTTTCTCCAGTGAAAAATGGAATGTTCTTCAATGCTGCAATTGGAACTGGATTCTGTGCATTGAGGGCAAGTGGGCTACTGCCAGTGAAGTTGACAAAGGGATTCGGTGGTTGCGCCATTCTGATTGGCCTGAGAACTCTTGTTGATGCGAGAAAAGGTCTACTAGGTGGAGGTGTAGAGAGAGTTCTATTAGGTGGAGATGGTGATCTTTGAGCTCTTCTTCCCCTTCTTTCTCTACCTGGAGATAGGTGCAGATAAACAAACAATCCTTCCTCCCTAGTTCTTGACCTGGTCTGTATTCTTCTCATAAATTTGCCAGATTGGACTGCTAAAACCAGCAGATTATGCCTCTTTTGGAGTCACCAGATGTGCAATTTCAAAGCTCCTTCAAAGCTGGAATGTGGAACAAGTGCACATCGATCTTGTTGTAATGAAGGTGAAGACCTTTAAGGTCCCACCAGTGTGCTGCCAAAACTGTTAGTGCAAAATCACAAAGCACTTCGGATGTTGATCGGGATTTCTAGGTTGATCATACTAGCATCCAAAGCAGTGATTGCACAACATTGAATCCTTTTTCAAGTGTGGGACTTACAAAATGAGAAAGGAATCTCCAGAGAAGGCTGGTTCCTATTCCTCTATTTACATGCACACAAAAATGTAGAGGGTTTACTCAAAACCTAATCTAACTTGCCAAGGAGACAGGGGTAAGAAGATGCATAAAAAAAACCTAAGCTAATAGAGGTGATGCACCGAGGAATGAAGAACACCTATATTTCCAATAAACACAAACCATTCAAATTTGATGCAAGATCATGCACAAATAACAAAATTTGCAAAGTGAAAGATCGGGAGGATGCAAATGAACATAGAGAGGGTTGAGAATCATGCATATACATGCATTACTTGCTCCAAAGATCGATACAATACACTACAAAATGCCAAGAGGCAAGGTTGCATTACGCTTTAAATGGGAGGTTTGAACTCCACAACTTCGCCCGCCAAAGAGAAGAAGGGAGGGCAATACAAGAATGTTCAACCCTTAGAAAGAAACCCCTCCTTACAATTTATAAGAAGAATGAGATAGGGAAAAGAGAGGAAATCCAGATCTACCCTAACCACTTCTAGGTTACATTTAATTCATCTCATTATGGCTGTAGATGAGAACTCTAAAAAAAGCGGCAAACCGTATTTTGCATTTAAACTAGTTGTTGAAATGTCATTTCTGGCCATTATCACGTGCTAGAGGCGTTTTTTCAATTTTCTCTCTCCAAACTGAACCAAAATGCAAGATTGACCCCATAATCATGTAGATAATTTCACCATCTTTCCATTGATATAAAGAACATGAAAATCCGAGCTCTGGATCGAAAGTTATGGCGATCTGAAGATTTAGGGCAAAAACAGGCCAAAACGGATCGGCAGGAAAATATTTGAATTTTTCCCGCGCTCTGCCACTTGGATGACACGTGTCAGGCTCTGATTCATTCATGGGTTCATCCTCTAAAAATTCCTTTCGTGCCTTTAAACTTGGACACGTGGCACTATTTTATTGGTTCGGGCCTGAGGGGCGCATTTTTACCTTGAGCCAAACACTTAGCAACTTTTCAACCTTCTGACACATGGCACGTTCTGATTCGTCCATGCGGCCTCCTTGTCTCTTTTCAGCCATTTCACCTTTTCACGTCCCACGCGTCTCTCGCATACCTTTGGCCCGGATGTCCCAAATGAAAATCTCCTGCTTCGGCCGATTCGGGCTCCCTTGTTCCTGTTTGCGGTGAAGACACGTGGCGAGATTCCATTCGCTCTCGGCTCTTTCGGCTTTTTGCGTCCCATGCGTACTTTTGGCCCGGATGTCCCAAACTGTCTCGGACGAAAGTCTCTTGTTTCGGCCGAATCAGCTGGTTCACATCCTCTCGCGTACTTTTGTCCCAACTGTCCCTGGACTGCCTGGGACAAATATCTCCGAACCGCCCGAAATGGACTGACTTGCGCCAAACCGGCCGATCCGCCCGCGCGTACTTTTGGCCCGATGTCCCAAACCATGCGAAACAATACTTAGACATTTTTTCCTTGCTTTTGGCCAATTCGGATTTTTGTGCCCCGCGCATCCCGACGTCCCAACTGTCCCGGATGCTGCAGACCGCCTGGCAGCTTTTCGGCCGATTCGTGCCCCGACGTCCCAACTGTCCCAAGGACCGCCTAGGACAAGACTTAGCCGATTTTCTCCATTTTTCGGCACCAAGCTTGGATTTTGCAATTTTTTCACATTTTTAAAACTTGCTGGGTTTTCTTCTTGGACAGGAGAGTTAGAAAGAAGCCGAGGGGACCCCAGAAACATGATTTTTGCCTTGAATCAATATACTTTCTCAGGATTGAATAATCTGATGCATGTTATCAAAATTACCTTGAGGGGTGAATTTTGGATAACAGTAAGATCCATGGCTAACCAAGGATCATATTATAGTTGGTTTCCGATCTATAATATAAAATTTGGTGAGGACCGTCTTGGGTCCTAAAGTGACCGGTAAAACTATGGTTTAAATCAAAGTGTCTTTGAGGATATTATAACCTATTAGCGTATTCCATGTTGTGGAATAGTTTGTCTCTTTGTATCCTAACTTTTAAAGAAAATCAAAGGGGACTATGTTAACTGTTGCCCCATCGTCAATCATTGCGCATTTAACATAATTATTATAAACCCATACTTGTAAATGTAGAGTTGGGTCGCCTTCGCGCAACCTTGGTGTTTGTTAGCATTTTTCTAATATGAAATATAAACTCGGTATACCTATCTCGGCTTCCCCGGAGGATAAACATCAACGTCTACATGGTTTACTTGTGCTTCTGGGGTAGGAGTGATGTTGATGCATTAATTAAATCATAGGTGCCTATGGGTTTTACCAACGTTTGTTGATTGTTGTTTAGTTCCAATGGATAACTTGGAGTGGGTTGAGAAGAATAATCCCGTGTTCTTATTATGGTTTCTATGGGTAGCTCGGTGTCTAATTCCAACAAACCAACTATCTTGGTTTGAGGTCGAGTTCCTAGTTGGGGTGCGACTAGTGGATTTAATGAAGTTGAAGCTTCATGATCATTGTTTCCTGTTATAACACCCTTATTTGTTCCACTAGGATCTAACCTATTGTTGTTAGAATGGTTTGGGAGTGGATCATTAAAGATCTTGAGGGGTGCATTTTGAGGGAAAACTACCCCTGTATAATTATTCGACATGGGTACTAAAAATTTGCCAAAAACATATCTATAAAGAGTTTTTTTATCTTCTCGCAAGCGCGTTTCATGAATTTATTGTATTCATGACAAGTCCTGTATCGTGGCCTTGAATCTTGTGGAATTCGCAATACAAATTGGGATTATAATTTCAAGGCTATTGATTTGAAATCATGTGGCCCAAAATTTTGATAAGGTTATTGGTTGCTTTAGAGTTAAAATTTTGAGGTTGTTTCCTTTGGTTTTGACTTTGATATCCAGCGGGTTTTGATTTGGACCTTGTGTTTGGATTTTTCATTGTTGTTGTTGTTGTCATTGTGGTGGACGATTAAAATCCACCACGTTGATTGTTGGAGTAAAATTGTTATTTCGTTGATTATTAATAGGTGGTGAAATGTTTACAATGTTTTCCCTTTTAACTTGGTCAGTTACTCCATCTGTTGTAACTCCGTGGTTCTTGTTAAGGATCTTAGGTCCTTGATTAGCATTCTCGGTATTAGGATAGGCTGCAGTGTTTTGATTGGGAGTGGTTAATTTCCCATTTGTTCCATATGTCTTACGACCACTATCTATCGCTGCTTGGTCAATTCAGAGAGCACTCTTAAGTACTTCATCATAAGTTCTTAGTGGGAACTTCTGGACTTCTTCCTTTATCTCTCTATTGAGAGAATTAAGGAATAAATCACATAGTTCCATTTGATCCATGTTTGGAGCACTTGTTGATGAGTATAGAACCATACGCCATCTTTGGATAAAATGAACAGTGGATTCATTATGTTCTTATTTAATATGCAAGAATTCCCTAATTCATGTTCTTAATAATTTGTTCATGTCAAAATCTTTGATGAAATCTGACACGAGTTGTTTAAATGAGTGTATTGAGGCTTCAAGTATTCTGTAATACTAATCAAGGGAAATACCCTCTAAGGTCTTAGGGAATATCTTAGCAACAACCCCGTCCCAAGGGAGTAATTCCCATATGGCTGTGGCATAGGCCTTAATGTGTGCATTTAGATCCCCTTCCCTTTTATATTTGGGTAAATCGTGAAGAGGTCTTGGAAGCATAAAATTTCGTATTGTGAAGTCCAAGGGCTCTTTTAAATATTTTGAATAAGTCCCTATTGCATAGGCCTTGACCATTGATGGTGCTTCTTTGAGAGGGTGGGGGTGGCATGGTTTGTTGATATGGCATAACATATGTATTTACAGGGGCATAAGGGAATCCCTGTGGTTGAAATAACATCTTGGTTGAAGAGAACATGTCTCCTTGTGGTGACTTTGAATACATGTTTAAGTAAGGAGGAGCATTGTTTTGGTATGGGTTGCTTGGTGCCAAGCCGGGAGGTGTCATGTTTTCAACTGGAGCATTTGAAAATTCGGTCCTAGTTGGTGTTTGTTGTGGGTAATTATAAGGATTTTGAGGAGGCATGCCTCATCTGCCTGTTCCTATAAGGAGGTCAACCTGACTGGGATGATGCAGAGGGTTGGGGATTCCTACTTGCCCAAAATATGAATTTTTCTTTGCTTGAGCAAGTTCCAGCCCTCTAACCTTTTCAAATAAGGCTAAAATGACCTCTATTGGTGAAGACACAGTGTTTTCCATTAATGGCATTTGTTGTATACCTTGAGGTTGTAAAGGGGTGTGATGCCCTACTATGAATTGATCACTACCCTGTCAAGCTTCACCGAGGGTATTTCCCATAGGTGGAGGAATGGGGGTGTTTTCTTGGAATAGGATATCAGATTATGTTTGTAAACTCCCTATAGGTGGATACATGTTTTGGAAGAATTTTTCACTTTTAGCATAGCGTGCTAAGTACTCCTTATCCAAAAATGGGAGTGGATCTAACTATCTACTGATCTATGGTCTGAACAAGACCTGAGGAGATGAAATGGATTCCCTAGTGAATGTCATATTATTAGAGCTTGAGGGCTCTAAATGCTGTGTTTATGCAAGTTGATCTAATTCCTCGATTCGGAATGAAGAACTAGAACTAGTTCTATGAAGGGGAGTTTGAGATGACAAGTAATTACTTGAATAGTTATCAGCCCATGCAGAAATCGAGGGTAATGGTTGTCTATTTGTTTGACTATAGTTTGCTTTGAGACCTGAGAGAGGTCTGCCATATGCGTCATATCCCGACATATTCATGGGGTATATGAATACCTGCAGAATAATGGGAAAGAGCGAAGGTAGATGAAAGGAATGAAAATAAAAGAGGAAGGATTGTTTGTTTCACGTCAAGTTCACCAATTTTGTATGATGGAAAAGTGACATGTGAGCATGGGAATCTACAAGTACCTCTTCCTCGTACCCGACCTCCTGAGGTCGTCTTGAGACAGCAGTGTGGAATATCTATGGATACGAGACAAATTAGTGGGCACTCTTATATCTTCAACACACAATAGCGAGATATGCTAATCTAAGGAAAAGAAGACTCTCATAACCTGAATTGGTGTAATGGATCATTCGGAGATAATAGTTTCTCGAAGGATTCAATCAATATCAAGCTCCACCGAGATCTTGTTTGTTGGCTATTAGATATGTGGGAAGTTACCTCGTGAGAGTTTCATATATATCTCGAGACAAGGTCATGAAAAATGGTGATAGGATATTTAGTGGATTTGTAGTAAACTATGGGTGGTTTTCTAGTCTAGCCTAGAAAACATTGGATTGATTGGCTTCTATATTTAATATAGAGAACTACGTTATGATATTTGGTGGGAGTGGTGAGGATCTAAATACCGAGAATTTGTAAACCAAAGATCAATACTTTACTGATTTGCAGGCCCGTTGGGTTGTGGGACCTGGGGATCACAACCTTGAGTTTGTGGTTATTGTGGACCTATTATGGTCATGTGAGGAATCAATATCTTCTCCCAACTATCTAGTAATCATACGAATTTTCAGCCTCTATGTTTAGAACTAAAAGTTGTGTAATTTTCTCAAAATACCTTACAGTCTTAAGCAACTTGAATGCATAAGCTAATATCTATGTCAATCAGAATATCTCCCCAGTGTCTAGCTATGGGACTAATGGATCACAACTGAATGTTTTCTCACTTTTGGGTTATTATATGGTCGTATGGATATCCTACCAAGGAAGTCTATAATTGGGATGATTTGACTAGAACGTGTATGCCTTGTCGTCTTCGATGTTTAATCCTCTCAAATATGTGCTAATTTCTTATAGGTCTATTGTTGTTCAAAAGACTTGAATCCTGAGATTTTGATCTATATTAGCTAGTGATGTGGAAACATTTGGTTGAGGCACTATTGGTTCAAACATGTATTCCCTAGGCTCTCTAGGTCCCGTGATTGTCATACAAAGATGATTCAACTTTAACTGAAATGAAATAAATTGATTATAAAAGATATATTGACAACTCACACACATTCCTCTATTTTTGTATTTTTGATGATGTATTTAGAAGAATTAAAAGAACAATTATTCTAATATATTTAGAAAATGGACAACTAATCTAATAACCAGAATTAAAACAAACAAAATAGCCTGGTATGCCTATTTTTCTGCGATTGTAAATTTATCCTAAATAGCTAAATAACTAACTAATTTAATTGAGAGAATTTCAATCCTACCTCGAAGTGAGGAATGAATCACGATTTCTCAAAACTATCAATCCCCACAGCCTTTCCTGAAATATCGAAAGCTAGATTTAACTCGAAATGAAATGATTTACTACTCTATTTGATACATTTTAACCGAACTTTGATAGCTCAAACCTGGCATTTACTGAATAGTGGCAAATCTAGTTGTATGTGACTTTTTCCTCATTGTGATCTCCTCGTTCCTTCGTGTTCTCATGAATCCGAGAAAAGCGTGTATATGGTACCATCAATAGAATAACGTATTCAAACAATGGCAGCTTTGGATATAGATCAAATACAATGCGAGTAGGAGATGGATAGCGCAAGTGAACAGAGCTTGACTATGCAATTCCTTGCGGGTTTTATTACGGGAATACAACACAAATACGCCGAGAGCTTTTGAAACTATCCTTTGTGACGAATACAATATTCAACTCTAAATGGATTCCAATCTACAAATGAAACTATTTTACTCTAAACTCACTTGCATGGAACAACAAAGAAGCAAGACTCAAACAAGAAGATCGAATGACCTCTAAACAACAAAATAAAACTAACAATGGAAGGAAAACATGAAACTATAGGAATTCTAATTGAGAAATTAAAAATATTGAATAATAGAATTGAGAAGGTGAGGGGCCATTTATTTGAAAACAAACGGCTATTTATAGCAAATTTATTTACCGAGGGTAACTCTCAATTGAACTCTTTTCCTGTAAACAAAGGGAAAACACTATTACCAGGTGAACCAAAAACATTAATGCAAGCCAAAGTGGTTAAAGAAAGTGGTTGAAATCGAAGATTTACATTTTATGTGATCGTCAAAAGAATCTGCAAAATGTGAACAAGACCGCTGCCCTATCTGGGTGGCGGTCACGGAACGCCCCCTGTCTGGGTGGTGGTCATGGGACCATAGCTAGGATGGCGGTCTCGTGAATCAAGACCTAAAAGTGAAGAAAAATGGGGGCAAAGGGGGAAACAAAGCATGCGAAAGGCCGAGCGAGGCATATGGGATACAAATTTATACTTTGTGAGTTTTTCTCGATCCCGAACAGGTTGCAAGGAGACTGTATAATCATTGGGGTATGTGTAACATCGTTCCTGGCCGTGCGGTACCCTACAATTTTGGGTACATATAGTAACCTTAACCTTGTGTTGAAAATATCTCCATCTTTTGGGACTGACAACTCGTGAGAGTCATACTTGGTATGTTGATCATATTTTCCCAAGGTCTTCTTTATAAAATTTGTGCAAAAGAAGGATTTACCAACATTCTTCAATAAACAGAGGTTACAAAAATAGGTTCTCTTACCTTGGTTAAAAGACAACACCTAAAATATTTAGGATAAGATCACATCCTTTTAAGGTGGTACCCACTTCTTTCAAAGCTTTGAGTGCTAAAAAGTCAAATAAATTGCTTCCTCAGCTACTAAATGACACACAATTATTTATCTGTCTCTCACGAGTGTCTCGTTAAATCCTTGATGTTTCTTATTTTTTGAAGAGGGATTAAATTTGGGTACCAACACGCTTCTTGCGTTGTTGCCATGGATTAGTTCAATTTGATCCATGTGCATACATAGTTAAGGTATTTGAGTATTTACACCGTCAACAACTCTTTTGGCGCCATTATCAGGGATTAGTTCAATTTGATCCATGTGCATACATATTTAAGTTATTTGAGCATTTACACTTTAACAATGCTTCCGGCACCGTTAGGGAGTTGTTGAAAATATTTGAAATATTTGGATACATATTAGACCATGGTAATGTTTCTTACAAATGTTGTGTGCAAATACATCATTGAAGCAACATTCTATATTCAGATTTATAAGATTTGTTTGAAGTTATAAGATTTATCTACAATTTTCCCGAGTTTCAAAGAATGTTGCACTTTTTTGCATTTTGATTGATAAAATTGGGTAAAGAAAGATCATATATAATAATTTTTCCAATATTTCAAGATCTTGACATACATTTGACAGATTATCTTTTAGTGCATTTTTGCACAACTGAGGTGAAAATACTTAGTGGCAACTTCATGTTCATTTATTTTGGACAAGTGCCAGTGTCTTAACCTCTATCAATGTGAATTTTTTACTAATCTTTGCAAATCTAGAAGTAAGAAGATCTTCCTTTGTTAAGGACCCTGCTAGAGAAGGTTGTTTCTAGAGTTGGGAAAGACAAATTCTCGAAGGTAAAAGAATTTGGAAAGTTGTTGGAGATCTACCATCAAGAAAAGAGATCTCCACCATTCAATGTGATCAGCCTGTCATTGAAGATTGCAGTTCTTCCTCAAGTGTATCCGAATTAGGTAATCTTTTTGTAGAGTTGAATTCTCCATCCGGTGAGGGCTCCTCATGTGTCTTTGAAAAATTTGCTTCTCATTTTTCCCCTGTATTTTCCAAATCGATAGAGTTTTCCAAGAATTTGATCCTATAGGGGATATTCATTTTGAAAATTACATTTCTATTCCCCACAGACCCCTCAATCCTCATTATCTTACATCTCCTACAAATGCACGTTCCCAAAACAATATGGCTCAACCTCCACCTAGAAATCCATTTGTTGTTAATACCTTTGGTCCTATCAATTTTAGAGGAATAAATGGTTATCCAAATGCTATCCCTCAAGATGTAAGAAACATATTACCTAAGTGTCAAGGAAATAATACTATAATTGGTGATCACCAACTAAAATTTTTGTTAACATGATGGATGATTTTGAGACTGAATATGAGGATGTGTACATCAAATTGTATATTCATACATTAGAAAAGGATGCAAGGGATTGGTATAAATATTTTCCTAATAACCGCATTGATTCTTGACTGAAATGAAGAATGCATTTAGATTGCGGTATAGTGATAAAACAAACCTTAGGTTTCTTCTATCAGAGTTTGAAAATATTAAAAATAATTCTAGTGAATTAGTCCATGATTTTAATACAAGATTCAATAATACCTTGAGAAGATTTCCTGTAAACTTAAGGCCATGTGATGAATCTTTTCTTATAAAATATTCGATGCATTTGACAAAAAGGATGCATACTATTTAAGGGATAAAAACTTTGGCACTTTGAGGTAGGCCTTTACCATGGCTCTGCAAATTGAGAACAATATTAAGGCCATTGGGAATCCTCCTAAGAGGGAGGGTTTTAAATTGAGAAACCCAAAAGAGCTCAAGCAAGTAAGGCTTTGCTGATTTGGAAGAAGTTATAAAAACTTTGGTAGGGGTTACCAAAGAAATCTCATTCAAGTTGGCTGAGCTGAGAAATTAATTGGACAAACTTACTAAGGTCAAAATAAGTAGCAAGGGTAAGATAGATTTTCAAACCATCCTATAAATGAGTAGAGATCTCATGACAGAGGTAAAGGGCCCATGTGATATTCAAATAGACATCCCCAAGCTAGGGAAAATAGAATGGTGCATTATCCTCTGACTACTAGGGTTGCTGCTATTGATGAAGCCAATGAAATTGATTGATGTGATAGATGCTTTCTACCCCATCCACCATGTGAAGAATATCATTAGGCTGAGGAAGTTGATGATGAATCACGATGATGATGTATGCATGTTGGGATGTTCTACAAGCTTACAATAAGGATCAACTTCAATTGAACTAATCAGTGTTAGAACTACTTTATGCAAATTTTCGTGGATTGTATTCACTTTGGTACTAACTCTTCCTCCCTCTCATACTTTATAAATATATGTGGTACAAGATTTTTAACTTTCTAATAATGATTTTGAGTATCTAATATCTCTAATTATTAAGAAGTATGATGGAGGAATACCTTCAGAAGGGGATAAGTAGTTATTAATGAATGTTTTTGTTTCCCAAGAAAAGGAGTATAATACAAGAAGTAAAGTTGTCAAAGGAGTAGGGCCTCAAGCCAAACCTAAAAATCCATTGCTTACAAGTATTCCTAAAGAATATCCTAAGAAAGATGCATCGCACGTGCCTTTTTGTACCAAAAAAACTATACTTTTCCTCATGCCCAAACTGTCAAAACTCCCATGGCATCTCGATGAGTTTGTCAATCTTCCTTCTAATGCCACTTTTCCCAAGTATAATTCATATGACATTTCCCAAGTTTTGAGTCAAATCAAGGTTAGTGTTCTAATTGGTGAGTTGCTTAGGATTCCGAGAACAAGAATAGGGTATTTGAGTATTTAGGATTCAAAGAAGAGAGAAGAGTACACTAGGCGAAATGTAAACATTGTAGAAACTCCTCCTCCAAGCATTGCAGACGTTGAAACACCACCAACATTTGAAGAGCTTGGAGAATCAACTGAGGTTTACTTGGGAACATCTTTGGTTGAGTCTCAATTAAATGTTGATCCCTTTTTTACAACTTTGATCATTAAGGACAGACTGCTGCACAATTGTATGTTTGATTTGGGAGCATCATGCAATGTCATGCCTCTTGAGGTCATGAATGAACTGGATATCAAAGTGACAGCAGCATATGGAAGATGTAGTTCCATGGACTCTAGAAAGGTCCTAGTTGTTGGATGTGTGAAAGGTTTGGCAGTACAACTTGCAACATATTCGGGTAAGGATTTAAAACTTGATGTTGTTATTTTTGATTTCCCATTCAAATGGGGCATGTTGTTATCAAGAATGTGGGCTGCAAGTTTTGGTGGAAGTGTTCAAATGCATATGTATTTTTCCACCATTCCAATTTAGGGCAGCCTTTTCAAATTGTATGGAGAAAAGAAGATGATGCATCTCATTGAAGACCCTAACAATGCCTCTTATGAAGTGTTGTATAATGATGTTGATGATGATAATTTTGTTGGATTTGATGATGGTAAAGAGCACAAGTGGATAAATTCAAATTTCTTGAACAACCGGTTCTCCTTGGACCTTGTTATTTGATGGAGCTTGTTCCAAGTTTGGAAATGGTCTTTGGTGTATTTGATTTCTCCAAGCTTGAAAGGGTTTGTTTTTTCTTTCAAACTTGTTGTCCACTCAAAATTCCACTGCTCCGATAGAAGTAAAATTTCAAAAATTTGAGTTATGAGTGTTTTCTCTAAAGTGCCTAAGTCGCGAAAATTGAGAAAATCAGTGTTTCGGGTCATTTTGTATGTATTTCGGGCTGTCGGACATTTTTGTCCCTTTGTCCCAAGTACGAAAGTGCTTCTGTTCCCCAATTGGCCGAAATCCCGAAGTTGTTCCATTTTCGGGCCCGTCAACTTTTTGTCCCAAGTGTCCCAAAACTTTTTGTGCGAGATGTTCCAATTTCGGCCGAACCGCCCGAACCACGTAATTCGCACTTTCTTGTCCCAAATGTCCCAATTTCAAAAGTGCGCTCTATTCCAATTTCGCCCGAACCAACCGAGTCGCGTACTCAAAACTTTTGTCTCAAACTTCTCAAGCTCAACTTAAGTGCACTCTGTTCCATTTTCGGATGATTCGCCCGATTTCATCCCGAATGTCCCAAGTCCAAGCGATCCTTCATTCCATTTTCGTAAAAACTCCCGAGTCACGTACTTCAGAGCTCTTTGTCCCAAATCAAAAAATGCAAACTGTTCCATTTTCGGCCGGTTCACCCGAACCGCGTCCTTCGCGCATTTTCATCCCAAATGTCCCAAAATGCATTTGTGCGTCTTCTCCCTGTTTCGTCCGAATCGGCCGAGCCTCGTGTTTCGCGCATTCGCGTCTCACATGTCCCAAGTGAACCTAATGCAATTCATACTTAGTTTTTCCCGCTCGACCCGAATGTGCTAAATTTGAATTTAAGTTGCGAAGATCAAATTTCAAGGACAGCTGGCAGAAGGACGAAGCTTTCAAGACGCCGTTTACATCAGTTTTCAAAGATATCCATTGTCATCTTCAAGATGAAACGTCTGGTGTGTCCCTCGTGGCAAAGACATAGCTGAGACGTTAAAGAAATTCAAGAAGCGGTTTCTGAAGATGGTGGGTCCTTCTCAGTGACTGTCCACCTGTCTCCTTCTTCATTCTTTTCTCTTCTTCCTATTCCTTTCGTATTCCATGTAATTAGTTAAGAAATTGCGTTTGGCATTCCTTAACTATTCTCTAGTTAAAGGAAACGGTTACGAGGAGTAACCAAATTGTAAGCTATATAATGGCCTTCTTTGTGCCATTTTAAAAGGAGGAAGAACTTGGCATATTTTCTGAAAGTGTAAATAGATCAGAAAGAAATCAATACAAAAGGGCTTTCCGTTCATCGTCTATCTATCTCTGTTATCTCTGTGTTTTCTATTCAATATTGTGAAGATCATTTTGTCTCTAATTTGTTAGTCTCTCTGATTGCATACTGTCCGGTTTTGCAAATACAGCGATCTTGTATAACCAAGAAGGAACTTTGTGTCCTTGATTAATGAATTTGAAGAAGGTTATTTACAGAACTTTGTGTCTTTAAATTTAATCCTATTCAGCCAATGCAAGTGATCTTGTCTTAAATTCCTTGAAACTTCGCATACATAAAGAATTATTCTGCTATCTATAATTCTGAATGTTGCTATTCTGCTCATCCTCTCATTTCCTTTCCTCAGTCCTTTTGTAACTGATGATCCTTGTGGAAAACACTTTCGTAATATCCAATTTCAACCATAAATATTGTTTTTGTACATTTGTAAATACGTTTGTTTCGAATAAGGAAACTCTCCCATTAAAGAGGAGGGACTTCTTGTCCCCATTTGTTGCTCTTCTAAAAATTCCTATTTGAAAACCAAGAGTTTTTGGCGACTCATTTGGGAAAATCACATTCAGCTTCTACAATTTTTGATCATCCTTTGATCTGCGCGACTCCGCGTTTCACTCGAGGAGAAGGGCCCTTGGTATTGAAGATTCTCGGTTTCACTTTTAGAACAACAAGGTTTTCCTTTCCCTTCAAATTCAACAAGAAATAGAAGGACCCGTTAACAAGCACTCCACTGTTCAAGATAGAAGTCCTACGGGTGGTATTCCTTCGAGCCTACTAGTCCCAATCTACGAGCTTTGATCCTTGCGGTGTTACGGTTCCTCTCCAAGCCGTTTTTCCAAGAATGGCGGTGCCTTTACCATGGGGTCATCGTGTTGGGCCTCTGGCCCTTGCTCAGCCTTTGCATGAGTTACCCAGAGGAAACCGGAAGAACTTCCCCAAATTCAAAGGCGATGGCAAAGTGCACCCTGACGAACACATCGCAGCCTTCGTTGTTGCATGTGGAGTTCTGGGAGTCGAATATGAAGACGTCTCCGTAAGGTCATTTCTTTGAGACGTTACAAGATAATGCTGCTTGATTGGTTCTATAACCTTCCGGCGGTGCTATAACCGACTGGGACACAATGAGAACTCAGTTCGAGAACCGTTTCAAGCCGGCAGAAGATGTGCATGCCTTGCTTGCCCAGGTCTCTCAGATAAAGAAAGATTCACAAGAGCCCATGAGGGAATTTGTGGCCCGGTTCAACAGGTTGGTAAATAAAATTCCAACGCCTACCCGACCTGTCGACCAAATTCAAAAGTGTTTCTTCCTAAATGCTCAATCGCCCAAAGTTAGTTATGCACTAAGAAGGGCTAATCTCGGAACACTAGCTCTGGATCAAGAACTGGCTGTTAGTATCGAAGATGACTTGATCATGTCAGGGAAGTTGAGAAGAGACCCTCCCAAATCTAAGTCTGCTGCTTCTTCCTCTTCCACCCCTGGACCTAGTACTGATCCGTTAGTCCAGAAACTCACAAATGATCTTGTCGCTATAAAGAAACAGTTGGCTCAAGCATGCCCCGTATGCGAGATGTTCCAAGAAGAAATTTTCAGCCCGAAATTGTTTGCTCGCTCCTCACACAAGACTAGCACTTGAAGGACCTCCTGTTAAGGTTCCCGTGAACGTAACTGTGAAGTTGAAGAGCCGATGATGATGAAGCTTGCGAGGAGTTTGTGGAGGAATTTGATGATGAAGCGAGAGGAACTTGAGGGATCTCGGGTCAATTTCTTCACCACTCGAGGGCATTGATGATTATGATGAAGTGGTAGCGGAGACATGAACAATGAATATTTTGTTGTCATGACTCGAGAACAGAGATGAAGCGAGAGGAGAAGGTGACCCATCCACCTAAGAAATCCAAGGAGCAATCGGCAACTATCCCTGTAATTGCAAGAAGAGGATCCCCTATCCCTACTTCGTCTACACAGAAGGTGAGTCCTATCAATCCAATTACCAAAGTTGCTTCTTCTTTTTCTCCTAAAGTTGATAAGCCTAGAATTCCAAATGATGATGGCCCGTCCACTTCTGGATCCTTTGATATTGTTGATCACCTGAAAAAGACCAAGGTACAAATCTCAGAAGCTGAGTACTATCAAACCCATCCCAAAGCCTTTGCCAAAATGATCCACTTTGTTAATTCCAACTCTAAGACCACTTCTAAAGGCCTTTTACCTACTCCTCCTTCTGCACCACAGCCAAGTCTGGTAGCTGCTGTCACCTCCCCTGGTGACAAAATTAAACCATTTTATGTAACACTTCTCATAGCTGGCCATAGGCTCAGTAATTGTGTCATAGATTCTGGAGCCTCAGATAATGTGATGCCTGCTAAAGTAGCTCATGCTTTAGGCTTGACCCTCACTCGTACTTATGGATCCTGCTACTCCATGGAGAGTAAGGAAGTGCCTTTGGTTGGGAGGATTAAAGATGCACAAGTGGCCTTTGCTGCTTTGCCTGAAAAGAAAGTCTTGGCTACCATCCTAGTAGCAGACATTCCTCCTTCTTATGGAATGTTGCTAAGTAGAAACTTCTGTAAAGATGTGGGCGGGGAGATTCAAATGGATTGGTCACATGCACTCATACCTGTCAATGGACACATGAAGAAGTTACTACCTGAGAAGCAGTCTGAGTATATTGTGCAGAAAATGGATGATCCTAAGGCACAAATACTCTATGAGGATATGGGGCATGGTAATTACATGATTCTGTCCCCTGATGAAATCCAACCCTCCAAAGTATCACCTAAAGATCCCAATGGTGTTTGGATTTTAGAATTTGATGGAAGTTGTTCCTCAGCTGGTTCTGGAGCTGGTGTCCTGCTAGTGTCACCAGAAGGTGTCCTTCATCCTTTTTCATTTAAGTTGCAGTTCGAGAACACTAATAACACAGCAGAATATGAAGCTCTCATTCTCGGATTGCAGGTGGCCAAAGAACAAGGTGTGAAGAACCTTCTAGCTCGTGGTGATGCAGAGTTGATTGTGAAGCAGGTCAGAAACCTCTTTCAGGTAAAAAATGGGAGGCTGAAGCATTACCGGAATCAGGTTTGGGATTCCATTGAATTCCTTGATGCTTTCTCTATTGAAGCAATACCTAGAGAAAAGAAGCAACAGGCTGATTCACTTTGGTGTCTCGGGGTCACTCTTGATTCCCCATCCGGAATTCTCTCAGGATAAGTTCACTATTGAAATGGTCCACCGGCCTAGTGTACCTGACAATACCAATAACTGGCAAGTTTTCAACGATGACCAGCATTTGCTTTCCTTCCTGGAACTCAAGGGTAATTTCGAACAACTGTATTTTGAGGGAAGTGACAACCTGCCTCGTGAGAGTGTGTCCTCTGACCAAGCCGTCACCCAAGGAGAAGAAACAGATCAAGATGGATGCATCAATCTCAAAGGAAACAAGATTCCTAAAGGGCTGGTGAGTTTGGAGGAACTATTTGATAAGCATGACAGGTATGTGAAATCTAGAGCTTCTTCTGGGCCTCAGCAATCAGCTGAGTATGATAAGATTGATATTGGGAGTTCTACTGACCCCAAGTTCGTGAACATTGGAAAATGTTGCTCAGCAGATGAGAGGAGAAAAGCAATTGATCTTCTAAAAAGGTATAAAGATGTTCTCGCTTACTCTTATGAAGATTTGAAAGCTTTCAAACCAAAAGATATGCAGCACTCTATCCCCCTCAAGCCTGGAATCAAGCCTTTCAAGCAGAAACAGAGACAATACAACCCCAAAGTAGCTGACACCATCTTTCAGGAGATACAGAAGTTGTTGAAAGCTAAAATTATCTTTCCTATTCACCATTCAACATGGATTGCAAATATTGTGCCTGTCAGAAAGAAGAATGGTGAGATCCGCATCTGTGTTGATTTCAGGAACCTGAATCAGGCTTCTCTGAAAGATAATTACCCTTTGCCTATGATGGATCAAATATTGCAAGCAGTAACAGGATCTGAAATGTTATCTATGCTTGATGGATTTTCTAGATACAATCAGGTAGAGGTTGATACTGTAGATCAACATAAAACAACTTTCACTACTCCTTGGGGCACGTTTGCTTACAAGAGAATGCCTTTTGGGATTATTAATGCTTTGGTGCCACTTTCCAGAGAGCTATGGATCTGTTTTTGGAAGCTTAAAAGGGAAGTGTATTGTCATCTACCTTGATGACCTGACAGTGTTTTCCAAGACAAGAGCGGATCATTTTGACCACCTAGAGACAGATTCTGCTTTGAGATGCGAGAGAGCACAGGATCTCTCTCGAACCCTAAAAATATGTCTTTTGTGTCACCGAGGAAAGTTATTAGGAACATTGTTTCCAAGGATGGTATTAAGATTGATCCCGAACGAGTTCAAGCCATCCAAAGAAATTCCTCTCCCAACCAAGTAAAAGGGCGTGCACTCCTTCTTCGGTAAGATCAATTTTTAAGAAGATTCATCCCCGATTTTGCTGAATTAACTTTGAATATTTCTCGATGATGATGAAAGGGAAGCAAAAATTTGGTTGGTCTTCTCGAAGGAAAGGAATCCTTTGAGGGTATCAAGAAAGCTATCGCTAAAACTCCGCTTTTGCTTTGTCCCGATTTCAACAAAGATTTCATCATCTATTGCTATACTACTGAGATAATACCCCCATGCTGTTGTCTTAACCCAAGAAGACTCCGATAAACATGAGCTACCAATTGCCTTCATGAGCTATATCCTGAATAATCATGAGCTAAAATACACCATGATGGAGAAGCATGCTTTTGCAGTAGTCAAAGTCATTAAGCAATTCCGTTTCTATATCCTCAACTCTCACTCTATGGTGCTGGTTCCAGATACAACTATTAAGTCAATTCTTACACAACAAGAATTTGGATCCAAGAGAGGGAACTGGGTGGCTAAATTCCAAGAGTATGACATTGATATCAAACCAACCAAGCTGGTTCGTGGAGGAGGTCTTTGTGAGCTCATTGCTGAAGGGGCCAAACATGAGTTGCTGGAGGAGAAAGCTGACCTTCCTACTGTTCTGTTCCTGAGTTCGGTTGACGAATGGTATGCTGACATCACCCATTTTCTCACCTATGGGGAATGCCCCTCTCATTTAACTGCCAAAGAAAAGAGGACTGTTAAATTGAGGTCAGCACAATATGTATTATGGGAAAATGCTTTGTTTAAACGTGGCTTGGATGGGAGATTTCTAAAGTGTGTGGACAAAGAACAGCAGAGAAAGTTGCTCTCAGCTTTTCACGATCAGGCATGTGGAGGGCACTATTCATCAACGGTTACAGCTCATAAGATACTCCGGGGAGGATACTACTGGCCTTCTTTGTTCAGAGATGCATCCAAGTGGGTGGATAAATGTGAGGCCTGCCAGACCTTTGTGGGAAGACCTAAATTGGCTTCTTTGCCTCTCAAGCCAGTTGTGATTGAGGAGCCATTTCAACAGTGGGGTTTGGACTTCATTGGTACACTCAATCCTGCTTCTAGTGCTGGTCACACTCATGTGTTAATCACACTTGCGACTACTTCACCAAATGGGTGAAAGCTATTCCGATTAAGAGCACTACTTACAAAGTGGTATGCGGCTTCATCAAAGAGAACATCTTGGTAAGGTATGGTGTACCTAACAAGATTGTAACAGATAATGCCTCAATTTCTCTTCAGCTAAGATAATGGACTTACTTTATGGGTATGGTATTTCTTTGGCTCACTCTTCAGATTACTACCCTCAAGGAAATGGGCAGGCAGAATCTACCAACAAAAATCTGGTGACTATCATAAGGAAGTTAGTCAATGAGTCTCAGCGAAACTGGCACAAGAAGCTCTATGATGCTCTTTGGGCAGACAGGATTACACCAAAGAGAGCTATTGGAATGTCTCCTTTTCAAGTGGTATATGGAGTTGAAGCTCAATTGCCAGTGACAGTGGAACTGCCGGCCTTGCATCTAATGAAGGCCATTGAGGATACTAGTTTCAGAGATGCCCTGGACAAGAGAATTATGTACCTGCACAAGCTGAATGAAGACAGATTGGTGGTTGCTGATAGGATATCTGTTCACCAGCAGAAGGTAAAGGTCCTGTTTGACAAAAAAGCTAGGTTCAGAGATTTCCAAGTTGGAGACATCGTACTGTTATGGGACAAAAGACATGAACCTCGTGGCAGCCATGGAAAATTTGATTCCCTGTGGCTCGGACCTTTCAAGATCAGACACTTTGCTGGTGAGAATTCCTTTTATCTTGATTACATGGATGGTTCTTCTCTCCCACTTCCTTATAGTGGGCAGTATCTCAAGTTGTTCAAGTCCTAGGTGATTAGGGAGTCCCTTGTATATTCTGTACAGTGTTTCCCTTCTGTTGTTTTGGTGTGTTTCCCTCTGTGTTGGTCTATTTTTGACTCCGTTGCCCAAGGGATAAGGCACTTGTCTGCTTCACCAAGTTTGTCTAAGTTCTTGCCTTGTCTCATTCCTTGAATTTATGCCAAGTCATCCCCAGAAGGAGCCAGCTGTTGTCCACTCAAAATTCCCTGCTCTGATAAAAGTAAAATTTCAAAATTTTGAGTTATGAGTGTTTTCTCTAAAGTGCCTAAGTCGCGAAAATTGAGAAAATCTGTGTTTCGGGTCATTTTGTATGTATTTCGGGCCTGTCGGACATTTTTGTCCCGCCTGTCCCAAGTACGAAAGTGCTTCTTCCCCGATCGGCCGAAATCCCCGAAGTTGTTCCATTTTCGGGCCCGTCGGAACTTTTTGTCCCAAGTGTCCCAAAACTTTTTGTGCGAGATGTTCCAATTTCGGCCGAACCGCCCGAACCGCGTACTTCGCACTTTCTTGTCCCAAATGTCCCAATTTCAAAAGTGCGCTCTGTTCCAATTTCACCCGAACCGGCCGAGTCGCGTACTCCGGAACTTTTTGTCTCAAACTTCTCAAGCTCAACTTAAAGTGCACTCTGTTCCATTTTCGGCCGATTCGCCCGATTTCGTCCCGAATGTCCCAAGTCCAAGCGGGCCTTCTGTTCCATTTTCGGCCGAAACTCCTGAGTCGCGTACTTCAGAGCTCTTTGTCCCAAATCAAAAAATGCAAACTGTTCCATTTTCGGCCGGTTCACCCGAACCGCGTCCTTCGCGCATTTTCGTCCCAAATGTCCCAAAATGCATTTGTGCGTCTTCTCCCTGTTTCACCCGAATCGGCCGAGCCTCGTGTTTCGCGCATTCGCGTCTCACATGTCCCAAGTGAACCTAATGCAATTCATACTTAGTTTTTCCCGCTCGACCCGAATGTGCTAAATTTGAATTTAAGTTGCGAAGATCAAATTTCAAGGACAACTGGCAGAAGGACGAAGCTTTCAAGACGCCGTTTACATCAGTTTTCAAAGATATCCATTGTCATCTTCAAGATGAAACGTCTGGTGTGTCCCTCGTGGCAAAGACATAGCTGAGACGTTAAAGAAATTCCAGAAGTGTTTTCTGAAGATGGTGGGTCCTTCTCAGTGACTGTCCACCTGTCTCCTTCTTCATTCTTTTCTCTTCTTCCTATTCCTTTCGTATTCCATGTAATTAGTTAAGAAATTGCGTTTGGCATTCCTTAACTATTCTCTAGTTAAAAGAAACGGTTACGAGGAGTAACCGAATTGTAAGCTATATAATGGCCTTCTTTGCACCATTTTGAAAAGAGGAAGAACTTGGCATATTTTCTGAAAGTGTAAATAGATCAGAAAGAAATCAATACAAAAGGGCTTTCCGTTCATCGTCTATCTATCTCTGTTATCTCTGTTTTTCTATTCAATATTGTGAAGATCATTTTGTCTCTAATTTGTTAGTCTCTCTGATTGCATACTGTCCGGTTTTGCAAATACAACGATCTTGTATAACCAAGAAGGAACTTTGTGTCCTTGATTAATGAATTTGAAGAAGGTTATTTACAGAACTTTGTGTCTTTAAATTTAATCCTATTCAGCCAATGCAAGTGATCTTGTCTTAAATTCCTTGAAACTTCGCATACATAAAGAATTATTCTGCTATCTATAATTCTGAATGTTGCTATTCTGCTCATCCTCTCATTTCCTTTCCTCAGTCCTTTTGTAACTGATGATCCTTGTGGAAAACACTTTCGTAATATCCAAGTTCAACCATAAAATATTTTTTTGTACATTTGTAAATACGTTTGTTTCTGAATAAGGGAACCTCTCCCATTAAAGAGGAGGGACTTCTTGTCCCCTGACTGTTGCTCTTCTAAAAAGTCCTATTTGAAAACCAACAAAACTTAACTTTGAGTGCACTAATAACATTGTTAAATATGAGGCATTGTTGTTAGGTTTGAGAGTTGCTTGGAAATATGGCGTAAGAGACATCATTGTCAAAGGAGATTCGTAAATGATTGTCAAACAAAATAGAAAATTATATGCTACTAAAAATCAAAGAATGAAACAATATAAGCATGCAATTTGAGATTTGATTGAAATGTTTGACTAATTCAATATTTTGCATCATGATAGGAAGTTCAATGTTATGGCGAGAAAAGTTTACAGTCTTGGGATCTCGGTTTGATAATTGTGCAATGTCCCCATTTTGTGAGTATGATGTTGAAGTATTAACAAGGCCATCTATCCTTGACAAAATTAAAAATTTGTAAATGTTTGATGATGATGCTTAGGTCAAAATATTTTTGCATAACAAAGTAGAGTTTTTTTATTAATGTATTTATTGGGAGCTAATGGTATGTACGTAAGAAGGAAAATAAACTTTGTTTAGCAAAGATATCATTCAAGATAAAATTAATGTCATTCCTAGAGGGAAGGTTTCTCTTGAATCAAACTTTGATAATGCTGATTGCATTATTAGATAGACATATAGGAGCCTCAAGGATGTTGAAGAGCATGACCTTGGCACGAAGGAGAAACCAAGGAAGATCTAGTTGGGAAGGAATCGCAACAAGGAAGAAAAACAGTCCTATGTCCAATTATTGAAAAATATCAAGATCATCGGCTTGGTCTTATTCTCAAGCTGAAAGCATACAGAGAGGATTTGCTTCAGCATGAAATTCCTTTGGAATCAAATGCAAATCCATTCAGAAAAAAATCGAGAGGCTGATTAATCCACTCCTCTCCATAAAGATGCAAGATGAATTGAAGAAGCTAAGGGATGGAGGGATCATACAACCAACAAGGTATTCTTCTTGGGTTGTAAATTTAATGCCGATAGAAAAAATAGTTGTGATATCGGGATGTGCATGGATTATAGAAATCAAAACAGAGCATCAATTAAGGATAATTATCCTCTTCCAAACATGGAAAATATGCTTTGCAGTTAGTGACTGGATCTGAGTTGCTTTCTACATTGGATGGTTTCTCTGGCTATAATCAAGTTGTTGTAAAGGAATCAGAAAGAATTAAGACTTCCTTTACCACTCCTTGGGGAACATATGTCTATGTTAGAATTCCTTTTGGTCTAATGAATGCTAGAGCAACATTTCAAAGGGAAATGGATGTGGCTTTTGCTGGTTACATTAATGATTTCATTGTTGTTTATCAAGATGATGTAACTATGTTTTCTAGGAAGAGAAATGATCACTTGCAACACTTGGAAAAGATGTTGATTAGATGCAGAGAATTTGGTATCTCTTTGAATCCAAAGAAGTGCCATTTTGGAGTGCAAAAGGCCAAGTTACTTGGTCACATTGTATCAAAGGATGGTGTCATGATTGATCTCAAGAGGGTAGAGGCAATCAGCAAGGTTCCAATTCCAAGAACCAAGAAGGGAATCCAATCTTTCTTTGGGAAAATCAATTTTATCAGAAGATTTGTATCTAAATTTGTTGAGTTGACTCTCCCCATCACTAGCTTGCTAAAAAAGGGACCAGATTATCAAGTGGGAAGAGGTTGTTATTTAGGATTTTGATGGGATCAAATAAGCACCAAAGCATGCACCTATTTTGGCAGCTCTAAATTATAAGAATCCTTTTCAAATATTTTCTTTTGCTTGAAAAAACACCATTGCATCTGTCTTGTTGCAAAAGGATGATGAAGGGGCCGAGAGACCAATTTCCTTTTCAGTAAGCCATTGCAAGGAGTTGAGTTTAAGTACACCATTATGGAGAAAAAATAATTTTCCTTGGTGAAAGCAACAAAGGTTATCAGACCTTACATTTTGAGCTCTAAAGTTGTTTTTTATGTTCCCCACACCATGGTGAAAGATATCTTATCATAGATGGATATCTCAAGAAAAATATGCAGATGGGTGAAGAAATTGTAGGAGTATGACATGGACATCCAAACCACAAAGTTGGTAAGAGGTTTGGGCCTAGCTAAGCTTATGGCTGAGAGAAACTTGCAAACTATTGAAGTGAATGAAGAGGAAGAAGAATGGGTTCATGTGCTTGAAAAATTGGTAAGTTCTGAATGGTACAAAGATATAATCTTTATCTCGAGACATTTATGATGCCCTGAACAATTGAGTAAAATTCAGAAAAGAGATCTTAAGTTGGCCTCTCAAAAATATGTCATTACTTATTTTGGGTTAGCTTGGAAGAACCCGGAGGGAATGCTCTTAAGATGCATTTCTTAAAATGAAGCCCCAAGGATAATTGTTGATCTCCATGGAGGATTTTGTGGGACATTTGGGGGACATTCTGTGGAAGAGTTACAACACATAAGATCTTGAGGGCTTGTTATTGGTGGCCAACTCTCTTCAAAGATACAACTCTATTGGTAAGAAGATGTGAAATTTTCTAGCATTTTTCTAGAATAATGAAAGATTCAGGCTCCCTTCCTTTGCAGCCTGTATCAATTGAATATCCTTTCAAACAATGGGGAATGGACTTGATGGGTGAGATTTCAGACCCTTCTAGTGCTGGCCATAAGTGGATTCTTTTAGCCACTGACTACTTCACTAAGTGGGTGGAAGAAATCCCCACTAATAAAGCAACACACCAAGTTGTCATGGACTTCATGCTAAATCATATCATCTGCAGATTTGGAGTGCCCGTCAAACTTGTTACTAATAATGCCATGTGTTTCAAAGATAAACCTTTAATGGTAATGTGCAAAGAGTATGGGATCAACTTGACATATGCTTCTAACTATAATCCCTAAGGAAATGGACAAGCTGAGTCGAGCAATAAATTTTTTTCAAGATCATTAGAAGAACCTTGGAGCTAAACAAAAGGAAATGGGGTGAGCAACTGAAATTTGTTGTTTGGGCTAGTAGGATAACTACCAAGAGAGCTGCTTTGGTAAAATCCCATTTGAGTTGGTATATGGAACTCAAGCTTTGTTTCCCTTGTATTTTCAATTGTCTTCATTTCAATTTGTTCAACAACTTGAAGATCAAGAAGTTAGTCCATATGATGCTCAAATCAATCAGATTATTGAGTTAGATGAAGAAATAAGGGCATACCACCAAAGGCATGTAAAGTTCAAAGAAAATTTGAAGAAGTTGTTTGATAAGAAGGTAACTTTAAGAGTTTTCGGTGTTGGATATCTTGTGCTTTTGTGGGATAACATGCATGAGGATAAGGGAAAGCATGGTAAATTTGATGTATTGTTGATGGGCCCTTATTCTATTGACATTCAAATTGTTGAACATACCTTCTTCTTGAAAGACTTGTATGTCGAATTACTTGAATTACTTGTCAATGGT
Organism: Taxus wallichiana var. yunnanensis; assembly: GCA_018340775.1. Taxonomy (NCBI): domain Eukaryota; kingdom Viridiplantae; phylum Streptophyta; class Pinopsida; order Cupressales; family Taxaceae; genus Taxus; species Taxus wallichiana. The sequence continues at coordinate 725,520,190 of CM031244.1, forward strand.
AGACATTTGAAACATTTCCTTTATTGATTTCACATAATCAAGGTATGCACCATTGTATAGTGTATAGTTCTTTGGTTTCTTTTTGTCTTTTGTGTTTTTGGTCATTCTAGTCCTTGGTGACTTGGTTTTGTTGGTTTCTCGGTTCATTTTGGAAGTTGATTATAGTTTTTCTACTCAGATCTGACTCCATTGCCCAATGGGCCTTTTTGCACTTGTTCTACTTTTATTCTTATGGCACTCATTGGGAGTGCCCATCCTGAAGGAGCTGATGTTGGTGCCCATTTTTATCTTGCACCATTTTGCCCTAGTTTTCCCTTTGATCTGCTTGTTTTGAAGCATCTTTTATCTCCCAAATAGATGAAGTGAAGTTTTACCTCTATTTGTATGCCTTGAATTGTTGCAAAACTATTTTTTATGCCCCATTTTGAAGAAATCCCCAAGTTTTCCCTGTTTTTACCCTAAATTTTCAAATCTGTGGGCTTTACCATGTTTTCCTATTTTCCCCATCATGGAAGCTCAAAAATGATCAATTTATACTTGTATGCCTTTGAAAATCCATTCCCGTGGTCGAAAAATGATTTGAACCATGATTCACTTGATTTTGTTTCAAAATGTTTCCATCCTTAGCGAAAAAATCAGATTCTGGGCATAACTGGCAAATTTATGTGTTTCTGATGGTCTAATGGGCATCTTTTACCTGTCAAATTATTCCTCGGCATTCGGTGGTTACATGGCCATCTTTGGTTGGTCGAAATCGTGGGAAAATGTTTTAACTTAGCGCTTTTGGCTTTTTGGGCAAAAGGGAAAATTTTGTTCCATAGCTCCGCGACCCTAATTGGTTCTTTTGGTGCTTATGTTGCTTCTTCTAATTAGATGAGGCACGACGGTTTGTTTTGTGAACTTATTATTTTTGGAAACTTTGGTAGAAGGTTTTAATTCATGTTGTGGCCCCACCGTATTCGATTGGAAAAAATTTCAAGTGGTGGAGAAAATTTCTTATTTTTTTCGAAAAATGTACATGTGTCGAATGTCAAAGCAATTGTGGAGTAGTGGGTCTTTTTTATGCTCTAAGGCATTTTGGAAAAAATATTTAAAGTGAGAAGAAATTACCAAAGGCCCGAGTGAATCGAAAGGAACACGTGGTAGCTTTTCAATCAAAGATGGAATTACAGGTGGTCATGTTACTTTAAAGTTTTTTGGATTTATTTTGTGAAAAATATTAAAGTTACAAAACAAATCGTAACCCCACAACGAATCAGAAGTGGACACGTGGTAGGTTTGAATAGTCAAAAGCAAAATGGAAGATTGGCAGAATACTTTGGATATTTTTGGCTTTAATTTATATATTTTTAAAGTTTTAAAATGAAGCGCAACCTGCTAGTGTGTGGATGATTGACATGTGTTGTGTTTTCATCAAAGGCGGAAAGGAAGGCTGGCGGAGAATTTTGAAGTTTTTTCCTTTTTGGGTAAAAAATATAAAGTGTAAAAATGAAGCATGGCTCCACACCGAATCAGAGAGAGACACGTGTCAAGTGCACATCAAAAGTGGGAAAGTGGGTTGCCGCAAGGTTTTGAAGTTTTTGGCTTTATTTTGGAGTTAAGGTTGCAAATCAAAGCACGGCCCCATGGTAAATCGATAAGGACACGTCACCTTGGAAAAGTCAAAGGGGAATCCGGACCATCGGTGGGTTTTGAAACTTTAAAAAAAAATTAGGAATGGGAATAAAGTACAAAAGGTCAAGGTCCCATTGACGAATCACGAAGAACATGTGGCAAGGTCGGAGGCGAAGTGCGGGCTGCATGGAGAAATTGTGGAATTTTTTTCATTTTTTGAAAAATAGGTATAAATTGAATAAATATGGTGTGGGTCCGATAGGACCACATTAGAAACTAAAGGCGAAAGGCGGAGATGTGGGGAAAATTTGGAAAATATTATTTTTTCAAAAAAGAACTAAAATTGCCTAATCAAATCTTGATTCTATTTGGGAGCCACATTGGGACACATGTCAAGATTGCTTTCAAGGGCGCAGATGGTAGAGAAAAATGTCAAATTTTACATTTTCCCAAAAAGTTATAAAATGTCAAAAATTCTCCCATGCCTATTTCCAATCACATTTTGCCATGTGGAGGGCTCAAATTAGAGGTTAAAGGGTAAGATCAATGGTATACATGCATTTCATTAATTTTGGCTGCCATTGGAGCTCCAGGATGTTTGGAGATGTGATTTATGCATCATTCTTCATCAATTTTTTGAAAATTCATGTCGTTTTGGTCTCAAATATCAATGGAATCAATTTGGAGTTTCAATTTATAAATTTGAGGTACTTTTGAAGTGGATTTTTGCTTGGGCTCATGTAAAAATGTAAAATACCGAGATCCAGAAGTTACTGAGTAAAATTTAAAAGGAAGAAGATGAAATTATGAAGGGAAAGGTGTACGTATGCAAAGAATGAAAACGTGGCCCCTATTGAAGTAATGATGTGAATCTTTGCAATAATTCTCTTTTTTGAGGCACCTCGCAACTTTTGAAAGTTTTTCTATTAAATGTCCCTTTCTGTAAATTCATGATGGAATGTTGTAACAAAATTGATGCTTAGGATATTATTTTATTGGGAGAGAAGGATTGGATGTAAACAAATGATATATAATGCATTTTTGAGATATGCAAAAGGTCGGGAGTTGATTTTCACGAGAAAATTTTGAGAAAAGCTCATCTTCTGAGAAACTTGGTTAACTTCTTCTCTGTTAGATTTTCATTCATGTTGAGTTGGTTACAAGTGTATAGCCATCAAAAAGATCTAATATTTTTTAAATAACTCTTCCCCCGATGAATCTCATAAATTTTGAGTTAATTTGTGTTAAATCTCTAGTAATTTGGTGTTTATTTCATTTCGAATGTCTAGAAGTAGTTTTTATTGTTCCTATTGCAATCTTGTATCAAAATATCTATGAATCACACATATCTACGTCCTTTCTATAGTTTAGTGGCATCTGAAATTTCATTTTTTTGAAGAGCTTTCATCTGGAAATGAAACAAATGATTTAAAATAACTTTTCTTTCATTTGTTGACAGAGATTGTTTATAAGCCTCTGGGTGTACCTCAGGTGTGATTGATCTTATATTATGATGTTTTATTGGGTCTTTTAACTCAAGCCTTTGTGTTAAAGTCTCAAAAATTCTATGAAAACATGCAAATTTGGGCCTCCATTGATGCACACCTTCTAGTTGAAGGAATGTTTTAACAATTTTGAAGTTTTTTTGTTGTTGAGTTTTCCATCATTGTGAAGTTTCTCAAAGATATGGAAAATTCTATTTTTTCTCGTTGATATCCCACCAAATAAATAATTCAAAAACTACTAATCCTACCATAAACTACCCATGTTTTGCCCTGTATATCCATGAAAGAACAAAGTCCACTTGCTAAAATATGTAGAAACAGATCGGATTCCAAATGTCTTTAGTAACCTTAGCCTTGTGTTGAAAATATCTCCATCTTCTAGGAGTGACAACTCTTGAGAGTGAAAATTAGTGTGTTGATCATATTTTCCCAAGGTCTTCTTTATAAAATTTGTGCAAAAGAAGGATTTACCAAAGCATTCTTCACTAAACAGAGGTTAAAAAAACAACTTCTCTTACCTTGGTTGAAAGGCACAACCGAAAATAGTTAGGATAAGATCACATCCTTTCAAGGTGCTACCCACTTCTTTCAAATCCAAAGTGCTAAAAATTTAGATAATATTCTTCCCCAACTACAAAATGACACACAATTATTTATCTGTCTCTCAATGTCTTGTTCATCCTTGATGTTTCTGCGGTTCTTGAAGAAGGATTAAATCTGGGTACCAATAGTCCTATAAAAAAATTGGCATAAGCCATTTATTACTTTTAAAATCTATTAGAATACAAATTTAGAGCCACCATAAAATTATCTTCAAGAAATCTTTTGTTGATTACATTGACTACAACAGTAGTTTCACATTTATAAGGAATTTCTCATCTTTTCCGTTATTTCAAAAAAATTAATAAATATTTCTCCCTTTTTTTCATTGTTCCTTACCTAACAAAACCATCAATAAACCTCCACTTTATTTATTTGTATTAGTTTGGATATAATTTTTCTACATTGACATCTATATCAAATGTAGACCAAAATGCTATTTCAAACTATCTAGATACAATTGTTAGTATATGGGCAACAAAACATCTTGGTTAAATGTGCTCCTTGTTTAGTTCAAATGTATTTGAATTTTAGAAGTTCCATTTTGAACTAATAGTCCATATAATTTGATAATAAGAAAATGTTTCTTTGGAGACACTGTCAAAAAAAAATCAAGACTTCATTATTACCTTATATTGATTTAAAATACAATAAGAGTATTTCACAATATATTTTTAACTATATTTTTACATATTTCTACTGATGGTAGGTTATATCCAACTCTATCTACACATAATAATTGTAATTAAGACATGTTTAACAAATTGATTCCAACCAACATTGAAAAGTAAAAATAAATATTAATTCATAAATAGTACTTGATACATGTTTGTGAGCCAACTATCAAAATTGATGGTGTAGGGTTTGATGTAGGTTCAATATTAATCACCATCAGTTCCATGTTATTTTGGGAACACCGGTTGGTTGGATGGCATCATGCTATGGTCACAAATAATACTAGCCTCTAATAGATTAACCTCATGGCTTGGACATTGTTCTCTGCTCATATATGTTTGGAGTGGCTCAATAGTTTCTTCCATTGAAAATAGATACTTAGATTGTAAATTAAAAATTGTAAAGAATGGGAATCTTCCAAAATGGACATATGTCCATTCCAAGAATATTGTCTATACCAGAATGGGCATCTTTGGAAGCTATATTCCTTATGTAACATAGTGACCGATACCTTTCTATACCTTAGCGACCACTAGCCTTATGTAAAAGAAGGCTAACGACCATTTGAGTAACACAAGGCTAATGAATGCTAAGGGACTTAAGGATAATAACCCTAAGTTACATAAGGATAGTAGCTACATATTCAAATTGTGGTATAGAAAATATTCATATAATGGACATATGCCCATTCTCATTATCCTATAAATTGTAGCTTGTATACATTTTTATATTTTCTTAAATGGAGGAATTCAAGAAATATTCACCTCAAACATTTATATAAATATTTATAACTAATTTGTGTATGTGAGGGATATAATATATATTCTTTGTCTATCTTTTGATAGCCTAAGAATGAAAATTTGTGAGATTGGGCATATGTCCATGCCAAGAATATTTTCTATACCAGGATGGGCATTTGTGCCTGCTAGCCTTATGTAAATTTGCAGTTGTTACCATTCCATCCCTTTGTAGATGTTATCCTTATGTAACACAAGGCTAACAACCAGTAAGTACTACTGAAGCTAGCAGAGTGCTAGAAGTAACATAAGGCTAGCAGATCTTTAAGGCACATAAGGCTAGTGACCGCTAAGTTACATAAGGATAACAACTATAGATGGCCATTCTAGTATATATAATATTCATAGAATGGACATATTCCCATTCTCGTTCTCCTATAAATTGTAGCTTGTATACTTTTTTATATTTTTTAAATAGAGGAATTCAAGAAATACTCAACTCAAAAGTTTATATAATAAATATTCTCCATCTATCTTTTGACAACCTAAAAATGGAAATCTTCCCATTTATATCATTTTGAAAAAAAAAAAGGAAAAACCATATCAAGGAAGTTCATCTTAATAGAATAACTATACATAAAGTAAAAATTTTTAAGAAGATATAGTTGTCTATTCTCAATCACATAAAAGAGGCTAATGTATAAAGAACACGTGAAGAATAGAGGATATTTACCTATATGTGTATTATATTTATAATATTGTTGAAGCATGATCTTCAACAAAGAGTTGGTTGTTGGCCTTCAAACTTGCTAATCTTCAAGCAAGTTTGGTATCGAGATAGTAAATCTAATTAATAGAGTGATTGCTTCAAGTTGGTGCAGTTGGTTCAATTTGTGTGAACAAGGTACAAGTGCACTATGGGCAAGATGTCTAAACAGGTGAAGCTCGATGAGATTGAAGCGTATAATCACTAGATCTAGGAAGATAATTCTCTCTTGCGATCAATGTATTACTCCTGGAAGAGGAGAATGCTCATTTGAAATTGGAATTGAAAACCAAGGATGAGCTCTTGGCAAGGTTGCAATGTGGTGATCAGAGGAAGGAAATACCTTCAACTTCAGATGCAAAGGCCATGGCAGATGATTGCACTATAAGTTGTTCACCACGAGAATCTTCTTCTTCCTCCCATTTGGTTTCAGATTTAGGTAATGAAGTCTTTGGTTTGTTTGAAAAGCATACTAGAGGCATTAGATCCAAGTTACTAGATAAAATGGGATTTGATGGAAGAGGCCTTGGTAAAAATGGCCAAGGCATTGCTAACCCAATACAGGTCGAGGATTGTCCTCGTTTTACAAGTTTGGGTTATCCTAGTGTGGGAATGGAAATTGGAGAATGCTCCAAGAATGCTGATGGGAGACAAGCTTCCGAAAGCAAAGTGAATACCCCACTAGTCCTGCAAGAAGATTATGAGTAAGAAAGTTGTGCTTCATCGTCATAGGTAGGATGTGGTAAGAGAAATCAGCGAAGAGGTAATGAGATTCCACCTCCAATTTCTTACCATAATCATAAGCACAGTAAAACTTTTGATCCACTTTTTCATCTTAAGAAGTATGGTTATGATTTTCAAAAGATGTGGAATTCCTTTCCATGTATTTTTGTGGATTGCATAATCATTCAGTGGCCAGATGTTGGAAGAGAAGGACATTGATGAAGAAGTTGATGTCGTTCGTCACAAACAAGGAAAATCAGAAAGACCAATCTCGTCATGCAGAGTCGCAAAATGGAAAAAAGAGTTCCTCATCTCAAAAGGAGTTTAAGAGGAATTTTGGTGCTCATTGCCAGAGGAATGGGCACCGGGTGGAAAATTGTTGGAAACTGCATCCATCTCGCCATCATAGTAATGGTAAGCCAAAGATGGAATGGAGGCCTATTGCAAAGGTAAAGGAAGTTTCTACTCCACCACCAATTGACAAGTCAACCCAAGACCAGGTAATACTTGAATGTGAAAGTCCTTTAAAATGGGTAAGCCAACAATTTTTCAATTATATATTTCATAATTTAGATTGATGAATCGTATGTAGTATTAAGTTTGGAGATCAAATTTTGTGAGAAAATGCTGAGAGAAAGGTTTACCATACTCAGTGGATTTTCTTACTTAGAAAATTTGATTAATGCTCCAAATATATCTCCTAATCAGCTTATGAGTACCTGTTACAGCTTTGATATAGGAAATAACTCATATAAAGCTTGGAGATTGATATGCCATTTGTGTAGACATTAGAGTTCATAGAGATCATCTCGAAACTTCATTCTGTGTAGAGGCATTATGACCATGCAGCAGAATGGTAGCTGAATCACCGTTGGCATTGACGTCAGGTCAAAACATCATTCTGTGTAGAGGCATTATGACCGTGTAGCGAGTAGTACGATATTGTATGTCAACAAGCGGAGGTCTCAAAGTATCAGCTCGGAATTTCATTCGATGTCAAGGCATTGCGACCGCACATTCAAATGGTAGTTGATCATCGACTTAGCATCATGCATTGGAGGCTCGAGGTCTTGAAAGAAGCTCAAAGCATCATGCATTGGAGGCATTGATGTCCGAAGCAGAGACTTAGCATCATGCATCGGAGGCTCGAGGTCTTAAAAGAGGCTTAGCATCATGCATTGGAGGTGTTGAGGTCAGTAAAGGCACAAGGCATTGTCCATCTCCAACATCGAGATCAATTATAGCTCTACGTAACATGGATTTCCTTCAAACCAGTTTGGATTCTATGGAATCAACTAGAGTCAAGAACTATGTTATAGAGTAAAATAAGATCCTTTTTATCGGATATCTAGAAGCTTAACATTGCAAAGTGGGAGCGAGGTTTCATTCGAAACTTAGCACCATACAAACAAGACGTGGAGGTATTTTGCGGATATCAGAGTGGCGCAGCGGAAGCATGGTGGGCTCATAACCCACAGTACAAGATCATAGCAGAGTTTTCAAAGTGAGAAGGTTGGATGAGAAGACCCAAGGGTCTACTACAAAGCAGCACTTTCGAGGTGGCGGCAGAGTTTTTCAGATTCGGAGGACAATATGGAAGCTTTTTGGGACAAAAGCATTTCTCGATAGTGAGGTGTGATCGGGGGATCATTTTCAAAATTTCCCTAAACATTCCTAAATGGTGTCATTGTAGAATATCATTTTGAGATCTTTCCATTGACTATGAGAACACAACAAATGGACATCGGGAGCTCTAGATATGTTCGGTCAAATTTCAGATAGTGGGAAAGTCAACTCTGGTCAACTGGTCAATATTGGACCAATAGCACTATGACACATGGCAAAAAGGCAAAAGGAAGTTGTCCGTTGGTTTTCGATCACCGGTCTTCGACGAGTGTAAAAATGGTGCACAGGAACAAGAGGCTCAACTTTTGTTACGGAGGGGAGCTCGGCCGCCGTGTGGACTATGGTATTATCAGCGATTGGTGGGTCCACAAGCCACAACGTGGCTTTCCACCACTCGTAAAATTTGATAAATTTTCCTATTGGGAGATAAAAATTGGACTACATGATGACTGAGTTATTTATTTTCTATACCCCATGGTATGGGTTGAATTTATATTTACTTGGTAAGTCCACTACATACCAATTTCCTATGCCACGCATATGTATATGTCAACCGGTATATTAATGTTCATACATTAGTATTAAACTACCAAACCCAATGCTTAAGATATGACCATGTAGTGGTAAGCGGTGGAAGTGTCCATGTGGAAGGGAGGTGATGAAGCGGTTGTTGGGGCTTAAAGCCATGCGTGGTATTATCCACGTGAAGAATGGAGGGGATAAGGGTTATTAAACCTTACCCAAATAAAAATGCCACCAAATTTGGAATATTACACCTACTTAAATATGCAAACCACCCCAATTCACCTTTAGTCGCTAACATGGGTATGTTAATCCCATTTCATATGCAAATGCGCCAAATTGGGATTGTTTATCCCATTAAAAATGTAATCCACCCAAATTACATGGTACGGGTTTAGGCTAATATTAGCCTAAGATAATATGTAATTACATTTTTTAAGGGCCATATTTTTGTATAAATAGGGAACCCATTCCTTTGTAAAAAAACACACACCCGAGCTTATTATTTGTTAAGCTTATTTTTGAGATATATCAACAAATATTGTTTATTGGCCTATTATTTTAGGAAATAGTAGACAAAATATTTGTGATTGGGAGTAAATTATAAACTACCCAATAGGCCCATTGAGCCACACCACTTACTTGCAAATCCTGGATTGTTGACTGGAGTGCTAGTGTCGCATTGATAGTGTCGGGAAGGCTGATCGAAGCCAAAGGAGATTGTGCATCAGGAAAGTGAAGAACAATTCGAATGATCATTGGAAGTTTTTGAAGAACTGGTGTACTGATAGGCAAGTTAAATTTCATTAGGTTTTCTTGTGAAAGTACTATTGTAACTTACAAGTTTTGACTATTGGAGCGGTTCGACCATGAACTCCGGAGACATAGGCAATTGCCAAACTCCGTATTCAATCTTTGTGCAATTGTCTTTATCATCTTGCATTAATTTTTAAATTTATTACTTAAAAGGAGCAAATTGTCAAGCAAATATTTAAAGCCTACAAGGGTCCAAGATCGGGAGTAATAACTTGATTATTTTTGGATCACTCAATCACATAAAAGAGGCTAATGTATAAAGAACACATGAAGAATAGAGGATATTTACCTATATGTGTAGTATATTTATAATATTGTTGAAGCATGATCTTCTAATTAGCATTCTCCACCACATAGATAAGTGAGGTCCTCTTTATATTATGTGTTGCCTTCATTACATTTTCCACACAATATAAAATTAAAATAGGGGATGAATCAATGTTTCATATCTCAATCATGTGCTCCTAAAAATGTATAGATATCTCATATTTGAACATATGTTCAGGTAAGATAACTCCAATTTCATTTGGCTTTATAATTTCCAACGGATCCACATGTTTAAGATCGAGTTCCACTACTACATTTTCGTCATCTATATCAGTCAAATCTAGAACATTGTGAATGATAAACAATGTTGAGCATCTACGACCACTAGCCTTACATAACTTAGTGTAAGGTATCCTTTTGTCCCTTATCGAATGCTAGCCTTGTGTTACTTAGCGATGGCTAGGCTTATATAAATTATTAGCCTATATCCTTTTTTGACCTAGGGGATCTAGGCTTGTGTGATTTATATATGTAATATAAATAATGGGAAGAGGATTATTTTGATAAAATTAATATAGAGGTATGAGAAAGGGCATCTTTCCATTCTAATAGTCTTTAACTCTATTCTAACTCTATATTAACTATGTGAGATTGGGCATCTTCCCATTCTCATATTCGTTATATATATTCATCTTCTATAATTTTTATATGAGAATGAAAATTTTCCCATTCTCATATTCATTACCTCTATATCAAATTTGTGAGAATGGGCATCCACCCATTCTCATATTATTTGTTTCCTCTATTCTGGCACTATATTAATTATCTAAGAATGGGCATCTTCCCATTCAGAATATGAGTCTGAGAATGGGCATATGTCCATTCTAAGAATATTGTCTATATGAGAATGGGCATCTGCATATACTAGCCTTATATAACTCACTATTCACTACCCTTTTGTCCCTTTGATGCAACGTAACGAACATTTGATATTAGCGGGTGCTATGTTAATTATTACATTCTAGACAAGAAAATTAGTAGTGATTTTCAATATTTCTTTGTCTTAACCAAATGGATTTACAGATTCGAGTTTCATTATTTCAAATCATTTTAAAATAGCTAATGTTTTGTTTAGTAATACAATTATACACAATACTAGACACTAGCCACATTCATAGGATTTTTTTGTTTTCAAAACTATTTGCATAGCTTAGAAACCACTAGACTCCAACCATTAGATCTATTCGTTGTAAAAACTATATGTATATCTTGTGGATTGCTAGTATTTTTAATTGTTTATAAATATATCATATTGGTAAGACTATCTTTGACAAATCCACGTTTTTCACTACATACCCTCGAGAGTGATCAAACCTTATGTATTTCGATAATATATATTGTTTATAACACATAATAAAAACTAGTTCATATGAAATAAAATGCTTAGTAACCGATAAGCTCCATTAACTATTGGAAGGAATGGATTAGCAGCTCATGGGACTAATATTTGTTCTTTTAAAAATATCAATTGAATAAAAAATCATAGTAATAGAGCTTAGTGGTCACTATGTGTTTTATTTTATACAAAGCGATGTGAAATATGTGTGTAACAAATATTTCATATTGTCAAAGGTTCTGAGATATTTTAATAGTAGACAGATTTCTTCATGGCCTTCGCAACTACAATCGTCCATAGAAACAAATATTAATCCATATGATTACACTTACCAAAAAGGTCACAATTAATCTCTTTAGTGTTTTTCACTATTTATAATTGTTATAGTGACCCTTATACGCATATTGTTCTAGTGACCATGCATAATTTGCCTCATTTAAATATTTCATGGAAAATCGATTGATGTACATAATATTTTTTTCTACGGACCCAACAATGCCTTTTATAACCTTTTGTAACCATACCTAGTATTTCTTATATGATCACGTCCCTCTTGAGTTAATTCTACTTACTTGTGCCAAAATATATTTAATAGGGTTTGACTATTGTATATTATAAATTGATTGCCCATATTTTTAGAAATTTCCTATGTTAATGATCTACTAACCTTTAAAAGAACTAATGGCTCATAATATGGAGTTTTCTACTTGAATATATTTGATTTATTGACAACTTTAAGAGTTTAATCCTACATTGAATTACTGAAAAGGGGATATAACAGGAGTTGTATGGAAGGTAATACAAGTTATAATTTATATGAGAATGAGAATGGAAATATTTCCATTCTAATAATATTTTCTATATGAGAATGGGCATATGCAGCCTCGAGCCCTACATAACTTAGAGTTCGATAGCCTTATGTCCCTTAATGACCACTAGTCTTGTGTTACTTAGTGGCCACTAGCCTTATATAATGTAGGCACCTTTACCATTTTGTCCCTTTGTGGCCTCTATCATTTTTTTACTTATAAAGTTGATATAACGAATGGGAAGACACCCATTCTCATACAGTTAATATAAAGGCAGGAGAAATTGCATCTTCCCATTCTCATATTCGTTAACTCTATTATTACTCTATATTAACTATGTGAGAATGGGCATATGCCCATTCTCATATTCGTTACCTTTATTCTGCTTCTATATTTATTGTGTGAGAATGGACATTTTCCCATTCTCATATTTGTTACCTCTATATTGCCTCTATATCAACTTTGTGAGAATGGGAATCCACCCATTATCATATTATTTATTACCTTTATTCTACCTCTATATTAATTGTATGAGAATGGGATCATATTCGTTACCTTTATTGTACTTCTATATTTATTGTGTGAGAATGGACATTTTCCCATTCTCATATTTGTTAGCTCTATATTGCCTCTATATCAACTTTGTGAGAATGGGAACCCACCCATTATCATATTATTTATTACCTTTATTCTACCTCTATATTAATTGTATGAGAATGGGAATCTACCCACTCGTAATCAGTGTCCGAGAATGGGCATATGTCCATTCTAAGAATATTTTCTATACCAGAATGGGAATCTACGGCCACTAGACTAATGTAACTTAGCGGTTCTAAGGGAAAATAGATGCATAATAGAGGCAATTAATAATATTACAATGGTAAGATGTTCATTCTCACAAATTTGATATATAATGCTAGCGATAATATTCTTAGAATGGAAATATGACCATTCTTATTCTCATTCTCATAAGGTAGACACCCATTCTCATACATTTAATATAGAGGCACGAGAAAGGGAATCTACCCATTCTCATATTCATTACCTATTTTCTTCCTCTATATTGAAAATTAGTGAAAATGGGCATATTCCGATTATCATATTATGCATTGGTTCTATATTTTCTATATATTAATTGTCTAAGGTTGGGCATCTTACTATTCTCATATTGATTACTTCTATTATACCTTTATATTTAGCATGTGAGAATGGTAATTTTCCCATTATCATAATTGTCGGGGAAAATTTTAGTGGCTATTATTATAATTTGGCTCTATCTAGAGATTTTGAAAGTCCCATTTAGCTATTTGGGAACCATATGCATTACCACGATTCACAAAAATAATCACAAATTTTATTATTTCACAATCACATAGCCAAATGATTTCCAATTTGAAAATATTTTTTTAAATGGATCGCATTTAAATTAACATGAAAAGATTTTTTTAAAAAAATTAGATCACCATCAATTCTATGGGAGCTTAGATCACCCTCGCTAACATTTAGAGGGAAAATTTTAATTTTGATTAAATTTTCCATTATTGTTAGTGTGTACACATGCGCATGTGTGTGTTGATATGATCGAATATATTAGAGGCACTAATTCAAGTAACCACACCTTAAATTAAACAATTATCTAATCTTAAAATTAGAATATAAAATCTATTTTATATGATACACTTAATTAAGGAATTTTTAACACCATTTAAGGCATAAAATGTATCATTCGCATCTTGTTTGAATTGGTTAAGCTAAAATCCGTTTGGAGCCTTAAAACTAGAGGCCTTTGTAATTTTTCCATTGGAAATTATCCCACATGTCCCAAGCAGTGAAAATCATATGTGTGCATATAGAAAAAATATTTCTTAGTATAATGGAGGAAAGGCTTCACAAGACACCTTTTGGAAAAGGATTGAAAAAGTTTCAAAGTAAAGAAAGACTAAGGCGGGAGACTATAGAGCCGAATAGCATAGGATGTTGTGACATTATAGAGATCAATGAATGTGATATCATTCTTTTAGTATTTATGAGGAAGGCTTGAGAGATAATGGGTTTATCAAAAATTGCATGAAATGATGACATGTGGTCAATGGATCAACGATCAAGATTTAATCTTAGGAAGGATTCGGGAAAATGGGTCCAAATTTCATACTTAATATTTTTATTTTGGTTAAGGAATGTATATAATGAACATTATACCATCAATAGGTTAGACAAATGAAACCTAACCTAAAGAGGATAAGTAACATTCACCAAAATATTTTTAAAATTAGTAAGATTTATGTTTACATCTATAACCATTTTCGTTATCCCAATAAGTACTTCAGCAATATTTTCCGCCCTTTGTATAATTTTTTTCATGGGTTCCTTAAAATTTTCACTATATTGGGTGTTTATATTGTTAAAACTCATGCATATATTTGAGTTATACTTAAAACTTATATTTTATTTTATTATAATATGATTACAAAATGCAACAATGTTAACGATGAATTTAGTTTGTGTCTAGCTTAAAATATTAGGAAAGGTTATGGTTTCATTTTTGGAACATGAAGGGAGTATGCTAGAAAAAATATCTATATGAGGGAAACTTATTGGATGCATTTATAAAAGCAACTATCAACACTTCATTAAGGTGCCCATGATGACAAAAGAGTGTCCAATTATTCTAATGGAAACCATTCACAAAAAATAGAATAAGATGAAAAATCGTTGAAGTATTGAATATGTGCCTCCTCATTCTAGATAATTCCTTATATATAAGGATTCCATCAAATCCTTTTATGGATTTGACCATGCATGTCTTATCATAGGCTATAATAGTTTCAATCAACCTAGATACATGTTTGGTTGAATCAAGGGGTTGTTTTATTGTGTTGGAAATTTTAAACTTGGGTGACATTACCATTACATCACAATTCCTTTGAAAATTTTAACGTGGGTCACATTACCATAACATCACAAGTCCTTGGATACAAGGAAGCTTCTATAATTAGAAGGCACATATTCAACAATACAAGGATTTTTCATCATATTATATTTATTTTTGCAAATAGTTTACACTAGAATAATTAGGAAATCATATGTCATGGGCATCTTTGTGAAGAATTAACATTTTTTTCCAAATACAACCAATAATTTTATAGCCTATAGATCATTTTTGCTAGAATGATCCCTTCCTATGTCAAAAATCAATCTTTAAAGTAGGGGCTGGAAATCCACCAAATCATTGTGGAGAACAACCATTTGCTAGATATTTTGGTTACAATTACCCCGAGATATATGTATGCAAGAGTACATGTTTCTTTTTAGAATGAGTTGTTTGATATGTTTTATCTGCATTCAAATGATCCAAATTCTAAGAAGAATTTAAATTCAAGTTGCACATATTTAGAAGGTGGAAGTGACATAATTGAAAATTGTACTAACTTGATCATTTAATGACAAAAATAAGTAAACAGATTAGAACTATTGAGTGTTATCGAAACTTGGAGCATCTATCATTTCCCATGCAATATATTTACAACACTTAGGAGGATAGTCATGTGTAACATGTTCAGAGGCATGCACTTTCCTATAATTTTATTGTCATGCTACCACTCATCAAATTCCTAAACATACTTCGAAACATGTAATTTATATTAATTCCCATCCAAGAAAGAATAATTTTTATAAATGGAAGGTATTAAGTAATTCTAAAATAGTAGGAGATTATCAACATGAGCTAGATATATTTGAATTTTATTGCTAGTTGTTGTCTCAAGTGTGGAAGGTGAAATGCAAGCATTTCATTTAACAAGGACTTCAAGGCACCATGACTATGTCTTCCCGCTATGGTAGTATTAGAACTTGTTATCCAAAATTCACCCCTCAAGGTAAATTTGATAACATGCATCAAATTCTTTAGTCCCAAGCAAATAGATTGATTTAAGGCCTAAAATCGTGTTTTTGGAGCCCCTTCGGCTTCTTTCTAACTCCCCCATCCAAGAAGAAAACCCAACAGGTTAGAAAAGGTTAAAAAAAAAAATTGCAAAAAAAACCAAGCTTGGGGCCTAAAAAATGAAGAAAATCGGCTAAGTCCTAGTCCAGGCGATGCAGCAGGATAGTTGGGACGTCGGGACGTGAAAAGCCGAACCGGCCGAAAGTGGAAAAAAATTGCCAAGTTTTGTTTTCGTGCGGTTTGGACATCCAGCCAAAAGTACGCGGAGGACTCGAACCGGCCGATTCGGCTGAAACAGGAGACTTTCATCTGAGACATTTTGGGACATCTGGGCCAAAAGTACGTGGAGGACGCGAAAATGCAGAAAGAGCCAAGAGCGAAAGGAATCTCGCCACGTGTCTTCACCGTAAACAGAAACAAGGGAGCCCGAATCGGACGAAGCGGGAGATTTTCCTCCGGGACAGCCAAGGGACAAAGGTAATGCGCGGGGCGAGGGGACGTGAAAAGCCGAAGCGGCTGAAGGAAAAGAAGAAAAGTCAACGTTTGACTCGTGAAACTTCAAACGGCCATAACTTTTGACTCCGAGCTCCAATTTTCACAAAATTGGACTTTCTGAACGAGCATGATGTCCTCTACACCACATATTTAAAATTGGATTTCTTATTTTTAATGAGGGTAGATATATTTAAATAAAATAAACATATTCAGCTCCAGGTCGATTAATGCTCATTCCGTCAAATGACAAAACCCCGCTGCACCCAAAATAGCTGCCCGCACTCAGAAGGCCATAACTTTTGCATTTCTCAACGAAATCACACAAAATTGGTACCATTGGAATCGTGGCTCTGAGCCCGACACACAGCAATCAAGAAATTCTAGATTTGGTGAGAGATCAATGGAGATTTTTATAAAACGTGGCCGAGTTCATAACAGTGTTTCATTTGGTGGTTGGGAGTGCAATTAAGAGGCATGGTCATCATTCTTTCTCTCGCTTTGCACCTAGGACAAGTATGGGGAGCCTTTTGCAAGTAATATATAATCATTTTACTCCATTTAATGCCTCTTACAAGTGGTTGAAGGATAGATTTTGGGATTTTCATTTTTCCCTTCTCTTTCTCTTCTCATTTTTCTATAAATTGGAGTGTTGGGCTCATTGTAAAGGGGGAGTTTTCAGATAGCAAAGCTCTATCAAAATTGATTTGTGAAGCCAATGTGCTGCAGCCCTTGTAGTGGACTCCTTGCATGGTGATCCAGGCCCTTATCCTATAATAGATTGAACTGTGCATATCATGAAGCAATAAAATATCAGTTTGTGGATATATCTTCCCCTGCTGTGTTTTCTTGCATTCTTCTTGCCCCTTTAATCTTTCTACAAGAATATTGTGTCTATTATTATGTTCTTGCAGGGATCCATTATCATTGTGTATGCTTGGAATATCGTTGTGAATGCATTTTGCTAGATTATGGAGAACTATCATCACCTCTTCTAGTGTGCACTTTGCCTCTGTATTTCACGCATTTGGAGACTACTCTCACACCCTCCTTTTCTGGTGTATCACCGCTTTAGTGTAGGCTTTCATTTTATGCATTCTCTCTCCTGGTCCCTTGGAAATTTAGATTAGAATAGTTAGTTTCCCTGCATTAGAGTAGATTGTGGCAGGTAGTTTAGGAGTAAGAACCAGCTTTCTCTAGAGGTCTATCTCAAGTAGCAAGTCCCACAACTTGGAGATAGTACCCATGTTATCCAATCACACCGTGAGTTCAAGTATATGCACTTGTATAAACACGATGACCTGAAGGTTCATCGAAAACATTATGACTCAATAAAATCTTACCATTGCACCAACTAAAGTAAACATGGTTACATCATTTCTATTCGACATGACATACGAACCAAAGAGACAAAACAATTCTATGGAACTATGACTAGGAACAAGAAGGTAACAACATTGATCAAGCAACACTATACTATTCCTAGAATTCCTATAATACATTAAAACCACTCATAACAATACGGTGATCAATTTTATATTTTCCAGATAGTAAATACAAGTTTTAGTTTCAGCTGTTTATGACAACATTACTCCACAACACATATTACTAAGGCACTGGTCTTCTTCTAAAATTTCCACATAACCCATTCCAGAGTTTTACAACATAATAAGCATTCGTACAAAAGAACTTCATAACCAAAACTGAAGCAATTTTCTACAAGTCTTTCCCTCATCTACTCGCAAAAGCCATCTGTAAAAATTATTAACCCGAGTCAGTTCTTGAGAACTGGACAAGATAAGACTACACATAACAACAATACATTATTATCTAATAAAATCAAGAAAGGAACATTCTATTCCAAGAACTGGATCGAAGCTCTAAATACTAACAACTCCTTAAGTCATAATAAAATATTCACCATGCCAATCTAAGAAGAAATTCTTCTACTTCAGTTATGAATGTTGTCTCAAAAGCAATGAAAGTTTAACCACCAAAAAAGTAAAACCATAGGCCTAAAGAGTTAGAATTAAAATGTCAAGTGTAAAAGAGAGTTCCGTTATACAAGTTAGCACTCTAAACATCCATCCAAGTTTTTTAATATTATGGATTTGCAAGATTCCTCAATAAGTCTATAGTTTCGGTTTAAATAAAATGGATAACCCCTTTCCATCACAAGTTCCTTTTAATGCAACCCTTGTTACCATAATCAAACCACCCTTAAAAAAACATTTACATGAATCACCAATGCCATTAACTTAACAACTCCAATCATAAATCAACAACACATCTAACTATATAAATACCCCAGATGTCCCTAATAATCTTAACAGTTCTATCATAAGTCAACAAGATTTCAAAATACATATATCATCCAATTTTCAATAAAAATATTATCAATTTCCAACAAAATCAGTGAGGTGCACAATTATAAATACCACAAAAATTCATCATGTATTAGAATCAAGCCAAGGTAGTTCTAAAAATAAAAGAGTAATATCCACAAATGCACATATAAACTTCAAATCTCGGTGAATATTTTTTTTAGCTGCGGTTAAATATTCATAAGAAATGGTCCAATTTCCCCGTAAGGAAAAACCTTAAACATCTTGTACCTATACCGATGATCATCAGGAAATTGGGTATATGTCTAGTATCGTAAACAAATATAAAGGAATAACCAAGGTGCAAAATGACTAAGTAACCGAGTACCTTAGCCACAATACTCCCTTCATACATAAATCTAACCACTGTGGTCAACCACACATAAAAAATTTTAAACTTGTAGGATGGATTGAATATCGAAGGGACCACTTACTTAGTCCAAGAAAAGAGGACATGGAGGTCCAACAGACCTCGACAACCTCACCACTCAGGGTTGGGTACATCAAAGAAACAACTGACATTACACAATTTGTTGCCATAACCCAAAAGGGTGATTAAGTGTCCATAAAACTATGGTCCCTCCCAACCTGGATCGGTTCAATCTAGTGGTTGTTCACTAAAGCAAGGTTTTCATAACCCATGTGAACTGTGCTCAACATACCCGAAAACGTAAAGTAAAACTACACTGGTCTTGATTCCACTAATCCAGATTATTTAAGGAATAACATAGAGGGGTATAAACCTTTGAAGATCAAAACAACTCACATACCCAAAAGAGACATTCTTTGATAGAGTAACTACTTGAGTAACTAGATCTAGAAGTCACGAGAAATAGGAACAACTTGATTTTCCATGAAGAAAATCAAATCTAATGATAATAAGTTTGTATGAAAAGAAAGAGGTTTAAAGTTACAGCAGGCTTGCTTTCTTTCACAACAGAAAACACTAGTTATAAACAACATGACAAACTTGATACTCAATCCCAGAAATGCAGCTAATAATGGTAGAAGGTCGATCATTCAAGCATGAACACGCAATGCATGAGAGAAGAGGGATACATCTATGTTGTCCACTTTAACACTGACAACTATTATAGCTAAAACAAGAAGATTTCAAGAGGAAAGGAGAGATTTCCCATGAGGCATCCCACCCACAAAAAAATCAGAGAGAAAAACCAATTTCATTGAAGATAAGGTTATATTTCATGCTATTTTTAAATCTTAATTATTTTAGCAAAGGGTAGGTTTATCTTGTCTGGTTTCAAGCTTTAATAAGGCACACAACTGCCTCATAGACTGCAACAACAAACCTCTAGTTGAATCTTTGTCCATATACACGTTGGGGCTAAAAACTCCACTCACTCCCACGTTGTCACAAGATAGGAGATATAAAATCCATGATTTAAAATTGTCTCTAAGAAATGTGCTTTGAAAGACTGTCATGACCAGTAGTATAGACACCAAATGGGTTTATTGAAAAGGCCCAAGAAACACGTGATGACAGGGTAAATCCGAATGTGAAACCTTGCACAAATTATCCCATCCTATGTCGAATCGGGACGTGAGAGCAGGACATGGGCATCTATTGACAAAGGAAACATATTTTTGTCGGCTATAGTTGCGGGTGCCTCGGAAGTTTGTGAAGGAAAAATGTGGAGGTGTACATGAGGCGTGCAAACTGTTGAAAAAATTGCCTCAAAGAGATGTGATCTCATGGAAATTACCACGATTGTAGGATATGCACAAAAGAATCTGTAAAAATGGCTTTGATTACCCACATGCAACCAAAAGGTGTCCAAACTCCTCGGTTTTCCTCTACCACAAAGTATGCACCAATGAAAAATAGAAGCTTTGACACAAGTATGGACATCCACCCCAACATAAGGAGAAGATACTTTGCCACATTTCAGCTGTAGGCTCCATGGGAGGAATGTATGAAGTAGCACTGAAAGGATTGTTTCCAATGGATTCCTCCCCTAACCCCATCTGCAAAACTACACAACCGACATGGCCAGGCCAAAATGGAAAATGCGAAAAACAAAGGAGAAAAACCAGAGCGAAAGAATAAACCACTAAACAAGTATGCGGCTAGCAGGGGGGAGGTATATGGAGAGGTGCCTTCATTAAGGCATTAAATCTTGACAAGTGCATCTTGCAGGGAGAAAAAAATGGGTGAGGCACCCAACCACCCACCATATGCCAATAAAAACAAGAAACAAGGAGAAAAGGAATCCAATAGTCCCCACGCCAAACAAGAAGGATAAAATTGCCACAAAGAATGGCACGTTGGTGGGTGAAAGAAAACGTTTTCCATTACATGACTATTAAATCCAAGGCATGTGTGGGGCTTGGTTGGCTAAGGGGGAAGAAACAATGGGTGGTTACGGTTTCGAAAGCAAACAATTAAAAACGACCAACCATGGCACCACAACAGGAATCCTCTTCATTTGCATGAACCGAGGCTCGGACTACGAAGCGATCAAGACATGATAAAATAGCTTAAAGATAATTAATAATGATATTGATAACAATCGTAATAAAATAATGAAATAATCATTGTTCGGAAATTAAAATATTATTATTATTATCATGATTATTATTATTAATATTTTACAACTTAAAGTAATTATTAACCATTTTAATATTGGCCAAAAGTCAAGATCGAAAATAATAATAATAACCAAAGATCGACAATTCATAATAATTATTATTATATGGATATTCCTTTTAAACGAGACACACCCTAACAACACCAAATCGTCATTCAAGCCACCTATAGAATTTGAGAACATGATTTGCCCTTAATAGAAAAACAAAACACAAGGGATGCTAAAAGGTCCAAAACTAGAGGCATCGACAATGACACGAGAAGGAAAGACAGAGAGGAAGGATGCTAATCCTTCTCTACGACAAGGTCAAAGTCAACTAACGGTCAACGGGAGCACACACAACCATTCAACGCTTAACAACAAGATTACTCAAACAAAAACAGGGTAAACGCCGAATAGGGCATTACATATTGTGGTAAACTCCACCCTTCCAAGTAGGTCCAAGTTTCACACTTTCCACTTAAGTTTATTTTGTTAAACGCTAACCTAGTAGGCGGGGAAAAAAGTGTGACTTGTTTTGGACTTAAATATTTTTTTGTGTGAAACACACAAGCAACAAGAAGTGAGAAATTCCACCTGTGCAAGGCAAGTCCAATTTTCACACTTTCCACTTAAGTTTTCATGTTCAACTCTAACCCAAAGATGTGCAACTTCAAAAATTGTGACTTGCACTTATAATTGATTTCCCAAATTTGGCATGGAAATCCAAGGAAGAAGGAAACTTAGAATAATTGCGACTAGCACTAGGAATTGCTATTATGTTTTGTGTGAAAAATAGAAAGTGTTGATAGCTTGCACTTTTACGTTTTAAACTAAGAAGAATTTATTTTCATTTTTGTTTTCCATCTTTGGAAAGGGTCCGGGAAGATGTAGCGCCAAAACTCGCAAGTGCCATAACTTTCACTCCGTGGCTCCGTTTTAGATGTCGTTTTCTCGAATGTGCATATTTTCTCGAGCTCTACACATTGGTGGTAGTATTTTTCTTAGTTTCATAAAATCCTTTATTGCACATTTTTGGACCAAGTAACCTCTTACAATCTCCTAAAGGAATCCTTAAAATCAGCACAAGTCAAAAAAACCAAAATTTTAAAGGGGTATCCCAAGATTTCCAAGTGAAATTTTTAGGTACACCATGGTCTCATGTTTGTTCTATGGAGAATGTCAAATTACTTTGAACTGTGGGCGCCGAGTAATATGTCAAACCACCCCTCGCCCAACCCACCTCGACATGCCTTCGGCGTAAATATATATATTTTCAACCTTTACATTTCGATCAAACAATAATAATTTCATCATCGATAGCATAAGACAAAAATATGTAAGCGGTGATCGGGAATTGAAACTAGTGATAACATGTGACCGATATCTGAAATGACCACGACGAGAATGGATTTACATCTATTGACTCAAAAATTTAATAATATTAATTTAGGCTATACATATTCAAATGTAATAAAACATTGACATATATGAAATACCTCAATATGGCATGGAAAAGCACTAATAAAAGCTTATATTTGAAGAAAATGGTGAATATGTGTGTTCAATAGATACGAAGAAATATGCTAACATTCACTTGGTCTCTTTGATTAGAAAATAGGGACTGTAAACATGTCATTTAGAATGGAGATACTGACGACCAACATAACAAATTCCTACCAATGTTTTGTTCCGGAAAGAGGGATGGCCAATAAAGAAAGACATGCCATGCATTTGAAGTGAGACACATAGATAGAGAAGTGCATGTTTATTTACGTATTGAAACCCCAATCGATCGAGGGGATAAAAACAAATAAAAACAAATTACAAAGGGCTAAAATAAAAAAATAAAAAACAGAAAAAGTGCCACCTTGTATGCCTTTTTATCAATATTTCCTCGATATGACAAGTATAACAATGAAATTTTAGGGTTTGCAGGTTATAGATATTTTAGATTTATGCTCATGGTGTACGCCATTATCAATATTTTCTTGATAAGACAAGTTTAATGTAGGAAATTTAGGATTTGCAGAGTTAAGACACATTTTAGATTTGTTTTTAAGGGCATTTGATATAGATATTCCTTAAAGTGAAAAGATTCCAGTTAAATTGATAGTATATGAATCGTGTAATTTCAGAAGTATCGTACTTTATGTTTGTTTCTCCATGTATTTAATAGCAAAATAAAAATTGATTGGATAAAATAGACACATGTCAAACAAACCCACCAAATGGGCTAAGTGCTCTTCACAACCCAAAGAAGAACATGGAGAGCGACACATTCTAAACGGCCTTTCAGACTTGTCATTTTCCTTTCATAATAATACAAGAACTTTTTTGAGATCCAGAGGCGTTAACCACGCTGAAACCCAAATTAACGTTGTAAATTTAGCAATAATTGGATAGTTGCAGCGAGAATTTAATTATTACACTGAAAGGTGTTTGCTCGATGAGAAACAGCCCCTACTGACAGCATCCAACGATGTAAATCCTCCCCATCTCAACGGTCGTCATTAATTCTAACAGTTGGCATGTTTCGGTTTTGTGCAGAACGAAAGCACAGATTGTTGGTTTATGAGAATTTTGAGAATGGTTCTCTTGATAGCTACCTCTTCAGCCATAAAAAGATAGAAGAAAAGATTTCTATTGGAATAAATGATTTCAAATAGCAGTGGGGACGGCAAAAGGATTGGCTTATCTACACGAGGAATGCCTGGAGTGGATTCTCCACTGCGACGTCAAGCCGCAGAACATACTTTTGGACGAGCAATTTTGTGCTAAAGTTTCAGACTTTGGGCATTCTAAACTAGTATATCGGCATAAAAACGGGTGCTGAGTTTCTCTACAATACGAGGGACGCGAGGGTACATGGCGACCGAGTGGACTGGCGACTGTTTACAATTTTGGGATTGGCGACTGGATAAATCGCCACAAAATTTAAATTTACAGGCGTCAATATAGTGCAGTAGACAGTTGAGAACGTGAGAGGGCAAAGTTGAATGGACATAATGAAAATACAAAGTGGAAATCAGAGGTGGAAAGAATATTGAAGACTGCATTTCTCTGCGTCGAATTTGACAAAAATAGAAGGCCTTCAATGAGTCGGGCAGTTGAAATGCTCACAATAGAATTAGCTGAGACGACCGCTCATTTCAACCAAAAGATGGTAGCGACATCATATTCCTGGGAATTTCAAATGAATACGAATGCGTCCTATGAAATCAACGAACAATATGTGTAGGTATTCTGCAATCCCTTTTTTATTCTGCCATCTTTTGTCTATCCAACTTTGCAGTCATGAATTATTTCTTGTCGATTTTATCGATGAGCCTATTCATCACATAGGTTTGAAGTTAACGCGAACCTGCACAAAACTTTGACCGGCGCCATCGTTGCACTCAGCCGGCCTTGAACCCGGGACCCCTGCACCCTATTTCCCGTGCCCCACCATTCTACTACGCACTCACCTATGAAACCATACGGCACCAATTTCATTTAAAAAACCACAAATAGAAATTTGACGGAAAAAGAAACAACGTAAGACGTTGTTTCCTTTTCCATCAAAACTAACGGCGACACGACAAAACTAACGGCGACGTGACAAATGTTGTTGTCGACCAATTGGAATCCGGTGAATGATGGAGATATTTCCGAATTTGGATATTTATGTCAAAAGGTGTGCACCGAAGGGGATTGTTCCCTTTTCTGTCTGACATGCGTGAAACCTATCAATGGCCTTCGTAGCAGCGTATGTCAGTTGTCCATCGCGTAAGGTTGTCCACTTTTAATTTTGTCGAAACTTGCACCGCATACAAGAAAAAAAAACGGGATTTTGTTTCCAATGGCTTATTAATTTTGTCTGCGGGTTTTTGTTTCGATATTTATCATGTCTGAATTAGCTGCGAGGTCTCTGTCAATGGCGATATTTCTAGCCATGAGGCAAATTATAGAGGACATGGGCATCTCTTCATGAAGCATGGCTGTTGTTTCACCAAATGTAATCTACAGGTGTCCATGTGATCCGTTCATGTCTGCAAGCATAGTCTCACACTATAAAAATATAGGAGATCCGAAAGCGGGCATAGACATCGACTAACAAATCACAGGCAGATGTTGTAGTTGTTTGTGCTCCCATTGAAATATATGCAATATGTGGAAGCATGCAAATGTCATGCGAACTGTTTGACTAAATGCATGTAAGAAATGTGGCCTCATGGATTGTATTGTTCACAAGATATGAATAAAATGGGTTCGTTGGAAAGGCCTTGGAACCTTTCCGAAAATTACATTTAGCAGGTATAAGGCCAAACCCTACAACCGTTGTCAATATCCTCTCAGCTTCTGTGAAAATGGGAGCTTTAGAACAGGGCACGTGAACTATTCGATAGAATGCTTTGATGAGATGTGGTCTTATGGGATGCAATGAATGCAGAATATGCACAAAATGGTTTTTTTGAAAAGGCCTAAGAAACTTTCAAGAAAATGCATTTCGCAGTGATGAAGTCGTTGCCAAAATGGGAGCTTTAGAACAGGGTATGAACATCCATCAATGTATAATGTAAAGTGAATTGACTTGACATCACTTACATAGCACATATAATGATTTAACTTGGGTAGGAACAATTTGCTTCATGAAATTGGTGTGGGACATGCAGGTATTTAATTTCCCACTTTTTAATTTACAACATTCTAACTTTTTGTGCATAACTATTCTTGAGTAATTACTCAATCTCAAAACTAAAAAGGGAGTTTTATTATGTTTTACTCATTTTTTAATTTTGGCCCCTTTAAGCACAAATTGCATTGATGTGAACAATGCAAGTGAGATCGAGACCATAAAGTGGAGCACCATGACTTAGATTGTTCCCACCTTAATAATATTTTCTATGTGCTCCACTTTTTGTCACGATCTCACCCACATTATGCACATGAATGCAACATGCGTTTAAAACGACCAAACTATAAAAAATGGAAAATGGGCTATAAATGTTCATTCTAAATTTCAAGCTCGAGTACTTATAGGGGAACAAGTGATGTGTAAGTAGATTTCTCCAATATAATTTGTGGAATAAGTGTGGGACATACAGGTATTTAATTCCCACTTTTTATTTAAAAATCCCTCTTTCGAATGGTAAATGAAAAATACCTTTCACTCAAATTGCATTTATATGAATAATGTGGGCGAGATCGAGATGAAAAAGTGGAACACATAGCAAATATTGGTTAGGTAAGATAACACTAAGTCGGGGAATAGGTGTGGGACAAACAGGTTTTAATTCTCACATTTTTCTAATTCACTTGTGGAATGGGGTTGGGACATACATGGGTTGGGACATGCAAGGGTGGGACATGTATATATTTAATTTCCACATTTTATTTAGAAACCCTCTTCTTAATGGAAGATGAAATCCACCTTTCACTCATATGGTCATCCGCTTGCGTGGCTCAATTATCAATGATTTTTCATGCATCACCTATTCCCCTACAAGTACTAATCTTGAAATTGAAAATGAACATTTATTGGGTTTTCCTCATTTTTAAATTTTGGTCCCTTTAAATGTGATTTGCACTCATGTGCATGATGCACATGAGATCAAGACAAAAATGTGGAGTACATAGTAGATATTATTTAGGTGGAAACAATCTAACTCATGTAATAAGTGTGGGCCATGCATGTATTTAATTCTCACATTTTCATTTATATCCTTACATTCATGCCTTCATCTTCCTTGAACATTCATTCATGCATAAATTCCTTAAGCATACATTCTCACGTTTTTATTTCTAACCTTTGATTCATGTATTTGTGTTCCTTGAACATTTCTTTTACGTATATTCACTACATGATCCTACAAGTGTAATGCTAGTTTCCAAGTTTCCATCTCAATAGGCCTCCCTCCCGAGCCTCTTCTTGGCCAAAATCACACTTCATCATTTTTCACACTTCCAAGGTTTACTTCACCTACATTGTCTACACCTAGAAAAACTGTGTGCCTCACAGCTAGAGACAAACCCTAGTCTTTACCTTGATACCTACATAGAAACCCTCTTCGTAATTATATATGAGACCCCTAATCTCATTTTTATATGAAACCCTAATTGTAATAGTGTATAAAGTGGAACACATAGTAGATATGATTTGGGTAGGAATAATCTAAGTCGGGGAGTACCCCTTACATTTATTTGTGTTCTAACTACCTATAAAGTGCAAGAGCTGAAATTGTAAACAACAACTATTGACATCGAAAGTAATGATCAACCACTCTTTTCTTTTTTAAATATCTCCAAAATATGTTTCCTTGACCCCTTATACACTATATGCACTTTTTCTTTCAAGCAATCACTACAACATATAGGCTTTTTTACCACAATTATTCCACAAATTTTCCACAATTTGGAATAATTGTAGAACAATTGTGGCATCTCTATGAAAATTTCATTTATTGATTTTTAAATATTGTGGAAATTCCACAATTTACACAAAGTTATAATAATTTGTAGAGAACTCACATCCCTACGATTCTTAGTAGAAAATCTACAATTTTTTGTAAATAAAATTAAAATGTATCATAAAATATAGTTACCAAATTATGGTTATGAGATATTTTTAAAAGACTAATATAAATTTCTGTTAATATTGAAATTCTATTGTCTATATTTTGATATTTTTTTACAATTTTAAAAAAAAATTATAGAAAGTTTAAATTAAAATAATTTTCAATTCTATAAAAATATATCATTATTGTAGCATATTTTAAAATTGAAATTAACAAAAAAATAATTTACATGAGTAATATAAAAATATATTACTAAGGTTATATTACTTAAAATATATATTAATTAGAATCAAATGAAATTGATTGATTGCTTAATATCTCTCTAAACTATACACATATATAATATAATATAAAAATTAATTTAAAAAATATTATGAAATTTCCATAGAAATATGACATTACCAATTAATTTATGATCTATCAAATTTAGTATAGATAATATATACCACTTTTTTATTTATAACATATAAAATAACTAAATTAAAATATATTTTTAATAAATTAATTACTTTTGACTATCACCGGTGGGATCTTTTTATAAAATTATCATGAGATATAAATAGCATTAGATTTTCCAAAATAAATGGGTAAGATGATATTTTATACACATTAAACAAACACATGCCAATTATTATAAAATCCCCTACTTGTTCCACGCGGCTTGGTGAATGCATTAAATTCTAACTACCATTCAATGTGTAAAGGGAGTGCATCGGGATAAATTCACCTCAATTGATGGCGAGATACATGGAAAATAATTAGTGATTAATTTTTGGCGAATGCATGTTGTGGAGTTCGGTTACTTTTAACGGGATTTGGAAATCATTTCAGATTTAAAAGAAATTACAGTTCATCCGCACATCTTTGACCTCCTTCCATTTTATCCATTTGAACGAGCCTTTGTTACTAAATATAGTGGGCACTAGGCAGCATGAAACACTATAATTTTCTCATCTCTCCTCCATATTTCACATAATATTCTTTCATCTCCAGCATACTGTAGGGACAGATATTATGTGCAGAGTGGGCATTCTCTTTACCTGTATTTTTGTTTTCAATAGTTTGTGCAATTGAATTCCGAGCGTGAAAATTATAGAGAAGAAAAATAATCTGAATGACATTTGCTACACTAAAAACTTTTTAGAATAAAATTATTTACATGTATGTTAAGTGCGGAAGTTCGATGGATTCTTGTAAAGTGTTTGACCAAATGAAAGAACGAGAGAACTTCTTATGGAATACGATTATGGCAACGTACATAAGACATGGGTTTCCTCACGAGACAGTCACACTATTTCATCGTATGCAACAAACAGGTCTCCAACCCGATCAGTTTGCATTTGCCTTTGTACTCCCAGCCTACGCCAAAATATGACATCTGGAATAGGCTATGCATTGATAGCTCTTGGAAAGGGAGATCTGGATCGGTTTCGATGGGGAGTGAGAATACCACAACAAAAACTTTTATTTGTATATAAAACAATTGAGGGGGAAATCAAAGGCTCAAGAGGCTAGTTGTGGTACATAAGACTATAGTCTAGTAGACTGTGTTGTGTTGTTATAGCTTCCTCCTCTAAAGAATATAGATCACCCAGATTGTGATACACGAGAAGGAATTCATCCAATGGAAAATATAACATCCTTAGAATGTATCCGGAGAAGGGTTGAAGTTTCCTTTTGTAATATTCTTTAATATTTCGAAGATCCACAGACCGAAAGTATTGAGTGTGTTTCCAAAGATATTCCTGGGTATATGATATCTTCTAACATATTTTGTTCTACTTTTCTTCATTTGATTCTTTTTTCCTGTTTCTTTGATAATGAAGAAGGATTTCTAATGCTCATCTACAACATGGCGGTGCACAAATTTGTATTAATAGGTTTTTAGATTAAAGTGCACATGAAAATGGTGATGAATTACATGGATTTCTCAGATCTATCGTTAGATATTTCATTACTTATCCTTAAATCCTTTAATTATCTACTCATGATTTTTTCATGTTAACTTATTGTTTTGGCTTTGCGTTTCTAGTGTATGAGCTCTCAGGTCCTCCTATAGCTTGGGCTATTATCAATGTGAATCTTCAAGTCTAATTTGGGGTTTCTTTTCGCTAAAGTCAACATAACACAATTTCATTTGTTATAGAAAAATGTTATTCATCTGATGAGTGGAAATATTTTATGGCAAGCAATGGCTCTTAAACCCCTCATACCTGAATGTCTCCTTGAAGTGAATCATAATGCTTGCAAGTGTAAAAATATATGATGTGTACAATTTATATAATAAATAGAAATTATGGTTGATCTATATTATTTTAGTTGGTTTTTGGTATTGTAGCTATAAATTATTTCAAACAATTAAAATAAATTAAAATATTGGTTGTTAATAGTAACATTTCTACATTTTTAGAAAAGATAATTTCACAATTAATTATTGTGGCAATCAAATTGTAGCTTCCACCTACAAGTTTTTTGTGGTAAAGATAATTGTAGGAAAAATTGTTGAAATTGCCACAATATAATATTGATGAGAGTTCAAATTGTAAATTATGGAATTTTTACAAAGATGGAATATATAGAAAAACTACATTTTTTGTGAAGATTGTGGAATACTAACAAAAATAAAAATTGTAGAAATGTTACAAATATTAAGAAATGTGGACAATGTACAATTTAAAAAATGTAGATTATCTATAAATTTTATAAATTGTGGACTATCCATGGTATAATGAATTGTGGAAAAACTACAATAATATATCAAAAAGTGGATTAACTACAATTCTAATTCCACACCATATAACCACAAAAATATTGTGAATTTTTTTGGGCAAAAGGCCTAGTTTGTTGTAGTGCACTTTCCTCGTAGACCACCCACCGGCCTCAATATATCAATATGATCATAGTCCCATTCATGTAGAAATGTCGTAGCTCCAATACCTACATATTCATCCAGTGAGAATGGCGTAGGGATATTTTCCTCCAGAAGTGGAGCCTAGATCTTGTCGGGGTTGCCTAATCACTGCCATGTGCAAAGAAGGCTCTAAATGGGAAGGTTTTGGTTATGGGAAAATCATTTAGACTCTGGATTTTGGTTTTGGTTATGGGAAAATCATTTAGACTCCTGGTTCTTTCGCGTTCCTTAAGCCTTGGATTTCTAGGGTAGACATGAAGGAGAGAATGAAGAAATACGAGAGGACTGCACATTTGTTCACTTTGATCAGATACAGGGGGAGTAAGAGAGTGGAGCAATCGTTGGAAGTGGATTACAAAGTCACGGAGTTGTGTGATAAGAATAATTTAGAGGAGATTTTGGAGAGGGCTCTGTGAATACTTATTGTTTCGGGAGCAATAGAGATTGGAGCACATCACAACAATTGAAAGGTATTTGAAGTAAGTCACTACAACAAACAAGGTTATTTGCCACAAATTTTCAACAATATTTTTGTGGTTACAAAGTTTTCAAAAAAAATAAAATGTGGCATTGGATTTGTAGCTCATCCACTATTTGACATGTTTTGTAGTTCTTTTACAATTAGTTAGATCATGGATAGACCACAATTTATAAAATTTATAGCTCATCTACATTTTTTAATTGTATATCGTCCACAATTTTTCATGTTTGTAACTTTCCTACAATTTTTATTTTTGTTGATTTTCCACATTTTTCAAAAATTGTAGTTTGTCTATATATGTCCTCTTTGGAATTATTCCACAATTTACAAATATAAATTTTTATCAAAGTAATATATGTAAAAATTTCAATATACTTTTCTACAAAATAAGGTTTACCACAACAAATTTGTAGGTGGAAGCTACAATTTGATTTCCACAATAATGATTTGTGACATATCTCTTTAAAAATGTAGAAACATTACAATTATTATTATCCTAATTTTACATTCCTTTAGATAATTTTATATTTAGCTTATCTACATTTACAACACAATTTAAAATTCATTCAATTTTTAAAATTAATTTTTGACTAATAAGAAAAAAATTAATAGAAAAAAATTGTAATAATTTTTATTATTAATTATTATTTAATTATATTTATCTCTTTCTCGAAAGTGAAAGAGATTTTTTCCTTTGAAAATGTATCTACTTATTAACTAAATTAAAGGGATTAAATTTTCAAAACTATTTATGAAAGCGAAAAAATCTCTATAGTTATTTATGAAATTCCAGCGGTATTTCTCCAAGGAACCACTTAAACTCATTGCATATCTATGTAGTTTATTTTTAACATATATTTGCTTTACCTATATACCATAGTCAAATGGTAATAATATGAAACATAACTCATATCTACTAATTTGTTTTAAGTTTTAAAAAATATATGTGCAGGCTTCATTTCATTGTCTTTTATTATGAGATTTTATGTAGGTAATAATGGTGATTAATATCAATAAATTGCAGGTGGGTGTTGATTGCAGGACGCATTCCATGGAGAAGCCCAAAGCAAATTTAAACATGCTAGAAAATGAGGAGCCAAAAAAAGGCCAACCAGTGAAGAAGCTTATTCACAAAAAAATCTAGTTTCTTTGCTTTTTTATAAAGAATTTTCGAGTTAAGAAAAGGTAGATGAACATGTTTAAATCAACTGTATTTTCTATTCTGTACAGATGTGGGTATATATTTTCTATTTTGTACAGATGCATGTATGTAAGAAATCTTGTGTTTCTACATATGAAATGGATGAGATGGACGATGGGATCAAAGTATGGTAAAATGTGCGTAGCCTAGTTATAGCTGAGATTTGTGGTATGTATGAACTAAATAAAAATAAAAATGATTAGCACTACCGGCATTACAAAAATCTTCATCTTTATCTACATACCACCAGACATTAAAATAAATTTATGTGCACCGCCCCATAAATCCACATTTAACATCTTCCCTACAGTTAATCCACCTAAAATTATTCATGTGAACATACATAACCATATCCACCCGACTCAATATAAAAATAGAATTAAGATGCGAGAAAATCCATTATCATACCTTTTGCATACTTTCCATCTTCTTTCCGCATACCTTCCATCTTCGATAGGCATCGACACTCCCCCAAAATAAAACTTCAAAATAACCTCATGCGGGATCTAATGTGGTTGCCCATTTAATATCAATGCATGGAAATATCTAGAAAATCATGCAAAGATTCGTGGACCGAAATACCAAAATATTAGTAAATATTTACGGAGAAGGATATAAAAAATCATGCAAAAGATTTGGGAATGGTAAATCATGCAAATACTTGTCACGGAGCACCATAAATCAGGGAAAGGCTTCTAAAATATTTATACCCATAATTATAATTAAACTTTAATACAGTT
Source organism: Taxus wallichiana var. yunnanensis (assembly GCA_018340775.1). NCBI lineage: Eukaryota > Viridiplantae > Streptophyta > Pinopsida > Cupressales > Taxaceae > Taxus > Taxus wallichiana. The sequence continues at coordinate 725,553,540 of CM031244.1, forward strand.
ATTTAAAATAAAATAAGTAATATTAAAATTTAGAAAATTAATATGATAATATAAAGTAAGCAAATATAGTTAGAGATATATTAATAATTGAACGTAAGAAAAAAATTGATATTTATTTAACTTTTAATTATTAATTTTTAAATAATGATAATTAATATTTTCTTTAGTTTTAATTTTCTAATATAGTAATTTTTTTGGAATAATTATTTATTAGATATATTATTTTAATTTACATTATTTAATACATTATAAATGCAAATATGGCGTGTATTATCTAAATTAAATAAATATTATTTTTTTCCCATAATTAATTTAACAATTTAAAAATATTCTATTTTATTACAATATATTATAATAAGTATATATTTTGAATAATGTGACGTTTCCACAATTTTATATTAATCATATTAAAATATATAAAAGAATTTTATTTAAATAAATTAGAATTTTCATATTATTATAATTTTTACGAAATTATTTTTTAAAATATATAATAATTGTCAATAAATAGGTGAGTAATTATATTTTAAAAATAAATTTATTCTCCAAGAATTGTAATTTTTCTATTAAGAAGGGTGGGATATGGGAATTCTCTACATATTATTATCACTATATTTAAATTGTCACTTTATATATACAATTCTAAAAAAGAATTGTACAATTCATTTAAATGGTGGATTTTAAGGAATAATTGTAAGAAAAACAAAGCATTTGTTGTAGTATATAAAAGTATATTGGTGTAAAGTTAGATTTCCATGTTATTTTTTATTTTATTTTATATAAGTCCTTTTATAATATGTAAAAATTCTATGTTTTTGAGAATGTGGCATTTCTATAAACTATTTAATGTGGAATTTCAGCATTAATTTATTAGTCTTCTTAAAATATTCCATTGTGATGGATAATTTAATAATAAATTTTTTATTTGATTTTTTAAGAATTGTGGATTTTCTACAATGTAGAGTTGGAGATGTGCTTTTCCTACAAATTACTAACATTATGTTTGAATTGTGGAACATCCACAATACCTAAGAATGTACAAATTAAATTGTAATAGAGATGCCACAAATATTCTACAATTCTCGTAAATTGTGGTTAAAAAAATAAATTTGTTGTAGTGAGTGCGACAGAGTGAGGGGTGGTGTCGGTGATATCCGCACATTAGATGGGGAACTACCGAATAGGAGTTGACCCCGTGACCTCGTGCATGGATGATAAGGAGAGCCTTAGAAAATGGAGGGGTTGTTTGTGAGAGATGCTATATTGACATACTAAATGTCGTGCGAATCAAAAACCTTTACAATTTTAAAAATGTAAAATGTCAAAATACTACAATTTCTTTGTTTAGTAAGATTTTCGTGCAGCTCATGCATCCATTTCAAAGAGGGGTTAGTTTATCAATGATTGTTCGTGCATGGCCTGTTTCACTATAATTTTTGCACTTAAAATTGAAAAATGTGTCTACAAAGTGCTACAAAAAGCAAGCAGTGTAGTTGGGTTTCAAACTAGGACCCTTGTGATTTCTCACGAGTTTTTATTTTGGCCCCTTTAAGCTCACATTACACTCATGTGAATAAATCCCATGAGATTATGACAATTAAGTGGAGCACATATAACAAATATTATTTGGGTAGGAATAATATGCTTCATGGAATACGTGTGGGGCATGCAAGTATTTAATTACCTACCTTTTAATTTAGAACAATTCATTCATGTCTATGTCTTACCTATCCAATTAAATTTCGTCCAATCAAAAACCTTGATGTCGTGAAATATAAAAATATATATTAACGAGATAAATGATACATTTCACCGATATGTATGATTGCTCCTACGACTCAATTAGCAGTTGTTTTTTCCCGCCATCAATTTTCTTACACTTACTTGAGCTTACAACTTCAAAGAGAGAATACAAATTGTTGCATGATGTATCTATTACGCCGATTTCAAACCCTAAAAATTTATGAGTTTCCCCTTTTTGTGTCCTATGTGTGAGATTAAAATGATTAAATTGATTAAATATAACATATTTTTTTTGGGTGACATGTCCCATGAAATGTGCATTCAAGTTCCCCTTACATTTACATTTTTTCTAGCTAACCAATAAATTCAAGAGTTGCATTTCAAACAAATATATTTGCTTCAGCAACATTTTTCAACCATTCCTATTTTAAAATATTTGTCTAATAGTTTTATCGATGTCTCCTCAACAAGGGTTTTCTCCTTTCGATTGACAAACATGTGGTTTTGTTCTGAGATGATTGATATTCACAGTGACTCCCTCATTCCTCTTTCCTTTCCCATGCACTTCCTCACCCTCTTACGCCTTCTTCTACACCCCTCTTCATCTCCCATTGTTTCTCTTCATCCATTTTTACTTCTTCAGTAGATCCTTTTCGGTGTTTCCATCATATATTTCACGTATGATTGCTAGTAGAAAAAAATAAACGTTACCGGGAATTGTGCTAAACAAAGCGCTCTCTAATATTTACCCTAAAATCAGCACCATTATGGGTTAAATGAGACCTACACATGGAGATAAATTTGTAACCCTAATATCTCCTCATTTTACTACATACAAATTGATCGATCTAGATCTCAGATGCAGTATCTCGAAGCGAGATCAAGTACACGGTGTTGTTTTATTTATTGTATGGAGAAGAAGAAGAAGAAGAAGAAGATGATTTAGGATTAGGAGGCATTTCATTCAGCCGTACTATCTAACTGTATTGATTTTGCTTCTTATGCTTCTAAACACCTATGTTATATGCACTATAACTTTTGCAACAACAATATTCCCATAATAGACGAATAAAATATGAAAAAAGAAAAAGAAAATATGAATATATCGACCATGCAGGGAAACGAAACTTCCAATCTATGCCTTCCACGTCCTTTGTAGATGTCAGCGCAGAGAGGGCTGAGCACAACTTGTGCACGCCATAGACATAATTAATTAATGAAACTTCCGTAGAAAATAAACCACGTTTTGAGAGCGAATTGATTTGGTAAAGTTACCGACCTTTTTTAATCTGGTGTGTACAGTGTACACGTGTAATGAATATTGTGTGAAAATCCAAGCGAGGACTATTGAGTAGTGACTTAGCCCACCATTCATACACACAATCCTCAAATTTCGCTGCTCTACGTAGCAAATTGGATTTCTATCCTAGTTATTGAAAAATGAAAATGTCAAATGGAATTGAAAGAACCGTAGAAACAGGGGAACATAGAAATCAACGTCATATTATTGGCCCAAATACTCTTCTACCCTGTGCTAGACTTTTATTCTCTTGTACACCGTGCTGGACTTTCATAAAACGTAGAATTTATAGACTTTTATTCTCTTCTACCCCGTGCTAGACTTTTATTTTCTTGTACGCCAGACCTGAAATTGACAGGCTGTAGCCTGTTTTTGGTGTTTCAAACCGTATAGTACAGGCAAAAATTTACACAGAACGTAAATGTTTACCGGTTAGAAAAATAACAAACTGTCAATTTTCTTAATGTGTTTGTCTTTATCGTATATACATATAAGAGTTTGATGCTTAAACAAATACTGCATTTCTATTTATTAAGGGTAGTTTAAAATAATTTTACAGTCATCCAAAAAATGTAAACTGTCAATAAATTTTCAATTGACAGGCTAGATGTTTTTGAAATTCCAGCCCTGCTTGTACCACATGTTGGATCTTGACCTTCAAAGTTACTATGTCACAAAAAAATTAGGTGGTGACTTTGGTGATATAAAAATATAAAAATTATGTGAATGTCATTTGACGTTCAAAATTTAATATTTACTTCAAAATATGTATATCAATTATTAACAAATATATAGATTAATTTAAATTATATATTTGGGAGATTGGAGATAGATAACTTTTTTATAAATACTTTTCTTTCTACGTCTCATGATCCACAGTTGGGTAGAAATCAATCCTTACACCTACATGAACAACAGTTGCCCATCTTATTACTAACCCAAAAATGTAGATTTAATTGTTCTTACTCTATTCTCCTTGTAGAGAGAACAACATGGACACAAAAAATAGGTTGCTAATTGATAATGAAAGTTTTAAGTGCAACGAATGTTAGTATTTATTAAAAAAAAATTACATTAAAATTTAGGGAGGGATTTTTTTCTCTAGTCCAGATTCTATCTTTTATATTTTTAAAATTATTTTATAATTACAAATCTATGTGGGTTTCTCTAATTGATTGAATCTAAATGATTTTAAGAAATTTATTCTTTATAAAACTTTGGGCCTTTTTTGTAAAATTATAAACCAACAAAAACAATGCTACATTAATCAATTTCATAATTTATCATAGATACAATTATTTTTCATAAATATCAATTGTACACTAATTAATTGTATCTTCACTAATCAAATAAAAGATCTAGAAACACCATTAAAGTTTGTGAGAGCATTAAAATACTATTTTAAATTATAATTAATTTTTTTTTACATAAATCGAAAGAAATGACTCACTACCTATGCAAGCTTGCAATTCTGTAGAAAATGAGTTCCAACTTCCAACTTTCAAACCTCCAAGTTCAACATTCAAGTTTCACCTTTCTTACAAAATCCCAAATCAAATGTTTGTAGTTTAATATACATTTGTAAGAAATCAAAGAAAACTAAATCAAATTAAACTAATTAAAAATCAAAACTAATAGATGTTTCTATTTTATCAATGAGATATTAAGATGTTTTTTCAAGATTATTATTATTTTAATTCCAAATTTTCTATTTTTATTGATATTAATTGTCATAAATCTCACAAATTCATAATATGTAGTGTAAAATTTAATTTGACAATTTTCTTAAATATTTAAAATTTACACACACACACACACCCACCCACCCACCCACACACATGTACATGTGTATACTGACACATATATACATGTATATGTGTGTATACACACACACATATATACATGTGTGTGTACATACATACATACTTGATGGTTAAAATTTTAACATACATGTCATATTGACGTTTAAATTATATTTTCACCTATCAACTATGAAGTCATATTTTAAAAGTGGTTGTATTTTGACATCTAAAATGACTAAAAATGTCTAAACACCTTGCAAAATCCAACACTTCTTGTACCTCATGGTAACTTCTTGATGAATATTGAATACTTACTTTTCCTTAATAATGGTAACTTCTTCATGAATATCAAATGTTTACTTTTTCGTTAAGAACGGTAACATCTTGATGAATATCAAATATTTAATTTTTCCTTAAGAACCATAACTTCTTATTGATTATCGAATATTTAAATTTTCCTTTAGAACGTAAAAGAAAGTTATAAGCTCACTAAATTCAATGTGAGGATGACTAATCATTGACACACTAACAAATCGTTAGAATATATGAAGACAAATAGCCATAATAATTTTGCCATAGGTGTTCCTCTAATGGGATTAAGGGTTGTATAGTAGTTGTTTCAGGAGGAGCAAGTTTATGTTGGTCGGGGTGGAGATGAAAGAGAATTCATGTATTTGTTTGTTACATTATTTTCTTTTGTGTTGTAGAAATTTGGACTCTTAGTTTGAACATCATTAATATGAGCACATGTGAGATGCAATGTCTATTTGTTGTTTGTTTGGCTTGTTGCAAATAATTGCAGACTTGCATTTTATAATTTCTAGAAATGGGCTCTTATGCATAGCCCCAATCCATGCCTAAATACCTGTGTAATCATGTTGGATGTTGTATCACGGTCATATATATGAGATTAAATGTATTCGTAGAGGTTTTACATTCCAATAAGAGATTCTTATAGTAATTGGATTTCTCATTTTTTGTGAACTTTAATCTTTGAGAAATTATAGGATAAGAAGAACATAGTCCAAATAGAGAGAAAGTGAGTTAAGGTGTGTGGGAAGGTGAGGGGAAACAACAATGGAGATTTCATAAACTATAAACCTATGAGAGCTTTGTTGATCAAAATAAGCTCACACTTATTTTTTGATCAACTAACTCCCTTTTCCCCCCTTTTGTGCTTCAATCCAATTTTTACATATTTCAAGTACTTAAGGTTTTCTAGAAACATCTTCATCAGATAGGAAATTTCTTCCCCTTTCCCAAAATGTAAAGAAGTCCTTCTAACTCCTCATATTTTGCAAATTACGGTCTGGCGCGCCTTGGAAGGATTTTTTGCCAAAAGCGGGCCAGTGGAATACTTTTCGCCGAGGAAGATTACGGACCGGCGGGCCTAGGGAGATATTTTGGCACTTTGCACTTTTTACCTAGGAGATATTTCTTGATTTTTGCTTCAGAATACGCTAACTTGTATTGCTCTTAATTTTTCGCATTTTCATACTCAACACATTGATGGAAAATGTAGCACTAGTATTTCCGTAACCCCAAAATTTGGGGCCTCAATCACCTCCTCAGGAAAATATCCTTCAAATCAGGCCATGTGGGTGATTATGGTGATTAATGATCTTTCGTTTTATATTCTTAATGTTTATGTTCCTAATGATGGCTCTAAAAGAATGGCATTATAGAAATGGTTAGGTGACAACTTGCCTTTATTGTATTGGGGTGTGTGTGGTGACTTTAATATGGTAGAACATTTGGATGATAAAAATAGTTCCCTCCCTATCTGCGCTGGTGTATTGGAAATTATGCGGCTTGGCATTTCTTTAAAAGCCATTGGGGGCTTTCAGATCCTTTTCTCAGACGCGTCGACATGAATTTAAGGCTCAAGCTTAGTATACATGGACCAATCTTCAAGAAGGATGCAATCGGGTTTTAAATGATTGATTGAGTACTTCTTTCTCAACAACCTATTTTTGATTTTGACATGCAAGGATTATCCCCTATCATGGCGTGGTCAAATGTTATTTTGTCATATCATCACCCGATTTATTTTAAGATTATTTAGCATGTGGCCCCTTTCAAGGTTCCATCTAATCAATTCCTTCTTAATGTTTCTTTATTGAGTCACACGGGTGGTCCCACTTATTTATAAAGTCCGAACATGGCGCCATGTTCATCTTTTTATAATAGATGGAATGAGTGGTGGGAAATGGCGACTCAAGGCACCACCCAATTCCTCCGCCTTCAATAAGAAGGTTGTTCAAGTGTGTAAATGAGTGGACTCATCTATACACAAATAATTCATAAGAATCTATGTTCTTCTTGACTCCAAACCTTTCGACATACCCCTTTAGTTATAGGTTGTTGATACTCAGCTCAAGCTCTAGCTCATGGAATCTCACTCGGCATGTGGAGCACAGATCTGGTAGATGTTGCACTTGCTCAAGGTGGGAGATAAAGTGTCAAAGAACTTTTTCAAATCCCTCTAGGACAAGCATGCTCGTCAATAGATCAAATCTATTCAAATTGCTCAAAGAACGGCTCACGGATTTTCCTGAGATCTCAAATGCCTTTGTTGAGCATTATCGGTTAGTCTTCCAAGCTCAAGAGGCTACGAATGAGTGATTTGTTGCTTTGCAGAAATTTATCGAGGTGGTTCCAATCAAGCTTTCTCCCAAGGATCGTGACCGATGTAATTCTCCTATTTATTTGGATGAGATTTATGTTGCTCTGTTGTGCCTAGCTAATGATAAATCTCTAGGACTAGATGGCTTTCCTTGTGAATTCTACAAAGTGACATGGTATTTTTTTGGTCCAAACTTGCTTTGGGTTTACAATGAAGCTCTCCAATCCAATTCTCTTGGAGTTTCATCAATCAAGGAAACATTAAGTTCATTCCTAAAGTGTGCGATCCGAGGCAGTACTAGTTGGAGGCTTATCACTTTATTGAATGTTTCATAAAAAAATTCTTGCTAAGGCTCTGGCTCTTCGCATTGTTGATGTTTTACCCAAAATTATTTTCCTCGAGAAGATGATATTTGTTAATGGCCACTACATTTTGGATAATATTATAGCTTTACGGGAATGATTGGAATGGGATGGATAATTTTATTACGGTATGTTGTTAACAAAATTGAATATAATGTTTCTCGGCGGTCTTATAAACCCCTTTCCTTAACCGGTAAATTCTAGGTGTGTACCAAGTTTCTTGCGGCCACCCATGTTTATTATTTTGCATGTTGGTTCCCTTCCCGGGCTTCCTTCACCAAGCTTTCCAAGATGCTCTGGGACTACCTTTGGTGTAAAATTTATGGTTCGAGATGGCTTTCATTGGGTGGCCTCGGAAGTTTTTTGTTTACCCCATGATCAAGGCAACATGGGAATTATTGATATTTACAAGAAAAGTGTGGTTTTATGCTCTAAATGGGTGTTGAGATGTCTTTCGAGAAAGTCAAGCCTAGAAAATTCTTCTTCGACATTGCATTGTGTGTCCGTGCTCTTTACAAAAAAAATGTTGGAATAATATAGGATTGCACACCTTAATTATCACCAGGGCTCTTGTCAAGATTTTTGGCACCTTCGTTGCCAAAAGCATATGGAAAACTTTTTAAACTATGAAAACCTTGTGTATTGGATTGGCAATGGATTTTACATCAAGCTCTCTTTCAATTCACATAATATCTGGTGGTCTCCCATCATTACAAATGATATTTTTCCACTTACGAAAAATATTAGAATCAAAGCTCTCTCGGATGTCTCCCAAAGGGATTCACACCATTATGGATTTGGTTTCTGTAGAGATTAGATTTCCTAGCCCGAGCTCAAGACAAAATTTAATCTTGCCAATTTGTACCTTCTGTCTACTTATAGAATTTAAGAATTGATGCCAAATGTAATGCTCCACAAACTGGGGCTTAAGCCTCTGGATGCATGGTGGCACGATTGGCGGTGGAATCATGATATTGCTTTTTTTCACTACAATGTCGACACCATATACCAACTATTGAGCCCCATCTCTCCTATCATTTCCAAACTAAATGCCCATTGGGACCTATAATATGTGAAGTCTACATGGCTTTGTAGGCTTTGTTGTGCTTGAATCGCTTGCTTGAGCCTAAAGTTAACCATTTTCTTTGGTGCCTTATTTATAAGGGCCTTCTTGTAGATGAATGTCCAAGTTACATCAAACTTACCAATCCTAAATGCCCTTTCTACTCTAGACCTGAATCTTTTAAGCATTTGTTTTGGTCTTGTCCCCGTGCTCATGCCATCTGGTCTTGGATTCATTCGTTCTTTCAACCCTACCACCTTGATTTCATTATGTGACGTCTAGCTCTGTTTGGAGAATTTAGCTATAGGCCTAATTATATTAATAATTAATTGTAATTATTTAGAGCTTGTAATCTATTTCATAATTGGAAATCTCAAATTTCTATGTTATTCAAGAATATTCGATATGTTTCCTTATTCTCTACTATTGACAAAGTGGTTATATTGTCTACTGTGCGTACACATATTCAAGCTCAAGTCGAAAAATTTGCTTTAGAATTTTCTCACTTGCAAGAATTTCTCGCACATTGCGGGAGTGCTCCATGTACGATGAGTTAGTCCCTATGGACCCTTTGCCACCGCCACCTCTGCCATCTCCATCATGCGGCCTCCTCCACCAGACCACATCACGAAGCCACTCTCACATCCACCGTTCCGCCTCTCCCGGTGGTTTCCCTTAAACTCTGTCCTCTTCTCGAGCTGGGTTAGAGCCCTCCTCCGAGGGGGAAGGCCGTGGCAAGCTATCCGTGGTATGTAGTCCTCTCCTCCGGTTGGAGTTCATACACATGTTGGCTCTCCACCCCGGGTTGGGGAATTATTATGCCTTTACAAATGCGAGATATGAGATCGGGATGGTCGGCAGTTGATCCTTCGGCCGAGTTGTCAAGTGGAGCATTAATTCCTCCTCGGGATGATCTTCCTCTTCCTCCCGCAGTAGTGGCTTGTGCTTAGTGCTATTTTCTTTTGAAAGTAACTCTCATGTTTTTGTTTGCCCTTTGGGTGTTTTCTCGGTGCCTACGTAACGTTTTGTGGGACCGTGAGTTTTCCAGATCGCCTTACCTTGTAACTCTCTTTTATTTTAATTAAAATAAAGGGTAATTCCAATCATTTCTATGGGTCAAGATTTAAGAGTCTAGAATTGGGTCCCTTCCCTCAAGTTGCCAAGTATACAACTAGAGGGTTCCATCTCCCGTTCCCTTGGCAATCTTTCATTCCTCACACATCTGGATCTCTATTATAACAGTTTTGGTGGCCAAATTCCACCTGAATTAGGCCGTCTGGAACTTCACTGCAGGGCTTTATCCCAAAGAGCCTGCGTGGCTGCATACGATTAGAAGGGTTGTATCTGGCGACTAACCGATTTTCGGGTCCCATTCCTGCCGAGTTGAGTCAGCTTACAAATCTTAAGAACCTTCGGCTTGGATTCAACAATCTCTCAGGTAAGATTCCTCCCTCAGCAAGCAAACCTCACTCATCTGGAAACCTTGATTATGGCAGATAATTATCTTGAAGGTCACATTCCATCTGAATTGGGAAGGCTAACTCAATTGGAGACATTTTTCCTGTTTGAAAATCCACGGCTAACAGGCCCCATTCCCTCGTCACTCTCAAATATTTCTGGCCTTGTAGAGTTAGCACTATATAGCAACAATTTGACAGGTGGTATCCCACCCGAACTGGGTAAGCTTTCTCGCCTTGTCACTCTTTACCTGTGGAACAATAAGCTGAGCGGCACCATCCCGACCACACTTGCCAATTGTTCCCAATTGAGTCGGCTAGACCTAGAGCTAAATCACCTCAACGGCGCAGTACCATTAGAATTGAGCAGACTTGAGCATCTCCAGTTCTTGAGCTTATCTTCTAATCAACTTGTTAGTGGCAGTAATTCCACCATCCCCATTCTTGCAGCCCTCAGCAATAGTACCCAGTCGAATGAGATATGGGTACATGACAATCGACTGACCGGGAGCTTACCCCAACAACTTCCTACAAATCTCTCTGTGCTTCTTTGAAAGAGCAATTTTATAACAGGAAATGTACCTTCACAGATCGCCAACCTCTCCAATCTGAGGGATCTTGATTTTTCTTTCAATCACTTGGCAGGCCACATACCAGCCTCTCTCAGAAGACTTAAAAACTTGCAAAGGCTGTGGTTCGATAGCAACCAACTTGCAGGAAACATACCGACAGAGATGGCTGATATAGCTAACCTTGGTCTGCTATCCATGAGTAATAACATGCTGTCTGGGGAGATCCCGCATGCTCTTGCTCGCCTCCGAGAACTAAGAACGCTTATACTTCACCTTAACCAACTATCAGGGCATATTCCTGCTAGTTTAGGGGGATGCTATAAATTGGAACTGCTGGACCTCTCCGACAATAATTTTAGGGAGGCCTGCCCCGTGAAGTGGCCAGTCTTCCTAATTTGCAGTTCTATTTCAATCTGTCAAGTAATTTCTTACAAGGGTCTCTGCCTCCGGAGATTGGAAAGATGATCCATGTTCAATCTATCGATATTTCTTTCAACAGGTTGGAAGGCCAAATTCCAGCCACTCTCGAAAGCTGCCAAGAACTCCAGTATCTGATGCTTTCTTCCAACAGCTTTCAAGGCACAATTCCAAAAGCGCTCAGCAGCTTGAAAAGTCTGGAGAGCATGGATCTCTCTTCGAACAATCTTTCAGGTTCGATACCTTTGTTTTTGAAATCTCTTCATCATCTGAACTTGTCTTTCAATAACCTGAGCGGAGTAATCCCCGAAGAAGCTGTCTTCAGAAATATGACAGCTGCATGCTTTATAGGAAATCCTTTTCTTTGTGGAGAATGGAAACAATTTCCCCCATGCCCACTTCACACTGGTGCTCTGGCGAAGGACCACACCAACAAAATCCTAATATTTGCAGTCGTTGCAGGAGCCGTGGCCTTGCTTTCGTGCTTTTCGACAATATTTGGATTAATTTACTGGAGGCGTAAGAAGAAATATCGATTGTTCGCCCCGGAATTCGTGGATAACAGAGGGATTTCATATGAAGAAGTCATTCAGTGAACAGAAGGATTATGCCAGGAAAACTTGTTAGGGACTAGTAGCTCCGGTTCTGTGTATAGGGGTGTTATGGGTGATGGAAGAACGGCAGCTTTCAAGCTTTTCAATACGCTCAGTCAGCAAGCGCGTAAGAGTTTTATCAGGGAGTGCAAGGTATTGCGAGAAGTTAGACATAGGAATCTGGTAAAAATCATATCCTTCTGTGCAGAATTTGGAAACAGAGTGTTGGTTCTTGAGTTCATGTCCAAGGGAAATTTAGAAAAACTCCTCAAGTACTATTCGGAGGGTAATGATACACTGAGTTTTAAGATGATTTTGAACATAGCAATAGATGTAATCCAAGAGTTGGAATATCTTCATCATGACTGTTTTGTGCAAATTATACACCGTGATATTAAGCCCAGCAACATACTTCTGGATGAGGATATGACAGCCCATGTAGCAGATTTTGGCATAGCCAGAATGATTTATGGGTCAGACTCCGCGGAAACAGGATGTACTTCCACTCTGGGTGTGAAAGGATCTATGGGCTACATTGCACCAGGTACTGTTTTCATATATAATTATCTATTTATTACTTCCAACATCCCATTGAGTACGGTATAAAACAGGTTTTTAATTTTGATGAATGCAGAGTATGGAATTGGTCGAGAGCCATCTACAAAAGGTGATGTTTATCGCTATGGCATCATGCTGTTACAGATGATCACCGGAAAGAGTCCAACCGATGATGAATTTGCGGGAGAGCTGAACCTTCCCAACTGGGTTCAGAAGCTTTTTCCTGAGAGAACAGAAGAGATAGTTGACAAGAATATGGTTCTGACAAGTACATCAGACTATGAGCTAAGTCAGGGTGTAGAGCCATTCATACGCATTGGTTTGGAGTGTTCGAAGCAGTCCCCTTATGAACGACCCACAGCCAGAGAGGTGGCAAGAACACTAGAAGCTATTAAGTCTCGACTTACCTTCTCCATGGAAGCATAATTACTACCGGACAGTGAATGTTTAAATTTAGCAGCTGTGTTAGTTTCCTGCAATAGGTATTTATATCCTTAAAACAGATTAGGTTTCTTGCAAATATTAGGCTTCAATTATGAATGAAACAATTTCGTTATTCCCCGCTTATTTGGCGGCTTAGCCCATAGGCTATATAAATTGAGCGAAGTTTGCCTCTTCACGGCGGAATAAACCTTTCACGGCTACAAGAGTTCTGAACCATTTTCATATTTATCGATCTTTAGTAAGGACATATATGTGGTTGTTATCAGTTGGAAAATGATATGTGAGCGGTAGCTTATTCTTAGTGTTATTTGGTTTGTTTAAATGTTGTAATGGTGTTTTCTCTCGCAATGTTTTTTGTTTGCCCAATAGGTGTTTTGTGGTGATTTAGTAAATTTTTATGTGAGCGTGAGTTGTCAAGTCTCTCCTACTTTTTTAACTCTTTTATATATTAATATAATGGATAGTTTCACTAGTACAAATGATATGTGATAAGGAATGACCGGTATAAAAATGGAATGGTAAGGTACTCTTTTTTAAAACACGGTACAATTTATTTCCATAAACTTTTATTTCCTTATATTTGTATTTATTCAATTATTTTAATAAGGTTTTATTTTTGATCGTGTGTCACCCTTTTTATGTTGGTCTTCTTACACAAAAATAATTTACACTTAAAATTTATATTGTTTGATTTTAAATAACACTAAAATAATCTAAACGGTGTTTATTTGTTCTAAAATTAATATAAACAAATATTATAAATTACTAGTGTAATATATAAATACATGAATTGGAAAGTAATATATAGAAAAATTGCTAATTACTAGGAAAAACCATTTGGTTGCATTGTTTTGGCATTTGGAAAATCAAAACAAACCGTGGTTTCCTTTTTGTTGGGATGTCTTGGGTTTAAAATAAGGCACTGTGATAACCAATTGTTTTGGAGATTTTCTATTCTACACGGGAACCAAAAGCATATAATTATTATGACAATTTTGGAATGATTCTAGGCTACCGAGCATTGTTCTATTAGAGGCATCGACAATAGACATGGTTGGTGTTGCAGGGTCCATGCATCCGTTGGCTTGGAAATTTGTCTCGAGGGAAAATTGTGGGTTTCCAAAACAACACTATGGGAATCTAAGTCCCTCTACTTATAATGGTGCAACTACTATATTATGCATGCAAATCAAGTGAATTCGGTGGTGGTTTTTCAACCGGGATCCACAGGGGCACTCAACTGACCACTATTCCAAACCTGCCGATTGCTTGCGTAGGACAAAAATCGATCCGAGAGTGGGAAAGGGGAGTGGGAATGAAGACAAGGAAATCAATGGTGGAGGTAGAAAATCAGAGGCCTACAAACATTGATTAGAAAGTTTACAACATGCATTTTAATGGAAGAAATAATACGAATTAGAAAAACAAAACTATAAGATCGAATAAAAACAAGTTGGTCACAAGTACCAATCGAATCCTCAATCGAGGGGCATAAAATCCATCTTTTCTTATTGTAGCTGAAATGAAAACTCATACCATGAGAGAGAATAAGAGAAATTTACAAAAAGCGAAACTCAAAAGAATGGCGACTATCTCTTTTTTCCTCTGTACGTGAAAAATCATTTACAGTTTCCAAAATTCGATTGCCAACCCATTCAAAGAATTACATAGCACATGAAATAGCATTTTAGGAGTGGTTACAATTTTCCCAGGCATCCAGAAGTAGTTACAAATGAATCCTCATTATTTTGCATCGATTCGGATTCCAAAAATGTAGAAAAATGGCCATGGCGGCAAATTCTAGAGAAAAAAGATTCAAGTTACATCTTTGCCAGTTCAAATATAGACCGTTAGATCTTCCTTCTACACCTTTGAATTTGATCCATCCACGTGGCCGAAAGAGATTGGAGCGACTATGGGCGAGCGTTTCACGTTTCACGACATTTTTTGGGTTTCGAAAAATTGGAACAATTTCCTCCACTGGCCCTCTTTGACGTTTTAGAGAGGACACGTGGCATGATTTGAATGGAAATGGAGTCGCGACCTCTTTTAGAGCATATGGAACCTTTGTTGGAAAAGTTCAAAATCTCAATCTCCTCACATTAGCCCACACTTCTGATGACAACGTGATAGAGTCTTATTTGCTGCGGGGTTTGAACTTCATTCTTTTCTCCATCTAGCTCGGGCAAAAACTGCAATTAAAGTCCATCGAGCCATATCTTGCAAAATATAAGGAGTTAGATCAACTTCTTTACCTTTTTGGAAAGGGGAAGAAATTTCCCATCTGATGAAGTAGGTTCCAAACCTCCTTGATCCCTTAGAAAGTGCTAGTTTTCAAAATACTCAGATTAGACCATTTTCAAAGGGGGTTAACTCAAAAATTTAGGATTAGACTTGGAAATAATGAAGGAAATTTTTGAGGGGACAATAGTGGCTCTAGCTTGGGGACATGACATGGATTGAACAAGGAGAAAACATGGCATGAGGATCCGAATTTCAAGTTTAAAAACATATAACATTGACTAGTGCCTTATCCATTGGGCCTTGCAGAGTCATGTACAACTTCTAAGGAAAGCAAGAAGGAAGAAGAGGACACACAAACAAAAACACACCAAAACAAAAAGGGGAAAACAAACACACACAACGAAAAGGGGCAAAATAAAACATACAACAGAAAGAGGGAAAAACAAAACTATGTTACAAGGTGAGGGACAACTCACTTTCACTGATAATAAAGCTTCAAATATTGCCCACTTCTAGGCAGTCCTAGTGGATTTCCATCCGACTATGATAAGAGAAACACATTTTGACCACAGGTTCCATGGATTTTAAAACGTCCCAACCACAAAGAATCAAACTTTCCATGACTGCCCTTTGGTTCTCTTCTCTTGTCCCAAAAGGAAAAAATCTCCAACTCTAAACTCTCTTGCCTTGGTTCTTTTGTCAAAGAGATTCATCACTTTCAGCTGATGTTCTTTGATCTTATCAACCACCTGAGATCTTCTTTCTTCCAGCCTTTCAAGAAAAAGGATCCTTTTGTCAATGGAGTCTTTGTATTGGCCATCATCCACCGATTGAATCAATTTGAGAGCTGGCATTTCAATGGTGATAGGGATCTCCACCTCAACTCCATACAACAGCTAAAAAGGGGATGTTCCAATGGCCTTCTTAGGAGTGATTCTATCAGCCCACAATGCATCAAAGAGTCTCTTGTGCCAATTCCTTTGGTTCTCATCAACAAGCTTTCGAACAATGGTCACAATGTTTTTGTTACTTGACTCAGCTTGACCATTTCCTTGTGGATAGTAATCAGAAGAATGTGCAAGAGAGATTCCAAAGCCATAACAAAATTCTGTCACTCCTTGAAGAGAAATAAGTGGCATTGTCCACAACAATATTTTGAGGCACCCCAAAATGGACAATGATGTGTTCTTTTATGAAATTGCAGACTACTTCAGAACTAGCTTGTTTGGTTGGAATGGCTTCCACCCATTTGGTGAAGTAGTCCGTGGCTATGAGCACATAAGTATGCCCAACACTTGAATGAGGATTCAACACACCAATAAAGTCCATCCCCCATTGTTGAAATGGTTCTTCAATAATCACAGGCCTGAGAGGCAAGGCAGCCAACTGTGGTTTTCCAACAAATTGTTGACATGGTACGCATTTGGAAACCCAACTCTGAGTATCAACAAAAAGTAGGAGGCCAATAATATCTACCTCTAAGAATTTTGTGGGCAGTCACCATTGCTAAGAAGTGTCCACCACATGCTTAGTCATGATAAGCTTTAAGCAACTACTCTTGTTGTTCTTTATCGACACATCGAAGAAAACAACCATCCATTCCTTTCTTATAAAGTGTGTGATTCCAAATCATGAACTTGGCTACTTTCGAGTTTGAGTGTTCTTCTTTGCTTGTAATCTGGAGATGGGCATTCCCATACTTGAGAAAGAAAGCAATAGCAACATACCACTCATCACTAATGGTTACAAAGAGAGCTTGTAGGCGGTCTTTTGTGCAAGTTAAAAAATTTCCATCTTTTCCAATGTGTTGAGCTTTGAGAGCTTCATCCTTGGCTATCAATTTGCACAAATTGTTTCCTCTTACCAGATTAGAGGGCCGAATCTCTAGGTCATATTCTTGGGTCTTTGTAATCCAATTCCCTCTCTTGACTCTGGGATCTTGCTGTGTTAAAATAGATTTGATTACACTCCCAGGAACCATCACCACAAGTGTGAGAATTCAGAATGTAGAAGCGGAAATTATTCATAGCCTTAACCACTGCATATGCATGTTTTTCCAATTGGCTGTAGTTGAGCTCGTGTTTCTTCAAAGGAAGCTCATGAAAGCGATTGGGGCTTCCAAACCTTTGTCATTTTTCTAAACCAGAACAAAAGAGAGGGTGTTTGCTGAAGTGTAATAGTACATGATGAATTCTTTATTAAAATCTGGGGACACAAGAGTTGGAGCTTTAGCAATAGCTCTCTTGATCTCTTCAAATGTTATTTTCCCTTCATGGCTCCATTTGAAACTTTCCTGAGGCTTCATCATGGAGGTGATATGTTTTGTAAGTTCAGCAAACTCAGGAACAAAGCGGCGAAGAAAATTTACCTTTCCAAAGAATGAATGCACTCCTTTCTTGCTTGTTGGCAGAGATAGTGCTTGGATAGCTCTTACTCTTTTGGGGTCAATGTGTGCTCCATGCTTGTTCATGATGTGCCCCAAACTTGCCTTTAGTGACCCCAAAAATGCATTTCTTAGGATTTAAATATATACCGTGTTTTCTACATCTTGCAAGAATCTTCTCCAAATGACAAATGTGCTCTTCTCTTTTCTTTGAAAACACCGTGAGATCATCCAGATAAATAACAATGCAATGTTTCAGATCTTTAAAGGCCAAGTCCATTGCTCTTTGGAATGTTGCTCCCACATTAATTAAGCCAAAAGGCATTCTGCTGTAAGCAAAAGTGCCCCAAGGAGTTGTGAATGTTGTTTTACTGCAGTCTTCCTCTACCACTTTTATTTGATTGTACCTAGAAAAACCATCAAGTAGAGAGAGCATCTCAGATCTAGTGACTGCTTGCAAAATGTGATCCATGATGGGTAGAGGATAGTTGTCTTTGAGTGAAGCTTGATTTAAATTTCAGAAATCAACACATATCCTTATCTCCCCATTCTTCTTTCTCACCGGCACAATGTTTGCCACCCATGTTGAGTGGTGAATGGAAAAGATGATTCTAGCATTCAACATCTTGGTCACTTCTTCCTTAATGATATCAACAACCTTTGGATTATAGGGCCTTTTGTTTTCTTGAAGGGCTTAGCACCTTGTTTCAAAGGAATGGAATGATGCATTTCCTTTGGCTGAAAAGACTTAAGTTCTTCATAAGAGTAAGCTAAAACATCAGAATACTTTTTTAATAGAGCAAAAACATTCTTTTTTTTTTTCAGGCGAGCAACATTTACCAATGTTTACCATCCTTGGATCTTCGAAGGACCAATATTTTCTTTTTCAAAGTCGGATGGACAGCGAGAAGATAACTTCTCCTTCTCTTGAATGAATCTGTCGTGCTTGTCAAACAGATCTTCCAAAGAGACCAAGCCCTTCGGTATTTTTTTTCCTTTCAATTCTATCACGCCCTCATCATCAACTTCATCAATTCCATCAGCTTCTCTATGCGGATGAATACTTCCTTCAAAGAAGAGATTATTGAAATTATCTCTTTGCTCTAAGAAGCTCAAAATCTGATTATCATCATTGAAGACTTGCCAATGATTAGCATTATCAGGTACACTCGGTCTGAACACCATCTCAATGCTGATTTTATCCTTGCCAAAGGAAGGATGTGGTGTCAATAAAGAGGCTTCCACAACAAGAGAATCAACCCTTTTGTTTTGTGCTCTTGGAGCAGTTCAATGCAGAAAGCATTAAATGATTCAATGCAGTCCCAAACCTAGTTTCTATAGTGTCTGTGCCTTTCGCTTTTTAACTTGATATTGCTTGTTGAATTTTCTTCACTATTACCTCTGCATCACCGAGGCATCTCAGCTTCTTAATTCCCATATCCTCTGCAACACTCATGCCCAAAAGAAGGGCTTCATATTTTGTTGTATTATTTGTGTTGTCAAACTGCAGTTTGTAAGCGAAAGGATGCATTTCCTTTGAAGGTGAATACAATACAACACCAGCTCCAAAACCTGCTCTTGAATGGATGCCATCAAATTCCATGGTCCAGATCTGATCTTCTTCTTCTTCCATGAGAAGTGGCAGGTTTTCATCTTTCTGTGATGTGAGGAAGTAATTTCCTAACTCAGAATCTTGAAGAAGTATGTTAGCTCTTGGATCATCTGACTTTTTACCGTGAATTTCATTTTTTGAACAGCAACAACCTCTTCATCTCATCCTTGATTGGGATAGTAGAAAATGACCAATCCATTTTAATTCCTCCACCTAAATATCTGCAAAAAAATTTCTTAGAAGCATGCCAAAGGATGTTGGGATGTCCGCCACCAAGATAGTTAAGAGCACCTTCTTGTCGGGGAAGTCAGCTAGAGCTACTTGTGCATCTTTTATCCTTCCAATCAGCAGCACTTGTTTTGATTCCATGGAGTAACATGCTCCATTTACTCTAGTCAAAGTTAGGCCAAGGGCATTTGTAACTTTGAGTGGCATTACATTATCAGAAGCTCTGGAATCAATAATACAGTTGTTTAATTCAAAACCATTTATGAGGAGAGACAAATAAAAGGCTCAACTCTAGATGTTTTGGCAGTGCTGAGAGCTAACATATTCTGAGATGGAGGTGTGGACGGTGTTGGAAGGAGTCCTTTAGAAGTGGAACTTGAAGGTATAGAGCTATTACCCCAGACTGCATTAATAAATCTATCAAATTGGAGAGGGTGTGTTTGCAAGTATTCTAATTCTGAGAGCTGGACTTTTGTTTTACTTGCGTGCTCTACAAAATCAAATGGGGCAATACTGGACAAGGAGGCAGCTCTTGAAGTGGAAGAGGATTTTCACAGCAATGGATTTGAAGGAGCCTTGGATGATGGATTCTCTCTTAAAGCTGAAGTAGTTGGTTTAGCAGAGGATGGAGATACAATCTTTAGCTGAACTGTGGGTGTTTTAACAGAGATTCCAATGGAAGGGGAATTGCTTTTAATAACTGCAGAACTAGAAGAAGAAGCAAAAGACTTACTTGGCACAATGTTAGCACGGTCCTTGGCAACAAATAGGTCTGATTTTTCTCTAGCAGAATCCATGGAGGGTGGAAATGGAGAACCTTTGTTGATAATCCTCTTTGGTGCGGCCTCAGAAGTGGAAAATTCTTTGGTTTTCTTCTCCTTACAGCCACCGAGGATGGAGTGTTCTTTTTGGACTGCGTTCTAGTGAAAACAGCGCATGAAAAGCTTGGTGTTTCCTCCTCTTCTTCTTCATCATCATCAATGAATTCGAACAGCCCATTGTGCATATCGACCTCCTCAACTTCTAGGTAGCTCTCGTAGTTTTCTTCATCATCTCCGGCTCATCAACTTCAGCTTCTTCTCTTACATCACAGCCACATTAACTGGGGGTGCTTCAAGAGCAAGCTGGCGAGGAGGAGGTGCAATACGCTACCTATCATTAAAGTTTGATCTTCTTGGGTTGTTCCTCATAGTGATCTGAGATAGTTGCTTCTTCAAGGCAACCAGATCATTGGCCATTTTTTGAAACATGGGGTCTGTTTGGACTGAACTGGAACTCTGACCTTTTTGCTTTCCGCTTGGGCCCTTCACCTTCCCCAAAAGGATTAAATCATCATTAGTTTCAATGGCAGAGTCTTGAGCTTCCCTCAATGTTCTTGGTTGATCTCTTCTGAGGAAGAAACCAACTTCGATGATGAAAAGCACTAATGAAGAATCTCTTCAAATTGTTATCAGGAGGGACTATATATTCTGGGATTCTTCTCGTTAATTTATCAAACCTTGTAATGAAATCTCTCATGGACTTGGAAGCTTCCATCTTCATTTGAACTAGTTGAATCAACAGATCCTGACAGTCTTTAATGCTCTTGAATCTATGTTTGAATGCACTCTTTATATCCTCCCAGCCTGTGATAGATCTTGGGGGCAACATGTAGAACCATTTGGCAGCCTTTTCTTGAGTGACTCCATGAAAATTATGACTGATACATCTTCATCTTCAACACCTAGCACACCACAAGCAATGATGAAGGCTGCTACATGTTCTTCAGGTAATTGGGAGCCATCTCCTTTGAATTTGGGGAAATTCTTCCTTGAACCTCTTGCAGATCATGGAGTATTCATGGGAGAGCAAGTGGGCCAGTTTTCCTACCCCATGGCACATTGGGTCTGCGTGCTTCTCGTTCATTATCAGCCATTCTTTCTCTTTGTCTAGCTTCTTAGCACCTAAGGCCGCCGTTGCTCTTTCAGTGCTTCTCTTTCCGCTACTTGGAGTCTTTCAATCTCCTCAAATTGAGCCCGAATCTCTTCTTCTCTTTCAAATGGAACTCTCACCTCTTCCTCTTCTCTTTCCAGCTCTTGTTCTTCTTCCTTAAGATAAAAAAAAATAGGATCAACAAATCTTCCTGATCTTAATTTCTGGGTATACTTCCTGTCAGCTAGCTTGAAGACTTATTGTCTACATAGAGGTGGATCACAAGGAACCTCAAAATTTTAAATAAACTCTAATGAAATTTAATAACCTCATGGTCATTTCTTGGGTGCAGATGCTGCAAAATCTACCCCACAATGGGTGCCAAAACTCATTGGCTCGAGAAGTTTTCACGAGGGAAAATTTTGGGTTTCCAAAACAACACAATAGGAATCTAAGTCCCTCTACTTATAATGGTGCAGCTACCGTATTATGCATACAAATCAAGTGAATTCGGTGGTGGTTTTTCAACTAGGGATCCACAGGGGCACTCCACTGACCGTATGGAAAAGCCTGCATTTTTTTGCAAGGACAAAAATCGGTTTGAGAGTGGGAAAGGGGAGTGGGAATGAAGACAAAGAAAATCAATGGTGGAGGTAGAAAATCAGAGGCCTACAAACATTGATTAGAAAGTTTACAACATGCATTTTAACAGAAGAAATAATATGAATTAGTAGAACAAAACTACAAGACTGAATAAAAATGAGTTGGTCACAAAGTACCAATCAAATCCTCAATCAAAGGGGCATAAAATCCATCTTTTCTTATTGTAGCTGAAATGAAAACTCATACAATGAAAGAGAATAGAAGAAATTTATAGAAAGGAGAAACTCAGAAGAATGGTGACTATCTCTTTTTTCCTCTGTACGTGAAAAATCATTTACACTTTCCAAAATTCGATTGCCAACCCATGCAAATAATTACAGAGCACATGAAATAACATTTTAGGAGTGATTACAATTTTCCAGACGTCTTGAAGAAATTACAAATGAATCCTCATCATTTTGCATCGATTCGGATTCCAAAAACATAGAAAAAATGGCCATGGGGAAAATGCAAGAGAAAAATGATTAAAATGGTTACATCTTTGCTAGTTCGAATGTAGACCATTTGATCTTCCTTCTGCACCTTTGAATTTGATCCATCCATATGGCAGAAAGAGACTGGAGCAGCCGTGGGTGAGCATTTCACGTTTCACGACATTTTTGGGTTTTGGAAAATCGAAACATTTCCTCCACTCGACCCGCTTTGACGTTTCGAGAGAGGACACATGGCATGATTTGACCGAAACAGTCGTGACCTCTTTTAGAGCATATGGAACCTTTGTTGGAAAATTTCAAAATCTCAATCTCCTCCACTAGCCCGCACTTCCAATTACAACGTGGTAGAATCATATTGACTGCGAGGTTCGTATTTCATTCTTTTCTCCATCTAGCTCGGGTAAAAATTGCAATTAAAGTCTACCGAGGCATATCTTGCAAAATATAAGGAGTTAGATCAACTTCTCTACCTTTTTGGAAAGGGGAAGAAATTTCCCATCTGGTGAAGTAGGTTCCAAACCTCCTTGATCCCTTGGAAAGTGCCAGTTTTCAAAACACTCAGATTATATCATTTTCAAAGGAGGCTAACTCAAAAATTTAGGATTAGACTTTGGAAATAATGAGGGAATTTTGAGGGGACAATAGCATCGTAATTTCAATTGCATCTATGACTTTAAAACTCCTCGTTAAATCTAAAATATTACTCGCGAGGTTTGGATACCCTTGAATAATAATATATTGTGATCTTTATGTCCACAAGGAATGAACACAAAGGGGGTAGTCCTACCAATTACATAATGGTGGATTGGTTATGGGATATATATATGTTTCCAACCTTTCTACTACAATCAAATATGTGTCTTCATTGCATCTTGCTATTGTTTTGAATACCCTAGTAAAATTATGTTCCTTACTACTTAAGGTCAACATACCTATTCAATATATATTAAACATTCCTTAACAACTCTATAAAACCTCATATTTATGCCAATATGTATTATACAACATGAATCCTCTACCCGACAAACCAGATCTACGGTTAGGATTGTATCCCATAAAATATTTTGTAGGTTAGAGGAATAAAATACATGCATACAAATATGCACATTTTTTCCGAATGCAACCACATAACCAGAGAAAAGAAACACCCATTCTTGCATTTTCAAACAAACAACAGCTTTATTCATACCCATAAATTACTTTGTAGGTTAGAGGAATAAAATCTATGCATACAAAAATTCATATTTGTTTTCCAAATTTAAGCATGTAACCAGAGAAATGAAACACACATTATTGTATTTTCAAGCCAACAAGAATTTTAGCTATACCCATAAAATATTTTGTAGCTTAGAGGAATAAAATCCATGCATACAAATATGCACATTTGTTGTCCAAATTTAACCACATAACCAGAGAAAAGAAACACCCATTCTTGCAATTTCAAACCAGCAACATTTTTATTCATACCCATAAAAGATTTTGCAAATTAGAGGAATAAAATCCATGCATACAAATATGCAAATTTAATTTCCAAATTTAACAACATAACTAGAGAAAACAAACACCCATTCTTGCGTTGTCAAACCAATAACATTTTTACTTGTACCCATAAAAGATTTGCAATATTTGAGAAACAATAACCATTTATGTTGAACAACAACGACGACCATGCCCAAAATCACTTAGGGTTCTAAAAAGAGAAATATCCATGTATCTCCAAAACGCTGCCTAGGATTTCAACTCACACTTCTCATCTCCCATGACCCAAGGTGAAAATGGTTACCGAAAAGTCAAAAACACCCATATAAAGAGGATCTGAGTTTTATTTATTTGTTGAATCCAATTTAAAAGTCAGACGGGTTTGTGACCCTATCTTCTCCATTGGAGGCATTAAGACCCAATCAAAATAATTAAGAAAATAAAAAATCCAATAATTCCTTTATAGTGATATGGTTACATAATCCTTTTTAACCAAGACAAATACCATAAAACATAACAATAAATGCCCTTTTGAATAATAATGTTCTCAAATGCACCAAGAAATAATCCCTGAATCTTTCATGGTTCCACGAAGGATAATAACAACATATTTTATATTTAATTGCCAAGTCAATAAACCAACATGACTTCAAAAGATAAATTCTTATGCCAAGTATCATCCGTCAAGCCTTTTGAATACATCGATAACAATACTTTAATGAAAATATTTAAATCGACAACACACCAACACAATGATTATAAAAAAGAATCATATCGTTAAAATGAAATGAAGGAGATCACATAACATTCATTTGGCAAGCCTTAGAAATAAAAGCCTAGTTACCCAATTTGTCACTTGCTATGACTATGTCTAGCAAGAATATGAGGGTGTATAAATAATGTTAGGATCATAAACACCCATGAAGAAACTGCAAAAGTGAAAATTCAAAAACAATCACAATGAAATATAGCATTCTCGAATCAAATCTATTATTCATCATAATAATAAAATTTACAAATAAAAAGTACCTTATATTATTCAAAACATCATTTCCTTTAATAATTTTACCGAAGAAAACAAATAAGAATAATACTTGTAAAGTCAAGGTTAGTATACATGTCCGTAGATGGCAGAGGGGGTTATTGGGGAAGTCTTCAAGAAACTTCAGTCCTTAGATGGCAGATTGGGGAATGCTAAAAGCCGAAATGACTGCATATTGTCTGCCCTCAAAAGCATTTATAATTTCATTGAACAACATGTCCACAGTGTTTGTAGTTTAAGTGGGATTAATGAGGACATATGGGGCCCTAAAGAGAAAAGGGAAATTGTAATTGCCCAAGCAGATTTGCAAGACTCCTCTCAGACCACTGCCATTGCCTTCTTCATGTCAATGCAGGCTATCAAGACCAAAATTGACAGAGCCATCAAGTAACGGGCTGTTGTGATGTTGTTTTTTGGCTGCGATGTGGCTGTCATCGGGTAGTTCTGGGGCTATTTTTTGGCGGAGCTCTTCATGCTTGTTTCTCTTTTGGTTTCTTTTTGATCTTGCCTTCTTATTTCTGGATCTTTGTACGTTTAGATCCTTTTTTCACCTATATTGTAATATTTGGTTGTTGAGCCTTCCTTGGTTATTGTTTTCCCTTCTCTGGCTGCTTCTCTCATCTTTACTATCGGCTTTTGAGCCCTTTTGTATATAGGGTATAGTCCCTTAAAAACTATTTGCCCTTAACAAAAAGAAAAAAGGTTAGTATATATGTAACACAACATTCCCTTACCCACCAATATATCGGGTCTTCAAAAAGTCAAACGATACAATCAACTCCCAAAAGTTATTAATAAATTAGAAAAAACTTTATAGATTGCAAAGCCAAAAGGTAATTCTTGTACATATACAAGTACCTTAATAACAATGACCCTAATGTTTTTGAAACTTATATTATTGATTAAATAAAATATATAGATTTTTAAAAAAATTGAATGCAAAAATATGTTGTAAATGATATACAATGAAATGTAAATTCTAAACAATTTATTTATTATTAACTATGAAAGGAAATGAGAAGTTTAAGGTACTTATCTTAACTTCGCAAGCTATCCCTTGAGTGAGTCTACGCTGGAGAATGTGATCATTCAAAATCATAGACCGTCACAACGAACCATAAAAAACTACAAAAAGGTGGAATTGGTTAGAATGAGGTGCCCGGAGAGAGACAGGGGTGCTCGCAGGTGCCCTAGGCTTGTTTCTGGGCACCCGTGTCTACAAAAAGGCCGGAACTGATTCTGATAGTGTTTCGGGGCTTCACACTTGTTCTCCTTTTATCTCTTGTATGTCACACTTGGATCATCAAGGTACCAAGAAACTTGCACACCAATATCCTCCCGTAAACCCTCAAAAAGAAATCAAACCCTAAAAAGAGAGATGAAAATGAAGGTTCGGACTATCCTCGATTGTCAAAATGGTGAAATTACGACTCGGTGCTATAATACGTCTCGATCCAATGTAGTTATGTGTGTAATAAGACTCTAGGTCACTCGGTTACCAATGATGGAAAGATAACGGAGGTAGCTAGATAAAACGTAAATATGTGTATGGAATATAATGAACTCCCCTTCTTATACATTGTGTACACAAAGCAATGTGCCCAAATGTAGCCCCGTAATGTATGTAAATAGCTAGTCCCCGATAACAATAGTATGCCCATATAATGGTATGTATTTTATGTTTATATAGGGATATCTTGTTTGAATTTAAACACTAATGACCTGAAATGATGACTAACACCTCGGGCTATGAGAGGGAAAACCAAAAATACTGACCTCAAATGTCAAAAATAAGATCAAACATAAAGAGGGCATATGTGCCTAGGCTAGATAGGAGCATCTCATTACTAATGTCCAATCCTAGGCTCTAGTGTTTAAAGAAAAATGATAAACAATGAGTGAAGATTGAAAGACAGGGATCCTTGTGACTTGACCAAAACTTGGTGTATCAGTGACAAGTGTGAAAGATAAAAACAATAGAAACAAACAAGACAAATGAATGGACTATGGAATGGGTCACCAATGAATAATTTAATTAAGAAAGATCCATATATGAACCAACATAATTGGTGGTACATTAAATCGTAGTAAGTGTGTGATTTTGTGTCTAAATATGCCCCCACTTTAAGTTAGTGAGAGAAATCTTGGTAACATAAAGTAGATAGAGATGCATACCTGAGAGAAGTTCAAAGAAGCCCCTTTTGCAGAAGTACATGTAGATGTAGTAGAATTACATTCTCGAATGTGAAAACATAGTATGGTGAACCATGGATCGGTGTGTCGATCCATGTGGCATAATGAGAGATGTGGGACTATTATGAAGAGCATTAAGGAAGATTCATGATTATGTTGTGGAATGATTGGAGCTTTCGATTTTTTCATTGATGGAGATGTGTTGTGGTATGGAGAAAAACTAAGGATTTGGGCATCCCGCCACCGAGCAAGAGTGTAAGGAGAGAGGTATAGTTTTACTCTATAACTAATCGCATCCTCAAAAGGTCTAGCAATTGCAAATGGAAAAATAACCGGATTTTTTAATTTGGATCCATTTCAATTAAAAGTGATAACCCATATAGGTGAAGTATAGGAAAGGAAATGACGTTTCATTTCCCCACCCTAGGGGTTTTTCGTAATGTATTTCTTCCATGTTAGGTCATCTCGAAGCAATCGAAAAATGCAAACTAATTTCCCATGTTAGGTTATCTAGGAATGTGGTGATGTAACTTCAAGTTAGGTCATCTAGTACGATAAATAATTTGTGTTGTGTTAATCAAAATTTTATGCGATTTTTAATGGTAAGAGATTTATATTGAATGTGTGTGATTGATTGATTAGTTACTCATGGAGAGATTTTACATTTGTTTCCCTCAGATAGGTAATTAGGGGGAATTTCTAGAAAGCGGTGTGAAATGTAGTGTGATTTATGAAGATATTTTTGAAAATGATGAATTAAAAATGTGGAATGATCACGTAATCATGTTAAGGGTAATTATGAGATGACCCCATTCGTATGCCCCCTTTTAGCGAAAGGGGGAATGTTGTTGAAATTGAACACCGAAATGAAAGTAAGTGCGCAAGAATGTATATATCACAAAAGTGTGTCTATATCACATGGAAATGATGTCAAGGTGAGATAATATGTGTGAAATGTGTACGCTATGGTGGTATGCTTAATTCTGAAAATAATGATGCAAACATGATAGAAATTAGAGTAGGGACGCTCAAGATATGATTGAAATCGTGCAATGTGTATTAGTTAAGAAAATGATCACAAATAATGACTATAGTAAGGTAGGTAATGGATAGTTACTATAAATAGTAATGTGAAAAAGTGAATAAGAAATCCATCTCATTATTGTGTTATTGTGATAGTGGTCTCGGGTGTGCAAAATATGCCTAAAGTTAGAGCACCGCGATTGAATCGGGTTCGAAATGGTGGCCGAAGGTATGGCATTACATATGATAGTGGATCTAGTCAGTGTGATTTATTTTAATAATGTGATGATTGTATTCATTTTTGATGATTTTTGCAAACAAAATTGAATTTTTCCCATTCTAAACCCGGACAAGAGCGGTGAAGGTGTTAATGACATGCGGACACTAGTGCCCAGACATGGGTGCAAGTGACTTGTTCCCGGGTGCCCCAATCTTGATCCTAGGTGTTGGTGTCCCAGAAGGCTTAGGTTAAGCCCAACAAGTTGTAGATGTGAAAATTGTTACTTTTTGATGTTATAGGTTAGTGTATTTATATCTTTTTGGTGTTTTAACACCATGTTTGTTGTCATTTTGTGTTGTGTAGAGGGACATCCATTCGAGAGAGTTTCATGGTGGCCTCCATTTAAGTAGATTTATATGATTGGGGTTATTAGATGATTAGTGGGATGTTATAGAACGTGTTGGCTTGTGGTACTTATCGAGGATGGGAGATGTGCCCCATAATATTCATATGCTCACAGCTTTGTGTGAGATGTGGTGTGATGATACTTACACCTTTTGGTTACCTACGGGGGTATGAAAATTACTCCGGAGGATGTGGATTACATATTGCGACTACCTATTATTGGTGAGAGGTTTTAGTCATGGCCATGAATTATTCACAAAGAAATATGATGGTCATTAGGTGGTACTTTATGGGGTTCTGAGTACACACAAAGGTTCATATTAGCTTGGATGCTATACTGAGATCAAGGGTTCCGCGATTATGGAAGTTCATTGTTGTTTTGTTGGATTCTTCGATTGCAATTGAGGGAGGAGTTGTAGGTGTATTATAAAAGATGCACGGTATTTGTCATCATACAAAGTGGAGGATGGGATAAGCTATGTATGGGCACAATGTGTATTGGCCAACTTGTATTAAGATTTGTATCGATTCAAGCAGGAGGAGCATGAAGGTGGTATTTCTATATTGAGGCAATTTGGTGGTCTCATGAGGAGAGTGGGTGAGGACAAACAATTTTTTTGGGAGATGGGTAGGCATTCCTACCAAGAAGTTGGATACGGACACCAATAAAGGGATGATAGATCATATGGGGCCATAGGCCTTGACATGGAGGCCATACCAAAACTATGGGGGATGACCAAAGGATGTAGTAGAGTTACATTGTATTCGGAAGACTACGTGGCTAAAGGATCGATTTCTCAGAGTGACCAAGTTATTCTAGGTGGAACACATTTCACAACAGTTTGGTATTTCCCAGGATGTGCCCCCAGAGCCATATATGGTTGAGGGGTATTAGGAAACCAAGGAGGGGCAAAGTTATACTATGGCCCACAATATTGCACCTTGTACCTCCCTGACTCGATGAGGTATATGCGGTGAAAGATCTGATATATGTAGATGATACGGGGTGAACAAAGGCCTACCATGTATGGTGGGTGTCACATTGATGGGTATTTTTATTTCCAATTTTCACAAATGTGGTAGGAGCACCATCGAGGGAGGAGTAGAGGGGCAAGCACATGCCACTAATAGCATAGTAGTAGTGATAGCGAGTGTGAGTAGTTATCTAGTAATATTTTATTGGTTTGTTATTTGGTTGCATAATTGTCATTATTTTCTAATGTGTTGATCTATGGTTGCGGTAAATGTGTATTGGTCGCTAATTATGGACACATCCATCCACACATTGACATAGAATGTGCCCACAGATCTATTCGTAGGTGGTGGTTTGCTACAACAGATGGATGCAATCGGATGAGCATGCACACTAGTTTGATCAAGTGGCATTAGTGGTGGCTACATGTATAATCATATCGAGCGAGAGGGATGAGGCATGCGAGGAGACATGGTAGAATTTACAGGTGGAGGTCCTTAGCACGGGATGTGTTTTCATGGTTCATGGAGTTATAGGGTTGTTTTATGGAAAAATTGACGGAGAATACACTATTTCCTACGTAGGTAGAGAGATATAGGGGCCGCGATCAGCAAACGTAGGTTGAGTAGTGAAGCTTCTAACTCTAGAGCTCCTGTGTGATAGATAGTGATAATGATGATGAGATATGATATATATGTACTAATATAACAATGTATGAGGGCTTTCCCCTAGTATTTAGATATTTTAACTTTGACTATGATCGATATTTATATATATGGATTATTGGCGTAGTTTTTTTGTAATAGATGTTTAATTGAGTATGAGATGTTATGTGTTTGTACGCGTATGTTGATTAGTATCGTTATATCGATGTGTGATATTGTGAGGATTTTTTGTTGTTATGATTAATGATGAGATATTGCATATGAGTATAGATGATATATGTAGTTTGATTTTGGTTTATAATAGATAAATGATGAAAACGTGTATTTTATGAATGATGAAGTAGAAATGACTAACGTGAAAGAGTATGTGAATGAGATGGTTGTAATAGTGTAGTAAAGCATGTGTTATTATGATGAATATGGAGGGAGGTGATTAACTAAAATATGGATTTTAGGAGTTAATCTAGATAGTATAACAATGAAATAAATAGTGTAAATTGAAATGTAAATGGTAAATAATTTTATTTGATATTTAAATGAAATGAAATAATTGAAATAGGCGAGATGAGGTAATAACCTGAAAATAACTTACCTCACTATGATTCTAGAGTAAACAAGATGATGTGCGATAAAGTAGAGTAGATGGTACAACCCATAGAATTGTAGAAGAAGGAGATTTTACTATACTCGGGCACCTGGGAGAGGATTAGGGTGCTTGTGGGTGTCTTGGTCTGCAATATGAGTTCCTTGGTCTACAGAAAAGATTAGGACCTAAATCTTGATGTGTCGCTAGATCTTCACAATGTCTCAATTTTTGTCACGTTATTTTCACAGTAACTTCGTTTATGTTATCGTAAACCCGTAATGAAGATCTAACTGAAAATCCCATGCAAAGCATCAAATCCCTAAAAAAGAAAGATTCATATGAAGGGGCCGATGACCTTAGTTACCACAATGGTGGACTTATAAGTAAGTGTTACACTACATTCAAGACCCAATGTAGTTCTATGTGCCTGTGTGTGAAATTGTGTTCCTAGGGTGTCCTAACGTAAATGATGCAGAGATAGGGGCAATAACTAGATATAAAATGAAAATAATGGATGGAATAGAATGAATACAACCCTTCCTATGCACTTTGTGTGTGATGTAATGATGCCCAAATGCAGTCCCTTGCCTTAGTAGATAGCTAGCCTTTGATACTAGATAATCTACTCTTAAAATAGTGAGTATGTTATGTTTATATAGGGATCTCTTGCTGAAAGTTTGACACTAATGACCCAACATTCCAGCTAGTACTTAGGGGAACGAGAGGGAAAATTACAAATACTGACCTTGAAACTCTAAATTAGATGCAAGTGTTTCCCAGACTAGGGTGCCAAAAATAGGGACCAAGGCACCCATGGGCACCTCAGTTCTATCCTAGGTGCCCTAGTCAAATACTAGAGATGAAAAATGACCAAATAATGACACTTAATACTCACTAAGAGTTGACTAGAACTATACAAACCATGGATTATTGTGTAAGACAAATGACGATGATGACCAACTAACTAATGACAAGACTAGGGGATAGGTCATTAGTGAATACTTTTCTTACGCAAGATCCATATATAAAATAACATATTTGTTAATATACATGTAATAGTAAGTGTGTGATTTTCAACGACATTTACCCCTAATTTATGTTGGTGAGAAGAAATATCAGTAACATAAAGTAGATAGAGATGCGTACCTGAGAGAAATCTGGAGAATCCCATGTTATAGTAGAATGTGCATATGTGGTAGTAAAAGTGTGCCAAAAGAACCATATAGTATGCCAAACCATGGATCAACATGTTGATGCATGCAACGTAGTGAAAATAATTATGAAGTGCACTAAATGAGATTGATGATATGGTTATTAAATGGTTGAGGATTCCGACCATTGAATGATCATGATGATATGGGGTAGGGAGTGATTAGTTCCCGACCGAAAGTGTATACATGAATAATTGACCGAAGGATTTGGGCATCCTACCATTAGAGGAAGAGTGTATGGAGAAAATTTTGTTATTCTCTAATCTCTAACTACATCCTCAAGATCTAGCTATTACAAATGGACTTAGATCAAATATATGTCATTTTGGATCCAAATAATTTTGATCAAATAATTGATTCATATAGGAGTAATATATGAAGGGCACTCTTTCCCTACTCCATTGGTGTTGCCACAATGTGATGGATTCCAAGTTAGGTCATGTCGAAGTAAAAACACAATGTTGGCTTTCAAGTTAGTGTTGATGCGAAATCACAAAGACCCCGAGATGTCTCTCGATCTTTTGTTTGAAAATGTGGTATCTCGGTGTGATTTGCATAACATTGGATCATCTCTCAAGTTGTGGGACTTGCAGACTTGAGATGATCCTCCAGAGAAGGTTGGTTCCTCTTCCTAAACTACCTACCATGAGCTACTCCAAAGGTAGGAAAACTAATCTAAACCTAGTCTAACCTTCCAAGGAGACATGGAGAGAGAGAAAAAGGAAAAAATAGAGCCTACACTAAAGCAAAGGTGATAGTCCAAAGAAAGGAAAATGTGAGATATCCTATTTAGGGATGAAGAAAGAGAGAAAATGGAGTTGAGGGAGGTCGAATAGAAGTGACACAGACCCAGATCCAAATATGCCATTAAATCTCCATAAAACACAACATCTTGCACCTAAAAACATGAAAAGCATGCACAAAAAATAGATCTTGAATAGAGAGGCATGAGGAAACAACAAAACCATGCAAAGGGTTGAAGAACACCACAAAAACACATTTTTATTGCTCTAAAATGTGAAAAAACCATTACATATTTTCTTTGAGGCACAAAAATACATTTTTCTAGGCATAGGAGAAGATTTGCAGCTCAATGGTGTTGAGAAAAAAATTGACAGAGTTTCTCTATGCCCAAAATGTCTCTCCTTGTCAAAATGACAAGTTTTTACAATATATAGCGATGAAAACCAGAGAGAAAGAAGAGAAGGGGGAAAATTAGAATTTAAATCTCAACCACTGAAAAAATTTATTAAATTTATCCCCAAAAGTCATGGGTTCCTTTGCAAATCTGTTTTCCAACGCACTCAAGCTTTGGAGAAGATATGTGTGCCATACCGCATTAAATTTGGTGGTTGGAAACCTGGTTCTGAATTTTTCCTAAGATGGAGACGTTTTCACATTTTTCTCCCACCAAAATTTGCCAAAATTTAAAATTTATTCTTCCATGGTGAAGAAGATGTCGAGATCTTTCCAACGGTAGCAAATTTGTCGAATTTTGGCCAATGGATAGAAAGATATGGCCGTTCAAAGATTTGAATTTAAATTAGGAAAAAATGGCAAAAAAACTAGTTTTCAAAAACGGATCCATGGGCCCAAAATTCATTTTGTTCCTTTTTGTGAAAGAAATACAAAAATAATGAAACCTCCCGCAGCCCGCATGCTCGAAAATTACTTTTGCACTAAAACCCTCTCGCGGACCCGAAATTCCACTTTGCGCTAAAAGCTTCATGGCCAAAAATTGAAATTTCACCTTTTGCACAAAAAATGAAAATGTGCAAAAGTCTCCCTCAAGCCCGCAAACCCACAAATTTTCATTTGAAAAGGGCTTACTGGGCCCGAGGTCCGAAATTATAAATGTGCCATTTGTGGAATTTGTAAAAATTCTAAAGTTTTCCATTGGCCCACCTCCCCACAACTAATAAAGGAATGACACGTGGCTTCTCCAGGGCATCGATGGAGGTGTGGCTTACTTTATGACTTTTATGATTTTCAAAACACAAGTCGAAAATTCCAAATTGCCTCCAACGACTCATCTAGATGATTTGACCTAAA
This sequence comes from Taxus wallichiana var. yunnanensis, assembly GCA_018340775.1. NCBI lineage: Eukaryota > Viridiplantae > Streptophyta > Pinopsida > Cupressales > Taxaceae > Taxus > Taxus wallichiana. The sequence continues at coordinate 725,587,801 of CM031244.1, forward strand.
ACATGGCCACGTGTCCCTTTCGTGCCTTATGCATTTTTTATTTTATTTTTCCACAGACTCACCGGCCCAAAATTTACTTTACACCTTTTGCACAAAAAGGGCTAAGTTCCAAAAGTTCCCCGCAGCCCCAATGGCTTCATAATTTATACTTAGGAAAAATTTCCTCTGCGGCCTAAGAAGTGCGCATTTTCCGTTAGCAAAAGAAACCTTACTGGGCTGCAAGGGCGATGCAATTGTAACTGCGCCTTTGCGTAAAATACCAAAGTACCCAAATAATCCCACCACCCCGATGGTCTCGCGATCTTCCCATTGGCAAAAAGTCTTCCCAGTGCCCGTCGGCCCACCTTTAGGCAAAAACTCCTTCTAAGACCCACCGACGCATAACTTGCAAAATATAAGGAGTTAGAAGGAATTCTTTACCTTTATGGAAAGGGGAATAAATTTCCTACCTGATGAAGGTATTTCCAAGAAACCTTAAGTGCTTAGAATGTATAAAAAATTGGTTTGAAGCAAAAAATGAGGGAGAAATGGTGTAAGTTAACCAAAAATAAGCATGGGCTTATTTTGGATAACAATTTGGCGACTCGGAGAGGTCATCTACCTGCTAGATGAAGTGATTAGTAGCCTTGAAGCATACATTATGCATGGATTCCCGAGTGATAGCTTGATATTGATATGAACTTTGAAAATTGATCCTTGAGCCTCTTGGAAACCTAGTAAAACTAAACCGATCTTCATCAAATGCCAAGTCCATTTTACTACGTAAGAGTAATAAAACACCACAAAACACTATGTACAAAAATAGAAATCATGCATACCCCAAGTCAGATATACAGAGTGTGCACAAGAACTTCTTCTACTAAAAGTAAACCTCGCCGACTCTACTCTAATCCGAAGCAAATGTGAGCTAAACAAACCTCAGAATCGGTTGTGTAAAATAGCTCCCTTTCCTCACAATTGATAGCCATGCAAATGATTTGGAACTGAGCATCACTACTTGTATGAGTGAAAAACTAACAAGAGGCCAATCCTCCACCCAAATCATCAAGGTGTCAACTAGAAACAAATCAAATACCTCTTTTAGTTGTTTTGCATTTGGATTAAAGAGGCATTGCAGTTGATCCTTAGTACTTTGCATATCATCCTCATGCTTAGAAGCAAGAATGATTGGTTTTGGCTTCTCCCTTGGCTCCAATGAAGCCAAGTACCTGATTGGGCATGGTCGTGATCTATGAATTTATCCCATTTCTTTAAATTTCAACTCCAACAATTGAGTCTTCTTGCAGACCTTCTTGGATGAATGGTGTGGAAGAGATGATGAATTTGTTCTACTCTTTTCCTTCCTCCTCCCATGAAGAACATGAAATATTTATATCTTCCAACCTTGGTTCGAGAGGGCTATTATAAAATGTAGGTCACTATCCTTGAATGATCTCCTTCATGGTAGCAGGATCATGTGCTTGGAAAGTGGATGATGGAAGAGAAAATGATGTGGTCTCCATGAGCTCCTCTCCATCAAAACAATCCTCCAAGTCTTAAGATAATCTACCTCCTTGTTTTCTTGCTTTGCTTGTTTTCAATGTCCTTCATGGTGTCTTCTAGATCTGCAACTTGCTCACCATGGTTCCCTTCATCCTCAAACATGAAGTTTGAAGGATCAAACTCTTCTTCAATGTTAGAGCCCAAAGGGGATGAAGTGTGAGGAAGAACTTAAGGTTCTTCTCGTGGCCTTCTTTATGTCCGAAGCCTCTAAAACAACATGGTTATCCTCCATGACTTGAATATACTCCTCTTCTTTTGGATTTGGAGTAGCTTCTTCTTCACTTTCTTCATTGATTGTGTGGCTTGAATTGGATAAACATTTTCTTCAAATAAAGTTTAAACATGGACACTACATTTAGAGAAAATAGATTGCTGATCTTCTTGTTATTCGTGTTCTTCTGCTGCTAAAAATCAGCTTTAGCAACCACGGCTCTTCAACCTTTGCCTCCTCCATTAAAAGGAATGATAACCATATCATACCAAGCCAAGAACATAGATGATAATCAAACACCACGATTAATAAGATGACAGCATTCGCGAATAACTTTCCATAAAACCTTTGCAAATAAATGAGCAACAATATCATATAGTATTATGGAACTCAATGAAATACAATGAGAATGGGCCTTGCTTTTATAGGCAAGGAATAACAATCTAAGAACCTGTTAAGGTCATAGATCAAGCCATAAATCAAGGAAATAAATATTCATCAAAGAACTAGTCAATACCATAGATCAAGGAAAGAACTATACCTAACAACTAGATAATGTCCCCTAATATCTAAATAAATAAAAAGAAATATCCACACACATAAGTGGGTGAGGATAAATACAATAAAGGTAAATACCTACTCTAACACCCCCCCTCAAGTGAAGCTAGGGGCCAAAATAGAAGTGACATGTCAATAGTATGAGTCCCGACAACAAGGCTTGATGAGGTACTCATGTACAATATATCCATGAAGAAATCTCAAACTAAAAGAAGGAAAGAATCCTGCTAGAAGGAAAGAGAAAGAAGAAGAAGAAGGAAGATGTTCTCACGAACACCCCCTAAGAACAACTTCCGAAACCCCAAGCATTCCATGTAACTCAAGGTAGTGAGGTGATGCAAAAGGCTTCGTAAAGATGTCTGCAACCTTCTGCTGAGTCGAATGTACTCCAAGCAAAGAACTCCATTTTGAATGTGCTTTGACGAATGAAGTAGATGTGTATCTAAATACGCTTGGTCCGCTGGTGCTCAATCGGGTTGCAAGAAATGTTAATTACACTTTGGTTGTCACAAAAAGTACTACGGTCGGAGAATCCTATGGGATTTCAAACTCACAATAACCGATGAAGCCAAAGAATCTGCTGATTCACATGTTTCGCTACCCTATACTCGCCTCACGAAGATGAAAGTGCAATATCTTGTTTCTTGTTGCACGCCAAGCAATCGGAGAAGAACCAAGACAAAAAAAGATAGATAGAAGTGGAACACCTGACATCAATAGAACCTACCCAATCTGAATCTATATACCTAAGCAACTGAATAGAACCCCTAGTGTAGTGGAGGCCAAAGTGGGAACTACCCTGCAAATAGCACAAAATCCTTTTGTCAGTGACTACTATGAGGAGAATGTGCAAACCAAGATATAAGCCCTACTACAAATGAAATATTAGGGTGAGTATGGGTCAAGTACATGAGACTCCCAACCAACTACCTATACAATGTAGGATCACAAAGTGGTGTGGTACATGTGGAAGTAAGAGTAACCTTAGACTGAAAAGGAGATGGACTTAGCTTGCAATCAGCCATATCAAAGTGCCGAAGAAGATCATGGGTGTACTTTTGCTGACTCAAATGAATCCCTAAATCTATCTGAGAAATATGAAATCTAAGGAAATAATGCAATAACCCAAGATTTTCATGTCAAACTATGTAGAAAGATCCTCTCGAATAGTTTGAATGTGCGAAGAAACACTTTGCCAAGAAGTAATGTATCATCAACATACAAGACAAGTATCACAATATTCTTACCAACATGTTGGAGATACACCGTATGATCGAGTGGAAACAAACAGAACTAGTAGATATAAGAAAAGAATCCATCTTCTCATACTAAGCCCGAGGGGCATGTTTGAGACTGTAGAGAGACCTTCGAAGCCTACAAACAAGAGAAGAATCTGAACAAATGCGATTGGCTGCTCTATGTATATTTCCTCTTGTATATCTCCATGTAAGAAGGCACTCTATATATAATCAAGCCACAAATCTATGGTCTATGGTCAAGACCATTTTGTTGTGGAGTGTGAGGAATAGAATGTTGGTGAATAATGCCTTGAGTTGCCAAAAATTTAAAAAACTCATCGCTGAAGTACTCCCCCATTATCGAAGTCTGAAAGGTTTTTTATGCAACTAGAAGATTGTTTCTCGACCAAAGCCTTAAATAATTTGAAGTGTGAAAAAACATCACTTTTGTACTTGAGAAAATAAACCCAAGTACGCCGCGACAAATTATCACTAAACATTAGTGCATACTTAGCTCCATTGAAAGAGGGGGTAGGAAGAACCATCAAGTCATTATGCACAAGCTCAAGTGGTGAAGAAACTATCTTAGAAAAATTCTTAGGAAATGGATCTTGGTGTTGTTTCTCTAATGCATAGCTAGAGAAAACTCCCTCAAGACTAGAAACTCTAAGAAGACCATCTACCATACCATGAGTGCTCAACTCGTTCAAATATGTGTAATTAAGATGTCTAAATCTTTCATGTGAAATCTTACTCTCTGAATCTGTATCAGAAACCAATTATGTCCCTATAGAAGAAGTGTCATCAAAACCATCAAAGTGATATAATCTAGAACTATGATCAAAAATACCTTAAGCAACAAGTGAATTTGGATCCAACAAAGTTCGTACTTCTACCCCATGTGGTGTAAAAGTCACTATTTTCCCTTGACCAGAATGAAAAATTTGATATACAAAAAGAAAATTTGTAGTGATGTTAGGGACATATAGTGCATCTTGGATACTACCACCATCAAGTTGTATATCACCTTTTCCTTTAACAGAAAGAAAGGAAGAATCTCTAACCTCAATTTTGGAAGTAGAACTCAAACCTAGAGAAACAAAAGACTCCTTAGAAGAAGTCATGTGATGAGAAGCACCAATCTATAACCCAATTGTCTGCAAGTGGTGACTGAGATCTCCCAACAACATTAAGTGCTTTGCCATGCTGATTAGAAGAAGGTGGAGTGGAGATAGAAATTTTGTGTTTCTTGACTACATCCTCTAAGGCTTGCATTCACTTATAACACCTATGTTCTTCATGATTACTACCCCCACAAAAAAAGCATGAACGGCTAGACTTATTCTTGGATTTAGAAGACTCCTTGGGTTTTAAGTTGTTTTCTTTGGGTTTAGGAGCATTTTGAGATGGAGAAGGGGTGTACTTGGTTTTACTATTTGGTTTTCCCTTTCCCTTATGATAAGATGCAACTAATGCCTTTTTAAAGATGGAAGACTCAAGGTGAGACAATTTGGATTCTTCCCTAGTATGTCTTTCACAAATTTTTTAAAGTTAGGAAATTTAAATGTGTCACCTAAGGCATCCATACTAGAGAAAAAGGTAGAAGAAAATATTTGAAATGGTCCTCTCAACTTGGATACAATCAAGTAAACACACTCTTAGTATTTCTTATCTCTTCCACTCCCCTTCAACTGTGCCAACAAATGCTTGAACTTGGTAAGATAGTCTATAATTGTTGGAAAATCTTCAGGATTAAGAGAGGTGATCTCAATTTTAAGTTGCATGGCTCTCATATGATCCACCTTACCAAATAAATACTCCAATTCCTCCCATATTTTGAAAGGAGAGCAACAATTTTCCAAATGAAACAAAAGACTTTCACTTACATAAGTTCTTATCAAACCCATACACTCATCAAATTTGCACTTGTACTAAAATTTCTCATATTCTCTAGTGAATACTGGTTGTTCTGAAGAAGTTAAAGCCCATAATCCTTTCCACTTGATTATTGTTTCCATTCTTCATTTCCATGTGTGGTAATTATGTGTTGTTAATGGCTCAACATGATCTAATGTAGAATTAGATGCCATCCTCAAAAAATCACCAAAATAAATGTAAGAACCAAGCAATACACCAAGATCCCCCAGATTTTGGCACTTTATAATGAGTGCGTGTTACAATATGGCACTTTATAATTATAGTGAAATTCTCAAAATAAATATTTCCAATGGAAAGAGCACGGAAAAACAAGTGCTTTTGCAAAAAATGACACTCAAAACCGAGTTACCGATCAAAAGTTACAAGCTTTTCAATATTATGCTCTACTATTTATTTTAGTTGCCACTAAAACAAAATAAAATTCTCTTGCTTTCACCACACAAATAAAATGAAAGGGGGCTGGAGTTAAGCACCTACTAGTAGGAATCACAAGCTTAAGCTCTCATATGACCATACCATATGACCAAGGGCTAAGGCTTAAGCTCTCATATGACCATACCATATGACCATACTATACCTAACAACTAGATAATGTCCCCTAATATCTAAATAAATAAAAAGAAATATTCGCACACCTAAGTGGGTGAGGATAAATACAATAAAGGTAAATAAAGTACCTAGGTGAACATGAGCTAAGGTAAATACCTACTCTAACATCTGTTGGCTTAACCATCAAGGGGATCTTTGTAATCCCAAATTTAAGAGCCAAGTTAAGAAAACTTCTAATCTTTTATTCTTTGTTTGGCTCTTCTTCTTGTTATTTTTCTTGACTGGTTTTTCGATTTTCATCTTCCCAACATGGATTTGGGGATGCAAGGAGGGATGGGTTGGGTTATAACAGATTTTGCAATTGTTTGTTGTGGTGGGGAAGGTATTACTTTTGACTCTTGTGGAGGGGAATTGGATTTGGAAGAGAAAAGGGAAGAGAAATTAAGGTGAGATGGAAAACTAGAAGATGGAGAAGGGGAATCAAAAATTGGGACAACAGATGAGGGGTTCAAGACCATGTTCGAAACTCTTCCTCACACCCGACCTCCCGAGGTCATGCCAAGACAGCCGGTGGGTATGGAATATGTATGGGATGTAGAAAAACTAGTTAGGCAATCTAATGTCTTCAATACGCACTAGTGGAATTTGTGAATCTAAGGCAAAGAAGGCCCTTCTAACCTGAACTAGTGTGATAGATCGATCGGCAAGGATGACTGCTCAAAGGCTCCAATCAATATCGAGCTCTGGCATGATTCGATCTATGGGTTGTGGAATACGTGGAAAATGACCTGGGATAGTTTCGTGTATGTCTCCAGATAAGGTCATATGGTGGATAGTGAATATAGTCGACTCTATGGATGATTCTCTGGCCTAGTCCAGAACTCTCTAGCTTTGTTAGCTGCTATATCTAGTAAGGATAACTGTTCGATGATGGTAGGTGGAAGTGGGGTAGATCTAAATACTAGTGTATGTAGGCCAGTGTCTATGTCTGATTGACTTATAGATTCATTGGGTTGCGGGATTTGTGGATCACAACCGTAGACTCTTGGTTGTTGCGGTCCTGCTATGGTCATGCGTAGAGTTAGTTCCTAATCCCTAACACCCAGTAATCGTATGCTTTCTCAGCCTCTATATTCAAAACTAATAGTTGTGCGATCTTCTCAGAGTGCCTCACAGGCATTCTTGCAACCTGAATTCTTAGGCTGGTATCTATGTCTGTGAGAATGTCTCCTGCGTCTGGCTGTGGGACCAAAGGATCACAACCAAAGGTTTTTTCTCTTTCAAGCCCTTCTACAGTCATATGAATGTTGCCTAGGGTAATCTGTAATTCGGTTGATTTGACCAAAATGTGCGCTCGGTCGTCTTCTATGTTTAGCCCACTCAACTGGGAATTGATTTGTTGCAAGCTTACCATTGTTCGGAAGACTTGGATCCTAAGATTTTGATCTATATCAGTTATTGCTGTGATGAGATTGGGCTGAGGCACGATTGGCTCGAATACGTATTCCCTGGGCTCTCTAGGTCCCGTAATTGTCATGCAAAAGCAACAATGTAAAACGAACTACAGTAAAATGAAATTTAACTATGTGAAATATATCTATAGCATATATGATTCCCCTATTTTTGTGTTTTCTGACGAACTTTATGAATGAATTTAGCAACTAATTTAATACATCTAGAAATTGACAGCTAAGATAACAATTTAAAACCAAACAAGATAACCGAGTATAGCTATTTGTCAGTGTAATTTGTAGATCTACTCTAAACAATGAAATAACTGATCTAATCTATTTGCAAGACTCTCGATCCTACCTCAGAAGTGAGGAATGAATCATAGTCTCTCAGAAACTATCAATCCCCACAACTTCCCTGGCAATATCGAAAGTAAAATTAACTGAAATAAAGTGATTGGCTACTTTATTTGATATGTTTCTAACTAGAACTTTGAAAGCTAGAACTTGGATTCTGCAGAATAGTGGCAAATCCGATGGTGTGTGTGATCTTGTCCCCTCAATGTGATCTCCTCGTTCCTTCGTGTTCACGTGGATCTAGAAAAGCATGTAATGCTAGCATCAATAGAAGTAGATATTGGGATGTAGGTAGCTCAAGATACAGACTGAATACAATGTGAGTAGGAGAGGGATAGCGCAAGAGTACAGAGCTTGGCTTATGCAATTCCTAGCGGGATTTATTGCGAGTCATGCAACATGAAACGTCCAGAACCTGAAACTATCCTATTTGAGGAGAAAAACCTGCAACTTTAATGGCTTCCTATTGATAAACAGACTATCCTATTCCAATGGATTGGATAAAATAACAGATAGTACTTGCACAAGATGGATATGTGGCTTACTAATAGTAAAACAATGCTAACTAAGCATGCAATGAAAGAAACTAAGAATTCTAAGCAAAATGAAAACTAAATCTATTGCAAAGAGAAATCAGAGGAAAATTTGAGGGGCCATTTGCTTGAGCACAAGCCAACTATTTATAGCATTTGCATTTACCCAAGGTAAAAACCAAATAGAACTCTTAAACTATAAACAATGGCAAAACACTATTCCAGGGAACTAGAATCATAAATGCAAGCTTATGGCGGTGAAAGAAAGCTGGTAAAACATTGAAATTACGTGAGTCATGTTAAAAGAGCTTTCTAGAAAATGCGTAAAGGACCGCCACCCTGAGTAGGGCGGCGGTCATGAGACCGCCACCCAGTCAGGGCGGTGGTTTCGTCACTGAAGAGAAAAAGGCCAAGAAAAGAGAGGAAAAGGGAAAAACAAAGCACACGGGGGGCTAAGCGGGGCATGCGGGATGTTAACGCACACTTGGAGATCTTTTCCGGATCCCAAACACCTTGCGAGGAGACCTGTATCATCATTGGGGCACCTGTCACGTTGTTTTGGCAGTACAGTACCTTACAATTTTGGGTATGTACATATTGCCCCCTCGGAGAAGCGTTTTAGCCATGAAGAGGCGTAAAACGGTGGGTCCGAGTATGGCGGTCCCGAAATGGGAAGTTAGAAGTTATACCTGATACATCCGTGTGTTGAAATGACGCCATCCAAAATTCCCGCTACCTGCAAAATGAAAAGAGAACTCAAGTGCAGATAGACACAATAGTTTGGAAAATAAACACTAAAATAACAGGAAATGAGAACATACCATTTGTGCGGGATAAGAACTTACCTCCGTCGGTGCTCCAAACCTATGAAAAAGGCATTTAAAACGAATCAGGGTGTTATATATATGAAAGTGGGCCCATTTTCCTATTCATTTGCGTGAGTCGATTTGATTGATTTTGAGCTCTGGGACCCACGGTGACGGTTTCTTGCGTGAGTAGAGTCAAAACATCCGTGACGAGATAGCGATCATGCCTCCATGTGCGGAACATCGACCCGTGAGATCACAGGTTAGTTTTCTTCAATTTATCCTTTTTACCCCTTAATTTTGAAATGCTAAAATCTTTGTCATGGGGGGGTAATTTTTGAAAATGTTAGTGTTAAAAGGTCCATCTAGGGGGGGCGCCTACTGGGTAGGCTTTGTTTTTAGGTAAAATGGTCCTTTTTTGCATTTTTTAGGCTTTTTAAGTTTAAAACCCATTGTGGTTTTCAGACCACGACCACCGCCCTACCCAGGGTGGCGGTTACACCACCACCCTTAAGGTGGCGGTTACAAAACCGCCTCCCTGCTCTAGGGCGGCGGTTTTGCAAAATGTAAAAAGAACATCTTTTTGAAATTGTTTTTTCTTTTCTAGCATTTCTACGTGTTTTCATGATTTTTCCAATGTTACTCGGATGCTAACTTGCTCTGTTTTGTGTGTTTTTGGGTGTATGCAGGTGAGAGAGGAGTATATCCGGTGGAGTAGAGAGAGGGAGTGTGATTGGCTCCCAGGGGTACTAGATGCCCTCTCACAGGATGAGGAGGACACTCTTCAGCGGGCTGGGATACTACGCATTTCACGCGTGCCCCATGTTACACCATCTAGTCACATCCTTTGTGACTTGTTCTCATACTGGGATGCAGATCGGAACACCTTCCGATTGCCGGGGTCTCATGGTGAGTGGACTATTACATTGGAGGATGTCTATCGCATTATGGGGGTCCCGATTATTGGGAGATGACTCACCCTAGAGACAGCAGGTTCACGGGCCCAGATTGCATAGTGGGCCACATATATGGGAGATGCAGTCATCTCCACGGGGTCGAAGAAGGGGGTTAGAGTTCGATCCATTCCTACTTTGCCCATCCCCTTACTTCGTCAGGCCATCATGGGGATCCTTGCCTCGAGACTGATCGGGGACAAGGGAGGAGACACTTTGTTATACTGCTGGTCCCCCATTATTGCATAGATAGAGGGACATGGTCGGATATATGCCTGGGGAGAAGACATTCTTGGGACCACCTACCATGACTTATACAGGGTAGTCCATTTACAGGGGCAGTCCTTGAGCCACCCGACCTAGTCATGAGTTGGGTCTATGAGCACTTCATCCCCTACGGCAGAGGTGTAGAGGTGGCAGATCCCGGAGTTGTGAGGGCAGCTAGATGGATAGACATGTCGGTGCTCCGAGCACCTCATCAGCCAGTTGCTTCCCTGACTACTGCCGACATGGAGGCCACACCATACTAGACTATGGCAGGTATATGGGGCGAGGAGGCTCTTACTTTGATCTCCTGCTCCACCACAGGGGCAGCTTATTGATAGAGTGGGGCGAGTGGAGATACACCCCTTTGGCCGAGTTCCTCAGTAGTTTGGCCTACCCTACATGGGTATGCTTCCCCCAGTGGCGCCAGTATACAGATCAGTCCGAGAGGCTAGAGGGGGGCCTAGAGGCCGGGGTTGGACAGTGGTTACTCCTGGCATTCCTATTGCGGCCAGGAGGATAGTACGTGCCAGGGGGAGAGCCGGTGCGCCTCAGGCACCTTGCTTGATTGCCGCGAGTCCCCCCATAGCAGGCGATGACCCCATTGACATAGACTCTAAGTCTGAGGAGTTTACAGGGGGAGAGACAGAGGAGGAGACCAGAGGACAGTGATCCTGAGTGGCATGACACCCAGGATATCACGCAGGTGGAGAGGGCCGAGCAAAGTGTAGAGAGGGTGACTCTGGTTTCAGAGGAGCCACTCTCCCAAGACCATGGGGGGGAGGATGAGTCATTGCGGGGGCACTACGTTGCTCTAGCCACAGGAGCAGCCCCTCAGTCGGCAGCGGCATCCGTGGTAGGTGCTGATCCCATAGATCCATCCTGGAGGCCTGGTGATCCGAGTAAGTTACCCTCTCTCCTTTTAATGTTTGTTTTTAGTTAGAATCTCCTTAGTTACTATCTTGTATTTCTAATTTCTTGTTTGGTTTCTAATTTGTTTTCTCCTTTGTTTGCAGAGACCACCGATGAGTGGCGAGATTTGATTCATAGGGTATGCACCGATACCCATGATCCCCATGGAGAGAACCCACATAGAGTCGTCCATGGACGCTTTGGGAGCCTTCAGCACCGGTAGACATGCGACGTCTTTTTTGCCCGATCGGCATGTGGCCAGGATGGTATCGACTCTCCACACAGAGTTAGCGGGGTATAGGACGGCCGAGCACCTGATGAGGAGCCATTCTCGTGGTGAGACTGTGGCTGCCCTTCGGATCCTGAGCCCTCTATGCACTCAGAGCGCCGGCGTAGCCGGAGTCCTAGGCGTGGGCGTGCACCTTCAGAGGGGTCTCGTAGGGATTGAGAAGCCACTTGGCTCTCGTAGATTTTTGTATGATACATTCTTTTGTATATCCCGGGCTCTTTGAGCATTTTGACCATGCTTAGTGCATGATGGCATTGTACATAAACGTTGATCATTTATATATATGTATATTTGTTCTGGATCAAATCCTTGGCATTCATAGCTTGCTTTCTATTTCCAGTTTCCTCATGTATACTATGATGTATGTTTATATGCTTTTTAGAATGTATGCAATGGCGAACAAATGATGCAAGTGTTTGAATTTATTTTTTTTTATTTCATGATGCTGATATATGATGATGTAGATATAATGTGATTTTGAATCTTAGTTTCTGCAAGCAATTTTGGATACTTCATATTTGTTTTGGCAAAGTGATGAAAATAAACTAACATGATGAGCAGATAAACCTGCCCCTACCCCCAACTCCACGCAACTAGTAAGATGCGAGGGCTCATCACCGAGAGTTGGAAAGGGCACAAGTTATGAGATGTGTTGAAATGATAGTGATGAAAGATAGACAAAGCTTTGGTGGAACCAAGTTGGGAAGCTACAAGCTTACTCTACCCGAGTGACTTCATAGTTTAGAATGTTACTTACTTTGTGGTTTATCCAGACTTAGATCCTTAGATGGCCACATAGTAGACAAAATCTGGGTTTTTAGGATTTTGAGCTCCTTTGGAATTTTGGACATCTGATTCACTTGTTCTTGACCCAAAGACTTCGAGATTTGAATTGTTTTCTTATGACCTTTTGCATTTTTTTGTCAAGAGGACCCCCTACACTTTGCCCCATGCTACTAGTAAGAAGCATGGGTTTATCACCGTGGGAAAAGCATAGGCGAGTAAGGGCATTTCCATCCTTTCCCAACCCTACGTCACTAGTAAGAGACGCAAGCTCATCACCGAAGGTTGGTGGGGCAAGGAAATGTGTAAAATTAAAATTTTCTGTTTGATCAATGTTTGACTCATTTTCTTGAGTAAAATGTCAGTATGTGCTTATTTCCAAAGAGATATACATATGGGATAGATGTGACACCATGAAGCTTCTAGAATAGACCATAGGCAAGACACCTATCCTAAGAAGAAACCAAAAGTGAGAACAAGCCCGCAGATCTTGGTATGGTTACCGTTAAGACTTTGTCATGTCTAGCTTTATTTGATAAAATGATTCCGAGATAATTTGATGATATCATGAAAATGGAGAGGTATGATTAAAGTTTTTATGCCAACAACATCATGAGTTTGTAATGAATTGCTTTTGAGAATAGATTCCTTGATCACAATTTGTGTACGAAACAAGCGGACAAAATGATCTTAATCTATATGAAGATGCAATGTAAATATATATAAGAAGTGCTAGCTGCTTACGTGTAGAACCGCTTGAGGTGTAGGGAATTGACCATTTCACCAAATTCCTCACCTTCCAGCGTACATAAGAGGTATGCACCATTTCCATAGTCCTTCATGACTCGGTATGGGCCCAACCATTTAGGCCGGAATTTCCTTCCTTCACCGGTCTTCTTGTCGATCAGCTGTCTAGCCTTAGAACTAGATCACCTTCATATATGTCGCGTTCATAGACTTTCTTGTTGTACTTCCGGCACATCCAGTCAGCATAGGCTCTGTGTCATTGTTCAACATCTAACCTAGCTTCATCTAGGCTTTCTAATTGGGAGAGACGTGCTTCCCTGTAAGCGTCTTCATCCAGAATCCCTTGTAATGAAATATGGAGACTGGGTATTTCAACCTCAAGTGGGAGAACTGCTTCTGCCCCGAATACTAGTGAGAAAGGAGTTGCTCCCGTTGGTGTTCTTATTGAGGTTCGGTGGGCCCATAAGGCCGGATACAACTTCAAGTGCCAATCTCGTTTGTTTTCCTTTACCGTTTTAAGGAGAATGGCTTTTAGTGTTTTATTTGTTGCTTCAGCCTGTCCGTTGGCTTGTGGATAATACAAGGAAGCCGTATGATGGCTTATTTTAAATTTATTGCACAATTCGTGAACTTCATCATTCTTAAAAGAAGTCCCATTATCTGAGATAATGACTTGCGGACACCGTACTACAAAATGATTTGGTTCAAAATTTGGCGATTACAACCCGGTACAATAGTAAGAGGCATGGCCTCTACCCACTTGGTGAAATATTCGGTGGCCGTGATTATAAAATTATGGCCATCTGTAGATGAGGGAGAGAATTTCCCTATCAAATCTAGGCCCCACGTGGAAAAGGGCCATGGAGTAGCAATCGGTTGTAGAGCTTGTGCTGGCATGTGGATCTCATGGGAGAACTCTTGGCACTTATGACACCTGCGTACAAACTCTACTGCGTCGTGTTCTAGAGTGGGCCAGAAATAGCCCATTTGATGTATTTTGTGCGGTGGCATGGCCACCAAAGTGGCCTCCACACATTCCACTATGAGATTTGTGGAGAATCTTCTTGGATTCTTCTGTGTCGACACATCTTAGGAGCATTCCATCGAACACTTTTCGGTAGAGCACTTGCTCTATAATGACGTATTTTACTACGATAATGTGTAGCCGCCTTCTGTGTTGTGGTGTATCCCCTTCTGGATACGTATGGTCCATGATATAATTAATGATATCAGTGTACCAGGGACACTTAGAGATAGAAGGTCGGGTTTCGATGTAGTATATGCACTCATCTGGAAAATCTAGATCTACTAGATCACCTCCATCTAATGGGTTATCAGCTAACCAATCCGCGATGATTTGTCCCTTAACTGATTTCTGATTTACAAATGTTAATTCGAATTCTCCCATTAGGTTATAAAACGTCCAGCTTTCTTAGATAAGGACCCTTGTGTGAGAAAAGTTCATAAATGGTCCATTTTTACCATGACCCTTGTTTCTTGATTTAGCATATAATATCTTAAGCGTTTGGTTGCAAAGACTATGGCGAGGCATTCTCGTTTTTCTTGTGTATAACACGTTTCATAGTCAAATAAATCACACGTTCTCTCTTGTCATCGTCTTCTTGAGCCAGCATATAGGCTAGTGAGACATTGGTAGCTCATGAGTATAAAATTAACGGGTGATCTAGCTTAGGTGGCATTAGCGTAGGTGGTGATAACAAGAAACACTTAACTGCGTTGAAAGCTTCATTGCAATCTTCAGTCCAATCAATGCTATAATCCTTCTTGAGTAAATTGTTGATTGGATGAATGGCAAAACTTAAGTCCGGGATGAATCTCCGGATTGCACCAAGTTTTCCAAGAAATGACCTGATTCTAGATTCATCCGAAGGTGGGACCATTTCGAGGACAGCCCAAATTTTGGTTGGGTCAACATCTATTCCTCATGATGATATGATGTAACCTAGGAGCTTCCCTCCTGTTACACCAAAGACGCATTTTTCTGGATTTAACGTGACTCCGTACTCAATCAGACGTGAAAGAATGACGCGGAGTACTTCCGGATGGTCACAACGCTTCTTGGCCTTAGCCAACAAGTCATCTACGTAGGATTCCATGATTTTATGAATTAGATCATGGAATATATATGTCATAGCTCACTGGTACGTAGCACCAGCGTTCTTGAGACCAAATGGCATAACAACATAGCAATAGGTTCCCCAGGGAGTTATAAATGTGGTTTTAGCTTGATCTTGTTCAGATATTTTAATTTGATTGTATCCCGAGAATCCATCCATGAGAGACAAAAGTTCAAACCCAGCTATTGCATCAATAATGACATCAATGGATGGCAATGGGAAGTCGTCTTTAGGACATGCTTTGTTGATGTCTCAGAAATCTATGCAGATGCGTATCTTCCCATTCTTCTTGAGAACGGGAACGATATTAGATACCCATTGGGAGTAATCGACCGTTTGATGAATCCTACTTGGAGGAGTTTCATTACCTCCTCTTTCACCATGAGAGCTACCTTGGGTTTCATGGGTCTTGATTTTTGTTTAATTGGTTTTGCATCTGATTTAGTGATGAGGTTGTGCACCACAATGTGGGGTGCACCCCTGTCATTTCCTTATAATTAAATGTAAAATGCCTTCTGATGTTCTTTGAGGATCCGAGTGTGTATTTCTACTTCTTCTGGAGTTAACGAGGATCCTAACTTCAATATCCTTGGTTCATCTTCCGTTCCGATGTTAACATCAATTGTTTCTTCGATTAAAGAGGCATTACCTTCTTCAAACTCAGGTGGGGCTGGAGGTAAGTCCAAATCGTCCCTATTTTCTACTGTGTTTACGCTAGGTTCCATTTCCGAGGGAAGATCCATCATAGGATTCCCGAAGTAGGAAGACAAATGTGGGATTAAGGACAAATCTATCATATGATAGGAGAGATGTAGTGCCACATAGGCATTTAAGTAATTCAGAGTGGCCATATCACTATCAATGTGGTCTAGGATAGTAGATTCATTTCCGTTTAAAAGAGAATTTGTCATTGTTTTTATCAATGGTTCATCACGAAGGGATACCATGAAATGGGTATCTTCTAACTTACTGTTTGGAGTAAAGCGTGATGCCGAGGTTGCTATAGAATCGGCAAGAAGATTGTGTTCTCACGGGATTGCTTCAATTGATATGAAGTCAAACTCCTTGCTTAAATCTAATACAACTATTTTGTAAAGCTGTAAGTGCTCGACTTTGGTTTCATATACCTCAGAGACTTGGTTTGCTACCAATTGTGAGTCTCCTAACACCCTGATGTTATTAACACCGATCCTTTTGGCTAAAATGAGGCCAAGGAGGAGGGCTTCGTACTCAGCGTCGTTGTTTGTACATTCAAATTTAGTTTGAAGGTGAAAGGTAAGACTTTTCCTTCAGGGGAAGTAAAGATTACACCTGCCCCCGCTCCGTAACGACATCTAGCATCTAGCTCCATCAAAATGGAGTGTCCAATATTTAGCTAGGAATATGGATGCTTGGGATATCTATTGTGTTTGTGCATTCTACTTCCACCATACAGAGATCCTCTGCTGGAAGAGAGCCAATGCCTAGGGAACATCCCATGCCTGCAGAGTCAAATGGTAAGAACATTGGTAGATCTTGTTCTAGCAATTCAATGATTTTTGCAGTAGTTCCTAATGATACCATTTCTATGGTGTTAGCCTCATCTTTGGGGGTTGGGATTGCCTTGGCTTTGTGCTCATAGTTTCAAGATCTGTCGTAGGTATCAACTTTTCTTTTGGTTTTTAGGTTTATTAAGTTGGTTTGTTGGGAGTTCAAACTCCGAATGCATGCCTGGTCTTTTCTTTAAGTCAGCTAGGTGTACATCGAATGGTTTTGGATCACCTTTGGCCACAAATATCTTTCCTAAGTGTAAAAACCTTACTTCTTGAAATAGTGTAGAAGGGATTGCCTTCATGCGGTGTATCCATGGTCGGCTGAGGATCATATTATAGTTAGTTTCCCGATCTATAATATAAAACTCAGTCAAGATGGTTTTGGGTCCTAAGGTGACCGGTAATATTATAGTTCCAACCGAGGTGGCTTTAAGGCTATCATAGCCCCTTAGTGTGTTTCGAGTTGTGGAACAATTGGTTTCTCCATACCCTAGCTTTTGAAGGAAAGAGAAGGGAACTATGTTAACTGCCGCCCCATCATCAACCATTGCATGCTTTACATAGTTATTATAAACCCATACTTGCAAATGTAAGGTTGGATCACCTCGGCGTGCGATCTCAGCATCTGTCGGCATTTTGTTTATCTCGAATATGAATTTGACATCCCTATCTGCCTGCCCCGGGGGATGAACATCAAAGTCCACATGATTTACCTGTGTTTCAGGAGGTGGAGTGATGTTAATTAAATGACCTAAACCTAATGCTTCTAAAAGAGCAGCCCTGTGGGTAGGAGAATTCTTTAGTAAGTCTAAAAATGAAATGTGTGAGAAGGTTTTTGTTAGGTCGTTAATTAAATCATAGGCACCCACAGGTTTTGCTACGATTTGTTGGATGTTATCTGCTTCCGGCAGGTGGCTTGGACTTGGCTGAGAGAAATACTCTCGTGTCCTTGTTACAGCTTCGATGGGTAGTTCGGCATCTAACTCCACTAAACCGACTACCTTAGGTCATGGCTGACTTCCCAGTTGTGGCGCAACTAATGGATTTAGTGAGGTCGAGGCTTCATGATCATTGTTTCCTGTCATTACACCCTTGTTTGTCCCAGTTAGATTTAGCCTGTTGTTATCGTGATTTGGGAGTGGATCATTAAAGATCTTCAGGGGTGCGTTTTGAGGGGAAACTGCCCCTGAAAAAGTATTTGATGTTGGTAACATAGGATCTGCCAAGAACATATCCATGAAAAGTTGTTTTTGTTCATCTGGCTAGGCGTTGCATGAATTTGTTGTAGTCACGGCACGTTCTAGTGTCATGGCCCCAATTTTGTGGAAACCACAATACGAATTAGGATTGTAATTCCTCGTTTGTTGGTTTGGTGCATATTGTGGACCAAAATTTTGATCAAACCGTTGTCTACTAGGATTAAAATTTTACGTTTGTTGTCTTTGGTTTGAATTCTGGTTTTGGTATCTAGTTGAATTTTGGCTCGGACCTTGTGTGGGGTTTTGTTGTTTGTTGTTGTTGTTGTGGATGGTTAAAATCCACTGTGTTGATTGTTGGGGTAAAGTTGTTGTTTCATTGGTTGTTTATTTGTGATGGAGTATTGACAACATTTACTTTCTTAGGCTGGTCGGTTACTCCGTCTGTTGTTACACCCCAATTTTTATTAAGGATTTTAGGTCCTTGATTGACGTTCGTGGTAGTAGGATAAGTTGTGGTGTTCTGGTTGGAGGTGACTAACCTCCCATTTGCTCCATATGTTTTGCGACCACTATCAATTGCCGCTTGATCTATTCGAAGAGCACTCTCAAGTACTTCATCGTAAGTTCTTAATGGGAACTTTTGGACTTCTTCCTTTACTTCTCTACTAAGAGAATGAAGGAATAAATCACATAGTTCCATTTGATCCATGTTTGGAGTGCTTGCTGAAGAATAAAGAACTGTACGCCACCTTTGGATGAAATGGGCGACAGATTCATTGTGTTCTTGTTTAATGTGTAAGAACTCCCTGATTCCTGTCCTTAATAGTTTATTCATGTCGAAGGCCTTGATGAACTCTGACACGAGTTGTTTGAATGAATGTATGGAAGCCTCAGGTATTCTATAATACCAATCGAGAGCGATGCCTTCTAAGGTTTTTGGGAATATCTTAGCAACAACCCCATCCCATGGGAGTAGTTCTCGAATGGCCGTAGCGTAAGCTTTGATATGTGCATTTGGATCTCCCTCACCTTTGTATTTGGGTAAATCGGGAAGAGGTCTTGGAAGCATGATGCTTCGTATGGTGAAATCTAAGGGCTCTTTCAAGTATTCTGAATATGTCCCTATCGCATAGGTTTTGACCATTGATGGTGCTTGCTGAGGGAGTGGTGGTGGAATGGGTTGTTGATGTGGCATTGTGTATACATTGGTAGGGGCATAAGGAAGCCCCTGTGTTTGAGAAAACATGCTGGGGAGAGGAGAACATATCCCCTTGTGGTGATTTGGAGTACATGTTTAAGTATGATGGGGTACTGTCCAGAATGGATTGTTTTGTACTAGACCGGGAGGAACAGTGTTAGAGATGGTGGGTCTAGTTGGCGTTTGTTGTGAATACTAAGGAGTCATGCCTAACGTGCCTACTCCTGTGAGGAGATCTACTTGGCTAGGATGGTGTGGAGGATTGGAACTTCCTGCTTGTATGAATTGTGAATTTTGACTTGCTTGGGCAAGTTCTAACCCTCTAACCTTTTCTATTAGAGTTGAAATGACTTCATTTGGTGAAGTCACGATATTCTACCTTGGTGGCATTGGTTGTATATCATGGTGTTGTATAGGTCTATGATACCCCGCTATGAACTGATCATTTCCCTGCCAAGTTTCCCCGAGGGTATTTCCTATATGTAATGGGATGGAAGTATTTTCTTGAAAAGAGACCTCGGGTTGTATTTGTAAACCTCCTATAGGTGGGTACATACTTTGAGAACATTGGTCATTCCTGGTGTAACGTACCGAATATTCATCATCTAAACCTTGGTATGAGTCTGATTGTCTACTAATTTGTGGTCTAAGTAGTACCTGAGGAGATGAACCAGATTCTCCGGTGAACGTCATATTGTTCGAGCCTGAAGGCTCTGTTTGTTGCATTTGAGCGAGTTGTTCCAACTCCTCTGTTTGGAAGGATGAGCTATATCTGATCCTTGGAGTTTGTGTTGACAACTGATTAGTTGAATAGTTGTCACCCCACACTGAAAGCGAGGGTGATGATTGTCTATTTTGTTGGGCGTAGTATGCCTCAAGGCCCAAGAGGGGCCTGCCATATGCATCGAATCCCGACATATTCGGGGGTATATGAATACCCGTAGAATAATGGGAAGGAGTGAAGGTGATGGTGAAAGCAAATGAGGTGGAAAAGATGAAACGTATACTAATTTGGAAGAACACATAATAATATGACTCCAAACTAGAAAGTAGGAAGTTTCACGTCGGGTTCACCAATTTTGTATGACGGAAAAGTGACATGCGAGCGTGGGAATCTACAAGTAACTCTTCCTCACACCCAACCTCCCGAGGTCATGCCGAGACAGCCGGTGGGTATGGAATATGTATGGGATGCAGACAAACTAGTTAGGTAATCTAATGTCTTCAATACGCACTAGTGGAATTTGTGAATCTAAGGCAAAGAAGGCCCTTCTAACCTGAACTGGTGTGATAGATCGATCGGAAAGGATGACTGCTCGAAGGCTCCAATCAATATCGAGCTCTGGCATGATTCGATCTATGGGTTGTGGAATACGTGGAAAATGACCTGGGATAGTTTCGTATATGTCTCCAGATAAGGTCATATGGTGGATAGTGAATATAGTCGACTCTATGGACGATTCTCTGGCCTAGTCCAGAACTCTCTAGCTTTGTTAGCTGCTATATCTAGTAAGGATAACTGTTCGATGATGGTAGGTGGAAGTGGGGTAGATCTGAATACTAGTGTGTGTAGGCCAGTGTCTATGTCTGATTGACTTACGGATTCGTTGGGTTGCGGGATTTGTGGATCACAACCGTAGACTCTTGGTTGTTGTGGTCCTGCTATGGTCATGCGTAGAGTTAGTTCCTAATCCCTAACACCCAGTAATCGTATGCTTTCTCAGCCTCTATATTCAAAACTAATAGTTGTGTGATCTTCTCAGAGTGCCTCATAGGCATTCTTGCAACCTGAATTCTTAGGCTGGTATCTATGTCTGTGAGAATGTCTCCTGCGTCTGGCTGTGGGACCAAAGGATCACAACCAAAGGTTTGTTCTCTTTCAAGCCCTTCTACAGTCATATGAATGTTGCCTAGGGTAATCTGTAATTTGGTTGATTTGACCAAAACGTGTGCGCTCGTTCGTCTTCTATGTTTAGCTTGCTCAACTGGGAATTGATTTGTTGCAAGCTTACCATTGTTCGGAAGACTTGATCCTAAGATTTTGATCTATATCAGTTATTGCTGTGATGAGATTGGGTTGAGGCACGATTGGCTCGAATACGTATTCCTGGGCTCTCTAGGTCCCGTAATTTTCATGCAAAAAGCAACAATGTAAAACAAACTATAGTAAAATGAAATTTAACTATGTGAAATATATCTATAGCATATATGATTTCTCTATTTTTTTTTTTTTCTGATGAACTATTCTGAATGAATTTAGCAACTAATTTAATACATCTAGAAATTGACAGCTAAGATAACAATTTAAAACAAACAAGATAACCGAGTATAGCTATTTGTCTGTGCAATTTGTAGATCTACTCTAAACAATGAAATAACTGATCTAATCTATTTGCAAGACTCTCGATCCTACCTCAGAAGTGAGGAATGAATCATAGTCTCTCAGAAACTATCAATCCCCACAACTTCCCTGGAAATATCGAAAGTAAAATTAACTGAAATAAAGTGATTGGCTACTTTATTTGATATGTTTCTAACTAGAACTTTGAAAGCTAGAACCTGGATTCTGCAGAACAGTGGCGAATCCGATGGTGTGTGTGATCTTGTCCCCTCAGTGTGATCTCCTCATTCCTTCGTGTTCACGTGGATCCAGAAAAGCGTGTAATGCTAAGCATCAATAGTAGATATTGGGACATAGGAAAATCAAGATACGATCCAATACAATGCGAGTAGGAGAGGGATAGCGCAAGAGTACAGAGCTTGGCTTATGTAATTCCTAGTGGGATTTATTATGAGTCATGCAACATGAAACATCCAGAACCTGAAACTATCCTGTTTGAGGAGCAAAACCTACAACTTTAATGGCTTCCTATTGATAAACAGACTATCCTATTCCAATGGATTGGATAAAATAACAGCAGTATTTACACAAGATGGATATGTGGCTTACTAACAGTAAAACTAATGCTAACTAAGCATGCAATGAAAGAAACTAAGCATTCTAAGCAAAATGAAAACTAAATCTATTGCAAAGAGAAATCAGAGGCAAATTTGAGGGGCCATTTGCTTGAGCACAAGCCAACTATTTATAGCATTTGCATTTACCCAAGGTAAAAACCAAATAGAACTCTTAAACTATAAACAATGGCAAAACACTATTCCAGGGAACTAGAATCATAAATGCAAGCTTATGGTGGTGAAAGAAAGTTGATAAAATGTTGAAATTACGTGAGTCGTGTTAAAAGAGCTTTCTGGAAAACGTGTTAAGGACCACCACCTTGAGCAGGGCGGCGGTTACAGGACCGCCGCCTGCCTCAGTGGCGGTGGTCATGAGACCGCCTCCCGCCGTCGGGCGGTGGTTTCGTTAGTGAAGAGAAAAAGGCCAAGAAAAGAGAGGAAAAGGGAAAAACAAAGCACGCGGGGGCTAAGCAGGTTATGCGGGATGTTAATGCACACTTGGATATCTTTTTCGGATCTTGAACACCTTGCGAGGAGACTTGTATCATCATTGGGGCACTTGTCACGTTGTTCGGCAAAGACAAGACCTTACAATTTTGTGTACGCATACCTTCCAACCACCTCGAATGCTTTCATTTGAACTCAGTAGCCCTAGATTGAACCATGATAGCCTCCATTTTTTTTATCTTCTCCAACAGATCTGCATTCTCCACATAGTTGTTATCATTATATGCGTATCCTTGCTCTTGATATGCTCCATAGCGAAATTGATTTTGACATTGTTCATATGGGTAGGCATATTGATTTTGGATTTTATTAAAATGCTGATCTAGAGGAGTTGAGAAATATGTTGTAGCTGGAACGCATTATTGCTGCTGTAAGTGTGAATTCCATGATGGAAATGAAGTCATGATTTCACAACTTCATGGGATGGAAGAAGCTAGAATACATGGAAGAAAAATGGATAAAACTAGTTGGAAAAAAGGTCTCAGAACTTCGAGAATGGGTTTTCAACCAGATGGAGTCACCGGATGTGCTTGCATGTGCCTCCAAAGACTGAAATCTTAACAGAAACACACCAACCGGGCATGCCAAAACTATTGATGTGAAATCACAAAGCACCCCCGCATGTCTTTGAGATCTACTATTTGAAAATGTGGCATCCGGTGTGATTTACATAACATTGGATCATCTCTCAAATTGTGGGACTTGCAGACTTAAGATGATCCTCTAGAGAATGTTGGTTCCTCTTCCTAAATTACCCGCCATGAGCTACTCCAAAGTGTAGGAAAACTAATCTAAACCTAATCTAACCTTCTAAGGAGACATGGAGAGAAAGAAAAAGGAAAAAAACAGAGCCTACACTAAAATGATGATACTCTAACACAGAAAATGCGAGATATCCTGTTGAGGGAGGAAGAAAGAGAGAAAATGGAGTTGAGGAAGGTCGACATAAGTGACACAGACCCATATCCAAATCTACCATTAAATCTCCATGAAACACAATGTCATGCACCTTCAAACATGAAAAGCATGCACAAAAAATAGATCTAGAATAGAGAGGCATGGGGAAACAACAAAACCATGAAAAGGGTTGAAGAACGCTACAAAAAAATAATTTATTACTATAAAATGTGCACAGCCAATTACATATTTTCTCGTAGGCACAAAAATGCATTTTTCCAAGTGTAGGAGAAGGTTTGCATCTTAATGTTGTTGAGAAAAAAAAATTGACATAGTTTCTCTACACCTGAATGTCTTTCCCTTGTCAAAATGACAAGTTTTTACAAAATATAATGATGAAAACCATAGAGAAAGAAGAGATGGGGAAAATCAGATTTTAAAGCCCAACCACGTACAAAATTCATTAAATTGATCCCCAAATTTCAACTCCTCTGCAAATCCATTTCCCAATGTACTCAAGCTTGCTGGAGAAGAAATGGGTGCCATACCACATTAAATTTGGTGGTTGGAAGCCTGGTTCTGCACTTTTCCCAAGATGGATATGTTTTCCCATTTTTCTCCCACCAAATTTCTCTAAAATTCAAAATTTATGTTTCCATGGTGAAGAGGATGTCAAGATATTTCCAACTGTACTAAATTTGTCAAATTTCGACCACTGGATCGAAAGAAATGGCTGTCTAAAGATTTGCATTTAAATTAGGGAAAAAATGGCAAAAAAACCAGTTTTCAAAATAGATCTATGGGCCCAAAATTCATTTTGTGCCTTTTTATGAAAAAATGCAAAAATCACGATACCTCCCGTAGCCCCGTAGGCTCGAAAATAACCTTTTCCCAATCTCAACTCGCGTCGAGTGTTGGATGGAGTTTATTTGTGAGTATGACATGGAGATAGAGCGTGTGAAGGGGAAGGAGAATGTGGTTGCAGATGCTCTCAGTAGACGGAGACATGTGGTTATGGCCACTTTAGTGGGCACAAATTTGTGGAGCAGGATTCTTTAGTAGTTTCCTCTTGATAGTTTCTACGTTGTAGTGAGAGCAGAGATCGAGTCTTAGAGACCCCTTGAGGGGAAGTCTGATGGATTTTTATTAGAGGTAGATGGCTTTCTTAGGCACAGAGGCCGGATTTATGTTCCTAGAGATGGAGGTTTGAGATAGGATATTATGATAGAGGCACATCCTACACCTTATTCAGCCCATCCCAAGCGTAAGAAGATGAACTCCACCTTGAGAGAGTTGTATCATTGGAGAGTACTTTGTAGATATATGGCTTAGTTTGTGTCACATTGTTTAGAGTGCTAGAAATTGAAGGCCAAGCATCAGCATCCAGCTGGCCTTCTCTTTCCTCATGCTATATCGGAGTGGAAGTGGGACACCATTTCCATGGAATTTATTGTTGGGCTACCTATGTCGAGATACCACCACGATACCATCATGGTCATGGTGGATAAATTGAAAAAAGTGGCTCATTTTTCTCTAGTGAAGACAACTTGTACAGCTAGTGCAGTGGCACGAGTCTATCTAGATGAGATTTTCAGGTTGCACAAGATTCTACGAAAGATTATTTGTGACCGTGATCCTTTGTACACTTTCCATTTTTGGGCTACCATGTAGTATTCCCTCGGGACAAGGATCAATTTCAGCACATCATATCACCCCGAGATAGATGGAAAGACTGAGCAGGTTAATCAGATTCTTGAGGACATGCTTCAGATGTATGTGATGGATCATCAGACAAGATGGGAGGAGTACACAGACTTGATGGAGTTTGCCTACAATAATAGTTTCCAGAGCTCTATAGGAATGGATCCTTTTTAGGCTTTGTATGGTAGAGAGTGCATGACAACTCTTAGCTGGGATAGGTTAGAGGACAAGGTATCTCTTGGACCAACTTTATTACAGGACATGGAGCAACAGTGATGATTATCGTGTCGAGACTACATGAGGTGCATGACAGAAGTAGAAGTATGTAGATCAACATAGGACCGATCGTAGTTTTGATGTGGGCATGAAGGTGTTCCTTCGTGTCAGGCCACATAAGATCCCTATCGGTTATGGAAAAGGTTCTAAGTTATCTTTTAAATTCATTGGTCCTTTTGAGATCTTGGAGCGTATCAGCCCTTTGGCCTACCATCTAGCGTTGCCACCTAGTTTTTCTTGTTTATATGATGTGTTTCATGTTTCAATGCTTAGGAGATATATCGCAGATCATTCTCATGTGCTTGATTGGACCTATTTGTAGGTATAGGATCAGGGGCAGGTGATGGTAGATCCCATTCTTATTATAGATCATGGGACCATGGGCCTTTAAGTTGAGATATTGATCAAGTGCAAGTACAGTGGGACAGATATGATGAGACTACGGCTACTTGGGAGGATGCTACTATGTTATGAGTTCAGTTCCCACATCTGTTCCAGTGACTTCCAGGAGGAATTCAAGTCTAAGGGGAGGGGGATGTAGTGCCCACTTCCCTTCGACACTTTTATTACTGATCATGATACTACTGACTATATTATGGACATTATTATAATTTTTATTTAGTATGAGGTTAGATGTTAGATCATGGATTATGGTTGAATTTGATTTATATATGATGCATGATGATTATTAGAGACACTTTATATATTGATGATGATATATTGTTCGACATGGTTATATTTATGGATGTTGTTCGACATGTGATACTTGGATATATTGAGTAGACCTAGAAAATGGAATTTATTTGATGATCATATA
Source organism: Taxus wallichiana var. yunnanensis (assembly GCA_018340775.1). Classification (NCBI taxonomy): domain Eukaryota; kingdom Viridiplantae; phylum Streptophyta; class Pinopsida; order Cupressales; family Taxaceae; genus Taxus; species Taxus wallichiana. The sequence goes on from CM031244.1 coordinate 725,614,155, forward strand.
GTTGTTGATAAAATTGCAAATGATATTGTTGGTTTCCTTGATGTTGTTGTGATTCATATATATAGATGATTTGGAATTATATTTATATTTATATTGGATGTTCTGATGTGGCCACAAGGCCAAAGGAGGTATTTGTGTTTTACAGGTTAAATTATCACAACAAACATCGGGGGATTGGAGACCAACCACATTGGAATTCTAGATGAATTCAACAAGGTCACCATGGCAACATGTATTGTTTGTGTGTGTTTGTATTTTGTTAGGGATTCCCATGGGGGATTACCTTTAAATGTGACCAAGGGTTATGTGTATTTAATTATTTGGTTCCTTTTTATTGATGTTTGTATGTGTTTACCCCTTTCATTACTATTAGATTGTGATAAATAATGTGAGTAATCATATTGTTAAAGATAAATTAATAAAATTGGGACATAAGAAAGTAATTATTAGAGTTGTTGGATCATGTATTAAATGTTGTAAGATATGTGTAAGTAATGTGTAAGTGATGTGAAGGAAATGTGTAAGTTAATTTTGGAGTATGAAACACTCCATCTTCCTTTGAATTCCAATTTTCCTTGGAGACTAATTTTGGAGGCTTGTGGGACAAGTTAAACTTGTCCCATACCTCTTAAATTTGCATACCAACCTTACCTATGGTTGGAGAGTTAAAATTAGCCTTCATTATGCATTTTTGTAAGTCAAGTTGTAAGTTGTAATTGTACTTTCTTACATATTTTTAATTTCAGTCCTTTTGGGGTGTGGGCTTGTTTTGGAGTGTGAAAGTAAATATGTCATTCTTATTTATTATGCATTAGAAAATGAATTTGAATTTTTGTTCGAGTTGACGATGTGTGAAGTGGCATCCTACATGGATCCACCTCATCCTCTTCTCTTCCCTCTTCTATAAAATTCAATTCCTTTCCTTGTTTTTGGGTTTCCCGATTTTCTAATACTTCATTTGGGGTGAATTATTTTGCTATTTGAGCTCTTGCTTTTGGAGAATATTGAAGATTTTTGGATGCTTGTGTTTTGTTTATATTTGATCTGCTTTCATTGGAAACAATTATTGTTTGGAACTTGGAACAACTCTATCATGGAGAGGTAAGAGCTTGGCTCTCAAATCCCTTCTTTCCTTTGTATGAATTTGTGAATTGTTGATTGTTTGTTTTGCTTATTGGTTGGTTGGGTAGACTTCCTAGGGATGGTGTAGGATAAGACTATGTGGTATTTTATGGGAGGAATATGTGTTTTGGGGAGGTATAAGTGTGGAGGGAGTTTGGATTTTGGTTCCACCTTACAAAGAAATAGCTTGCATTTTTTTACTCATTATGGGTGCCATAAGAGGTTGAGGAGGCATAAGGAAATGTGAGGAATAAGGGGTACTTGGGGAGGCATAAGGGAATGTTAGGGTTTTGATATACTATATTTTGGCGGTATGAAATCGGGTGGTGATACCCATTTCCCCTTTGGGAGGTATAAGTAGCATCCCCCATAGTTTGTTGCTCCTTTGGCTTGCATGATGAAACCTAAGTTTTGTTTGTTGAGTTCTCACGTGGTTGTAAAATGCATTCTATTTTGGAATGTGATTTAATTGTGAAATTATGCTTGTGTGTTGTGGAAGCCTTTATTGCCATGAGTTAAAAACACATATCTTATTGCATTGTGGTTGGGGCTTGGGGGCCAATGAAGAGGGCGGATTCTCCTTTTCATTGGATGTCTTGGTTGGGTGGAGAGCATTATCTTTCCCCCTATTCTGCTGTGATCAAATTGAAATAAAGAAAATGGAGGAACTTCATGTTGTTGTTCTGGAAATTGAGGAAGAAGACAGAGTTTTGACATTCCCTTGTGAAAACTTCTTTTTAAACCTTTTTCCCACTTGAAGTGGATGAAATTCTAATACATTTTGTGATGGAAATATGTTCTATATCGGATATGAAAGTGTAATTCGAAATATACTTTGTTTTCTATTTTTGAAAGAATGTGAAAGAAATTGTAGTCTGTATGTTATATTCGAGGAATGAAAGAAATAAGTTGTAAAGATATGTTTTTGAATCAATAAAGATTGTATTAATTTTCTCAAATGGCATTATTAGGTATTGAAATCTGATTGTTGAATGTATTTTGAAATATCAGTTTGGAAAGTTGAAAAGTGGAATACGTATGAGGGAAATGTATTACTTTGTTTTGTTTGAAATTTTTGATTGTGAAAAATAGAAACTGCATTCTTGTTTTTATGTTTTGGATTGAAGGAAAGATGGAATATAAAGATTACTAGCATGGAATGAAGTCAATGTTTTATAGTATGGAAAAAGAGATAGATTAATCTCTGTTTTTGAAATGTATAAACTTCATTTTTATTTCACTGTAAACTTTACAAACTTTTTATCAAAAGAACAAAATGACCCTGCAACATCTAAAGGAAAAAATGAAATATCAAACTGTATATGTAAGGTCAAAATGACCTCAAAAAATATAAAACACTTAAGAAATTTTTAAAGAACCTTTCAAATCGAAGCAAAGGCAAAATTGCAAGCATTTTGCTATGTAAAAATTGGTAAATTCAAATGCAAATCAATCAAATAAATTTAACCTTGCAATCTATCCTAAAACCTTCCAAGTGAAATCCTCCATGCCTGTTTGGCATGTTGAGAAAGAATCAATGGTGAGTTTGAACAAATTGTGCAAGTTAAAAATTTCCAGTTCACTTTTAAGTGATAGAAAAATGTTTCCTCAAAATTTACCCTTTAAACATTATCAAAATTTAAATCTTAAGGTTTATGTGCAAAGAGGGCATCGAGATCTTTCCAAAAAGTCCTTTTTTGCAAAAATATGATTTCCCAATTAAAAGTTATGGCCTTTTGAAGTTTTACTTCATTTTGGCTTCAAAAATAATCTAACTGTCAAATTTAATTAATAAAATATTCTTGGGTGGACCCGCGGGCTATATTTTCCCCTTTGTGCTTTTTCCCAAAAATTTCCAAATGCATGAAGCCTCCCGCTACTCCACCAACCCAAAAACATCTTCTTTTTTCAAAAATAACCTAAGTTCAAAAAAGGAAAATTTGGAATATTTTCCCGTGGCCCCGCCGCTCCACCCTTTGCATGCGGAAAGCATTTCTGAGGCACACGCAGCCCATGCAAACATTAACTTGAATTTTTTTAACTTTGGAAAAATTTCCTTAAATTCTTCATGGCCCCGCATCCCCGCCCTTCACCTTGGTAAAGATTTTCCGTGGGCACACGGGTCCGCACTTTCAACTTAGCCTTTTAAACCTTTTGGCAAAATTTACTAAATTTCTCCACCGGCACGCCTCCCGCAGCCAATGATTGGCTAACACATGGCATGTTACGAGGTGACGGTGGAGGGGTGGAGGTTTTCTTAACCTTAGCATTTAAAAACTTCATTTGGGAGAAAATTCTTAAGTTTCTCCACCGCCCCGCTGCCCGCAACTAATGGTTGGCTGACACGTGGTAGCCTTAGGCGTCGGCAAAGGTGCGGAGCATTTTTAACCCTTTAAATATTTTTCTCTTAATGTAAAATTTTTCTAAGTTGTTTCGACGACCCACCGACCTTCAGCCAATGAGATCTTGACACGTGGCATCATTCGGCATCGGCACAAGTGCGGGTTAGTTTTAACCTTTGCACTTCTTAGGATAAAGTTGTAAATTCTTAATTCTCCCTAGAAGTCTGTTTTCCCCATGTGAATCAGGGCTTGACACGTGGCACCTTAGGCATCGGCAGAGGCATGGATCATTTTCTTCCCTTAGTGCTTTTCGGCAAAACAAGCTTAAAATCCTAAATTCTCTCAGTGACCTGCCTTTCCTTTTCGTTGGAATTTTTTTGGACACGTGTCCCCTTAGAGTCTCGCGGGTGCGCGAAGGGAAATTACGCATTTGTCCCAAAAGGGAAAAAGTGCTAAATTCCTTCCTTGCTCCATCGGCCCATGCCTTGGAAAATTCTACTCCCTCACTCTACCAGCTCACGATTCCTCCTCCTGGTGAAATTTCTCCCAGCGGCCGGCAGGACTGCCCTTGGGAAAATTTTCCTCCCAGCCCTGCAGTTGCCGGCCCATAACTTGAGAAATATGAGGAGTTAGGAGAACTTATTTATATCACTAGAAAGGTGAGGAAATTTCCTATCTAATGGGAATGTTTTAGGAAGTTTTGAGTGTGTTAATTATGAAAAAAACTAGGTTGAATGTTTTAGTGAGTTCTCGAGTGGGTAAGTGAGAATTTACCTTGTTAATTTAAATGAATAATCTAATCCTATGTTTTGACCTTGTAAATTAATACCCTAGGGAATTTGAGCTAGGTATGGATTTATCATACTTAATATTTTATAGTGTGGTTTTATAATGGAAATGTAAATTGTTGAGTTTAATTATCCTTGAAGCCTTGTGAACACTTTTAAAAAAATAATCCATAATTTTCTAACTAAACCTAGGTTGTTCATGGGTCTCGGTGGTAGAATTCAGCGGGCATTACAAATCTAGTTTGAGGGATTTCATGGTACTTGATAGTGATAGTGATTGTGAGGTGTAATTACTATTATTGTATTTGATGTAGGGGAATTTTCCCCAGTGATGAATGTATTCATTATATATGTATGGACACAAGTGATTTATATGTGATGAGCTTATTTTGTGGTGTATTGATGTGTATGATTGGGTGATTAGTTTTGGGATGTATGTGATGTTTTTGTATATTGTTAATGTTTATTAAATGGAATTTTGTAACGCGTAGTTAGTATAATGATGATAGTATAATGTAAGTAAAAAGAGTTGATTTATGATGATCGAACTAACGTGTCATGATGAATGTGTTTCACGATAATGTAATGTAATTGTAGTATGTTAGTGTGATAAGTGGGGATGGAGAAATTAAAATTCCCTAGCGTAAGGATGATTAGGTTCATTTAATTAATACCCCTTAGCAGTCAATAATGAACTACAAAAAGTAAGGGTGGGTGGTCATGAAATGATTAGGTTTGCTAGATGTATGACAGAGCACCTGATGAAAGGTTCTTAGAGAAAAAAACACTCAATAGTATTGTAAGAACACAACTACATCATCAAGGGGTAAGGTGATAGTAATCACCTACTAAGGACCAAAGTGGCACAAAGTAGTGTAAGCATTTGGGATGGAAACATCATGTGAATATGTGCCAAACTGAATGACATATGGAGTTGTGGTGGTATGCATGAAGGTGGTGGGTCGTGGAAGCCAATGTGAAGGACCAACGTGATGCATTGAATTGCAAGAATGCAATGGATGAGATGGATTAAGTGTATGAAATGAATATGATGATGCTACTATGTATGGAAATGGTAGAGAGAATGCCTTAGAAACAAAATGTGGTGGTGGATGTACCATGACCTGAGCACCAGGTGGAGGAGATGACTCAATTTTAGTAGAAACTTTATAATGAGATAACGGAGAAGTGGATCACTCACGTGAGTGAGAGCCAAAGGAGATGATGCCATTATCATATAATTTTTGTAATTTATCATGAAGGGAAAGAAAATCATAGTCCCTATGTCCATTTATACGATGATAATTACAAAAAGGTTGGTCATGTTGATGTTGTTGGTTAGATGGTAAGAGGATTAGGCACTTTTCAAGTAAGTAAAATAACAAATCATGAGGTCTAGCATGATGGGAGAAATGGAATGGCTCATGTCACATAGATGGAGTAGAAGGAGAAGTAGTCTGTCACATAGGAGGAGGAGAAGTATGTTGTAGTGGTGGAGTAGGTTGAAATTTTTTTCTTTACTTGTCAAGAAAAGGTGGAGACTATGCAGGGCGCGCAAAACACTTTCGACATAGGAGGAATAGATGGGATTAGATGTATATGGAGGGTCAATTAAATTTACTAAAAGAATATCTTTCTCTAGATATATGACTTTATAGTAGAGAGGAATGAAGGACTCACATGTATCATATCGTGATCTTTGTTTGAGAATAGGAATCAAACCACGACAGAAAAGGAATTACTTATCAAGGTCTATAGGTTGGAATATTAGTTGATGTATACAAGCATTGAACCATAAGATATAATCCTTGATAGGTTCAGATGAGCCTTGATGTAAAGTAGGTAAGTGGTCATAAGTAACTTTAGGATGTTGTTGATGAATAACTAACAGAGAGGAGAGCATCCTCCATGTCATAAAAAGTTCTAATGGAACGAAATGGAAGATGAGAGTACCATTGTAATTCCTTGTCAACAACACTATATCAAAATGTCTTAAGTACTTACCTATCGTTAGAATAAAATGTCATAAGTATGTAATAATGTAGAAGATAAAAATGAGGGTCACCACTACCATCAAAGTATGTGAATTTAGACATGATAAAATCATTAGGAAATGTAAAACTATGAATCTTGATAGGGACATGGTTACCATGTAATGAGTTATTATCAAGAGAAGCACAAGAAGCCCTAATTTAGAGAGTAAGATACTTGAACCTAAGATTGTAATTGACCTACAACATGAATCAGATATGATATCCTATGAAGGAATAGTGGAATATGGCAACAATGTATTAAGAGGTTGTAATTTTCCATTGTGAGTGATCATAGGAATATCAAGAGATGATAAAGGAGATTCTAATGCTAAGGGCACACTAGGAGTAGGTGCTTTGAAGAAGATATAGTAGATGATATAGATGGAATATCCATAGCAATGGTAGGAATAACATCAAAAACATCCCTAATAGGTGAGGTGACCAATGGAGATACATCTATATGAGAAGATGAATGAATGGGTGTAGATGATGCAATAAGAGGAGATGAAACGATAAGAGAAGAAGAAATGATAGATGGAGGTGACTCATGCATAGTGCTAGATGCAATCTCAGGAGAAGGAAATAATGGAATAGGATATTCACACTCGACAGTATGAAAATAAGGAGAACCATGACTATCAACCACCTCATCAAGTATTAGATAGAGACTTAGAAATGAGAATGTCGCTAAGGATGCTATCAATAGGATCATCAACATAATATGAAGGAGTATGCAAGCTAGTATGAGATGTATCATGAGAAGAAATATCAGAAGTAGGAGAATCATGAGAAGGAACTATATTAGTGGTCTGACTAGGAGAAGAATCAGTATGCACATGTGAGTGATTTTCAATACCAAACAAGTAATCAATAAGAGAATCATCTAAAATTTCCTTAGAAAGGTCATAAGGAGGATCACAAGTAGCCGTATAACATGGTGTACAATGAGTGAAGGCTATCGATTCTCAAAAATACTAATATAAATGGGATAATATTAAAAATGAGTAGGCACATATCATTCACCATATAGAATATGTTGTTTGATATGATCTATCACAGAAGTAGGATTACCATAGAGATTCGTAAGCTCAACAATGACAACCTCATCATAGATAGGGTTAACACTGAAATGAGACATGATGGGCGAAGAAGATGAACTATCCTTAACCATTATGGTTTGAAGTGGATCCTAGGGAAAAATATTCTAAAGTACAGGTTCACCAAAATGATTAACTAAAATATGGATTTAGGAGTTAATATAGATAGTATAACAATGAAATAAATAGTGTAAACTGAAATGTAAATGTTGAATAATTTTATTTTATATTCAAATGAAATGAAATAATTGAAATAGGTGAGATGAGTTACTAACTTGAAAATAACCTACCTCATTTTGAGTTTGGACTAAACAGGATGATGTGCATACGAAGAAGATTATGATGGTATAACTGAGATAATTGTAGCGGATGGAGATTTAACTACATTGGGGCACTTGGGAGAGGATCAACGCACTTTTGGGTGCCCTAGTCTACAATATGGGTTCTTTGGTCTATTAAAAATCTCAATACCTAAATCTGGATGTGTGGTTATATCTTTGCAATGTCTAAATCCTTATCATGAGATTATTACAAGAACTTCGCTTATGTCACCGTAAACTTGTAATGAAGATCTACCTGCAAAACCCCATACAAAGCATCAAATCCCTAAAAAATAAAGATGCATATGAAAGGGTCAAACTGACCTTAGCTTCCACAATGGTGGACTTACAACTATGCCCTATACTTTGCATTCTAGACACAATGTAGTTCTATGTTTGTGTGTACAATTGTCAGCTAGGGTGCCCTAACGTCAATGACGCAGAGAGATAGGGGAAATAAATAGATGTAAAATACAAATGGTTGATTGAATAGAATACATATAACCTTTCCTATGTATTGTGTGTGATGTAATGATGCCCAAATGCAGTCCCTTGCATTATTATATAGGTAGCCCTTGATATTAGATAGTCCATCATTAAGATAGTTAATATGTTATGTTTATATAAGGATTTTGGACACTAATGAATTGACATGCCAAATAGTACCTAAGGGAATGAGAGGTAAAATTACAAAGACTGACCTCAAAACTCTAAATTAGATCCAAGTGTTGTCTGGACCAAGGCACCTAAAATTAGGGACCGGGCACCCATGGGCACCCTAGTTCTACCTTAGGCATCCTAGTTAAAGACATAAAAAAATGAACACATATTGACACATGATACTCCCCGAGATATGACCAGAACTATGCAAACAACTGATGCCTATGCAATACAAATGATGACAACAACCTACTAACTAATGATACGGCTAGGGGATAGCTCATTAGTGAATACTTTTCTTACACGAAATCTATATATAAAAACATATTTGACGGTATAAATGTAATATTAAGTGCCTGATTTTATGACTACAAGAGGAGAATATTGATTCCCCCAAAGTGTGTATATGATGAGTTTCATTTATATAAGACCCCTCAGTAGTCAATAATGAGTTATAAAGTAAGATTATGTCATCGAGATATGGTATGATAGTGTATGCTAGATAGATAAATATATCGATATATTTTTAGTGCAAAGATGTGGTGTGGTTCTTATTATAATAGATCCCTCAACAGTCATGTAAGAACTATAAAAATGAGTGTATCATCAAGGGGTAAGGTGATATAAATCACCTACTAGAGACCAAGTTGGCGTGGAGTCTTTGGAAGCATGTGGAATGAAAGTAACATGAGTGTATGAGCCAAATTGAATGTCATTTGGAATGGTTCCAACAATGGGTGATGCAGTGGTTGGAAGTGGATATGATGAGGGATGTAGATTCTAATGTGTATTAGTAACATGACACAGTGGATGATATGGTGTAGTGGTGGATGGATGAGATGAAGAGAGCACATGAGAAATAACTTGTGGTGGTGGAGGAATAATAACCTTAGCACTAGACAAAGTAGAAAAATCAACATGAGTAATCTGCATGCTTTCCGGGAGTGGAGACATAGACCGCTCACGAGTGTGAGATCCAAAGGAAATGACAACCTTATCTTCTAATTTTTGTAGTCTATCATGAATCGTACAACAATCAATGTCACGATGGCCAATGATAAGATGATAGTTGCAATAGGGTCAATCATGCTAGCATTACAAGTATTGAGGTGGATGATTCTGATTAGAAGGTAAGAAAATTAGATGCTTTTAAGTAATTCATGCAACACATCATGAGGTATAATGTGATGAGAAAAATGTAAGGTATCTTGTGAAAGAGATGCAGAAGTCTGAGGTGGAGCCAGATGCAGTGCGAGAAATAAAGGATGCTTATACAATGAATAAGAATTTTTTTTTTTACGAGGTGGAGGAGAGGGAGTTTGAGAAGGACATAAATAATATGGAAGATGAGAATAAATAGGCGATGAAATAATAATAAAAGTAGGAGGATCTAGAATATTTGTAACAATGAGATCCTGTTCTAAATCAATGACCTTATAACACAAGAATGTGAATAGTTCGCATGTATCATATTGCAAGCGTTCCTTTAAAGCGTAAATCAAGCCATGATAGAAGATGAATTACTTTTCTAGGTCAATGGGTTGGAAGACTAACTGATGCATGTAAGCATTGAAGTGCAAAATATAATCAATGATAGGTTTTGTTTTGCCTTGATGTAAGCTAGGTAGATGATCATATGTGACCTTAGGGCCATTGTTGAGTATAAAGTGTTGTAGAAAGGATTCTTCCATCTCACAATAGGTACTAATAGATCTGAAAGGTAAGTGAGTGTACCATTGGAGAGCGTCAACAATAAGAATATGGAAAAATATTTTAGTAATAATCGATCATTAGAATAAGGAGCCATAGCTAGATGATAATTCTTAAGATGTAAATATGGATTTCCAGTACCATCAAAGCATGTAAATCTAGGCATAACTAAATCCATAGCAAATTACAAATTGTGAATCTTTTTTAGAATAGGGTTTCCATGGAGAGAATTTTTATCGATAAAATCATAATAGGCTTTACTTTAAAGTGCGAAAGATTGAACTTGAGATTGCAATTGTACAACAACATCCATGAGTGATAATATGTCATGTGAAGGAATGGTAGAGGATGGAAATAGTGTATTGAGTGGTTGAAATTTTCCATTATGAGTGATCATAGGAATGTCAAGAGGAGACATAGAAGATGTTGATGCTAAGGGAACACTATATATGGGTGCTAAAGAAGTAATAGGTGGTGAAGAACGTGAAACTTTGATAGAATTTGTAGGAATGGAATTGGAAACATCATTAGGAGATGATATAATAGAAGGAGATGAATCATGCATGTTATTAGAGACATTATAAAAATAATATGAAAGTGAAGTGAGGGATTAACATTTAACCATATCCAAAGAAGTAAAATAATGACGATTAGGTGTCTCATCAAAATTGAACAAATATTCATATGTAAGGATTTCATTAAGCGTATCATCAACCTATAATTAATGAGGAGATGAACAAGTATGTGATGCATTATGAGACATTTTTTCAGAAATGTGAGTATTAGATGCGGTATATAATCATCCGAACTAATATGAGAAACATAATCATGCAAGTGTTTATTGTCCTCTTGTTTTTTAGCTAAAGCATTATCATCAAGATTAAGCATGAAACTAAGAATGAAATCATCTAAGTTCTCATTAGAAATAATAGAAGGTGGAGTATGGTTGAATGAATAACAAGGTGTACAATGAGAAAATCTTTCCAGATCATCAACAATGCTAATAGTAGAATGATCAAAGCTAGTAGGCACATTACATTCATTAGCTAAGAGTTTTCTTTGAGTATCATATGGAAGAATAACGTTGTGATATAGAGTGCTAAGTTCAACTATGGTTGCCTCATCATAGATAGGATTAATACTCACATGAGGAATGATTATCGTATTGGGAGAAGATATACCCTTAGCCATTATGGTTTCAATGGATCTTAGGAAATGAGTTATAAGCTATGGGTTCACAAAAATGATTTAATAAAATATGTATATTTTATTAAAATATGAATGAAAATATTTTTGTAAATGATATACAATGAAATATAAATTCTAAACAATTTATTTATTATTAACTATGATAGGAAATTATAGGGCTAAGGTATTTATATTAATTTCTCTTATCATGTAGTGAGTGTGGAATGGATAATGTGATGAATCGAAGCACCGAACATCACAATGAACCAAAAAAATGCAACAGAGGGTGGATATGGCTGGAATGAGGTTCCCGGAGAGGGATAAGGGCACTCGTAGGTTCCCAGGCCTATTTTGGCACCGGGGTCTTTAGAAAAGATCGAACCTGATTTTGATAGTGTCACTCAGTGGTTCACACTTGTTTACCTTTGGTCGTGTTTACATCACACTTGGATCGCCGAGGTAACTATAAACCTATACAAAAATATGCTCCTAAAAAGCCTAAAAAAAATCAAATCCTTAAAAAATAAATATGCAAAATGAGCATTCAGACTATCCTCATCTTCACAATGGTGAACTTACGGCTGATCGTTGCACTACATTTCAAACCCAATTTAGTTGTGGGTGTTTTTGTGTGAAATAGTGTTGCTAGGTTTCCCTCACACAAATGTCGCCAAGATAGCAAATGATATCTACATAAAATACAAACATGTGGATGGAATAGAATGAGCTCCCCTTCCTATGTAGCGTGTATACGAGTAATGTTCCCAAATTTAGCCCCTTGGTCTGTATGTAGATAACTAGCCCTTGATAATAATAGTTCTCCCATATAATTGTATGTATGTTGTGTTTGTGTAGGGATATCTTGTTCGAATTTCAACACTAATGACCCGACATGCCGACTAGTATCTTGGATATGAGAGGGAAAATGAAAATAATGATCCCAAATGTTAAAAACAAGATCAAACATAAAGAGCACACGGGCACCTAGGATGAATAGGAGTTCCCAGTGCAAGTGTCCAATCCTAGACACTAGTGTCCAAAGACAAGTGACAAAAAAAGAGTGAATACTGATAGATAGGGATCCCTGTGACCTGACCAGAACTAGGTATTTGAGTGATAATTGTTAAAGATAAAAACAATAAAAACCAATAAGACAAGTGAATGGACTATGGAATGGGTCACCAGTGAATAATTTTCTTACACAAGATCCATATATAAAACAACATACTTGGCGATATAGTAAATAGTAGTAAATGCACGATTTTGTGTCTATAACTATATGTCCCTAGTGGCCATTTTATCAAATATAAAGAACAAACGAGTCATAATAACCATAATTTTATCGTGATGGATTTATCATTGTAATATTAACTATAGCACATTACTTTATACCCTTAGTATTTTATTCTTATTTAAGGCGAGTCTAACTATCACCGATGTGATATTATGGGTACTAGTTATACACATACTAAGCACTTTGCATGGTAGCATAAGAGTTATGGCTTTCATCACCGACAGATACCATTTAATTTGGAGCCATTTATAGAAATGGTCCAGAGCTACTATTAGAAATGCTCCATAACTAGTTAAAAATGGTCTAAAACTACTAGTAGAAATGGTCCAGAGCTAGTTATAAAAATTGGGTTGAGATGCTAGTAGAAAATGTCTCAGATCTGGTTATAGAAATTATCTAGAGGTGCTAATAGAAATGGTCTTGAGCTAGTTATAATTTTTTTCGTAGCTACTAGTAAAAAGGTCTTAAACTAGTTATAGAAATGGTCCGGAGCTACTAGTAGAAATGGTCCAGATCCGATTATAAAATGGTCTAGATATGGTTGTATAAATTGTTTGGAGTTGGCTATAATAGGTGAATAACTAATGCTTGTGTGAGTTAAAACTCGCAATGCTTACACAACTTTATTAAGATTTTTACATCCATCAAATATTGGTTAAAGAATCGATATCACACTAAATAGTCTAAGTTATGCTTGTTGAAAATGAAATCGACCAAACCATGGGACGAACTCAAGATCTCACAAGTGAATTCAAATTCATCGGATGGGAGGGATATTACAAAATCTAAGGATAATAGTGAGGAAGAAGAAAATTCAACAAAATAAGAATAATAAGACAAATAAAATATTGATGATGGAGAATCTACACATTCATAATAAGGAGAGATAGTGGATCAAGATGAGAGTTCAAATAATGCATCTCCAAAGAAGGAAGCTTCAATATTTCAGTTTGAAGGGTACATTCAAAGGAAACGGTTAATGGCTTCCATAGATTTAATCAAAAGTATAGCTTCATTAACATGTATGTAACTCAAAATCTATATGTTTAAGAAAACAATAACAAGGAAACTCAAGTGGATGATAGTAGATTCAAGTTTTCTAAGATTAAAGCTCTCTATTGATAAATATGTTTTACATTCAAATTTCTATGATTTATATATGGATGGTATGGATATTTTTCTTGGATATCCTTGGTTAGAGACCTTGGGAACAATTAATATTAACATGAAAAATAAATTTGTGAAGATATGGTACAAGAGAAAGGAGGTTACCTTGTAGGTTAACACATTTAGCGAGGAATAAAAAATGTCAAGATAGAGCATGAGGATGAATTTGAAGATGGTGAAGAAGAGAATAAGGATGATTCAAAAGGATAACATGATGAAAAATAAGAAAATAATTATTCATCTACTCAAGATAAAAAAAAGAAATAGCAAACAACAAGGTGGAAGAGGAAAACAAACTTGAGGAAAAATTTGATAACCTTTAAAATACTAAAGTTACAACCTATAGAAACCCGCATCATCATGAGAAGAAACAATCATGGAGGAATGTTTGGGAACATGAGGTCAATAAACTAATTGAATATACAAGGATATGGAGCAACATTCAATATGACTATACATGGAATTAATGTAGAAGAAATTATTAGACATGGAATCACATGAATAATTAATATGGCTATGAATGGATGTTGTGGAGGAAAAAATATGCACATGAATGGAATCGAAAAATGGAAACAAATTATGGAACCAAGTTTAGTAATGTACCCATTAAGATCTCATATCAGTGGTTTGATGATTTAAGATTAGCACAAAGAATAAGTGTGTCATGATTTGGAAAGTATACTCATTACATTATTTCTTCTCATGTTTTGTAGATGAAACATTTCAAGGAGGGAGAGAACATTATGTACCTTGGGATATAATACTATAATGTATATAGGTGATGGAGAGGATGGCATGTGGCACATATCCCCCTAGTTAGTGATTTTTTTATATAGGGTCACATAAGAATAGTTATATTGGGCAATGTGTCAACCTACATTGGGATTATGTGTTCCTCTTCAATAAGAAGTAATGTATGCCTATATAAATGATATTAGTATCATTATGAGATATTTCTTGTATGATTTTAGTCTTCTACTTGGTAGGTATTTTTGGTATCCAAATTGATTCTCCCTTGGAAGCCGAGCATCATCACAGATTTAACAAGATACTTAGAGACAGAAAAATCATGGTGTAAGTCATTTTGTAGCCGGGGATGGGATTCAGCTGGATCCTTGTCACTTAGGTGTTGGAGAAATGGGTAGCACCTTCATAAGGGTTTGATCTACCCTCACTACTTTAGGTTGTGCCTTCAACTAGGGTGAGAGGACTCATTGTGTAACCTCTATTGGTGAAATATATTGGTAAGTCTTTCTTCCTTGAGAAAATATAATCAATACACCACAATCTAACTCTCATGATTTGTCACTTCTAGAGGATGAAGATATTTTCTAAACAAGGTTTAGGTTACTAAAGACAATACTCAGGATCTGATTGTTTCTGCATATTTTGGCAATGGAGTTTTTTCATTTGTGGATACACAATATAAAAAGGGGTAGTTCATGTAGGATTCATTGTTTGAGAATATTTTGGTGGGAGGTTAAGCAAGATAAATTTCACCAAATATTTGAGTACCTTTACAACAATTGGAAAAATCATAGACAAAATGCTTCAGAATATCCAAAATATTCCTTCAACTAGAAGATGTGAATCAATGGAGGCCCAGAGATGCATGGTTTCACACACTCTTCAAGAATTCAACACAAAGGCTTGTGTTAAAGACTCAATTAAACATTAGAAATCCCTGGTTCATCATGCCTAAGATACACTCATAGAATTACAAATAATCTTTATCAACACAAATGAGAGTAAAGTGATTTTAAATTGTTTATTTCGTTAGAGGATGAAAGTTCTTCTCATAATGAAATTACAAATGCCACAATACTATCATAGGGATAATATCTTGTGTGATTCAGAGATATTTTAACGAAATATTGCAATAGGAACAAGAAAAACTATTTGAAAACATTCTGAAATAAAAGCAGACACATTTTTTCACAAGATCAACACAAATTAATTGGAGGTTTATTAGATTCATCACCAAGGGAAAGTTTCTTGAAAAATATCGAGCTTGTCAATGGCTTTTTACTTGCAACCATCTTGAAATGATCAAATCTAAAACATAAGAGATTAACGAGTTTCTCGATGATCTCTCAGAAGATGGCCTTTCTCAAATTTTATCGAAATTTTAACTCTCAACCCCCTTTTTGAATGACTCACTCATTCTTTTATAACACTCACATTACATCAAATCTTTCCCCCAAAAGAAGAAAATTATAGGAATACTTTATTTTTACAGATTTGTTTCAGAAAGTGATTTTAAAACATTTACAACCAAAAGCTTCCATGTGTTCAAAAGGTAAATATTTTTTTATATTTCCACCGATTACTTTAACTGGGGAAACCGGTTGTCGCTTGTAGAAAATTACTTGGAGCATGCTTTTCATCTTTCCTTCTTGTAGCTTCCTTCTCCTCATTATTTTCCTCTACATCTTGCTCTGCTAGATCTAGCATTTTTCTACAGGTGCCCAAGCAATTCCAATTCAAAATATCAACCTTCACATTCCTCAGATTCATAAATTTAGCTCCATAACAATTCAGATTTGCACTTCACTGATAAAAAATACGAGATCATCAGATTATCGATGAAAAACAACATGCATTTGCATATCTTGAAGTCTTGGAGTGTTAATGGTAGCAAAACCAGATGCATCACACCATATCCGTTAACTTTTCCTTTTACAACTTTGAAATAGAGTCGTCCACGTGGAAAGATCTTAGCTAAAATGGGCATGAGGATACTTTTTGTATTTTGTGATTTTTAAGAAAATTTGTATTTTGGACATTTTGGCCCAACCCTCCACTTTTGATATAGGCCCTACACATGGATTTCCCGGGCGTCGACAAGGTTGCGGCTTACTTTATGACTTTTAATCCTTTTCACAAAAAATCCAAAATTCCCAAAGTTCTCTAGCGACCCGCCCTCCCCTCTTTGACTTTTCAATGCATGCTTTAACTGTCTCTTACGAGGTCACACTTCATTTTATAAATTTATTCATTTTTCATAATAAAGCTAAAAGTTCCAAAACCTCGATGACCCACCTCCCCACTTTGAATTTTCAATGCTGACTCAAACATGTGACATTATTCGTTCCCAGGTGGAATTGCGACTCACTTTATAACTTTGCTCCTTTTAACAAAAAGGAAAAATCTTCAAATTTTTTTGATGATCCGCATCTCTCGCTTTGAATTTTCGAAATAAACTCAAAACATGACATTATCTAGGACCCAGTGGAGTCGCGACTCATTTTATAACTTTACTTTTTTCAAAACATAGCTGAAAATATTCAAAGTGCTCTGTCATTTGCATCCCTATTTTGAATTTTCAAATGGCCACATGTCCTTCTCTGGTCCCCAATGGAGTCGCGGTTCACTTTATAACTTTACTCCTTTTACAAAATAAAGCTAAAAAACTTCAAAGTGCTCCGTCGATCCGCCTCCCCACCTTTGAATTTTCTTTGACTATTCAACACATGGATTTATCTGGCCATTAGCGAGGCCACGCTGCACTTTTATACTTTATTCCTTTTTCACAATAAGGCTAAAAACTCAAAAGTTCTCTGACAGCCCGCCCTCTCACTTTTGAATCAAAAGCGGCCATGTTTCCTCTTACAGGCCTTAGGCACTTCTTTCACATTTTTACTCTTTTAACAATAGTGCCTTAAAACAAGAAAAAGGCTCGCCTTCCCGCAAGTTCTTGACTTATAATACGTGTACACCTTTGGGGAAAAAATAAGAAATTTTCTTCACCACTTCATAATTTTGAGTAGCCAATCAATGGAGCCACGGGACCAATTCAACCTTTTTTGCAAAAGTGACAAAAAGTGACAAGTTCATAAAATAGACTCATCGTGCCTCATCCAATTAAGGATGAACACGTATCCGCATAAATGTTGAGAAAAAATTTGATAGGGAAAACATGACCATGGAAGATAAAAATGCAGGGGAAACTTCATAATTTATGCCCAAAATGAAGTTTTCTTCAAGGATAGAGAAATTGTAAAGAACACCAGTGCTCAATGTGATCTATGACTATAGAAACAAATTTACAATAACACCTGGTAAAGATAAAATTTATACGCATCCACATAGGGAGATAGAAACTATTTCAGACCATGCAAATTGGGAATTATTTGAACAAAAGCTGGGTGAGATTAAATCGAGCACCAACCTCATCTCGACTTGGGGATGAGAACTCCTAGAAGTGCCAAAAGAACAACATAGCAGACCATGTGCCAAAAATCCATTGTGAAATGGAGTCAAGAACCAACCCTCCAGAACAAACTAAGAAACCAACAAAAGCGCCACCAAGGACCAGGACCAACCAAAACGGAAAATGTAGAAATGAAAAAAAAGTAAAAGATTGTACACTGTATAATGATGTGTACCTTGATTATGAGAAATCAGTCAAGGAAATATTTCAATTGCCTTCCATTAACAGGAAACTCAAGTAATTCCCCATCTAGATATTTTAGGAAGAAGGTGTGCTCACCAATTCGAATATCAATAGAATAAGGGCCCATCCATAATGCGTCAAATTTTCCATGTTTTCCCTTATCCTCATGTCTACTATCCCACAATAGTACAAGATCTCCCACACTGAAAGCTCTTGGAGTCACCTTTTTATCAAACAATTTCTTCAATTTTTCCCTAAACTTCACATGTCTTTGATGGGATTCTCTTCTCTCTTCATCTAATTCAACAATTTGATTGATACGTGCATCATAGGGACTAATCTCTTGATCCTCCAGTTGTTGAATAAATTGATATGAAGATAATTGCATATGCAAGGGAAGTAGAGCTTGAGTTCCATACACCAATTCAAATGGAATTTTTCTAGTAGCTCTTTTAACAGTAATTCTATCAGCACAAACAACAAACTTCAACTACACACCCCACTTTCTTTTATTTAATTTCAAGGTCCTCATGATTATCTTCAACAGTTTTTTATTGCTTGATTTTTCTTGTCCATTTCCTTGGGGATTATAATTGGAAGAATATGTTAAATTGATCCCATATTCTTGACACATGGATAACAATGGTTTACCTTGAAAGCTCATGGAATTATTAGCAAGTATTTTTATAGGCACTCCAAACCTACAAATGATATATCCATGACAATTTGATGGGTTTCCTTCTTGGTGGAGATTTCCTCTACCCATTTGGTAAAGTAGTTATTGGCCACTAATATCCATTTATGGATTGCACTTGAAGAATCTGAAATCTCACCAATGAAGTCCATTCCCATTTCTTAAATCGGTCTTCAATTGATATAGGCTGCAAAGGAAGGGAGCCCAAGCTTTTAGTATTCCCGAGAAACATTGACAACTTTCACACTTTCTTACCAAAAAATTTGTATCCCTAAAAAGAGTTGGCCACCATAGAACCAACCCTCAAGATCTTATGAGTGTGACTCTTCCAAAGAAAATGCCCCCACAAAATCCTCCATGGAAATCAACAATTATTTTGGATCTTCATCCTTAGTGATACATCTTAAGAGAACTCCCTCGGGTTCTTCCAAGCTAACCCATAATCAGCGATGACATATTTCTAGGAAGCTAACTTAATTTCTCTTTTTTATTCTTACTTAAATATTCGGGCCTTTGTATATGTTTGAGATAAAAAATAATATCATTTTACCATTCATAATTTATCAAATTTTCAAGGATATTCAACCTTTCTTCAACTTTGTTTACCTCAATCTGTTTTGTAGGTTGCTCTCTCGCCATAAGCTTTGCTAGGTCGAGACCTCGACCAATTTTATAGTTTGGATATCCATATCATACTCCTTAAACTTATTTACCCATCGACATCTCTTACTTGAAACTTTCATTTATGATAGGATAACCTTAACCATGGTGTGGAGAACATAGGCCATAAATTTAGAACTCAAAATGTAT
This sequence comes from Taxus wallichiana var. yunnanensis, assembly GCA_018340775.1. NCBI lineage: Eukaryota > Viridiplantae > Streptophyta > Pinopsida > Cupressales > Taxaceae > Taxus > Taxus wallichiana. Next base: position 725,633,776 of record CM031244.1, read on the forward strand.
GGCCTGAAGATTTTTGTGGCTCTGACCAAAGCAAAGGCATGTTTTTCCATGATAGTGTATTTTAATTCAGCCCCTTGTAATGCTTTACTAAAAAAGGCAATAGGTCTTTCAGCTCCTTCATCATCCTTTTTAATAGTACCAATGCAATAGTATTCTCTCAAGAAAAGGAAAACATTTGGAAATTCTTCTTATAATCAAGAGCTTCCAAACTACAAATTTTCTTCCCATTTGATACTTTGATCTTTCTTCAACATACCGGTGATTGGGATATTCAATTCGTAATGTTGGAGATAAATCTCCTAAAAAAATTATTTTACCAAAAAAGGATTGAATTCCCTTTTTGGTTCGTGGACTAGGAACTTTCTAATAGCCCCCACCCTCTCGTGGATCAATCATGACCCCTTCTTTAGACATAATGTGTCCAAGTAGATTTTCTTTTTGAACCCCAAAATGACACTTCTTAGGATTCAATGAGATACCATATTCCCTACATCTTAATAACATCTTTTCTAAATGTTATAGGTGATCACTTCTTTTCCTGGAGAAAATTGTCACATCATCTTGATACATAGCAATGAAGTTATTTATGTACCTAGAGAAAGCGACATCCATTTCTCTTTAGAAAGTGGTGTCGTATTCATTAAGCCAAAAGGAATTCTAACATACATATAGGTTCCCCATGGAGTGGTAAAGGAAGTCTTGATTCTCTTTGATTTCTTTACAACCATTTGGTTATACCCAGAAAAACCATCCAAAGTAGATAACAACTCGGAACCAGTAACCAATTGCAACATGTCTTCCATATTTGGAAAGGGATAGTTGTCCTTAATTGATGCCTTATTTAAGTTTCTAAAGTTCACACACAACCTTATGTCCCCATTCTTCTTTCTAACATGTAACAAGTTTTCTACGCATGAGGAGTACCTTATAGGTTGTATAATTCCCCCATCCCTTAACTTTTTCAACTCCTCTTGCATTTTCAGGGAAAGGAGTGGATTGTTCAGACTTTTTTTCTTCCTGAATGGCTTGGCATTATTTTCTAGGGGTATTTCATGTGGAAAAATTTCCTCCCTATATGATTTCATTTCTGAATATGACCATGCTAAGAAGTCCTGGTACTTTTTTAACAATTAGACATATGACCGCTTTTCTTCCTTGTTCAAATTTCCACCTAGCCATATCTTTCGTGGTTTATCCTTTGTGCCTAGGTTATGTTCTTCCACATATCTGGAGGCTGATATGTGTCTATTGACAATGAAGTTAGCATTATCAAAATTTGACTCAGTGCAACCAACCCTATGGGAATAGTATTAGTCTTCAACTCGAATAATGTCCTTGCACAATAAAGTCTCATTTCCTTTATCTACAAAAATCATCGGTTCCCGAGTCTATATTTTGATTGGAAAATTCTCCTTTATTTTGTAAAAACCCTTAGACCTGGGCATCATCTTCAAACACTTGCCAATGCTTGATGTTATCAGGGATGGACAGCCTGGTCAATATCTCAATATCATACTCATAATAGGGGGATACTGTACAATTCTCAAATCTAGATCCCAATACTACCAATTTTTCTGCCACATTATTATATCTCCTATCATGGTGTATTATGTTGAAAGAATCAAACATTTCAATGAAATCCCAGACTACATGCTTATATTGCTTCATTCTTTGATTCTTTGTAGCATACAATTTTCTGACCTATTTGAATATCAACTTTGAATCCCCTTTAACAATAATGTCTCTGACACCATACTTCCAAGCAATTCTTAAACCCAATAATAGTGCTTCATACTCTGCAATATTGTTTGTACACTCAAAATTTAGTTTAAAAGAGACATTAAACTCTTCCAGGCTTGGAGATATCAAGACAACACCAGCACCATTACCAAAATTAGAGCAAGCCCTTTCAAACATCAAATTCCAAGGAGAACCTACCTACTCAGGTATTTGCACTCCTTAATTTTATGCTCTTTGAAATCAACATATCCCAAAAAGTTATCAACATCAACATCTCTGTAAAATACTTCATAAGAAGAATTGTTAAGGTCCTTAATGAGATGTAACATTTTCTTCTCACCATATAACTTCACAAGGCTTCCTTCAACTTGTATGGTTGCATAAGACATGTCCATTTGTACACTTCCACCAACACTAGCTACCCATTTTCTGGATAATAACATCCCCCATTAAGCAGGACAATCCACAATAACTACATTCAAGGTTAAGTACTTTCCTGGATAAGATGCCAGTTGTACTACTAATCCTTTGACATATATAATAATTGGCACTTCTCTTGAATCCATAGCAGTACATTTCCCATAAGTTGTTGTTACCTTGATGTTTAAATAATTCATTACCTCAAGAGGCATTACATTACATGAGGCTCCAGAATCAAACATGCAGTTATGTAGCAACCTATCCTTAATAATCAAAGTAGAGAAAAATGGATCCACATTAAGCTGAGACTCAACCAGAGAAGTTCCCAAATATACCTCAGGTGATTCACCTAGTTCCTCCAATACTTGTGGTTTTCCTAATTCTGCAATAGTATGAGGAACCTCTACATTTTTCACATTTTTTCCCTGGGTAATATTTTCTTCTTTAAATCCCAAATACTCAAATTCCCTTTTCTTATGCTCAGGAATTCTATGAAATTCAACATTAGGGACAGTAACCTTGATCTGACTCAAGATTTGGGCTATGTCACAAGGAATAAATTTGGGTAGGGCAGTATTAGAAGGGGGATTCACAACTTCAGCTGATAATATGGGAGTCTTCATAGTCCGGGCATGGGCAAAAGTACATGTTTTATTTGGGGTAATCAGGCCTTTGCCAGATGTATCCTTTTAGGGGTTTCCTTAGGGATATTGGTGAGAATTGGAAATTTTGGCTTGGCTTGTGGCCCTACCCCTTTAACAACCTTACTTCTAGTATTATGTTCCTTTTCTTGGGAAACTACTGTATTCATTAACAATTGAATGTCTTCTTCATAAGGGATTCCTCCATCATACTGTTTAATCATCAATGCCCTCAAGTATTCAAAATCATGATTAGGAAAATCAAAATTTTTACCATATCAATTTCAAAAGTATTAATTAGAGGAAGAGGTAATACCCAAAGGATACAATCCTAGACACTTTCAACTGTTCTAGCACTTATCAATTCAGGGCTTGAGGTTACCCCGATGTGAGCCCATAGGGCACTACATCATACACGCATCATCATATATGTCATCATCATCAGCTTCCTCAACTTCCTTGTATACATCACATGCGGAATGGGGTAAGAAAAATATATCACACCACTCCATAGCATGGACCTTGTTGGTGTCCTTTTTGATCTTGCACCATTTTTCCCTAGTTTTACCTTTGATTTGCATATTCTTAAATATTTAATCTCTTGAAATGGATGATTTGAAGCTTTTACCTCCATTTGGGTGTCATGAATTGTTGCTAAACTATTTTTCATGCCCCATTTTTGAAGAAGTCTCCAAGTATGCTTTGCTTTTGCCCTAATGTTTCAAATCAGTGGGCTTTGCCATTTTTTCCTATCTTTTCCCGATCATGAAAGCTTGAAAATGATCGATTTATACTTATATACCTTTGAAAATCTAAATCCATGGTCGTAAATCTACTTGGAGCCTAATTTCATGTGAAAAATTTGTCATCCTTAGCAAAAGGTTGAGTTCTGGGCATAATTGGTAAATTTATGTGTTTTTGATGGTTTGACGGGCATATTTTACCCATCAAATTATTTCTCAGCATTCAACGGATACGTGGCCTCTTCTGATTGGTCAAGGGATGGCAGGAACATGTTTTAACTTATCTTTTTTGCTTTTTTGGTAAAAGGAAAAATTGGTCCCATGGCTCCATGTAATGTTCTCGATTGGTTCTAATTATGATTATGTGTCTTCTTTTGATCGGATGAGGAGTGGTGGATTTGTTTTTTTGTGGAATTTTTGATCTGATTGGCTGAATTCAAAGTGGCGGAGAAAATTTCTTAATTTTTCCCGAGATTGTACATGTGTCGCATATTGAGTGATTGTGGATTAGCGGGTCTTTTTTGTGCTCTAAGGAATTTTGGAAAAAGAGAGTTAAAGTGAGAAAAAAGTCCTAAGGCCCATGGGAGGACACGTGGCGGCTTCTAAATCAAAGATGGAATTACGGGTTTTCGGGTTACTTTAAAGTTTTTGGCTTTGTTTTGTGAAAAGAGATAAAGTTTTAAAGTTAACCATGGCGCCCGCAAGGCTCCAGAGAGTGGACACATGGTGTGTTTACATCAAAGGCGAAAGGAAGGCTAAGCAGAGGACTTAGAAAAAAATTTCCTTTTTGAAAAGGAGAAAACGTTGTGGAGAAGTCCGCATTTCGCCAGGAAAAATATCATGCTTAGGTCAACTTTGAAAATGGAAAAATGGAGAAGCGGAGCTTCGGGGTTGTTTAAGGTTTTTTCCTTTTAGGGTAAAAATGTTAAAGTGTTAGAAAAGGCCGCAAGCCCACTAAATATAAGTTAATGCCTTTCTTGAATCAAAAGGTGGAGGTGCGGGTTTTGGAAGGCAAGTTGGAAATTTTGTCTTTTTGGAAAAATGAATTCAATTCTAAAAAAAGTGCACCTGCAAAAGTATTTAAGGCCTATATTGAAAAAAGGCAGGCGGATCGGTAGGTTCATCGGAGATTTTGAAACTTTTAACTTTTTTCCTAAAAGGGGTTAAAGTTATAAAAGTAAGCATGGGCCCCGACAAAGAGGACATTTGAAGCTTGCAGGGTCAGTGGGCCGCGGAGGAAAATAAAGATTTTTTTCCTTTTGAAAAAATAAGTTAAAGTATAAAAATGAAGCATGGCTCGCACCGAATCGAGAGAGACACGTGTCAAGTGCACGTCCTAAAAAGGACAACACGGGCCGCCAAAAAACTTGGAATTTTTGGTTTTTAGGTTAAAAAAGATAAAGTGTAAAAATAGAGTCACGGTCTCGAGATCAAATCACGAGAAGAACACGTGGCAAGGTCAGAGGTGGAAGTGCGGGCCCATGGAGAAAATATGGAAATTTTTCCTTTTTGGAGAAATAGGTATAAAGCGAAAAATTTAAGCGCAGGTCCTCTAGGACCCATATCGATGCTAAAGGTGGAATGGCGGAGATGCGGGGAAAATTTGGAAAATTTTTTTTTCCAAAAAGGTGTAAAATAGCAGAATTAAGTCACGATTCTGTTGGGACCCACTTTGGGACATGTGTCAAGCCATTTTTCAAAGGGTGGATGGGCGGAGAAAAATGTCAATTTTTTACATTTTTCCAAAATTTATAAAATGCTAAAAAGTTCTCCCAAGCCCATTTCCAATCACATTTTACCATGTGGAGGGCTCAGATTAAAAGTTGAAGGTCAATATCAATGGTAACTATGCATTTCATCATTTTTCCACCATTGGAGCTCCAGGATGTTTGGAGATGAAATTTTTGCATCAATCTTCATCATTTTTTGAAAATTCATGTTGTTTTGGTTCTGCAAAGATCAATGGAATCGATTTGATGGTTCAATTTGTAAATCTTGAGTACTTTTGAAATGGATTTTTGCTCGGTTCAGTAAAAATGTGAAATATCAGATCCAAAAGTTACAGAGGAAAATTTGGAAAGGGAAAAGATGAAATGATGAAAGGAAAGGGGTCTGCATGCGCCAAGGATGAAAAAATGCCCCCTATTGAAGTAATGATGTGGATTTTTTGTAATGATTCACCTTTTTGAGGAACCTGGAAATCTTTTGAAACATTTTTCTGTTAAACATCCCTTTCTACAAATCATGATGGAATTTTGTAACAAACTTGATGCTTAAGATATTATTTTCTTGGGAGAGAAGGCTTGGATGTAAAAAAATGATATATAATGCATGTTTTGGATATGCAAATGGTGGGGAGTTCATTTTCACAAGAAAATTTTGAGAAAAGATCATCTTCTGAGAAACCTTTATGAGAAACCTAGTTAACTTTCTTCTCTATTAGATTTTCATTCATGTTGAGTTGGTTACAAGTGTATAGCCATCAACAAGCTTTGAGATTGTTTGAATAACTCTCCCCTGCTGATGAATTAGATAAATTTTGAGTTAATTTGTGTTAAATCTCTAGCAATTTTGTGTTTATTTCATTTCAAAATGTCTGCAAGTAGTTTTTCTTGTTCCTATTGCAATCTTGTATCAAAATCTCTTTGAATCACACAGATCTTCATCCTTGTGATAGTTTAGTGGCATGTCTAATTTCATTTTTCATAAGAGTTTTCATCTTTGGGAATGAAATAATCAATTTAAAATCACTTTTCTTTCATTTTTTGACAGAGATTGTTTGTAAGCCTCTAGGTGTACCTCAGACATGATTGATCTTAGATTTTGATGTTTTATTGGGTCTTTTAACTCAAGCCTTTGTGTTAAAGTCTCAAAGATTGTGTGAAAAAGTGCAAATCATGGGCTTCCATTGATGCACACCTTCTGGTTGAAGGAATGTTTTAACTATTTTGAAGTTTTCTATTTTTGATTTTTCCATCATTGTGAAGTTTCTCAAGGATCTGATAAAGTCCAATTTATCTTGTTGATCTCCCACCAAAAAATTATTCAAATAACTTATCCTACCCTGAACTACCCCTATTTTTCCTGTATATCCACAAAAGAACAAAATCCAATTGATAAAGTATGTAGAAACAGATCAGATTCCAAATTTCTTTAGTAACCTTAGCCTTGTGTTGAAAATATCTCCATATTTATGGAAGTGACAACTTGTGAGAGTAATATTTGGTGTGTTGATCATATTTTTTCCAAGGTTTTCCTCATAAAATTTGTGCAAAAGAAGGATTTACCAGCATTCTTCACTAAAAGAGGTTACAAAATAGGTTCTCTTACCTTGGTTGAAAGGCACAACCTAAAATAGTTAGGATAAGATCACATCCTTTTAAGGTGCTACCCACTTCTCCAAAGCCTAAGTGCTAAAAGGTCAGATAAACTGCTTCCCCAACTACAAAAATGACATACAATCATTTATCTATCTCTAAGTGTCTCATTCAATCTTTGTGCTTGCTTGGCCTTTGAAGGAGATTAAATCTGGGTACCAACATGCTTTCAAAAGCCATTTAGACTTTTTTGAAAATATTTGAAGAATTTAAATATTTCCAAACCCTCGTAATGTTTCTTACAAATGTTCATGTGTGTAAATACATTGTTGAAATATCATTCTCTAATCATATTTGTAATATTTGAACAAGGTTATAAGTTCTATCTACAATTTTCCCGGTTTTCCAATTAGTGGTTGCACTTTTTTTTGCATTGTAATTGATAAATTTGGGTAAAGAAGATCAAATCTATTCAGTTTTGTATGAATCTTGTATGTGAATAACACTTGATAGGTTTTTCATAGTGCATTTTCAAAACTAAGGTGAAAATCCTTAGTGGTGACTCCATGTTGATTTGATTTAAATTCAAATTGATACTAGTGTCTAACCTATATCAAGTGAGATTTTTCATTAATTCTATAAAGCTAGAAGGAAGAAGATCTTTCTTCAAAAAGGACCCTAGCAGAAAGTTGTTTCCAGATTTGGGAAACTAAAATTTTGAGGGAAGAAGAATTTGGAAAGTTGTTGGAGATCAAGCACCAAGAAAAGAGATCTCCATTGTTGAACTTGAAAGTGATCATCTTGTCATTAAATATTGCAGTTCTTCCTCAAGTGCATCTGAATCGTAGTCTCTATGTTGAATTGAATTCTCCATCTGGTGAGGGATCTTCATTTGTATTTGAAAATTTTTCTTCTCATTCGCCCCAGTATTTTCCAAATCTGCTAGAGTTTTCCAAGAAGCTGATCCTATAGGGGATATTCATTTTGAAAATTACATTTATATTCCCCACAGACCCCTCAGTCCTCATCATCTTGCATCTCCTACAAACTCACCTCCACAAAACAATATGGCTCAGCCCCACCTACACCTCCATTTTTTTAACACCTTTGGTCCTATCAATTTTAGAGGAATGGATGGTTATCCAAATGTTGTTCCACAAGATGTAAGAAATAGATTACCTAAGTTTCAAGGAAATAATGCTATAACTGGTGATCAACACCTTAAAATTTTTGTTAACATGATGGAGGACTTTGAGATTGAATATGAGGATGTATATATCAAATTGTTTATTCATACATTAGAAGAGGATGCAAGGGACTGGTATAAATATTTTCTGATAACTCTATTGATTCTTGGACAAAATGAAGAATGCATTTAGATTACAGTATGGTGACAAAACAGACCCTAGGTTTCTTTTGTCAGAATTTGAGAATATTAAGAAGAATCCCAATGAATCAGTGCATGATTTCAATACAAGATTTAATAAGACATTGAGAAGATTTCTTGTGAATTTGAGGCCATGTGATGAATCTTGTCTTATAAAGTATGTTGATGCATTTGAAAAAAAGGCTACATACTATTTGAGGGATAAAAACCCTGGCACTTTGAGGTAGCCTTTACCATGGCTCTGCAAATTGAGAACAACATGAATGCCATTGGAAAACCTCCTAAGAGGAGAGTGTTAAACTGATAAACCAAGAGAATCCTCAGGAAAGTAAGAGTGTGGATCTTGAGTAGGTTGTAAAAAATTTGGTAGGGGATGTCAAAGAAATCTCAAACAAGTTGGCCCAAGATGAGAAAGGAATTGGACATACTTCCCAAGGTCAGCACAAATAACAAGGGAAAGATAGATTTGAAAACCATCCTAGAAATGAGCAGAGATCTGATGACAGAGGAAAAGGGCCCATGGGATCTACAAATAGACATACCCAAGCTAGGGAAAATAGAATGGTGCCCGATCCTCTGACTGTCAGGGTTACTGCTATTGATGAAGCCAATGAAATTGATTAGTGTGACAGATGTTTTCTGCCCCATCCTCCATGTGAAATAGATCAGCAAGAAGTAGAAGAAAATGGTGATGATACTGATGATGATGTTTGCATGATGGGTTGCTCTTCAAAGCTCACAACAAGGAGCAACTTCAACTGAACTAATCAAGTGCTAGAACTACTGCAACATTTTGGGACTACATTCACTGTACCACTTCTCCTCCTTCTCATACTTTTGAAATAGATGTAGTACAATATTTGGAAATACCTAATAGTGACTTTTGAGTACTTAAGAGCTTTAATGATAAAGAAGTATGATGGAGGAATCCCTCTGAGAGGAGGATAGGCGTTATTGATGAACATTGTTGTTGCTCAAGAAAAATATTATAACACAAGGAGTAAAGTTCTCAAAGGAGCAGGGCCTCAAGCCAAACCTAAAACTCCATTGCTTACAAGTATCCCTAAGGAGGCTCCTAGGAAAGATGCATCTGCCAAAGGCCTTGCTGTCCCAAACAAAATTCATACTTCCTCATGCCCAAACTATCAAAAATCCCATGCCATCTGATGAGTTTGTCAATCTTCATCCCAATGTTGCTTTGCCCAAGTATACTCCATATGACATTGCCCAAGTTTTGAGTCAAATCAAGGTTAGTGTTCCAATTGTTGAGCTGCTTAGGATTCCTGAGCACAAGAAGAGAGCATTTGAGTACTTGGGATTGAAAGAAGAGAAGAGTACCCCAGGTAGAAATGTAAACATTGTAGAAACTCCTCCTCCAACCATTACAGACCTTGAAACACCACCAACATTGGAAGAGCTTGGAGAAGCACTTGAGGTTTACTTGGGGACATCTTTGGTTGAGTCTCAATTAAATGTTGATCCATTTTTTACAACTTTGATCATTAAGGACAGACTGCTACACAATTGTATGTTTGATTCTGGAGCATCATGTAATGTCATGCCTCTTGAGGTCATGAATGAACTAGATATCAAAGTGACAACAACATATGGAAGGTGTAATGCCATGGACTCTAGAGAGGTCCCAGTTGTTAGATGTGTTAAAGGTTTTGTAGTACAACTTGCAGCCTATCCGGGTAAGAATTTGAAACTTTATGTTGTTATTGTTGACTACCCTGCCAAATGGGGTATGTTGTTGTCAAGAAAATGGGGTGCAAGTGTTGGTGGAAGTGTTCAAATGGATATGTCCTATTCTCACCATTCCAATTGAGGGAAGCCTTGTCAAGTTGTATGGAGAAAAGAAGATGTTTCACCTCATTGAAGATCCCAACAATGCTTCTTATGAAGTGTTGTATACTAATGTTGATGCTTATAATTTTTTGGATTTGCTGATGGGAAGGAGAACAAGATGGATCAATGTAAGTGTCTTGAACATGTTCATTATCTCTCCTTGGACCTTGTTATTTGATGGGGCTTGTTCCAAATTTGGAAATGGTGCTGGTTTAGTTCTGATTTCTCCAAGCTTGGAAGAGTTTGTTTTTTCTTTCAAACTTAACTTTGAGTGCACTAATAACATTGCTGAGTATGAAGCATTGTTGTTAGGTTTGAGAATTGCATGGAAGTATTATATTAAGGATATCATTGTCAAAGGAGACTCAGAACTGATTGTTAAACAAGTTAGAAAATTGTATGCTACTAAAAATCAGAGAATGAAACAATACAAGCATGCGGTTTGGGATTTGATTGAAATGTTTGATTCATTTAATATTGTGCATCATGATAGAAGTTCAATGTTGTTGCAGACCAGCTTGCATTATTGGGATCTCATTTTGAAATTTGTTCAATGTCCCCAATTGTGAATATAATGTTGAAATACTAACAAGGCCATATGTCCCTGACAATTTCAAACATTGGAAAGTATTTGATGATGATGCTCAGGTCAAAATATTTTTGTAGAAAAAGGAGAGTTTGTTGATCAATGTATTGATTGGGAGCCAATGGTGTGTGCAATGAAGGAAAAGAAACTTTGTTTGGCAAAGATATCATTTAGTTGAAAACTAATACCATTCCTAGAGGGCTGGTTTCTCTTGAATCAAACTTTGATAATGTTGATTGCATTATTAATAGACATATAACAACCTCAAGAGATGTTGAAGAGCATGACCTTGGCACAAAGGAGAAACCAAGGAAGATCTGGTTGGGAAGCAATCTGAACAAGGAAGAAAAATAGTCCTATGTCTAATTGTTGAAAAAATATCAAGACTGTTTGGCTTGGTCTTATTCTAACTAAAAGCATCATATAGAGAGGATTTGTTTCAACATGAAATTCCTTTGGAATCTAATGCCAAACCATTCAAAAAAAAGTAGAGGCTGATTAATCCACTCCTCTCCATGAAAATGCAAGATGAATTGAAGAAGCTAAGGGATGGAGGGATCATTCAACCAATAAGGTATTCTTCTTGGGTTGCAAACTTAGTGCCAATTAGAAAAAAGAATGGTGATATCAGGTATGTGTGATTTTAGAAATCTGAATAGAGCATCAATGAAGGATAATTATCCTCTTCCAAACATGGAAAACATGCTGCAATTAGTAAATAGATCTAAATTTTTGTCTACCTTGGATGGTTTCTCTGGCTATAACCAAGTTGTTGTGAAGGAATCAGAAAGAATAAAGACTTCCTTTACCACTCCATGGGGCACATATGTTTATGTTAGAATGCCATTTGGTTTAATGAATGCTAGAGAAACATTTCAAAGGGCAATGGATGTTGCTTTTTCTGGTTACATTAATGAATTCATTGTTGTTTATCAAGATGATGTGACTTGCAGCACTTGGAAAAGATGTTGATTAGGTGCAGAGAATTTGGTATTTCACTCAATCCAAAGAAGTGCCATTTTGGAGTGCAAAAAGGCCAAGTTGCTTGGTCACAGTGTATCAAAGGATGGTGTCATGATTGATCCCGAGAGGGTAGAATCCATCATCAAGGTGGCCAATTCCAAGAACCAAGAAGGGAATCCAATCCTTCTTTGGGCAGATCAATTTCATTAGAAGATTTGTGTCTAACTTTGTTGAGTTAACTCTCCCCATTACTAGCATGCTCAAGAAAGACCAAATTATCAAGTGGGAAGAGGTTTCCATTCAATATTTCATGGCATCAAAGAAGCACTAAAGCATGCCCCTTGTTTTGGCAGCTCCAAATTATAAGAAGCCTTTTCAAATGTTTTCTTTTGCCTCACAAAACACTATAGCATATGTTTTGCTGCAGAAGGATGATGAAGGGGATGAGAGACCAATTGCCTTTTTTAGTAAGGCATTGCAAGCAGCTGAGTTGAAGTACACCATCATGGAGAAACAAGAATTTTCCTTGGTGAAAGCAACAAAGGTTTTCAGACCTTACATCTTGAGCTCTAAAGTTGTTTCTTATGTTCCCATACACCATGGTGAAAGATATCTTATCAGAGATGGAGGTCTCAAGAAAAAGATGCAAATGGGTGAACAAGTTGCAAGAGTATGACATGGACATCCAAACCACAAATTAGTAAGAGGTTTGGGTCTAGCTAAGCTTATGGCTGAGAGAAACTTGCAAACTATTGAAGAATGAAGTAGAAGAAGAAAGGGTGCATGTGCTTGAAAAGTTGGTAGGTTCTAAATGGTACAAAGATATATATTTTATCTCAACATCTATGCTTGCCCGATCATTTGAGTAAAAATTATAAAAAGAGCTCTTAAGTTGGCCTCTCAAAAGTATGTCATAACTGATTTTGGGTTAGCTTGGAAGAACCCCGAGGGAGTGCTCTTGAGATGCATAACTGAAGATGAAGCCCCAAAGATAATTGTTTATCTCCATGGAGGATTTTGTGGGGGACATTTTGTTGGAAGATTTACAACACACAAGATCTTGAGGGCTGGTTATTGGTGGCCAAATCTCTTCAAAGATACAACTATATTGGTAAGAAGATGTGAAAGTTGTCAACATTTTTCTAGAAGAATGAAAGCTTCAGGATCCCTTCCTTTGCAACCTATATCAATTGAAGCTCATTTCAAACAATGGGGAATGGACTTCATTGGTGAGATTTCAGACCCTTCCAGTGCTTGGCCACATAAGTGGATTCTTGTAGCCACTGATTACTTCACTAAGTGGGTGGAAGCAATCCCCACTAAGAAAGTAACACACCAAGTTGTCATGGAATTCATGCTTGAATCATATCATCTATAGATTTGGAGTGCCAGTCAAGATTGTTGTTGATAATGCCATGTGTTTCGAGCTAAACCTTTGGTGGCAATGTGCAAAGAGTATGGGATAAATTTGACATATGCTTCTAACTACAATCCCTAAGGCAATGGACAAGCTGAGTCTAGTAATAAGAACTTGTTAAAGATCATTAGGAGAACCTTGGAGCTAAACAAGAGGAAGTGGGGTGTGAGCACATAAATTTATTGTTTGGGCTGATAGGATCAATACCAAAATAGCTACTAGTAAAATCCCATTTGAGTTGGTATATGGAACTCAAGATTTTCTACCCTTACATTTGCAATTGTCTTCATTTCAGTTTGTTCAACAACTTAAAGATCAAGAATTCAGCCCATATGAAGCTCGAATCAATTAGATTGTTGAGCTAGATGAAGAAAGAAGGGCATCCCACCAAAGGCATGTAAAGTTCAGAGAAAATTTGAAGAAGTTATTTGACAAGAAGGTAACTCCAAGGGCTTTTAATGTTGGAGATCTTGTGCTATTGTGGGATAGTAGGCATGAGGATAAGGGAAAGCATGGTAAATTTGATGCATTGTGGATGGGCCCTTATTCCATTGACATTCAAATTGGTGAACATACCTTCTTCTTGAAAGAATTAGATGGGGAATTACTTGAATTTCCTATTAATGGCAGGCATTTGAAACATTTCCTTGATTGATTCCCAGAATCAAGGTATGCACCATTTGTATAGTGTATAGTTCTTTAGTTTCTTTCTACTTTTGTGTTTTTGTTCATTCTAGTCCTTGGTGACCTGGTTTTGCTGGTTTCTTAGTTTGTTTTTAGAGTTGGTTATAGTTTTTCTGCTCTTTATATTGACTCCACCACCCAATGGATGTTTTTGGCACTTGGTCTAATTTTGTTCTTGTGGCACTTGCTGGGAGTGCCCATCCCCGAGTAGGAGCCGATGTTGGTGTCCATTTTGATCTTACACCATTTTTCCCCTAGTTTTTCCTTTGATCTACGTGTTTTTGCCCCATTTTTCTCTTGAAATGGAAGAAGTTTTATCTCCATAGTATGCCTGATTTTTGCAAAAATTTTTCATGCCCTATTTTGAAGAAATCTCCAAGTTTTCCATTTTTTGCCTAATTTTTTCCCCTATTTTCCCGATCATGGAACTTGAAAATGATTGATTTATACTTATATGCCTTTGAAAATCTAAATCCATTGACCTAAATCTACTTGGATCTTGATTTGATGTGAAAAATTTGTCATCCTTTTTTCATCCTTAGAAAAATTGATTCTAGGTATAATGGTAAATTTTGATGTTTTTGATAGTTTGACGGGTGTCTTTTACTCCGTCAAATTATTCCTCGCATTCGGAGGCTATGTGGCCTCTTCTCGATTAGTCAAGGGATGGCGGGTAAATGTTTTAACTTATCACTTTTTGCTTTTTTGGCAAAAAAGGAAATTTTGGTCCCATGGCTCCGCGATGTTCTGATTAGTTCTAATGATGATTACGTGTCTTCTTTTTATTAGATGAGGAGTGGAGAATTGTTTTATGGACTTGTTCTTTTTGGCTATTTTGGTAAAAAGTTATAACTCACCCCATGGCCCCGCCAAGTTCTGATTGGCTGAATTCAAAGTGGCGGAGAAAATTTCTTAATTTTTTCCCGAAGAATGTACACGTGTCGCATGTTGAGCGATTGTGGAGTAAGCGGGTCTTTTTTGTGCTCTAAGGAATTTTGGAAAAAGAGAGTTAAAGTGAGAAAAAAATCCTAAGGCCCACGGGAGGACACATGGCAGCTTCTGAATCAAATATGGAATTACGGGTTGTCAGGTTACTTTAAAGTTTTTGGCTTTGTTTTGTAAAAAGAGATAAAGTTTTAAAGTTAACCGTGGCTTGCATGAGGCTCCGAGGTGAACACGTGGCATGTTTACATCAAAGGTGGGAAGGAAGGCTAGCGGAAGAATTAGAAAAATTTTTTTCCTTTTTGGGTGAAAAGGAGCAAAAGTTGTGGAGAAGCCCACATTTCTACAAGGGAAAACTATCATGCCTAGGTCAGCTTTGGAAATGGAAAAATGGAGAAGCGGAGCTTAGGGGTTGTTTAAGGTTTTTTTGCCTTTTAGGTTAAAAATGTTAAAGTGTTAGAAAAGGCTGCAAGCCCGCTAAAAATAATTTAATGCCTTGTTTGAATCAAAAAGTGGAGGTGCGGGTTTTCGGAGGCAAGTTGGAAATTTTGCCTTTTTTCGAAAAATAAATTCAATTCTAAAAAACAAGTGCTTTGTCCCCAAAAGTAGTTAAGGCCTATATTGAAAAAAAGGCAAGGCGGCAGATCGGCAAGTCACTAGAGATTTTGAAACTTGTAGATTTTTTCCTAAAAGGGGTTAAAGTTATAAAAAAAGTGCGGCCCAACAAAGAAAGGACATTTAAAGCATGCCCGAGTTAGTGGGCTGCCGGAAAAAATGAAGATTTTGCCTTTTTGGAAAAATAAGTTAAAGTATAAAAATCAAGCATTGCTCCACACCAAATAAGAGAGAGACATGTCAAGTGCACGTCAAAAGGGGAATACGGGCCACGCGAAAACTTAGAAATTTTAGTTTTTGGGTCAAAAAGATAAAGCGTAAAAAGAGAGTCATGGTCCCATGAGAATCACGAGAAGAACACGTGGCAAGGTTAGAGGAGGAAGTGCGGGCACACAGAGAAAATATGGAAATTTTTCCTTTTTGGAAAAATAGGTATAAAGTGAAAAATTTAAGCGTAGGTCCACTAGGACCCATATCAGATGCTAAAGGTGGAAAGGTGAAGATGCAGGGAAAATTTTGGAATTTTTTTTTCCAAAAAGGGGTAAAATAGTAGAATTAAGTCGCGATTCCACTGGGACCCACATTGGGACACGTGTCAAGCCATTTTCAAAGGGCGGAGGGGCATAGAAAAATGTCAAATTTTTACATTTTTCCAAAAGTTATAAAATGTCAAAAAGTGCTCCCAAGACCGTTTCCAATCACATTTTACAACGTGGAGGGATCAGATTAAAATATGAAGGTCGATCGAATTCAGTAACTATGCATTTCATCATTTTTCTGCCATTAGAGCTCTAGGATGTTTGGAGATGTGATTTTTGCATCAATCTTCATCATTTTTTTGTAAAATTCATGTCATTTTGATCTGCAAAGATCAATGGAATTGATTTTATGGTTCAATTTGTAAATTTGATGTACTTTTGAAATGGATTTTTACTCGGGCTCGTGCAAAAGTGTGAAATATCAGATCTAAAGTTGTAGAGGCAAATTTGGAAAGGGAAAAGATGAAATGATGAAAGGAAAGGGGTCTGCATGTGCCAAGGATGAAAAATGTGCCCCCTATTGAAGTAATGATGCATATTTTTGCAATGATTCACATTTTTGAGGCACTTGGAAACTTTAGAAAAGTTTTTCTATTAAACATCCCTTTCTGCAAATCATGATGGAATTTTGTAACAAACTTGATGCTTAGGATATTATTTTCTTGGGAGAGAAGGCTTGGATGTAAACAAATGATATATAATGCATGTTTTGGATATGCAAATGGTTGGGAGTTCATTTTCACGAGAAAATTTTGAGAAAAGCTCATCTTCTGAGAAACCTGGTTAACTTCTTCTGTGTTAGATTTTCATTCATGTTGAGTTGGTTACAAGTGTATAGCCATCAACAAGCTCTGAGATTGTTTGAATAACTCTCCCCTGCTAATGAATCTAATAAATTTTGAGTTAATTTGTGTTAAATCTCTGGTAATTTTGTGTTTATTTCACTTTCGAATGTCTGCAAGTAGTTTTTCTTGTTCCTATTGCAATATTGTATCAAAATCTCTCTGAATCACACAGATCTTAATCCTTGTGATAGTTTAGTGGCATCTGCAATTTCATTTTTCAGAAGATATTTCATCTGGGAATGAAATAAACAATTTAAAATCACTTTTCTTTCATTTGTTGATAGATATTGTTTGTAAGCCTCTGGGTGTACCTCAGGCGTGATTGATCTTAGATTTTGATGTTTTATTGGGTCTTTTAACTCAAGTCTTTGTGCTAAAGTCTCAAATATTGTGTGAAAAACTGAAAATATGGGCTTCCATTGCTGCACACCTTCTAGTTGAAAGAATGTTTTAACTATTTTTAAGTTTTCTGTTGCTAAGTTTTCCATCATTGTGAAGTTTCTCAAGGATCTCGGAAAAGTCCAATCTATCTTGTTGATCATATTTTTTCCAAGGGTTTCCTCATAAAATTTTTGCAAAAGAAGGATTTACCAAAGATTCTTCACTAACAAAGGTTACAAAATAGGTTATCTTACCTAGGTTGAAATGCACAACCTAAAATAGTTAGGATAAGATCACATCCTTCAAGGTGCTACCCACTTCTCCAAAGCCTAAGTGCTAGAAAGGTTAGATAAACTTCTTCCCCGACTACAAAAATGACATACAATCATTTATCTATCTCTAAGTGGCTCATTCAATCTTTGATGTTACTTGGCCTTTTAAGGAGATTAAATTTGGGTACCAACATACCTCTTCCACAAAGATAGCAACTATAGCAAGAGCCAAAGGATTAGGAACCAATATATTTTCCCGGGGTTGGGGATGTCTATTTCCCGATCCCATGCGCCCATTTCCTCTGTCATTTGATCTATGATCCCCTTTTCTACCCTAGCCAGTTTATAAGATATCTCCTTGATCGCTCGTGCCAAAATTTTTACAACCTCCTCCAAATCAACAACTTTGTTTAACCGAGGCCTTTCAATATTGATCAACTTAACACCCTCTCTTTAAGGAAGCTTTCCGCTACTTTGATATTGTTTTCAATCTACAAATCCATGGTAAAATCTTGCCTCAAAGTTCCTAGTTTTTGTCCCTCAAATAATAAACAACCTTTTTGTAAAAAGAATCAGAATATTTTATCAAACAGGACTCATCACTTGGCCTTAAGAATACGGGTAATATTTTCAAGGTTTTGTTGAACCTAGTATTGAGACATGGACAGATTCATTTGGATTTTTCTTTATATTTTCAAACTCGGATAAAGGGAATTTGGGATATATCTTATCTCCATATTCTTAATGTTCATTTGGTTCCTGGTAATAGTGTTTTCCTTTGTTTATAGTAAAAGAGTTCAATTGGGAGTTACCCTCTGGTAAATGCATTTGTTATAAATAGCCAACTTGTTTTCAAACAAATGGCCCCTCACCTTCTCAATTCTCTTATTCAGTCTTTGAATTTCTTGCTTAGAATTCTACTAGCTTCATGTTTTGCATCCAGTTTTCCTTTGTTTTTAGAGGTCATTTGATCTTCTTGTTTTAGTCTTGCTTCATTGTTGTTCCATCAAATCCAGTTTAGCATAGAATAGTTTCATTTCTAGATTAGAATCCATTAAAGTTGCAGGTTTTGTTTTGTCACAAGGATAGATTCTAAAACTCTCGGTACATTTGTGTTGTATTCCCACAATAAATCCCGCTAGGAATTACATAGTCAAGCTCTATTCACTTGCACTATCCCTCTCCTACTCGCATTGTATTCGGTCTATATCCAAAGCTGCCATTGTTCGAATACCATCTTCTGTTGATACTATCATATACATGCTTTTCTGGATTCATGAGGACACGAAGGAATGAGGAGATCACACTGAGGGGATGAAATCACACACAAATTAGATTTACCACTATTCTCTAAATGCTAGGTTTGAGCTATCAAAGTTCTAATTATGACATATCAAATAGAGTAGTGAATTATTTTATTTCAGTTAAAAGTTCACTCTCGATATCACCGGGAAGTTGTGGGGATTGATAGTTTCTAAGAAACTGTGATTCATTCCTCACTTACGGTAGGATCGAAGAGTCTTTCAATTTAAAATAATTAGTTTCTTAGATATTTAGGATAAAATCACAACTACACAGGCAAATAGCCACACCAGGCTACTTTGTTTGTTTTAAATTTGTTGCTAGATTAGTTGTTCATTTTCTAAATATACTAGAATAGCTGCTCTTTAATTTCATTAAAATACGTCATCGAAAATACAAAAATAGAAGAATGCTTGCATAGTGTAAATACTTCTTTCATAATCAGTTTATTAATTTTAGTTAAAAGTTGAATCATTTTGTATGACAATCTAGGACCTAGAGAGCCTAGAGAATATATATTTGAACCCATAGTGCCTCAACCAAATCTACCCACAACATTAGCTGATATAGATCAAGACCTTAGGATACAGGTCTTTTGAGCAATGGAAAAACCTACAAGCAATTAGTGAACAACTGAGAGGGTTAAATATCGAAGATGACAAGGCATACACATTTTGGTCAAATCATCCTAACTATAGATTGCCTTGATAAAATACCCAAATGACCATACAAGGATTCGAAAGAGAACAAGCATTTGGTTGTGATCCTTTAGTTCCATAACTTGATGCAGGAGACCTCCTCATTGACATAGATACTAGCTTACGCATTCAAGTTGCGAACACACTTATATATTTTGAAAAATTATACAACTTCTAGTTCTAAACATAGAGGCTGAAAAGGCATATGATTACTGGATAGTCGGAAGAAGGGATTGATTCTTCACATGACCATAATAGGTCCACAACAACCATGAACTCATGGTTGTGATCCCCAAGTCCCACAACCCAACGGGCCTGTAAATCAGTTAAGTATTGACACCGGTTTATGAACGCTTTGGTATTTAGATCCTCACCACTCCGCTGAGATATCATCACGTAGTTCTCCGTATTAAATATAGAAGCCAATCAATCTAATATTTTCTAGGCTAGACCAGAAAACCACCCATAGTTCACTACAAATCCACTAAACCTCCTATCACCATTTTCATGACCTTGTCTGGAGATATATACTGAAGCTCCCACAGGTCACTTCCCACGTATCCAATAACCAAGAAATAGGATCTCGATAGAGCTCACATTGATTGGAGCCTCCGAACAACTATTATATCCGAATGATCCATTACACCAATTCAGGTTAGGAGGGCCTTCTTTGCCTTAGATTCACAGATTCCATTATTGCGTATTGAGGATATAAGATTACCCGATTAGCTTGTCTGTATCCATTCATATTCAACATTCACTGGTTGTCTCGGCACGACCTCGGGAGGTCGGGTATGAGGAAGAGGTACTTGTAGATTCCCATGCTCGCATGTCACTTTTCCATCATACAAAATTGGTGAACCCGACGTGAACAAACAATTCTTCCTCTTTTTTTTTTCATTTCTTTCATCCACCTTCACTCTTTCCCATTATTCTGCAGGTATTCATATACCCCCAAATATGTCGGGATACGATGCATATGGTAGACCTCTCTCAGGTCTCGAAGTAAACTATAGTCAAACAAATAGACAACCATCACCCTCACTTTCTGCATGGGCTGATAACTATTCAAGTAATTACTTGTCATCTCAAACTCCCCCTCACAGAACTAGTTCTAGTTCTTCATTCCGAATTGAGGAGTTTGATCAACTTGCACAAACACAACAGCCAGAGCCATCAGGCTCTAATAATATGATGTTTACTTGGAGAATCCACTTCATCTCCTCGGGTCTTGTTCAGACCACAGATCAGTAGACAGTCAGATCCACTCCCCTTTTTGGATGAGGAGTACTTAGCACGCTTTGCTAAAAGTGAACAACACTTCCAAAATATGTATCCACCTATAGGGAGTTTACAAATACAATCTGATACCCTATTCCAGAAAAAACACCCCCATTCCTCCACCTATGGGAAATACCCTCGGTGAAGCTTGGCGGGTAATGATCAATTCATAGCAGGGTATCACACCCCTTTACAACCTCAAGGTATACAACAAACACCATTAAGGAAAAACACTGTGTCTTCACCAATAGAGGTCATTTCAGCCTTAGTTGAAAAGGTTAGAGGGCTGGAACTTGCTCAAGCAAACCAAAATTCATATTTTGGGCAAATAGGAATCCCCAACCCTCCACATCACCCCAATCAGGTTGACCTCCTTACGGAACAGGACATTAGGCATGCCTCCTCAAAATCCTTATAATTACCCACAAAACACCAACTAGGACCACATTTTCAAATGCCACTCTAGTTGAAAACATGACACCTCCCGACTTGGCACCAAACAACCCATACCAGAACAATGCTCCTCCTTACTTAAACATTTATTCAAAGTCACCACAAGGAGACATGTTCTCTTCTCTCGGGATGTTCGTTCAACCACAGGGATTCCCTTATGTCCCTACAAATGCATATGCTATGCCATATCAACAACCCATTCCACCTCCACCCCCTCAAGCAAGCACCATCGATGGTCGAGGCCTATGCGGTAGGGACTTATTCAGAATATTTAAAAGAGCCCTAGACTTCACCATACAAAGTGTTATGCTTCCAAGACCTCTTCTGATTTACCCAAATATAAAGGGGAAGGGGATCCAAATGCACACATTAAGGCCTATGCCACAACCATACGGGAATTACTCCCTTGGGATGGGGTTGTTGCTAAAATATTCCCTAAAACCTTAGAAGGTATTGCCCTTGATTGGTATTACAGAATACCTGAAGCCTCGATACACTCATTTAAACAACTCGTGTCAGAGTTCATCAAAGCTTTTGACATGAACAAATTGTTAAGAATGGAATCAGGGAGTTCTTG
Source organism: Taxus wallichiana var. yunnanensis (assembly GCA_018340775.1). Taxonomy (NCBI): domain Eukaryota; kingdom Viridiplantae; phylum Streptophyta; class Pinopsida; order Cupressales; family Taxaceae; genus Taxus; species Taxus wallichiana. Next base: position 725,655,427 of record CM031244.1, read on the forward strand.
CATATTAAACAAGAACATAATGAATCCACTTGCTCATTTTATTCAAAGATGGCATACGGTTCTCTACTCATCAGCAAGTGCTCCAAACATGGATCAAATGGAACTATGTGATTTATTCCTTAATTCTCTCAATAGAGAGATAAAGGAAGAAGTCCAGAAGTTCCCACTAAGAACTTACGATGAAGTACTCGAGAGTGCTCTCCGAATCGACCAAGCAATGATAGATAGTGGTCATAAGACATATGGGAAAAATGGGAAATTAACCACTCCCAATCAAAACACCACGGCCTATCCTAATACTGGGAACGCTAATCAAGGACCTAAGATCCTTAACAAGAACCACGGAGTTACAACAGATGGAGTAACTGACCAAGTTAAAAGGAAAACATTGTAAACATTTTGCACCACCTGTTAATAATCAATGAAATAACAATTTTACTCCAACAATCAATGCGGTGGATTTTAATCATCCACCACAACAACAACAAAACAACAACAATGAAAAAAAATCCAAACACAAGTCCAAATCAAAACCCAACTGGATATCAGAGTCAAAACCAAAGGCAACAGCCTCAAAATTTTAACTCTAACAACCAGCAACCTTATCAAATTTTGGGCCACAACAGGTTTTAAATCAACAGCCTTCAAATTATAATCCCAATTTGTATTGTGGCTTCCACAAGATTCAAGGCCATGATACTAGGACTTGTCATGACTACAATAAATTCATGCAGTTTTCCTAGAAGATCAAAAACAACTCTTTATAGATATGTTTTTAGAAAATTCTATAGTACCCACGCCAAACACTTATACGGGGAAATTTCCCCTCAAAATGCACCCCTCAAGATCTTTAATGATCCACTCCCAAACCATTCTAACAATAATAGGTTAGATCCTAATGGAACAAACAAGGGTGTTATAATAGGAAACAATGATCATGAAGCTTCAACTTCATTAAATCCACCAGTCGCACCCCAACTAGGAACTCGACCCCAAACTAAGATAGTTGGTTTGGTAGAGTTAGACACCAAACTACCCATAGAAACCATAACAAGAACACGGGATTATTCTTCTCAACCTACTCCAAGTTATCCATTGGAACTAGACAACAGTCAACAAACATTGGTAAAACCCATAGGCACCTATGATTTAATTAATGATTTAACTAAAACCTTCTCTCACATCTCCTTTTTGGATTTGTTAAAGAACTCTCCCGCCCACAGGGCTGCCCTCTTAGAAGCATTAGGCCTTGGTCATTTAATCAACATCACTCCTCCTCCTCAGAAATGCAAGTAAACCATGTAGACTTTGACGTTTATCCTCTGGGGCAGCCAGATAGGGATACTGAATTTATATTTGATATAAGCAAAATGCCAACAGACACTGAGATTGCATGAAGAGGTGACCCAGCTTTACATTTGCAAGTATGGATTTACAATAATTATGTTAAACGTGCAATGGTTGATGATGGGGCAGCAATTAACATAGTCCCCTTCACTTTTCTTCAAAAGTTAGGATATGGAGAGACAAACTGTTCCACAACATGAAATACGCTAAGAGGATATGATAGCCTCAAAGCCACTTCAATTGGAACCATAGTTTTACCAGTCACTTTAGGACCCAAGATGGTCCTCACCGAATTTTATATTATAGATCGGAAACCAACTATAATATGATCCTTGGTCGGCCATGGATACACCACATGAAGGCAATCCCTTCCACGTTATTCCAAGAAATAAGATTTCTACACTTAGGAAAATATTTGTGGCACAAGGTGACCCAAAACCCTTCGATATACACCTAGCTGATTTGAAGAAAAGACCAGGGCGTTCACTCCGAGTTTGAACTCCCAACAAATCAACTCATCAAACCAATTAATTCGAAACCAAAAGAAGAGTTGATACCCACCACGAATTAGAAATTACAAATCCAGCCGAGGACATTCCAACACTCAAAAATGAGACCAATGTTATAAAAATAGTGTCACTAGGGACTACACAAAAATTGTCGAGTTGTTAGAGAAAGACTTACCTATTCTCCTACCATTTGATTCTATGGGTATGGGACACACCCTGGGAATTTCTTCTCTTCCATCAGATGAAATTTTTATGGTAGAAGTAACTGAAGCAAAAGAAATAGATATGACAGATATCCCAACATCCATTTTTCCAAGCAAGTATTGGACTCTCCACTTCGATGGAGCTAGATGTCACTTTGGAGTTGGGGCGGGAGTAATCTTTACTTCACCTGAGGGAAAGATCCTACCTTTCACCTTTAAATTAAACTTTGAATGTACAAACAATGGGGCTGAGTATGAAGCTCTCCTCCTTGGCCTCATCCTAGCCAAAAGAATGGGTGTCGATAACATTAGAGTGCTAGGAGACTCATAACTAGTTGCAAACCAAGTCTCTGAGGTATATGAAACTAGGGCTGAACATTTACAACTCTATAAAACAACGGTATTAGATCTAAGCAAGGGATTTAACTTCATATCAATTGAAGCAATCCCACGAGAGCAGAACCTTCTCACAGACTCAATAGCAACCTCAGCTTCCCGTTTCACTCCAAACAGTGAGTTGGAAGATACAAATTTCACGGTATCACTTCGTACCAAACCATTAGTGCGTAAAATATCAACAAACTCACTCCTGACTCATGGAGAAGCTGAGGATGATTTTTCTATCATGGATCACTTTGACGATGATAGAGTCACTCTCGAATATCTAAACGCCTATGCGGAGCTACACCTTGCTCACCGTATAGTTGATCTTTCCCTAATACCACATTCCTCTTCCTATTTTGGAAATCCCATGGTAGAGTCTCCTCCACAGAAGGATCTCGATATCTACGAGATAGAAAATGGAGAAAGCTTGGAACTACCTCTAGCCCCACCTGAATTTGAAGAAGGTAACACTTCTTTAATAGAAGAAACCATTGACATAAACATTGGAATGGAGGAAGAACCAAAAATTTTGAAGTTGGGATCCTCGTTAACTCCGGAGGAGATAGAAATACACACCCAAATCCTCAAAGAACATCAAAAGGCTTTCACATTTAACTATAAAGAAATGACGGGCATTGCACCACATGTCGCGGTACATAATCTTGTCACTAAACCAGATGCAAAACCAATTAAACAGAAGTCAAGACCAATGAAGCCAAAAGTGGCTCTCATGGTAAAAGAGGAAGTAATAAAACTTCTCCAAGTGGGATTCATCAAGCCCATTGACTATTCACAATGGGTATCTAATATCATCCCTGTTCTCAAAAAGAATGGGAAGATACATTTGCATAGATTTTTGGGATATTAACAAAGCTTGTCCCAAGGATGACTTCCCATTACCATCCATTGACGTTATCATTGATGCAACAACTGGATTTGAACTATTGTCCCTCATGGATGGGTTCTCAGGGTATAATCAGATTAAAATATCTAAATAGGATCAAGCCAAAACTACATTCATAACTCCCTGGGGAACTTATTGCTACGTTGTCATGCCATTTGGTCTTAAGAACACCGTGCTACATATCAGCGGGAAATGACATATATATTCCATGATCTTATCCATAAAATTGTGGAATCCTATGTGGATGACTTGTTGGCCAAGGCCAAGAAATGTTGTGATCATCCGAAGTGCTCCATATCATCCTCTCACGATTAATTGAATATGGCATCACATTAAACCCAGAGAAGTGCGTGTTTGGTGTGACAGGAGGCAAACTTTCTGGGCTACATTATATCTTCACGAGGGATTGATGTTGATCCAGCCAAAATACGGGTTGTTCTCAAATGATCCCACCATCGGATGAGTCTAGAATCAGGTCATTTCTTGGGAAACTCGGTGCAATCCGAAGGTTCATCCCAGATTTAAGTTTTTCCATTCATCCAATCAACAATCTATTAAAGAAAGATTATAGCATTGATTGGACTGAAGAATGCAATGAGGCCTTTGAAGTAGTTAAACACTTCTTGTTGTCTCCACCCATGCTAATGCCTCCCAAACTAGACCACCCTTTGATCCTATACTCACGAGCCACTCATGTCTCACTAGCCTGCATGCTGGCTCAAGAAGACAATGATAAATGAGAACGTGTGGTCTATTTCATTAGCCAAACGTTGCTCGATTATGAAACATGTTACACACAGGCAGAGAGAGAATGCCTTGCCATAGTCTTTGCAACAAAAAACATTTAAGACATTACATGTTAAACCAAGAAACAAGGGTCATTGTAAAGACAGATCATTTACGAACATTTCTCACACAAGGGTCTTTATCTAAAAAGGTTGGACATTTCATAACCTTAATGGGTGAATTTGAGTTGACATTCGTAAACCAAAAATCCATTAAGGGACAAATCATTGCAGATTGGTTAGCTGACAATCCACTAGATGGAGGTGATCTGGTAAATCTGGACTTTCCTGATGAGTGTGTATACTTCGTCAAAACCAGGCCCCCCATCTCTACATGTCCCTGGTACACTGATATCATCAATTTTATCATAGACCATACATACCCGAAAGGTGCCACATCACAACAAAGAAGGTGGTTACACATTATTACCACTAAATATGTTGTTTTAGAATAGGTACTCTATCGTAAAGCCTTTGATGACATGCTTCTAAGATGCGTCGACATAGAAGAATCCAAGAAGATTCTTCATGAATCCCATAGTGGGATATGTGGAGGCCACTTCGGTGGTCACGCCACTGCTCACAAAATACATCGGATGGGCTATTTTTGGCCCACTCTCGAACATGATGCAGTGGAATTTGTACGTAAGTGCCACAAATGCCAAGAATTCTCTCACGAGATTCACATGCCAGCATAATCCCTGCAACCAATAGCGACCCCATGGCCCTTCTCCACGTGGGGTCTGGACTTGATAGGGAAATTCTCTCCCTCATCAACCGATGGCCATAATTTTATAATTACAGCCACGGAAATATTTTACCAAATGGGTGGAGGCCATGCCTCTCACCACCATACCAGGTTCGGTAATTGCCAAATTCATTCTAAACCAAATCATTTGTAGGTATGGTGTCCCACAAGTCATTATCTCAGATAATGGCACATCCTTTAAAAATGATGAAGTCCATGAGTTATGTAGAAAATTCAAGATAAACCATCACACGGCCTCTCTTTACTACCCTCAAGCCAATGGGCAGGCCGAAGCGACAAACAAAATGTTAAAGGCTATTCTCCTCAAAATAGTCAAGGAGAACAAGCGAGATTGGCATTTAAAACTATATCCGGCCTTGTGGGCCCATCGAACCTCAATAAGAACACCAACAGGAGCAACCCCTTTCTCATTGGTATTTGGGGTAAGCAGTTCTCCCTCCCACTTGAGGTTGAAATACCCAGTCTCTGCATCTCATTACAAGGGATTTTGGATGAAGAAGCTTATAGGGAGGCACACCTCTCTCAACTGGAAAGCCTTGATGAGGCCAGGCTAAATGCCAAACAATGGCACAGAGCCTATGCCAGACTGGATGTGCTGGTAGTATAACAAAAAAAAAAGTCTATGAGTGAGAAATATATGAGGGAGATCTAGTTCTAAGACTAGACAGCCGGATCGATAAGAAAACCGGTGAAGGAAGGAAGTTCCGGCCCAAGTGGTTGGGCCCATACTGAGTCATGAAGGACTACGGAAATGGTGCGTATCTTTTGTGCACACTAGAAGGTGAGGAATTCAATGAAACTATCAATTCCTTGCATCTTAAATGGTTTTACGCATAAGACATCAGAATCACCACTTGTACATTATAGCTACCTACATTGCATTAGTCATTTAGTTGTTTCATTTTGTCCACTCATTTCATAAAAATTGTAGTCCAGGAACTTACTCTTAAGCAATTTATTACAAATTTCTGAAAATATTGGCAAAAGCATTCAAAACACATCTCTTCAAACATCATCAACTATTTTCAAATCTTCTCATCAAGTTTGATAGACAAGTATTGATGAAAACCATACCAAGGCCTACATACTTGGTTTTGCTCTTTCTTTCTACTAGGTGAAGTTGTCCTTACCTACGGTCTATTCTAGAAGCTTCTTGGTGTCACATCTATCCCTCTTAAATCTCTTTGAAAGAAAGGATATCCCAAAGTCATAGATCAGAAATGTCAAAATCAAATGGAATCAAAAGCACCAAGCAAACAAAATATTTTATTTTACACACTTCTTTGCCCCATCAACCTTCGGTGATAAGCCCACATCTCTTACTGGTGGTGTGAGGTTGGGAAAGGAAAGAAGTGCCCTTACTCACCTATATCTTGCCTTTGGTGACAAACCCATGCTTCTTACTAGTGGCATGAGGCAGGGTGTGGGGGTCCATTCACACAAATTAACAAATCTTGGTATGTTAGAAGCACAAATCAAATTCTATTAAGAGAAAACAAATGTCCAAATTCCAAAGAGATCAAATCCTCAAAACCAGATTTTGTCAACCAAGTTGCCATTTATGAATCTAAGTCTAGATAAACTAGAAAGTAAGTGGCCTTCTAAGCTTGGTGGTAGTAGTTCTGAGTAGGGTAGGTGTGTAGGTCTAAGTTTGGTTTCTATTACTGGTTTGTTTGTCTCTCATCATTCCATTCAATCAAACTCATACAACTTGTGCCCTTCCTAACTCTTGGTGTTGAGCCCTCGCATCTTACTAGTTGCGTGGAATTGGGATTGGGGCAAGTTCATCTCTTTATCACTTTACATTCATCACGTTTTGCCAACATAAGAAGAAATTACAAACATTTCCCAAAGAGTTCAAAAGTTCAAAGCTACCATATGTTTATATCATCTCATATCAGCATTACAAAAAAATAAAAAAGTAAAACATTCTACTCAACATTTGTTATCATTTGTCATCCATTGCATACATTACTTGAAAAACATGAAAACAAATACTCTAAAAACATCTAGTAGACATGTGGAAACAAGTCACAAAATTCTAGGCACCAAGAGTCTAGATCAAAAATATATATATATATATATATATATATATATATATATCAAGTTTCATATACAATGCCATCATGCACTAGGCATGGTCAAAATGCTCAATGAGCCCAAAAGTACAAAAACACTCATATAAATATCTGAAAAAATACTACAAAAATGGCCTCTCAATCCCTATGGGATCCCTCAGAAGGTGCACACGACCACGTCTAGGACTCGGCTACGCCGGCGCTCCGAATGCACTGAGGGCTCACGGTCACGGCCAGTAGTTGTCATCTCACTATGAGAATGACTCCTCCTCATCAAGCGCTCGGCCATCCTATATCCAGCTACCTCAGCGTGGAGAGAAGTCATGATCTTCACACATGCTAGATAGAGGCAAAAACATCGGTATGCCTACCAGCTACTTTGAAAGGCTCCCCCACATCTACAGATAGCTCAACATGAGTCTTCTCGGGAGCAACAGGTATCTGTGCATACTCGGTGAATCAAGTCTCACCACTCATCAGATCACTTTGAAAAAAAGGAGAAAAAAAGTTAGAAAATGATCAAAGATAAAACCAAGAGTAAACAAAACAAAAAGAAATAACAACTAAGACAATTCTAACTAAAACAAATGTCAAGAGAAGAGTGATAACTCACTCGGATCTCCGGGCCTCCAAGAAGGATCTCTAGGATCCGCGCCTGCCACTGATGCCACCACTGACTGGTGTCCCTCTCCCACATCTAGGGCAATGTGATGGCTGCAATGGACTCACCATCTCCCCCTAAGTCCTGAGAGAGAAACTCCTCTTGAGACCAGAGTCACCCTCTCTGCGCTCTCTCCACCCTCTCGGCCCATAGGATCTCCTGAGTATCATGCCACTCGGGATCACTATCATCCTCCCCACCCATCTCACCATCTCCATCTCCTCTGTCTCCTCCTCTGTCTCTCCCCCAGTGAACTCCTCAGACTCGAAGTCCACGTCAATGGGCTCATCATTGCTATGGGTGGGACCGGTGGCGGCAATCCAAAGTAAAGGTGCCTGAGGAGCACCGGCTCTCCCTCGAGCACGTACCACCCTCCTGGCCATGATAGGAACACCGGGGTAATAATGGTCCAACCCGGCCTCTAGGACCTCCCCGAGCCTCACGAATAGATCTATACACTGGCCCCACCGGAGGAAACATGTCAATATAGGGAGGCCAAACTGCTGTGGTACTCTATCAAAGGGGTGGATCTCCAACTTCCCCACCCTGTCTACCAGTTGACTTGGTAGTCTGACAAGCAATCAATGTAATAGTCTCCTCTCCCCATACCCCTGCCATGGCCTGATAAGGAGTGGCCTCCATGTCTGCGGTGGTCAAAGAGGCCACTGGCTGGTGGGGTGCTCTAAGAATATCATCCCTGTCCACCTCACTTGCCTGACGGCCCCGGGATCCTCTACCTCTACACCTCTCCCATACGGAGTGATATGCTCATACACCTAACTCATGACAAGAGTCGGGTGGCTCGGTGATTTGTCCTGTATAATCGACCACCTGTATAAATCATGGTAGGTGGTCCCAGGATATCTTCTCCCCAAGCATAGACACGTCCATGGCCCTCAATCTGTGTAATAATGGGGGCCCAACAATATAAGAGGTGTCTCCTCCCTTGTCCCCAATCAATCTCGAAGCAAGGATGCCCATGATGGCCTTGCGGAGCACAGGAATGTCTGACTCAATAATGGAGTGGATCCTCACTCCCTTCTTTGATCCCATCGAAACAACTACATCCCCCATATAGGTGGCCCACTGAACCACCTGAGATCTCGATACTGTTGTCTTAAGAGACAGCCACCACCCAAGGATCGGAACCCCCAATATATGGTAAACATCCTCCAGGGTGATGGTCCACTCACCCCTAACTCCTGGCAATCGGAAGGTGTTCTGATCCATCCCAATATGAAAATAAGTCACATAGTATGTGACTAGTAGGTGCAACGTGAGGGACCTGTGCAATCCTCCAAATGCCAGCCCTCTGAAGGGTATCTCACTCTGCCTGAGAGAGTGCCTCTAACACTGCTGGGAGCCAATCACACTCCCTCTCTCTGGCTCCATCTAATATACTCCTCCTTCTTACATACACCCAAAAACACAAAAAAGGAGTAAGTTAGTATCAAAATCCAATTGGAAAAACTATTAAAAACATGTAAAAATGCTAAAAATGCAAAAATAAGTAAAGTAAAGCATTGTTTTTTGCTTTTCATGAACCACCACCTGTGCGTAGAGTGGGTTCCATAACCAACCACCTTCTTCTAAGGTGGCGGTCCCATAACCGCCACCTGCCACTGCAGGGGGGCGGTCTGTCCCAAAAATGCAAATGGCTCGAATACCCTAAAAATGCCTAAAAACAAGAAAAAATCACCATTTTAACTAAAATAAACCTACCCTATGGGCGCCCCCCCCTAGAGACACATTTAAAACTAATATTTTCAAAAATACCCCCAGAGACAAAGATTTCATCATTTCCACATTTTAGGTTTAAAAACAATAAATTGAGAAGAATAACCTTGAGACTTCACGGGTCGATGTTCCACTCTCGGAGGCATGATCACTATCTCACCACAAACATTTTGACTATACTCTCATCAAAACCATCACCATGGGTCCCAGAGCTCAAAAACTATCAAATCAATCCACGTAAATGAATAGTGAAATGAGTTCATTTTATATATATATATATATATTTTTTTAAATTGATTTTGAATGTCTTTCGCAGGGTCGGAGCATCGACGGAGGTAAGTTCTAAACCCCATAGATGGTAAGTCCTCATTTCATATCAATTTTGTTTTATTTCTCAATTTATTTTATCTATCTGCACTTGAGTCCCCTTTTTCATTTTTGTAGATAGCGGGATCTTGGATGGTGACTTTCCAACACACGGGCGTGTCAGGTATAACTCCTAACTCCCCATTTCGGGACCGCCATACTCGGATCCACCATTTTACGCCTCTTCATGGCTAAGATGCTTCTCTGAGGGGGAAATATGTATGTACCCAAAATTGTAGGTACTGCTACCATTGAAAAGATGTTACACATACCCCAATGATGATACAAGTCTCCTTGCAAGGTGTTTGAAATCCAAAAAAGCTCGCCAGTATACGTTTGTATCCCACATGCCCTGCTCTCGCCTCTGCATGCTTTGTTTTCCTCTTTCCCCCCCCTTTTTCTTGCATTTTGGTCTTGATGATGAAACCGCCACCTGCCTGGCGGCGGTCCCATGATCCCCACCCCGGGACGGGGCGGTGGTCCCATAACCGCCACTGCACAGGGCGGTGGTCTGTATCTTGCATTTTCCAGATTCTTCCGATGATCGCGTCAAATGTAAATCTTCAATTTCACCCACTTTCTTGACCACTTTGGCTTGCATTAATGTTTTTGGTTCCCTGTAATAGTGTTTTCCTTTGTTTATAGTAAAAGAGTTCAATTGGGAGTTACCCTCTGGTAAATGCATTTGTTATAAATAGCCAGACTTGTTTTCAAACAAATGGCCCCTCACCTTCTCAATTCTCTTTATTCGAGTCTTTGAATTTCTTGCTTAGAATTCTATAGTTTCATGTTTTGCATCCATTATTAGTTTTCCTTTGTTGTTTAGAGGTCATTCAATCTTCTTGTTTCAGTCTTGCTTCATTGTTGTGCCATGCAATCAACTTAGCATAGAATAGTTTCATTTCTAGATTAGAATCCATTAAAGTTGTAGGTTTTGTTTTGTCACAAGGATAGATTCTAAAACTCTCGGTACATTTGTGTTGTATTCCCATAATAAATCCCACTAGGAATTGCATAGTCAAGCTCTGTTCACTTGCACTATCCCTCTCCTACTCGCATTGTATTCGGTCTATATCCAAAGCTGCCATTGTTTGAATACCATCTTCTGTTGATACTATCATATACACACTTTTCTAGATTCACGAGGACACGAAGGAATGAGGAGATCACACTGGGGATGAAATCACACACAACTGGATTTACCACTGTTCTGTAAATGCCAGGTTTGAGCTATCAAAGTTCTAGTTACAACGTATCAAATAGAGTAGTGAATTATTTTATTTCAGTTAAAATTTCACTCTCGATATCACCGGGAAGTTGTGGGGATTGATAGTTTCTAAGAAACTATGATTCATTCCTCACTTCTGAGGTAGGATCGAGAGTCTTTCAATTTAAAATAATTAGTTGCTTAGATATTTAGGATAAAATCACAACTGCACAGGAAAATAGCCACACCAGGCTACTTTGTTTGTTTTAAATTTCTATAGATTAGTTGTTCATTTTCTAAATATACTAGAATAGCTGCTCTTTAATTTCATTAAAATACATCATCGAAAATACAAAAATAGAAGAATGCTTGCATAGTGTAAATACTTCTTTATAATCAGTTTATTAATTTTAGTTAAAAGTTGAATCATTTTGTATGACAATCACAGGACCTAGAGAGCCTAGAGAATATATATTTGAACCCATAGTGCCTCAACCAAATCTACCCACAACATTAGCTGATATAGATCAAGACCTTAGGATACAGGTCTTTCGAGCAACAACAAACCTACAAGAAATTAGTGAACAACTGAGAGGTTAAATATCGAAGATGACAAGGCATACACATTTTGGTCAAATCATCCTAACTATAGACTTGCCTTGATAAAATATCCCAAATGACCATACAAGGATTCGAAAGAGAACAAGCATTTGGTTGCGATCCTTTAGTTCCACAACCTGATGCAGGAGACCTCCTCATTGACATAGATACTAGCTTACGCATTCAAGTTGCCAGAACACTGTAGGTATTATTGAGAAAATTATACAACTTCTAGTTCTAAACATAGAGGCTGAAAAGGCGTATGATTACTTGGATAGTTGGAAGAAGGGATTGATTCTTCACATGACCATAATAGGTCCACAACAACCACAAACTCATGGTTGTGATCCCCAAGTCCCACAACCCAACGGGCCTACAAATCAATTAAGTATTGACACCGGTTTACGAATGCTGGTATTTAGATCCTCACCACTCCCACCAGATATCATCATGCAATTCTCCGTATTAAATATAGAAGCCAATCAATCTAATATTTTCTGGCTAGACCAGAAAAAATCACCCATAGTTCACTACAAATCCACTAAAACCTCTATCACCATTTTCATGACCTTGTCTGGAGATATATACGAAGCTCCCACAGGTCACTTCCCACGTATCCAACAACCAAGAAATAGGATCTCGGAGATCGACATTGATTGGAGCCTCCGAAGAGATATTATATCCAATTGATCCATTACACCAATTCAGGTTAGGAGGGCCTTCTTTGCCTTAGATTCAGAGATTCCATTATTGCGTATTGAGGATATAAGATACTTTCAAGCACGGGTTGATCACTTTCAACAATTGATATCTCTTTTCTTAACTCCCGATCTCCAACTATTTTCTAGACTCGTCTTCCTTTTGAATTTGTCTTTAGTAATTCTTGAAATTGCTTTCTAGTAGGGTAGTTAGTGAATAAATATCTTCTTCCCTACAAATTTACAAAGATTAGTGACAAAATTCACTTGACACGAGGAGTTAAGACAACGGTATTTATCAAAAATTAAATCAACACGAGTCACCACTAAGGATTTTAAGCTTAGTTGTGAAAATGCAATATAAATGAATTATAAAATATCTATCAACACTTAATTCCTGCAAAGATTAATAGATCTCGACCTTCCTTTACCAACATTTATCACTGATGATATAAATTTAGTGCAATAACCACTAGAAATTGGAAATATTGCATAATGAACTTGCAATCCCGCATGCAGATCTTACAAAGCTCAACAAAGGATGACATTTAAACAATGTATTTACACTTAAATAATGTAAACGAAAATTACTAGGGTCGGTATGTGTATGCATTTGTAAAAAATATCCCTAGTAATGACGCCACTTTGGTGTTAGTATCAAAATTTATTCTCCCTTGGAATCTGAGCAGCATCACAAATTTAACAAGATACTTAGAGACACAAAAATCATGGTGTAAGTCATTTTGTATCTGGGGATGACATTTGATTGGATCCTTGTCACTCAGGCATTGGAGAAATAGATAGCACCTTCATAAGGGTTTGATCTACCCTCACTACTTTAGGTTGTGCCTTCAACCAGGGTGAGATGACCCGTTTTGTAATCTCTGTTGGTGAAAGATATTGGTAAGTATTTCTTTGCACAATTTTTAAAGAAAAACTTGAGAAAATATGATCAATACACCACAATATAACTCTCACAAGTTATCACTTCTAGAGGATGGAGATTTTTTCTAAACAAGGTTCAGGTTACTAAAGATAATACTCAGGACTCGATTATTTCGCATATTTGTGCAATGGAATTTTTTCATTTGTGCATACACAGTACAAACATGGGTGGTTCATGTAGGATTCATTGTTTGAGAATTTTTGGTGGGAGGTTAATTAAGATAAAGTTAATTTCACCAGATCTTTGAGAACCTTTAAAACAATTGGAAAACTCACAGACAAAATGCTTTAGAATAGCCAAAATATTCCTTCACCTAGAAGGTGTGAATCAATGGAGGCCTAAAGATGCATGGTTTCACACATTCTTCAAGAATTCAACATAAAGGATCATGTTAAAGACTCAATTAAACATTAGAAATCCCTGGTTTATCATGCCTAATATACACTCATAGACTTACAAACAATCTTTGTCAACAAAATGAGAGTAAAGTGATTTTAAATTGTTTATTTCATTAGAATATGAAAGAACTTCTCATAATGAAATTAAAAATTCCACAATACTATCACAGGGATAAGATCTTGTGTGATTCAGAGAGATTTTAACATAATATTGCAACAGGAACAAGAAAAACTATTTGAAAACATTTTGAAATAAAAGAAGACACAATTTTGCCCAAGATCAACACAGATTAATTTGAGGTTTATTAGATTCATCAGCAGGGGAAAGTTTCTTGAACAATATCAGAGCTTTTCAATGGCTATACACTTGCCACCATCTTGACATGATCAAATCTAAAACAAAAGAGATTAACAAGTTTCTCAGATGGTCTCTCGGAAGATGGTCTTTCTCAAATTTTCTCGAAATTTTGACTCTCAACCCCCCTTTTTGCATGACTCACTCATTCCTTTTATAGCACTCACATTACATCAAATCTTTCCCCCAAAAGAAGAATATTCTAGGAATACTTTTTTTATTACATATTTGTTTCTAGAAAGTGATGTTTAAAAAAATTTACAGCCCAAAAGCTACCAAATTGTTCAAAAGGAAAATGTTTTCAGATATTTCCACCAGTTACTTTAATCATGACATCTGGTTGTTGCTTCTAGAAAATTAATGGGAGCATGTTTTTCATCTTTCGCTCTGTAGCATCCTTCTCCTCATTGTTTTCCTCTACATCTTTCTCTATTGGATCTGAATTTTTCTCCAGTGCCCGAGAAATTCTAATTCAAAATATCAACCTTCACATTCCTTAGATCAACAAATTTAGCTCCATAACAATTCATATTTGCACTTCACCGATAAAAACGACAAGATATCATCATATTATCGATGAAAAAGCGACATGCATCCACATCTCTTGAAGTCTTGGAGCGTTAATGGTGGAAAAACCAGATGCATTGCACCATAGCCGTTAACTCTTCCTTTCAAAATTTGAAATAAAGCCATCCAAGTGGAAAGATCTTAGCTAAAACAGGCCTGAGGATACTTTTTGCATTTCGTGATTTTTAAGAAAATGTGTATTTTTGACATTTTGGCCTGCCCCTCCACTTTTGATATAGGCCCTACACATGGCTTTCTTGGGCGTCGACGGGCTACGACTTACTTTATGAATTTTACTCCTTTTCACAAAAATCCAAAATTCCCAAAGTTCTTCGGTGACCCGCCTCCTGCTTTGAATTTTCAATGCCGGCTTTAATTGGTCTCTAACAGGGTCACATTTCATTTTATAACTTTATTCCTTTTTCATAATAAAGCTAAAAGTTCCAAAAACCTCCAAAGTGACCCACCTCTCCATTTGGAATTTTCAATGCTTGACTCAACATGTGACATTATTCATTCCCCGGAATCGCGACTCACTTTATAACTTTTCTCCTTTTCATAAAAAGGAAAAAATATTCAAAATTCTCTAATGATCTACCTCTCTGCCTTTGAATTTTCAAAATAAAATCAACACATGACTTTATCTGGGACCCAGCAGAGTCACGGCTCATTTTATAACTTTATTCTTTTCAAAACAAAGATAAAAATATTCAAAGTGCTTCACCGATCCGCATCCCTATTTTTACTTTTCAAATGGCCACATGTCCTTCTTTGGTCCCCAACAGAGTCGTAGTTCATTTTATAACTCTACTCCTTTTACAAAATAAAGTGAAAAATTTTCAAAGTGCTCTGTCGATCCACATCCCCGCCTTTGAATTTTCTTCGACTATTCAACACATGGCTTTATCTCAGCATTAGTGGGGCCGTTCTGCACTTTTATACTTTATTCCTTTTTCAAAATAAGGCTAAAAACTCAAAAGTGCTCCGATATCCCACCCTCCTGCTTTTGACTCAAAAGCAGCCACGTGTCCTCTTGCGGGCCTTAGAAATTTCTTTCAAATTTTTACTCTTTTCACCATAGTGCCTTAAAACACCAAAAATGCTTGCCTTCCCGCAACTTCTCGACTTATGACATGTGTCCACCTTTGAGGCAAAAATAGAAAATTTTCTCTGCCACTTCATAATTTTGACTAGCCAATTAGAAATCAATGGAGGCACGGGACTAATTCAACATTTTTTGCAAAAGTGACAAGTTCATGAAATAGACCCGTCATGCCTCATCCAATTAAGGATGAACACGTATCCGTGAACATTGAGACAAAATTTGACATGGAAAACACGACCGTGGAAGATAAAAATGCAAGAGAAACTTCATTATTTACGCCCAACAACGAATTTTTCTTCAAGGACAAAGAAATTGTAAAAAATACCAGGCTCAATGTGATCCATGACCATAGAAACGGATTTACAATAACACCCTGGTAAAGATAAAATTTGTACGCATCCACACAGGGAGATAGAAAATATTTCAGACCACGTAGACTAGGAATTCTTTGAACAAAAGAGGGCAAGATTAAATCGAGAACCAACAGGTATATTAGAGGTGTCCCCCTTGAAGTGGAATTCCCATATTAGGAGATTGTGGAGTTATTCCTTCCTTAACGAGTATTTATGGTGATGTCTAATTTAAGGGTATTCTTATATTTTTCATATATTGAGTATTTAGACATCTTGAACCACGAATGTATCATGTGTTATACTATCTTATACATATTATTTAACTAAGTCATTTATTATATGAAAATATATTATCCATACTATGGTATGTAGTCTTATCTCAGTATTGGTAGAGTGTAACAAACCAATATTCACATTGTATTCTAATATGACATCTTAGAATTTATATCAACCTCGAATGCATCTAATTTAATGAGATAAATTATGGAAATATTGGGGGTTTGAGAGGTAGGATAAATCCCTCGTAGTTGTGCCCTCTTTTGTGCTTACAAATTACTCATCCATTTTTTCTCCAACATTCAATCGACATCACTACATTCTCCTTCCTCTACAATAAACTTAGAGAGTATGGTTTGGGAATGCTTGATTTCACATATCAAAAAATTATAAGAGAAAACTTGTGTATTTACGACACACTTTGCAATATGTTCATCATTCGCACCTACTCGATCACTTCCTTTCTATTCGTAAATCAACTAAATATTCCTATCTCTCTTCCCTACTTAGGATTTCATACTTTACATCTTAGTCTTCTTATGTCATTACTAAAATTTAGAACTTGTAAATCAATCTTTATTCTGCATATACTTAGATTTAATTAATTATAATTAAATTAAATCATTTGGTGAACCCCACTTGTGATCGGTCATTTGGATCCCTATTCTATCGACATCTCTTTCATGGCTCCCAAGGTTCCTCAAGTCTCTATGTATCAATTATTTCAAATTCCCCACCTTATAAAGAGGATCTTCATAAAATTTTCCACACTATGTACTACCTTCGTGATACACCACCTTCACAAGTAAGTTCCATTTCAAACCATTTGTCAAATGACCGTATCGATTACTACTCCTTAATACAATCAATACTACTCTCAATCCAATCAGTATTGCTTCTCCATCCAATCAGCCCATCTTAGCATCAATTCAATATTTACACCATTTTTTTGAAGATAAATTTCAAGCTTTGAAAACCATAATTACATCTCTTAATGCTGAAATCCAACATCTTAAGGTCTATGCTAGTTCTTCTTCTACATTTCATCCTTGCCATGTCCTCTACATGTTCTCATATAAGTGAACCCTAAGTATTACCACTACCAATACCACTCAAGTTTGATCTACATGTTAAGAAAAATGATATTCTTCCTGATATCCTCGGTCATGAATTGATAAAATTAGAAAATGTTCATTACTACCCTCCTTATCATCATGCCAAATATGAATGCCTCTTTATTTTACAATTATCAAAGAATTAATGGACATCATAGCAATTATTGTTATACTTTACAATTGAGAATTAAGCACCTTGAGCATCAAGGTTTTATTTCATTTGTTTCACAACATTCAGCTACATCTTGAATTTCTAAATCTAACTGGGCTACCAAATCCAATCCTTCCATGTCTAATCAAAACCATTCAATAATCACTAATGTTCCTTCTTCGGTAAGTCAAGAGTTTCCTAACAAACCCATTCCAAATAAAAACCTTCTTTAAAAATCCATCCTCCATCTCATCCTCGTATCAAATCTTATACAACATTACCAATTCAAAATCACAAATGACTAGCTAACCAAATCGAACAAATTCACACTATTATAGTTAACCTCTTTACACTTCCTCCTATCAACCCAAAATCCAACCATAGTTCTACTTTGGTGCTTCTACCTAATATTGTTATGAGTCTCTATTCTCATTACACAACTAACACTCTCTCGTAATGGCATGGTATCTCTCATGTCACCATATAGATCTCCATCATTGGCACACTTGGGGTACATCACACTTTCTCCCCACAATTCAAGTACTATCATTTTCCTTTCTTTACTCTCTTCTACTACACTATAGGCTTCGTGCTCGTATCTACACTTTTTATGCATACTCATTGGTACACACATTGTACCATCATTACCCTATGACTTGATCTTGTTCCACTATTCATACTTGACTACTGAGGTTCTAAATCTAGACCGAACCTCATCGCATTCACTTTTCACACTCTAAGATTCGGGATCTATCTTTCTAGCACACATTCTCGAAACCATATCCCAATGGCACACTCTTGTTTTATGGTTCATTCTGAATTGTTGAGGGTTATTTTTTGAATGAACCTCATCTCATAAACATCCACTAGGGGGCATGTTGTTCCTATGACATTCACATATAGTATACCATTACATAACACTCATACACTACATTTTCATATCTTGGTTGCACTTACTTTTCTTAGTTATACTACTTACATGATGCACTTTACTTACTAGTCTAGTCATATACTCACTATGTTATTATCTTTCTATATAAACACATGCACATTCACTTAGTCTTTTGGAGTGAATACAGATCTCTTACAAAATTTCACACACCGCAATGATGATTGGAACTGTATCCTTTGCAAGTCCTACCAAGGTTCATGGGAAAATATACCATTCCTAATCTCACACATTACAAGTACTACTTCCTATTATTACTATCATATTACTTTTCCATTGATACATACATGCCTTGACATACCTTTTTATCTCTCTAACATGTTAATGAGTGTTGCATGTGCAGCAATTTCCTTTCGTGACTATACCCCATCATCGTTATTTGATATACTTTATTTTTTATTATTTAAATTTGTATAATTTTGTTTGTGGGCTATGCCCTATGTATTGTTTGATCACTATTTTCTTGCTTGTGGAAACTTTGGCTCTAATTGTCTTGTGAAATTATGAGTGATGTCCCATGTCCAAAACCCACTTTTTCCGATCCATATTTTCTACATAATTTCTTGTTATAATGTTTATACTTGCATGTTAGGTAAGTTAACTAATAAAACTTGTTAATATCCATCTAGTTTGCATGTTCCTTGGTCTCTACCTTAAAAAATCTCTAACCCCTTGTAGGTATCCATTTCAGATCAACATCAGGTCCAATCCAGTTGGCCGCATCCTCCTACCATCATCACATGCACCCAAAATGAGGGGGCATACATTGGGTGAGAAAACCACATGCACAAGATTAGAGTTACAACAAAAATAGAACACTATAGAATCAACACAAACACACATTCACGGAACATTCTATAAACAAACTTGGATCTTAAGCATAATACGACACCAATGCTAGACCTATACACTAGCATCTTGGTGCTCCCGACCTTTCCGGGTGTTAATTACTTTGGGAACACTCATTCATCTTCTAATGTCACCATAATCTATAAAAGTCTTCTTAACATTTCTATAGATACAAGAAGATACCTTGAGTTACAAAATGCATTTTATCTACTTTAAATAGTTTAATCAAAACTAGTTCAAAACAATAGAGACAATCGAGAAAATTGGAACTAAATCAGAAACACCATCTAAAATGATGCTTATTCGACGAGAGTCATAAATAGAGAGTAAAGATAAACCTATCTCCCCAACACTTTCTCTTTTTTGTGAGATCACCCAAAAAACTCACATTTGGTTTAGATCACCCAAAAAAACTCGCGATCGACATGAGATCGCCCAAAAAAATTGATCTTCACAACATTATAAGATACCATTCCATCCTTTACATTTTTTACATCAGTGCACACTTTCCTTTACTACAACCTTTACACACTTTTACATACTTTTACAAACTTTTCTCATATTCATCATTCATAGGAATTTGTCTACTCTTTTCTTTTCTTTTAGAGGTAAGTCCTTTATAAGCAACAAAAAGTAGCCTACAACAACAAATACAAGCATGAAAACATGTACAAGTAATCGATTAACTAAAATTAGGATAAAATAAATGTATGCTAATATAGTTAATCTAATCTAGGAGGACATAAATGTTGTAAATAAATACTCTAAAGTAATATAAAATGACTAAATAATTAAAACTAATGGAAATAAAACCCTAATGTGCAAGAGAAAGGTTAGGAAAGAACTCAATGTATGTACGAATGACTATCACAGAGTGTCACATGTCGACAAAAAATTCTAGAAGGAGGAATGACTACATAGAAGACGTGAAAAGGGCATATTTTGAGCATCTAAGCAGACTGGAGCACTTCGAGGGTACTTGGGGTGCCATGGGGCGCTCTTATATGGAAAAATAGGCGCCCGGCCTCTCGAAAAGATTGAAATCTGATTCTTTTAGTGTCGGAAGGTCATCTCGTGACTTTCACTATCTGTCACAATGGATTTTACGAAGTGTGTTTAATGTAATGAATAATTTAATGATGATCTGCAAGAGAAAAATGGAGTATCAAACCCTAAAAATAGAAACATACAAATGAATGGGTCGAATGTCCTAAGATGCCACAAAAGTGGGCTTACTTCTCTGAGAACTGCACTACATTTCAGACCCAAATGTAGTTCTGGTGTGTGTGTGTGTGTGTGTGTGTGAGTGTGTGTGTGTGTGTGTGTGTGTGTGTGTGTGTGTGTGTGTGTGTGTGTGTGTGTGTGTGTGTGTGTGTGTGAGTGAGTGTGTGTTTGTGTGTGTGTGTGTGCGCATGTCATTCCCTAGGTGCTCTTGTACTACTCTAACTACGTGAAGTAGTGAGAAATAACTAAATGTATAAAATGTAATAGCATGTGTGCATGGAATAAAAGAATCCCTCCCTCTATGAAGTATGTGTTGATGCACATCTTGTAGCCTTGATCCATGGAACTATGTGGATATATGTGACTCAATGGATACAAATCTAGATGAAGTGATAGTAGTATATGATGTTAGGACACTCATTATGGTCTCATAATTTTATATTTATAGGGTTCTCTTGATCTATTTTTGTAATTAACCTTGAAATGGCTGACTAGGAAAAAGATAAAGATGAAAAATAGTTAGAAAAGGTCCAAAAAGTGGCGGAAGATTTGAATAGGATTAGGGCACCCAGGTGGACCGAGGTGTCCGAGTAAAGGCTTTAGGTGCCCCAATTTAGGATAAAATGATGGGAAAGTGCCGAAATAGACTGGCCATGTATATAAAAATGTGCAGGAATGATGAAATAGGACTAAAATAGGATGGACAAAAGATGGGGTTAATTAGTAGTTTCTTCACTCAAGAACCTTCTAAATAGTAATATGAGACCATGTTAAATAATATCTAAGGTGCATGATTTTATGACTACATTTTTCCCCAATTTTATATCGTGAGCTGAAAGGTTGGTAGCATAAAGTAGATAAAAATGTGTACACGATAACCATGGAGAGTGTAGTAGAAGCACGTTGAAAGAGTAGACAAGCGTGCGGTAAAAAAAAAAAAGAATATGGAGGAGAATGAAATCTAAAGATGAAAAATGATCATATTAAAAAAGTGATTAGAGTGAACCGAGGGAAGAATGCATGTGTAGTAATGCAGCCTTTAATGTACCTACATGGTTAGTAAAGCATGTGCTATCATGGAATGTTTTTGTTGTTGCCCCTAATTTGACTACTTATTTCTCATACAGACGAACCTACAAGGAGAAAACGATCAAGTAGTCAAATATGTATGTATGTAAAAATGCTATGTAAAATACACATGTGCATAGAAATGTGTAAAATACACAAATGTAAAATACACTAAATGAAAATGTAAATGGAACATGTGCACCTAATCCATGTTGAGAGAAAGGGTGTAGACTAACATTTTGTATTGCTACAAGTTTTTTTGACGATCTCACGCCACCCCTGGCAAGAAGTGTAGGGAGGAAATGCTTTCTTTCCTCCAAGATCTAACCACTTCTACCGAAACCTCGTGTGAAGAGATATGTGTAGGGTCCTAGGTTTTTGGGAGATCTAATGTCAATAGCTGAAGTAGTGTAGAGGGGCACACCCACAGAATCCCCAAGCCTATAATTACTTCCAAGAAATGCTAAGGACATCAATTCCTATAAAATATGTTGTGTATGGGGTTCATAGACATGTCATATTCCACTCCCTCGTATATAAACCTACAATGCCAAGAGTTGAAAGTGCATTGTACTGATCTGATGTAACTGTGTTGTGTTAGTATGTAAACCCCAAATGATGCCCCCCTCTTTGGGGGTGCATGCGACATCATTGATAGGAGAATGCAACCCCAAAAGAGGACCTACCACACTCTAAACTATGTACCCTAGAAAAGTGCTTGGTAGAAACAAAGGCATGTACAAACAAGAAGGCTAGCCAAAGAAAAGTTGAAGAAAATAATGCATGCATATAGAAAACATGTGTAAGCTACATATATATAATGTAGTAAATGTAAAGACACAATAAATAAAGTAAGCCACAAAAATGGGCTGAAAATATGTGACATCACTCATGATGTCGTAAGACACATAAGGCCATCATTTTAAAAAAAATTAGAAAGTGAGCACAAAAACTAGGGTAAATCCCACATACAATGGAAAAAATAGTGGACATGTACAAAATAACAAAAATTAGTAGTGGAAACATACAATCCTATAAGAAAAGTGTGGCACATGGAACTTTTGATGTAAAATTACACCACCCCTGAATGGCCTAGTTTTGGATGGGGCATTCGGTGTAATCAGTATAACATTGGATCATCTCTCAAGCCGTGGGAATTGTAAACTTGATATGATCCTCCGAGAAAGGCTGGATCCTGGTCCCAAACTACCTCGCCACAATCTACTCTAATGCAGAAAAACTAATCTAATCTAATCTAACTATTCCAAGCAACTAGAGAGAAAGACAGAGTGAAAGAGAGCCTACACTAAAGTGGTGATACACCAAAAAAGGAAAGAGGTGAGATACTCTGTTGAGGGAGGATGAAATAGGGAAAAAGGAGATGAGGGAGGTCAGACAGAAGTGACACAAACCCAGATCCTAATCCACCATCAAAACTCCATGAAACATGACATCTTACACCTGTAAACGTGAAATACATGCACAAAAAAATGACAACATAAATAGAGGGGCAAGGAGATACAAAAAAAAATGCAAGGGTTAAAAGAATACCACGAACGTGATTTTATTGCTCTTAAAATATGCATAGTCCATTACATTGTTGAAATAGAGGAATGAGTACACTTGCCGGCCCATAAGATGGTTTGCACTCAAAAACGGAGTTGAGAAACAAATTTTACTGAATTTCCCCACACCTGATGTCTCCCTTCTCAAATGAGAAGTGTTTAAAATATATAGAAAATGAAAGCCAAAGAGAAAGAAGAGAAACTTGATTTTTTCTCCCACCCACCGACAACATTCATTAAAATGATTCGAAAAATTCATGGGCACCTCTGAAAATCCGTTTCCCAATAAACTCTAGCCTGTTGAAGAAGAAATTAGGCCATCATGTGTTAAATTAGGTGGTTTGGAATCCTGGTTCTGCACTTTCCTCTAGGAGAGCACGTTTTCCAATATTTCACCCACCTAACCTCACCAAAATTCAAAGTTTAGGATTCCTTGGTGTAGAGGATGTCAAGATCTTTTCAACGACATAAGATTTGTCGAATTTGGACCAATGGTTTGAAAGTTATGACCATTAGAAAATTCACATTTAAATTTGGTGGGAAATGGAGAAAATGTGAGTTTTGTAAAACAGTTGTGGGCACAAAAATACAAATTGTGCTTTTTGCAAAAGTTGCAAACAATCTAAAGTTCCCCTTACGACCCACCTCCCACGTGAAACTTTTGGTGCCACTCATCATGTAACTTTATTTGGTCTCCGAAAAGTTGCGGCTCATTTCATGACTTTACACTTTTTTGAAATAAAAGCCAAAATTCCAAAATTCCTCTGACAAATTTCGCATTTGGCAAAAAAATCCTTCTAAGGCTCACCAGCCCGTAACTTGCAAAATATGAGGAGTTAGAAGGACTTCTTTACATTTATAGAAAGGGGAAGAAATTTCCCATCTAATGAAGATGTTTTCAAGGAACCCTAAGCAACTGAAATATATGAAAATTCAGATTGAAGAACTAAAGGAGGAAAATGATGTTGGTTGACCCAAAAATAAGTGTGAGCTTGTTTTGGTCAACAATTTGGTGATTCACAGGATCACCCGCCTGCTAGGTGAAATGATAAGTTGTCTTGAAGAATCCAATATGCATGGAGTCATGAATGATAACCCGATGCTGATCTTTAACTCTTAAATCTGATCCTTGAGCCACACGGAACACCACTGGAACCAAAGCCGATCTCACCAAATGCTATGTCGAATGCACTGTGCACAAGAAAAAACACCACCACACACACTATGTACAATATTAGAAATCATACACACCCGAAGTGCGATATGCGAGTTTACACAAGAACTTCTTCCTGCTGAAAGCAAACCTACCTATTCTACACTAACAAGAGACAAAGGAACTCAAACAAATCCTGCAACTAGGAGGGAGAAGTAGCTTCCCTTTCTTACAATTGGAAGCCATGCAAATGATTTGGAGCTGAATATGGGTGCTTATATGAATGAAAAATTTACAAGAGGCTGATCTTCCACCCAAATCATCAAGGTATCAACTAAAAACAAGATAAATACCTCTTTTTGTTGTTCTAAATTTGGACCTAAGAGGAATTACAGCTGATCCTTGGTACTTTGATATTCATCCTCATGCTTATAAGAAAGCATGACTAGTTTTGCCTTCTATCTTGGCTCCAATGAAGCCAAGTACCTAATTAGGCATCGTCTAATCCATGAAGTGTGCCCTTTTCTTTGAAATTCAACTCTAAGGATGGAATTTTCCAAGCATACCTTCCTTGGTGAATGGTGTGGGAGAGATGATGCTGTCCTCTTGCTTTTTCCCTTCCTTCTCATGTGAAGAACATGGAGGATTCATATCTTCCGACCTTGGTTCCAGAGGGATGTTATGAAGTGTATGTTGTTGTCCTTGAATTCTCTCCTTCATGACAACATGCTCATGTGCTTGGAAGGTGGATGATGGAGGAGAAAATGATTTGATATCCATGGGCTCCTTTCCATCAAAGCAATCCTCTAAGTCAGACAGATAATTTGCCTCCTTGTTTTCCCCCGTTGCATGTGCTCGACCTCATCCATGGTGTCCTCTTGATCTTCAACTGCTAACCATGGTTCACCTCATCCTTGAACATGAAGTTTGAAAGATTAAACTCTTATTCGCCATTAGATCTTGAAAGGGATGAAGTGGGAGGAAGAACTGAAGGTTCTTCTTTGGCTTTCTCTGTACTTGAAGCCTCTTGAACTATATCGTTCTCCTCCATAGCTAGAATGCACTCCTCCTCTTGTTGATTTGGAGTGGCTTGTTCTTCCCTCACTTGGAATGATTGTGTGGCTTGAATTGAATCAACATTCTCTTCAAATAAAGTGCCAACATGGACACTACATTCAGAGCATATTAAGTGTTGATCATATTGTTCCACTACTGCTACAAAATCAGCCTTAGCCACCACTGGCTCTTCAACCTTGACCTCATATGTGTGCTTAACAAAGAAGGGAATATTTTCAATTCCAAATTTAAGAGGCAAGATGACCAAGATTCTGATCATTTCTTCTTTGTTAGGCTCTTATTGTTGTTATCATTGGCTAGCTATCTATTTTTCATCTTCCCAACATGGATTTGGGGATGCAAGAGGAGGGGTGGGTTGGGATTCAACCAATTCGCTATTGTTTTTGGTGGAGGGAAGGTATTGTTTTTGATCTTGTGGAGGGGAATAGGGTTTTAAATAGAAAAGGGAAGAATAATTGAGGTGAGATGGAAGATTAGGGGATGAAGAAGTGAATTCCACAATGGGGGCAACAAGTGAGAAACTTGGAAATTGCAACTCGGGACAAGATGGTGCTACTTGGGAAATGGGAAGAGGGTTTTGGGTGACAATGCTAAAATTTCCCATTGACCTGTAAAATATTCAATATCCTTAACCCATTCTTCAAGTTGGGAAAGCATCTCGAATGATGTAAGCTGAGTTTCTCTTTCTTGTTGAAATAGCTTGACTAGGGCATTCCCTTGGACAAGGGACCCTAAATCAAATATTGAATGCTTTCTCGAATTTATAGGCTGGGAATGCATCATAATTGCCTTCAATTTGTCTATCTTTAGCTACAGCTCCACATTCTTGGGCGTAAGATACCCCACATAGATGACATACTCTTGTTCTTCCACAACTGCATAGTATGGCGTGTATCCAAACTGATCTGCATATTAATCTCGTGAGTATGTCCATTGTTTATTTTCTTCATAACATGGGTCTGGAGGAGGTTGATAATAACTTGAGAATGAATTTTTAATGCTTGGAGGAGAGCATGGACTTACATGGTAGTTGCTTTGTAAATTTGAATTCCACTGTGCGAATGAGGCTATGATTTCACAAAATCATAGAATGGGAAAAAATGGAAGATGTGGAAATAAGAATGAGTTAAAATGAATGGAAAGAAATTCTGCAACTCAGAGAATGGGTTGTTCACCATATGGAGTCATCAGATGTGTTTGCATGTGCCTCCAAAGGCTGAAATTTTAATAGGAACACACCAACCTGCTAAAAATGAAGTGGTAAGGTGCTTCAAAACTATCCCACCAAGCGTGCCAAAATTGTTGATGCAAAATTATAGCACTCTCGAATGGCTTGGTTTTGGATGGGGCATTCAGTGTAATCTCCATAACATTGGATCATCTCTTTAAGTGTGGACTTACGAACTTGAGATGATCCTCCAGAGAAGGCTGGTTCCTGCTCCTAAACTACCTACCACAATCTACTCTAATGCAGGAAAAATAATCTATCCTAATCTAACCATTCCGAGGAACCAAAGAGAAAGAGAGACCGAAAGAGAGCCTACACTAAAGTGGTGATACACCGAAAAGTAAAAAGAGGTGAGATACTTTGATGAGGGAGGATAAAATAGGGAAAAAGGAGATGAGGGAGATCAGATAGAAGTGACTTAGAACCAGATCCTAATACACCATCAAAATTCCATGAAACACGACATCTTATACTTGCAAACGTGAAATACATGCACGTAAAAATGACAACATAAACAGAGGGGCAAGGAGATACAAGAAAACAATGCAAGGGTTGAAAGAACACCACGAGACATGATTTTATAGCTCTTAAAATATGCATAGTCAATTACATTATTGAAATAGAGGCATGAGTACACTTGCAAAGCCCATGAGAGTGTTTGCACCGCAAAATGGAGTCAAGAAACAAATTTTATAGAGTTTCCCCACACCCAGAATGTCTCCCCTTCTCAAATGAGAAGTGTTTACAATCTATAGAAAATAAAAGCCAAAGAGAAAGAAGAGAAACTCGATTTTTGCTCCTATCCACCGACAACATTCATTAAAATGATTCGTAAAATTCATGGGCACCTCTCAAAATCCATTTCCTAATGAACTCTAGCTTCCTAGAGAAGAAATCAGGTCATCTTGCATTAAATTCGATTGTTGGGAAGCCTAGTTCTGCACTTTCCTCTAGACATGCACATTTTCAGATCTTTCACCTACCTAACCTCTCTAAAATTCAAAGTTTAGGCTTCCTTGGCATAGAGGATGTCAAGAGATTTCCAACAGGATATAAGATTTGTTGAGTTTTTACCATTGGTTCGATAGTTATGACCATTTGAAAATTCAAATTAAATTTGGTGAGAAATGGAAAAAATGTGATTTTTGTAAAATAGACTCGCGGGCCGAAAATACAAACCGTGCCTTTTGCAAAGTTGTAAAAATCAAATGTTCCCATGATGGCCCACCTCCCCGCATGAAACTTTTGGTGCCACTCATCATGTAACTTTATATGGTCTCTGCAGAGTTGTGGCTCATTTCATGACTTTACACTTTTTCGAAACAAAAGAAAAAATTCAAAATTTCCTCCGACAACCTGCATTTGGTAAAAAAATCCTTCCAAGGTCGCAGGCCTATAACTTGCGAATATGAGGAGTTAGAAGGAATTCTTTACATTTATGGAAAGGGGAAGAAATTTCCCATCTTATGAAGATGTTTTCAAAGAACCCTAAGTACTTGAAATATATGAAAATTTAGATTGAAGCACTAAAGGAAGAAAAATGGTGTTAGTTGACCCAAAAATAAGTGTGAGCTTATTTTGGTTAACGGTTTAGTGATTCATGGGGATCTTTTTCCGCTAGGTGAAATGATAAGTTGTCTTGAAGCATCCATTGGGCATGGAGTCATGAATGATAGACTAATACTGATCTTTAACTCTTACATCTGATCCTTGAGCCATTTGGAACACCAATGGAACCAAAGCTGATCTCACAAAATTCTATGTCCAATGCAAAGGTGCACGAAAGATAACACCACCACACACACTATGTACAATATTGGAAATCATACACACCTGAAGTGGGTTATGCAGAGTGTGCACAAACACTTCTTCTACTGAAAGAAAACCTACCTATTCTACACTAACAAGAGACAAAGGGAACTCAAACAAATCCTTCAACTGGCAGGGAGAAGTAGCTTCCCTTTCTTACAATTGGCAGCCATGCAAATGGTTTGGAGCTGAATATGGCAGCTTGTATGAGTGAAAATTTTACAAGAGGTTGATCTTCCACCCAAATCATCAAGGTATCAACTAGAAACAAGATAAATACCTCTTTTTGTTGTTATGCATTTTTACCAAGAGGAATTGCAGTGATCCTTGATACTTTGATATTCATCCTTATGATTTTAAGAAAGCATGACTGGTTTTGGCTTCTCTCTTGGCTCTAATGAAGCCAACTACCTAATTGGGCATTGTTTGATCCATGAAGTGTTCCCTTTTATCTGAAATTCAACTCTAAGGATGGAGTCTTCCCACAAACCTGCCTTGGTGAATGGTGTGGGGGAGATGATGATGTCCTCTTGATTTTTACCTTCCTTCTCCTATGAAGAACATGGAAGATTCATATCTTCCAACCTTGGTTCCAGAGGGATGTTATAAAGTGCAGGCTATTGTCCTTGAATTCTCTCGTTCATGACAAAAGACTCATGTGCTTGGAAGGTGGATGATGGAGGAGAATATGATATTATATCCATGGGCTTCTCTCCATCAAATCAATCCTCCAAGTCAGATAGATAATCTACCTCCTTGTTTTCATGCTGCATGTGCTCAACCTCCTCCATGGTGTCATCTTGATCTATAGCCTGCTCGCCATGGTTCCCCTCATCCTTGAACATGAAGTTTGAAATATCAAACTCTTCTTCGACATTAGACCTTGAAGGGGATGAAGTGGGAGGAAGAATTGAAGATTCTTCTGTGGCCTGCTCTATACTTGAATCCTCTTGAATTGTATGGTTCTCCTCCATAGCTAGAATGCACTCCTCCTCTTCTCGATTTGGAGTGGATTTTTCTTCCCCCACTTGGAGTGATTGTGTGGCTTGAATTGAATCAGCATTCTCTTCAAATAAAGTGCCAACATGGACACTGCATTTGGAGAAAATTTATTTCTGATCATCTTGTTCCACTGCTACTACAAAATCAACCTTAGCCATCACTTTGGCTCTTAAACCTTGACCTCCTCTATGTGCTTAACCAACAAGGGAATATTTTCAATTCCAAATTTAAGAGCCAAGATGACCAAGATTTTGATCATTTCTTCTTTGTTAGGCTCTTATTCTTTTTGTCATTGGCTAGCTGTCTCATTTTCATCTTCCCAACATGGATTTGGGGATGCAAGAGGATGGGTGGGTTGGGATTCAACTAGTTATGCTATTGTTTTTGGTGGAGGGGAAGGTATTTTTTTGGATCTTGTGGAGGGGAATAGGGTTTGGAAGGGAAAAGGGAAGAAGAATTGAGGTGAGATGGAAGACTAGGGGATGGAGAAGTGAATTCCACAATGGAGGAAACAAGTGAGAAACTTGGAAATTGCAACTCAAGACAAGATGGTGCTACTTGGGAAATGGGAAGAGGGTTGTGGGGTGAAAATTCTGAAATTTCCCATTGACCTGTAAAATATTCAACATCCTTAACCCATTCTTCAAGTTGGGGCAGCATATCAATGATGTAAATGAGTTTCTCTTGCTTGCTTGAAATAGCTTGGACTAGGGCCTTCCCATGGACAAGGGACCCTAAATCAAATATTGAATGCTTTCTCTTAATTTATAGCTTGGGAATGCATCATAATTTCCTCCAATTTGTCTGTATTCAGCTACAGCTCCACATTCTCAAAGCGTAAGATACCCTATATAGATGACATACTCTTGTTCTTCCACAATTGCATAGTCTGTGTGTATCAATACTAATCTGCATATTGATCTTGTGAGTATGTCCATTGTTTATTTTCTTCATAACATGGGTTTGGAGGAGGTTGATAATAACTTGAGAATGAATTTTTCATGCTTGGAGGAGAGTATGGACTGTATGGTAACTGCTGTAAATGTGAATTCCACTGTGGGAATGAGGCTATGATTGCACAAAATCATAGAATGGGAAAAAATGGAAGATGTGGAAAGAAGAATGAGTGGAAATGAATGGAAAGAAAGTCTACAACTTAGAGAATGGGTTGTTCACCATATGGAGTTGTCGGATGTGCTTGCATGTTCCTCCAAAGGCTGAAATTTTAACAAGAACACACCAACCTCGCTAAAAGGAAGTGCTAATGTGCTTCAAAACTATCCCGCCGAGTGTACCAAAATTGTCAATGCAAAATTACAGCACCCCCGAATGCCCTAGTTTTGGATGGGGCATTCAGTGTAATCTCCATAACATTAGATAATCTCTTAAGCTATGGGACTGTGAACTTGAGATGATCCTCTAGAGAAGGCTGGTTCCTTCTCCTAATCTGTCTGCCAAAATCTACTCTAATGCAGAAACACTAATCTATCCTAATCTAACCATTCCTATGAACCAGATAAAAGAGAGTGAAAGAGATCCTACACTATAGCGGTGATACACTAGAAAAGGAAAGAGGCAAGATACTCTGCCAAGGAGGATAAAATAGGGAAAAAGGAGATGAGGGAGGTCGACGAAGTGACACGGGCACCGGATCCTAATCCACAATCAAAACTCCATGAAACACGACATCTTATACTTGCAAACATGAAATACATGCACAAAAAAATGACAACATAAACAGAGGGGAGAGGAGATACAAAAAAACAATGCAAGGGTTGAAAGAACACCATGAACAAGATTTTATTTCTCTTAAAATATGCACAATCCATTACATTGTTGAAATAGAGGCATGAGTACACTTTCCGTGCCCATGAGAGGTTTTTCACTCAAAAATGGAGTCGAGAAACAAATTTTATAGAGTTTCCCCACACCCAGAATGTCTCCCCTTGTCAAATGAGAATTGTTTACAATATATAGAAAATGAAAGCCAAAGAGAAAGAAGAGAAACTAAAATTTTTCTCCCATTCACCGACAACATTCATTAAAATGATTCAGAAAATTCATGGGCATCTTTGAAAATTTGTTTCCTAATGAACTCTAGCTTCCTGGAGAAGAAATCAGGTCATACTACATTAAATTCAATGGTTGGGAAGCCTGGTTCTGTACTTTCCTCTAGGACAGAACGTTTTCCAATATTTCACCCACCTAACCTCCCAATATTTCAAATTTTAGGATATCTTGGTGTAGAGGATGTCAAGAGATTTCCAACGGTATAAGATTTGTCAAATTTCAACCACCGGTTTGAAAGTTATGAGCATTAGAAAATTCACATTTAAATTCAAAGTGGGAAATGGAGAAAATGCGAGTTTTGCAAAAACAGAGCCACGGGTCCGAAAATACAAAGTGTGCTTTTGCGAAGTTGCAAAAAACTCCAAAGTTCCCCTTACCACCCGCCTCCCCACGTGAAACTTTTAGTGCCACTCATCATGTAACTTTATCTGGTCTCCGGCAGAGTTGCATGCTCATTTCATGACTTTAATCTTTTTGAAACAAAAGCCAAAATTACAAAGTTCCTCCGACAGCCCGCATTTGGCAAAAATCCTTCTAAGGCCCGTCGACCCGTAACTTGCAAATTATAAGGAGTTAGAAGGACTTCTTTACATTTCTTCAAAGGGGAAGAAATTTCCCATTTGATGAAGATGTTTTCAAGGAACCCTAAGCACTTGAAATATATGAAAATTTAGATTGAAGCACTAAAGGAGGAAAAATGGTGTTAGTTGACCAAAAAATAAGTGTGAGCTTATTTTGGTCAACAATTTGGTGATTCACGGGGATCACCTGCCTGCTAGGTGAAATGATAAGTTGTCTTCAAGCATCCATTGGGCATGGAGTCATGAATGATAGCCTTGATACATGTATTTAACTCTTAAATCTAATCCTTGAGCCACTTGGAACATCACTAGAACCGAAGTTGATCTCACCAAATGCTATGTCCAATGCACGAGAAAAAAAACACCACCACAACACTATGTATAATATTGGAAATCATAGACACCCCAAGTGGGATATGCAGTGTTCACAAGAAATTCTTCCATTGAAAGAAAACCTACCTATTCTACACTAGAAAGAGACAAAGGGAACTCAAACATATCCTGCAATTGGCGGGAGAAGTAGCTTCCCTTTCTTACAATTGGCCATCATGCAAATGATTTGGAGCTGAATATGGATGCTTGTATGAGTTAAAAATTTGCAAGAGGCTGATCTTCCACCCAAATCATCAAGGTATCAACTAGAAATAAGATAAATACCTCTTTTTGGTGTTCTATATTTGGATTGAAGAGGAATTGTAGCTGATCATTGGTACTTTGATATTCATCCTCATACTTATAAGAAAGCATGACTGATTTTGGCTTCTCTCTTGGCTCCAATGAAGCCAAGTACCTCATTGGGCATTGTTTGATCCGTGAAGTGTGCCCTTTTCTCTGAAATTCAACTCTAATGATGGGGTATTCCTGTAGACCTACCTTGGTGAATGGTGTGGGAGAGATGATGAGGTCCTCTTGCTTTTTCCCTTCCTTCTCCTATGAAGAACATGGAAGATTCATATCTTCCAACCTTGGTTCTAGAGGGATGTTATAAAGTGCGGGTGTTGTCCTTGAATGCTCTCCTTCATGACAACAAGCTCATGTTCTTGGAAGGTAGATGATGGAGGAGAAAATGATGTGATATCCATGGGATCCTCTCCATCAAGGAAATCCTCCAAGTCAGATAGATAATCTGCCTCCATGTTTTCCTATTGCATGTGCTCAATCTCCTCTATGGTGTCCTCTTGATCTGTAACCTACTCACTACGGTTCCCCTCATCCTCGAACATGAAGTTTGAAAGATCAAAATCTTCTTCGACAGCTGATCTTGAAGAGGAGGAAGTGGGAGGAAGAATTGAAGGTTCTTCTTTGGCTTTCTTTGTACTTGAGGACTCTTGAATTGTATGGTTCTCCTCCATAGCCGTGGATGCACTCCTCTTCTTGATTTGGAGTGGATTCTTCTTCCCTCACTTGGATTGATCGTGTGGCTTGAATTTTATCATCATTCTCTTTAAATAAATTTCCAAAATGGACACTTTGCATTCGGAGCAAATTGATTGCTGATCATCTTGTTCCACTCATGCTACAAAATCAGCCTTAGCCACCACCGGAACTTAAACCTTGACCTCCTCTTTGCACTTAACCAACAAGGGAATATTTTCAATTCCAAATTTAAGAGACAAGATGACCAAGCTTCTGATAATTTCTTCTTTGTTAGGCTCTTATTCTTGTTTCCATTGGTTGGTTGTCGATTTTCATCTTCCCAACATCGATTTGGGGATGGAAGAGAAGGGGTGGGTTGGCATTCAACCAGTTAT
Organism: Taxus wallichiana var. yunnanensis; assembly: GCA_018340775.1. Lineage (NCBI taxonomy): Eukaryota > Viridiplantae > Streptophyta > Pinopsida > Cupressales > Taxaceae > Taxus > Taxus wallichiana. Next base: position 725,689,267 of record CM031244.1, read on the forward strand.
GCTATTTTTGTGGTGGAGGGAAGGTACTTTTGGATATTATAGAGGGAATAGGGTTTTGAATAGAAAAGGGAAGAAGAATTGAGGTGAGATGGAATATTAGGGGATGGAGAAGTGAATTCCACAATGGGGGTAGCAGGTGAGAAACTTGGAAATTGAAACTCAGACAAGATGGTGCTACTTGGGGAATGGGAAGAGGGTTGTGGGGCGAAAATGCTGAATTTTCCCATTGACCTATAAAATATTCAACATCCTTAACCCATTCTTCAAGTTGGGGTAGCATCTCAACGATGTAACTGAGTTTCTCTTGCTTACTAAAATAGCTTGGAGTAGGGTCTTCCCATGGACAAGGGACCCTAGATTCAATATTGAATGCTTTATCTTAATTTATATCTCAGGAATGCATCATAATTACCTCCAATTTGTCTATATTTATCTACAGCTCCACATTCTCGGGTGTAAGATACCCCCCATAGCTAACATACTCTTGTTCTTCCACAACTACATAGTCTTGCGTGTATCCAAATTGATCTGCATTTTGATCTCGTCATTATGTTCTTTGTTTATTTTCTTCATAACATGGGTTTGGAGGAGGTTGATAATAACCTGAGAATGAATTTTACATGCTTGGAGGAGAGTATGGACTGCATGGTAGCTACTACAAATGTGAATTCCATTGTGGGAATGAAGCCATGATTGCACAACTTCATAGAATGGGAGAAAATGGAAGATGTCGAAAGAAGAATGAGTGGAAATGAATGGAAAGAAAGTATGCAACTCGAGAGAATGGATTGTTCACCATATGGAGTCATCATATGTGCTTGCATGTGCCTACAAATCATGAAATTTAAACAGAACACACCAACTTGCTAAAAATGAAGTGGTAAGGTGCTTCAAAAAATGTCCCACCGAGCATGCCAAATTTTTTGATGTAATATTACAAAGCAGCCCGAATGGCCTAGTTTTGGATGGGGCATTCGGTGTAATCTTCATAACATTGGATCATCTTTCAAGTTGTGGGAGTTACAAACTTGAGATGATCCTCCAAAGAAGGCTGGTTGCTTTACCTAAACCGCCACCACACAATCTACTCTAATGCGGGAAAATCTAATATATCCTAATATTACCATTCCAAGGAACTAGATAGAAAGAGAGAGTGAAGGAGAGCTTAGACTAAAGTGATGATACACCAAAAAGGAAAGAGGCGAGATACTATGCTTTGAGGGAGGATAAAATAGGGGAAAAGGAGATGAGGGAGCTTAGACAGAAGTGACACAAAACCAGATCCTAATACACCATCAAAACTCCATTAAACATGACATATTATACTTACAAACGTGAAATACATGGATAGAAAAATGAAAACATAAACAGAGGGGCAAGGAGATACAAAAAACAATGCAAGGGTTGAAAGAACACCACAAACATGATTTTATTGCTCTTAAAATATGCACTGTCCATTACATTGTTGAAATAGAGACATGAGTACACTTGCTAGGCCCTTGAGAGGGTTCGTAGCTCAAAAATGGAGTCAAGAAACAAATTTTATAGAGTTTCCCCACACCCAGATTGTCTCCCCTTCTCAAATGAGAAGTGTTTACAATATATAGAAATTGAAATCCAAAGATAAAGAAAAGAAACTTGATTTTTGCTCCCACCCATAAACAACATTTATTAAAATGATTTAGAAAATTCATGGGTACCTCTAAAAATCAGTTTCCTAATGAACTCTAGCTTCCTAGAGAAGAAATCAGATCATACTGCATTAAATTCGATGGTTGGGAAGCTTGGTTCTGCACTTTCCTCTAGCTGAGCATGTTTTCCAATATTTTACCCACCTAACCTCGCCAAAATTCAAATTTTAGGCTTCCTTGGCATAGAGGATGCCGACATATTTCTAACGGTATAATATTTGTCGAATTTCAACCACCGGTTCAAATTTATGACCATTTGAAATTTCACATTTAAATTCGGTGGGAAATGGTGAAAATGCAAGTTTTGCAAATGGATCCGTGGGCCCGAAACATACAAATTCGGCGCTTTTTGCAAAAGTTACAAAAAATCCAAAGTTCCCCCGATGACCCACCTCCCCACGTGAAAATTTTTGTGCCAACTCATCATGTAGCTTTACCTTGTCTCCGGTGGAGTTGTGGCTCATTTGATGACTTTACACTTTTTCAAACAAAATCCAAAATTCCAAAGTTCCTCCAACAACCTACTTTCCCACATCCGACAAAGGCCCGACACGTGCATTCTCTAGATGTCGATGAAGGTGCAACCTACTTTTATACATTTACACTTTTGAAAAGAAAATCCAAACATTCAAACTACCTCTAGAGACCCGCCTTCCCGCTTTGACTTGAAACACGGTCACATGTCCCTTTGCGGGCCTTAGGAAATTTTTCTTCATTTGGCATAAAGATCCTCTGCGGGCTCGCGAGCTGCATCAGTACATTGCACTTTTTGCAAAAAGTGCAAAGTACCAAGATATCTCCCTAGGCACGCCGGTCTGCAATCTTCCCTAGGCGAAAAGTCTTCCCTAGGCCCACCAGGCCGCATTTGGGAAAAAATCCTTCCAAGTCCCGTCGGTCCGCATTTGGCAAAAAATGAGGAGTTAGAAGGACTTATTTACATTTCTAGAAAGGGGAATAAATTTTCCATCTAATGAAGATGTTTTCGGGAACCTTAAACACTTGAAATATATGAAAATTTAGATTGAAGCACTAAAGGAGGAAATATGGTGTTAGTTGACCCAAGAATAAGTGTGAGCTTATTTTGGTCAACAGAACACCCATTAACATGTTAGATAAATAACCAATATTTCAAAGCATCTATGTGCAAGTAATGTAAGATGATAAGAACAAAATGAAACAATAACACCTAAAAGATATATGTGGATGCCCACAACGATCGGATAGGAAGGGTAGAAGGCTAGTATAAATGTCTTGTGTAGAGTATTGGTGGTGCGATCACATTAAACAATGGCATGAATGCACATATTTGTATGATATAGATAATGACATATAAGAAATCAATCTAACATATGTAATAAAGCGAGCATGTGAACTACTAGATATCAAGAATAAATGCACCAAGATAATGCAATATGTTGTGGATGGATGGAATGGAACGTAAGATGATATAATAGGAGCCACGTTCCCCGAGTGAATGGAAGTCTATGCAACAAGGTTAATTTTTTTGAGCCCTCGAAAAACAAGAATGAACTACAAATAAGAGTTTGTCATTGGGAAATTATCGAGTAGTGTTTGTTGTTTGTCTAGCATAGTGTGATGAGTGTGTATGTAGTGGTGATGAGGTGTGACATATAGAAAGGATGTGTGTGAACCATTTAGGTGAAGCGTATATCACGACTTGAGAAATGAATGAGTAATGATTTATCCTAAGTGTATATCACTATATGTTGAAAGAACAAGTGATGATTTAGCTTTAAGTGTATATCACTTTATGATGAGTGGATGAGTGATGATTTAGCCATAAGCGCATATGACTATAAGATGAATGTTGAAGAGTGGTGATGTAGCCTAAGGTGTATACCACTATAAGATGATGTAATGGGGGTGGTGATATATCCTAATGCATATACCACTATGAGATAGAAAAAGTGAGTGATGATTTAGTCTAAAGAATATGTGAGTAGCCTAGGAAATTTGCAAGATGAAATTTCACATGGTGAGTGTAAGGTCCATTTGATTTGTAAACCCTCGGTATTCGAGTATGGTTCAAGGAAATAAAATGCATCAAAGGGTGGTTATCACAGCATGTAGAAAACAATGAAGTAGGTGTAATGATGAAACAACCATGTAACGATTAGGGTTTGCAAATGTGTGGTGTTGGAAATGCAAAGCTAAACATGTAGGATTTATAAAATTTAATGTATAATGTGCAACATAACAGGTATAGTAATACATAATGTAGTGATGAAATGTAAAGATAGAATCATATGTAATGTAACCTAGCATATTATGTAAATGTGTATGACATAGGTAGTATGTAATGTGTAGAATAACTAGGATATATGATATGTAGAATGACTTATGTATCATGCAAGATGCACGTAGAATAATAGTATAATGTAGAATAAGCGTAGAACGTATTATGTATGGTGTGTGATGTGTAATGAAATGTAATATATAAATTCTATCTAGTGCGGTGTGTGGGGTTTAGTGTAATAGTAATCCCCTAAAAGTCAAGTGTGAACCAAAGCACAAGAGTGTGTCATCATGTAATGATGGTGTTAGAATGTGTGATTAGTATGTCTATGTAGGAAGATAAACATATGGTGATGCGCATATGCTAGAATAGGGGGTAAATGCTTTTCCCCCAAGTTTATATGAAGGAGAACAAAAATTAACCAATGACGTTGAAGGATGAAGTCCCTCAACCGATACTAATTATAATGAAAGCGTGTGATCATGCTCAAGTAATGGTGGTATAGTAGACAAACATTGAGTGGGGTAGAGAAATTCTAGATGTGTGTGAGGGATGGATATATAATAGATATCACGGTGTAATAAAATACATCGAGATGGAGATATCGGTGATGTCGTGCACGAAGATGATGAAAGCCCATGCGGAATAAATTGAGGTGATGATTGACATTGAGGGGCGATGAGAATCGTCCTAGGAATAGGTCTATGCTGATGTATAGGAATAGTGAAATGATTCAACATGTAGATGGTATGCCGAGTGGGTCAAATAGGATAAGACTATGCTTTTATTAAGATAGAATGAGTTGGGTGTGAAGGGTGAGATGACACACGAAAAAAATGTATGAGGAGATGACGAGAGTGGAGGAGATGGAAGAACACCATTAATAGAAATGAATTGTGAGTTGTGAATGAATTTAAGTTACAAGTGATTCATAGATATGATGGATTGAGAGTGACAAATCCAATTAAGGCCTAAAATTAGATCACATCCCTCAACTATGTTTCCAACAAGGAAAGGGACAAGCATAGTAAGAGGGCCAACTGTGACATGTAGCTTAACAACACCAAAGGGTTTGTGGAAGGGATACTCAATTTGTGATGGAGGGTAACCGATGGCCCTAAGGAGGGACATAGAACATGCACTAATGGGCCATGATGGGTCAACCTTAGTATTTTTGATGGAGGTTGAGCCAATAGATGCATGGATATGTAAATTATTAGATGTAAAAGTAGTGTGATAATCGGCATTGGAAAAAGAATAATTTGTGGTGATGCTTCAACATTAGTAAACAAGAAATTGAGAACTCCTTGTTGAGAAGGTGTATCATAATTAACATAGGAATCAGTCACCTTTGTATCATGTCTAGGTAATGGGTTGTTAAAAATCAAAAGTTTATGATTTTCATTAGTAGGTGCGAGATGTTGTCGATTTTGGAAGTTCAACTTGACCATTATTAAGCATATTCTTAATCGATGTCGTAATCAAAAACACCAATCATTGGAATGTCCTAAACATTGGCGATAATCACCATAACATATTTCATCAAAGGTACGCCCTTTGGATTGAGATGGATCATGTTGTAGAGGTGATTACAAGGTAATATGATTACTATCTATAAGTTGTGATAACAAAACGTTCGAAGGTGTACTAATCTTAGTAAGAGTACGTCTGTATGGTTGAGATTGAATCTCTCTAGGAGTAGAGACGGTATTGATAGTAGGTTGTTTTTCCATGGGTTTAGGTTTAAACGTTTTGGATGGTGGTTTACTTGGAATACAAGTGGAGGATGAAGCGTTCTCATGATATTTAAGTTTCTGTATAGTAAGAAGCTTATTCTCGTGAAGCTTAAGCATGTGGAAAATTTGATCAAATGAGGAATATGTATTGAAGAGAATACTCTCTTGAAGTGGTGGGAGAAGACTATGCATAAATACATCTTGAATCTTAAAATCCACAAGGAAATTAGTCATCTTAGCTAAGTTGTGTTTGTAATGCAAGGCATAATTAGATAAATGTTCATTTGGCCCTTGCTTGAGTTGTGCCCAATCGAGCATAGGAAATATTAGAGCCAATGTTGATAAAAAACTATGTAAGAAAGGTGTCACTAGGTTAGTGAAAGAGACTATCGAATGGACATATAGGTCATAAAACAAGTGCATTTCATAGTCTTATAAACTGCGAGAGGAAATAGCTTAGCGAGAATGGCATGATCATCCACATAGTCAAGACATGCTACATGAAAATCAAAAAGATGCTCTTAGGGGTCACCATGACATTTAAAAATGGGAAATTTAAGAGAGATGAAGTTGAGTGAAAATGCATAAGTGAAATAGATAGTGCAAAGGGGGTATGTAGTAACGATGAATAATTTAGAGATGGTGATCCTCAGAAGTAGTAAATTGGAGTTGGAGAATTTGATTTTGTAAATCTTGATATAAAGATGTTAAATCAGGAGAGTTTGAAGAAGAGTTGAGTTGCATATTAGGAGTATGAGGGTGAGTGATAGGAATGGCAGTTATAGTGATAGGAGTAGAAAAATAAATGGGTGGAGTGGAGGCCATAGGAGTGGAAGAAGCCATGATAGACGTGGAAGCATCACGAGCTTGCTTAGTGGAAATCAAAGGATGAAATACATGCGAAAGATGGGTGGGGTTTTTGAACAAAGCTTGGTGGAAGTTAGTAATAGCATTAAGTTGTTCTTGGTCAACATTGGTGTCCTCATCATAGGATTTTTCACTATTAGAGGCTTTGATTTCATGGAGAGGAACACAGTTGGAATTATCTAAATGTTTTTCAGCCATAAAAGTGGTTGTATCAGCCATTGACATAGAAGTACAATAAGTAAATCAAGGGATCTCACAATATTAAAGAGATCCAAAATGACAAATACTGGTATGTACATCAATTAAAAAGAAGGAAGAGAAATTCACAAGATGGGTTCACCAAAATGATTAACTAAAATTAGAATAAAATATGTGTATACTAATATAGTAAAACTAATCTAGAGGACATAAGTGTTGTAAATAAATACTCTAAAGCAATCTAAAATGTCCGAATATTTAAAACTAATGAAAATAAAACTGTAATGTGCAAATGAAAGGTTTGGAAAGAACTGAACCATTCTGAATGATCAGAGAGTGTCATAGGTATGACATGAAATTCTAGAAGGAGGAACAAATGTACAAAAGTAATCTTGAAAAGGCTGGATCTGGAGGATATGACCAGATGGAGCGCATAACATAGTATTGGTGCACCTCAAGGTGCTCTGGTATGTAGAAATAAGAGTCATGGTCTCTAGAAAAACTCGAATCTGATTCTTTTAGGGTCGGAACATTACCTGTGACCTTTTTGTGTCTGTCACACTGGGATTTTCTGAATCAAGCGCTTAATTTACTAAATAATGTAACGATGAACTGCAAGAGACAATAGGAGTATCAAACCGTAAAAATAGAAAAATGTAAATGAATGGGTCGGACTGACCTCAACTGCCACAACAGTGGGCTTACTACTTCGAGCGTTGCACCACAATTCAGACCCAAATGTAGTTCTTGTGTGTGTGTGTGTGTGTGTGTGTGTGTGTGTGTGTGTGTGTGTGTGTGTGTGTGTGTGTGTGTGTGTGTGTGTGTGTGCGTGTGTCATCATACCCTAGGTGTTTTTGTGCTAGGTCTCACTATGTGAAATAGTGAGCAATAAATAAATGTAGAAATGTAATAACATGCGTGCATGGAATAGTATAGAATCCCTTCCCCTATGGAGTGTGTGTTGATGCAAATATCTTATCCTTGATGCATCGAACTATGTGGATGTAGGTGATATAATCGATAAAACTCTAGATGGAGTGATAGTAGTAGATGACATTAGGACCCTCATTATGGTCTCATAACTTTATATTTATAGGGTTCTCTTGATCTAATTTCATAATTAACCCCAAAATGGCCGACTAGGAAAAAGATAAAGATGAAAAATGGTTAGAAAAGACCCAAAAAGTGGCGGGAAGATTTGAAAAGAATCGGGCACCCTAATATAGGCCTAGGCACCCATGTTTAGCCTAAAATGATGGGAGATTTCCGAAATAGACTGGGCACATATATAAAAATGTGTAGGAATGACGAAATAATAGTAAAATAGAATGGCCAAAAGATGGGGTTAATTAGTACTTTCTTCACTCAAGAACCTTCTAAATAGTAGTATGAAACCGAGCTAAATAATGTCTAAAGTGCATGATTTTGTGACTACATTTCACCCCCAATTTATGTTGGTGAGCTGAAAGCTCAGTAACATAAAATAGATACAAGTGTGCACATGATATCCATGGAGAGTGTAGTAGAAACATGGTGAGGGACTAGACTCAAGCGTGGAATGAAAAATGAAAAAGATGAAGGAGCGTGGATTCTAAAGATGAAAATGCACATAGAAAAAAAGTAATGAGATTGAACCTAGGAAAAATGTGTGAGTAGTTGCTACGGTGTGTAATGTACCTACATGGTTAGTAAAGCATGAGCTATCATGGAATATTGTTGTTTTTGCCCCCAATTTGATTGCTTGTTTCTCATACGACCGAACCTGTAAGGAGAAAATGATCAAGTAGTCAAATATGTATGGAAGTGAAAATTCTATGTAAAATACACACATACATAGAAATGTGTAAAATACGTAAATGTAAAATAAGCTAAATGAAAATGTAAATAAGACATGTGCACTTGATCCATGTTGAGAGAAATGGTGTACAAGGATATCATGTACTTTTTGCTGCGAGTTTTTGGGCAATCTCATGCCACCCTATCCGAAGAAGTGTAGTGAGGGAATGCTCTGTGTCCTCTAAGATCTAACAACTTATGTTGAAATGTGTGTGAAGAGATCTCTGTAGCATCCTGGTTTCTTGGGTGATCTCGACACCATTGGCTGAAGTAGTGTAGAGGAGCACACCCATTGCAAACCCTAAGTCATGGCAGATTCCTAGAAATGCTAAGGACATCATGTCCTGTAAAATTTTTTGTGTATGGGGTTTGTAGACTTGTTTGAACCCATTCCTTGTATGTAAACCTACAATGCCAAGGGCGGAAAGTGCATTGTACTAAACCGGTGTAACTACGTTGTGTTAGTATATAAACCCCCAAATGATGCCCCCTCTCTTTGGGGGTGTATGCGGCTTGTTGATACGAGAATGCAACCGCAAAAGAGGAGCTAACATACTCGAAATGCGTACTCTATAAATGTTGTTGGTAGAAACCAAGGCACACACAAATAAAAAGGCTATTCAAAGACAAGTTGAAGAAAATAATGCATGCATATATAAAACATGTATAAGCTACGTAGACAATGTAGTAAATGTAAACACACAAGAAAACAAGTAAGCCACACAAAATGGGCTAGAAAACATGGGACATCACTCATGATGTCACAAGACACGCAAGGCCATCATGGCTGCAAACAACAAGAAAGTGTGCACACAAACATAGGGAAAATCCCGCATACAATGGAAAAAATAGTAGACAAGTACAAACAAACAAACAAGTAATCGAGAAACCTATAATCTCGCAAGACAAGTGTTGCACATGGAACTCCCATTAGCATGTTAGAGAAATAACCAATTTGTCAAAAGTGTGTATGTGTAAGTAATGTAAGGTGCTAAGAACAAAATAAAATAGGGAGGGTAAGTTCATTCTATTCCACCGCACAGGAGGGGACAATGGTTGCATACTTTTGCATACACCGCACAGGAGGGGAAGTTCATCCTATTCCATTCGACCTACACATTGTACTACATTACTATGTTTTAAAACAATTAATTCATAATATTACTCAATCTCGAATTTTGTTTAAAAAAAAGAAATTTTTTAAACTAACTACAAATTCCTCAATTCAATTTTATAATTGTAAATAAATGTCACTTCCTTTTATATCTATACAATTACATTTATTAATAATATTTCATTCCCCACCTCAAATTGAAAATAGGGCCGCCCCATCAATGCAATCATCATGCATCTAAAATACTAGTGCAAGCAAGAATAAATGCACATGAGAAGCTAAAAAGAGAAGGTTTTAACACAAATGTGGTATTTCAATTAACATGAGAAGCTAAAAAGGTGCTACAATCATCATGCATCTGATATAAAGTATAATGGGAGGCTCTAATGTCATAAAAAAATCACATAAAGAAAAACATGAAATAATAATGTGATGTTAAGACATCGACATAAAGAAAAACATGAAATAATATTGTGATGTTAAGACATTTGATATAAAGAAAAACATGAAATAATAATAATGCAATGTTAAGATATTTGACATAAAGAAAAACATGAAATAATAATAATGTGATGTTGACACATTTTAATGGTCCTATAGACCTGTTGGTCTCGTGAATGTAATTAAAATCTTTCATTTAATTTCATCATTAAGAATCTGCGAATTAACCACAACTATTTTACCTTACCGACTAAGCCACATCCTTGGGCAATTTTTTTAATTTTGAACTCAATACTGTATTGCTCATATTTAACTTTCAAGGGTTGTATAGTTAATAGTGAATTTTGGACAGTAACTTTGCATACGCTTATTTTTATGTGAGACCCCGCGAGTCCTACGGAGAGAATAGACTTAGAGGCATGCTAAAGTCTTGCTGTCCCCCTCAGCACACAAAGAAAAGACTTACATTGACTATTGATGGACGACTAGTGCTCAACTACTTCTACATTGACTTAACGACAGCTCCGTTTATTTTGAATGTTTTTTCAATTTTGTTTCCATTGCTTGTTTTTCAATTCCCGTGAATATATGAGAAAATATGGATTTCTCAAAAATGAATAAATTTATGTTGTATAGTGTTTTGGGTGAACAGGATGGAAGTAATCCTTAATACTCGCGCTTTAACTGTGGATGTTATTGAATTTTATAAAGAGAAAATTTATTTGATTAGTAACGTCAATTTGTTGAGGTGTTTCTCCATGTCGGTGTTGAAACAAATATTTTATGGTAAATTATTTTATGGTATAGTTTCAGGAGGGTATTCCGTGAAGAATTTGGATATTTGTTGTGATGACTTTATCTTTCACGTAAGTTTGTATAAATTGTGATTCCTATGGAATATGTCGATAGGATCAAAAATATTTTTGTTTTCTTGTTATGTTATGGTTTGTTTTGATCTCTAGTTAATAGTGGAGAACAAAAATTATGGTTTATTTAATTGAAAAGATTATAAATTTTATTGATTGGGAAGATGTATGGGGTTATTAGAAAATAATTGGTTATATTGTGTTTATAATTTTTTGTTAATTTATAAGGTTGAAATATGGTTTAAAACTTTCTCAATGTGTACCGTATCAATTGATAATGTTATTAATGTAATGATAAAGTTTTTTTTTTTTTTTAAATGAAGACGTGTGGCAATTTTGTCAATGTGTATGAGTATCAATTGTTGAGATTATTACTGTTCTAATTATGCTCGAATAAAAAATAAAGACATGTCTAATTTAAAATTTATGATTTTACAAATTATAAAACATTTTCTTGCAATAAGACCAAAAGTGGTCACATCATTACATTCTTGCCAATAAAAATAAGGATAAATTATTTTTTTGAAATTTTAACATTGTAGAATTGTTAAATCATCATGTAAATATTAGAAATAATGAAAAAGGCAAATTAAAAATCATGAATATAATTAGTCTTAAAATGTTGAACTAATAATTGAATAAACATATAGTATCATACCTATAACATGGATTAATAATAACATAATAAATTATAAAATTATTATTATTTTTTAGGTATATCAATGAATATGTGGATCTCCTAAGTACTGATTTAAGGAGTAACTCTAGGAGTTTTTACTCAATTACATAGGCTCATCATATGTTGTACCTACGGCTGATAAAGACCGTGTCTAACTTATCCTCTCTATTAAGAAATAACTTTGGTGAGGATCCCCGAGTGCTAGAATTTTCAAGGAATAACTCTCGTGAGTTCTTTTACTCGCTACCAATGCACATGCACCAAACCATCGGGCATATCAAATATGTTGCTCATTCAATTTTAGTTTCTTTGGCAATCCTCAACAAAGGTTCCCCCTCTATATTTAGCGTGAAAATAATGGGGTGGTTGCTTTGTTGAAGATGTGGAGCCTGACTTCAAGTTGAAGTGGGAGTTTGATTTTCTTGTTTCTAATTTTTGGGAGGAAATCATGGTCATGGATAAAAATAGTAAATTATCCTATTAATAGACTAGAGTTATCTTTATGTTTATTTTATTAATAAACATGAGATATTTAGGTCTGCTTGTGGTTGAAGAAAACTTATACAAAGAGGTTCATAAGTTATAAATTTGTGCATGTATTTACTCTTTAATACATTAAAAGAGAGAATCTTCCTTCACCATGTATTAATCTTGTTGTTCAAATACCTATTATTCCAATGGCTTAACAATGACCTAGAGATTTTGTGACCTTTACTAATGGCAGCCCCGTAGTAATTCAAGTCTATCATGATATATCTCTGTTGCTTGCCCGAAAGGTTTACCTTTGTTTATCGGTGAAAATCATAGTACCCATATAGAACACATTAATGATATTGCATCGCTTTATGTACCTCATAATATAACTCATGAAGATGTAGCCTTAAGACTCTTAGCTACATCATTTAAAGGACAAGCTTTGGAATGGTAAAGAACTCTATCGATAGGAAGTATAACAACTTAGGATGAGTTAGGGGAGAAATTACTTATGTAATTTCAAGAAAATTGTGATCATCTATCTCTTATAGAACAATTGTCTACAATCAAAAGAGATCCTCATGAATTCATGGCTAGGTTTAACATCATATTTGCTAGAACTTGGGAAAGAATTATACTCAAGTGTTAAGCTTCGAAGATGATCATGCATTTCAATATTATCTCGAGCTTTGAACAATGTAATATTTCAGCCATGATTCAATCTATGGGAGGAACTAATCTCTTAGCAGAAGACTTATGATATAGCCATTAGATTTAAAAACAACCTTATTCAAGTGGTAAATTAGCCCCAAGTCCTTCAATGCATCTTATAGCATATTTGGCACATGTTCCACAACCTATTACCATTTTATAGCCTATTGTTATAGCTCCATCCGATGACATATTTAAGGTTTTGTAGAGTATGGGAAATACATTAACGTCAATTGAGAACAATTTAGCTCAACTTAACAGGCCTTTTCAAGCTTCTTACCAACAAAATAAGCAGAATAGGTAGCCTTTTCAACAAAATCGAACCTATAGATAGCCATATCAGCCAAGGTAATTTGATCCTTGAAGGCTCCTAAATCATCTAGCGCTCTTGTTCTAGTTAACATGGTTTGAGAATAGTGGTGTCCACCTTTAATTAGTCTCATTCAGGTTGTTAATTATCCAAATCCTTTCCTAAATATAAGCTCGGTTGCACTACCTCAATCAAGCATTATTTATGCCTCAAATGGGAGGGTGGACAACAAGATGCTTAGAGTCGAAACCACCCGAACAAAATCTAGTTAGCTTTGGAGAGGAAGACTTTATTGCAGTCACAACTAGGTCTCACGATAAAGAAAACAACAAAATAGACCTATTTTTCCTAGGGTTATTGATAAAATATCAAGTACAGTCAAAAAAAACAAATATCTCTGTTGTTCCTTCGAAAAAATAAGTAATTCAACTCTCAAAGAGCAACAAAAATAATTGTAGCCTGATCCTAAAAGATTATTCATACCTTAGATTTCAAAAGCTACCGAAGCAGAGTCATTTTTTTCTAAAGCTTATTCTAAAACTCAGTAGAAGTTTTTTCAAAGATTGTTTCTTTTTTAATATTGTTGAGGTAATCAAAGAACATAATATTAATATTTCATTATGGAATTGTCTAAGTATTCAAGGATAGCAGGAGTTGCTTTCTCACGAGCTTGCTAAGTTGCATATTTCTTCAAAACCAACAGAAAAGGAAACTTAGAAAGAAGATATGGTTCTTGGTACAATCGAGTAAGATCACTAAAGGAGGTTAAGTGGATTGTACAAAAATAATTTAAATGCTCATGATATGAAAAACCCACCACCCTTTTATCTATCTTTGATTATTGGAGATCATTTAGTTCATAATTGCATGGTTGATAGTGGTTCAAACAACATAGCCATGTCAAAAGCAATTGCAGAAAAATTAGGCCTGCAATATGAACCTACAGAGAAAAGTGTGTTGCAGCTAGACAAAACAACAAATAAAACATTTGATGTCATTAGAAATTTTGAGGTAACTTTACATGCTTGTCCAAATGTTTCTATCTTACAAGATGTTACTTGTCACAAGATGTGATTTACCTTCGTACTTTACCTTATGCTTATCAAGAGATTTTACAAAAAAATAGGAGCTAATATTTCTTCGATTGGTCATTCTTATTTTTACCACAAGGTATGGAACTAAATTACTATTAATTCAGAGCCTATGGATAGATATCATATTGAGCCTCATGCTTTAAATGTTGTGGAAAATTATGTAGCCATAAATCAATCTGATTTTTACATTACAACATATGTTTCGCATTAGATGGTGTTTCTAATTTGTTTATGGATGAAAAAACTCAAGAAGAACATGTTTATGATCCTTTCAAAGAGGCGTAAGAAGATTTATTTTGTGTTTATTGTTTACATGAAGAAAATGCACCAATTCCTTTGTTGTCCAAAAATAGGAAAAAAACGAGAAGGGTTATGGAAGCTCCATTTTGATGGAGACAAGAAAAAGAGAAAATATGCAGGTGTGATGCTCACTTCCCTACAAATGAAATGTATTTTTAATGTCTAAGTCTTCAATTCTCATGTACTTGTAACGTAGTTGAATATGAAGCATTAACTCATGGCTTATAATGGGCCAAAAAGAGAGTATCAACATGTTGTGAGTTTTGGTGATTTAGTGTTAGTAATTAATCAAGAAAAAAATTTAACGTGTTTAAGAATTCATTACTAAAATCTTACAAACATAGAGTTTTAGAATTAATGAATGATTTTGATACTATTAATATGTAATTTGTTCCAAGATCAGAAAACAAACATGCAGACAAACTTGCAGCAGTTGGTGCTAGCTTTGAGGTGCTAGAACATATTGAAAAAACAAAAGTACAACCACATATAAAACTGATTTTCAAATATTAAGTACCTAATAATGAAGAAAATTGGCAAGTTTTCGAAGATAATGATTAAATTTGTAGATTTCTACAACAAGAAGATGAATTTTTTGCAATAAATCAAGAAAAAATGTAGTATTTATATGGTGACCAGATTGTTCAATTAAAGAAAAACCAAATGCCCCAAGGACTGGTCACATTAGAAGATATTTTCAGTTCTGATGATCAATTAAGAAAGGATAAAGGAAATATCTCAACTCACGCAGATAACTACGAAGAGATCTTAGTTGATGATGAAAATAAATTATTTATCGGAAAGGTATGTTCCTTAGCTGAAAAATAGTATTTTATTAATTTATGTAAAGAGTTCGAGATGTTTTTGCTTGGAAATACAAAGATCTGAGAGGTTTTGATCCCAGTTTAGCTTAGCATACCATAGAGTTACAACCAAATTCTAAGCCAGTTAGGAAAAAAGGGCCTGTAAATCCTAAGATTGAAGCCTTGATGAGAAAAGAGTTTTTCAAAGTTATTAAATCATGTATTATCTTTCTATTCAAACATTAATTTTCGTATCTAATCTTGTTCATATTCGGAAAAGAATGGAGAAAGTCAGCTATGTGTGGATTTTAGAGATCTTAATAAAGATTCATTAAAATATCATTATCCGCTGCCCAATATGGATCAAATTTTAAGAAGAGTTTCAGGTTCAGACAGGTTGTCCCTTTTGGATGGTTATAACAAATACAATAATATTTTTGTGTGTGAAAAAGACAGATATAAAATAACTTTCACTACAAAGTGGGGTAATTATGCTTACAAAAGAATTCCTTTTTGAATTTCTAATGCCAAAGTGCAACTTTCAACGTGCAATGGACATGAATTTTCACATCCTATTCAATAAATTTGTATTTGTTTATTTTGATGATCTTCCTGTATTTCGAAGAATTCTTATGATCATATTATGCATTTAAAGAATAATTTTTATCTTTGTAGGCATTTTGGAATATCATTGAATCCCAAAAAGTCTATATTTTTCATTCCATCAAGGTAAATTACTTGGATATATTGTTTCCAGGATAGGTTTATCTATTGACCACTTCAAAATTGATGCAATTTCACAACTATCCTTGCCTCATCATAAGAAAGCACTATAAAGTTTTCTTTGAAAATTTGACTTTGTTAGACAATTTGTTCCATATTTTGTATCATTATTCAAGCCATTAACAACCATGTTAGAGAATTATAAAACTTTCTCTTGACAAATGAAGGAAGAAAAGGATTCAAAGCTATCAAGATAGCTATTTCACAATATCCTACCCTAACAAATCCAAATTTTGATACGGATTTCAAAATTTATGCACTTGCAGGAGCTAAAACCATTTCAACCATTTTAACTTGGGTTAATGATAAACATATTGAGGATCCAATTGCTCTCTTTTGGGAGATATTATATGACTACGAGACAAGGTACACATTTCTTTAAAAACAAGTAATTTATGTAGTTAGAGTATTAAAGAATTTTGAGTAAATGCTTTCCAATAATAAGATACATGTCTTAGTCTCTCATCCAAGTTTTAAAGCATTCTTGTTGAACAAAGAATTAAATGAGAGAGAGTAGGCTAGATTACAAAGGTTATGGAGTATGATTTTGACATCTGTGTTGTAAGAACATTTCAAGGAAAAGGATTTTGTGAACATCGATTGCTGATATGGAAAACCAATAGGCTACGAATCAAAAAAATTATTACAACATGCGGAAATCACATATCAAAAGTCAGAAATATTATTAAAAACTAAAAATAAATAACTAGAACTCAATTTAGAAGTTCGTGAATCAAGGTGGATGACTGATTTGATTAATTACTTGTAGTACAATACTCATATGGAAGGTATGGAAAAGAATAAATGAAGTTATTTCAGGTTACAAACTGTACCTTATGTTTTCATTGATGGTGTGTTTTTTAAAAGGGATATAAACATAATTCTGCTGCAATGTATTGATTATGATAAAGTTTAGCAACTATTATTCAAGTTTCATGAAGGACCTATAGGAGGCCACTTTTCAAAGTGCATACTACAACTTTAAAAATTATAAAAGTTGGTTACTATTGGCCCATAATATTCAAGGACTGATTCAAATGGATTAGAAAGTGTAGGAAGTGTGCTATCTTTGTCCAAAAAGAACATTTAGCTTCGCTTCCCCTACAGCCTATTTTAGTGGATCAATCATTCATGCGGGGGTATTGACTCCATTGGCATGATAAATCCACCTTCTTCACAAGGACACAAGTGAATCTTGAATGCTATGTGCTAAGTAGGTTGATTGATTCATTAAAGGGAAAAAAGCATGGAAAGTTTTTATCGATCAATTCATTATCAAGATTCACCCCACATATATACTACTTGGAAAGGAATAGGATTTCTAAAATTCTCACTCTCATTGTTCAAGTTAAAACTATTGTCTCATTTATTATCGAAATCATATCAAAAGTGTGGGAAAATTTTATGTGATGAACTCTTTGTCAATCATCATTGTATATGTTGGTCTCCCATAATCAATTTCTAGAATCATTATCTTGCATATGTGTTTTGGATCCAAGTGCTAAAGCTCTCTACATAGGGGTTATGGACATAGCAAGATTTGTTTTTGTAAAAATGTAATTGGATACTATGAAATGTCATCAAATCCAAATTTAGACAGGCTCAATAGTGTAAATTATCCATTGATTGCCCATATTTCTTGAGGGATGTGATTACCTCCTCATACTAATCTTCAAGCCAAAGATGTTGTTGATGGAAGTGGGAACTACTCATGAAAATGTTCAAGCCTTGTAAACATATTGAATTCATTTTTAGATTTTTTATGGAACCCTTACTAGAAATTTTAGTGCTATATATTCTAGAAGACCACGGATTATTTCTATTACAAAGGCACTCATAACACAAATTCTCTCACTTTCCTTCTTCTAAAACGAAAAACTAAAATTCTTTTCCTTCGTGTTTTTATGACGATGTTTGTTATGACCCTTGAGGATTTATAGGAATATATATGCACATATAGGGCTGGGAAAACTATCTATTCTAAAAATAATGCCCCATTCTAAATTGATTTTTTAAAAACAAGAGCGAAAATGCTACAAAGTACTTCTGCAATCGAAATGACAATATATGGTACCAAAGGTGAATTGATAACATTGAGACGGATCACATTTTTATGAAACAATTGCAATTGGCAAGTGATTGTGACCATATGTTGATTGATGTAAGGACTCAAAAATACATGTGGAGTGCTCAAAGTTACAAAAACTGATAAATTCTTTAGGTAAGGATAGAATTAGATTGCTAAAAACTCCTTGTAAAAATATGTGCAAAGAAATGAAACTAATACTAGTTATGTTAAGGATTTCCAACTACGTGAGCACAATATGTGAGCGAGAAGACATGTTTCAAACTAGAAATGGGTGGGTGGAGAGTACTAATTCCAGGAGAGTGATTTCTTATATGTGCTAAGACAAAAAGTGCAACAAAAATCAGACTTGGGATGATGTTGTGATGAATAACACTCTTTCAAGAGATGCTAGAAGAAAGGAGTCGAATCTATCCCATTCTTCGGTGAATGGAATCCCTACTCTAACAATTCCTTATGAGATACTTATTAATTCCAAAAAAGGTATGTGACAAGCCTTTTGGATTTTTTCCTAGTTTCGAGACTAAAAATAATCAGTCAATGAATGGGTCAAAAAAAAATGGAGGATTAAGGGTTTTATGGAGGTTATTTCCATGGCCATTGAAGTATTTTTATTCATCTTTTGCTTAGATATAGGTTTACTTTGGAGGTTCTAAAGGAGTGCACTTGTTCTTTAGTAAAACTATTACCAATCTATGTCGGTGTATGCTAGGGGATTTTTTTGTATCTTTAGTCCCTTATCGCTAATTTGGGTGTGCCTACATACACTCCCCATTGATTTTTGGGATGAAGAGGTTCTGTAAGGGATTGGTACATTCTGTGGTATTTTTATCTCTTATGATCTTACAACTATGACTAGAACCAAAATGGTGATTACAAGATTCATGTGTTAGTGTGGGCCAAGAAAACCCCTCCTCAATCTATTTTCCTAAACTCTTCTGCTGGCACATGGGTTTAGAAAATTGTTTATAAAGTATCCTATGTATTTTTCTCAAAATGCAACTCGGTGGGCCATGGAATGTGTTGGTACCTAGATTTAATCTCCTTCAAAGGCTAAGAAACATCATGGATTTGAAAAGACACTCAAAGGTAGATATATGATTATGTATGTCATTTTGTAGCCGGGAAGTAAGCTATCTGACTTTTTAGCACTCAGGATTTGAATAAGTGGGTAGCATCTTAAAAGGATGTGATCTTATCCTAACTATTTTAGGTTGTGCCTTTCAACCAAGGTAAGAGAACCTATTTTGTAACCTCTATTATTGAATAATGCTAGTAAATCCTTCTTTTACATAAATTTTATAGAGAAGACCTTGGGAAAATATGATCAACACACCAAATATGACTCTCACAAGTTGTCACTTCCAAATTATGGAGATATTTTCAATACAAGGAAAAGGTTACTAAAGACATTTGGAATCCTGATTGCTCCTACATATTTTTGATAGTGGAATTTTGCATTTGTTCATACACAGGATAAAAAAAGGGTAGTTCAGTGTAGGATTAATTTTTTTTTCAATGATTTTGGTGGGAGATGAAGTAGGATAAAGTTGATTATACCAGATCTTTGGAGGGACTTCACAATAATGAAAAACTTCACAACAGAAAGCTTTAGAACAGTTAGGACATTCCTTCAACCAGAACTTGTGCTTCAATGGAGGCCCATATCAACATGTTTTCACATAATATTTGGGACTCATACACGAAGGATCAAATTGGAAGACTCAATAAAACACTAAATTTTCTAATTAATCACACCTAAGGTACACCCAAAGACTTACAGAAAATCTTTATCAACAAATGATAGTGAATTGATTTTAAATTTGTTTATCTCATCCAAGATGAAGGCTTTTCTTGAAATGAAATTGCAAATACCATTAGACTGTCATAGGGACAAGATCTTGTGTGATTTCACAAAAATTTAAGTGTAAGATTACAATAGGAATGAAAAAATTATTTACGAGATATTTTGAAAATAAAGATGACACAAAATTGCTAGAGATTAGACAAAAATTAATTCCAAAATTTCTAAGATTCATCAGCAAGGGAAAGATTCCAAAGCAATCTCAGTGCTTTCCAATGGCTATAAATCTACAACAACCTTGACACGATAGAAAATCTAACACATAAGAAACTAACAGTAATCTCAAATTTGGTCTCTCGGGAAGACAAATTTTTCAAATTTTTTCTCAAGAATTAAAACTCTGACCATTTGCAAGAGTATTCTCATTGCATTTATACATTTTTTCCACTCAATTTTTCCCCTAAAAGAGAAGAATATTCGAGGGACCTTTGTTTGTTACCAATTTGTTTCAAACAACGACATTTAACAAATTCAGATCCGAA
Source organism: Taxus wallichiana var. yunnanensis (assembly GCA_018340775.1). Taxonomy (NCBI): domain Eukaryota; kingdom Viridiplantae; phylum Streptophyta; class Pinopsida; order Cupressales; family Taxaceae; genus Taxus; species Taxus wallichiana. The sequence goes on from CM031244.1 coordinate 725,709,859, forward strand.
ATTTGCTAGGTGGAAGAATTGTGAGCTGATCACGTTTCTTGGGCCCTCTACTAATGAATAGGATTCCATGCCACAACTTTTCAAGAGTCCCTTTAATCATTCTAATTGTGTCATGCAAGAAATCCCCTTTTTAATCATTTTTCGAGCCTCTTCATAGCTAGACTTAACATGTCATCCCTTATTGCTCTTGAGGAATCACCTTTTTCAGCTTTTGCGCCTGCACTTTCATCATTTCATCCCTTTTCCCTCCTTTTCCTTTGCAATTCTGCCCCACATCCATCTCCTCTGGTAATTCCTATTTTTTCGAGTGCCTGAGTAATTCCCTCTTCAAAATATCGACCTCAACAATCCTTGGACTCATAATTTAAGTTTCAAATCCATTCAATGACACCTTACCAACAGAGATGAAAAATAATTTCATCAAAGAACAATGAAAAATAGTGCGTATTTGCATCTCCAAGAGTCTTGGAGAAAAAATGGTAGAAAAATAGGTGAAATGCATAGCAACCATTGATCCTACCCATTTTCCACTTTATATCATATCTCATCCACATGTTTCCTTGGTGTAACTGTAAAGGAGAAGAATAGAGGAAAGTCTCAAACAAGCATGAGCCTTCCATGTACCCTGGGCCCAAGAAAAACACCTTTTGGCCTTTGAAAAGTCTTGGTGAAAAAAGGAGCCAGTGGGAGCCTCCACGTGTCTCAATGGCGCATTTTGAGATGGTCCCCAAAGTAGAAACCCCAAACAAGCATGGGCTCAACACATGTCTCAGTCCAGTAGAGTCTTTTAAAAATTTGAAGGTTCAACAGAAGGCACCATGTGTCTAAGGTTTGAGACAGTCTCCTTCGACCGTTGAAAAGTCCAAGCAAAAGGCAGAGTGAGTGGAAGCCTCCAAGTTTCCTCCTGGAGCTTCTTCAAAATAAAACTCAGGGTCCGGTCCCTAAACATGCGCAGTCCCTCCATGTGTCCCAGGCCCTTTAGGAAGTTTCTTGAAAATTCTAAGGGAAGGGAAGGCCCAGCGGAAACCTCCACATGTCTTTATGGTGCAACTTCAAGATGGTGCCCAAGTGCAGAGACCCTGAACAAGTGCGGGTTCACCACGTGTCCGAGGCTTACCAAAAAGTGTACCGGCTGCTTGAAATTTTGTCTAAGTCTAGGCAAAGTAGTGGAATCCTCCATGTGTCCCCCAACGCAACTCGAAGGCCAAACCAAAAGGTGAATTTTCAAACAAGCATCGTTGCTCCACGTGGACAAGTTCTGGGTTGAAGTGAGCCATAGAGTTTTTAGAGTTCCCGCCAAGCCACATCCAACCAAAAAGAGCCACATTTCCACTGATGTAGAGATGTAAATTTGACAGGGAAAGCTCACCCATCAAACTGTAAAAATGTAGGAAAACCACCATTTGAGCTCAAAGATGAATTTTTCTTCAAGGATAGAGAATTTGGAAATGTTATAAGGTTCAAACATTATCCTCTGAGCTATATCTAATCACATTTCCTCAGGTATTTGGGGCAAAAATGACAGGAAAACAAAATGTGATTGTGGAAAATGGAAGGAAAGGAACAACTTTGTTTTACGCCCAATTTACGAACTCCTTGGATGGACAGAGAAATAAAATTTTTTTTTGTACCTTTTAAGTGATCCTTGACCAAGGAAGGGACTGATCATGGCAACCAAATGGAGGATAGAGTCTTCAAGCACCAATACAAGGAGACAGAAAACATGATAGAGGCCACAAAATGAGGAATTTCAATGACAAATGGGGTGAGACTAATTTGAGCACCAAAAGGATGGATGCATGCAAGAAAAATCTCCCGAAATGGAAGGTTAAAGGTGCTTAGATTAAACCCACTTCGGGGTAGGTGGAGATGCGACTTGGGGATTATGTCTATTGGAACTACATATTATGAATTTGGATTCAAAGTGAATAGAATATTCTAAAACCTTATTTGATAAATCGGAGATTCCCTTTGTTCTTAATGGAGATGTTGTTCTAGATGGAGGATAAGGGGGTCCCGATAATGCTTCATTACTAGGACATTTGAGGGATTTCAATGATCTCTTTGAGAATAGTTATGAGGATTTTTACCTAGACAATTATTTGATAGATCTTATGATGACTCTAATGAAAATCCGAGAAAAAATAATGATTTTGGCCCTCTTCTTCTTACAGATGATTCGAGATGTGGCGGAAAAAAACCTTGCAGAGAATGGATCATACAAGGCCTAGGTCAAGGGATGTAAAATTGGTTCGAGATAGATGTTAAGTTGGAAATTTTGGAGCAGCATGATGTGGGGTCAAAGGTGAGGAGCAACATCACTTAGACGTAAGAGAGTCAACAATTGTAATAAATAGTTCTCTTCTAACTCATGAATCAGGTAGGAAAGTTTATTTGGTTGCATTAGAGGAGTTTTAGGTGTCCTTTGAAGAAAACGTTGGAAGTGGGTTATCAAACACCTCCTAAAAGGTAATATAGAAGTCATTTTACTGTTGAATTTTTTTCTAAAGATCGATTGATCCCAAATCCCTTAATGTCCTTGAATTTTGGAGGGAGTGTGTTATAAAGAGTATGTATTTTCGACATAAAAAGTGGTGGTGAAATAATGATTTTATGATGGGTCGAATATGGTGAGATCTAGAAGAGATAGACACGACATGATTTCTTCCTCTCTTTCTTGGGGCTAATTTCCCTTGCTATTACGGTAGTCTTTTCATGCCTTTCTTGTCTTCTCTTTACAAGACTTCTGGTATTCTTTCTTTTATTTCTTATGCTTTCTTTGGGAAGTTATGCCTTTTTGTGTTCTTCCTTGAGATTGTATCTCTTTATCTAGGTGTTGACCTTTTTGTGTACCTTCTAGGTAGGATTTTAGTCAAAAAAATTTACCCTTAGTAAAAATAATGGTTATGTCAAAATTTTGACCACAAACTTACTATCTCATATATTCATTACAATGTTTAATGATGTTAGTGAATGGGCTCAAAAAATTTCTGAAAGCCCTATACCCCGTGGATGTGGGAAAGAAATGATCATACCTCAAATTTTGGTTCAATTCTCAAAATCCCTTCATAAACAGTTCAAACATACAAAAACTAGGCCTCGCCTAAAAATATTTGTAAAAATTAAATTTGAGATTTGCCTTTCTTTTTCTAGACACGATCGTCCAATCATCACACCTATTAGGGTCTATGATTTCATTTAGATGAATTATAAGTTGGATTTCGAACAACTCCTTTTTACCAAGAAATGATTCCTCCTTCAAGATTCTATTTTTAGTAAAACACTGATTCCATCTCTTATCGAGGAAGAAACACCTACGATTTCGACTTGAAGCTGATCTTGGTAAACCTAACATAGTGGGGGAAACATGAATATCAACCAATAGTTAAATCTCCTCTACAAAATTTTATGACACCTCCAAATTCAAAATGATATGCACCTCCAGATCATCCTCACAAAATATTTTGGTGAAGTATCTAAAACATTCCTAACAACCAATAGGCTTGGTTGGGAATCCTTCCACCAATATTTTTTTCCTTCACTTTTGTTTCACTTTATGAAAATCAGAAGCAAGGTGACCAAAGGAAAAACATTTCTTGCAATTGAAGGAAAATTCTTTATAGTCAAAAGTTTGATTCCATATTCTATCTAAAATTTTGAGTTCAATGGAAGTGGGTAGATCAAGAGAGGTGTTTAGATCCACACCGAATATGAACATAATTAGTATGTATGTAAAGTTCAATAGTATGCATGTAAAGTTCATTTTTAGAATCTATGGAAAAAGACCTACCCAAAGCATTACATATAGATATCGAAATCTCCTCGCCAAAAACTATAGTGGTAGATGAGGTAATCGAAACTACATAGGATTGAAATATAGAAACCATGGTTTCATTAGCAAATGATGATTTTTTAGTTCCCATATCTTGGAGAAGATAACATCTCTATCTTAAAAAATATATAAAAAAACAATTAAAAACCCTCTACCACTTGGATAAATTTCCACTTCACCTTCTATGAGTGGTTTGCAATTCGAGGAAATCTAAAAGTGAAGAGGTGACAGGCCTATCCAAAATTCATTAAAACAAAATATCAATCCACAGGCTCAAGAAATATTTTTCAGTATATAACATCATCTCCCATAACCAAGGATAGAGGTCTTGGAATCCTTAAGCGATCTCAGTAGTCGGAGGATTCAAAATAGGGGTCACCAATGCCGGATTAAAAATGAATGCTTCCTAAAAGTAGCATGGAGGAGATATCCCCACAAACCCCACATTCAAACCCCATTATATGATAGAGGAGTTAAAGGGAAGAACATGTTGACAATTTTCCACTTGTGCAAAATGGGAAACTCGAAACTTCATTTCAGATGGAGAGGATTTATGTGATTAACCTAAGTAAGGAAAAGATATAAGATAGATTTCACTTCATGAGTTTCAAAATTCCTATCTCTCTGCTTAGCTAGTATTTACTATTGATCTTTGTCATGATCTAGCAAAATATCCCTCAAGTAATAGTGCAATATCTTCATACAAACAAGAAAGCTAGGTAAAGAGAAGAGGGAAATCCTAAATCTCATAGAGGGACAACCAAATTCATAATGTTTTCAATTTATGATTTACAATTGATTTATGAAATACATATTTGCATCTATGTGTGTTATTGTTATTTATTTGTGGAGCCCAATTACTTGGATTAGCATACAATGTGAAAATTTATGGAAAACATAGTAGCCGTCATCGGTTAGGAGGGAATAGCATCGGTCACCTATGACTGGCATCATTTGGGCAAGGAGGAACTGAAATCGGTTAGGGCTAACCGGAATTGGTTACATGTGTGGGAGTATTTTTATTTAACTCTTACAAATTTGATATATTTTTAGCATTAAAGGAGATATATTAGTTATAATTACATGGCTAAGTTCCATAAGTTTGTATACATGTATATAAGCATGAAGGCTTAGGTTTAGAAGTAATAATTAAGAAGAACTTACAAAACTTCATGATTATTGTGAGTGAGAGAATTCTTGGAAAAGAAGCAAAAGCTTGAGTGAAAGAAAGTACTGTACATTTGAGAGGTGTGGAAGATTATAAATCTTTAATTATATATCTTATCAAAGCTTTTGATAACAAATCTGCTTGTTTCTTGGTGGGCGTATCCCATAATGGGTGAACCACGTTAAATCTTGTGTTGATTTATAAATCTTATTTTGTATATTTCTTACGTAGAATATCTACTTTTATTTGCATGTATGCTTAGATATGATATATTATTATACGACCGGTGTGCTAACCCTAACAACTAGTATTAGATCTTTGTTTGAGGTTTTCTTGTCTTGCCAGATTTACTCACAGAGGGTTTTACGATTGAGTGGGAGCTACAACAATGGAAGAAGAAAAAAATACAAGGTAGAGAAGTTATAGTGCCAAAATTATCAATTATGGAAGATGTAGATTGAGGATTATCTCGTATCAAAGAGATTTGTATTTACCATTGGATGAGAAGTTTAGACGTATGAAGATGACTGAATAAGAATGGAAGATTCTTGACGAAAAGACTTCGGGATCTATAAGATTGATCCCACAAACATTCGTGGCTTCCAATATTTCAAAAGTGACTTCTATGGTAGAGTTAATGAAATGTCTTGCTAAATTATATGAAAAACCTAGTACTTCAAATAAATTTTATTTGATGAAGCAACTATTTAGTTCTAATATGCATAAAGGTGGATTTGCATCTAGTCATTTGAATGATTTTAGATCTATTGTAAATCAGTTAAAATTGGTTGATATTTCATTTGATGATGAAGTGAAAACAATTTTATTCTTATGTTCTTTTCCTGATAGTTGGGATAACTTGGTAATGGTTGTTAGTAATACAAGATATGCTAATAATATTTTGAAGTTTGATGATGTGGTTAGTATAACCTTAAATGAATAAATTCACAAGAAGAGTACGGAGGAGTCATCATCTTGGAATGATTTGAATGTAGAAACAAAGCGGCGCGAAGGAGAGATCCAATAGTAAGAGTAATGGGAAATCAAATCTAAGGGATATCGGATCTAAATCCAGAGAGGTAAGGGAATTACTTGTTGGAAATGTGGAAAGAAAGGAAATGGGAAGAAATATTGTCGGTCAAAGGATAAATTGAACCAACAACCAGATAAAGGTAAAGAAGAAAATATTGTTGTATCGGAGGTAATGCAAGATGCTCTTATTATTTTTTTAGATAATATAATTGAATCATGGGTCTTAGATTTAGGAGCTTCTTTCTATGCAATCCCTAATAAGGGTAATTTCAGAAATTATGTCCAGGGAAATTTTGGTCATGTTTATTTTGGGTGATGATGATCCTTGTAGTATTCTTTGGTAAAGTGGAAGTTCATTTAAAATTACAGAATGGAAATACATGGGTATTGAAATATGCGAGGCATGTGTCAAGCCTCAAGAGGAATCTTATTTCTGTAGGGAAACTCGGTGAAGCTTGTTGCATGGTTACTTTTACGGAGACTCTTTGAAATTAACCAAGGGTGCTCTTGTTATGACAAGAGGTAAGAAGGTAGGAACATTATATTTATCTACCTATGTTACTGATTTATTTTCTACATTATCTACATCAAATTAAGATGCATGCATGTGGCATAATTTAAGGGCCATATGAGTCAAAAAGTAATGCATATCTTAAAGGCTAAGGGTAATTTACCATATTTGAAAGATTTAGATCTTGATTTACGTGACCATTGTGTCTTTGGAAAGAAAAAGAGAGTGATATTTCTCAAAGTTGAGGCAACTAAGAAGAAGCATAAATTAGATCTTGTACTCTTAGATGTGTGGGGACCAGCTCAGTAATTCTCATTAAGGATCCTAGTATTATGTTACTTTCATTGATGATGCTACAAAAATGGTATGTGTTTATTGTATTAAACTTAAATCTGATGTTTTTGAGAATTTTAAAAGATGGAAAGCCCTTGTTGATAATGAATCAAATTCTAAGTTAAAGTGCCTTAGATCTGAAAATGGTGGTGAATATTGTAGCAAGGATTTCAATGATTATTTTTCAATGAATGGGATATGTAGAGAAAGAACGGTTCTAAGAACACCACATGAGAATGGTGTTGTAGAAAGAATGAACATGACAATCATGGAACATGCTAGAAGTATGAGGATACATTCTAGATTGCCCTTATAGTTTTAGGTAGAAGAAGTTGATATAACAGTTTATTTGATTAACCATGGGGCTTCAAGTTAACTAGATGGAGGAATACCAGAGGAAGATTGGAACATAAAAGAGGTATATAATTATTTTGTTAAATTTTTTTGTTTAGAATCTTTTGTGCATGTTGATAAGGAAAATACAAAAAAATACATGCAAAATCCAAGCGATGCAATTTCATTGGTTATGGATATGGTTATTTCAGATTCCGTTTTTAGGATTTAGAGAATTCTAAAATTATTAGGATTCGTGAGATTAAATGGAATGAAAAGAGAATGTACATGTATCAAATTATGGTACCCAAGGATGAATGAGTTGAGAAGTTTGTGAATGAAAATTAACTCTCGAGATTTAAAAGTAATACCAATAGGGTGACAAAATAAATGGTGTCGATTGACCCCCACCAACATCGATTAGGAGAATGGTATCGCTTAGAGAAGACCAGAACCGACATCGGTTTGTAGAACCGACGTATGTTACAAGTGACCAATGGCGGTCATTGAAAATTTTGGATACAAATGTCCGGGAGGTTCAAATGAGCCTCTGGTACCCCAAACTACTTTGAGAAGGTCACAAAGGGTAAGTAAACCTCCGAAATATTTACACCTTCTCTATTTTTTTATTATTGATTGATAATGGTGAATTAGAGTGTTTTGAAGAAGTAATGTAAGATAAGACCCACGAGTAGTGGGAGCATTGCATGGATGAGAAGATGGAATCCTTGGAACAAACCAGGACTTAGGATTTTCTTAAGTTGCTAGTAGGTAAGAGGAAATTGTAGTACAAATGGGTTTACGGGATCATAGAAGAACATGGTGGACAAAAAAGATACAAGGAAAGGCTCGTAGTGAAAGGATTTACATAGAAAGTAGGTATTGCCTTCGGTGATATATTTTCTCCTATTGTTAAGATGAATTCTATTCATACTTGTATTGAGATTAGTTACTGATAGAAGATTTTCATTTAGAGAAACTAGATGTGAAGACGAATTTCCTTCATGGTGATTTGGATGAAGAGATTTATATGCAGCAGCTGCTCGGGTATGAAGTCAAGGGTAAGGAAAAATTAGTGTGCAAGTTGAAAAAGAGCCTCTATGGGCTCAACAAAGGTCTAAGGAAATGGTACATGAGATTTGATAGTTTTATGCATGAGCATGGTTACTTGAGTTGTGAATCTGACCATTGTGTTTATTTCAAGAAGCTTAAAAATGGGAGATATATTATTTTGTTATTATATGTGGATGATATGCTTATTGTAGAATCTAGTATGTAGGACATTGGTGAGTTTAAGGAAAGCTAGCTCACATATTTTCTAGGAAGTATTTAGGAGCTGCAAGGATAATCGTTGGCATGCAAATACATAGCGACATGAAAGACAAGAAATTGTATTTATCTCAGGAGGATTATTACCACAATGTGTTAGAAAGGTTCAAGATGCAAAATGTAAAACCCTTTAGTAGAACTATGGCTAGAAACTTAAAATTGAGCAAAAATTAATGTCCTTCATCACATGAAGAGGTCAAATACATAACTTGAGTGCCATATGCTTCAACAGTTAGGAGTCTTATATATGCTATGGTTTGTACCAGACCAGACATTACATAGGTAGTGGGAGTTGTGAGTAGATATATGGTCAATCCAAGTAAAAAGAATTGGAAAGTAGTCCAATGGATACTCAGGTACTTGAAAGGTACATCTAGCATGCAGTTATGTTATGGAGGTTCAGATTTTTCATTATGTGGCTATGTTGATTTGGATATGGCTGGAGATCTTGATTGTAGGAGGAGCACTACTGGATATATTTTCATAGTAGGTGGGATGACAGTTAGCTGGATTTCAAGATTGTAGAAGGTTGTGGCTTTTTCTACTATAGAGGCATAGTATGTTACAACTATAGAGGCTACCAAGGTGATGATATGGATGAGTAGTTTCATGGAAGAGTTGGGAAAGGAGAAAGATGATTGTAAACTATTCAGTCATAGTTAGAGTGCAATTCATTTAGCAAAGAACTGAGCATTTCATTCAAGAATGAAACACATTCATTTGAGGTATCACTTCATATGACGGTATTGGAAGATGGGCACCTAAATGCTGGAAAAGATTCATATTAGTAAGAACCCTATGGATATGCTAACAAAGACATTAGAAAAGGAGAAGTTAGAGCTATACTCCACTTTTGTTGGTCTTCAATTTTGAGACTTGAAGAGGAAGAAACAAATCTAAGGAAGGATCTAAGAATGATGTTGTATAGGTATGTTGCAGTAATTAATATCTAAGTGGGATATTGTTTAGTTGTGGAGCTCAATTACTTCAAATTAGCATGCAACGTGAAACTTCCTAGAAAACACAACAACCTTCATCGGTTAGGAGGGAATGGCATCGGTCACCTATGACCTTTATCATTCAAGAAAGGAGGAAATGGCATCGATTAGGGCTAATCGACATCGGTTATCTGTAAGGGAGTGTTTTATTTAACTCTTGGGAAATAGATATATTTTTAGCATTAAAGCGAGATCTATTAATTGTAATTGCATGGATAAGTTCCCTAAGTTTGTATATGCCTATATAAGCATTACATTTAGTGTTTAGAAGTAAGAATTAAGAAGAACTTTGTAAAATTTTATTTTTATTGTGAGTGAGAGAATTCTTGGAAAAGAAGCAAAATATTGAGTGAAAGAAAGTATTGTACATCTGAGAGGTGTGGAAGATTGTAAATATTTAATTTTATATCTTGTCAAAGCTTTGGATAATATATTGGCTTGTTTCTTGGTGGACGTAGTCCACAATGGGTGAACCACGTTAAATTTGGTGTTGATTTATATCTTTTTTTTTTGGTATATTTCTTCTAGTAGAATATATGCTTTTATTTGCATGTATGCTTAGATCTCGATATATTATCTCGTACAACCAAAGTGTGATAACCCCAATAGTTATAGAATGCAACACCTCACATATTTTACCATTCTATGTTTGTCTTCAACAAGGAAACAAAGAATCCTCGAAGGGCCATTGCATAGCCTTGAAAAAGGTGGTAATCACAAAGTACATGTGGATATTCCATGACATAGTAGTAAACAGAGTTGTTGATTGAAGTTGGAGGAGTTTATTATTGAGTTAAATGTATTTTGAATTTGATTATCTCTTATGATTAAGTGTTATTAACTATGTGATTTAGTTGTTTAGTTCATTATACAATCAATAGATATCACAAACAATGAATGCAAAAAGAAGTGTATAACTCAATTATAGAAATTCAATGTTTCCCACCGAAGTCGTAGGATGTAACTTAGGTCTATTGAAGAAAAATATTCATGTACACAAAGATAAAAGAAAAATAATATATAGAAAAACCATCATTTCCTTTTTGGTTCTTTTCTTGCTCTTCATCATCTCGAGTTGTAGCTTCTCCATCATCATCTTCTGCATTATCTCTAGCCTCCAAAAGCCACATCACTGTACTTGAGAAAAGAGAGAAAATTGTTGTCAATTATTGAGCTCTAGGTTTAATCTATATGCTTGTGGTATTAGTTTTATGAAAATTAATATTTTGAAATCAAGTACACATAGGATACATCTACAGTGAATACAAAAAGATAAATGCAAAATCATATCATTCAAAAGTACATGTATGGTTCTCAGAATCTATACAGATAAAAAAAAGAAGAAGAAAAGTCACTATGGAATACAAGAGAAGATGAAAGCCTATTATTTTCTAAATATTTTTCTTAAGTGTGTAGGTCAAGTAATAGGTGAAGAAAGAAAAATATTTTTCATGATTTAAATTCATAACTAACAAGTACAGTTTGAAACAATACATGAACCAGAATTCAAAGTTACAAAAGAAAAAATCATTGTTTTCATTTCACCATGATCAAGTCACAAAGTACAAGTGTTAAAATCCTTTATCACTTAATTAAGAAAGTCAAGTAAAACTTTGTTCACAACATGCAAGTAAAATCTTAATAGGAGAAAAAAAAATTAAGGTGTAGTTTTCAAAACATTGTTCTTTGTAGAGTAAGGCTCACCCAATATAATAAGAATAATTAAGAAATTAAGATAAATTTACAATCTATGACAAAGGCTAGAAAGAGATTAATCTTAGATTGGAAGTAAATCAAGGAAAAGTATGAAACTCAAAAATGAATGATAGAGCTCATTTTCTTATCAAGTAAGAAATAAGATAGAATTTCTAAGTATGATCATACTCTAAAATAATGATCTAGGATCAACATCTTTCATAAGGAAAATAAAGCTACAAAACATAGTCCTACCAAACACAAATAAGGATTCATCAATGCCTAGGAAAGAAGTTTGCAATTTTAGACTATCCCCAAGGCATGATATGGAAGGAAGTACAACTTTACATTACATTTCAAGGAATGATATGCAAGAAAGATACTAAAACAAATAGATTAAAGTTATAATACCTTCTTAACTGATAATACATTTAAGACAACTTCATCAAGCTTCAAGTGCTCATTGCAGATTATAGAAAATAATATTTTCATTCTACAGTTTCATGAATAAGAGCCAAAATTTCATCAAAGCTATTTGTGCGGAGGTTAACATGTAGTGTACTTGATTCAAAGCTTTAGAACCAAATCAATGGTGTATTACAATGCCACTTCAAAATGAAGTTTTATTACACCTTTTGCATTTATGAAGGAGTCATTTCAAATACTAAGTACAAGAAAATGCAAATTACAATTGGTAGAACAATGATAAATATATGCAAGTTACAAGTGTTTGAACTTATCATATGAAGTTTCCGAGAAGGTTGCACAAAAGGATCCAAGGCCAATAATGAAACCGCATTAGTAGAATCAATGTCTACATCTTTCTTCTCAAATCATTGCAAGAACAAAACTTCTCAATACCAAAAAGAAAACTATAACTAAATTCATTTGAAGTAGGCAATAAATTTTCCATAAGATCAAACACAACTTAAGTAAAAGTCACCTAATGGATGATAATGGAGTTCAAGAAAAGTTTGTAAAGATCTTAATTACTATTCTTGAATGAGAATAATGTATTATCAGCAAGTGTACAAGTTCAAATTTGTGAAAACTTCATGCATCTGTACAAGATACTAGTGTTATCTCTTGAAAACACACCTTGGTTGAGAGATGACGATACGGGTTCTAATCTCACTTGATCCCTCACTTTCATGGATAAAATGTAAACACCTTAGGTCCTGTGGGTATAGTTATTACGAGGTGATTCTACGATATCAAGGTCGGTTCCTTATTGATGTATCCAAAACTAATTGTTGGGGTTTTTAAGGTAAAAGGATGACTGTAATTGAAATTGAAAAGGGTGATACACCAAAATTATTGAGGGATTTGATTGATTATATGGATAATAAAATTGAGAATGAATTACGATGGTCAAACCAAAGGTTTTTAATAGAATATTAAGGAAAAACACTTATGTATTAAGGGATAAATCACAACAACACAACAAGCTAAACATGCACACTAAGACTATGAAAAAAATACCATATTTGCAACAAGGTAAGATGATTAATTAGGAAATTAACATTCAAAATAATTAATGGAAAGATACACACCACTGTAAATAATTGGAAAGGCCAAAACTAGTTCTCATTTAAGGAAAAATTGGAAGAAATATGCTTCAACACTCCTATGTCCCAAAATGTCCTCCTTGTACCTTGTGATTGCACACAATATATAGCAAAAATACTTCACCCAACCCCTCCTAAAAATAGGTTGCATTCTGTACTCGCCCATGCATAATATTTTTAGCCTTTATCGAGGATAAATAAACAAGTAAAAATAACCATGCAATTTACAATAAGGCATTAATAGCCTTAGTTAAAAAAATACACTCAAGTCAAAGTGCGGTTGGTGATCTATTTTAATAAAATTAATATACTTGGGTGAATATCTTTGGTTAATATTATCCTTTGCTTGGTGTGCAAGTATTCTCTAATGTAAGTGCATGATCTTTGTCTTCTTGTGTATGATGTGATATTTGTGTTCTTTATCCTCTTGCATGGTATTATGTCTTCATCTTTATTCCATCCTCTTGTGAAGGCATGCAAAAATTACACTCTATTCAAGAAAAATAATAATTTTGATCTCTAATACTTAGCAAAATTATTCACCTTTCCCCTATCTGAGACCACGTTCCCATGTGCACATGCTAAAAATAACATCCTCTTCACCTTTATATGAGGTTTTCCTTTAGAAATATCAAGGTAAAATATCTCAAGTTCCATTATAATGGCCCCTTCCTTTGATTACACGATACACATGATTTGGAAATATTAGGGTATTTTACCTTACACATTAGTTTTCCTTTGATTTAATCATGGCATATGATTTGATAATGATAATGTTTTAGGCCTCTTTTGATTATTCTCGCATAAAACTATGCATGGATAAGAACATAGTATAAGGTCTAAGGTAATGATTATTGTTTTAATTATTATTGCTGAATGATTTGGTGTTTTTGAAACATTGGCATCATATACTTTGGACTATGATTAAGCACAATCATTCAAATTTGATTGAGAAATGTCCCCATCCATGAGACCTTGACCTATTATTTTATTTTTAGTGGGGTTTACTCGAGGATAAGCTAAATTTTGTTAGGATTTAATGATATTGTGAAACTGTTGTAATATTTAACCTTGGTTGGGTTCTCTACAAACTATGGTTGTGTTGATGGAATTTGATGAGGACCTTTAATCTTTGTACTATTTGATCTGCATCATTGATCAAAACTCAATGAATGAGTTCGGTTTTCTGCGGTTTGGTTTGGTGAATAAAATATTTTCAAAACCCTAAATTTGGTCATTTCATGGAGCTCTACGATTGAGTGCAATAATCCACAGTAATTTTATTTTGTGGACCGACATTAAATAAATATCTATATTTTTACATGGATGTATGATTTTATCTACCATGTCTCTACTTTATGGCATGTGTTTGATCTTCTAGAGGAGAAAATGTGATATTAATTCCTCATTTTTGGTCACCATGGAAATAAAAAGGGTGAACTCTGCATTTGTATTCCGAGATCGGGCATCATTGAAAATAAGCTCTAGTTCTACCTTGCACTAGTTATGTAGCTCACTATTTTTAGTTTTGGGAATATTCTTTGAAGATCTTATTTTATTTGGATCTTGTTAGATCGTATTTTTCTTTTATGTGCTCTGGTTTGGTATTTTTGGGTTCAAGCCATTTCTTGATTTGGGTGCTTGTATTTTCCGACTATTTGGAGCTCGAATCTATTACCTTGAACTCTTGTATTTTCTTTGGAATGAAAAGTTGAACTGTATTTAAAACCCTCATCATATTTGAATTTTATTTCTTTGCATTCTAAGAAAGTTGTATTTTGTTTCCTTGGTGTCATTGCTGTGGGTATTTTCCATTCTGAAGGGTAAGCTCTTTCACTTGTCCTGCTTCATTACAATCGGATCTTGTGGCTTAGTTACTTCTCCTTATTTGAGCCACTATTTAGTGAAGATTTTGATACATACAGGTTCTCCATTCATAATCTTTAATGAGTTTTTGACCCATACTTGCTTTGTGTGAGATTTATGCACTTTCCTAGTAAAACACTTTTGTGAGTTCCTTGTATAGTGCCATTTTACTCTACTATTATGTATACAAGCTGAGTAATGATTGGTCTCAGCTTTGATGTGTATTCGGTCATTTGAGATTTTTGTATCATCATTGTCTTATCATTCCCATTTGGCTGAGGGTTTGAGTATCTAACCCATTATTTCTTGAGTCTAGACCTCTTTTTATGCAACATTCTTTAGATTTCAAATTCCAATTCATGGGTTTGTTTTATCATTTCCCAGACTTTGATATAACTCTCTTATGGATGGAGACATGAAACCTGTGTATAGAATTGACCATGTTTGGGTTAGAATGCTGGTTATACAGACAATATATCATATCTAAGCATACATGCAAATACAAGTGGATATTCTACCAGAATAAATATACAAAAAAAGAAATATAAATCAACACAAGATTTAACCTAGTTCACCTAGTGTGCGCTACGTCCACGAAGAAAAAGACAATTTATTATCCAAAGCTTTGACAAGATATGCAATTGAAGATTTACAATATTCCACACCTCTCAGATGTACACTACTTTATTTCTCTCAATATTTTACTTCTCCTCCAAGAATTCTCTCTCTCTTACCAGCTTTTGTAAGTTATTCTTAATTCTTGTTCATTCTTACTTCTAAAACCTAGCTTTTATGCTTATATAAGAATTTATAAAGTTAGGGCACTTAGCCATGTAATTACAATCAATAGATATATTTTAATGCTAAAAATTTATCTAATTCCCGAGAGTTAATTAAAATATTCCCGCATAGGTAAGCCGATGTTAGTTCCTCCTTGCCTGACCGATGTAGGTCCTAGGTGACTGATGCTGGTCCCTCCTAACTGATGAAGGTTACTATTTTTTCCAGCAAGTTTTACATTTCATGCTAATCCGGTAATTGAGATCCACAACTCAACAATATACCACTTGGAGATTAATTACCGTACCATAAATGTACAACATCATTCTTTGTTTTTCCTTAGGTTTGTTTCTTCATCTTCAAGTCTGAAATTCAAGACCAATAGAAGTTTAGTTTAGCTCCAACTTCTCCTTTGATAATGGATTCGTTAACATATCTACGGGGTTCTCGCTCCTATGAATATTTTCTAGATTCAACTTTCCATCTTAATTTATACCTCAACCGAATGTGTTTCTTTCTTGAATGAAACACTAAGTTATTTTCCTTGAATGAATTGAACTCACTGTCCTTTGAATAGGTTACAATCATCTTACTTTTGTTTCAACTCTTCCATGAACCTACTTATCCATATCATCTCCTTTCTAGCCTCTCGTATCGCAACATATTCTTCCTCTGTAGTAGACAAATACAAAACCTTCTACAATCTTGAAATCTAGCTAACTACCGTCCCACCTCATGTGAAAATATATCCAGTAGTTCTCATTCTACCATCCATATCTCCAACTATATTCGAATCACATATCCACATAATGAAATATCTAAACCTCCATAGCATAACAACATGCTATATGTCCCTTTCAAATACTGAGTATCCATTGGAATGATTTCCAATGTTCTTTACCCGAATTGACCATATATCTACTCGAACTCCCACTACCCGTGCAATGTCCGTCTCAGTACAAACCATAGCATATATGAGGCTCCCAACCGCTGAATTATATGGCACTCATATCATGTATTTGAACTCCTCATGTGATGATGGGCACTAATATTTTCTAAATTTGAAGTTTCCAACCATAGGTGTACTAATAGGTTTTACATTTTACATCTTGAACCTTTATAACACCACGTAGTTATAATCCTCCCGAGAAATATACAATTTCTTATTTTTCCCTGTCTCTATCTATTTACATGCCAATGATTCTTTTTACAGCTCCTAAATCCTTCATAGAAAATGTGTGAGCTAGCTTTCCCTTAAGCTTAGCAATGTCATGCATACTAGATCCTGCAATAATCATATCATCCACATACAATAACAAAATAATATAGCTCCCATTTTCAAGCTTTTCAAATAAACACAATGGTCGATTCACATCTCATGTAACCATGCTCATGCATAAAACTATCAAACCTCATGTACCATTTCCTTGGAGCTTGCTTGAGCCCATATAGGCTCATTTTCAACTTGCACACTAATTTCTCCTTACCCTTGACTTCATACCCAAGCCAAGTGTTTGCGCATATAAATCTCTTCATCCAAATCACCATCAACAAAATTCATCTTCACATCTAATTGATCTTAATGTAAATATTCTACTGCAGCTAAACTCAATATAGTACGAATAAAATTAATTTTAACAATAGGAGAAAATATATCACAAAAGTCAACACCGATTTCTGTGCAAATCCCTTTACTAGAAGAATTGCCTTGTATATTTTCTATCCACCCTCTTCTTCCTTAATCCTATAAACCCACTTATTCTGCAATGTCCTCTTACCTTTTGAAAACTTAAGCAAATCCTAAGTCTAATTTTATTCCAAGGAGTCCATCGCCTCGTCCATGCCATGCTCCTACTAGACATTGGTCTTATCCTACATTGCTTTTTAAATCTTTCTCGTTCACCATTATCAGATCAATAATAAAATAAAATAGAGGTGAAAATATTTATGAAGGTTTACTTACCCTTTGTGACCTTCTCACAGGAGTTTGGGGTATTAGAGGCTCAATCTGAACCTCCTAGATGTTTGTATCCAAATCAAACAAAGGCCGATGCCGATCACTTCTAACCAACGTTGGTTCTACTAATCGATGTCATTTTGGATCTTTTGTAATCGATACCGATTCGATGACCGATTCCACCGAGGGTTAAACTAACACCAGTTAATGTGTAACCTTGTAGGTAATACTTTTAAATCTGAGAGTTCATTTTCATTCACAAACTTCTTAACCGGTTTATCCTTGGGTACCAAAATTTGATCCATGTACATTCTCTTTTCATTCAATTCAACATCATGACTCCGAATAATTTTAGAATTATCTAAATCCCAAAAACACAATCCAAAATCACCATAACCATATCCAATGAAAGGTCCTCTTTTGGATTTTACATCTAATTTTTTCTATTTTCCTTATCAATGTGCACAAAAGATTCTAAACAAAAACTTTAAGAAAAGAATGATCTACCTCTTTTTGTTCCAAGCTTCCTCTTGCATTCCTCTATCTAGTGAACTTGAAGGCCCATGGTTAATCAAATAAACCACTCTATCAATGCTTCTACTTAAAAGCTGTCATCAGGCGGTCTAAAAAATATCCTCATACTTCTAGCATGTTCCATGATTGTCTAGTTCATTCTTTCTACAACACCATTATCCTGTGGTGTTCTTGGAACCACTCTTTCTCTATGTATCCCATTCATTGAGAAATAATCGTTGAAAGCATTGCTACAATATTCACCACCATTTTCACATGTAAGGCACTTTAACTTAGAATTTGATTCATTATCAACAAGGGCTTTCTATAATTTAAAATTATCAAAAAAATCATATTTACATTTAATACAATAAACCCATACCTTTCTTGTAGCATTATCAATGAAAGTAACATAATCTGGGATCCTCGATGAGAATATACCTAAGCTGGTCCCCACACATCTGAGTGTACAAGCTCTAATTTCTTCTCCTTCTCGAGTTTCCTCAACTTTGAGAAATATCACTCTCTTTTTCTTTCCAAAGACACAATGCTAACAAAAATCAAGATCTAAATATTTCAAATCTGATAACTTACCCTTAGCCTTTAAGATCTACATTACTTTTCGACTCATATGGCCTAGTCGGTTATGCCACATGCATGCATCTCAATCTAAAGTAGATAAGGCAGAAAAAGAATTAGTAACAAAGGTAGATAAATATAATGTTCCTACCTTCTTACCTCTTTCCATAATAAAATCACCCTTGGTGACTTTCCAAGAGTCTCCTATAAAAGTAACCAAGCAACCAGATTCACCTAGTTGCCTTACAAAAATAAGATTCCACTTGAGGCTTGGCACATGCCTCAAATATTTGAATACCCATGTATTTTCTTTTCACAATTTTATATGAACTTCGCCTTTACTAGTAATACTTTGCAAGGTTCATCATCACCCAAATAAACATGCCATTATTAGGGGTTGCGTTGAAATAAGCTCTTGAATCTAAAACCCATGATTCAATGTTATTATCTTAAGAAATAATAAGAGCATCTTGCATTAGCTCGATGTAGCAAGATTTGCTTCTTTACCTTTTTCTACGCTTGGTGTTTCTCTTTTCCATTTTACCAACAATATTTCTTTACATGTCCTTTATTTTCACATTTCCAACAAGTAATTCCCTTACTTCTAGATTTAGATCTGCTATCCCTTGACTTTGATATCCCATTAGTCTTATTCTTGGATCTATCCTTCTACCTAAACCTTCTTTCTACATTCAAAGCATTCCCAGAGGATGATTCCTTTGTACTCTTCCTACGAATTTCTACATTCAAGATTATACTAACCACATCATCAAACTTCAAAATATTATTAGTAGATAAAGTATTACCAAAAATCCATTACCAAGTTATCCCAACTATCAGGAAAATAACATAAGAACAAAAGTTATTTCACTTCATCATCAAACGGTATATCAATCGATTTTAATTTCTTTACAATAGATCTAAAATCATTCATATGACTAGATGCAAATTAGCCTCCATGCATCTTAGAACTAAATAGTTTCTTTATCAAATAAAATTTATTTGAAGCACTAAATTTTTCATATAAATTAGAAAGATATTTCATTAACCCTCCGTAGAAATCACTTCTGTAATATTGGAAGCCATGGATGTTGTGAGGCTCAATCTTATAGATTCCAAAGCCTTTCTATCAAGAATCTTCTAGTCTTCACTAGTCATCTTCGTAGGTCTAGACTTACCATCCAACGGTAAATACAAGTCTCTTTGATACAAATAATCCTCAATCTACATCTTCCATAATTGATAATTTTGGCCGTCAAATTTCTCTACCTTGTATTTGTTTTCCTTTTCCACTACTGTAGCTCCCACTCAATCAGAAAACCTTTTGTGAATAAATATGTCAACACACAAAACCCTCAAACAAAGCTTTGATACCAGTTGTTGGGGTTAGCACGCTGGTTATACAAATAATATATCAGATCTAAGAATACATGCAAATAAAAGAAGATATTCTACTAGAAGAAATATACAAAACAAGAGATATAAATCAACACTAGATTTAATGTGGTTCACCCAGTGTGGGCTACGTCCACCAAGAAACAATCTAATCTATTATCCAAATCTTTGACAAGATATACAATTGATAATTTATAATCTTTCACACCTCTCGGATCTACAATACTTTCTTTCTGCAAGCTTTTCCTTCTTCTCAAAGAATTCTCTCTCTTACCAAATTTTGTAATTTATTCTTAATTCTTGTTCATTCTTACTTCTAAACCCTATATTTTATGCTTATATAGGCATTTATAAACATAGGGCACTTAGCCATACAATTACAATTAATAGATATATTTTAATGCTAAAAATAGATCTAAATCTTGAGAGTTAATTAAAGCATTCCCGCACAGTAACCAATTTCGATTAGCTATAACCGATGTCGCTTAGCCATAACCGATGCTAGTTCCTCATTTCCTAACCGATGACAAAGCGATTACTATGTTTTCTAACAATTTTAACATTGCATGCTAATCTGAAGTAATTGAGATCCACAACTCAACAGACTGTTTTTTATGAAGCTTTCCACTCTTTCCAATCTAGAGATTGATTTCATTACTATAAACATCAGATTTCTCAGTAATCCTTGATGTTGATCGTACTTGGCACTCAAATAGACTAATATGTTTTCCTTGTATTTTCTTTGAGATGTGAAGAACTCATAATCATGCTTGATGAAAGCATATGGAATTTCTATGAAGTGCAACTCAAAAATGGTATTTTATAATTGCAGTCTGTGAACTTCATTGCTTGAACCTCATTCTATTTCTGAACTTTGCTTCTTGTAAACATGATGCAAACTAAGTTTTATCACTATTTTCTCTTGATTCAACTTTTGTAACTCCATATGATCATTGTTATTTGGATAATGAGGAAAATACAATCACTTCCATCTTTCATCTTGTATTAGCTGAAACTTATAAGCTCTTGTATCATGTAATTTAGCTATTAGCCATTATTGTATTTGCAGTTCAACTTTTGAAAATCTTCTTTGATCTAAATTATGATATTTTTAGCTAAAATATGGTATTTCCTTGTGGCCATGTGGAAAAATTTATTGAATTTGTTTTCTGCAAACAGAAATTCTATTTTTCTTGTACTTTCTGAATTGATTGTTTCATCAATGCAAAGTTGTAATCATTCTTTCTTTTGATTATATCCTGAAGCTTCAAAATCATCTGTTCCTAGGTTGTAATTTGCAACGAGGCTTAAAACGTATTATAGTTGCCACTATTTGTATTTGTGATCCGGGAATTTCTATTTTGAAGTTATGCCTTTCATAAATGATTTCCAACTTAATTTCATTACATTCCTTTCTAGATAACTATATATTACGAAACTAAACCCGATGGATAATGCCTTTTTGATAGTTTCTCTTCATAAATTGACTCCTTGATCTTGAAGATGACATTTTCTTGCTTGTTTTAGGTGTTGTTCCTTTATATGAAAAATTGAGTCTTACATATTTTCTTTGTACAACTCTACATCTATTTCGGTTGATGTACCCAAACCTGTTCCCTTGAGTATTTAGAATTGGATGAAAATTAATCATAAAACTTGTTATTTAGAAACATGCTTGATATTTAAATAGATACCTCAAGGTTTTATATTTTAAGTGCAACCCTTTTTTTTTTCTCCTTCACTATTGTAAAATCCAATCATAGAATATGTACTCTTGAGATGTTATAAAATTGTTTCTAATCTTGATAAAGATTGGAATTACATGGATTGGAAGTAAACTAACTTCTCCATATAAAAGCTATTAAGTTTTCTTTCCTTCCTCTTCCATTATCCTAATCTGGAGCTTGCTTGCATAATGAGATAGATTTGAATCTTCTTTCTAACTGTTGTTGCAACTAGTAATATTTATGGTTGCTCCTTCTTAGAGTTGATGATATGGAGCTTTAAGGATGAATTCCATTGATGAATTTTGTACTATTTTGTCCATGTCTTTCCTATTTGTATCTGTATGGCTGCAAAAGATCATTTCATTCTATACTTGACTGGAAGTAAGTTTGAACTTGATGAAGCCCTTCTTTCTGTTTAATAAAAAATGATTAATTTATGAATGATATTTTCTTCTCACTACCTGTACCTACACATTTAGAAAATAATTAGAAAAATAAAAGGCCTTTAGCCTCTCTTATTTTCCATAGTAGTTATCTTTTCTTTTGTTTCCTTTTCTATCATGATTCTAGGAATCATATGTGCTACTGTAAGATACTTCTTTCTCAATTATGTATCTTTTACATTGATGTATCCTTTGTCTCTTAATTACGGAGATTCGTCTTCCTAAAGCTAGTTGCACACGCATGTAGATTTAACCACACGAGCTCAAATTTTTGACAATCTTTTATTTTCTTCCAGGTACACTGATGTAATGGAATGAAGCAAAGAAGATGAAGATAAGGAGCTGAAGCTAGAACAATGAAGACCAAGAGGAAACCCCTAGGAAATGATGGGTTCCATCTACATTCCTTTTCTTTTAACTTTATACACATGTATCTCTTATTTCACTACATATAAGTTACATCCCACAGCTTGTGTGGAAACATTGAATTTATTCATGAATAAATGACATAAATTTCTGTAATCGAGTTATATACTTCTTGTTATACAATTTTTCCCCACGGAAAAAATTGAAAAACATGAATTTGTGCAATCTTTGAAAATGTGAATGATTTAGTCAAGAGATCTTGCATTTTGAGAGAACTGACCACATTTTAGAGAAGCTTGGGAGTATGAGCTATTTCAAGGAATCAAGAAGACCCAAAAGTCTTAAAGTTTGAAATTTTAGAATTTTGAATTTTAGGGTTTCGTAGATCTCGGTGAGTGTGGAGGTAAAAAATTCCAAAATCAAGAGTTCTAAAAGTCCGAAATTTCAGACTTTCTCGTTTCAGTTTTTGGAGAAAGAGAATGGTCGGTTGGAAAAAGTGAGCAAAAACCTGAAATCTGAAACTCTGAAAGTCCAAAATTTTAGACTTTCAGGTTTCAGAGTTTTAGAGATTCAGGATTCAAATTTTTGGAGTCTTCGGTGAAAAAATTAGAAAAGTACTCAAAAATGTCTGAAACCCTGAAAGTCTAAATCCCAAAAGGGTTCAGATTTCGGAAGTCAACGCAGGTTTTGGGGTAAATGTAGGATAATTTTAGTTTTCAAAGATTTGAGCTTTCAGGTTTTCAAGTTTCAGAGCTCTCGAGGTGATTTGAGCGATGAAGAGTGAAAAAGTTCTAAATTCAAAAGTTCCAAAATTCTGAAAGTCTAAATTTTCGACTTTTAGGTTTTGGAGTTTCGAGTTTCAGAACACTCAAGCCCCAAAATGAAAAAAAATCAACTCAATATCTGAAATTCTAAATTAAAACCACGAAGTTTTGTACTTTCGAGACTTTCGTTTTCGAGACTTTGAAACTCTCGAGGCCATTTTGAGTGGTGAACAGTGTCCCAATCTCCAAAACGAAAATTTTAGAAAGTCTATATTTCAAGATTTCAGAGGTTGCATGCTTTTCAAACTCAGAAGCAGAGCCAACCACCCACCATTTTTTGTAGAATGACACCTCGACCTTAGGATGGCTATAACATTTGACTGGGAGCTCAGATTTGCACAAGAAAGTTCTTTCTAGAAAGCTCTCGAGAGCTTGGATTTACACAAGAAATGTAGTTTTGGAAAGATCTTGGGAAAAATTATACAAAAAGGAACTTACACACAACCAAAATGGAGGATTTTATTCATTAAGAGAGGTTACATTTTGGATTTGGTCTGAAAGGTTGAAGTAAGCCCAAGCAAGTTGTAGAGATTTCAGGAAAGAGGAAGTTTGAAATCTGAAATTTTGGACTTTTAAGGTGGAGATTTTCAGAGCTAGGATAAGGAGGATTTTAGGGACTCAACAATGATAAAAGTTTCCAAAACTTGAAACTCCAAAAGTTTGAGATTTGGACTTTCGAGTTTCGGGGTTTTAGAGTCCTCGGGCGAAGTTGAAAAAATGGTCGGAAAAGTCTGAAATACCGAAGTCCGAAAGTTTGAAATTTTGAAATTTTGGGTTTTTGGGATCTCGGTGAAGGGGAACAAAAAGGAATCAGAAAATTCTAAAATCTTGAAGCTCAGAATGTTTGAAATTTTAGACTTTCGTGTTTGGTTTCGAAGTCTTGGTGACAAAATCGAAAAGTGACTTAAAATGTCCGAAATCCCGAAAGGATTAGGATCTCGAGAGGTCAACACAGGTTTTGGGGTCAATGCAGTGATATTTTTCGACTTCAGATGTTTAAGGTTTCAGACTTCATATTTTTGGCGAGAAAACATAAAAATAACTACTCAATGTCCAAAACTCCAAAACCTGAAAGTCTAAGTTTTGGACTTTCAAACTTTTGGGTTTGAAACTCTCGGAAAAGTTGGCGATGAATAGTAGCCCAATCACGAAATGGAAATATCTAAAATTTTGAATTTCAAGATTTCGGGGTTGTATACTTTTCAAACTACGAAGAAGGACAGAGCAAATGACCTGCCATTTTTTAAAAATGACAGCTTGACCTTTAGATGGCCATAAATTTTCTTGGGATCTCATATTTGCATAAGAAAATACTTTTTGGAAAGCTCTCAGCATCTTCAAAATTAGTGGGACTAAGTTATTAAAAATTAAGAAATGCAGTATGCCATTTTTGAGGGTGTCATACTTCTCACCTACCAAAATAATGAAATATGGGCTTCCTTTCTTTCTCAACAAGGACCAATACATGGAGGCATGGGTTTTGCAGGGGTGGCCATCACTGTTGTAGATGAATTCAATGCATTTTTGGGGTGGTCGAAGAAAGAATTCAAATTCTTCTCATCTCCTTCTCTCATTCTTCCTATATATTGTAAGGAGGAGCATTTTTCTTAAAGTTGGACATTTTGGTGTTGCACCCTCCATTCTTTTCTGTTTGCAAGTGATCATTTGGAGTTAAAACCTCCCATCTAAATTGTAAATGAAATCTTTCCTCTTGGCCATTGTAATGGATTGTATCAAATTTTTGGAGCAATAAAATAAGTCTATGGATGATTTTAACCCTCTCTTATGTTCATTGCATCTTCCTGATCTCTCATTGCAATCTTGGTTATCTTTGCATGGTGGTTGTATTACATTTTTGATGGTTTGTGTTTAATTGCAAAGCAGGTGTTCAACATTCCTTTGGTGCATCACCTCTGTTAATTTAGGTTTATTTTCTTGCATCTTCTTAACCTCTGTCTCCTTGGCAAGTTAGAGTAGGTTTTAGAGTATATCCTCTACAATCTAAATGTGTGCATCTAATAGAGGAATAGGAACCAAACTTAATTTGGAGAGCTTTCCCAATTGCAAAGTCCCACACTTTGGGGAAAGCTCCATGCTATACAATCACACTAAGAGTTTCAACCCATCGAGTTGTAGACATTCAGGGGTGCTATGATTGGACATCAATAGGTTATGAGGTTTTTGTTAAGTGTTTAATGCTAATACTTTTTTTTTATTCTTTAGGATTTATGATATAGTGTGTAGGATTTTTTTCTTATAGTTTACGATGAAATATAAATGTTTATATTGTTATTCAACGAGATAAATTAGTGTTAAATAACACAATGTCATGTTTCGGAATTGAATGTACAATGTTTATGTTTTGTATTTAGGATTTATTATTTATTATTTATGATTTACTCTTCTTCTTTTTATCATTTAAGTTGTAGTATTCAACATTAGCATCCATGATTCATTTATACAGTTTTTGATTTGGGGTTTAGAACATGGTTTAACAATTTTATCTCTTCAATAAAATTAGATGCATCAGATTCTTATTACAAATATGCACCAATAAGGAAATACAATCAAACAACACATCAAATAATCATCTATCTAAAAATTAAAAATAAAAATTATCACCAAATATAGTAAACTTGATTCCATCCAAAGACAATAGCTTTAACAATTGGTTTCAAATGACATAGGCGTTAAAAGTGAATATCGACACATTTCCATACATACATTATTCCATTTGAATACCTAAATATTATCTCATAAGAAGCCTATATTATTGAATACAAACCTATCTCAAAACATAAAGGAAATGTAAGTATTAACATTCAAAATCCTTAACTATTTGTGCTACATCCACGATACTAAACTTTAATGTATCCCATAAAAATCACTAATTTCAAAAATAAATAACATCCAAAAAAATAAACTACTCTTTTCCAATTGCACACAAAACATATTTAAAGTATCAAGACTGAAGCATAAAATATATTTTAAAAGTGAATACAAACATAATTAAATACATACATATTCCATTTGAAGACCTAAATATTTTTCCCTAAGAACCCTACATTATTCAATACATACCTATATGAAAAAATGATGAAGGATATGATGTATTAAAATTCAAAAGCCTTAACTAGTTGTGTAACATCCATGCTTCTAAATTTTAATTTATCCCATAAAATCACTAATTTCAAAAATAATGAGCATTGAAACAAATAAACCGCTCTTTTAAAATTTTATGCCAAACATATTTAGAGTATTACGATTTGTAGAGATTCCTCACATTATTGATTGTAATGAGTTTTAGTATGCCCATCAGCCAGAAATGTATGCATCTTTTAAGACCCATCCCAATGTTATTTTTAGAATAAAATTTAACCTAACAATGAATATTCAATAGAATGGGAATGAAACTATATAAAAATAAAGCTATATAGAAACAATATATACGCATAGAAATATATTTTAACATAGTTGAATAATAAATACAAAATTCTAAATTGTTAATCAAAAATGTCGAACTCACATCTATTCATTTTGAACCCCCAGATTTGTTAACGCCCCTTATTTTATTTTCCCTATTTGGAAAATCCTTTTTAGGTATTGGATTTAGAACATCAATTCCATTTTTATCAGTTTTGTTATGGGTTCAAATTGGACTACATCTTCTACATTTTCATAGATCAAGACGAATCCCCAATAATGTGTTTTTGTCTTAAACTTGGAAAGGAAAATAGTCCTTATATAAGAGACTTTAAATTTTTTAAAGAACTATTCATTTATTTCACCACAAATCAGTTTTGACCTTCTATGGTGAACAACATGGACAACAAAATGTTTCCTAAAAAATCTTTCTTGAACTAAATATTCCTTATCCACAATGTTCATGTAGGAGTGTCGATAGATATTGACATTTGTGATTTGCTACACATCTTCATTATTGTAGAAGATAACTACAACAAACAAATAAAAAATTTATAAGGATATTGTGAAATACATCTCCACAACCCAAAACATGACCTTCCACGGATCTTTACTAAATCATGAATTATAAACGACATTATTTAAATACAAGCAGTCATTTTAATCATCACATATTTTCTATTTAAAACAATCTTAAAAAGAATAACTAAATAAAATTATGCACAAATGTAAAGTAGATAAATTAAAATTAATGATCAAAAAGTAGGTATACCAATAAAGTAGCAAATAACTCTAGAGTCTCACCTTATAAATATTACCAACAATATTGTTAAATTATATAGCTTAGGAAATGTAATGTCCACTCCTCTTCGACTCTTGTAATACTATTATGTTGATTATTGTTGATTAGAGACATGGACATTATTATTACATCTTGGCTAGAATTTTGATAGATAGTATAGGTATTTTGATTATCGATATGTTGTGACTCATATTTTGGATTCTATGGACTGATAGAGGCATGGATAGATATTTTAGTACTTTATGATGATCTCGTGTTGTTAATTTATTTTATATTGACACTTTGGCTTGCTGACGTATTGATTATGTTTAAATGATTTGGATATTCTTGTGATCTCATTGATGTTGGTGAAAATGGTAAAAATTAAATATCTAGAAATTGTAAATATTTTATAGAATTGCTTAGTCTTGATGATGATTTACCTACGTTATATGATGATGTTAATTGATAGATATGCATGTGTTTTATTTTTTGATGTAATTTATATGGCCTTGAGGGAGAATAGGTATTGTTTTGGTTATTACAGAAATTATATCACAACAAATAAGAAGGGGTTAAGAGACAAACCATGGAAAAATATCGATGTTTCTAACAAAGGTCACCTTCGCAAAAAAATTTCATGTATATTGTTGTCCTATTGTTGTGTTTTTTTTAGGAGGTCCCCATGGGGGTGACCTCATATGTGACTTTGGGTTTGTGTGTACCTTTTCCCTCTTTTATTTTATTTATTTTCTTGAGTATCTAATTTCTTTTGTTGTAATGTATTATATACTTATTATGGATTAATTAATGTACTCTTTTTTAGTTAGTTAATCATGTGATTAGACTAAGTTTGGATGTGACTATGTGAGAATTAGTTGTGGAGGATATAACTTGTTATCTTATTGATTTTTGATGGATTTCATTTGATTTTGTGTTGTGTACTCAACCACATCCTTCAAACCCCGAATTTAGGCTTGGAGACCACTTTTGGAGGCTTGTGGGACAAGTTAAACTTGTCCCATACCTCTTAAAATTACCTACCAACCATACCTATGATGCGAGGGGTTGATTTTAGCCATCATTATGTTTTTTGAAGGGAAAAAGAGGTAATTAATTGCAGTTTATTGCAAACTCTTTCAATGGTATCCTTAGAAGTATGGAGTAGTGGTTTGTGTGTTAAGGGAAAATTGTCGTATCCTCACCCCACCAATTTATGAATATTGTTATTTGTGTTTGACTTGGTGAAGTGGATTGGATGAGAAGTGATGTGGCATCCTACATGGAGCCACCTAAACATCCTCTCCACATTTTCTATTTATTTGAGTTATTTTGGAGTATTGGGGGTCACTTGGTGTATTTACACACTTGCATATTTTTGTGATTTTCTTTAAGTTCCTTTTATGGATCTTCGGATCTTGCTTATAGATTGGCTTGGATTTGGAAGAAGCTTGATTTTGTTTTTGGAATATTGAAGGTGTTTACAATGGCAAGGTAGGGTCTATACCGTTGCATTTTATTTTATTTCTTGTGTGTTGTTTGTAAAATGAATTAATGTATGTGGTTATTATTTATTTGGGTAGTATGACCTTAAGGATGGTGTGGGGAGAAGAAAAATGGGGATATTTTGAGGTAGGGATAAGATTTTTGTATATTTATTTGGAGGGAGTTGTCTTTGGTTGTCCCACCTTATGAAGATAAGAGAGATTATTGCTTATCTTTGTATGTTTTACATGAGGGAGTGATAAGATATTTGAGGGAGTGATAAGAGATTGAGGGAGGGATAAGAGTTTTTGTATGTGTGGATGAAGATTTTGGAGGTTTTAAGGTGGAAACTTAACCCATTGGGAGGTATAAGGGATTCCCCATATTTCTCTTCTCCTTTGGCTTATATTTTAAGTTGTGTGTTTGGAAATTTTTGTATTGTTGATATTGTTTTTATTGTGCTTATATGTGTTATAAGTTTTGTTGGCATGTGTGTATGTATTGTTGAAGCCTTTGTGAAAAATTTCCATGGTTGTAAACATTCCCTATTTCTCCATTGTTTGGGCTCGGGGCCAATGAGAATATTTACATCACCTTCTCATTTAAATAAAGTTCGGATGTGATTGTTAGCTATTTTCCCTTCCTTGTTGTTTTGATTTGGAGTTGAAGAAATATTTTGAGTTGCAAGTAGTGCTTTAGATGAAGACCTTATGTAGAACACAAAGAAAGAGAAATTTTATTTTTAAAAAAATTTCATGTTGTCTCCACCTTTCAGTGGAGGGATTTTGTACTCTTTTATTTTAAAGTGAGCTCTTGTAATGGACTATCAAACCATGTATTGTAGTAGTTTAAAGAAGGAATTTTGTAAGATGTATTTAGTGAAAATATAATTCATTCAAATATTGAATTTAATCAAAGGTTGCATTTTGTTATGATCTTGAAAGTGGCTTTATTAAAGCTGGAAATACTTGAAAATATATACTTGTTTATCCCTTGTAAATGTTTTCCATTCTTGTTTATAAAAAAAGATGAATTTATACTTAGTGGATATTTATAATTATTCCTTTCTCTTTAAATAGATGTATTTTAGTTGAAATGTTGTCTTGTTGTCAAATTTTTAAACAATACTACAAATAAAAATGTTTATATTTAGTTCTCTTAATCTAGAAAGAAGTTGGTTATTTTGATTTGTGTGTTTTGTTATATTAAACCAATAAGTTAGAAATTGTTTAGATATATATAAATACATATATATTACAAAATATATATGTTTATATATATCCTTCTTTCCATAATAATCATCACCAGTTGGTCGACTAGCATCAACAACCTTAAAATCGACATCAATCTCTCAAACATATATACAAATTTATATGTTTGAATTTATAAACATAGTTTCTTGGATTTAACTTCAAAACTAAATGAAATGAATCAGTAGCATATATAAACTATTACAAAGATGCACACATATGTATATATTTGTTAATATGTAATGTGTGTGTGTGTGTGTGTGTGTGTGTGTGTGTGTGTGTGTGTGTGTGTGTGTGTGTGTGTGTGTGTGTGTGTATTTATAACAATGACCTAGATACCTACAGGGTGTCGGTAGTATGATTGGCGGCGGTAGCACATAATGAATCGAGACTTGTTAAGCAACCAACATCAGCCGCATGTGCCTAAAATTTTATTTTAAAAACATGATTTTCTATCCAAATCTGTATCTTGAATAAATATTTGTAAACATAATGTAGATCCATCTTATATTTTTCTATATATACATGTATATACATATACACATGCATGTATATATGTATATAAGTGTATATACACCCTTAGCAACCCAAATGGTTTTACCCAAATGATTGAACTCAAGAAAATTTGAGAAAACAAATACCCATAACTATATTTTGGTTGGATCCTTGCCACAAAAAAAAAGAGACAAATACATACAACAACCTAATGCAAATAATAAAATGTAGAGAAAAATAGAGGAAGGGTTTCCTCTCATTATCAAATCTTGAATAAAAAGATAACCTCCATGGTTTCCCCTCAAGTTTCCATGGCCTCCACCTCCTTCAACTTGAAAAACCAAATGAAAAATGAAGAGATTAGGGAAAAGGAAAGAATAAAAAGGTAACATAAGGATATTTAGGGATTTTAGAGAAAACCTAAAATCTAAGGGCCCATATTGATTCAATCATAGGGTAGAGATTTAATCCTACACATTTTAAGTTATTGGCATTTTGGTGGGAATGAGTTTAAATAAAAGGTATGGGTATTAAGTGAATGGGGCCACCTAGTGTATTTGGGCATGGACTTAGTGGGTTAGAATAAGTTGTGACCCTTTTCCATTATGGGTCAATAAATAAATAAATGAAATTTGACTATGGGTTAAATAATAAACATTGTGCATGGGTGTTTTAGATAATGTTCTAAAAGGATTAAATTAATTAAAAGTAAAATGTATAGTTAAATCACTAAATGATGGGTATGGATATTAAGTTAATATGGGAAGTAAATTTTAAATCAACTTAGGAAATAGCCTTTAATAAACTTAAGAGGATTTTAAATGAGGTAAAATAACGAGATTAATTTAGTCAATATTTTAAATAAAAATTATTGGAAACCTTAGAAAAGGATTAAATTCCCAAAATGGATTTTGGGAAATAAATAATAATAACTAATTAGTAAATTGGTTCTCGATTAATCTATGGTTGTAGAAATTATTAGATGGGAATTAATTAAACGTAATCTAATGTTTAACACCCTTGCAACCTTTTTAAAAAAAAAATATCCCAGTAATATTCACTAAGTAATTAATGAAATTTGTATTTGTTTTAGTGCATCGAATTGTGTGGGCACTACATTTGGTATCAATGTCATGTGTTGAACACTTGGACCTTGAGAAAAATGAAACAAAACAATAAACTTAGTTCAACTCTAGACTAAGGATACATAACATTGTTGATAACTTAAAACATAGGAACTTAGTAAACTAAAACCAACCTAGATGATGATGAAAAACTCTTTCCTTGGTCTTATGTAGGAGGACACTGACCAAATGATGAGTTCTTATACATTGAGTTATAGGTACCACCCCCAAAGCAAGTAGTTGCTTCTATATTACCACATATTTTAAAGACCTTACAGGAGGTCAATGCCACTATACGTGGAGGTTCAGTTGGGGGACGACCTATCCGAAGGATATAAAACCGTTAAAGGAGGTTCAGGACCACATGACCTAGTGAGGGGTATAGGGAAGATAACTCCTAAGTGGAGCCAACAAGACTAGATTAACCACCAAGAGAGGATAAATATATGGCTTTGAGACCAAGTGAGAGATCTAGGAGAGCCCATGAGGAAGAAAAATGACAATAGATGATCGTATCGAGAGATACTTGAAGCTTCATCTATCTCACTTTGCTAGAGATATAGGAGGATTTCAGGTAGAGGCTTGGTTAGTAAGATTAAGTGGATACTTTAAGATATGTGCCCGGTTCTAGCAACATGAAGGCTCGTGTCACAATTCATCTTTCAGGGACGGGGCTAGAATTTGGTGGAGGACATAGGAGCTGAAGCTCCACGTAAATTATATATTGTGACATGGGAGCTCTTTGAGGAGTGATTTAAGAGCCAATACTTATCTAGATGGTTCATTCAGCATAGGATTGATGAGTTCCATTACCTGAGACATGCATCTATAATAGTGGATGAGTATGAGAGTTGGTTTTTGACTTTCTTTAAGATGTCAACTACATTTAGGATGAGCATATCAAGAATCATAAGTTCATCAGGGGCTTGAATTTAGATTTGGGATGGGATATGTGTATGCATTGTCCATAGAATTTAGTTGAGGTTGTTGAGAAGGGCTATATTGCAAACAAGAACAGGGGGAAGACACAAAGTAAGCTAGAGGAAAAGTGAAGAGCTGCATACAATAGATGTAGGATAGTCGGTCAAAGGGGGTATCCCCTTCTCCTCATGGTGGAAATGGATAAACACAGTTCTCCTTCCAGCCACTACAACCACCACATCGGTAGAAGAAAAAACGTTTCCATCATTTAGACCTCCATAGAGATACGATTCATAGAGAGAGTGAAGTATGGGGCCTCCTCCTAGAGAACCCATTAGGAAACATGCACCAACTAGAGCTCAATAAACATGATCTCATCTATAGCAGCCACAACATTCTATAACATGATCATCGGGGTCTACAATACATACCACCAAAGCACCAGGGGGAGCCATTTCTCATTGGAGGTAACTTGGTAGTTGTTATAGATGTGGCGTACATGGAAACATTAGAGAGAGTGTCCATGAGAACCCTAATAACAATGGTAAGGGGACTATTTTTGAGTTGATAGTTGGTGACATGGCACAAAGTCACATGATTTATGAGATTGTCAGAATCGTTAGGTAGAGCATAAGGGCAACCGTGATTAAGAAAAGAGGTAGAATTGGTGGTATTTTTATCTATATTTTATTTGATTCAGGATCTCTTTCGATTCTTTCATTCCCCATAAATAGTAGAGCGATGCAAGATGGTGGTAGTTAGGTAGGGTCATAATTGGGACATAGAGATGGCTTCGGAGCCAATCTTACAGTGGAATCCTTAAACAAGGAGTGTGTCGTAGACCTAGGATGCTTCACCACGACCTTGGATTTTCAATCCTCCCATTGGGATCTTATGGGATTATTTTAGGTATGGATTCACAATCTTCACACAAGGCTAGAGAGATTATTACAGTAAGGTGGTATGATCTTGTATGGATGATTTGGGAGTTGAATTAGTGATAGTTGGGGTTAGGAGGCCCATTTCCATTCGCACTATATCCACTATATATATTAACCGGTGTGTGTGAAGGGATGTAGGTTTTATGCTATTACATTTAGTGATAGGTTAGAGAACGAGACTAGTGGCCCTTCAATTTATGATCATCACATTTTGCAGGAGTTTTCAGATGTATTTTCTAGTGAGTTACCTAGTCTACCTCCCCACGTGAGATAAATTTTCATATATATTTTGTTCTTGGAGTAAATCCTTTCTCACACACTCCATATAAGATGACTACCCCTTAACTTGTGAGCTCAAGGTAAATTTGGAGGGCCTAATTGAGAAGGGCCTAATCCTTCCTAGTGTATCTCCTTGGGGTACACTAGTGATTTTTGTGAAGAAGAAGGATGGATCCTTGATATTGTGTATTGATTACAGATAACCAACAAAGTAATGATCAAGAATTCTTACCCACTTCCATGCATTGATGATTTTTTGATAAATCGGATGAAGGGAGCTACTATGTTTTCGAAGATAGATATTAAGTCAAAGTACCATCATTAACGATTACGGAGGTAGATATTCATAAGACAACCTTCTCCATGAGATATGGCCACTACCAATTCATAGTTGTGCCCTTTAGTTTGACGAATGCCCCATTAGTGTTCATGAAATTGATGAATGGGGTATTTAGGAAATTCTTTGACCACTTAATGATCATATTCATAGATGAGATACTAATTTACTCAGCACACGTGCGGTCAAGAGGAATACTTTTGACAGTTCTGCGGTGTCTTTGAGAGAACAACTTTATGGGAACCTGGAGAAGTGTGTGCTCTTTCGACAGAGGTTTAGTATATGGGCCACATTATTTTAGGAAATTTATCATAGGTAATCCTTCCAAGACTAGAGCTGTCATTTATTGTCTAGTACCGACTAGTGTGACCAAGGTACCCAGATTCATGGGTTTAACAGGATATTACAAGAGATTTGTATAGGAATTTTCACGCATTACTCATCCATCAATTCCCTACATTGGAAGGGAAGAAGTTTATATAGTCAATATAATTGTGAGAAGGATTTCAGACTTTTATGGAATACCTTACTATAACACCTATCTAAGTAATGCAAGATTTGCAGAGGATTTCTTCTTATGTATAGATTCTTCATTGGTAAGGATAGATGAGTTATGATGCAAGATGGTTGAGTTGTAGCATTTGAGTGTCACAAACTCACAGATTATGAGCTCAATTACCTACTTCATGACCTTCTGTTGTAGTAGTTGTTCATGATATGGTTTGATCGAAAAAAATTCTTTTACTCAAGAGTTTAATAGTTAGGATAGATCATTTGAGCCTATGACACCTCTTCAAATAGTCCAATCTCAATGCCCATCAACAACATTCAATGTAGCTTTAATATGAGTATGATACGAAGATAGATCATGTGAAAGGGAGGAGAATTTAGTAGAAGAATCCTTGAGTCATTGGAGGAACCTTTCCATGACTACATCAATGGGTATAGACTTGAGGACCATGATTTTACAGGGGTTTCTACATGAAAGATTCTATCATTCAACTAGAGAAGAGATTGAGTCAAATATAACCCTTTAAGGGAAGTTTAAGGGGATTTCATTTGATTGATATGGGCTTCTTTGGCACATGAGTCAAATTTACATAGCTAGAGATGGAGGGTTGTGGTAGGAGTAGAAACACATTTTTCACCTTATTCAGCCCATTTAGGGTGAAGAATATTCACACCTCCTTGAAAAATTTATATCATTAGAAAGGACTTCAAAGGGATTTAGCCGTTTTTGTCTCAAGTTTGGAGTGTCAGAGGGTGAAGGCCAAATATCAGTATCCAACCGGCCTTCTTTATTTGCATGTTATATTAGTGTGCAAATGGGAAACCATTTCCATGGATTTCATAGTAGGTATACCTACGTCGAGATACCACCATGACGTGATCATGGTTATGGAGGATAGATTGAAGAAAGTGGATATTTTTTCTTCGATCAAGACCACTTATACATCTAGTGCGGTGGTACGAGCTCACTTGGATGAGATAGTAAGACATCAAGGGATTCTGTGGAAGATTATCTATGAATGTGATCCTTTGTATACATCACATTTTTAGACTACCATGCAGTATGCTCTTGAGACAAGGATTAATTTTAGTACAACTTATCACCCAGAGACAAATGGCTAGACCAAGCTAGTGAACCAGATATTAGATGATATGCTTCACTTGTATGTTATTCATCATCAACCATGATGGCAAGAGTACCTATATATGGTAGAGCATTTTTATAACAACCATTTTTAGAGTTCAATAGGTATGACACCATTTCGGACATTATATGGTAGAGAGTACATGACTCCATTGATTTGGGACGGAGTTAGAGGGTAGGGCTTCTATTGGGCCAACCATGTTATAGGATATGGAGCAGCAGGTCATCTTGATCAGACAAAGATTTTAGAAGGAACATGATAGACATAAGAAATATGTATACTATAGTAGAGTTTACCGTAGTTATGAGGTGGGATCAAGGTGTTCTTGAGAGTAAAATATCATAAGATTCCCATCCATTATGGAAAAGGATTTAATCTAGCTCGATATTTGTGGGTCCATTTGAGATCTTAGAGTGGATCAATCCCTTAGCCTACCACTTAGCCTTTCCACCTAACTTGTCTCACATCCATGATGTTTTCCATGTTTATGTATTACAGAGATACATCCCAAATACCCTTCTCATGTCTTGAATTAGACTACTTTATAGGTGCGGGATCGAGACATGTGATGTATGGAGCTCATGTGCATCACAGAGTGTAGGACCCTACGCCTTTGAGGGAATGATATTAATTACGTGCGTGTCCAGGGGGATCATTATGACAAGAAATCAGCTACTTGGGAGGACACCACTTTTTTACGAGCCCAGTTCCCTCACTTGTTCTAGTGACTTACACGAGGATGTCAAGTCCAAGTGGAGGGGGATGTAATTCCCACTCCTCTTCAACACTTATTAGATTATGATTTTCATTACGAATGATTAGAGACGTGGAAATTATTATTACATCTTTGTTAGCATCTTGATTGACAATATGGATATTTTGATTATCAATATGTTGTGACTTATATTATGGATTATATGGACTCCTAGAGGCATGGATAGATATTTCAGTACTTGATGATGATCTAGTGTTGTTACTTAATTATATACTGACACTTTAGATTCTTGAGGTATTGATTATGTTTATATGATCGGGATAGTCTTGTGATCTCATTGATGTTGGTGAAAATGGTAGAATTGAAATATCTATAAATTGTAAATAATTGATAAAATTTCTTAGCGTTGATGATGATTTAACTATGTTATATGATGATGTTAATTCATATATTTGTATTTTTTTATTATTTGATGTAATTGATATGGCCTTAAGGACGAAGGGGTATTGTTTTGGTTATTGCAGAAATTATATAACAACAAACAAGAGGGGCTAGGAGACTAACCATGGAAAAATATCATCTATTTGCAATGAAGGTCACCTTGGAAACTTTGTGGTTATGTATATTATTATGTTATTGTTTAGTTTGTTAGGAGGTCCCCACGGGGGTAAGCTCATATGTGAGAATGGTTTTTTTTCTTTTCCTTCTTTCATTTTATTTATTTTTTTATGTGATTTCTTTCATTGTAATTCTCACCTTATTATGGCTTAATTAAGGTACTCTTGTTTAGTGAGTTAATCACGTGATTAAAATAAGTTGGGATGTGCGTATGTGAGAGTTAATTGTGGTAGATATTCATTTTTATATTATTTAATTTTGATGGATTTCACTTGATTTTAAGTTGCATACTCAACCCCATCCTTCAAATCTCGAATTTGGGCTTGTAGCCAACTTTTAGAGAGGCTTGTGGGACAAGTAAAAATTGTCCCATACTTCTTAAAATTACCTACCAACCATACCTATGATGTGAGGGATTAATTTTAGCCCTCATTATATGTTTTGAAGGGAAAAAGAAGTAATTAGTTGCACTTTATGACAAACTCTTTTAATGGTGTCCTTTGAAGTATGGAGTAGTAAATTATGTGTTGAAGGAAAATTGTCGTATCCTCACCCACCCATTTATGAGTCTTGCTATTTGTGTTTGACATGGTGAAGTGGATTTAAGGAGAAGTGATGTTGCATGCTACATTAAGCCACCTCACCATCCTCTCCAAATTTTCTATTTATTTGAGTTATTTTGGAGTTTTGGGGGTAATTTGGTTTAGTTGCACACTTGCATATTTAAGTGATTTTTATCCAGTTCATGTTTTGGAGCTTGCGAGATTGCTTATGGATTGTTTTGGCCTTGGAATAAGATTGATGTTTTTTTAAGGTTGAAGGTTTTTACAATGGAAAGGTAGGGTCTATACCCTTACATTTTATTTTACTTGTTCTATTTTGTTTGTAAAATGAATGAATGTATGTGTTTGTTTTGGATAAGGGTAGTATGACGTTAAGGATGGTTTGGGGAGAATACAAATGGAGATATTTTTAGGGAGGGATAAGTTTTTATATGTGTATATGGAGGTACTTTAGGTGGGTGTCCAACTTTATGAAGATAAGATAGATTTTTTCTTATCTTTGTATGTTTTACATGAGGGAGTGATAAGAGATTAAGGGAGGGATAAGAGTTTTTGCATATGTGCATGAAGCATACGGAGGTTTTAAGGTCGACACTTAACCCATTGAGAGGTATAATGGATTCCCCATATTTCTCTTCACCTTTTGCTTATATTTTAAGCCTACGTGTTTGGAAAAATTGGTGATGTTGCTATAGTTATTATTGTGCTTATATGTGTTGCATGTTTTGTCGGCATGAGTGTATGTATTGTTTGTTAGATTAATTAATACATTGTTAGCTTAATTAGTTGTTAGCGAACAGTTATGTAACTGTTCCTCCTTCCTCCCTTTCGCGCAACTTATATAAAGGCGTGCTCCATGTATTAAGAAATATAGTAATATATAAAACATTATTGTAAAACATTATTGGAGTGCCATCATTGGTATCAGAGCCGGTGGAGACTCAGCCTGTATTCAGTGCGTGGAGGATTAGTTGATGCTTTGCTCTGTGTGGAGACTCGAGTGGAGACTCGAGTTCTGTTTGCTTGTCTATTCGTTTGTTGTTCTTGGCTGGTGTGTCCTCTACCTGCGTGGAAGGAAAAGACTGTTGATTGCATGCATGGCCATCAGTTTGGAGAAACGTGAGGAGCAGCGACCAAGGAAATGGCCTGTGTATGACCTGTGCGCTGGAAGAGGTGACCAAGGAAGTGCGTGAACATTTCGTGCTAGACCTTGTGCGTGGTAGCCTGCAGACGTCTCATTTGGCATTGGAGGACAAGTGTTTGCCGTGAAGATTGGTGCCAGTGTATGCTGTGCGTGGAGAAGGAGAGAAAACTGTCTGTCCTGTGTTGTGCATGGAAGGAGCCCAAGCCAGTGACTATTTTCTATGCCTGCGTGTAATTGGAGGAAACTTGTTGTGTGTATACTGTGCGTGGAAGGAGACCTAGCCAGCAAATAAATCATTGTTGCCTGTAGAACCACGTGGAAGACCATCCAAACCCCTGTACGTGTAAGCAAAGTCGGCAAATTGCAAAACTGTGTGTGTGCGTGTATGTCTCAAATCTCGGATGCACAAAGCACCGTGAGAAATGCACCAAATATTTGGGCATTGAGTGACAACGAAGACACCACTGGGCTGTTCTTTGCCTTGGTCAATGAGCTACACAACACTGGGAACATTCTCTTTGACGAGATTGTGCACCAAGGACTGTTGGAATATTTTTGGTTCGACGTTCGATGTCAAGCATGGCGGATTCATGCAGAACTTGAACGTGGTTATGATGTAGATGATGAACACGAAATAGAACGCCCACAGGAGCATCGGCGTCTCACTGCACGAGCCTATAGAGCCCATCTTTGGGACAGATTCCTTCAGTAAGCATTGTAGCCATTTTTGAAAATAAATAAATAAATAAAATACATTTTTGAGTTTTTGAAAATGTTTGCTCCAAAAATATTGCTATCCGATGCCCAACTCTTGAAAGGGCCAAATTTCACCACATGGAAAACCAAAATGTGGACGATTCTTTAGTTCGAAGATCTTTGGGGGATCGTTTCTGGCAAAGATGCCCCTCCCACAGATACTGATCTGTTGGAAAAATATGAAAAGGCTGATGCGAAAGCACTAATGCTTATCACCCTGAGCCTTTCTGATGAGGTGTAGCCATACATTCGGGAAGCAACCGCTTCTTCTCAGGCATGAAGTGTATTGTGTACCATCTATGAAGCTAAGAATCTAACGACAAAGTTACATCTTCAGACAAAGCTTCATACAATGAGTATGCATGATGGCGAATCAGTAGAAGCCTTCTTGTGGCGTGTGGCTGAGTTACGTGTAGAACTCTCTGCTCTTGATGAACCAGTGGATGAAAAGTTGTTGGTCCCGCTCACCTTGCGAGCTCTTCCTTCCCGGTTTCAGACACTGATCACCACATTAACAATCACTCAACAGGAGGTGAGTTTTGCCACCCTGGTGAATTATCTCCAGCAGGAAGAAGCCATGTAAAATGTACAAGAAGCCTTTGAAGAAAAGGCTCTCATCACGAGGCACAAACATAAGCCTCGGAAAGGGTAGTCAACCCCCCAGAATCAAAAGCAGCATCCTCAACAGCCATCTTCATAGTGGCCACCACAGCGGCCACCCTAGAAGTAGCATAATCACAAGGTGGATCGGTGGTGCCACATTTGCTCCATGGATATGCACACGACTGCGAACTATTATTACAACGGTCGCAAGTATGGAAAATCTGGTGAAGAGAGCACTTTAGGCCAAGGATATTCAAAGAAATCCCGATGGCTTTCTCGTAATCAGAGGTAGAAGGGCCACATTACTGCTCAGCAGGATGCCACCTCCGATGAAGAGGTACCAGACATGACTCATTTTGACATTGTTCTACTCTCTCAGACTTCATAGCCATCAGAAGATGTCTGGTTGATTGATTCAGGTGCCAGCAAACACATGACTGGCAATAAGAAGTTGTTTCATACTCTAAGTGACCAGCCCACTGGAGATCGGATCACCATTACAGACAATCAAGAGTATATTACGGCAAGGATTGGTGATGTCATCATTCCTCTTGGAACATGAAGATGTACACTCACGAAGGTGCTATATGTTCCAGGTTTGACCTCAAATATTTTGTCTATGAGTCAACTTCTTAACCATCGAATGTAGGTTGAATTCTTTGTTGAGAAAGGGGTCAAGTCCTGCATCATTTCCCAGGGAGAGTCAATCATTGCTCAAGCATTTCTGAAGGGCCATCTATTTGCACTAGATGCGGTCACTTCATCTAGCATTTCTCTCTCTGCTTCAACGGTGAAGTCCACTGCACTATGGCACTTTTGATATGGTCATCTTTCTACCGGGCTCTGCATCAGCTCAGTGCCAAGGAAATGGTAAGAGGGCTTCCTCCACTCTCCCATTCCTTACTTGTTTTCTCGGGATGTCTTGCGGTAAACAACATAGACGTCCGTTCAAACAGAGCTCTTATCATTCTACAGAGCATCCTCGGTCGTTCACACCGATCCGTGTAGACCCCTGCCAGCTAGCTTCCAAGGTTTTGCATACTTTCAGCTCATCATTCCTTCGGAAGAAGAGTGAGGCACTTGAAAATTTCCAAACCTTCTACCAAAAATCCACCGTGGCGAGTTTAAGAAGCCTCTTCTTCTCCTCCGCTCAGATTGAGGGGGGGAATTTGTGTCAAATAAGTTCTTAGCATACCTGAAGTAGCATGACATTCAACAACATCTAACTCATACCCCACACACCCTAATAGAATGGGATTTCCGAGTGCCACAACAGGGGGTGTCATGGAGATGGCTCGTTGTATGCTCTCGACCGCCAAGTTGGAGGATTAGTTTTGGGCAGAAGCAGTCCAGACAGCAGTGTATCTACTCAACCGTGCACCCACGAAGATCTTGCGAGAAGACACTTTGGAAGAGGTATGGGCTGGTCGTAAACCTTCTATTCATCATTTGAGAGTTTTTGGTTGTACTGCATATATGCATGTTTCAGATAAGAGAAGGAAGAAGATCGATCCAAAGACAACTTTGTCATGTCTTTTCTTGGGGTATAGTACTACCTCTAAGGCATATTGTCTTATGGATCCCGAGATGAAGAAGATCTATGAGAGTCAAGATGTGGTATGTGATGAATTGTCCTTTGACTCCCTGCCACACAATGGATATCCAGTACCAACCTCGTCACATAGATTGCTCACACATCAAGATGATGAGCAAGATGATTCTTCTCAGAGAGAAGAAGAGCTGAGTGGAGACTTGTTCTTTGATCTTGGCACACTGGAAAACACGTCTTCACATCAGCAGCACCAATGTCCAAAATGGGTCTAGAGTACTATTAGGGATGCACATCTGAACTCACTTCCTGGTACTTCTACAGGAGTTAGAACACGAAGTCAAGCTAGACATGAGGTAAATTTTACACTCATGAGTACGATTGTTGAGAAACATCTTGAACTGACACTATTCGTGAGGCATTAGACCAACCACAAGTGGAAATAGTCTATGGATGCTTGAATATGATTCCCTAATTTAGAATCAGATGTGGGAACTTGTCGATCTGCCTCTAGGTAAGAAATCCATTGGCTGCAAATGAATTTACAAAACAAAATATAAGGCAGATGGTTCAATCGACAAACACAAAGCATGACTTGTTGCAAAGGGTTATGCTCAACAAGAAGGAATTGATTATGACGAGACCTTTGCACCC
The DNA here is from genome assembly GCA_018340775.1 of Taxus wallichiana var. yunnanensis. Lineage (NCBI taxonomy): Eukaryota > Viridiplantae > Streptophyta > Pinopsida > Cupressales > Taxaceae > Taxus > Taxus wallichiana. The sequence goes on from CM031244.1 coordinate 725,752,401, forward strand.
ACTGCAAAGATCAAAACCATCAGAGTTTTCTATGCACTGGTAGCACAAAATGGATGGAAACTTCAGTAGATGGATGTCAAGAGTGCTTTTCTAAATGGTGATCTAAAAGAAGAAGTGCACATGTCCCAACCTGAAGGGTTTATAGATGAGCATAAACCACACAAGGTATGTCGTCTGATAAAGTCTCTTTATGGACCCAAACAAGCACCTAGGGCATGGTATATAAAAATTGATGATCACCTATTGTAGCATGGATTCACTCGTAGCCCCTCAGATACAAATTTGTATATCAAGAAGGTACGAACAAAGATTTTCATTCTGGTTTTGTACGTAGATGATCTTGTGATCACAGGAAGTTCTGAAAATCTTGTAGATGATGTAAAGAATGATTTGAATAAATCCTTCGACATGACCGATTTAGGGCTACTTCACTACTGTCTTGGCTTAGAGATATGGCAGAAGAAGAATCATAGCTTCGTCTCCCAAATGAAATATGCCAAGACACTCCTGGAAAAGTATGGAATGTCAGATTGTAAACCAATGTCCACTCCTATGGAAAAAGGTTTACAATTATCTAGATTCCAGGATTCACTGCAGGTAGATGGAACTCACTATAGGAAGCTTGTGGGGAGTCTCATTTACTTGACTTATACCAGACCATATCTTTTCTTTGTAGTGAGCTATCTCTCTAGATTTATGCAGGAGCCGAAGAAATGTCATTGGATAGCAACAAAGCATGTGTTGAGATATGTCCAAGGTACAGTGACTTTGGTCTAGAGTATCAAAAGAACACTCAGTTCTTCTTATAGGGATATACAGACTCGGACTATGCAGGATCCATTGATGATAGGAAATCCACTTCAGGATATGTTTTTCATCTCGGATCTAGACCTATTTCATGGATTAGCAAGAAGAAAACTGTTGTTGCTCTCTCATCCATTGAGGCTGAATACCGTGCCACACGAAGAGCTGTGTGCGAAGCAATTTGGTTACATCGCATTCTTGCAGATATAGGGATTCCTGAAGAGAAACCTCCCATCATTCACTGCGACAATCAAGGTGTGTTGAAGCTTGTGAAGAATCTTGTTTTCCATGAATGAACAAAGCATATTGAGGTTGAATGTCACTACATTCGTGAATGGTCTTGAACCACCAACTTCAGCTCGATCTTGCCCTACCGATTTTCGGTTGTAGATATTCTCACCAAGCCTCTCGGCAAGGTGAATTTTGATTTGTTTAGGGGGTACATTTGTAAGAGCAATGTATTAAGGGGGAATGTTAGATTAATTAATACATTGTTAGCTTAATTAGTTGTTAGTGAATAGTTAGTGAACAATTATGTAACTGTTCCTCCTTCCTCCCTCTCGCGCAGCCTATATAAAGGCGTGCTCCCTGTATTAAGAAATATAGCAATATATAAAACATTATTGTAAAACATTATTGGAGTGCCATCATTGTTGAAGCCTTTGTGAAAATCATCCATGGTTGTAAACATTCCCTATTTCTCCATTGTTGGGGCTCAGGGGCTAATGTGAAGGTTGGCTTCACCTTCTTATTGGAATAACGTTGGGAGGTGAGTGTTTTATATGATCCCTTCCTCGTTTTTGTGATTTGGAATTGAATAAAATATTTGGAGTTGTAAGTAGTACTTGGGAAGAAGACCTTACAGAAGACAAATAAATACAAAGTTTTTTTGTAAATTTTATCATGTTGTCCTCACCTTTGAGTGAAGGGCTTACGTAGTCTTGTATTTTAATGTGAATTCGTGTAATGGAATATCAAACCATGTATTGTAATAGTTGAAAAAGGAATTTTTAAGTTTTATTTAGTGGAAATGTAATCCATTCAAATCTAGAATTTAATCAAAGGTTGCATTTTATTTTCATCTTGAAAGAGGTTTTCAAGTTGGAAATACTTGAAAATATATGGTTCTTTCTCCATTGTAATTTTTTTCCATTCTTGTTTATAAAAGAAAAAGGAATTTATACTTGGTGCATATTTATAATTATTCCTTTCTCTTTAAATAGATGCATTGTAGTTGAAATTTTCTTCAGTTGTCAATATTTTTTAAAATGCTGCAAATTAAAATGTATATATTTAGTTATCTTAATCTACAAAGAAATTGGTTATTTTCATCTGTGTTTTGTTATATTAAACCAATAATTTAGAACTGCTTAGATATATATATATGCATGTTTATATATATCCTTCTAAAAACAAATTGTTTCCATAGTGACCAACAATGGTTGGTTGGTCGCGTCGGCATCCTTAAAACTAACATTGGTCTCTAAAACGTATATATAAATTTATATTTTTGAACTTCTAAACTTAGTTTCTTTGATTTAACTTCAAAAACTAAATGAAATGATTACGTAGCATATATAAATCTTTATAACCTCTATAAAGATGCACACAGATGTATATATTTGTTAATATATATATATATATATATGTATGTATGTATATCTATGTATGTATGTATGTATGTATGTATGTATATGTGTGTGTGTTTATAACAATGAACTGGATTCATAGTAACCGGTGTCGAATGACCAAGGAACCATGACCAATTAATTGGTGACACTAGTCACAGGCATGAACTTTTATTATAAATACATTATTTTCAATCGAAATATGTATCTTAAATAAATATTTGTAAAAAAAATGTAGATCAATCTTAGATATAGCTATACATACATGTATATACATATATACATCATGTGTATACACCTTAGAGCAACCCAATTTTTTTACACAAATTATTGAACTCAAGAAAATGTGAGCAAAAAAATACCCACAACCAAATTTTGGTTTGACCCTTACCACAAATAGAAAGAGATAAATACACACTACAACCTAATGCAAATAAGAAAGTGGAGAGCAAAATGGAGGAAGGGTTTCCTCCAATTATCAAATCTTTAACCAAAACAAACAATCCATGGTTTTCCCTCAAGTTTCCATGGCCTCTATCTCCTTCAACCGGCAAAACCAAATCAGCAAATGAAGAGATTAGGGAAAAGAAAAGAATAAAAAGACAACATAAGGATATTTAGGGTTTTTAAGGAAAACCTAAAATCTAAGAGTCCATATTGATCTAATCCTAGGGTAGAGATTTAATCCTACACATTTTAAGTTATTGGCATTTTTGTGGGAATGAGTTTAAATAAAAGATATGGGTATTAAGTGAATGAAGAAACCTAATATATTTGGGCATGGACTTAATGGGTTAGAATAAGTTGTGACCCTTTTTCCACTATGGGTCAATAAATAAATAAATGAAATTTGACTATAGGTTAAATAATAAACATTTCACATGGGTATTTTAGATAATGTTTAAAAGTATTAAATTAATTAAAATTAAACTATATAGTTAATTCACTAAATGATGGGTATGGATATTAAGTTAATATGGGAAGTAAATTTTAAATCAACTTAGGAATTAGCCTTTATTAAAGTTAAGAGGATTTTAAACGAGGTAAAATAATGAGATTAATTTATTCAATATTTTAAATAAAAACTATGGAAAACCTTAGTAAAGGATTATATTCCAAAATGAATTTTGGGAAATAAATAATAATAAATAATTAATTATTTGGTCTATGGCTGTGTAAAAAATATTAGATGGGAATTAATTTAGTGTAATCTAACGTTTAACACGCTTCCAAATATTTTAATTTAAAAAAATTCCATAATATTCCCTAAGTAATTAATGAGATTTGTCTTGGTTTTGGAGCATCTATAGAGCATTCTTACTTTTATGATTAAAATGTACATTTTTAAAAATATTACAATGTAGTTCATATTAAAGACAATATTGTAACTTTAAATGGGTGAAATAGGCTCGTGTGGTTAGACGCGAGCATTTGTGTTGTCTCCTTTCCTCATATTCATCGTCAGCATCATATCCACTTTAAGTTATGCACACTCTATATTTTCTCGGTGCTTTATGTCAAAGAGGAACCACTCAAGAAATCCATCTTGGACTAATTTATCGAATTGGATATTTCGAATATTATTTAATTCTTCCTTTATAGTAAATAAAAACCATTAGATATCTCCACTTACAATCCCATGATGTGCATGTGTTGATGAAGTCAAATATGCCATGTATTTTTTTCGATAGGGTTTGAAGTGCAAATTTGCCTTGCTATTCTCCACCGAAAGCGTCAAACACCTTTACAACATCGACGCCACTGTGGGAAGCCCATGAACTCCGTTCTAGAAATTAAGTCTAGCTAAATCCTTCTCGAAGTGGAAAAGAACATTTTTTTACCCTTCCACACTTGGTTATTATCTGCATTGGGTGAAAAATTCAATTTCAAAATAAAAACAGAAACCTTAAATACATATAGAATTTACAAAAAAATTATAAATGAAGTGAAAATAACTTTAAATTGTGACAAGTGAATCCAAAAAATAATAAATAATCCATAAATATAACTAATATACTTAAACTAAGATAACAATTGTTAAAAGTATAATGATTATTTTGTAATCTTAAAATATTTCAATTTTGTATATAACATGTATTTGCATTTCAATTGTACGATACATAAATACATCTAGAAATTATTAAACTTTAAATTTTTTTAACTAAGAATTTGTATGAATCATTGGAAAAGAGTGATAGAACAATATTTAAAATTTATTAAAAAAATCACAAATTAAAAGTAAAATGACATAACAATCAATAGCTACAATGTTTACAATATTCTAAGTTCACAACATCATAAGTGTTTGAGTTGGATACGTCATAATGTTATAGTTTTTAGTTGGTACTTTAAGTAAATATCTAGTGATTATTAAGAGTGCACTAATTTAATTAAGGATCTTAAAAAATTGAAGTATTTGAGTAGATAATAAAACTATAAAATTATAGCTAATATTACTTTTAATTTTATTAAATACTTATTTAAATAAGAATAATACAAAATTATTTTAATATTATATAAAATACTTATTTAAATAAGTATATAAAATTGTACTTAATTAACTAAATAATACTTACTTTTTGAGATGATGGTTTACCTCAATATATTATTACATCAAAATAATATTCAAACAAAATCATTCAATATTTATGTCAAGAAATAATTATTACCTTTTAAAATAAAATAACAAATGATTCACCTTTGACTTAGGAAATAGTAAATTGTGTGAGAAATAATAAATTCCGTAGGAAATTTACTTTGTACGTAACTTATAAAAGGTTGAAAAGTGTAGTACCCAATTCTCTCGGACACTATTTAGATAGGTTTTACCCTTTCATATTAGAGTTTGCATCATTCGGTTCATTACGAAGTAGTATTGACATGAGGTTCCTATACTTACATTTATATAGACTATTCTCTTTTGTGAGGTTTATTTGGCATGGGGTGCCAACTTTATTATCTGATTAGTATGGATACACCATAATGTATGGATATATTGTTATTTATATAGTATACATGGATAATGTCGTAAAGCTATGATTAGAATATATTTTGATTATGATGATGGTGATGATGGTTACGTTTAAGTATATTTTAAATTATAATGAAACCATGAAATGAAATTTGAAACTACAAATACTAAATCAATTAGAAACCATAAGGAAAAAATTTATAGGGATGTTTGCATGATTTGGTGTGGTCATTGTTATATAATTGAAACTTATCGGTTAAATGTACTAGTTAGTATGGTGGGTATCCTTGTTTTATTGGATTTGAAAAATTAATAGGGAATGTAATGTCCACTCCTCTTTGACACCTATTCCTACTTTGATCATGCTCACTAGCTGCCTAGAGACATGGATATTGATATAGAATTCTAGATAGCATGAGTGTAGACTATATGGGCATTTGATTATAATTGTGGTTTTACTCTTATCGTGGATTATATGTATACCTATTTGATTTTTTTCGGATATTGCAACGCATTTGATTTATTGTTGATTTACTTATATACTAACATCTTGGACTTATAGCGAGTTATGACTATGCTTTGATGCATCGCTAACCATGTGTACATTGATATTATGGTTTATTTATTTTGTGATGATATTAGGTGATCAATATGTGAATTGCACGATTGTCGTAAAATGTGAATTATGATTTTTGATAATTGTAAATGTTTGATTTAGAATATAATTGCATACCATGATACATGATGATGATTATATGATGGATCATTTATATGTGTAATAATTCCTTGATGCATTGATGTGGTCTTGAGGCTGAAAGTGGTATTATTTTGTGGTTATAGGAAATGAAATCACACAAAACAAGGAGGGACTAGGAAGACCAATTATAAAGGAATGTCACATGTTCACAATCCAGTCACCTTGAAGTCAGTCGTGTTTGTGTTTTTTTCTGTCATCTTCTTGTTTGTCATCTCCTGGAGGTCTCCATGGGGAAAACCTTACATGTGACCATGGGTAGGTATGTGTTTGTGTTATCTTAATCTGTCTTGTGGTTATGATGTTTATTTTATCTTGGATTTTTTATATTAATTAAAATATAAATGTACCCTTGTACCCATATGTTCCTAAGTTGTCAATGTACCCCTTAATTAACTATGTAATTTGTAGTTGAGAACATGTATTAATGTGGTGACTTTTATTATGTGCAAATGTTCCCCTTTATGTTTCTTATGCTTGTTATGTATCTTGGCTTAATTATGATAAATTGTAGGGGTTAATGTTAATTTGATGATGTGGCTTTGGGAGGGAAAGGATTCCTTAGAATATAACTTTTTACTCTCACCTTTTTTATTTGAATTTTAAATTTTGGCATTGGTTTGTGTGCCATTCCTAAACCCAATCTCGGATTTGGGCTTTGAGCCCAATTTTGAAGGCTTGTGGGACAAGTTTTACTTGTCCCACACTCTTTAATCTCTTCCCCAACCTTACCTATGACTTTGGGGTCATATTTAGCTTATAATTATGATTTTTTTTGGAAAAGAAGTAATTATTACCCTCATGTTTTGATCCTCTAAATTCAACTTTGAAATGTGTAAAAGGGAGTTTGAGTGCAATTTGGTCATGGCATCTCCTCACCTACCTCTTTATGATGCCTTGGTTTGTGTGGGGAATTGGTGATGTGGAATTGAGGGAGATGAAGTGGCATCCTACATGGATCCACATCACCTCTCCCTCCATCTAGTCTATTTATGTGCATCCCTTTGATGATTTTGGGGTTACTTACTTTGTTACTTGCTTTATTATTTTGCTTTACTATTTTGGCTTGAGTTTTGAGGAAGAAGAAGTTTCTCTTGATTTTGGCTTTGGAATGACAAGAAATTGGCTTCTTCCTTATGGAGAGGAGTTGGAGTGAATTTTCTTAAAGGATGGAGCTTCCATCAATGGAAAGGTAGGAGCTTAACTTATGTTACTTATTTGTTCTTGTTGTGTATGTTTTTGTAAATAGAATGTATATTTGTTTGTTTTTTTTTTTTGTTTTGGCTAGTTTGGCATTATGAAAGGTGTGGGGAGAAGGGATCATGGGGAAATTGAGGAGATAAAATGGAGTTTGTGTGGTTATTTTTAGGAGAGAGTGTGGGTAAGGTGCTCCACCTAAGGTGAGATAAAAGGTTAAAGTTTTCTACATTTTGCATATTTGAATTATGGATAAATAATGTGTTTTTGAGTGTGTTGGTGATGTGAAATTTAGAGGTTCTTGGGTGGACCCTTAACCCACTTGGGAGGTATAAGGAGGTGGCCACCATTATTCCTTCTCCGTTAGCTCTAGATTCAACTTATGTGATTATTTAAAGATTGTCGATGTTTATGACTTTGCATTAATTAAAAGTTGGAAGTTTTTGTTTGTTTGTTCTTGTGTTACAACAATTTTCTTGTGTGTGTGTGTGTGTGTGTGTGTGTGTGTGTGTATTGAATGTGGAAGCCCTTGTTTTAGCTGCCATGGTTGTGAATATGTTGCATTGTTTCATGGTTGGAGCTCGGGGGCCAATGAGGGGGTTGGCTTCACCCCTTCATTAGATTCATGGCTGGGAGGAGAGTGTTTCCTAGCTCCCTCTCTTGTTTGTGTGTTGAAGGTGATTTTGGATGAAGAAATGAGCTACAAATTTTAATTTCAATGTTGGAATTAAGTTTGAATTTGGGTAGGTTGCCTCCACCCCTTTTGGGTGGAGGGTCATCTCTTGCATATTAAACTGTGAAATTGAATTGGAATATAATTTAAACATTGGAAGAATTTTTCGAAGGTTGTATTTTATGCCATTGTAAAGGCAGATTTCTGTGTGAACCTATATCTCTTGAAAGTTGTAAATTTTTGTAATTTTGCCTCATGTATTCCACCTGTAATTTGATTGAGAAATATGCACTTTATTCTTTTGGTAATGTATGTAACATGTTGTAAATTGGTAACATATGAATGTTTGCAAGTAAAATGAAACTCTGAGTTGAATTTGAACCTATATATGTTTAATTTTCCTTTTGCCTTATTGGTAAAGATTTATAAATTTTGGTTGAGGGAACTATTATGGAATTTATTTTATTGTGAATCTGGAGTTAATGTTGTTATCATTAAGAATAAGGAAATATATTGTGATTTTTTATTTTACTATTGCATATCTTGTTTTGTGAGGAAGTATTAATCTGTTCAATTCAATAAATGTAATTCTTTCTTCTTGTATATGTCTCTGGAATTAATCCAACTTCTAAGAATTTACAAACTTAGGCTATAAACCAGTTTATACCTCCCATCCACTCTAAACATGTTTAAACCAATTTACACCTACAATCCATTGTGAAATTTTTTAACCCATAATCATTTATATCTACAAATATATTGTTCCTAAAAACCCTTGTGAAAATTTAAACTACAAAATGTTTATTTTTTCCTTTATATCAAAGCATGGGCTCTCTGTAGGATTTATATTAGAAAAAAAACTTATATGTATATTCCCCCATTCTGAAATAATCCTCATTTTGAACAAAATAAAGATCCTATACATGTGTCTATATATATGAATAAATAAAAAATTTGGGTGGGAAGCATGGCCATCCCACCCCACCCCTTGTATAAAAATGGATTGGTTAGTCATGCCGCCAACCCTAAATAATCGTAATAGGGGTGGGTGGCATGGCCTACCCACCCCCCCTTACAAAAATGTGTGTGTGCGTCACCCATACCACCTCCCGTCCAAATCCTTCATTATACACAGTTGCGGCCAAGTTTCCTTCTGCTACTCATATCCCAAAATTGGGCTTAAATACCTAGAAATAACAAAAGGAAAAATATAAATAAGTTATTATATATATGTATATATACACGTTACGTGTGTAAATATATACATATATATCTATGTATCTGATCAAATACATGTATCGATGTATGTATGTATGTATGTATGTATGTATGTATCCGATGGAATACCCACTCCTCTTTGACATTGATTATACTAACCTTTTGATTATTGTTGATTAGAGACATGGACATTATTATTATTAACATGTTGATAGAAAATATAGATATTTGGATTATTGATATGTTGTGACTCATATTATACATGGTATGGACCACTAGAAGACATTGATAGATGATGATCTAGTGTTGTTTCATTGTATACTGACACTTTAGATTCTTGACGATGATGATTATATTTAGATGTTGGACTGACCTTATGATCTTATTGATGTTATGACTTATCAAAATTGAGATGCTTAGTAATTGCAAGATAGTTGATAGAATTTCCTAATTTTGATGATGATTATATAGCTTTGTGTATGATGTTGTTGGATGATATGTATGTGTGTTTTATTTCTTGATGTATTTGATGCAGCCTTGAGGCCAAGGGGTATTGTTTGATTGGTTGTAGGAAATTATATCACGACAACAAGAAGTAGTTAGGAGACTAACAATGAAGGATTCTTGGATATTTGTAACAAACTCACCTTGGAAACTTCATGCCATGTGTATTCTTGTGTTTGTTAGGAGGTCCCAGTGGGGTGGTAACGTCATGTGTGACCAAGGGATTTGAATGATTTTTTATTTCCTTTGATTTATTTATTTAGTTTTGTACATGAATTACATTATTGCTTATTAATGTGCCCTTGTTTAGTTAATTAATCATGTGATTAACTTAATTTGAGATGTGAAAAGGGGAATTTAATTGGGGTAGATAGTCCTTGTTATCTTATTAATTTTGATGGATTTCATTTGATTTTGAATTATGTAATCAACCCCATCCTTCAAATCTTAGATTTTTTCTTTGGAGCCACTTTTCGGCATGTGGGACAAGTTAATCTTGTCCCATGCGTCTTAGACTAAACCACCAACTATATATATGATGTGAGGGGTTAATTTTAGGCCTCATTATGTTTTTGGAAGAGTAAAGGGATAATTAATTGCACCTTCTTACAAATTATTTTAATGGTGTCCTTTAAAGTATGGAGTAGTTGTTTGTGCGTGGAAGGAAACTTGTCATATACTCACCCACCCATTTATGAGTCTTGTTCTTTATGTTCAAATTGTTGAGGTAGATTGGAGAAAAAGTGATGTCACATCCTACATGGAGCCACATCACCCTCCTCTCCACATGTTCTATTTATGTGAGTTATTTTGGAGTTTTGGGTGTTATTTGGTTTCATTATACACATGCATATTTTTGAATTTTCTTGGACTTATTGATTTGGAGATTTGGGATCTTGCATTTGGGGATTTTATTAGATTAGAAGGAGATTGGAGTTTTTCGCTTCAATATTGTGTAAGATATTATGGAAAGTTAGGGTCTATTCCCTTACATTCACGTTTGTATTTTTCATTGTGATGTTATTGTGTTTTAAATTGGTGCATGTTAGTGAATTTTATGGGTTGGGTAGGTCTTGGCCTTAGTGTTGTATTTGGAGAGGGAAGTGGAGTTCATAATTGTTGAGGTAGAATGGAGTATGTGAGGATTTTGTGGAGGGAGTGTGGGAGTGGTGTTCCACCTATGTCGAGGTAAAATGTTTATATATCAAATTTGTATACTTGATTGTGGAGAGAAAAGGTGTTGTGTGTGATTGTGAAAGTGCACTTGGAGGCATTAGGTGAACCCCATCCCATATGGGAGGTATAAGGATATGAATCCATGTTCTTATCTCCTTTGGGCTTAATTGAGAAGCCTTTTTGTTTTGTTTGGAAAATTGTAAATGGATTCTTGAAATTGTGTTCTTGTATGTATGTGCAAGTGTTTTTAATGTGTCTTTTATGTTTTGGAAGCCTTTGTAAAGAGATTACATGGTTGTATAATGTCCCTTATTTCTCTATTCTTGGGACTCATGCGCCATGAGAAGGGTGGATTTCCTTCTCATTGGAGTAGTTGGGAGGAGAGCGTTTATTAGTCTCCCTTCCTTGTTATTGTGGTTTGGAGAAGTAGAAAAGGTATGGAGTTGCAAGTTGATTAAGAGATGAAGATATATGTTTTTAGAACTAAAGAAACAATAATATTTTTATTTTAAATTTTACTATGTTTTTTTAGACACCAAATTTTGGTATCACCCCACATTTTCTCTCTCTTTCAGTAGGCTTATCCATGCGAATCCCATTTCCCACCAAAACAACATATTTAATTAATCAATTTTGATTGATTAATCTGATCCCCTTAAACCTCATTATCCAAATATGCCACCTAATAATCCAAATATTTATCCACACATGAACCCCACTTAATCAAAATCAATTCAATCAAATCAAATATAACACCTCACCTAATAATCAATCACCCTAAATTATTGAATTCATGAACCCCACCCATGAATTTAATAATTAAACCCCAAATGCATCAAAATCCAACATCGCATTCAAATACTCAGTAGTGTAAAGAAATCCACATGGGACTCATTATTACATCTAACATTTTCAATCATGTCCCCACTCAATATCACATCCTTTCTTTTTTCAAATCATGAACTTCTCGAGTCAAATCTAATCCTAATCATGTTTCATTAAACATGGTTAATGTAATAAACCTCAGTTACTAATTAACCTCAAATTTAAACCACATCCAAGCTATATATATAACCCTTTCCCCACTCTTAAGGATAATAAGAAAATTGTGAAACAAGTTTTTGAAGCTTGAAGGTGGGAAAATTTTGGAAAATTATTTTTGAAGTTTGAAGAAAATTTTGAAGTGTTTGAAGTTAAGGCAAAACTCGCCATCATCCCCATGTTGCTCTCATAATGCCATCTTGATGTTTATTTCATCACCATATCAGAGCACTAGCTAAGTTCCTTCTTCATTCCATTTACTCGGTATATTGCATTTCTCTATTTTTGTATGTCATCTATTTCTTGTCATTTATTCTTATTTTGTTAACACGGGGTTGAGAACCACCAAGGAAGTGAATTATTCTTAGATCCACTCCATCAAGAAGCCCCCATATGAAAATATCTAAGAACATTATCTCTACTATCTTTGAGTTACAGGTTTGTTGAGATCGAAGTGAGGAGCTCATCATCCAGTTTGTGCCCAAATCATTCATCATCATTTCCAAGGTACTAAGCGTTTATATATTCGAGGTTGTTTGGTGTTTATTGATTTTTAGCATACTAATCTTGACAGAAGTAGGAAACTCTTATCAACATTTACGCACGCCGTGGGACAAATCCAATATCTAGTCATTTCATTTGTTATGTTCCTTTACTCGTTTCATGTAGGTATCATAAATATATTATTTTCATGTATCCTCATTTTCGGATATCGATTCAAATATTTTATCTTTTGCACTCACTTTTTTTTGCAAGGTTTGGTGTTATTTTCATCTATATTAGACATCTATGTCATCTTTGAGGTAAGTACTCTTCTTGTTTTCATCCATCTTGGCAAAGGTGAATTTGTTTATAGTTGGTATCAAGCTTATTTTTATAATAATAATAACAATAATAATAATAATAATACTAATAATTAAATGATTTTTTTATAGTTGATATCAACGTTTATATTTATTATTAAACAAAGAATAAAATTAAAGTTAATAAATAAATTGAAAAAAAAAAAAGTTTGTTGTACTAACTTATCCATCCCACCTATTTCGTAACTCTTCATTCCCAAACAAGCTCTCATCCTCGTACCCAGTGCTACCATCCTCTACACCCAACTTGCCACTCTCTTTCCCACACGACTCCACACAACTCCCTACCCCTTTCACACAAATCGACCACCACCAATCTTTCCATTATCTAATTTCTAACACATTCCCTCCTCTACTTGAGCTATCCCTAACTAATTTATAACTTCCCATTGCTCACACGATCTCCCTTCTCTCTCCTTGGCCACTCGACCATTCAAAATTATCCCACACACCACTTCACGTCCCATCCACACAACGTAACTCCCTATACTATTCTACTTCCTCAACATCACGTTGATCCCCATTTCACGAAAGCGTATAAGATTCTGGTCGTAAGCTTTGTAGTTAGCCAACATATTTATAAAGATTATATTTGCCTTTAAAATTGATAGAGTCACTTATGGCTTAGCTATTTCGGTGACTTATAAATTTAGGTATTTTAATGTTTTTATAGTCTTCTCAACATGTATTGGCTATTGGTTGTCAAATAGGACTTCATGAAGAGCAACAGTCAGGGGACAAGAAGTCCCTCCTCTTTAATGGGAGAGGTTACCTTATTCAGAAACGAACCTATTTACAAATATACAAAACGTGATTTTCTTGTGGAACTTGGATATTTACGAAAGTGTTTTCTATAAGGATCATTAATTACAAAAGGACTGAGGAATGAGAAAACGAGAATGAGCAGAAAGGCAACATTTAGAATTATAGATGACAGAGTAATTCTTTATGCATGTGAAGGTACAGTGAATTGAAACAAGATCATTTGTATCATACTAATAAGATGAAATTTGAAAGACACAAAGTTCTATCAATAACATCTGCAAGAATACAAAGCTTCTTAATATAATATAGAAAAATGATCTTAACAAGATTAAATGAAAAGCTTAGGGATAAAAGAGATCAGATAGATGAAGAATGAAAAGCCCTTCTGTATTGATTTCTTTATGATTTATTTACACTTTCAGAAAATAAGCCAAGTTCTTCCTCTTCAAAATGGTGAGGAGAGGCCATTATATAGTTTACAATTCAGTTACTCTTGGTAACTACTTCTTTTAAATAAAGATTAGTTAAGGATTGCCAACCGTAATACCTCAACTTATTACAATAAATCGAGAAAAGAATCGGAAGAGAAGAGAGGAATAAGGAGAAGCGGACAGTGCTTATGATAGGGAGGGACCCACTAACTTCAAAATCTACTGCCTGAATCTCTTCAATGCCTCGGCTATGTCTCTGCCACGTGGGACTGATGTGTTGGCTGTAGACTGGGTCCAAAATCCGAGGCACTTCTCCATTTCTGGAATCCTCAGTGCAGTGCCAATGGCGGCAGTGTCAAGTTTGGCAATGAGCTCCCCGTGTATATTGGTCAATTCACTCGAATCAGGGTTGAAATGAGCTCCGCATGAAAGCACTGTATCTGCACATTGCACAGAGATTGGGAAACCACCAGCGAAAGCCAAACCGCTGTCATGAATCATCTGTGCCATTGGTGTAGGGTTTGCATCTGTCATCCTCGACCAAAAATCACTAAAGTCAAGATGGCGAACTTCACTGTCCCCGATATCGGGAACGGCAAAATCTAGTGATGAGATTTATTCTTGCCCCAAAATTTGATCTTCATGTTGGTATTAATTCGGAGGGTGAAGCTGCAAGCTAGACTTGGGAAGGAATTGTAGAGAAAAATGGATACGCGCGTAGGAATTTAGATTACAAAGGTTCGAGCAAAAGATAGCAGGAAAGCAGTGTGCAAAATGCATAGGGGTTTGCTCATTATATAGCCATTTAGGAGAGAGAAAGGTAATGAATGCACATTTAATACATACCTACTAATTTGAAAAGCAAGGTATTCGGGTAGAGCGGGAAAAATTAGCACGAATGGCACTTGGTTCATTTGGGACATGTGGGACGTGAAAGCGCAAAGTACGCGGCTCGGCCGATTCGGGCGAAGCGGGGAAAAGACACACAAATGCTCTTGGAACACGTGGGACAAAAGTACATGAAGTACGTGGCTCGGCTGATTCGGGCGAAGCGGGGAAAAGATGCACAAATGCTCTTGGAACACGCAGGACAAAAGTACACGAAGTACGCGGCTCAGCCGAAACGGATGAAAATGGAACAATTGGTCCGGGCGAACTTGGGACATTTGGGACAAAAAGTTCCGACGGGCCCGAAAAGAATAGACTTCGGGTGAACCGGCTGATCGGGGAACAGAGGGCCCAATTGAACTTGGGACACGTGGGACAAAAATATCCGACAGGCCCGAAAAACACACAAAATGACCCAAAAACGTAGATTTTCTCAATTTCTTGACTTCTAACATTACCAAGATAATAGAGAAGACACTTAAACTCAAAATTTTAAATTTTCACTTTCTTAAGAGCAGGGGAATTTTGAGTGGACAACAGCTGGCTCCTTCAGGGATGACTTGGCATAAATTCAAGGAATGAGACAAGGAAAGAACTTAGAAAAACTCGGGGAAGTAGACCAGTACCTTATCCATTGGGCAACGGAGTCATCGAATCAAACCAACACAGAGGACAACACACCAAAACAAAGGGAAAGAAAAACAAAACGTTGTATAGAATATACAAAGGACTCCCTAATCACCTATGACTTGAACAATTTCAGGTACTACCCACTATAAGGAAGTGGGAGAGAAGAACCATCCATATAATCAAGGTAAAAATAATTCTTACCAGCAAAGTGCCTGATCTTGAAAGGTCCAAGCTAAAGGGAATCAAACTTGCCATGGCTGCCACGAGGTTCATGCCTTTTATCCCACAACAAAACAATGTCTCCAACTTGGAAATCTCTGAACCTGGCTTTCTTATCAAACAGGACCTTAACTTTTTGTTGATGAGCAGATATCTTATCAACGACCTCCAATCTATCCTCATTCAATTTGTGAACGTACATTATTCTCTTATCCAAAGCATTATTGAAATGGTATCTTCAATGGCCTTCATTAGATGCAAAGTGGCAGCTCCAATCACTATTCTTTGGTAATTGAGCTTCTACTCCATATACCACTTGAAAAGGAGACATTCCAATGGCTCTCTTAGGTGTGATCTTGTGCTGCCCAAAGAGCATCATAGAGTTTCTTGTGCCGATTTCGTTGAGACTCATTGACTAATTTCCTTATTATGGTCACTAGATTTTTATTAGTGGATTACTGCTTGTCCATTTCCTGAGGATAATAATCGGAGTGAGCCGGAGAGATGCCATATCCATAACAAAAATCTGTCATCTCGGTTGAAGAAAAATTGAAGCATTATTTGTCACAATCTTGTTTGGTACACCATACCTTACCAAGATGTTTTCTTTGATGAAATCGCACACCACTTGATAGTACTCTTTCTTTGGAATGGCTTCTACCCATTTTGTGAAATAATCTGTAGCAGTTAATACATGAGTATGACCAGCACTAGAAGAGGGATTAAGTGTTCCAATGAAGTCCAAACCCCACTGTTGAAAAGGTTCTTCAATTACAACTGGCTTAAGAGGCAAAGAGGCCAATTTGGGTCTACCCATGAAAGTCTGACAAGCCTCACATTTATCAACCCACTTGGATGCATCTCTAAATAAGGTAGGCCAGTAATATCCTCCACAAAGTATCTTATGAGTAGTGACGGTTGATGAGTAGTGCCCTCCGCATGCTTGATCATGAAAAGCTGAGAGTAGATTTTTCTGCTGTTCCTTGTGCACACATTTCAACAACCTTCCATCTAACCCACGTTTGAACAAGGTGTTTTCCCACAACACATATTGCACTGACCTTAGTTTAATAGTCCTCTTTTCTTTGGCAGTCAAATGAGAGGGGCATTCTCCATAGGTGAGAAAATGGGCGATATCAGCATACCATTCGTCAATTGAGCTAAGAAATCAGAACTGTAGGAAGACCAACTTTATCTTCCAGTAACTCATGTCTAGCTCCTTCAGCAATGAGCTCACAAAGGCCTTTTCCACGGATGAGCTTGGTCGGTTTGATGTCAATATCATATTCTTGGACCTTGGCCACCCAGTTCCCTCTCTTGGATCTAAATTCCTGTTGTGTAAGAATTGACTTAACAGTTGTATCTGGTACCAACACCATGGAGTGAGAGTTAAGAATGTAAAAACGAAACTGCTTAACAACTTTAACCACTGCAAAAGCATGTTTTTCCATCATGGTATATTTTAACTCATGATCTTTCAGAATATAGCTCATAAATGCAATTGGGAGCTCATGCTCATTAGAATCTTCCTGAGTCAAAACAGTAGCCAAGGTGTTATCTGTGGCGTAGCAATAGATAATAAAATCTTTACTAAAATCTGGACATGCTAAAACAGGAGTTTTAGCAATGGCTCTTTTAATATCTTCAAAGGCTTCTTTCCCTTCAGGAGACCAACCAAACGTTTGTTTTCCTTTCATCATTTGGGAGATATTCAGAGTTAGTTCTGCAAAATCAGGGATGAATCTTCTCAAAAAATTGATCTTACCAAAGAAAGAATGCACGCCTTTTTTGTTGGTTGGGAGAGGAATTTGCTGAATAACTTGAACTCGCTCAAGATCAATTTTAATACCATCTTTGGAGATGATGTGCCCTAATAATTTCCCCTCTGTGACACAAAAGACAGATTTTTTAGGATTCAAAGAGATCCCATGTTCTCTACATCTTAGCAGAACTGTCTCCAGGTGCTGAAAATGATCTGCCCTTGTTTTAGAATACACAGTCAAGTCATCAAGGTATACAACAATACACTTCCCTTTCAAACTTCCAAAGGCCAGATCCATAGCTCTCTGAAAAGTGGCACCAGCATTAATGAGCCCAAAAGGCATTCTTTTGTAAGCAAAGGTACCCCAAGGGGTAGTGAAAGTTGTTTTGTGTTGATCTGCAGTATTAACTTCTACCTGATTATATCCTGAGAATCCATCAAGCATAGACAACATTTCAGATCCTGTTACTGCTTGTAAGACCTGATCCATCATAGGTAAAGGATAATTATCTTTCAAGGAAGCTTGATTCAGATTCTTGAAGTCAACACGATCGAATCTCACCATTTTCTTTCTAACAGAGTACAATATTGGCAATCCATGTTGAATGATGGATAGGAAAAATGATTTTAGCTTTCAACAACTTCTGTATTTCTTGAAAAATGGTGTCAGCTATTTTGGGATTGTATTGCCTCTGCTTTTGTTTAAAAGGCTTAATTCCAGGTTTGAGAGGAATAAAATGCTGCATCTCTTTTGGTTGAAAAGATTTTAAATCTTCATAAGAGTAGGCAAGAACATCCTTATACCTCTTTAATAGATCAATTTCTTTCTTCCTCTCATCTGCTGTGCAACATTTTCCAATGTTCACGAGCTTAGGGTCAGTAGAACTCCCAATATTAATTTTGTCATATTTAGGTGATTGTTGAGATCCAATAGAAGCTCTAGACTTTACATACACATCGTGTTTATCAAACAGTTCCTCTAAACTTACCAATCCTTTAGGGATCTTTTTCCCTTGAGTTTGATACATCCATCTTGATCCATTTCTTCTCCTTGAGTGGCCACTTTTTCAAAGGGCACACTTTCACGAGGCAAGTTATCACTTCCTTCAAAGTATAGCTGTTCAAAATTATCCTTGAGTTCTAAGAAAGAAAGCAAGTGTTGATCATTATTAAAACTTGCCGAGTTATTTGTATTATCAGTACACTAGGTCGATGGATCATCTCAATGGTGAACTTATCTTGGGAAAGGTTAGGATGAGGTATAAGCGGTGACCCGAGAGGCTGCTAATGAATCAACCACAGTATTCTTTTCCTGGGTATTGCTTCGATGGAGAAAGCATCGAGAAATTCAATGGAATCCCAAACCTGATTCCGGTAATGTTTCAACCTTCCATTCTTCACCTGGAAGAGGTTTCTAACTTGCTTTACAATCAATTCCACATCCCCACGAGCTAGAAGATTCTTCACACCTTGTTCTTTTGCCACTGTAGTCCAAGAATGAGAGCCTCATACTCTGCTATATTATTGGTATTTTCAAACTGCAACTTGAATGAGAAAGGATGAAGGCTTCCTTCAGGTGACACCAGCATGACACCAGCTCCAGAACCAGCTGAGGAACAACTTCCATCAAACTCTAAAATCCAAACACCATTAGGATCTTTAGGTGATACTTTGGGGAGTTGGATTTCTTCAGGAGACATAATCATGTAGTTGCCATGCCCCATATCCTCATAGAGTATTTGTGCTTTGGGATCATCTGTTTTTTGTACAATATACTTAGATTGCTTCTCAGGCAGCAACTTCTTCATTTGTCCATTAATAGGTATGAGGGCATGTGACCAATCCATTTGAATTTCTCTACCCACATCCTTACAGAAATTCCTGCTTAGCAACATCCTGTATGAAGGAGGAATATCTGCTACTAAGATGGTAGCCAAAACTTTCTTCTCAGGAAAAGTAGCAAAAGCCACTTGTGCATCTTTAATTCTTCCGACTAAGGGCACTTCCTTACTCTCCATAGAGTAACAAGATCCATAAGTGTGTGTGAGAGTCAAGCCTAAGGCATGAGCTACTTTAGCAGGCATCACATTATCTGAGGCTCCTGAGTCTATGGCCGGAGTATAAGAAGTGTTACATAGAATGGTTTGATTTTGTCATTGGGTGAGGTGACAAATGCTACTAGACTAGGGCGGTGCGAGAAGAAGGAGTGGGTAAAACGCCTTTAGAGGTAGTTTTAGAATGGGAATTGACAAAGTGAATCATTTTAGCAAAATCCTTAGGATGGGTTTGATAATATTCAGCTTCTAAGATTTGAACCTTAGTCTTTTTTAGGTGATCAATAATATCGAAAGACCCAGAAGTGGACGGGCTATCATCATTTGAAATCTTACGTTTATCAAATTTAGGAGAAACGGAAATAACTTTAGTAGATGAATTGTGGGACTTACCTTTGGTGTAGATGAAACAGGGATAGGAGATCCTCTTTTTGCAATTATGAGGATAGTTGTCATTTAATCTTTAGATTTCTTGGTGGGCTACATCACTTTCTCCCTCTGATTTGTCTTCTCTCGAATCATGACAGCGTATGATTCGCTATTCATGTCTCTGCTACTATTTCATCATAATCATCCTCATCATTAATTCCCTCAGTGGTGAAGAAATTAACTCAAGATCCCTCAAGTTCATCTGCTTCATCATCAACCTCTTCAACAAATTACTCGCAATCTTCATTAACCTCTTCATCTTGGTTCCTCAACTTCACGAGTTGCATTGACGGGAACTTTAATAGGAGGTCCTTCAAGCGCTAGCCTTGTTTGAGCAGCAGGCAAGTGATTTCTGGGCTGAAAATTCCTCCTTGGAACGTCTGCATAGGGAGCATGCTGAGCCAATTGTTTCTTAATGGTAATGAAATCATTTGCAAGTTTTTGTACCAATGGATCAGTATTAGGTCCAGCGGTGGAAGAGGAGGAAGAAGCAGATTTTGATTTAGAAGGGTCTCTCCTCAACTTCCACGACATGATTAAATCATCTTTGACACTAACAACAAGAGTTTGATCTTGACCAATGTTGCGAGATTAGACCTTCTTAGTGCATAGCTAACTTCAGGTGATTGAGCATTTAGGAAAAAACATTTTTGAATTTGATCTACAATTCGAGTATTTGGTGAAATTTTGTTAATCAACCTGTTTAATCGGGCCAAAAATTCTCTCATGGGTTCTTGTGAATCTTTCTTTATGTGAGACATTTGGGCTAGCAAGGCATGCACGTCTTACTGCTTGGTTTGAACCGGTTTTCAAACCTAGTTCTCATTGTATCCCAGCTGGTGATAGCACCGGCCGGAAGGTGATAGAACCAATCAACAACATTATCTTGTAAAGTCTCAACGAAAAGTCCTACGGAGACATCTTCGTGTTCAACTCCCAGAACTCCGCATGCAACTATGAAGGCTGCGATGTGTTCATCAAGATGCACTTTACCATCACCTTTGAATTTAGGGAAGTTCTTCCGGTTACCTCTGGGTAACTCGTGCAAAGGCTGAGGAAGGGAAAGGGGCCCGACACGATGACCCCAGGGCAATGGTACCACCATTCTTGGAAAAATGGCTTGGAGAGGAACTGCAACACCAGTAAGAATCAAAGCTCGAAGATTAGGACTGATTGACTCAAAGGAATACCACCCATAGGGATTCTATCTTGGATAGGTGGAGTACTTGTTGAACGAGTCTTTCTATTTCTTGTTGAAGGGAAAGGAAAACCCTGCTGCTCCAAAAGCTGAAATTGAGAATCTTGATACGAGGGCCCTTCTCCCTCGAGTAAAACACGGAGTTGCGGATCAAAGGATGATCAATAATTACGAATCTGGAATATGATTTCCCAGCGAGTCAAAAGCTGTTGGTCGTCAAATAGACTTCATGAAGAGCAACGGTTAGGGGACAAGAAGTCCCCTCTTTAATGCGAGAGGTTCCCTTATTCGAAAACGAACCTATTTACAAATATATAAAACATGATTTTCTTGTGTGGAACTTGGATATTTACTGAAAGTGTTTTCTATAAGGATCATCAATTACAAAAGGACTGAGGAATGAGAAAACGAGAATGAGTAGAAAGGCACCATTCAGAATTATAGATGACAGAGTAATTCTTTATGCATGCGAAGGTACAATGAATTGAAACAAGATCATTTGTATCATACTAATAAGATGAAATTTGAAAGACACAAAGTTCTATCAATAACATCTACAAGAATACAAAGCTTCTTAATATAATATAGACAAATGATCTTAACAAGATTAAATGAAAAGCTTAGGGATAAAAGAGATCAGATAGATGAAGAATGAAAAGCCCTTCTATATTGATTTCTTTATGATTTATTTACACTTTCAAAAAATAAGCCAAGTTCTTCTTCTTCAAAATGGCGAGGAGAGGCCATTATATAGTTTACAATTTAGTTACTCTCGGTAACTACTACTTTTAACTAAAGATTAGTTAAGGATTTCCAACCGCAATACCTCAACTTATTATAATAAATCTGAGAAAAAGAATCGGAAGAGAAGAGAGGAATAAGGAGAAGAAGACAGGTGCTTATGACTGGGAGGGACCCATTGACTTCAAAATCCGCTACCTGAATCTCTTTAATGCCTCGGCTATGTCTCTACCATGTGGGACTGACGTGTTAGCTATAGACTGGGTCCAAAATCTGAGGCACTTCTCCATTTTTGGAATCCTCAGTGTAGTGGCAATGGCGGCGGTGTCAAGTTTGGGCAATGAGCTCCCGTGTATATTGGTCAATTAAGCTCGAATCGGGGTTGAAATGAGCTCCGCATGAAATCAACCGTATCTGCATATTACACGAGAGATTGGGAAACCACCAGCGAAAGCCAAAACACTATCATGAATCATCTGCCATTAGCGTAGGGTTTGCGTCTGTCATCCTCGACCAAAAATCACTAAATTCAAGATGGTAAACTTCATTGTCCCGATATCGGGGAACGAAAACTCTAGTGGTGAGATTTGTTCTTGCCCCTTAAATTTGATCTTCATGTTGGTAGTAATTCGGAGGGTGAAGCTGCAAGCTATACTTGGGAAGGAATTGTAGAGAAAAATGGATATACGCGCAGGGATTTAGATTGCAAATGTTCGAGCAAAAGATAGCAGGAAAGCAGTGTGCAAAATGCATAGGGGTTTTCTCGTTATATAGCCGTTTAGGAGAGAGAAAGGTAATGAATGCGCATTTAATACATACCTACTAATTTGAAAAGCAAGGTATTCGGGTAGAGTGGGAAAAATTAGTAGGAATGGCACTTGGTTCATTTGGGGCATGTGGGACGCGAAAGCGCGAAGTACGCGGCTCGGCCGATTTGGGCGAAGTGGGGAAAAGACGCACAAATGCTCTTGGAACACGCGGGACAAAAGTACGCAAAGTACGTGGCTCGGCTGAAACAGACGAAAATGGAACAATTGGTCTAGGCGAACTTGGGACATTTGGGACAAAAAGTTTCGATGGGCCCGAAAAGAACAGACTTTCGGTGAACCGGCCGATCGGGGATAAAGGGCCCAATTGAACTTGGGACACGCGGGACAAAAATATCCGACAGCCCAAAAAACACACAAAATGACCCAAAAACGTAGATTTTCTCAATTTCTCGACTTTTAACATTACCAGGATAACAGAGAAGACACTTAAACTCAAAATTTTAAGTTTTCACTTTCTTAAGAGCAGGGGAATTTTGAGTGGACAACACTACCTAAATCTATAATTTAATTATGGTATTATTCAAATATATCTCTAAATTCTAATATCAAATTCATGTATAGTCCCTTTATAGCGATCCGTTTACAATTCATTACAAGAGACCTATTATAGATTTTATTTGCACCATTCTAATGCTTGATTCCTTCTAATTGTTTCCAACTAGTTTGGTGTGTAGAGATTATGCAGTCTCTTTGTAGAAATTGACTTCTAATTCAAACCGTAAATTGAGGACAAATCATAAGATTTTACTACTTGGTGCCACCAATTGTTTATAGTTTGGTTTCAAATTCATGCAAACTCGTGGTAGCGATAATAAATTTCTTTTATAGAAATTGGTTTAGATTTTCTATGAGCGGAGCACTATAGCCAATTAAATATTTTCCGTTTAAATTTTTTGTGATATTCATTATGTCATCATGCATGTAAGAAAGCCATGTCCATATGCAGTAGGACCAACTATGGCATACCTAAAAGTGAAAAAAGTTGCGTCAATAAGGACTTTTGATAGGATATTGCTGTCAATAAAACAGTTGATAAGATATTGCTCCTAATTTATTTTTCCCATCTCATCATTTTAGATATTTTATCATTTTAATATCTTGTCAGTCAACTAATGTAAAGTATAAGAAATTAATAAACAAAACATACATATTTACATTTTTTTGACAACATATTTTATCGTTTAGGAGATTAATTGTTATTTAATTAATTTATCGTTTATTTTTATAAGTCTAAAGTTGGTTTGTCATTTGTATAGTGCATGTCGTAATTTATTATTTTGAATGCATTATCACATTGTATTGATTATTGTTTTGTGTTACAATTTAACATTAAATATTTATGTCATAATTTGGAATTTATTTCGTCATTATTTCTTCATCTATTTTATTGTTCTATTGTTTATTTCATTATTTCATCGTTAGTTTATTTGATAGTTTTCATTCAATTAGTTTCGATAGTTTGTTTATTCTAATTAACATACAAATGGAAAACATTTTTTTAGATTAATATCCTACGCCTAGGATTTTCTTTTGCATATAAATATTAGAGCATGTTTTTTTAATCCTTTTTATATCTTTTTAGCTCATATTCACTAATTGTCATATTTTCTTTTGCAGAAAAGTCTAAATTACACTACCAAAGATTAAGTCCTAAACCCAAACCACGTCGTAAATCTCCTCTTATCAACCTCATCCATAGTCGTAAATCATGCAATTTTAGGATCCTCGGACATTCTTGGTCGCCAATCCATCGCTTCAAACACGTTCACCCGGATACCAAGAAAATCACATCCAAGATTGCTTGGAGCCTACACTTTTCTCACCTCAACTTGCTGCCAGATAAAAAGGAAAATTGCTACACATGTATTCCTCATTTCCTCTATTTTCTCCTTCTGCATCGCAACTCCCCTATCCTGTGTTTATCCTCATCGAATGAAAACATTTGGATTTGGATTAACAAAGAAGTTTCATTTCTCATCCTGATTGTTCATATAGTTTAATAATATGTTTAATATTATTAATCACACATTTTACCACACATTTCCTGAAACTTCATGCATCAATTAACACATCAAAATACCCCTTTCACCCGATTCACTGATTGGGATTTCATCACACCCAACAACAAACCATTTCAAACCTTTCCAGGCCACAACTTACCCAAAACAAAACATATTTTCCTCCTTCCAGTGCTCTTACAACCATATTCTTTTTATTTTCACACATTTTCCTAATATAGCAAGATTAAAAAATTTAATTATTTTCCTAACTTTCTTAACTTAGTTAGCATAAACTGGTTTTTTGTTTTATGCATGTATTCACTTGATCACCACTAAGAAAATTAAACACAAACTCATTTCACATGGTTCTTCATCCCAACCAACAACCACCTCAAAACTTCATCATCTCATGCCTTTGGCTACCTCTTTCATGGACACCCATTCCCTCGGTTTTATATTATCATTACATCCCATCTAGGCCATCCATCCCACCATCTATTAGATCGAGTCTATTGGTACTCTAATCGTCCCTATTGTGATCCATAATTCTAACAACTTCTTAACAAAATTTGGTGGCTCTTTAGGAATATATTCTCGGAAGATCCATATATATTGCTCTAGATGGCCCAACCCTTCACATGTTTACCGTTACTATACCAATTTGTAAACCATTCCACTTGCTGAAAAATGAACCTTTACAACCCCATGTGACTTTGCTTCATCCTCTACCAATCCACCATCCCACGAGACTATTTATTTATTCACACCCATTCCTCCCAATCTCCCCCAAATAAATATAACTATTATAACTATTGTCCCCATCACCACTTTAAGCACAACTATCACTAGTAATCTCATCCAACCTCCCCATGTATCACTTACCCTACCGAACAACAAGTCCTTTCCATATTACATGTGTATGCCATTGCTTCGAACCCCATTTTACGGCTCCTTTACGATATTGATTGTATCATCCAATCCATCAACTTAGTTATGCCCACATCCCAACTTAACAATTTCCACAACAACCTTCCTAGTCCCAACAATCGTATCATGTCCCCATTTCTCAAAAAGTATTTTATCAACCTCCACCTCAATCACAACCCATGATGTACACTCTCCCCTATCAATTTCCTCAAATGCCCATGTATTTGTAAGCTCAACTACCATATCTCATTCCTCAACAAACTATTCCTAATGATCCCATATAGGCCTTAGTAAGTCTGTTAGCCAACCTAGAGGAAGTCACTTTGGGATCTAAAGTGTCATTATCATACGAAAAAATATGTAACAAACCCATCCATCCATTTATACCCATTAATCCATATCCTCTACAGTGGGAATTACCAAATTTTTCCAAATTTAATAGTAAAGAGAACCCACAACAACATCTCTGAGCATTCAAACTTGTGTGTTATCTTATCACACATAACCAAGATTTGATGCTCCGTACCTTCCCCATGTCCTTGGATGGTCCTGCCCTAGATTGGTACAATAATAGCCCCAAAATACTCAATATTTTCTTTCTCTCATCTTGCACAATTATTTATAGAACACTTCTCAATTAATATTGTGTGCAAGGTAACCATCAATGATTTGTATACCATCTGAAAAATTCAAAGATGAATCCATTACATATTTCATCACACGATGGCACAATATTATAAATTAGTTATCTTTTCCTCTTCCTCAAACTGATCTAATCAAACTCTTCACACACTCTTGTGCAAGAAGCATATTTCCTCTACTTTGCAAATTCAATCATTTCGAACTTTTGAGGAATCTTTCACCATGGCTCACAAGCTTGAGACACGTGCCCTTGAATAGGGCCATTTAAAATTGAAATCAAATAATCCCAAACATGAATTCACCAGACTATTTATATCAAATGATAAGTAAAAACAACGGCCAATGCTATCAATATTAAATCATCTCCTACGTCTACATCCATTACATTGGCTCAACAATGATTCACACGACCAAATCTCAATTATACTCCTCTCGGGAGTCATATAACATGATCTTTGACAAATTAATGATAGTGAAATTGATCATGGTGCCTCCTATCTTACCAATTGATGAGTCTAGGAAAAAACTCACATTGTATCATGAGGACCATTACTGCAAGTACCACCAAGTCTAAGGACATGACATAGAGAGATGTCATAATTTCAAGGATTTAGTCCAAAGACTCATTGATAAGGGAAATATTTAGGTATATAATACAAATTCTTCACCTAATCAACCATTAGACATTTTTAACAATCATTTCCAAATCACGCACCAACATCAACTAGTTAAACCACCACTACTTCTACCTCCCAAACTCCTAATTAGCATACCATAAATACTCTACATGTTTTTGATGAAGATCTAGTTTCATCCATAGATTTACCCTCTTCATTAACCATCATATCCACCTCCTTAGACACTCTTTCTACATCTAAAAGCTCATCAACAGTCACACCAACATCAATCATATCTACGTCCACGTCGACATCTCTTCCCACAACCACACCTATCATATTTTCCTCATTTACAAATATTAATCTTCCTTTATCAGTTATTACACCCACTTAATTAGGTATGATTACCTTATATGCAATCATTCCACTTTACCCATTACCCCATCCTTAGTATCACTTGAAGTCCTCTTTACTGGACTTTTACCCACACCTACTACATCCACTATTGTAAACACATCTATGTCACCTTCTTCTTCTACAACAATGTCATCACTTGAAGACTTTTGGAAAGCATTTCAACTTGCGTTGACTTCAAATTATCATCCCATCTCCTCTACACAATCAGACACCCACACATCTAATCAATCTCCACCCGTGTCTACTACAATACCATCTTCATCTCCTCCAGTAGAAATTCTTGTCATTCCTTCCAAGGGTCCCTATTCATAGACAATATCTAGACCCCCATTTCCCAATGTCCTCCTTCACATCCTTGCAAAAAGTAGACCTCATTGTCCCCAATATCAATCCCCTTGAAGCCACATCATCTTCCTCTATTTTAGGACCACACCCTTCATCGTCTTCCTCCATTTTGGGAGCATCCCCTTCATAAAAAACCTACGCTACTAATAAGGCAACACAACAACGACCTTTTTCCAAACCACATCCCAAAACTGAGTCGAAGGCATCCACATCCTTAACCAATATCCTACATCAAACGTATTTAGTTTCCTTCCCAAATCCAAGACAATGTCAAAGGCTACCATTACACCACCACATGTCTAGGAATCACCACAAAATCCTTCATCTATGGCTCCATATCCTATTCCATTAGGGTATTATACTACCATGTTTTATCAATTACTCCAATTCTCATCAATCACATTACCACCAATTAACATTTTTGACCCAAGTGTGTCAAGGCCTTCATGGTTTAAATATAATATTATTCATTCATTTCACCACGCCACTAGATATGACACTCGAACATTGAAAATTTCTCTAATAAATCATACACCACTTTGTCAATGAGACTTATCTTCTTAATGAAGGAGAACCAACTCTTCCACTAACCCAACCAACCCCCTCATCCCATTATGCATCTTTCAGAACATCTAGGCCACCCCTTTCGTCAAGGACTCTTGCCACTAGTATACCACTAAAAGAAGATACATCCGAGGACACCACAAACCTACCATAAAAAGAGGATGAGCCCAAAGATGACAACCCTCTTTTGATCGGTGTTATTTGGATAACCACCCATTATTGACCACATAACCCTAAATCCACCACACAACCTACTCCAAATACCTTTACCGTTATCCCTCCTCTTAAGGAACATACCATATCCACAACCCCGTCACAACCGAATGTTGTCATCAATGCATGCATCCACCACTCATCCCAAATCAACATCTCCATCTTGGTCCAAGGCCAAGGTATCTATTTTGGTCATTCCTAATCCTGATTCCATCAAGAAAACCATTATTAAACAAATTCATCGAGGCCCCGATCAAAATCTTGCTTTATGATCTCATCTCAATCTCTCCACACAACAAACAATCTCTCATGGAAGTTCTATATGCATCTTGAAATCATCGATGAGCCTCAACCTTTCATAGCCTTAGCTGATGCCTTCACAACTTCTACCGATATGTCATTTGAGGATTTAAAATCCCTAAGATACCACCAGAAGAGAAGATCTACCTCTATTCATCACATTCCATATCAATGATACATGTATCTAATGAACCATGATTGATAATGGTGCTAGTATCAATTTCATTTCTTCTCATCCTTCAACCAAATTGAAACAACCTAACACCATTTTTGCTAAATATCCTACCACTCTTCATGGCTTTAATGATGCAAAGAACTCCCTCATTAGGAACATTTGTCCTTCCCATTCGTATTGGCCATAAATTCCTCCATGATCTCTTCTAAATCATTGAAGAAGAATTTCAGTATAATCTTTTTCTTATATATCCTTTGATTTACGCCATGCATTATGACCCATCTATCCTCCATCGTTATATCAAATATGAACATGAAGGAACCATTTATGCTCTTCCCACTAATGCCCCTCCTTTCAAGACATGTCACATGATCTATAGACCTAAGGATGTTCTTGTCCCTCAATCCAACTTTTCTTCTATTGCATCCATTAGTTCATCTATTCCTCCACCACATTACCCCATAATGGATCCTTTGATGTTTTGAGGCAACCCCTTTCCTTTGGAGAATATCAACTCCTCACTCTTAATGATATTCCTTCTCCCAACCATCTCGTCTTCCCCGATAAGGCTTCTATATATCAATCAAACATTGGGTAAATCATCTCATTTTTCCCCTCTTATCTCAAAACTAACCTAGTATGTGGAGGCCTTGATCAAGCTTCTTCTCATCATGATCATCACCCTCACACCAAAATATATACACGTTTCTGAACAAACCATCATTCACTCACACACCTCTATCGTTGGGCATAGAAGGGGTTTGGTATGGGTTGTTATGAAAAATGCCCTTTCGAAAATTTCTTCACCCAAGCCCATGAATCATGCTAAAAATTTGGCTTGGCATACAAATATCCCTCCATCCCTCCTCTAGGAACATTCTCATTTTCTCCCTTAAACCTTGATTCACCCATTTTTTCTCCATCTATATATCTTACTAATACGAGATAAAACTTCTTCACCATCTAAGTATCTTACTAAGTCGATGATATGTCATCTCCATCTAACTATTCCATTAATTCAGATGACACCTTATCTCCATCTAACTATCTTATTGATCCAAATATATATGACAATGTCTTTATTCCCACTAACTTTATTTCTAAATTTCCACCATTTCTCTCGAATTGGTCACTTATCGGGTTGAAATTGAAACCCAATCCTTTCCTCTCAAACACCTAGAGATGATAGAGGAAGATTCCCTATCATTGAACTTTTCCAATGTGATGATGATAATTGCATCCTTTCTTACATGGGGGTTAAAAATTCCCATATCTAGAAGTCCTTTTTATGTGACACTTCCAGTCTCCTAAATGAATCCACTATCAACATTAATATCAAGGCTCCTCAAGATACCGACATCCTTAAGGTGGTCCAATATTTAGAACCATAATAAATCAAAGCATTCACTTCTTTCTTATCCAAACACAACCAGGATTTTGCATGGTCATACTCTGATG
This sequence comes from Taxus wallichiana var. yunnanensis, assembly GCA_018340775.1. Lineage (NCBI taxonomy): Eukaryota > Viridiplantae > Streptophyta > Pinopsida > Cupressales > Taxaceae > Taxus > Taxus wallichiana. Next base: position 725,782,835 of record CM031244.1, read on the forward strand.
GTCTAGGTATCGACTCTTCCATCGTTGTCCATAACATCGTTACTATCCCTAATGCGAAACAAATTAGGAAAAAGCTTTTCGCATGCATCCTTAAGTTTCTCTTCTTGTGAAAGAAGAGTTGTAAAGTCTTATTTTTTCCAATTTAATCATCCCCATTGACTATCACCAATGGATTTCTAATACCCTATCCATTGCTAAAGCGTCAGGAAAGCTAGATATATGTACTTGACTTTCGAGATTTTAATTGCGCTTTCCCTAAAGATGATTTTCCACTTCCAAATATTGATTAACTTGTAGATCTTACCATGGGAGATGAGATGCTTTCTCGAATGGATGGTTTTTCCATATATAATCAAAATCTAATTGTACCATAAGATCAACACGAGACATCCTTTCTCATGCCATGGCGTACTTTTTCTTATTGTGTCATTCCTTTTAGTTTAAAGAATATCAGGGGCACATATCAACAAGCCATGACATATCTCTTTCATGACCCCAAACATCAAACTGTAGAATAATATGTTGATGACCTCTTGGAAAAGTCTAAATATCTATGTGATCACTCTCGGTCCTTGAAAACCTTTTTGATTGTCTCATTCATTTCTTCCTTCACCTCAATCTAGTAAAGTGTGTTTTAAGAGTTCTTACTAGAAAACTCCTTGGCTTCATCATGTCTATTAGGGGCATTGAGGTTGACCCCAAAAAATTAAAAAATCTTCAAAATTCCCCCTCCTTCTAATCTCAAGAAGCTTTGCATTATTCAAGGTCACCTCCAAATTTTTTTTCATTTTATATCAGAACTTTTCGATCGATTCCAACCCTTTCATCACCTTCTTCAAAAAGACATAAATTTTAATTGGGATCACAACTGTCTAAAGTATTGTGACGATCTTAAACAATATATTTTACCTTTTCCAATACTCACACATCCATATGAGGGGGACCCCTTTTATTTATACATCATTGTAACCAATCATTCTCTAAGAGCCATGTTAGCACATCGTGATGGCTAATGCCACGAATAAGTCTTCTACTACGTTAGTCGTACTCTTCATGACTGCGAAGCATGGTACAATGAAACTAAAAAATGTGTTCCACTATTTTCTTCTCTACTTCAAAACTTTGACATTATCTTCTTAATCACAAGACCTATATTGTTACTAGCTTCCAACCCCTCAAAACAATGCATTCTAAACCATATCATAATGATCACATCACTCGGTGGCTCATGCTCATGACCGATTTTGACCTTGAATTCATTCCTCAAAAATATATTAAGGGTCAAGTTATTTCCAACCAATTAGGACAAGCCCCTCTTCCCAATACGCAGCCTCCACGAAGACCACTTTTGAGATGAATACATCAAACAATTTCATCATGATCCCCTTAAAATGACTAGCTTCTTCGATGGTTATAATTAATAGCAAGGAGGAGCAGGTGTTATTATCATTCCTCTAAGAGATGCTCCTATCCCCTTAGCATTCAAACTTTACTTTGAATCTACAAAAATGGCAAAACATGAAGCTCTTATACTAGGAATAGAAAGCTGTTATCTTTCTAGGTGTTCGATTATTGACATCTATGATGATTCCAAGATTGTAATAAATCAAGTCACATGTGAATATCAGTGTAAAATTTATATTCTACAACAATATCATGACATTTCTCATATTTTTCTTAAAACCTTTGATTCTTACACCATTCAACTTATCCCTCAATCAACCAATCATTTTGCCGATACAATGGAATCTCTTGCATCCCTTATTCCTTAGACAATGCAGAGCCCAAGGTTTCTATCGTTATACACCATCGTGACAAACCATTTCATGACGTACCCCAAATTCATCTTATTGAATCTAATTCATCAGACCTCTGGTATTCTCAGATCTTAGATTATTTATCTAAATCTATCACTCCTTACCTCTCTAACAATGTGAATAGGTGTTCCATCCAGCGTGCTACTCACTATGTTATCCTTGGCGGAGTTCTTTATAAACCCATATTTTATGGTGTCCTTCTCCAATGCCTTAAATCCCATGAAGCCTCTTGAGCCATCCAAGAAGTCCACAATGGTATTTTTGGTGGACACTTTAGTGGCTTATCTATTATTAAGCACATTCTCCACCTTGGCTATTATTGGCCTTCCCTTAATTATGATTATTGTGAGTATGTCAAGAAGTGCGTAAAATGTCAACAACACTCTAATATCATTTGTGTTCCTAGCCAAGATTTACATCCTGCTCATAATCTATGGCCCTTTTCACAATGGGGTCTTGATCTCATTGGTCTAATAAATCCCGTTCATCACAACAACATCATTCTATTATCATTGCTACATAATATTTTACTAAATGGGTGGAAGAAATCCCACTCACCTCAACTAAATCTGTCCCAATCATTAATTTCATTTATCAACACATCATCTGTTGCTTCGGCGTTCCACATAAACTTGTTATGGATAACAGAAAGTCCTTTAAAAATAAGGATCTTAAAAAATTGGTGATGAATTCAACATCCAACTTAGATTTTCCTCCCCATATTATCCTCAAGATAATGGCCAAGCTAAAGCTACCAATAAAACTCTCTGAAATATCCTTACCAAGACCATTGATCAAGCAAGTCGAACTGACATCTCCATCTTCCTTTTTCCTTGTGGGCCTATTGCACTAGCATTTGCACCTCCATAGGGGCCACTCCATTTTATCTTGTTTACGGTTCCAAATCCATTCTCCCTCTCGAAGTTAAAATTCCATCTTTATGTGTGTCTCTTTGTGACTTCATTTCTGATGAATATTATCATCAGGAGAATCTAATTCACCTTGAGTTGTTATATGAGTGCTGCCTTCTCACTCTTGAACACCATCATGTTTATCAAGAGTGTATCCAGCATGCTTATAAAAACATATAAATAAACGTGAATTTAAAATAGGTGACCTTGTTTTAAAGGAAAATCAGATTTTCATTACCCTAGAATGAAGTCAACGGGAAATTTCGCTCTAAACTTAATCGGACCATATATTATCATGCATAAGTATGGATCTAGGGCCTATCACTTGGCTTCCCTCGATGGTAAACCTAAAATTGAACCTCTTAATGCATTGCACTTACAGGACATTCTATTGTTAGCACATGCACCCATGAGCAGATAGTCATATATTTAGACCACTCCTCCATCATTAGCCCCTTCCATCTATCATGGTAATGATATGAAATATGTTATCTACCGTCACTACTTTTATACAACCATGAATATGAGTACCACAACTCTACTCATAGCAAATTCATTAGGAATAAGTTCTCCCAGTTTGTGAGAAATCCACAATCATTACATCCATCACACTCTCATTCACCTATTGAAGTAAAGTGAAGGGTCCAACGATGTCTCTTGTACACCTTTATCACTTCCTAGGTGATCTACTTAGCTATTCCCAACTCTCCCCCATGTAAAGCTAAAATTCATGTATATTAAAAAAATTCAATATCATATTTATAAAAAACAAACTGATCCCTTGAAGGACAGGGTGCATGAAAGAAAGAAAAATAAAAAAGTAAAATAAAAAGAAAAGCATGCAAATTGAAATCATAAGAAAAATCACAAGAAATAGACTGATCCTTGAAGGATGGCTATCATATATATTATTCTTTCCATCCATATTATGTATAAAGTAGACCATACCCTTGAAGGATGGCTACTCTTTTATTATGGAATTTGGAAGGTTTCCCACATTGATCAACCTTCCTTTTATCAACATTCTCATAAATCTTCCCGCATTGATAAACTTTCTTCTATTATTGTTCTTTCCCTTTCCTAGAGTTGGGGCATAGACTTAGGGAACACCACCTTTGGATAACCCTCTTCCCGCATACAAGTTACATCTCAAACCCCTTGTCATGTCAACATTAGGTTTATGAGAATCTTTCATTCATATCTCCCTCAGGGTCTTTTGGTATAATTAACTGTCATTGGTTATGTACTAACACATGCTATTGGCTGCAAGTGCAATGCCTTGAGTGGTACCTTTTCTTGTTTACCTCCTGGCTTTATTACATGCCCCTTGCTATGGTCATGTGTCATTTATCTCATCAAGGTCATCTTTTATCACAATCACATTCTTAGAGATAAAATTTCAAATCATAAAATCTGCATCCATATATTTATTCTTAAGGATGTCCTCTATTAATGCCATCCATAAAATCATATGTCATCCATAAATCCATGAAATTTTTTACTATTTTTAAACACTCTCTCTAATGCACTATTGGGTTTGGAAATTCTACTTGATCTATGTTGCAGTTCGTGAATTCTACTTGAGCATATATCTCAAGTAGCATTCATTATCCAACACTCTCGTCATCCCCCACCATGGCCAACATGTCCTTTCTCCATCCATCCTCCCACATCAACCCTATCTCCCTCTACATTATCCACCTAATATCCTTCTCACCATTATTATTCATGTCTATCACTTAATTCAAACATCATCTTATTCACCATTCCAGGGCTTATCATCTTTGTTTTGACGTCTACTTAAATACCCACGCATCTCAACAATCCTATTCAAGTAGACCTATCATTCTTGACAAAGTGTCATTAAGAATCTCGTATTTTGGCCATTCCTTCCTCAAATTATCCTTTAACAACAAAATTTTCTCCTAAAATTCACCCCATCTCATTCTCCACTACTATTCTCACCCATTTCATCCTTCTTCATTACTTCTTCGATCCTTCACCCATCCTCCACCCTAATAATTATTGTTGGTTTTTCCCCTAATGTCCTTTTACTGGAATCACTTCCTCCATCACTAGTTTCATCATTTAGGTCCCCATTCATTCTTTCAACATTCAACTTTACGATATTACTTAATCACCCATTCTGTACGGGGAATCTTGGTTGAAATAAACCCCTTTCCTAAAATCCTATCATTGTAGAAACTCCTTCACCATTTTCCATTCCGTGAAATGAAAATCAACATTCTAAATGTATTCCCGCTCCATCCTTTCGCTAACGCTCTTCCATCATCACTCCTACAAAATAGTCATCCAAATAAAGGATTCCCATCACACTCTCCATCCTATACCACATACATTCCTCCATTCCTTTATGTTACACTCCTTTATTTACTTCTTTTCTTATTATCACCCCCTCCCACCTATTGTTCCACTCTTGCATATACCACTCACTCTTTTCTCATCCTTCCTAGTATCCATATTCTACTTGATCATCTTACTTACACACTTTCACAGTATGGAAAATGTACTTAAGGGTTCCCCTTCAGTCCATCTTTCCATACATTCTTATCATTATCAATCATTCACTTTTTCATTATTCTTCTTCTTCTTCAGCTTAGAAATCATATTTAACCATTCTCGTCTTATGATAATATTCCTTATGATTCCCTCTTAAGGCTAATCTGTCATCCAACCTTCCCCATCTCACCATATTTCCCTCATCTTATTTCTCCTGCTCTTGTCATATTCATCTACTCTAACTAACTATCCCACCCCTACCCAATGCATTCCTCCCTTTCACATTTCATATTGTCACTATTAGTTTGGTGATCTTATGTAACCACTCATGCAGAATGGCGATCTTACTTAAGAGTTCATCTTAAGGATGATCCATCATATTTCCTTTCCTATTTCTTCACATTTAGACCATCCATATTTTCTCTTCATTCCTCATAAACACATCCTCTTACCCCTTCTTTCTTCCTTACACAAACTATCTCTTACTTCCCCAATTATCATCTCTATCATCCCTCATTTGGATATCTAACTTAACAACATCATATCATTTCTTACTATGTCTCATTTCTTCATATTTACCTCGTTCATCCTCATCCATTGCATCCTCTCCTCACCTTCATCTTCACACAAATCATTATCAATATTTCTCCCACATATCTACCCTCCCCGCTTTACATGCCATTTTGATGGGTTATTCTCTTAACATGCTTTCATCATCAAATTCCATTTCCACGTTAATAATTATCGATGGAATTCTCCTAAAATTCACTCATCCCCATTCTACACATCCTTGTTCACTCCTTTTGACCTCCATTTTTATTCCTTCCTTTTTTCTATATTCCCTCCGATCATTATCGAGGGACTTCTCCTAACGTCACTTCATTGGCGTCAGTATCCACATCATCCATTCCCCTTTTTTCCTCGCCACCTCTTCATCCCGAGAGCCTATCCCCACTAGTGATTGTTGGTGGACTTCCCTTAACATCCTTTTGTTTGTATTGACTCTTCTATTCTTCCCTCTCTTTTTCTTTGCAAATTTTCCATATTCCCTTCACCTTCTTCAATATCTCTATTGTCTTCATCATACACCCTTTCTCTATTTTTTCATCAAATTATCATCATTTCATGCATCTCTGCATCTCTTCTAATATGTGCCATTTCTCCCCTTGAGCTTCTTTTTACATCCCTTCTACTACTTACTCTCCACTATATATCTCCCCTTTTGGTTTCCTTCCTTCTGCATCATTTTCTTTATTGTCCTTTCTTTCTACCCCTTGTTTTCTTTGACTTCCTCTGTATCATTTTCATCCCCTTTTCCCCTCACAATTCCTTCTTACTTCCCCAATGATAACCTTTTCCACCAGTGTTCTCCCATCATTTTTATCATCTCACCCTCCACATGCATTTCCATGCGGTCTGTTTCATGTTTGTTTCTTGGGTATTCCTCCCGATACCGTGGTTGCTTAAAATTTTTCTCCGTATCCACTCTATCATCTCTTATTTCCCTATCATTTCCTCCTTCCCATTACAAAATATTATTTCTTTCCCACCCCCACCTTTTCAATCATTTTGTACTAGTTTATCTTCCTCTCTTAACTTTTCTCCACATATTCTTGGTCCTTAATTGTTTCTTTCCTTTCTCTCTTCTACCTTCTCTTTCGTCTTTTTAAAATTCTTCATCTTCCTCACCCCCTTTCCACCATTCTCTCCATTTCTTTTGATTTTACCCCCTACTCTCATCTCATCTTCTTGTTCATCTCTCCTATCATCCTTCTCTCATATCCACCTCTTCCTTTTCTCATCTCTTTTGTGTTCTATTACTTCCTCCCTTCATCCCATTCACCTTTATTCACTCCCTTCATTTTTGATTTTTACCCTCTTTTGTTACCCTCTCTTTATGTCATTTTCTTGTCCATTCTTTAATTTCTTCATCATTTCCTTCTATCACTTTCACCCCTATCTCCTATATCCTTCTCCATCTTCCATCCTTTGAATTTTCTTGCTCTTCTCATAATCAATCATTCCCTCTTTCATTGTAGTTTCCTTCTTTTTCTCCACTCTTTCATTTCTTTTGTCTGCCTTACATTCTTCCTCCAACTCATCACCCTCCATTTTCTACCATTTCTCTCCATCATCTTCTACATATTGTCTATTTCTTGGTTTCCACTACTTTCATATTACACATCTCTCTTCCGTTTTCACCCTCTACTCTACCCCCTTTTCTCTTCTCTTTCCCTTTTCCTTTTCCTTTCTCCTTCACCATCTGTTCTATCATTTTCTTGTCCTCTCCTTCTTTTTCCTTCATCATTTATTTCTTCCGCAATATTCCATCTTTGTTACATTTTTGCTTCTTTCTTATAGCACATATCTTCCAACTTCTCTCATCTTCTCCTTCTTGTTCATCCTTCCTCATCAATTTCTTCTCTTATTCTCTTTCTCTATTTTCTTTTTCTCTAGGCCCATTGTGCCCTCTCTATTTTCATTTCTTATCATCCTTCTCTATTATTCTCTTCCTCTTCTTTCCATCATAATCAAGCATGGTTCACACTCCTCATTATCGGTGGACGATGGCTTCATGTCCTATTACACCTCATCCCCTTTATCCTCTTTCATTCCTTTTTTTCTCCTCCTCCACCACATATTCTCTATTCCATTCAATGTCCTCTTCCTCCTCTCTATAAAATTTCTCTCTCCTCCTTTTGGGAGTGGTGTCGTCTCTTCCATCCTTGTCAACCCTCTCAAAGAGACATCATCACATATATCCCTCATCACATCTTCCTTTGACATTTTCTTCTTGGAGGATACCATAATAGTCATCACCTATCCAATCTTGTTCTCTTTCATGAACAATTTCTCTACTTTTGTTCTTTCGCAAAAGTAGCTTGACTCCTCCTATTTGACGCAGAAGTGATATTGCTTTCTCTTTTCCTCACCTACTTATCTACACTCACTTATGAACCTTTCTTATGAAACATGTTTTCATCACCATATTTATCAGCCTTTCAAGGCATTTTATCTCATACATTTATCCCATATAGTCGCCGTGTGCATGTTTATGATTATACTCATTCCCCTAGGGATTTTTCTTTACATATCCACCTTCCATACCGTGCTCTTGTCATGAAAATCCCATCTCCCACCAAAACAACATATTTAATTAATCAATTTTGATTGATTAATTGATCCCCTTAAACCTCATTATCCAAATATGCCAATTAGGTCACACTCATCCACTATTACACCCACCGTATAAATCATGAACCCACTTAATCAAACTCAATTCAATCAAATCAAATCTAACACCTCACCTAATAATCAATCCCCCTAAATTATTGAATTCATGAACCCCACCTATGAATTTAATAATTAAACCCCAAATGCATCAAAATCCGACATCCCATTCAAATATTCAATAGTGTAAAGTAATCCACATGGGATTCACTATTACACCTAACATTTCCAATCATGTCCCCACTCAATATCACATCCTTTCTTTTTTTCAAATCATGAGCCCCTCAGTCAAATCAAATCCTAATCATGTCCCATTAAGCAGGGTTACTTTTGTAAACCTCGGTTACTTATTAACCTCAAATTTAACCCATATCCAAGCTATAAATATAACCCTTTCCCCCCTCTTAAGGATAATACAAAAATATGAAACAAGTTTTGAAGCTTGAAGGTGGGAAATTTTGGAAAATTATTTTGAAGTGTTTGAAGTTAAGGCCAATATTTTCCATCATCTCCAAGATGATCTCGTAATGCCATCATGATGTTCCTTTCATCACTATATAAGAATACCAACTAATTGTCTTCTTCATTCCATTTACTCGGTAGATTGCATTTCTCTACTTTTTGCATGTCATCTATTGCTCGTCATTTATTTTTATCTTGTGAACACTAGGGTTGACAACCACCTAGAAGTAAACGCTTGTCGAACCCTCTCTGCATCGGGTGGCCCTACATGAAAATATCTAATCAATCTTTCGCTAGTGTCAACGAGTTTTAGGTTTTCGAGATCGTAGTAAGGAGCTCATTATCCAATTTACCCCGCATCAATTATCACCATCTCAAAGGTACTAAGCCCTTGCATATTTGAGGTTTGGTATTTATTTCTTTCTAGCATACTAATCTGGAAAGGAAGCGAAACTTCGATCAACAATTGTTTCCACCTTGGAGTGGAATGCTGTATATACTTGTATTTTAAAGTGAGTTCTTTTAAATTGATTCTCAAATTGTGTATTTTAATGGAAGAAAGAAGAAGTTGTAAGTTCTATTAAAATGGACTTTTTGTAAATGAAAATTTTAAGGAATGTATTGTATTAGTTGAGAAGTTTTTTTGGGAGTTTTAATATAATGGAAATATAGCTTTTTCCAAATTTGGAATTTAATTAAAAATTTCATTGTATTTCATCTTGAAAATGGTTTTTCTTGCATTGGAAATATATTTAAAATATGCTTGTTTCCGTTGATTATTCCATTCAATTGTGGTTGTAAATGGAAAATGAATTTTCATTGCGTTATGTTATACGTTTATCTCTTGAAATATCTATGGAAAATGATAGTATCTTAGTTTATTTGTCTTAAGTTTCACTAGATTACAAAAAAATAGATACAACTAATTCTTTTAAATAAAAAAATTATACAACTACTTTTTTAAATAAAAAAATATATTATACGACTAGTTCCTTGGTTAAGAGATTTTTTCCCTCTTGAATTGTCCAATTATCTTAAAATAAAATTAAATTATCAAATGAATAGACATATTTAAATAAATATATATGTCTATTAAAATATACTTGTTATATAAAATAAAGCCACCCAATCTTATATTTCAAATAAGACAAAAAGGGGTACATATAAAAATGTATATAATTATATATAAATAGTTATATTTATATCAATTATAATTATATGTTTTAATGAAATGATTTTATATATATATATATATATATATATATATATATATATATATATATATATATATAATTAAATAAATATTAATATCGATAACAAGTCAATCACATGTATATAAAGTTGTACGTTAAGTATAATAAAATTAAAAACATTCCTTAAGTTCATTGGAGGCCAATATGGACGTGGGTGGCTAAGCCCTTAAATACAAAGGGATGGGGCTGGCATGCCCACTCTAATTGTTTTAAATAATTGGGAGTGGGGTATGGGTGACCCCCCACCCCCCACCCAACATTAACACTTTGAACCCAATAGATGCACGGTTTGGTCTTGGCAACCCATTCGAACTAGTGCATAACTATTCATTTAAAAATACAAATTTAATATTTTTAAAATAAAAAAATTATATATATATATATATATATATATATATATATATATATGCAATGAGAAACTACAAACCCTAAGAGACTCTAAAATGAAAAGGAGAACAAATGGAGGAAGAAGTTTCTTCTTCATTCCCAAATCTTAAACCAAAAAAATAAAAAAATCCTCCATAGTTTTCCTTGCTCCATGGCCTCCATGCTCCCAAACCTACAAATCCAAAAATGTGCAAATGAGATAGCTAAGGAAAATAAAATGAATAAAAAGATATCGAGAAGGATTTTTAGGGCTTTTACGTAGAAAACCTAAAGTCCAGGGCTCATATTGTTTAGATCTAATGGTAGAGATTTGTTGGAGGTATTCTATGTTGTAGTGTGAACCTTAGGATATCATGGTTAATATGGATATAATATTATCATGGATAATATTAATGTAAATGTAAATGTAATATTACATATAGTAAATAGTATTTACTATATGGTAATTAGTAAGTTAATATGTTATATAATAAAACAATGAGATATTGTTTTATTATCAATATTATTAATGTTGTTGAAACCATCTGGGTAGATTGGTTTCATGTGCAAACAGATATTGTTGAGAAGGTTGCACATGGAGACAAAGATGTTGTTAAGAGGGTTGTTACTATGCAGCTCCTATATAATGGAGTGCATAGGTATGGGCACATTGGAAGAGTTAGTAGAATGTAATAGAAGAGAAGATTGTGTGAAGCATTGTAATGTAATACAATAAGCGTGGAGTGTATACTGTATATGAATAGATTAATATATCAGTATGTTGTGTCATTGAGTTAAACCTGTGATCAATCAGATATGTATTGTATATGATGTACTTAGTGTGGTAGATAGAGAAAGAATCGAAGCTATTACTTGCTCCTAACCTATGAATTCCTAACAAGATTTAACCCTACAACTCTTTAAGTGATGAAAATTTTATGGGAATGGGTTTTGAATAAAAGGTATGGATGTTTAGTGAATGGGGCCACTTAGAGAACTAGTGAGTTAGAATAAGTGGTAACCCTTTTCTTTTTTACCAATAATTAAATAAATGATATTGTGCATGAATAATTAGATAATTCCCTAATAGAATTAAATTAATTAGAATTAAAATGTATATTTAAATAACTATAGAATGGAATGGTTTATAGGTTTAAACCAACTTACGAGATGGTTGTTTTATAAATTAAGAGGATATTTAAATGGGTAAAATATACGGGATTAATTGTCGATATTAAAAAATAAATATTAATTGTATCCTTAGAAGAGGGTTGAGTTCCAAAAATAATTTAGAATCTAAATAATAATAATTAATTATTAATTTAATTCCAGAAAACTTATGAATGTGGAAAAATAAATAAATAGGAATTAATTAAACATAGTCAACGCTTACCACTCTTGCATCCTTTTAAACAAAAAAATCACAATTTTTCCTAAATAATTAATGAGGTTTGGCATGGTGTTAGAGTGTAGAAATTTGTGGGCATTAAACTTGGTATCACATTTTTGGGTTCAACAATTGGACCCTAGGCCAACACAAAACACAATAAGTAGACTTAACACAACCTACACCTAGAGCACACAACATTACATGATATTTTAAAATGTAGGAACTTAGTAAAATAAAAGAAACCTAGACGATGATGAACTAAATTTTGTCTTAGTTTTTGTATTAGGCGCGGACCAGACCATGAATTTTTACATGTGGAGTTAGATGTGCCACCCCCAGGGATGGAAATCACCTCTATCTTGCCACATATTTTACAGACCTTACAGAGGTCAATGCCGATGTACTTGGAGGAAAAATAGGGGGATAACCTAGCTAGCAAAATAAAGAGCCATAACATGAGGATCATGGCCATCCATGACATAGTGAGGAACGTTAGGCAGAGATTTCACATGTTGAATTAGATAGATAGGACTAACTATGGGGAAACAGGCCCACAAGACCGAGAGAATGATCTAGGAGATATGGCCATGAGGAGAGACATAGATTTAGATAGATGATAGGGATGATCATATCGAGAGATACTAAATCTTGATCCACCGCACTTCACTATAGATAGAGGAGGATTTCGGGTAGAGGCTTGGTTAGTTAGTGGGAGCGGATGCTTTAAATCATGCTTGTTTACTAACAACATGAAGGCTTGTGTCACGATACATCTTATGAGACATGGGGAAAGAGTTTGGTGAAGGGTTGAGGAGTAGAAGCTCCATGTAGATTTATAGATTGTGATATTATTATCCCAATTTCCCCCAACAAAATTAATTAAACATGACCTTGTATAAGAAAATCAAAAGGGTCATTTCAGTCAAAGCAGGATCGCAATCGATCAAAAATATGAGGGTAGGTGGGCTTGAAAGATGGGGCCGAACAACGTTAAAAGAAATCGAGCTCGATAGGAGAAGATTGAAGAAAGGGATCGAAGTTTCAGACTTCACATACAATTCAACTTAAAGCCAAACAAGAAGGTCGGTGGAAGCCTCCACATTCCTCTTCATGAGTCTTCAAAGGAAAAATCTTGAGGAAGTCCCAAACGTGTGCCATATCTCCACGTGTCAAATTGGCACACCTCAAAAGTTCGAGTCCAAATAGAGTCTCCAAATGTGTGCGAGCTTCCACATGTCTAAGGTCCGACTAGTTGCTCTTAAATGGGCGAGAAAGGGATAGAGCTAGCCATTTAATCAAATAAGTATAAGAGGGTCAGGGGAAGCATCCACATGTCTCATCGGCGCAACTTCAAAGGCATGGCTCAAAGAGAGACCACAAACTTGCGCCACCCCCAAGTGTCCTAGGTCTGAAAAGGGGACACTGGCCATTGAAAAGTCCAAGCTTGTGACAGGCAATGGAAGCCTCCACATGTCATCTTGGTGCAACTTCAAAGAGAAAATCCCAAGGCAGGTCCCAAATGTGCACTGAGCCTCCACATGTATAGGGTCGACATATGCCCCCGTCAAACAAACGGGACTTAGCCAAAACATGAAGAAATAGAGCAAAGCCAAAGAAGGAGCCACTTGTCTCTTCAACACTCTTTCAAGAGGTGAATCTAAAAGCGGTCCCCAAACATGCGCCAACTATCCATGTGTCTTGGGTCAATCACGGTGTCTTAGCCAACATGAGGGACTTAGGTAGAACATAGAGGATCCCGCTGGAAGCCACCATGTGTACGTCTCGCACAAATTCAAGAGAGAGAATAGGGGGCTGAATCTTCAACATGTGTGGGGCTGCCATGTAGACTCTGTAGGGGAAGACGCATTTTCATATTGTGAGCCCACATTAAATGCCTCGACCCTTGACCTTCAAGAAGACATAAATTTCAATTGGGAGCTTAGAATTGAGTGGGAAAGGATGTTTGGAAATCTCTTAGCGCTGCTTCTTTACTTACCACCATTAATGATCCAGTCTGCCATTTTTGAGGTTGTAAAGTCTCCCACCTATCGCCATGATGAAGAATGGGCCTCCTTTCTTGCCTAGCAAGGAACAACACATGGAGGCATGGGTCTTGCAGTGAGGCCCATCATTATTGCAGGTGGTTTTTAATGCTCTTCCAGGGGTGGTTGGATCAGGGTTGAAATTCTTCCCTCTCTCCTTCTCTCATTCTTCTATATATTGTAAAGGAGGGGCATATTTTAAAAGTTTGGTCATCTTTTCTCTCCTTCCCCCTCTCTCTTTCTTCCTTACAAAGGGAAAGTTGAGTCTAAGCCTCTTCTCCATCCTTCCTTATTTTTTTGTGATGCATCTTGTCCATCCTTCCTTAATTTTTGTCTCTTCTCGCCTCTCATCATTGTAGGGTATACTTTGTGCATACTTCTCGGTGTCTTCGATTCTTTTATTTCTCCAACTTTTGTAGAGCTATGCATGTTGGTGGAAATTACGTAGGATCGTAGTTGGGACATTAAGACGACTTACGAAGCTAAGCTCAAAGTGGACTCCTTAGTCAAGGATTGTGTAGTTGACCTAGGAACTCGTTGACAATTTTTTCACTTGTGCAAAATGGGCAACTCGAAACTTCGTCGTTACGATGAAAAGTTTTGGGTGAAGTATACCTAAGCTAAGAAAGTTTCTATGTTATTTTTACTACTAAATTAGTTACAAGATTAAATGAAATCTGCAGTTATGTGTGCTATCTCAAAACAGAATAGATCACATAGTCTACAATTTCATGCCATCTTCATCCTAAGAACACAAAGCCCTCGAAGGACAATTGTGTTGTCTTGTTAAATACGAAAAATTACCAATTAGGAAAATTGCTGAATTTTGAAGTAGCAAACATAAATGCGAGATATTAGAAAATCGGGTTCAATACCGAATGTTACAAGTTCTCATCAATGTTCTTTCCTTCATGATTAATACATTCAATTATGTTACTAAGTTGTTTAGTTCATTATACAATCCATACAGAGAAACTAGAATGTAGAATGAAATATATAACTCATTTATGAAATTCAATGTTTTATTCACAAGGAGAGTCAAATGTTTCCAACACAAGCCATGGGATGTAACTAAAAAGTAAACTATAGCTACTGAAAAGAAAGGTACACATGCATGAAAGAGAAATAAAATAAGTATGAGTGAACCCATCATTGCCTTGGGGTTTCTTTCTTTGATTGAAGCATCTTCATCTCCATCTTTTGTTTCTCCTTCATCTCCGTTGTAGAAGACATTATACCTGAAAATAAGAAGAGTTAATCACAACTATGAGCTTAGGGATAAATTCATATTCCTACACTTTGCTACTTCATGCATATGAATATCTAATAACAGGAGATGTATTATACTTAAGAACAAACCGCATGCGGGATTTATTCACTCGTAAAGAAGAATGAGAAAAGAAATAAGAAAAAATAGACATAAAAGAGGCCAAAAATCATTATTATTTTCTAATTGTTTTCCTAAGTGTGCAGGTACAGGTTGTAGCCAAAGAGAAGAATAGACAAGTCATAAGTTCATGTAATAAAAGGAAGAATGTAACTCAAAGTTCCAACAACTATTCTGAAATAGAAGAAGTTACAGTGTAGAAGAAAGACTAGCAATAGAAGCACATGCTTCAGTTTGCAATAGAAAGAAAAAGTAGAATTTGAAAGCTGATGTTTGGCTAAAAGAGAAGGTCACAGTTGAAAGGAATGAAGACAAGTTTCTATGGGCTGATAAATTTTCATTTGCTACGGGAAGATAAATTTTCAGTTTCTGGGAAAGATTAAATTAAAGCTATTCGCTATAGGTGAAGCTTAAGGATAACATTGAAACACAAAATAAAATGGAACTACATTTTGACAACTTGAACTCGTCCAAATGTATAGGAGTTGTAAACAGTTCTAGAAATAATACATTATGCACCGTTCGTAAAACAAAGACATTATTTCAAAAAAGTCAAGAATATTGTTACAGTCAAGCATTCAATAGATGTGATTTTTAGAAAACAATGGCATTTCAAACACTCATCTCATGGAGAAATTCAATGATCAAGTGATCTCAGTTGAAAAGGATTAAAGCAAGTATTCTAAAAAGGTGCTACAAAATTTTAGAGAATCAAGTTGATCCTGAAACAAATGACCTGTAACAAATGGATTCTCTAGAATATAAAAATGAGCCAAGGATTTTAGAATGGACCTGAAATAATGTACAAAACCTATATTTGCATAAATTCATAACCATCTTCTACAATATTCTCAAAAATTATGAGATAAAATTTGTCCTAGCATAAAGAACTCAAACAGAGAAGAGGTTTGAGTATGAATATCCGAGAATAATAAAATACTCTATGTTCATCATAGTAAAACAAAGGGAGGAACAAAGTAAATTAGAGTTTCATAACAGCAAACACATAATCACAGAGTCTTTTCAAAATTCATTTTAGAAATGGTGAACATGACAGATACCCAAAACTCAGAAAATACAGATCTATAATTCATGATGCAGATTGGGTCCAAGAGAAAACTCATAGTAGGTAATCAAATGGTCAGAACTTTCAAGCAAACAGATGATGAAGCGAGAGGTCCATAGGCCCACGTGAAGTTTTGAACTCGGGAGTCAATCAGAGAAACAAATCACAGAACCCATAAATATTTCCAAGAGTTCAGTGATACATTTGAAGAAGAAAATAAAACAAAAGTGTATGTATGCAAGAGAGACTATCTCACATATAAGAAACTATGGTGGCCAATAGACTGAGGATATCTTGAAGAAAAGAATAGATAAATCTTGAAGTAATAGCCATGGTAGAAAGGAAAACGGATTTACAGGAAAATTTTGAAAATGACCAAAGCATGACCACTACATAGAAACTGTGAAACTCGATATGACAAAGAGTATTTTACAAAGAAGGACCTCCAAAGTACGGTGAAAGCGTATCTTGATAGATTAAAATAATGGAATCAAGAGACGATTTTTCCAGGGCTTCACCCATACAACCTAAAAATCCAAAATGAATGTGCTTTAGGGTTGAGTTCCCTTTACCATCCAGACACAAGGAGCGGGTTATCTCGAACTCATCCATAGAAAGATATCGACGGCATCAAGACACCAAGGAAAAATATCAATTCCCTCAAATCATTACAACAACCAATGCTAACCATGGTCTAGATTCCACCACCCATATTAAATTCCATCCAGAACAATAACCGCAGTCATGAATCGGCGGTGATGCGTGATCGAGATAGGGTACAAAGATCAATGACAAAGAACAAGGCAAGGAATTTCAAAATAAACCACAAAGGTAATAGTTAACCTGACCAGAGTTGATGTCACCGATCAAGTTGCTAAGGAGTGAGTCACCGTGGCAGAACACATCCCACATGTCCATCGAATTACTCATTGTAAATGATTTTCAAAGTCTAAACCCAAGTGCATGTTTCAAATAAAGGGGCGACTAAATCATATATCATGATCACCAAAAAGGTGAATATTATAATATGCTAAGGCCGACATAATCAAATATGGTCGAGCATGGTGGGGTGTTGCCCCTCATGATTTTTTAAAAACATAGTATATGCTAAGTCCACAAAAATTGACAAAGCCCAATGAAGACAAAAGTTCAACCACAGGTGGTCCCCACTTCAAAGAGCTAGGGTGATTTGCAGAGTGTCACTCATGTGACCATTTTTTTAAAAGGAGATGTCAATATCAGAACATGTGCACATAATAGGTGGTCCCCACAAGAGGAATTATTTTTGCAAATATTGCTAAGTATTGTAATTATTTTGCTCACATACAAGGAGTTGTATTTTGCATGCCTTCACAACAAGACAAAATAGAGAAGAAGATAGAGTTGCATGTTCATGGAGAAAGTCTTGCCTTGCAAGTAATCTTTTTTTAAGAAAATTATTCATCCTTCTTTTCTTAAAATAGATCACAAATTCAGTTTGACTGTATTGTAATTAAGGCCAATAATGCCTATTTGTAATTACATGCTCTATTTTTATTCCTTTATCTATTATTAAATAAAGGATAAAAATAAGATGCATGGGCGAGTACAAGCCTTAGGATATTTTTAGGAAGAGGGTGAACTTTATTTTTGCTATATATTATGTGCCTTTGCAAAGCACAAAAGGAGGAGAAATACTGGAGGCCTTTTTGGATATATGAGTACTGAAGCAAAATTATCCAGTTTTTCCCTCTAAGTGTGAAGTATTCCATGCCTTTCCAAGTTTTTTTGCAATCTTTTGTATTTTTATATTAATCTTGTGAATGCAAATTCCCGATCAATCATTTTACCCTGCTATAAATTCAGTCTTTTCTGCTTAATTTTAATGTGCATGTTAACTTATTAGTACTATTGTGATTCTCCCTTAGTACAATCAAGTGTTTTTCCCTTAGACATTCTACACAAAACTATTGCTTTATGCATAAAGAATCCTTCCCAAATCAATTATGCATATACTCAGTCAAAGCCCTCATACAAATTTGGTGTATCACCTTAGTTTTAATCATTTTTTAGTCATATTTTACTCTCAAACTCCCAGAAATTAGTTTAGGATACACCAATAAGGAACCGGCCTTGATACTAGAGACTCACCTCAAAATAGGTATACCCACAGACCTGAGGTGTTTCCATTGTATCTACGAAAGAGAGAGATCATTTGTGCAAGCCTAGAAAACCTGCAGCCATCTCTCTATAGGGTGCACTTTCGAGAGATAACAGTTTTTGGCATGCCCAGTGGGACAACAAATTAGATCTGCATGTAATTGAAAAATTCTATAGCATATCTACAATAGATTTACAGCAGTTACAAATTCACTTTCTAGAGCACGTTGCAGCAATTTATTCTGAAGATTTTAGGATCTTTTGGCGACTCCACAGAGATGATTTTAGACCAGTATTGCAGCATTTTCCATGCCTAAAGTGACTAATAGATCATCGGTTAAAGGAATTCCTCCCGAGTTTGTTTCTTTACCTTTGAATTCTGCTAGAAGGAGAATAGTTGGTAATACTTTATATCATAATAGAACTAGTTTTGATAACCCTCCTCCTGATATTCCTTCACCACATATCAATTTCTCTATTAACATCCTAGTTTTTCAAATGGCTATTCAACCTCCTAGGAATTTTGTGACCTTTACTAATTGCAGCCCATTAGTAATCCTAGTTTACCATGACATTCCTAATGCTGCCATGACAAATTTGCCATCATTCCTAGGCAAAAATAATGTTACACCTAGTGAGCATATCAAAGATGTGACAGCCATATGTGCAGTCCATGATATCACTCATGAAGAATTTCCTTTAAGACTTTTAGCTGCATCTTTTAAGGGGCAAGCCTTGTAATGGTATAGAAACCTAGAAATTGGGAGCATAAGAACTTGGGATGAATTAGGTGAAAAATTGCTGAAACAATTCCAGGATAATTCAAATCATTTTTCTCTCATTGAATAGTTGTCTACTATTAAAAGAGCTCCAAATGAGTTTATGTCTAGTTTCAATATCCATTTTTCTAGAACTTGGGAGACAATCCCAGCAAGTGTCAAGCCTCAACCTGATCACGTTTTCCTTTATTATCTTAGGGCATTAAACAATGATATCTCAACTATGATTCACTCAATGGGTGGGGAAACACTTTCAAGAGCCTATGATATTGTTATCCAAGCTTAAAATAGTCTTATTGAATTTGGAAAATTATCACTAAGGCCTTCAATGCCATTTTTTATAGATTTAGCACCTATTCCTCAGCCTATTACAATCATAGAACCTACTGTTGTAGCTCCATCAGATGATGTATTTAAATCTTTGCAAACTATGGGAAATAAATTGACTTCAATTGAGAATAGAATTGCATTACCTAGTAGACCCTATCGGCCTCTTACAAGCAAAATCAACATAATCAACAAAACAAGCAGCCCTATCAATAGAATAAAACTTATAAGCATCCTTACCAAAGAAAGGAAGTTCGACCCAAAGGCTCCTACTACATCTAATGTTCTAGTCCCAGCTTAATATGGCTACAAAAGAGTGGTGTCAACCTTGCAATCAACCTCATTCAGTCCTAACTTACCCAAATACTTTTCTGAATCTAAATCTTGTTGCAGTAACTTGAATATGAAACATTGTCCATGCCTCAAATGGAGGTTGGGCAGCAAGAAACTAATATTCGAAAGTACTTGAAAAGAATTTAGTCGGTTTTAATGAGGAGGATTTCATTATGGTCACTATTAAGGATCAAAGGAAAGTTCCCGAAAGTTAAAAACAAAAAATAGGCCTATCCTGCCTACTATCACCGATAAGACAACATCTATAGTTCCAAAGTCAACCAACAACTCTATTGTTCCTAAAAAAAAAGTGATCCAGGTTTATAAAGGCCATCAAAAACAACTACAACCCGATCGAAGAAGACTGTTTATACCTCAGATATCTAAGGAAGCTGAATCAGAATCATTTTTCGCTAAGGCCTACTCTAAGACAATTGAATCTGTCTTTAAAACAATTGCTTCTTTTAACATTATTGATGTAATGAAAAAGTATAATGTTAACATCTTAATGTGGGGATGCTCTAAGTATTCTTGGACAACAAGATTTACTTTCTCATGAACTATCTAAGTTGCATATTTCCTCAAATTCGGAGAAAAGGAAGTTTAAAACATAGACACGGTCCTTGGAATGTTCGAACCAGACCACATTAAAGAAGTTAAGTGGATGGTTCAGAAATTTCTAAATGCTCATGACATCAAGAAACCACCACCATTTTATTTATCATTGATTATTAGAGAAAATCTAGTTCATAATTGCATGGTTGACAGTGGTGAAAGTAGCACGGTTATGCCAAACGTGATTGTAGAAAAATTGGGTCTGCAGTATGAGCCTACAGAAAGGAGTGTCTTACAGCTTGATGGAACTACAACTAATACAATTGGTATAATCAAAAATTTAGAAGTGACGTTACATGCTTTCCCAAATGTTTCCATTCTGTAAGATGTTACTGTTGTGGATTTACCTCCATATTTTGCCTTATGCCTATCTAGAGATTTCACAACAAAAATAGGAGGTTATCTCTCTTCATATTGGTCCTTATTTTTCACTACTTGTTATGGTACTAAAGTTACTATCAATTCAGAGCCATTGGCCAAATTTCACATTGAGCCTCACTCTTTAAATGCAATGGCTAATTATTCAGCCCTAGATCAGTCTGATTTTGATGAGGTAGCTCATGTTTCAGCATTAGATGGTGTTTCTAACATGTTTATGGATGAAAAGATAGTGGAAGAACATGCTCATGATCCTTTTAAGGAATTTTAAGAACACCTATTTGGTGTGTATTGTATGCATGAAGAAAATACACCACTTCCCTTATTGTCCAAAATAGAAGATTCGATAGAAGGGATTTGGAAGCTTCATTTCGATGGAGCTAAAAAAAGAAGGGACAGGAGCAGTCCGATGCTCACTTCCAAAAAAAAAAGCGAAAGGTATTTCTTAGCTTTGAGTCTCTAATTTTCATGTACTTGTAACATAGTTGAATACGAAACTTTAATTCATGGCTTACTTTGGGCTAGAAAGAGAGGTATTAGCATGCTACAAATTATTGGTGACTCTAAGTTTGTTATTAATCAAGTAATAAATTTCAATGTTTTTAAGAACCCATTAATGAATTCTTATAGACATAGAGTTTCAGACTTAATGGAATATTTCAATGCTATTAACATTCAGTCTATTCCTAGAACTAAAAACAAGCATGTAAGAAGACTTGCAACAGTTGGGGATAGTTTTGAAGTGCTGGAAAAAATTGAAAATAGCAAAATCTAGCCTCATATAAAGTTAATTGTCGGCCTCAAAGTACTGATAATGATTCAAATTGGTAAGTTTTTCATAGTGATGATATAATCTATAGGTTTTTGCAGCAAGAAGTTGAGTTTTCTGCAGTTAATCAAGATAAATTACAACACTTGTATAGTGACCAGATTGTTCAATTGAAGAAAAATAAACTACCTCGAGGTCTAGTCACATTAGAAGACATCTTCAACACCGATTATCGCTTAAGAAAAGTCAAGACTAAGATGTTAACCCACTCTAATAATTACGAAGAAATCTCAATTGTTGAAGGGAAAATGTTATTTCTTGGAAAGGTATGTTCCTTAACCGAAAAGCAGTCATTTATTAATCTTTACAAAGAGTTTAAAGACGTTTTTGCTTAGAAATACTAAGATCTCGAAAGGGTTTGATTCCGGTTTAGCACAACATACAATCGAGTTATAGCCAAATTCTAAACTCATTAGGTAAAAACAAAGGCCTGTGAATCCAAAATAGAGCCTCTCAAGAGGAAAGAATTATCTAAGTTGATTGAATCAAGTATTATCTTTCCGATTAAGCATTCAAGTTGGGTAGCAAATCTTGTTCCTATTAGAAAGAAGAATGGTAAAATCGGACTATGTGTATATTTTAGAGATCTTAATAAGGCTTCATTAAAAGATCATTACCCACCGCCAAATATGGATCATATTCTAAGAACATTCTTACATTCATATAGACTATCTCTTCTAGATGGTTACAGTGGATATAATCAGATTTTAGTTTGAGAAGAAGATAGAAACAAAATAGCTTTTACCACTAAGTGGGGTACTTGTGCTTATAAAAGGATGCCTTTTGGTCTTTCAAATGCTGGCACAACGTTTCAACGTGCAATGGACATGGCTTTTGGCAGCTTATTAAACAAATGCGTTTTGGTTTATTTGGATGACATTACCGTGTTCTCAAAATTTTTAGAGGAACACCTGATTCATCTAAGGTAGACTTTTCATTTGTGCAGGCAATTTGGAATATATTTGAATCCAATGAAGTCTATCTTTTTAGTACATCAAGGCAAGCTACTTGTTCATATTGTTTCTAAGTAGGGTTTAGCAATTGACCCTTTCGTGATTGAATCCATATCACATGACTATCAACGCCTCATCATAAGAAGGCATTACGAGTTTTCTTGGAAAAATCAACTTTGTTAGGAGATTTTTTCTAGATTTTGCAACATAGGTTAAACCAATCACAACTATGCTCAAGAAAGAGAAAAATTTCTCTTGGACTAGCGAAGGAAGAGAAGGATTTGAAGCAATCAAAACAGCCATCTCTTAGGCTCCCACTCTTGCAAATCCAAATTTCAATAAATATTTTACAATGTATGCACTTGTAGGAGATGAAACAATCTTAGCTATCTTGACTCAATTCAATGATGAAAATATTGAATAGCCTATTGCTTTCTTTGGACAAAGCTTGCATGATTATGAAACAAGGTACACATTTCTTGAAAATTAGGTACTTTCAGTAGTTAGAGGAATAAATAATTTCAAGTATATGCTTTCGAACAATAAAATCCACGTTCTTGTTTCTCATCCAAGTGTGAAAGCATTCTTACTAAATAAGGAATTGAATGAGAAAAGAGAAAACTGGATAACAAAGGTCATGGAGTATGAGTTTGACATTTGGGTTGCTAAGACAGTTCGAGGAAAAGGTTTATGTGAAAATCTAATTGTTGATATGGAAAAACAACAAGTCAGTAAACCAGATGGTTCAAAACAACATGCTGAAATTGTGTATCAGCAATCAAAAATTATGGTTCAACCAGAAAATTAGCAACCTGAGCTCACTCAAGAGATTCAGGAATCAAGATGGATGACTGATTTGGTTAATTATCTACAGTATGGGACCTATTCGGAAGGTATGGAAAAAAATAAATGAAGATATTTCATGTTACAGGCTGTACATTACATCTTTATTGATGTTGTGTTGTTCAAGAGAGATATAAATGGGATTTTGTTGTGATGTGTTAAGTATGATAAGATTTAGAAAATACTTGTCGATTTCCATGAAGGACTGTAGGAGGTCACTTTTCAAAGCATGTACTACAACCTTAAAAATTATGAGAGCTGGTTACTATTGGCCTAGCATATTACTGTAACTATTTTGAATGGATTAGAAAGTGTAAAAATGTGCTTTCTTTGTTGGAAAACAACATTTCGCCGCTCCCCTTGCAGCCTATCTCAGCCTGATCAACCTTTTATACAATGGGGTATTGACTTTATTAGCATGATAAACCCACCATCATCACAAGGAAACAAGTGGATCTTAACTACTACAAATTATTTTACATGATGGACTGAAGCAATAGCCCTAAAAGATGCTAATGAAGCGTCGATACTATCCTTTTACGAAGGAATAGTCTGCAGATTTGGTGTTGCAGCAACTATCATATCGATAATGCTTTATCTTTTCTTGGTGCTAAGATAATGAGATTGGGTGGTCAAACATGGAATATATCTAAGTTCTGCATCTAATTATTACCTACAAGGTAATGGCTTGGATGAGAGTACTAACAAGAATCTATT
The DNA here is from genome assembly GCA_018340775.1 of Taxus wallichiana var. yunnanensis. Classification (NCBI taxonomy): domain Eukaryota; kingdom Viridiplantae; phylum Streptophyta; class Pinopsida; order Cupressales; family Taxaceae; genus Taxus; species Taxus wallichiana. Next base: position 725,807,193 of record CM031244.1, read on the forward strand.
AAGGATCATCAGAAGAACGCTCAAGGATAATCAAAGAACTTGGCATCCGATGTTGAATTTAACACTTTGGGATGATAGAGTGAATCCTAAAAGAATATTTGGCAACTCACCATACAAACTTGTGTATGGAAAAGAAGTGAGAATGCCTATTTCAGGTTAAGTTACCTACATTAGATTTGTTGCATCAAATGGAGCTTACTTGAGAATGAACCATTATAGGTTCGTTATGCAGAGTTAATGGAATTACAAGAGATTAGAGATAAAGACCATTTGAATATGGAGAAGAATCAGAAACAAATGAAATACTTTCAAAAGAAATCTAAACTTAGAGTCTTGAATGGAGGAGACATTGTGTTAAAATGGGATGCTTGATCATGCAAAGCTAGGAAGACACTCAAAGTTTGATACACTTTGGAGTGGTCCTTACATGATTTCATCTTGCAAGGAACACAACACTTTTTATCTTTCAAAGCTGAATGGAGAGGAACTTTCTATTCTTGTGAATGGTATGTTTCTCAAACACTATTATTGAAAATCTTACAATGATTGTTAGAGTAGGATTTCCCTTCAATAAGTGCAGTTCTTGCACATTGCAATGTTTTTCAATTCAATAAGTTCATTCATGCATGTGATCTACTTACCAAATCCTTTCCCAGCTTTGGTTTTTTTTTTTTTTGGGTTGGACCTTTCAGAAAAGGAAAATTTTGGTTACATGCTCACACTCCATGCTCAATGGACAAGAACAAGGCACTAGTCTTTAAGCCAGTAGGCAGCTTTCCCCACAGGATCACTAAAAATGTTGACAATTTTTACACTTGTGTAAAATGGGCAACTCAAAACTTTATCGTTACGATGAAAAGTCTTGGGTGAAGTATACCTAAGCTAAGGAAGTTTCTATGTTATTTGTTATTGCTGAATTAGTTACAAGATTAAATGAAATATGCAGTTATGTGTGTTGTCACAAAATAGAACAGATCACATAGTCTGCAATTTCATGCCATCTTCAGCAAAAGAACACAAAGCCCCAAAGGACAACTATGTTGTCTTGATGAAGATGACAAATTACAAATTAGGTGAAGTGCTGAGTTTTGAAGTAGCAAACATAAATGTAGATATCAGAAAATCAGGGTTCATTACCGAATGTTACATGTTCTCATCAATTTTCTTTCCTTCATGATTAAGACATTCAATTATGTTACTAAGTTGTTTAGTTCATTATATAATCCATATAGAGAAGCTAGAATGCAGAAAGAAATATACAACTCATTTATGAAATTCAATGTTTTATTCACAAGGAGATTAAAAGTTTACCACACAAGCCGTGGGATGTAACTAAAAAGTAAATTATGGTAACTAAAAAGTAAACTATAACTACTGAAAATAAAGGTACACATGCATGAAAGAGAAAGAAAAGGAGTATGAGTGAACCCATCATTGCCTTGGGTTTTCTTTCTTTGATTGAAGCATCTTCATCTCCATCTTTTGTTTCTCCTTCATCTCCATTGTAGAAGCCATTGTACCTGAAAAGAAGAAAAGTTAACTGTCAGTTATGAGCTCAGGGATCAATTCATATTCCTACACTGTCCTACTTCGTGCATATGAATCTCTAATAACAGGAGATGTATTCTACTTGAAGAAAAACTACATGCATGCTTTATTCACTCAAAAAGAAGAAAGAGAAAAGAAAGAAGAAAACATGGACATAAGAGAGGCCAAAAGCCTAATTATTTTCTAACTATTTTTCTAAGTGTGCAGGTACAGGTTGCAGCCAAAGAGAAAAATAGACAAGTCATAAGTGCATGCAATAAAAGGAAGAATGTAACTCAAAGTTCCAACAACTGTTCTAAAATGGAAGAAGTTACAGTGTAGAAGAGAGACTAGCAATAGAAGCACATGTTTTAGTTTGCAAAGAAAAAAGTAGAATTTGAAAGTTGATGTTTGGCTAAAAGATAAGGTCACAGTTGAAAGGAATGAAGACAAGTTGCTATGAGAAGATAAATTTTCAGGTTCTTTACGGGAAGATAAATTTTTAGTTGCTATGAAGATAAATTTTTAGGTAGATAAATTTTTAGTTGCCGAGGAAAGATAAAATTAAACCTAGTTGCTTATAGGTGAAGCTCAAGGACAAGATTGAAACACAAAAGAAAATTGAACTAAATTTTGTAAAAACTTGAATTGTCCAAATGTATAGAAGTTGTAAACAGAGTTCCAGATATAATCTGTTATGCATAGTTTTAGAAAACAATACATTATTTTCAGAAAGTCAAGAATATTGCTACAGTCAAAGCATTTAATAGATGTTATTTTCAGAAAAAATTACATTTCAAACACTCATCTCATCGAGAAATTCAATGATCAAGTGATCTCAGTTGAAAAGTATTAAATCAAGTATTCTCAAAAGGTGCTACAAAATTTAAGAGAATCAAGTTGATCCTGAAACAAATGAGTTGTAACAAATGGATTTTCCAGAATACAAAAATGAGCCAAGGATTTCAGAATGGACCTAAAATAATGTACAAAACCTGTATTTGTAGAAATTCATAACCATCTTCTACAATATTCTCAACAAATGATGAGATAACAGTTGTCCTAGCACAAAGAACTCATATAGAGAAGAGGTGAAGTATGAATATCTAGAAAGAAGAAAATACTCTATGTTCACCACAGTAAAACAAAGGAAGGTACAAAGTAAATCAGAGTTTCATAACAGCAAACACATAATCATAGAGTCTTTTCAAATTCATTTTAGCAATGATTGAACATGACAGATACCTAGAACTTGGAAAATACAGATCTATAATTCATGATGCAGATTGGGCCGAAGAACAAACTCACCATAGGTAATCAAATGGTCAGAACTTTCGAGCAACCAGATGATGAAGTGAGAGGTCCACAGGCCCATGTGAAGTTTTAAACTTGGGATTCAATCAGGAGAAACAAATCACATAACCCACAAATATTTCCAAGAGTTCAGTGATACATTTGAAGAAGAAACAAAAATAGAAGTGTACGTATGCAAGAGAGACTATCTCACCTATAACTCAAACTCAACCATAGTCAAATATTGACGACATCAAGACACCAAGGACACAAGTTCAATGCCCTCAAATCATCCCAACAACCAATGCTAACCATGGTCCGGATGCCATCGCCCATATAAAATGTCATCTAGAACCCTAACCACAGGTCATGAATCGAAGGTGTGAGACCGTATAGGGTACAACGATCAACGACAAAAAATAAGGCATGAAATTTCAAAATAAACCACAAAGGTAATAGTTAACCTGACCAGAGTTGATGCCTCCGACCAATTCGCTAATTGGTGCGTCATCATGGAAGAGGATAACCCATGTGTCCACCAAATTAATCATTGTAAATGATTTTCAAATTCTAAACCCAGGTGCATGTTTCAAATAAAGGGGTGACTAAATCATATATCATGATTACCAAAAAGGTGAATATTATAATATACCAAAGCCGACATAATAAAAGATGATCAAGCATGGTGGGGTGTTTCCGCTAATGATTTTTTAAAAATATAGTATATGCTAAGTCCACAAAAAGTGACCAAGCCCAATAAAGAAAAAGTTCAACCACGTGGTCCCCACTTCAAAGAGTTAGGGTGATTTGCAGAGTGTCACTCATGTGACCATATTTTTTAAAAGGAGATGTCAATATCAGAACATGTGCACATAACAGGTGGTCCACATAAGAGGAATTATGTTTGCAAATATTGCTAAGTATTGTAATTATTTTACTCACATACAGGGAGTTGTGTTTTGCATGCCTTCACAACAGGACAAAATAGAGAAGAAGACAAAGTTGCATGTTCATGGAGAAAGTCTTTCCTTGCAAGTAATATTTTTTTTAGCAAATTATTCATCCTTCTTTTCTTAAAATAGAACTGCCAACTTCAGTTTGACTCTATTGTAATTAAGGCCAATAATGCCTATTTGCAATTGCATGCTCTATTTTTATTCCTTTATCTATTATTAAATAAAGGATAAAAATAAGATGCATGGGCAAGTACAAGCCTTAGACTATTTTTAGGGAGAGGGTGAACTTTGTTTTTGCTATATATTGTGTGTCTTTACAAAGCACAAAAGGAGGAGAACTACTTTGAGGACTTTTTGGATATATGAGTACCAAGCAAATTTTACCAATTTTTTTCCTAAGAGTGTGAAGTATTTCAAGCCTTTCCAAGTTATTTGCAGTCTTGTGTATTGTTATATTAATCTTGTGATTGCAAATTCCCGATCAATCATTTTACCTTGCTACAAATTCAGTCTTTTCTATTTAATTTTAATGTGCATGTTAACTTATTAGTATTGTTGTGATTCTCCCTCAATACAATCAAGTTTTTTTCCCTTAGACATTTTGTAGAAAAACTATTGGTTCATGCATCAAGAATCCTTCCCAAATCAGTTGTGCATATACTCAATCAAAGCCCTCATACAAATTTGGCATATCACCTTAGTTTTAATACTTTTTTAGTCATATTTACTCTCAAACTCCCATAAATCAGTTTAGGATACACCAATAAGGAACCGGCCTTGATACCGGAGACTCACCTCAAAATAGGTATACCCACACTGCACGAGGTGTTTCGATTATATCTACGAAAGAGAGAGATCATTTGTGTAAGCCTAGAAAACTGTAGCCGTCTCTCTACAAGGTGCACTTTTGAGAGATAACAAACCCTTCACCATGACCTTGGATCTTTACATCCTTCCCTTGGGTTCATATTGAGTGGTTTAGGATATGGATTTATGATCTACACACGAGCTAGAGGGGACTACTCCAATAAAGTAATATCTTGTGCTTATGATTTGGGAGTCTATTTAGTGATAGTTTGGGTTAGAGGCTCATCTCTTTTTGCACTATATACCTTATGTAGCTTAAGTGGTGTATATGTGGACACTTATTTTTGGGTGTAACCCCTCTCTATCATCCCGTATTGACATCTTCTCCTGCTTTTACTTTGTGCTAAATCTCATCCATGTACATTTTAATTAATTCATGGTTTTAATTAGTTAATGGATTCTACATACCTATGTAATAATCCAAATATTGTTGCATCTCAAAAATGATGGAAAACATGGGCAATAATGCACCCATCTAACATCTCACTCTTAAAATTCAAAAAGAGAATACTTTATTTCACCTAATATCCCCACCACTTATCACATACTTATATTTTTTTTAATTTAAGTCAAATTGTGATTCCCGCATTGAATCACATCACTTCTTTTAATCGGGGTTACCTTGCTCACCTTGAGTATCTTTTAACCCGCAAAGATGACCTCACTATTAATCTATAAATATGAGTTTTTCTCCATATTTCAAAAGAAAGAAAAAGAAAGAAAATTTGGGTGAATGATAAGGAATTTTAGTCATTTATCATAATATCATTATTATTCTATATTTTGATAACATGTGGAATTTTCATGATTCTTCTCATGATTTGGTTCATGTAGTGAGATTCATGTTGTAGTATCGATCAATAGCACCATCTGCATACCGACATCTTTTAGGTTATTTTGTTTATCAACTTGCATGTTATCTATTTGGACTCTATTTTATTATTATTCTTATCACATGGGGATTGACAACCACCGAGGAAGTTAACGCTTCCCAAATCTACTTTTTCGTAGCCTCCGTATAAAATATCTAATCAATCTTTCTCTAGTGTATGTGAGCTGCAGGTTTGCTGGGATCACACCGAGGAGTTTGACATCAACTTTGCGCCCGTATTATCCATCGCCATCTCCAAGGTACTAAGCCCTTGTATACTCGACGTTGTTTTGTGTTTGTTGATTTCTTATACACTCATCTAGACAGGAAGCAGGAAACTCCGATCAACATTTGGCATGCCCGGTGGGACTAGATCCAAGTTCTGGTCATGTTTTTGCTTGCTCACTTTGTATAGGTGTCGTATGTATAATAATTATTATATTTTATATTATTGTAAGTATGACATCGCGTCAATCTAGATATATGTTATGCAGTTTTTGTTTGTAGATTCACCCACTTATAGGATCTTTGGTACTATCTCCATCCATGTGTTGTGATGTGTACATGTAGTTATTTATGTTGCCATTAAGATACGTCAATTTTTTTTTTTTTGAAATGATTTGTTATTAAATTTTTATAAGAAGCGTAAACTTTTATAGTTATTATTCTTAATTAAAAATTATTATAATAATAATAGTAAAAAAGAGAGACAAAGCAAAAATCATCCTAACGCTACCCCGTACTACCCCACCTCACTCTTCGGCACCCTAACCGAACTACCATTCCCTTCTTCCCGACCCCATCTCTTTATAACTTTACTCCACCAAGCCACTTACTTCCTCTCCTCACCAGCCTATTCCCTTTCCTAATTCTTCATGACCTACTCTCAAAACCGCTCTCACCCAAGAACTGCACAATTCGGCTCTTCTCACCGAGCTCCACTCTTATCCTCCTCACCAAGTGCTACCTTCATAACTCCATCCATTCAACACATACATCCTTCAACTCGCTATGTACCCTTCACGTCGTTTCTAACATCCCTGAGCTCCTACGATCCGTCTACCACCCCCAACATATTTCTGATCAAATTCCATTCAACTCCCACTCCCTTGATTCACCGAGTTATTTCTCTTTTAACCACTCAGTCCCCAACCCACTTGACCTAGCTAGCTTAGTTACTTCCCCAATTTCTCCTCCATGTTCCCAACTCCCCTTGGCGTTGTCACCAAGTTCTTCTTCCATGTATATTCCTCTCTTTGAGCTCCTATCTGACTCTTCCCTATGGAATCCTTATTTCCACCCCATCTCCAATCCGTTACACCACTCTGCGACTTGACTGTTCTCCTCCTGAAGCCATCCTCACCAACATCAAGCTCTCCATATTCCCACCTTCCTGAGCTATTCTCCCATTCTTACACATATCCTATGTCCTTCCTACTCGTCTCTAATTCCAACAAGTCTCATCCCACTCGGCAGAACCATCTACCCAATATACGCGACTCTCCACCTGCTCTGATATTCAGCGCATCCAAATGCTTCCAAATTTATTTCAAATTTTCCCAGGTTCAAACCATCTCCAGGGTGGTTTCATATTCACGCAAAACTCTATGGGTCATAACTTTAATGTTTGTTGTCTTATTGGGATGCTTCCAGTGATATCAATCCCTTTCATGCATTTGTAAGTTGTGCGCGTAGCACCATAATGCTTCATGCTCTAACTAGTATCGTGGGTGTGATAGGAATAGCGGGATGGCCATTGTAGTAGTCTTGATAACAGTTGTACACAGTTAACCTGTCATCATAGAAGAACAACCATCGGTCAAGGTTGAGCAAAAACATTGAACCAGGAGCTTATTAATAATATTTTTTTTTCAACTTTGATCCCACACCCATCACCTCTCATCTCTCCTCAACCCCTCCATCGAGCCACCATTCCATCGATTTCACATACCGACTATCTTTGGCCTCTCATATTTCAATCCACATGTCCATCTCCTTTCGTATCTCCCTTTGGCGTACACTAGCCTATGGGGATACCACAGAACTTGACTACACACCATACATTATTGGATTTTCGACACAAACACCATCTTTCCAACACATCACATCCATTTATTAGGTTATTAGTCATTTAGCTAAGATTTGTATAGGTAGATAATTTAGAATAATTGTTTATTGGTAGTTAAATATTTATGATTTGTTCATTAAATTCCATAGATAATTGTTTTATTTACTAGTTAATTGGCTACAATTGATTAATTAAAATTCTTAAGGTAATTGTTCATAGGATAATCATTTTATTTACTAGGTTAATTAGTTACATTTTGTTCCTTACAACTATTAGGATAATTGTTTTATTATGAGTTCATTAGTTACGACTTGTTAATTATAATTCCTAAGCTAATTCGATGAGGCTAATTTATTAGTTTAATTAAGCTTTGTTAATTAAAATTCCTACGTGGCACATTTATATTAAGATATTCTCTATGATTATTGTAGTTTTTAACTAGAATAATTATTTGTTATTATTTCCGTCAGTAGACTTTGTTGTTAACATCTAAGAGGCATGACTCAGAAATTGTTTTGCTTATTTGGTCAATTACGTCAACTAATTGTCTTCTTCCTCGAAGGTACATAATAACGTTGTCAAAGACAATTACTACACTAAGTAAACATGCCTAAAATATCATCCACCGATCTCAATCGAAATTGTGCATGGTATAATTCAAGGGTACTGGATGTTCCTTGCCACGATGGCGATCGCTTACAAAACCTATCCTTATCAACATACACTTTGTTTGTCTCAACTTGTTGTTAGATAAAAAGGAAAAGCGATATACAGGTATTCTCCAGTTTTCCCTATTTCCTCTTTTCTGCATGGTACTGTCATTTTTTTGGGTGATTGTCAGCATCGAATTTCATCTTTTGAATTTGGAGTAAAACGAACCCATGCATTCTGCCTACTCACATAGTGTAACTAGGGGTTAAATTTTTGCATCACACCTATCATCACACACTGCCTAAAATTTCACAAATTAATCAACACATCGAAACATTCCTTACACTGGTTCATTTGATCACCACATAGAAAACCATTTTAGACATTTCCCAGCCATAACTTACCCAAAACCAAACATAGTTCACCTCCTTCTAGGTCCTCTTACAACCATTTTTTAATCTTTTCTTTTTAATCAAAATCAAATTAAAAAAACAAAAAAAAAATCATTGTGTGCCTCACTTGTTTGGCTTGTATAATAACAAATTTCATGCCAGTAAGCACTCAATCTAGTACGAAGAAAATGGAACACAACCCCACTTCACATAATGCTTCATCTCACCGATAAGCATCCTAGTGGCTTCATCCTCCATGTCTCTCCCCATGACCCCCATAAATACCCATTCTCTTACCAATATATCTTACCTAGTACCAGTTAGTCACGCTTTGATGTTAGACCAATCCATCCCATCTAGGCCTACCACTCCACCCTCTGTCAGATCAAAGCCTATTGGTACTTCCGTCTTCCCTCTTGGGGACCCAGAATTTAGAAAATAACGCCAACCCTGTGGCCCTTCAAGATTATTTATTAAGAATATACATACACCTTCCTCTAGATGTCCTACTACTTTAGCGGGTTTATCTTTATAGTACTAGTTCTAAAATTCCTCAGTTTGTGGCCTTACATGATTTTGATTCATCCTCCACCAACCCATCGAAAACCGGACCACCCGTAGTCACATCCATTCTCGCCTAACCTTCCTCACATCAACATGACTATCGTGACTGCCATCCCTATCACTACGACAGCCCCAATTGTCACTGGTATTGTCATTCAACCATCCCATGTGTCAAATCCCTTATCCGAACAGAAAATTCCTTTTACATCACAAGTCTATACCCTTACTTCTCAACTTCCTCCAATGATACCTTTGCAACATGCAGTGTCACTTCCAGTTTATCAACCCGTCTATACCCATATCCCCACTCAGCAGTTACCTCAACAACCTACACAATCTCAACAATCATACCATGCCCCTGTTTCCTCACCAACACACATTCTATCAACCTCCACCTCAACCACAACCCATAATTTACACTCACCCATACCAAGTTCCTCAGACACCCATGCATATGCAAGTCCAACCACCACCTTTCATTGCTCAATAGGCACTTCCTAATGATCCCATGCAAATATTGATAGGTCGGTTAGCCAACCTAGAGGTTGCTATGTTAGGGTCCAAAGTTACATTGTCTTATGAACAAATATGTAATGAACCCATTCATCCATCCGTGCCCATGAAACCATATCCTCCACACTGGGAATTGCCAAAGTTTTCCAAATTTAACAGCAAGGAGGACCCTCAACAACATCTCTCGAGCATTTAAATATGCATGTTATCTCATCACGTATGATCAATATTTGATGCTCCGTACATTCCCCATGTCTTTGGCAGGCCTACCCTAGATTGGTATAATAATATTCCCAAGACTCCATATTTTCTTTTTCTCAGCTTACACAATTATTTCTTGAGCACTTCTCCATTAATATTGTGCACAAAATAACCATCAATGATCTGTATACCATCCGCCAATTCAAAGATGAATCCATCACGGATTTCGTCACACGATGGTGCAATATTATAAACCAATTATCTTTTCCACTTCCTCAAACTGACCTCATCGAGCTCTTCACATGCTCTTGCACTAAGCATATTTCATCGACCTTGCAAATCCAATCATTTCACACTTTTGAAGAAGCTTTCACCATGGCCCGCAAGCTTGAGACACATGCTATAGAACAGGGCATTTAAAATTAAAGACAAATAAGCCCAAAATAGAATTTTTCAGACCATCCATATCAAATGATAAATCGAAGACAACTGCCAATGCCATCATTATTAAATCATCTCCTACCCCAACATCTACCATAGTAACTCAACAACAATTCACACACCCATTCCCAATTATACTCCCTTAGGAGAATCATACAGATCTTTGACAAATTGATAACAACACACTTGATCACACTACCGCCTATCCAACCTATTAACAAATCTAGACCATGACTTGTGTGGTATCGAGGATCATTATTGCAAGTACCATCAATTCTGAGGACACGACATAGAGAAATGTTAGACGTTCAAGGATTCAGTCCAAAGACTCATCGATCAGGGAGAACTTCAAGTGGATAACCCAAATGCCTCACCCAATCAACCATTAGATATTTTTAAACAACCATTTCCAAATCATACACCCACATCGACAAACCCGTCACCTCTAATTCTATATCTCAAACCCCTAGTACCCACACCATAAACACTATCCAAATTGGTGATAAGAGTCCATTTCCTCCATAAATTTAACAACTTCATCAACCACTTACACCAGGTCACCTTTGACACACTCCCTACATCCACAAACTCATCAAAATTCATCTCCACACCAACATTAGTCATGTCCATGCCCACTTCGCACCCCTTCCTATACCCATGCCTATCTCCACACCTACCACCCCCTCCTCATGTGCAAATATTATTTTTGTGTCATTGCTTCTTACACCTACTCCATTAAATCCAATTACCTTACCAGAAATTATCCCACCTCTACCTGTTATCCCATCCTTAGCCTCACTTCCAATCCCTCTTTCCGCACTTTTACCAACACCTACTACATCTACTATTATACATTCATCTATCTCATCTCCCTCTTCCATGGCCATGTCATTACTTGATGATTTTTGGAAAACATTCCAGCTTTCCTTGACTTCGAATTATCGTCCCATTTCCTCTATACCATTAGATACTCACACATCCAAAATCCCCACAAATATCCACTTCAATATCATCTTCAGTTCCTCTTGTAGAAATTCTTGACATTCCCTCTAACAATCCACATTCATATACAAGATCTAGACCCCCATTTCCCAAGTGTTCTCCTTCACATCCTCGTCAAAAGTGGACCTCACTATTCCCAATACTAGTTCCCTAGAGGCCACACTATCTCCTTCTATTTTAGGACCACACCCCTCGTCATCCTCTTCCATTATAGGATCCTTCCCTTCACTAAAAACCCATACTACTACTACTAGAACAATACAACCGCCCTTTTTCAACCAATATCTTAAAGAAAATTCAAAGGCGTCTATGTCTTCCACTACTATCCCGCATCAAGCACATTCATCTTCCCTTCCCAAATCTAAAACAATGTCCAAAGCCATTATTACATCACCACCTTCCCAGACATCATTCCAAGGTTCTCCATCGATAACATCAGGTTATTATACCACCATGTTTCACTAGCTACTCCAAGCCTCAACCATCACCTTACCACCAATTAAATCTTTCGATCCAAATGTGCCAAGGCCTTCCTTGTTTAATTATAATATTTTATGCACATTTCACTATACTTCTAGACATGACACTGAACATTGCAAATCTCTCCAAGCCATTATGCATCATTTTGTCAATGAAAATATTAATAATGAAAAACCAACTCTACCATCTCCCTTATCAATTTCCACATCCCAACATGTGTCTGTCCAAACATCTTGACCACCCCTTTCATTAAGAAATCATGTCAGTATTCACTACTAAATAAAGATGCAACCAATGATACCACAAGCATATTATCAAAAGAGGATGATCCTAAGGATCGTCCTCTTTTAATTAACATTGTTTAGATAAACAGTCATTAAAAATCATAGAACCCTTACTCTACCTCACCGTCGCCCCTAAGATTTATGTCGCTATCCCTCCTCCTAACAATATTCCTTCATCCACACCTTTGTGATGGCCAAAGGTTGTCATCGCTGCTCCTACCAATCATCCCACAACAACATCTTCATCTTCTTCTAAAGCCAAGGTATCTATTTGGGCCACCCCAAATCCTTCTCCCATTGAACACACCATTATTAAACAACTTCACCAGATCCTATCAAAATTTCACTCTATGAGCTTATCCAAATCTCTCCACACCATAAACAAGCTCTTATGGAGGTCTTACAATAGATCCCGGTATCATCCGATGAGCCCCAGCCTTTCGTGGCTTTAGCTCACGCCTTTGCAACATCTGCTACCATATCATTTGAAAGTTCAGAAATCCCTAGGATACCACAAGAAGAACATGATCTACCACTATTCATCACAGTCCACATCGATGACACTTGCATCCGTTGAACCATGATTGACAATGGTGCCAATATCAATATCATTTCTTCTCATACCTTCAATCAACTCAAATTTCCTAATACCATTGTTGCCAAGTCTCCTACCATTCTTTGCGGCTTTAATGATGTTGTCACTCCCCCATTAGGAATGGTTGTTCTTCCTATCCATGTTGGCCATAAACTCCTCCATGAGATTTTCTACATCATTGAAGGAGAATTCCAATATAATCTCTTACTGGGGCGTCCTTGGATTCATGCCATGCATTACATCCCATCTACTCTTCATCATTGTATCAAATATGAACATGAAGGGACCACTTATGCTCTTTCGGCTGAGATCCCTCCTTCCAAGACATGTCACATGATCTATAGACCTAAGGATGTCCTTATTCCTAAAGCTAATTTTTCTTCTGATGCATCTACCAGCTCTTGTGTACTTCCATCTACCTTACCTCATACGAACTCTTTTGACACCATAATTCAAAATATTTCTTTACGGGAGTATCAACTCCTCAATCTCAAAACCCTTCCTTCTTCCAATCACCTCGATGCCCCGATAAGGCCCCTATGTATTAATCAAATGTTGGGAAATTATCTCGTTTGGCATTTCTTTCACAAAACTAATTTAGTTTATTATGGATTTGATCAGCCTTCTTCTCATACTGAGAATCACTTTCACGCCAAACAATATATAGGTAATTTCATATTTCTTAGTAAACCATCTTTTGCTCACACATACCTCTATCGTTGTGCATGGAAGGGGTTTGGTTTGGGGCACTATGAACAAGGCCCTTGCAGAAATATCTTTTCCCAAACCCATGAATCATGCCAAAAATTTGGTTTGGGATATAACGATTCCACCATACACCCTTCCAACACATCTGCATCTTCTCCCATTCATCTTGATTCATCCACTTCTTCTCCATATGGATATACTACCAATTTAGAACACACTTCTTCTCCATTTGACTATCCTACTAATTCAAATAATATCTCATCTCCATCTAACTATCCTTCCATCTCGATAATGATTTTTCTCCATCTAATTATCTCACGGATCCAGATCGAGATGATATGGTTCCTATTCCCCCTAACGTTTTTTTTATTTCCACCATCTTTCTTGGACCAGTGACTTACCAAGTTGAAAATGAAACCTAGTATTTTCCCCTTAAACATCCAGAGATGGTAGAGGAATATTCCCCTATCATTGACATTCTTCAATGCGATGATGACACTTCCATTCTCTCCTACATGGGAGCCAAAGGTTCTCATGACCAGAAACCCATCCGCTAGACATGTCCAATCTCCTGAATGAATCCACTATCGAAATTACTATTAGAACTCCTCAAGAGCACCACATCCTTAAAGTAGGTCAGTCTTTGAAACCTCAAGAGCTCGAAGCCTTCACCTCATTTTTTTCCAAACATAGCCAAGCATTTGCATGGTCATATTTGGACATGTTGGGTCTTGATCCCTCCATCATCGTCCACAACATTGTTGTCATCCCCAACGCCAAACCAGTTAGACAGAAGCTTCGTTGAATGCATCCTCTGAAAGAACAATTGCAACATATCTTATCTGCCAACTTCATCATTCCCATTGATTATCCCTAATGGGTTTCTAACATCGTACCCATCGCCAAAGCATCTAGAAAGCTTCATATATGTACTAAATTTCGAGATCATAATCTCCCGTGTCCCGCCGGTATGCAAATTTGTTCTCCTTTTGAAGCCGAGTAACAACATAGATTCGACAGGAGCTTAGATGAAGATACATCATAGTGTGTTTCATTTTGTATTTGGGGATGAGATCTAACTGGCCCTTTGTTACTCATATTTTTGGAGAGATGGATAACACCTTTAAGAGCATTTAACCTATCGTCACTACTTTATGTCGTGCCTCTTCGAGCAAGGTGAGAGGACCCTTAGTGTAACCTCTTTTTGGTGAAGGAGATGGACATATCCTTTGTTTGGACAAATTTTATGAAGAAAACTTTGGGAAAATATGGTAAATAATCCATAATTTGACTCTTAATATTTGTCACTTCTAAACGATGGAGATACTTTCAACACAAGGCTAAGGTTACTAAAGACATTAAGAAATCCCGAGTTTTCTACATATTTTAGTAAGTATATTTTCTTCCTTCGTTTATATACGGGGAAAATAGGGGTAGTTCAAGATAGATTAATGGTTTTTGATTGATTTTGGTGGGAGACGAAGAAGGATAAAGTTGATTATACAATATTTTCAAGGGACTTCACAACAATGAACAAATCGAAAATAGAAAGATTCGTAATAGTTAAGATGTTCCTTTAACCGTAAAGGTGTGCTTCAATGGAGGCCCAGTGATCGCATGTTTTCACATAATCTTTGAGACTCTAACACAAAGGCTCGAATTGAAAGATTCAATTAAACACCAAAGTCTCGATCAATCATGCCTAAGGTACACCCGAAGACATAAAGATAATATTCATCAACAAATGACAAAGTGAACTCATTTTAATTTTTTTATCTCATTTAAGATGACGGATCTTCATGAAATGAAATTGAAAATACCATTAAATTGTCATAGGGATGAGATCATATGTGATTTCATAAAAATTTCAATGTAAGATTATAATATGAACGAAAGAAACTATTTGCAGACATAATGAAATAAAGTAAACACAAATTGATAGAGATTGGACACAAATTAATTTAAAAATTGCTTAGATTCATTAGCAGGGAAAGATTCTAGAGAAATCTCAGTGCTCGTCAATGGCTATACATATGCAACCAACTTGACATGATAGAAAATCTAACATAGAAGAAAATAACAGGTTATCTTGGCTTTGTCTCTGGAAGACAACTTTCTCAAAATTTCTCTTAAGAATTCAACCTCTAACCATTTGCAAGAGTATTATCATTGCATTTATACATTTTTCTCACTCAATTTTCCCCCTAAAAGAGAAGAATATTTGAGGGACCTTTTCTTGTTACTAATTTTTTTCAGACAACAATGTTTAACAAATTTAGATCTAAAATCTGCCAGGTGGACCAATTGTGAATTGATCACATTTCTTGGGCCCTCGACTAATGACTAGGATGTCATGCCACAACATTTTGAGAGTTCTTTTAATCATTCTGATTATTTCATGCGAGAAATCCCCTTTTAATCATTTTCTCAGACTCTCGCACAACCGGATGTGACAGTAATCTTTTTGCTCTCGAGGCAACACCTTTTCCATCTTTTGCACCTGCACTTTCATCATTTTATCCCTTTTCCCTCTCTTTCATCTAGCAATTCTTCCCGCATCCATCTCCTCTAGTAATTCCCATTTTTACAAGTTCCTGAGCAACTCCAACTTCTAAGTATCGACCCTTAAAAGCCTTGGACTCACAAATTAAGTTCCGAATCCATAAAATGGCACTTTACAAATAGAGACGACAAGGAAATTCATCAAAGAACAATGAAAATAGTGCGTATTCATGTTTCCAAGAGTCTTGGAGCAATAATGGCATAACAAATAGGTGAATTACACAACAACCATTGATTCTGCCCCTTTTCCACTTTATATCATAGTTTTCCACGTGTTTCCTTGGCACAAATGTAAAGGATAAGCACAGAGGCAAGTCCCAAACAATTGCGAGCCTTCCATGTACCTCGGGCCTAAGAAAAATACTTTTAGCCTTTAAAAGTCTCGGTGAAAAAGGAGCCAGCGAAAGCCTCCACATGTCTTAATAGTGCATTTGAGATGGTTCCCAAAGTAGAGACCCCAAACAAGCACGATTTCAACACGTGTCTTAGTTCAAGTATAGTCTATTAAAAATTTTGAAGGTTTAGTGGAAGGCACCATGTGTCTAGGGTTTGAGACAGTTTCCTTTGGCCATTGAAAAGTCCAAGAAAAGGGAAGAGTGAGCGGAAGCCTCCAAGTGTCCTCCTAGCGCTTCCTAAAAATAAAACTTAGGGCTGGTCCCTAAAATGCATGGCCCTCCACGTGTCCTAGGCATTTCAAAATCTACTTGAAAAGTCTAAGTATGGGAAGACCCGACAGAAGCCTCCATATGTCTTCATGGGGCAACTTCGAGATGGTGCCCAAGAACGGAGACCCTGAAAAGCGCAGGCTCACCACATGTCCCAGGACTTTTTTTTTTTAAAGTTCATGTAAAAGAGAAGCAAGTGGAAGCCTCCACATGTTTCCCTACCACAATTGTTAAGGTGGGACCTTGAGGTAGATCCTCAAATGAGAGCTAACCCACCAAGTGTCCATGATCTGTCAAAATTGTACCAGCTACATGAATTTTTTTTCTAAGTCTGGGTAAAGCAGTGGAAACCTCCACGTGTCCCCTCGATGTAACTCCAAGGCCAAACCAAACGGTGAATTTTAAAATGAGCATCGTTTCTCCATGTGGACAAGTTTTGGGTTGAGGAAAGCCCTCAAATTTTTAGAGTGCCCTGGTGATCCACATCTACCCGAGAAGGGCCACGTTTCCCTTGATCTTGGGAAGTAAATTTGACCAAGAAAAATACACCCGTCAAACCATAAAATGTAGGAAAATCACCATTTGAGCCCAAAGATGAATCATTCTTCAAGGAAAGAGAATTTGGAAATGTTATAAGGCTCAAATATGATCCTTTGAGCTATATCCAATCACATTTCCATAGGTATTTGGGACAAAAATGACAGGGATAAAAATGTGATTGTGGAAAATGGAAGGAAAGGAAAATCCTGAGTTTTATGCCCAATTTACAGACTCTTTCAGAGGGACAGAGAAATGAAAAACAAATTCTGGACCTTTAAGTGATCCTCGACCAAGGGACTTATCATGGCAACCAAATGGAGACAAATTCTTCAAGCACCAATACGGGGAGATAGAAAAACATGAAAGAGACCACAAACTAAGGAATTTCAATGACAAATGGGGCGAGACTAATTTGAGCTCCAACATCAGCTCTGACTTAGGGATGGGCACTCCATGTGAGTGCCAAAATAAAAATAGGGGACCAAGTGCCAAAAACAAACCATTGGTCATCGAGTTGAAGAATAAGCTTGCGAGATCGAAAAACCATAACCATCCTCCAAAAATGAACCAAGAAACCAACAAAAATAGGTCACCAAGGACTAGAATGAACAAAAACACAAAATCAGATGAGAAAAAGAATTATACACTGTACAAATGGAGTATACCTTGATTCTAAGAAATCAATCAAGGACATGCTTCAAAATCTCGCCATTAACAGAAATTCAAGTAATTCCCTGTCTAAGTCTTATGAGAAAAAGGTATTTTCACTAATTTGAATATCAATGGAATAAGGGCCCATCCACAATGCATCAAATTTACCATGCTTTCCCTTATCTTCATGCCTGCTATCCCATAAAATCACAAGATCCCCAATGTTGAAATCTCTGGGAGTCACCTTTTTGTCAAATAACTTCTTTAACTTTTCTATGAACTTCACATGTTGTTGATGGGATGCCCTTATTTATTCATCCAACTCAATAATCTGATTGATTCGAGTATCATATGGACTAACTTCTTGGTCTTCAATCTATTGAACAAACTAAAATGAAGACAATTACAAATGGAGGGGCAACAAAGCTTGAGTTCCATATACCAATTCAAATGGGCTTTTATCAATAGCTATTTTGTGGATTCTATCAGCCCAAATAGAAAACTTCAGTTGTTCAAAGACACTTTCTTTTTGTTCATCTCTAAGGTTCTTCTAATGATCTTCAACAAGTTTTTATTCCAGGACTTAGATTGTCCATTTCCTTGGGGATTGTAGTTAGAAGCATATGTAAAATAGATCCCATATTCTTTGCACATTGTCAACAAAGGTTTGGCTCTAAAACTCATGGTTTAGTGGCACTCAAAATCTACATATGATTTGATTCAACATAAATTCCATGATAACTTGGTGTGTTTCCTTCTTGGTGGGGATTGCCTCCACCCACTTAGTGAAATAATCGGGCTACAAGAATCCATTAATGACCAGCACTTGAAGGATCAGAAATTTCCCCAATGAAATCCATTCCCATTGTCTCGAATGGGGCTTTAACCTGATACAGTGCAAAGGAAGAGAGCCTGTAGCTTTTATTATTGTAGAAAAATACCGACAACTTTCACATTTTCTAACCAATCGAGTTGTATCCTTAAAGAGAGTTGGACATCTCGACACTAAAATTTTCCTCCGTAATTTCTATTTCATTAATGTATGTATTAGGAATAGGATGTTGTTAAGTATAATTAGTAGTAGTGTCGATAGAAGAAAACACCACCGTCGGTATGGTAACAAATAAAGTACAATAGGAATGTTGTAAAAAGTAAATATTTGTCGTAAGTGGTCCGGTAATGTTAAAATGTCAAAGTTTGGGTAATTAGAGAAGTAGGGTCTACATGATTAGGAATTAGAAATATTATATTGGTAATAAGGACAAGGAGTGAGGTCATAAATATTTTGTGTATTTTATTTGTAAAAATTCTAAAAAAGTGGAACCCATGTAAAATGATAAGGTTTATCTTATCTTAAAAGATAAGCTTACATGTACAGATAAGAGTTAAGGTATGGAATATGATTCGTCAGAGTGGATTTCTTATCCTATCTTAGAGATAAGATGGATAAGCCTGAAGTTCTATAAATAGAGAGGCCACCCCCTCATTTAACATAGAAGGAAGTAGTGAGAAATATTGTAGGAAGTGTGCAAAGGAAGCCATCGCTTTAAAGGTGTCTTGAAGAAGCCATTAAGAGGTGTAATTGTAAAGTTTCTCCCATAGTCTTGGTGAAAGGAAAGTGAAGTCAATAACACTTGAAGTACCTCATGGGTGAGATTGTAACAATTTCATGTTAATATTATAATTTACTTTCATATTTCAGATTTGTCATCATTCCATCTTATCATAGTCGATAGTATTCTTGTGTTATATTGTTGTTTTGTTTCCAGTTACATCCACCAAACTAAAGGCTATGCATTAGTAAATAATCATAAAGACGAGGAGTTCCCGGTGAAGAATTATCATAGTGCCGTGATTGGTGATGACATTTTGGTTCCGTTGCCGACCATTCCTCGTTGGTGGATTTTCTGGAGAGATATTCCCACTTAGTCAAAAATCAATTGGAGGGTAACCTTATTTTTATCGTGCATAGTAGTTACCATGGTAAAGTCATTTCCACCGTGAATAGTAGTTACCATGATAAAGTCATTTTTGCTGTGAATAGTATTTATCACAAGTAAAGTCACTTTTACCGTGAATAGTATTTACCGCAAGAACCTCACTTTTACAAGTGAATAGTGTTTACCACAGTAAAGTCAGTTTTTACCGAAGTAAGTCAAGTTTTACCATAGTTTATCATGGTCATTTCTATTTTACTGTAGAAAGGTGTAAAGTCACTTTCTAGTATAGTGATTCTAATTATTTGTGCACATAAGTCTTGTTGATTGTACATGTGGGTTGGTATTTCACAGTGGTTACTTTTGAAAATGGGAAAGATTCCTATTTTTTCAGCTCAATCTAATGAAGATGCTTCTTCTTTCATTCAAGAGTTTAAACGATCTTGTATTTGTAATGGCCTTATAAGAAGGGAACAATGGACTGAATTTTTTTCCAACCTTTTTGGATGGTTCAGCACTTAGGTGGTTTGAAATACTAGGTGATAATGTGAAAAATTCATGGGATTTATTAACTGAAAGTTTTCTTGAAGAATTTGGTGAACAACAGAAATATGTAGATCTCATGATCGAGATCACAAAACTATCCCAAGTAGAGAAGGAGAAGATAAGGGATTATCATGCTTGTGTTCTAGAGCTAAGGAGGAAGCTTGATGCCCGAGATCCGGAAGGAAGGATTAGTGGATGGGTTGATGAATGGCGTGGATAATCTCCTCTGTAGTAAGCACTTCATTCTTGGGATGAAGCCGAGATCAGAAAACGAGTGAAGTATAACTACCTAGCTACCATTGAACAAGCAAAGGAGATTGCAAGAAGGCAAGAAGAAAGCATGGAAGAGGAGCCCAAAGAAATATTTGCTAAAGTAGAGCCTACACCAGCACCTTTGGTCCAGAATCCACAACCACTCCTAGTGAGCACAAATATTTCTCCTAGTACATCTACTCGAGTATGAAGATCTACTCGAAAAGATGGGTCGCTTAACTATTAATCTTCTTCAAGGAAAAGAATTTAGTTCTCAGGGAGGAGATAGAGGTCTAAAAATAAATATTTCTGAAGTTGTATGTTATGGTTGTTATAAAAAGGGTCATTATAAGTATAATTGTCCAGATAGAGCTTCTACATCTGGTAAAGGAGATAATGATAAAGGAAAAGCACTGTGAATTCTTTTGATGTAGTAGATAAGAGCAGAAATAATGAAGTAGATGTGTTTGTAACAAAAAGAAAGAAAGAAAAAGATAATCAAGATGGAAGTAGATGTGTTTGTAACAAAAAGAAAGAAAGAAAAAGATAATCAAGATGGAAATGATCCTAAGAAGATGAAAGGAGAAACTAGTAAGAAACATAGGAGAAGAAAGTTGGGTGTGCAGGATTTTCTGATTTCACAGGGGCAAGGACCATACTCCATCTTGGAAGATCTGTCCAAAAGGCCTGCAAATATTACATATGGTCAACTCTTGGCTATGTCTTCTGAGAAGAGGCGGGAGCTACGAAGTGGACTCAATGCTCGACGAAGAAAGGAGGTTGAGGTCCCTGTTTTGGAGGCAGAGGCGGATCCCTATGCTCCACAAGCTGAGGTATTATGTAATGGTATTTCAATTCATGATGTCTTAGTTGATGGAGGTGCTGCAGTTAATGTAATGACCGAGTCTGTAATGAATATGTTGGGTTTAAAAATTGATCGCCCTTCAACACTTATGTTAAGGTCATTAAATAAAGGAAAAACTAAACCAGAAGGTGTAGTTTCAAATGTAGCAATATCTTATTATGGGTGTTGTATGTGTGGTAGACTTTTAGGTGATGAAAAATGGTACTGTTGCGTACCCAATGTTGCTTGGGAAGACCATGGCTAAGGAGAGTTCATGCAAGAAACTACTGGAATGAAGGCTTCATGACACTTAGATGTGGTAGAGAGAGGGTGAAAATAAACGTGATCCCTCAGCATCATAAGGCAGAACCTGTCGATTCAAGTGATGAAACTGATGATTGGACATCCTCTGATTACTCTAGTACCAGTGAAGTGGACACTAAAGATGAAGAAAGTGAGGTTGATGTTTCAGTCATGGATATCCTTCCAATCACACCAACTCATGACCCCATAAAATTATCTGAAGAAGAAGTTGATGATCATCTCCAACAAATAAAGATTGGTGATGCTGTGATGGAGAGTGAGAAGGAATCCTACCTCCAGCTCTTTCGAAGGTACATACACATATTCACTTTTGATTACAAGGAACTCCATCAAGTAAGTTGGGTAGAACATTCTATTAAGCTGGTAGATGGTGCTAAGCCCATAAAGCAAATGCCATATAGAATGAATCCTAATTTTTCCAAGACTGTAAAAGAAGAAATAGATAAGTTGCTTGATGCAGATTCATATTTGCTGTGGAGAATTCAGAATGGGTTTCTCCCATTGTGATCTCAATAAAAAAGAATGGGAAGCTATGCATTTTTTTTTATTACAGGAAGCTCAATAAGGCAACAAAGAAGGATCATTACCCTCTTCCATTTTCAAATCAGATCTTGGACGAAGTAGTTGGCCAGGAGTGCTATAGTTTTGCTTATGGATATAGCGGCTACAACCAAGTTTGTATAGTAGAGAAAGATCAACTGAAGACCACGTTCACCACTCCTTGGGGAACGTTTTCTTATAGAGTTATGCCTTTTGGGTTGTGTAATGCTCTAGCAACATTCCAGTGTTTGATGAATAGGGTGTTCGAACCCTACATTGGGACCTTCATCAGAGTATTTCTGGATGATTTTTACATCTATGGGAGCAAGTTGGACCAGGTGCACACTGAGATGGAGACATCATTTCAAATGTTAGATGAAGCACAAGCCTCACTAAACCCTACAAAGTGTGTCTTTGGATGTTCTAAAGGTGTTTTGTTAGGGCATGTTGTATCCAGAGATGGTATTGGTAATGAATCTTGATAAAGTTTCAAAATCAAAGATTTACCATTTCCTATGAATAGAAGTAAGTTGAGATCATTTTTAGGCCATGTGGGTTACTATAGAAGGTTCATCAAGAATTTCTCAAAGATTGCACAGCCACTAACCCAGTTCTTGAAGAAGGATAATGAACTAGGAAATAAGGCGCATGAAGCTTTTGGACAACTGAAGGAAGCCCCGTGTCTTCATCTGTTTTGAAGAATCTAGATTGGAGCAAGCCATTCATTGTGTACACTGATGCCTCAGATGCAGCACTAGGAAGTACTTTGAGCCAAAAGGATGAAAATGGGAATGAACATCCAATTTACTTTGGGAGCAGACAAATGAGCAGTGCTGAGGTAAATTATACTGTAACTGAAAAAGAGGC
Organism: Taxus wallichiana var. yunnanensis; assembly: GCA_018340775.1. NCBI lineage: Eukaryota > Viridiplantae > Streptophyta > Pinopsida > Cupressales > Taxaceae > Taxus > Taxus wallichiana. The sequence goes on from CM031244.1 coordinate 725,830,334, forward strand.
TCTGGCTATCATTTTTGCTGTAAAGAAGTTTAGAAATTACTTGCTAGGGAAAAAATTTCTAGTTGTAATAGATCATCGAGATCTAAAGTATATTGTAAATAAGCCTTACGCATCAAGGAGGATAGCAAGATGGATAATTTTGATACAAGAATTTGAATTTGATATTATAAATAGGCCAGGAAAGAAGCATGTCAATGCAGATGCAATATCTTGAGCCTATGATGGTTTAGGATCATCTTGTGATGATGATGATTTCCTCGATGCAGCATTGTTATCCCTTGACACAATCCCTAGTGAATACATAGATATTTGGAATTATCTTAATGAATTCAAGTTTCCTGATGGTGCCAATGCAAAGACTAAGAGAAAGATTACTCAAGCCAGTCGTCCATATTCTATTATCCATGGAGTATTATTTCAAATAGGACCTGATGGACAGTACAAGAGGGCAGTTGGACGTGATCAAGGGAAGGAACTGTTAGAAGAATTCCAAAATGGTATATGCGGAGGGCACTTCTCTGGACAACTTACAGCAAGAAGGATCTTGGATGCAGGTTATCACTGGCCCACTCTTTTTAAAGATTGTTATAATTATTGTAAGACATGTGATATTTTTCAAACACATGGTAACCATAAGACTTCATCAGCTCCATTATGCCCTATTCTTCCACTTGGTCCCTTTGAAAAGTGGGGAATAGACATTGTAGGTCCACTTCCAACTACCTCATGCCAAAATAAGTATATTGTAGTTGCCATAGATTATTTAACCAAGTGGGTTGAAGCTAGGCCATTGAAAACAACTTCCATGGATGAGGTGGCAAGGTTCATATATGAACGCATTGTCACCAGATTTGGTTGTCCATTAGAAATTGTAACAGATCAAGGAAGCCACTTCATTAATGAGGTAGTAGAAGCCCTAGTCAATAAATTTTCTATCAAGCACAGGAAGGCAACAACATACAAGCCAAGTACAAATGGACAGGTGGAACGAAATTTTTTTGTGTTGTGTCAAATTCTAGCAAAAGATGCAGCCTTGTAGGTACATAAGTGGGATAAAAGGATTCATGCAACATTGTGGGCATATAAGGCAACATCAAAGTCAGCAAAAGGATACTCCCCATTTCAGTTGGCCTATGGCATTGATCCAGTTCTTCCTATTGAGTTTGATATTCCCACTGTGAGAGTTATGAAAAATGAAAGGATGGATGAAAGTGATTCAGTAAAAGAAAGGTTGGTACATCTTCATTTGCTAGAGGAAATGAGGGAAATAGCAAAGGATACAAGCCATAAGAAGAAAATGAAGTAGAAGGAATACTTTGATCAAAAGATCCGGTGGTCTCCATTTCATGTGAATGACTTGGTTCTAGTATATGATTCCGAGATACGAGAAAAAAGAAGACAGAGAAAATTTCTTCTAAAATGGATGGGGCCCTACAAAATAGCAAGAACTATGCATGAAAATGGTACGCACTGACCGGAGGAATTGGATGGAACTCCCATTACAAAATGGGTCAACCATGACAAGTTGAAATTTTCCAAGCACTGAATAGTCTACTCAGAGGACGGAGTAGAAGCTAGGAAGGGGGAAGATGTCGACACTAAAATTTTCCTCCGTAATTTCTATTTCATTAATGTATGTATTAGGAATAGGATGTTGTTAAGTATAATTAGAAGTAGCATCGATAGAAGATAACGGCACCATCGATGCGGTTCCACCAATAATGTGGAGTACAGAATAGTCAAAGTACAATAGGAATGATGTAAAAGTAAATATTTGTCGTAAGTGGTCCGGTAATGTTAAAATGTCAAAGTTTGGGTAATTAGAGAAGTAGGGTCTACATGATTAGTAATTAGAAATATTATATTGGTAATAAGGACCAGGAGTGAGGTCATAAATATTTTGTGTACATTTTATTTGTAATGTGGAACCCATGTAAAATGATAAGGTTTATCTTATCTTAAAAGATAAGCTTACATGTACAGATAAGAGTTAAGGTATGGAATATGATTCGTCAGAGTGGATTTCTTATCCTATCTTAGAGATAAGATGGATAAGCCTGGAAGTTCTATAAATAGAGAGGCCACCCCCCTCATTTAGCATAGAAGGAAGTAGTGAGAAATATTGTAGGAAGTGTGCGAAGGAAGCCATCAGTTAAAGGTGTGTTGAAGAAGCCATTAAGAGGTGTAATTGTAAAGTTTCTCCCATAGTCTTGGTGAAAGGCAAGTGAATTCAATAACACTTGAAGTACCTCATGGGTGAGATTGTAACAATTTCATGTTAATATTATAATTTACTTTGATATTTCAGATTTGTCATCATTCCGTCTTATCATAGTCGATGGTATTCTTGTGTTATGTTGTTGTTTTGTTTCCAGATTACATCCACCAAACTAAAGGCTGTGCATTAGTAAATAATCATAGCATGAGGAGTTCCCGGTGAAGAATTATCATAGTGCCGGATTGGTGATGACAGACACCAATAACCAGCCCTCAAGATTTTATGTGTTGTAACTCTTCCATCAAAATGACCCCATTGAGAATCCTCCATGGAGATCATTAATTATTTTGGGGGCCTCATATTTAGTAATGCATCTCAAGAGCACTCCCTTGGGTTCTTCCAAGCTAACCAAAAATCAGTAATGACATACTTTTGAGAGGCTAAATTAAGATCTCTTTTCTTATTTTAACACAAATATTTAGGGCAGCATAGATGTTTGAGATAAAATATTATATCTTTGTACCATTCAGAACTTACCAACTTTTCAAGGACAACCACCCTTTCTCCTTCTACTTCATTCACCTCAATAGTTTGTAATTTTCTCTCACCATAAGCTTAGCTAGGCCCAAACCTCTTACTAATTTCATGGTTTGGATATCCATGTCATACTCCTACGCAACTTATTCACCCTTTTGCATCCTTTTCTTGAGACCTCCATCTCTTATAATATGTCTTTCACCATGGTGTGGGAACATAGGAAATAACTTTAGAGCTCAAGATCTAGTGTCTAAAAACCTTTGTTGGTTTCACCAAGGCAAATGCTTGCTTCTCCATGATAGTGTACTTCAACTCAGCTCCGTGTAATGCATTACTAAAAAGGCAATTGGTCTCTCAGCCCCTTCATCATCCTTCGCAATAAAACAAATGCAATGGTGTTTTATGAAGCAAAAGAAAAAAATTCAAAAAGCTTCTTGTAATTTGGAGCTGCTAAAATAGGGGCATGATTTAGTGCTTCTTTGATCCCATTGAAATCTTGAATGGAAACTTCTTCCCATTTCATAACTTGGTCCTTCTTTAACATGCTAGTAATGGGGATGGTCAGCTTAGCAAAGTTAGACACAAATATTCTGATAAAGTTTATTTGTCCAAAGAAGGATTGAAGTCCCTTCTTAGTTATTTGAATTGGAACCTTGCTGATGGCTTCCACTCTCTCTGGATCTATCATGGCCCCTTCTTTTGATACAATGTGATCAAGCAGCTTTTCCTTTTGCACTCCAAAGTGGCACTTCTTGGGATTCAATGATATGCCATACTCTCTACACCTTATTAGCATTCTCTCCAAGTGTTGCAAGTGATCATTTCTATTTCTGGAAAGCACAGTTACATCATCTTGATAAACAACAATGAAATCATTGATATAACCAAAATGCAATCTTTGTTCTTTCTGACTCCTTCACAACAAATTGTTTATAGCCAGAGAAACCATCCAAAGTAGATAAAAATTCAGAACCAGTTACCAGTTGTAGCATATTATCCATGTTTGGAAGAGGGTAATTATCTTTCAGTGATGCTTTATTTAGGTTCCTGAGGTCTATGCATAGCCTTATGTCACCATTATTTTTTTTGACAGGCACTAGGTTTGTAACCCAAGAAGAGTACCTTGTGGGCTGAATGATCCCTCCATCCCTCAACTTCTTTAGTTCTTCTTGCATATTCAAAGAAAGAATCAGATTGATGGGCCCTTTTTTCCATTAATTCTTGGAATTAGACTCAAGAGGAATCTAATGTTGGAAAAAATCTTCCCGTATGCCTTCAACCCAAAGTAAGACCAAGCTAGGAAGTATTGATATTGTTTTAGCAATTGAACATAGGACTACTTCTCTTCCTTACTTCGATTTCTTCCTAACAAGATTTTACGTGGCTTTTCCTTTGTACCCACTCTGTGTCGTGCTCTTCCACATCTCTTGAAAACAACATATTTCTTTTAATAATTTAATCAACATTATCAAAGTTTGATCCCAGTGCCACCAAACCTTTGGGAATCATATTTTTCTTCATTTGGATGATTTCTTTGCCAAATAATGTTTTCTTTTCTTTAAGAAACACACACCATTGGTTCCCAATCTATATTTTGGTCAAAAATTCACCTTAGTTCATTAGAAACCATTTCACTGGGAATCATTATCAAACACTTACAAAATTTTAACGGTATAAGGGATAGATGGCCTTATTAGTATTTCAACATCATACTCACAAAATGGAGACACTGTACAATTCCCAAATCTGATCCTAGCACCGCTAACTTTTCTGCAACAATGTTAAACTTTCTATCATGGTGCATGTATTAAAAGAATAAAAATTTCAATCAAATCCCAAACCGCATGCTTGTATTATTTCATTCTCTTATTTTTAGTAGCATATATTTTTCTAATTTGGTTGAAAATCAATTATGAATCCCCTTTCACAATGACATCCTTTATACCATATTTCCATGTAATTATCAAGCCTAATAACAATGCTTCATATTTAGCAATGTTGTTAGTTCATTTAAAGTTAAGTTTGAATTAAAATCCAAACTTTTCTTGGCCTAGGTAAATCATAACAATGCCAACACCATTTCTAAACTTGGAACAAGCTCCATCAAATAACAAGGTCCAAGGTAAACCCACTTGTTCAAGACATTTACATTGATCAATCTTGTGCTCCTTGCCATCAGCAAAACCCCACAAAGTTATCTGCATCTACATCAGCATATAACACTTCATAAGAATCATTATTTGGATCTTCAATGAGGTGCAACATTTTTTCTCTCCATACAGCTTTACAAGGTTTCCTTCAATTGGAATGGTGGCAAAAGACATATCCATCTGAACACTTCAACTAACTCTTGCAACCCACTTTCTTAATAACAACCTACCCCATTTTGTAGGGAAATCAACAATGACAACATCAAGTTTCAGGTTCTTACCTTGATAAACTACAAGTTGTACCACCAAACCTTTCACACACCCTACAATTAGGACCTCTTTAGAATCCATTGTAGTACACTTGCCATAAGCTGATGTAACTTTGATGTTAAATTCATTCATGACGTCCAGAGGCATAAAATTACATGATGCTTCGAGTCAAACATACAATTGTGTAGTAGTCTATCTTTAATAATCAGTGTTGTAAAAAATGGATCAACATTTAACTGAGACTCAACTAAAGATGTCCCCAAGTAGACTTCAGGTGGTTCACCTATCTCCTCTAATGTTGGTGGTTTTTCTAGGTCTACAATGGTTGGAGGAGGAGTATTTACATTATTTATATTTCTACCTTGGGCACTCCTATCCTCTTCCAACCCCAAATACTCAAAGGCCCTCTTCTTGTGCTTAGGAATCCTAAGCAGTTCAAAAATTGGGACATAAATCTTGATCTGACTCAAGACTTGGGCAATGTCATAAGGGATGTATTTAGGAAAAACAACATTTGGAGAAAGACTGAAAAACTCATTAGATGGCACAAGGTTTTTAACATTTTGGGCATGGGTGGGAACACTAGTTATACTCGAGACAACAGGTCCATTTCCGAGATGCATCTTTCTTTGGAGTCTATTTTGAGACATTAGTGACAACTGGGGTATTTGGTTTGGCTTGAGGTCCTTCCCTTTGAAAATTTTACTTCTTGTGTTATACTCTTTTCTTGGGCCAAAACAACATTCATTAGCAGTTGTCTATCCTCTCCTAGCGGGATTCCTACATCTTAATTTTTAATCATTAGAGCTCTTAGGTACTCAAAATCATTATTAGTAAGTTCAAATGCTTGTACCATATCTATTTCTAAAGCATGAGAGGGAGGAAGAAGAGGTACAGTGAATGCAGAGTCCCAAAAGCTTGTAGTAGTTCTTGCACTTATTACCTTAGTTGAAGTTGGTCATTGTTGTGAGCTTGTAGAACAGTCCACCATGCATGCATCATCATCAGTGTTGTCATCATCATCATCTTCTTCAACTTTCAGATCTATTTCACATGGCGGGTGGGGTAAGAAGCATTTTTCACACTAATCCATTTGATTTATCTCTTCAAAGAACAACAACTCTGGAATTTAGAGAATCGTGGCACTACTATATTCTTCCTAGATTGGGTTGTCTAGCTCTCATGGGTCCTTTACCTCTGTCATCGACCTCTACGATAATTTATAGGATGATTAGCAAGTCTGTCTTGTCCTTGTTACCTATGTTGACCCTAAAACCCTTATCTAACTCCTTTCTCTTGCCTTTAGGTTATAAGATATTTCTTTGACAAATACGACCAAAGTCTTTACAATTTCATCAAGATCCCTAACCTTAGTTGATTAAGGATTCTTAGGGTTGATCGGTTTAACACCATCCCTCTTAGGAGGTTTTCCAACTACTTTGATGTTGTTCTCAATATGCAGAGCCATGGTAAAGGCCTACCTCAAAGTCCCGGGGTTCTTATCCATCAAATCATAAGCAACTTTCTTATCAAATGCATCTGAATACTTTATTAGACATGATTCATCACATGGCCTTAAATTAACTCGACAGTCTTCTCAATGTTTTGTTAAATCTAGTGTTAAAATCATGCACTTTGATTCATTAGGATTATTTTTAAATTTTCAAACTTTGATAAAATAAAACTAGGGTTTATTTTATCACCGTCTCAGTATCCTAAAACCATTCTTCATCTCTCGTCAGAGTCAATGGAATTATCGGCAGAGATTTATACCGATCCTTGCATCTTATTCTAGAGTATCGATAAATAATTTAATGTATACATCCTCAAACTCTATTTTGAAGTCCTCCATCATATTGACAAAGAGTTTAAAGTGATGATAAAAAGTTATTACATTATTTCCTTGAAACTTAGGCAATTTGTTTCTTACATCTTGTGGCACAACATTTGGATAGCTAGCCATACCTCTAAAACTGATGGGACCAAAAGTATTAACAACAAATGGAGGTCTAGGTGGAGGATGAGCCATATTATTCTGAGGAGGTGATCTTATAGGAGAGACAAAATTATGAGGACTGACATATGTTTGGTACAGGATGTAATTTTCAAAATGACTACCCTCTAAAGGCTTTGTCTCTTGGAAAAATCTATTAGATTTTGAAAATACAGGGGAAAATTGAGAAGTAAATGTTTCAAATATAGATGATGGAACCTCTCCAGATGGAGAATTCAATTCAACAAAGAGACTACCTAATTTAGAAGCACTTGAGGAAGTACTGCAATCTTCAATCACAGGATGATCAATTTCACCAATGGAGATCTCCTTTCTTGATGCTTGATCTTCAACAGCCTTCTAAATTCTTCCTCCTTCTAAATTAGACTTTCCCAGCTCTTGAAACAACCTTCTACTAGGGTCCTTGGTGAAGAAAGATCTTATTCCTTCCATCTTTGTAGATATTAATGAAAAATCTCACTTGATATATATGTTAAGACACCGATATTTATAAAGAATTTAAATAGGATGGAGTTGCCACTAAGGATTTTCACCTTAGTTTGTGAAAATTCACTATGAAATACCTATCAAATGTCTATCACTACCAAATTCATGAAAATATTACAAGATCTACTCTTCTTACACCCAAATTTATCAATGATGAAACAAATATTAGTGTAATACTTGTATAAGCTGGAAATATTACACTCGAACTCACAACTTTTGAACAATTCTTATAAATTTGAACAAATAATGATGTTTCAGCAATGTATTTACACTTTAAAATCTGTAAAAAGCATTATAAGGGTCTGTATGCGTACACCTTTATTTAAATACTTCAACAAATTGTACTCAAAATGGCGCCATGAGTGTTGGTATCCAAATTTGTTCTCCTTTTCAAGCCGAGAAACAACATAGATTCGACAGGGAGCTTAGAGGTAGATAGATCATAGTGTGTGTCATTTTGTAGCTAGGGATAAGATCTAACTGGCCCTTTATTACTCAGATTTGTGTAGAGATGGATAATGCCTTTAAGATGATTTGACCTGTCCTCACTACTTTAGGCCATGCATCTTTGACCAGGGTGAGAGGACCCTTAGTGTAACCTCTGTTTGGTGAAGGAGATGGAGATATCCTTCGTTTGGACAAATTTTATGAAGAAAACCTTAGGAAATATGGTGAATACTCCATAATTTGACTCTTAAGAGTTATCACTTATAAACGATGGAGATATTTTCAACAAAAGGCTAACGTTATCAAGACATTAAGAAACCCCAGTGTTCTACATATTTTAGTAAATAGATTTTGTTCCTTTGTTGATATACATGGAAAATAGCGGTAGTTTAGGATGAATCAATGGTTTTTGAATGATTTTAGAGGGAGATGAAGCAAGATAAAGTTTATTATACCGATCTTTGAAGGGACTTCATAACAATTAACAACTCGACAACAGAAAGCTTGAATGCAGTTAAGACATTCCTTCAACCAAAAGGTGTACTTCAATGGAGGCCCAAATCATCACGTTTTCACATAATCTTTGAGACTCTAACACAAAGGCTTGATTTGAAATACTCGATTAAAAACCAAAGTCTCGATCAATCACGCCTAAGGTACACCCAAAGACTTACGTAAAAATATTTATCAACAAATGACAAGTGACTTGATTTTAAATTTTTTATCTCATCCAAGATGATGAATCTTCTTGAAATGAAATTACAAATACCATTAAATTGTCATAGGGATGAGATCCTATGTGATTTCACAAAAATTCAATGTAAGAATACAATAGGAATGAAAGAAACTATTTGCAAACATTCTAAAACAAAGCAGACACAAATTGCTAGAGATTGGACACAAATTAATTTCAAATTTACTTAGATTCATCAGTAGGGGAAAAATTCTAGAAAAATCTCAGTTCTCATCAATGGATATACATATGCAACCAAATTGACATAATAGGAAATCTAACACAGAAGAAAATAACAAGTTATCTCGGCTTTGTCTCTCGAGAAGACAGATTTCTAAAATTTTCTCTTACAAATTCAACCTCTTGCCTTTGACAAGAGTATTCTCATTGCATTTATACATTTTTCTCACTTAAGTTTTCCCCCAAAAGAGAATAATATTCGAGGGACCTTTGCTTGTTACCAATTTGTTTCAGACAGTGACGTTTAACAAATTCAGATCCAAAATCTACCAGGTGGACCAACTGTGAATTGATCACATTTCTTAGGCCCTCGACTAATGAATAGGATGCCATGCCGCAAATTTTTGGTAGTCCTTTTAATCATTCTGATTATGTCATGTGATAAATCCCCTTTTTAATCATTTTCCATATATTCTCGCACAACCGGATATAACAGTAATCTTTTTCACTCTCGACGCAACACCTTTTCCATCTTTTGTGCTTTCATCATTTTATCCCTTTTCTCTCTCTTTCCTTTACAATTCTACCCCACATCCATCTCCTCCGGTAAATCCCATTTTTGTAAGTGCCTAAGCATCTCCAACTTCAAAATATCAACTCACAAATTATGTTCAATCCATCAAATGGCACTTTACAGACAGAGATGATAAGGGAATTCATTAAAGAACGATGAAAAATAGTACATATTCATGTCTCCAAGAGTCTTGGAACAAAGTTTTTGGAAAAACAGTGAAATGCACAACAACCATTGATTCTTCCCCTTTTCCACTTTATATCATAACATTTGGAAATTAATATTTCTTCAAGGACGAGAGAATTTGGAAATGTTATAAGGCTCAAATATGATCCTCTAAGCTATATCCAATCACGTTTCCATGGGTATTAATGAAAAAATGAAAGGGACAAAAACCCAACTTTGGAAAATGGAAGGAAAGAAAAAACCCGAGTTTTATGCCCAATTTACGAGACTCTTTCGGATGGACAAAGTAATGAAAAACAAATTCTGGACCTTTAAGTGATCCTCGACCAAGGAAGGGACTAATCATGGCAACCAAATGGAGGAAAAAGTCTTCAAGCACCAACATGGGGAGATAGAAAACATGACAGAAGCCGAAAATTGAGGAATTTTAATGACAAATGGGGTGAGACTAATTTGAGCACCAACATATCCCGAAAATGATTTCCCTCTTCCAAGTATTGATCAACTTGTAGATCTTACTATAGGACATGAGATGCTCATTTTAATGGATGGTTTTTCTATTTATAACCAAATTCTAATTGCACCTTAAGATCAGTAGAAGACATATTTTATCACCCCATCGGGTACCTTTTGCTATCATGTAATGACCTTTGGTTTAAATAATGTTGGTGCTACGTATCAACGAGCCATGACGTATATCTTTAATGACCTCTTACATCAAACTAGAAGACTATGTTGATGACCTCTTATCAAAATCTAAACATAGATGTGATCATCTCTCGGTCCTTGAGATACTTTTCGAGCGTCTCATTCATTTCTCCCTTCGCCTCAACCCGGTGAAGTGTGTTTTTGGAATTCTTATTGGGAAAATCCTTGGATTTATTGTCTCTATTAGAGGCATTGAGGTTGACCCTAAAAAAATCAAAGCAATTCTCAAAATGCTCCTCCTTCCAATCTCAAGCAACTTCACAGTCTTTAAGGTCAACTTCAACTGTTCATCATTTCATAATGTAACTTTCTGATCATTGTCATCCCTTTCATCACGTTCTTCCAAAATACATAGCCTTTGATTGGGACCAAAACTATCAAAAGGCATTTGAAGATCTTAAGCGATATCTTTTATCTCCACCATGAATCTGTTAGGAAATAAGAGATAAAATATGCGGAATAATCCCTTACAGAATACAATAGTAGAAACTAATATGGAGAAAAATATTACAGATCTAAAATAAAAGTGTAGAATGAATAACACAACACAGAGAGACAAGATTTAACGTGGTTCACCCAATTTGGGCTACGTCCACCAAGAATCACTTACTCAGATTTTATTACAAGCCTCCACTCTCTTAATACAATACCCAGATCCATTTGGAGCTATGCTCAACAAACTCTACAGAATTCACACCCGAATTCAAAACACATCTGCAATATATTTGCATTGTGTATATATCATATGCATTAGACCATATAAATAGAAAATTACTTAAGCGGTTTGATACAAAACCATGGGTATCAAAACCATGGGCAAAAACCGAAAAAACCATGGGCCCAAAAACAGCCCATAACGGTTACCCATTACCCATGGGTTAATAAACCACCCATAGAAGGTAACACATAGAAGGTGTACCACACTCTAACATGAAAATAGGCTCCACAAACATAAAAATCTCCCACTTGGAGACTAATTTCCACTGAGCAAGCTTCTCAACCCTTCACTGTCATCCACGAAGGCCAACCAAAGCTAAACATAGCTTTAGTTTATCCCTTGTGACCACCTTGGTCATCATGTTTGCAGGATTCTGACTGGTATGAATCTTCTCCAACTTCAACTTATCTTCCTCTAAAGTTGTCCTGATGAAGTGATATATCAACTTTATATGCTTCATCCTGAAGTGGAAAGTAGAGTTCTTAGCTAGGTGTATAGCACTCTGAATATCACTATGCAACTTACATTCCTCTTGCTTATGCCCCAACTCCTCAAGCAATTGTTGTAACCAAATCATCTCTTTGCTTACCTCTGTGGCAGCAATGTATACTCAGCCTTCGTGGTTTACAAAGCCACCAACTTCTGTAGTCGTGAAATCCAGCTCACTGTTGTCCCACCTACAGTGTAAATATAACCTGTCGTGCTCCTCCTACTGTCTACATCTCCAGCCATGTTTGAATCTACATAACCACATAAAGTGGTGTCTGATCCACTGTAGCACAAAATTGTCCCCATGGTCCCTCTCAAATACCGAAGGATCCACTTTACTGCTTGCCAATGCTCTTTACCTGGATCACTCATAAATCTACTCACAGCTCCCACTGCATGGGCAATATCAAGCCTAGTGCACACCATAGCATACATCAAACTGCCAACTACTGATGAGTAAGGTACCTTGGACATCTGGTTTCTTTCCTACTCTATCTTGGGACACTGCTCCTTTGATAACTTAAAATGGCCTGCCAAAGGATTCCCAACCGGTTTAGCATCATGCATGTTAAACCTATCCAATACCTTCTTAATGTACTCTTCCTGAGATAAATTCAGCTTCTGTTCCTTCCTATCCTAAGTTATCCTCATACCAAGGATTTGTCTGGCTGCCCCCAAATCCTTCATATCAAAGGATTCACTTAGCTTGTTTCTTGAGTACTTTTATTTCTTGGATGTTTTTACCTGCAACCAACATGTCATCAACATACAAACACACTATTAAAATAATCAAACTTTTCAATCAAATCCAAATTACATTCTTGTATTGTTTCATTCTCTGATTTTTAGTAGCATACAGTTTTCTAATTTGATTGACAATCAATTTTGAATCCCCTTTGACAATGACATCCTTTATACCATATTTCCATGTAATTATCAAACCTAATAAAAATGCTTCATATTTAGAAATGTTGTTAGTGCATTCAAAGTTAAGTTTGAAATAAAATCCAAACTCTTCTTGGCACAGGGAAATAAGAACAATGCCAAAGACCATTCCAAAACTTGGAACAAGCTCCATCAAATAACAGGGTCCAAGGTAAACCCACTTGTTCAAGACATTTACACTGATCAATCTTTTGCTCCTTTCCATTAGCAAACCCCACCAATTTATTTTCATCTACATCATTATTGATGAAAAAATTTTCACTTGTGAAAAAATGAGCAACTCGAAACTTTGTCATTACGATGAAAGTCATGGGTGAAGTATACCTAAGCTAAGGAAGTTTTTATATCATTTGTTATTGTTGAATTAGTTACAAGATTAAATGAAATCTGTAGTTATGTGTGCTGTCACAAAACATAACAAATCACATAGTCTAAAATTTCATGCCATCTTCAGCAAAAGAACAAAAAGCCCCGAAGGATAGGCTGTGTTGTCTTGATGAAGATGAAAAATTACAGAGTAGGTGAAGTGTTGAGTTTTGAAGCAGCAAACAAAAATATAGATATCATAAAATCAGGGTTCATTACTGAATGTTACAAGTTCTCATCAATGTTCTTTCCTTCATGATTAAGACATTCAATTATGTTACTTGAGTTGTTTTATATCATTATACAATCCATACAGGTAAGCTAGAATGTAGAAGCGAATACACAAGTCATTTTCATAAATCAATGTTTTATTCACAAGGAAGGTCAAATATTTCCCACACAATTCGTGGGATGTAACTAAAAGTAAAGTATAGCTACTAAAAATAAAGGTACACATGCATGAAAGAGAAAGCAAAGGAGTATGAGTGAACCCATCATTGCTCTGGCGCTTCTTTCTTTGATTGAAAACATCTCCATTTCTAGCTTCTTCTTCATCTCCATTGTAGAAGCCACTGTACCTGAAAAGAAGAAAATTTAACTGTCAGTTACGAGCTCAGGGATCAATTCATATTCCTACACTTTGTCCTACTTCATGCATATGAATCTTTTCCTAACAGGAGATGTATTCTACTTGAAGAACAAACTACATGCATGCTTTATTCACTCAAAAGGAATGAAGAAAGAGAAGAGAAAAGAAGAAAACATGGACATAAGAGAGGCCAAAAAGCCTAAGTATTTTCTAATTGTTTTCCTAAGTGTGTAGGTATAGGTTGTAGCCAAGGAAAAATATACAAAAATAAGTGCATGCAAGAAAAGGAATGAAGACGAGATTCTGGAAAAAAATTGACAGGGCTTCACCATGTAAAATGGACATTTACAACTTTTCATCATGTTGTTTTAACTACTACATGCTTAAAGGAACTATTTGAATCAAAAATACAACTACTATAGCTGGAAATGGATGGAAGAGAGAATTATGGAAAATTTTGCCGAGGATTCACCATGAACAATAAACATTTCAGATTTTCCAACATGCCATAAATTTTACTTAAAGGAAATAAAACATCTATGTGAAAGAAACAAAGTAACAAAGATCTTAACAAGCATCTGAATCAAGTCTTATGACTAAGATAGTATCAAAGAACAAGTGAACTACTTGTAATTTCCAAAAGAATTATACAAGGTACAAAGATCTCATAAAATCAAGAACAATCAAAGTGCTATTACTGCCAGTTCTCAGAATCAAATGTTTAAAAGTTATTCATAATAGAAATAAGAATGATGTCCAGTACGAGTTGCAGAAAATGGAGAAATCAATATCAAGCACATAATTTTACAAAATGACAACCATCATGTGGTACTATTTTTAGAATAAGATGTACATCATTTTCAGGAAGTCAAGGTGAGAAAGACTACTTCATACAAGAATCCAAGCTATAATACTTTGTAAAAACCTTTGTTTCTTTGAAAGAACATGACTGAGACTTTTCAACTCAAAGAATGCAACTACAGGTTACAAGAGATCAACCCAAAAGTTGAACTGAAGAGAGAAAATGCATGGTATGCTAAAAGATACATAAATGCTACAATACCAATGGAAAACAGCCAAGAAGGGTTTCAAGTACATATTAATGAGATGTTTGAAGAAAAATAACAAATGAAACATAACCTCGAGCAAGGTGTCAGAGCATAAGAGTTCGAGCAAGGTGAGACTTCAGAGTTCTTCAAAAGCATCAAAGTATTCAAGTCTTAGGATGAAACAAAACTCAAATAAAGAACATAATAGTTTGGAGTTTGAATCAAGAATAGGAAAGTTACCAGAAACTTTTATGAAAAGCTTAGAAGTACAAAATTTATAATAAAAGAGATTTGCATAATGATGGAATAGGGTTTCAGTAGAAATATGATAAAAATTGCAGACTCAGTAGAAGCAAAGATGATAGATCCGTAATCAACTCATAATGAGCTCGAAATTTAGAGTAAGGCTTCAATACCAAATTCTTGCCCCAAGTTAGATAATGATGACAATACAGAAAGGAAGATAGCTCCCAGTTGGTGCAATAATAAGATTTTGCATAAAGGAGAAACCCAAACCCATTCCATAGAAATGAAGAAGTTCCTAGTCAAAATGCACTTCAGATTTATAAACAGACCCGATATTGGACAAAGTTCTACTTCTATGGCAACCACCTTTTCAAATCAAAGTAAGAAGCACTTTCAGAGGTAAAGTGGGGTTACATGAACTCAAAAGCACAGATCTTGGCCAATCAATGGAGCCATAAAGCAAAAACGAACTCATACAAAGTAAATCAAAGCTTCATAAAGAACAACACAATAATCATAGAGTCCTTTTCGAGCTCATTCTTATCAATGGACGAGCGTGAAAAATACAAGAAAACCAGGAAATGTGATTATAGTGCATGATGAAACCAATACTTCAAAATTTTATAGATATTTTCTACACAGAGTTGAAGAATTTCTCAAAGTCACATATCTACAGATACCCAGAACTCAAAAATATAGATCTATAATTCATGATGTAGATTGGGCTAAAGAATACACTCACCTTAATCCTTGGAAGTTTCAAGTAAAGTGACTACGAGTTCCCATTGATCAAGAAATCACGTGCTCAAAGAGTAATGGAGTAGGCTTAGAATCCATTTCAAGGTTGAGGGTACCATCGAAACCCATATAGAAATGACGGCCATGGTCTTGCTCAGAAAATTAGAGATAGAAAAAAAGAACAAAGACCAAAAAAAGGTACAGAACTGAGCTCTAAGACATAGAAACCATGGCGAAAGTAAACCTCACGAGTTCTGAGAAGTCAAAAAGTCAGATTATATGAAAAGATCAAATAACCAAAAGCACCGACTATGAAAACCTGAGAATGACAGAGAGCTATTTTGTAGAGGAGCTGAGCTCAAAAATCCATCAATGGCATCGAGCCAAAATTTTGTCAGGGCTCCGCCACTCTCTGCGAGCAAAAAGAAATGATCAAATGATGGATCTCGGGCATTTTCAACTAACCCGATAATCGTGGCTTAACCTAACTCACCTAGAGTTAGTGATCAATGATCCAAGATCAACAAGTACATAGATCGAGGGCTGGAGATCGATCTACAATATTCAATGCAAACCATAGTGATCAAATGCCACTAACCACATTCAATGCACAGTCAAAAACCCTAATCATGCTTTTGAGATCAATGATAAAAAATTGACAAGTACAGAGATCAACACTCACAAATTGATCATCAAGATCGATGCAAAAGTAGTCCGTGGAATGACAGTTGATTGACTGACTTATAATTTTCAAATTTTATAAAGTGTCAAAATTTCCTCCGTAGGCCCGAAAGTCTGCATAGTATATGTTTCATCACCAACGGAAATAGAAAAGTGAGGGTCGGCCCTCCTTAAGTTTTGAAACCTTTTGTGAAAGTTAAAATTTCCATGCTTTCACTGCCTCAGTCCGCAGCCCGAAAAATACACATGTCACCATTACAACAAAAGTGGAGGTCGGTGTTCTCTTTAAGTTTGAAACTTTTGCAAAAATTTTAAAATTTCTAAATAATTCCCACAAGCCCGAGCATCCACAGCCAAAACCCTAAACCGCAGGTTCAAATCGATGGTGAAGATTAAAGAGAGGTACAAAGATCAAGGGCACAAGATGATCAAAAATATCAAAGCAAACTCAACTTGAGTTACATATGCCACCAACCAAGTTACCAAGGGGTGAGTCACCGTGGAGAAGGGGACAGCCCATGTGTCCATCGAATAAATCATTGCATTGACTTTCAAAGTCCAAACTATAGTCATTTCCAAATAATGCAAAATGCCATCATACATGCTTATCACCGAAAAGGTGAATTTTGAAATATGTCAAGGCCGACAACTATAAGGTGGTAGACTATGTAGTATGGTCATGGTAAATAATCAAAGGTGGCCGAGTATGGTAGTAACTATTACAAAGTGCCCCATGTGTATCTAAAACCTTGACAAGTATGCTAAGTCCACAAAGGTGGCCAAACCTAGTAAAGTAAAGGTGGTCCCCACGCCAAGGAGTTGAAGATGATCTATAGCATGTTATCCATGTGATCACTAGAAAATAGAATAAGTGTCAACATCAGAGACAAAGGTGGTCCCAATCAGGATTGATATTTGGATGAATTATTTTGCAAAGTATTGCAATTAATGTAATTATTTTGCTCACAAATAGGGAGTTGTATTTTTGCATTCCTTCACAACAGACAGAATAGAGAAGAAGACAGAGTTACATGTTCATGGAGAGAGACTTGCCTAGCAAGTAATCTTATTTTTAGCAAATTATTCATCCTTCTCTTTCTTAAAAATAGATCAGTCAACTTCAATTGACCAATTGTAATCAAGGCTATTAATGCCTATTTGTAATTGCATGCTCTATTTTTATTCCCTTATCTATTATTAAATAAAGGATAAAAATAGGATGCATGGGCAAGTACAAGCCTTAGGCTATTTTTAGGAAGAGGGTGAATTTTATTTTTTTGCTATATATTGTGTGCCTTTGTAAAGCACAGGGGAACTTCAAGGATTTTTGGATATAAGAGTCTTGAAGAAATTTTTCCAGCTTTTACCATCTGTGTGTGAAGTATTTTCTACCTTTCCAATTATTTACAATCTTGTGTATGTTTCTATTAGTCTTTTGAATGTAAATTCCTTGATCAATCATCTTACCCTACTACAAATTCAGTATTTTTGCTTAATTTTAATGTGCATGTTAACTTATTAGTAATGTTGTGATTTTCCCTCAGTATCACCAAGTGTTTTCCCTTAAATATTCTGCAATAAACTGTTGGCTCGTGCATCAAGAATCCTTCCCATAGCAATTGTGCATATACTTAGTCAAAGCCCTCACATAAATTTGGTGTATCACCTTAGTTTTATTTATTTTACAGTCATCTTTTACTCTCAAACTCGAGAAATCAGTTTAGGATACACCAATAAGGAACCGACCTTTTAATCCCGGAGACTCACCTCGAAATAGGTATACCCATAGACCTTAGGTGTTTCCATTATATCTACGAAAGATAGAGATCAATTTTTCAAGCTTAGAAATCTTGCAGCCATCTCTCTCTGTGGGTGCACTTTCGAGAGATAATAGTTCTTTGCATGCCCTATGGGAGATGAATCAGATCTATATGCAAGTTACAAATTCTATAGCAGATCTACAACAGATTTACAACAGTTACAAAGTCACTTTCGGGAGAAAGTTGCAGCAATTTATTTTAAAGATTTGAAGATATTTTGGCGACTCCATAGAGCTAATTTCAGACTAGTATTGCAACATGTTCCATGCCTAAAGTGACTACAAGATCATTGGTAAGAGGAATTCCTCCTGATTTTGTTTCTTTACCCTTGAATTCTACTAGAAGGAGAAGAGTTGGTAATACTTTACCTTATAATAGACCTAGTTTTGATAACCCTCCTCCTAATATTCCTTCACCACGTATCAATTTCTCTATTAACATCCCAATTTTTCAAATGTCTATTCAACCACCAAGGAATTTTGTGACCTTTACTAATGGCATTCCATTAGTAATCCTAGTTTACCATGACATTCCTAATGCTGCCATAAAAAGTTTTCCATCATTCACGAGTGAAAATCAGGTTACACCTACTGAACATATCAAAGATGTTACAGCCCTATGTGCAGTCCATAATATCACTCATGAAGATGTGGCTTTAAGACTTTTAGCTGCATCTTTTAAAGGGCAGGCCTTGCAATGGTATAGAAACCTAGAAATTGGAAGCATAAGAACTTGGGATAAATTAGGTGAAAAATTGCTGAAATAGTTTCAGGATAATTCAAATCATTTGTCTCTCATTGAATAGTTGTCCACTATTAAAAGAGTTCCCAATGAATTTATGTTCGGTTTGATATCTTTTTTGCCATAACTTGGGAAAAATTCCAGCAAGTGTCAAGCCTCAAGCTGATCATGCTTTCCTTTCTTATATTAGGGCATTAAACAATGATATCTAAACTAGGATTCAGTCAGTGGGAGAGAGACACTCCCAACAGCCTACGATATCACTATCTGAGCTGAAAATAGTCTTATTCAAGCTAGAAAATTGGCACCAAGGCCTTCAATGCCCTTTTTGGCAGATTTAACACCTATTCCTTAGCCTATTACAATCATAGAACCTACTGTTGTAGCTCCATTAGATGATG
Source organism: Taxus wallichiana var. yunnanensis (assembly GCA_018340775.1). Classification (NCBI taxonomy): domain Eukaryota; kingdom Viridiplantae; phylum Streptophyta; class Pinopsida; order Cupressales; family Taxaceae; genus Taxus; species Taxus wallichiana. The sequence goes on from CM031244.1 coordinate 725,849,620, forward strand.
TATTTAAAGCTTTGAAAACTATAGGAAATAAATTGACTTCGATTGATAACATAATTGCATTATCTAGCAGACCTATTAGGCTTCTTATCAACATAATCAACGAGAATCAACAAAAAGCAGCCCTATCAATAGAATCAAAATTATAGGCAACCTTACCAGCAAAGGTAGTTTGACCCAAAGGCTCCTAGTTCATCTAATACTTTAGTCCTAGTTAATATGGCTACAGAAGAATGGTGTAAACCTTGCAATCAACCTCATTTAGCTGTAACTTGCCCAAATATTTTGTTGAATCTAAATCTTGTTGTACAACCTCAATCTAAAACATTTTTCATGCCTCAAATGAAAGGTGGGCAATAAGAAACTCATGTTCAAAAAGTACCTGAACAAAATTTAGTCAGTTTTAATGAGGATTTCATTGCAGTCACCACTAGGGCTCAAGGGAAAGATGATGAAATTCAAAAACAACAAAATAGGCCTATCCTGCCTACTCATCACTAATAAGACAACATCTACGAGTTCTAAAGTCAACCAAAGAACCTGTTGTTCCTCAAAAGATAGGAAGTGTTCCAATTGATAGAGGCCATCAAAGACAACTATATCCTGATCTAAGAACATTGTTTATACCTAAGATATCTAAGGCAGCTGAAGCAGAATCAGTTTTCGCTAAGGCTTACTCTAAGAAAATTGAATCCGTCTCTAAAAATAGTTTCTTCTTTTAACATTGTTGATGTAATGAAAAATCATAATGTTAATATCTCAATGTGGGATGCTTTAAGTATTCTAGGACAACAATATTTACTTTCTCATGAACTAGTTAAGCTATAAATTTCTTCAAATACAACATAAAAGGAAGTTCAAAAGACAGACATAGTCCTTGGAACGTTTGAACAAGACCACATTAAAGAAGTTAAGTGGATGGTTTAGAAGGTTCTGAATGCTCATGACATCAAGAAACCACCACCATTTTATTTATCACTGATTATTGGTGAAAATCTAGTTCATAATTGCATGGTGGATAGTGGTGCAAGTAGCATAGTTATGCCAAAAGAAATTGCAGAAAAATTGGGTTTGTAGTATGAGCCTACAAAAAGGAGTGTCTTACAACTTGATGGAATTGCAACTAATACGGTTGGTATAATAAAAAATTTAGAAGTGACGTTACATGCTTGCCCAAATTTTTCTATTCTGTAAGATGTTACTGTTGTGGATTTACCTCCATACTTTGCCTTATGCTTATCTAGAGACTTCACAGCAAAAATAGTAGGTTATCTCTCTTCTGATTAGTCCTTCTTATTTTTTTCCACTCATTATGGTATCAAAGTTAATACTAATTCGGAGTCATTAACCAGATTTCACATTGAGCCTCACTCTTCAAATGCAGTGGCTAATTATTCAGCCCTAGATCAGTCTAATTTTGATGAGGTAGCTCATGTTTCAGCTTTAGATGGTGTTTCTAACATGTTTATGGATGAAAATACAATGGAAGAACATGCTCATGATCCTTTTAAGGAAGTTGAAGAACACTTGTTTGGTGTGTATTGTATGCATGAAGAAAATACACCACTTCCCTTACTGTCCAAAATAGAAGATTCAGCAGAAGGGATTTGGAAGCTTCATTTTGATGGAGCTAAGAACAAGAAGGGACATGGAGTAGGTCTAATGCTCACTTCCCCAATGAATGAAAGGTATTTCTCAGCTTTGAGTCTCCAATTTTCATGTACTTGCAATGTAGCTGAATACGAAGCATTAATTCATGGCTTACTTTGGGCCAGAAAGAAAGGTATTAGCATGCTACATATTTTGGTGACTCTGAGTTGGTTATTAATCAAGTAAGAAATTTCAATGTTTGTAAGAATCCATTAATGAAGTCTTACATACATAGAATTTCAGACTTAATGGAAGATTTCTATGCTATTAATATTCAGTCTATTCCTAGAGCTAAAAACAAGCATGTAGACAGACTTGCAGTAGTTGGGGCTAGTTTTGAAGTGTTGGAACAGATTGAAAATAGCAAAATCTAGCCTCATATAAAGTTAATTTTCAGGCCCTCAGTACCTGATAATGATTCAAATTGGAAAGTTTTGAAATTAATTATCAAATTTGTAGGGTTTTGTAGCAAGAAACTAAGTTTTTGTAGTTAATCAGGATAAATTACAACACTTATATGGTGACCAGATTGTTCAGTTGAAGACAAATAAACTACCTCGAGGTCTGGTCACATTGGAAGACATCTTCAGCACTGACAATCAGTTAAGAAAGGTCAAGACTAAAATGTCAACTCACGCTGATAATTACGAAGAGATCTCGGTTGATGAAGGGAAAAATCTATTTCTTGGAAAGGTATGTTCCTTAACCGAAAAGTAGTCATTTATTAATCTTTGCAAAGAGTTTAAAGATGTTTTTATTTGAAATACCAAGATCTGAAAGGATTTGATCCCAGTTTAGCACAACATACAATTGAGTGCAGCCAAATTCCAAACCTGTTAGATAGAAATAGAGGCCTGTAAATCCCAAAATAGAACCTCTGATGAGGAAAGAATTATCTAAGTTGATCGAATTGGGTATTATCTTTCCAGTTAAGCATTCAAGTTGGGTAGCCAATCTTGTTCCTGTTAGGAAGAAGAACAGAGAAATCAGATTATGTGTGGATTTTAGAGACCTCAACAAAGCTTCATTAAAAGATCATTACCCACTCCCAAATATGGATCAGATTCTAAGAACAGTCTCAAGTTCAGATAGACTATCTCTTCTAGATGGTTATAGTGGATATAATCAGATTTTAGTTCAAGAAGAAGATAGATATAAAATAACTTTTACCACTAAGTGGGGTACTTATGCTTACAAAAGGATGCCTTTTGGTCTTTCGAATGTTGGTGCAACATTTCAACATGCAATGGACATGGATTTTCACATCTTGTTAAATAAATGCATCCTTGTTTATTTAGATGATGTTATTGTATTTTCAAAAGATTCTGAAGAACATCTAATGCACTTAAGGTAGACTTTCAGGTTATGCAGGAAATTTGGAATATCTTTGAATCCACTGAAGTCTATCTTTTCAGTACATCAAGGCAAGCTACTTGGTCATATTGTTTCTAAAAAGGGTTTAGCAATTGATCCTTTCAGATCAAAGCCATATCACAACTATCATTACCCCATCATAAGAAGGCATTACAGAGTTTTCTTGGAAAAATCAACTTTGTTAGAAGATTTGTTCCATTTTGCAGCATTGGTTAAACCACTCACATATATGCTAAAGAAAGAGAAAATTTTTTCATGGACCAGTGAAGGGAGAGAAGGATTTGAATCAATCAAAGAAGATATCTCTCAAGTTCTCACTCATGTAAATCCAAATTTTGAAAAATATTTTACAATGTATGCACTTACGAGGCTGAAACAATCTCAACCATATTAACCTTGAGTGTCAATGACGAAAATATTGAGCAACCTATTGCTTTCTTCTGGACAGAGTGTGCATGATTATGAAAAAGGGTACACATTCCTTGGAAAACAAGTACTTTTAATAGTCGAGGAATAAATAATTTCAAGTATATGCTTTCGAGCAATAAAATCCATGTTCTTGTTTCTCATCCAAGTGTGAAAGCATTCTTACTAAATAAGGAGTTGAATGAGAAAAGAGAAAACTAGATAACGAAGGTCATGGAGTATGATGTTAATATTCGGTTCCTAAGACGGTTTGAGGGAAAGGTTTATGTCAGCATCTAATTCTTGATATGGAAAAATAACAAGTTACTGAGAACCAGATGATTCAAAAAGGATGTTGAAATTACATATCAGCAACTAGAAATCACGGTTCAACTAGAAAATCAACAGCCTGAGCTCACTCACGAGGTTCAAGAATCAAGATAGATGACTTATATGGTTAACTATCTAAAGCATGGCACTTATCCAAAAGTTATGGACAAGAATAAATGAAGGTATTTCAGAAATCTTACAAGTTGTACCTTATATCTTCATTAATAATGTGTTGTTCAAAAGAGATATAAATAGAATATTGCTGCGGTGTGTTGACTATGATAAAATTTAAAAATATTGTCAAAATTCCACGAAGGACCTGCAGGAGGTCACTTCTCAACACATACCATAGCCTTAAAAATTATGAAAGCTGGTTATTATTGGCCTAGCATATTCAAGGGTTGTTTTGAATGGATTAGAAAGTGTAAGAAATGTTCTTTCTTTGTTGGAAAAGAACGTTTAGCTTCGCTTACCTTTACAACCTATTTCAGTTGAACAACCTTTTATGCAGTAGGGTCTTGACTTTATTGGCATGATAAACCCACCCTCATCACAAGGACATAAGTGGATCTTAACTGCTACAGATTACTTTGCATGATGGAATGAAGCAATAGCCTTAAAGGATGCTGATGAAGCTTCAATACTATCCTTTTATGAAGGAATAGTTTCCAGATTTGGTGTTCCAAAAACTATCATATTAGATAATGCTTTAGCTTTTCTTGGTGCTAAGATAAAATATTGGGCTGTCAAACATGGAATTTATTTCAGTTCTTCATCTAATTATTACCCACAAGGTAATGACTTAGCTGAGAGTACTAATAAGAATCTGTTAAGGATCATCAAAAGAACACTCAAGGATAATCAAAGAGCTTGGCATCTAATGTTCAATTCAACATTTTGGGATGATAGAGTGACTCCTAAAAGATCATTTGCAAATTCACCATACAAACTTGTGTACGGAAAATAAGTGAGAATGCCTATTTAAGTTGCGTTACCTACATTAGATTTGCTTTATCAAATGGAGTTGCTTGAGAATGAACCATTACATGTTCGTTATGCAGATTTAATGGAATTACAAGAGATAAGAGATCAAGCTTATTTGAATATGGAAAAGAATTAGAAAAAAATGAAGAAGACTTTTGACAAGAAATCTAAATTCAGAGTCTTCAATGAAGGAGATATTGTGTTAAGATGGGATTTTGATCATTCAAAGCTAGGAAGACACTCAAAGTTTGATACACTCTGGAGTGGTCTCATCTCCAATCTGCACTATGATAATTCTTCACCAGAACTCCTCGTCTATGATTATTTACTAATGCACACCTTTAGTTTGGTGGATGTAATCTGAAACAAAACAACAACATAACACAAGAATACCATCGACTATGATAAGACGGAATGATGACAAATCTGAAATATCAAAGTAAATTATAATATTGACATGAAATTGTTACAATCTCACCCATGAGGCACTTCAAGTGTTATTGAATTCACTTGCCTTTCACCAAGACTATGGGAGAAACTTTACAATTACACCTCTTAATGGCTTCTTCAACACACATTTAAATTGATGGCTTCCTATGCACACTTCCTACAATATTTCTCACTACTTCCTTCTATGCTAAATGAGGGGGTGGCCTCTCTATTTATAGAACTTCCAGATTATCCATCTTATCTCTAAGATAGGATAAGAAATCCACTCTGACGAATCATATTCCATACCTTAACTCTTATCTGTACATGTAAGCTTATCTTTTAAGATAAGATAAACCTTATCATTTTACATGGGTTCCACATTTTTAGACTTTTTACAAATAAAATACACAAAATATTTATGACCTCACTCCTTGTCCTTATTACCAATATAATATTTCTAATTCCTAATCATGTAGACCCTACTTCTCTAATTACCCAAACTTTGACATTTTAACATTACCGGACCACTTACGACAAATATTTACTTTTTACAACATTCCTATTGTACTTTGACTATTACCGTACTCCACATTATTGGCGGCACCGTACTGAACGGCACCGTTATCTTCTATCAGACGCTACTACTAATTATACTTAACAACATCCTATTCCTAATACATACATTAATGAAATAGAAATTACAGAGGAAAATTTTAGTGTCGACATCTTCCCCCTTCCTAGCTTCTACTCCGTCCTTGGAGTAGACTATTCTGGTGCTTGGAAAATCTTCAACTTGTCGTGGTTGACCCATTTCGTAATGGGAGTGCCATCCAATTCCTCTAGTCGGTACGTACCATTTTCATGCACAACTGCTATTTTGTAGGGCCCCATCCATTTTGGAAGAAATTTTCTCTGTCTTCTTTTTTTATCTGGAATCATATACTAGAACCAAGTCATTCACATGAAATGGAGACCAATGGATCTTTTGATCAAAGTATTCCTTCTGCTTCATTTTCTTCTTATGGCTTGTATCCTTTGCTATTTCCCTCATTTCCTCTAGCAAATGAAGATGTACCAACCTTTCTTTTACTGAATCACTTTCATCCATCCTTTCATTTTTCATAACTCTCACAGTGGGAATATCAAACTCAATAGGAAGAACTGGATCAATGCCATAGGCCAACTAAAATGGGGAGTATCTTGTTGCTGACTTTGATGTTGCCCTATATGCCCACAATGTTGCATGAATCCTTTTATCCCACTTATGTACCTGCAAGGCTGCATCTTTTGCTAGAATTTGACACAACACAAAATTGGTTTGTTCCACCTGTCCATTTGTACTTGGCTTGTATGTTGTTGCCTTCCTGTGCTTAATAGAAAATTTATTGACTAGGGCTTCTACTACCTCATTAATGAAGTGGCTTCCTTGATCTGTTACAATTTCTAATGGACAACCAAATCTGGTGACAATGCGTTCATATATGAACCTTGCCACCTCATCCATGGAAGTTGTTTTCAATGGCCTAGCTTCAACCCACTTGGTTAAATAATCTGTGGCAACTACAATATACTTATTTTGGCATGAGGTAGTTAGAAGTGGACCTACAATGTCTATTCCCCACTTTTGAAAGGGACCAAGTGGAAGAATAGGGCATAATGGAGTGATGAAGTCTTATAGATTACCATGTGTTTAACAAATATCACATGTCTTACAATAATTATAACAATCTTTAAAAAGAGTTGGCCAGTGATAACCTGCATCCAAGATCCTTCTTGCTGTAAGTTGTCCAAAGAAGTGCCCTCCACATGTACCATTGTGGAATTCTTCTAGCAGTTCCTTCCCTTGATCACGTCCAACTGCCCTCTTGTATTGTCCATCAGGTCCTATTCAAAATAATACTCCATGCAGAATAGAATATGGATGACTGGCTTGAGTAATATTTCTCTTAGTCTTTGCATTGGCACCATCAGGAAACTTGAATTCATTCAGATAATTCCAAATATCTATATATTCACTAGGGATTGTGTCGGGATAACAATACTTCATCGGGAAATCATCATCATCACAAGATGATCCTAAACCATCATAGGCTCGAGAGAGTGCATCTGCATTGACATGCTTCTTTCCTGGCCTATCTATAATATCAAATTCAAATTCTTGTAGCAAAATTATCCATCTTGCTATCCTCCCTGATGGGTTAGGCTTATTTACAATATATTTTAGAGCCTGATGATCTGTTACAACTAGAAATTTTTTCCCTAGCAAGTAATTTCTAAAATTCTTTATAAAAAAAATGATAGCTAGAGCCTCTTTTTCGATTCTGAGATAATTTACCTCAAGATTGCTCATTTGTCTGCTCCCAAAGTAAATTGGATGTTCATTCCCATTTTCATCCTTTTGGCTCAAAGTACTTCCTAGTGCTGCATCTGAGGCATCAGTGTACACAATGAATGGCTTTCTCTAATCTGGATTCTTCAAAACAGGTGAAGACACCAGGCTTCCTTCAGTTGTCCAAAAGCTTCATGCGCCTTATTTCCTGGTTCATAAGTAACATCCTTCTTCAAGAACTAGGTTAGTGGCTGTGCAATATTTGAGAAATTCTTGATGAACCTTCTATAGTAACCCACATGGCCTAAAAATGATCTCAACTTACTTCTATTCATAGGAAATGGTAAATCTTTGATTTTTGAAACTTTATCAGGATCAGTACCAATACCATCTCTGGATACAACATGCCCTAACAAAACGCCTTTAGAACATCCAAAGACACACTTTGTAGGGTTTAGTGAGGCTTGTGCTTCATCTAACCTTTGAAATGTTGTCTCCATCTAGTGCAGGTGGTCCAACTTGCTCCCATAGATGCAAAAATCATCCAGAAATACTCTGATGAAGGTCCCAATGTAGGGTTCGAACACCCTATTCATCAAACGTTGGAATGTTGCTGGAGCATTACACAACCCAAAAGGCATAACTCTATAAGCAAACATTCCCCAAGGAGTGGTGAACGTGGTCTCCAACTGATCTTTCTCTGCTATACGAACTTGGTTGTAGCCACTATATCCATCAGCAAAACTATAGCACTCCTGGCCAACTACTTCATCCAAGATCTGATCTGAAAATGGAAGAGGGTAATGATCCTTCTTTGTTGCCTTATTGAGCTTCCTGTAATCAACACAAATGCGTAGCTTCCCATTCTTTTTATTGAGATCACAATGGGAGAAACCCATTCTGAATTCTCCACAAGCAAATATGAATCCTACATCAAGCAACTTATCTATTTCTTCTTTTACAGTCTTGGAAAAATTAGGATTCATTCTATATGGCATTTGATTTATGGGCTTAGCACCATCTACTAGCTCAATAGAATGTTCTACCCAACTTACTTGACGGAGTTCCTTGTAATCAAAAGTGAATATGTGTATGTACCTTCGAAAGAGCTGGAGGTAGGATTCCTTCTCACTCTCCATCACAACATCACCAATCTTTATTTTTGGAGACGATCATCAAATTCTTCTTCGAGATAATTTTATGGGGTCATGAGTTGGTGTGGTCGAAGGATATCCATGACTAAAACATCAACTTCACTTTCTTCATCTTCATGTCCACTTCACCGGTACTAGAGTAATCGAGAGGATGTCCAATCATCGGTTTCATCACTTGAATCGGCAGAGTTCGCCTTATGATGCCGAGGATCACGTTTATTTTCACCCTCTCTCTACCACGTCCAAGTTTCATGAAGCCTTTATTCCAGTAGTTTCTTGCATGAACTCTCCTTAGCCATGGTCTTCCCAGTGACATTGGGTACACAACAAGATTTACGATTTTCATCACCCGAAAGTCTACCACACATACATCACCCATAACAGATATTGCCACATTTGAAACTACACCTTCTAGTTTAGTTTTTCCTTTATTTAATGACCTTAACATAAGTGTTGAAGGGCGATCAATTTTTAAACCCAACATATTCATTACAGACTCGGTCATTACATTAACTACAGCACCTCCATCAACTAAGACATCATGAATTGAAATACCATTACATAATACCTCAGCTTGTGGAGCATAGGGATCTGCCTCTGCCTCCAAACAGGGGACCTCAACGTCCTTTCTTCGTCGAGCATTGAGTCCACTTCGCAGCTCCCACCTCTTCTTAGAAGACATAGCCAAGAGTTGACCATATGTAATATTTACAGGCCTTTTGGACAGATCTTCCAAGATGGAGTATGGTCCTTTCCCCTATGAAATCAGAAAATCCTGCACACCCAACTTTCTTCTCCTATGTTTCTTACTAGTTTCTCCTTTCATCTTCTTAGGATCATTTCCATCTTGATTATCTTTTTCTTTCTTTCTTTTTGTTACAAACACATCTACTTCATTATTTCTGCTCTTATCTACTACATCAATAAATTCACAGTGCTTTTTCTTTATCATTATCTCTTTTACCAGATGTAGAAGCTCTATCTGGACAATTATACTTATAATGACCCTTTTTATAACAACCATAACATACAACTTCAGAAATATTTCTTTTTGGACCTCTATCTCCTCCCTAAGAACTAAATTATTTTCCTTGAAGAAGATTAATAGTTAACTGACCCATCTTTTTGAGCAGATCTTCATACTCAGTAGATGTACTAGGAGAAATATTTTTGCTCACTGGGAGTGGTTGTGGATTCTGGACCAAAGGTGCTGGTGTAGGCTCTACTTTAGCAACAATTTCTTTGGGCTCCTCTTCCATGCTTTCTTCTTTCCTTCTTGCAATCTCCTTTGCTTGTTTAATGGTAGTTGGGTGGTCATACTTCACTCATTGTCTGATCTTTGGCTTCATCCCAAGAATGAAGTTCTTACAGAGGAGATTATCCACGCCATTCATCAACCCATCCGCTAATCCTTCCTTCCGGATCTAGGCATCGAGCTTCCTCCTTAGCTCTAGAACACGAGCATGATAATCCCTTATCTTCTCCTTCTCTCCTTGGGATAGCTTTGTGATCTCAATCATGAGATCTGCATATTTCTGTTGTTCACCAAATTCTTCAAGAAAACTTTCAGTTAATAAATCCCATGAATTTTTCACATTATCACCTAGTGTTTCAAACCACCTAAGTGTTGAACCATCCAAAAAGGTAGGAAAAATTCAGTCCATTGTTCCCTTCTTATAAGGCCATTACAAATACAAGATCGTTTAAAATCTTGAATGAAAGAAGAAGCATCTTCATTAGATTGAGTTGAAAAATAGGAATCTTTCCCATTTTCAAAAGTAACCACCGTGAAATACCAACCCACAAGTACAATCAACAAGACTTATGTGCACAAATAATTGGAATCACTATACTAGAAAGTGACTTTACACCTTTCTACAGTAAAATAGAAATGACCACGGTAAACTATGGTAAAACTTGACTTACTGCGGTAAAAACTGACTTTACTGTGGTAAACACTATTCACATAAAAGTGAAGTTCTTTATGGTAGATACTATTCACGGTAAAAAGTGACTTTACTGTGATAAATACTATTCACAGCAAAAATGACTTTATCATGGTAACTACTATTCATGGTAAAAATGAATTTACCATGGTAACTACTATGCACAGTAAAAATAAGGTTACCCTCCAATTGATTTTTGACTAAGTGGGAATATCTCTCCATAAAATCCACCAACAAGGAATGGTCCTGGCAACGGAACCAAAATGTCATCACCAATTCGGCACTATGATAATTCTTCACCGGAACTCCTCGTGCTATGATTATTTACTAATGCACAACCTTTAGTTTGGTGGATGTAATCTGAAACAAAACAATAACATAACACAAGAATACCATCGACTATGATAAGACGGAATGATGACAAATCTAAAATATCAAAGTAAATTATAATATTAACATGAAATTGTTATAATCTCACCCATGAGGTACTTCAAGTGTTATTGACTTCACTTTCCTTTCACCAAGACTATGGGAGAAACTTTACAATTACACCTCTTAATGGCTTCTTCAACACACCTTTAAACTGATGGCTTCCTTTGCACACTTCCTACAATATTTCTCACTACTTCCTTCTATGCTAAATGAGGGGGGTGGCCTCTCTATTTATAGAACTTCTAGGCTTATCCATCTTATCTCTAAGATAGGATAAGAAATCCACTCTGACGAATCATATTCCATACCTTAACTCTTATCTGTACATGTAAGCTTATCTTTTAAGATAAGATAAACCTTATCATTTTACATGGGTTCCACATTTTTAGACTTTTTACAAATAAAATACACAAAATATTTATGACCTCACTCCTTGTCCTTATTACCAATATAATATTTCTAATTCCTAATCATGTAGACCCTACTTCTCTAATTACCCAAACTTTGACATTTTAACATTACCGGACCACTTACGAAAAATATTTACTTTTAACAACATTCCTATTATACTTTGAATATTACCGTACTCCACATTATTGGCGGCACCGTACTGACGGCGTCGTTATCTTCTATCAGACGCTACTACTAATTATACTTAACAACATCCTATTCCTAATACATACATTAATGAAATAGAAATTACGGAGGAAAATTTTAGTGTCGACGTGTCCTTACATGATTTCCACTAGAGAGGAACAAAATGCTTTTCAGCTTTCGAAGCTAAATGGAGAGGAACTTCCCATTCCTATGAATGGTATGTTTCTCAAACACAGTTATTGAATACCTTATAGTGATTGTTAGAGTAGGATTTCCCGTCAATAAGTGTAGTTCCTACACATTGCATTGTTTTTCAATTCAATAAGTGCATTCGTGCATGTGATCTTTTGTTTTGGAAGGGTTGGACCTTTCAGAAAAGGTAGATTTTGGTTATATGCTTTGGACTCCATGCCCAATGGACAAGAGCAAGGCACTAGTCTTTAAGCTAGCAGGCAGCTTTCCCCACAGGATCGCCAGAAATGTTGACAATTTTTACACTTGTGCAAAAATGGGCAACTCAAAACTTCGTCATTACGATGAAAGTCATGGGTGAAGTATACCTAAGCTAAGGAAGTTTTTATATCATTTGTTACTGCTGAATTAGTTACAAGATTAAATGAAATCTATAGTTATGTGTGTTGTCACAAAACATAACAAATCACATAGTCTACAATTTCATGCCATCTTCAGCAAAAGAACACAAATCCCCAAAGGACAACTGTGTTGTCTTGATGAAGATGAAAAATTACAAAGTAGGTGAAGTGTTGAGTTTTGAAGCAACAAACAAAAATATAGATATCAAAAAATCAGGGTTCATTACTGAATGTTACAAGTTCTCATCAATGTTCTTTCCTTCATGATTAAGACATTCAATTATGTTACTGAGTTGTTTAGTTCATTATACAATCCATACAGAGAAGCTAGAATGCAGAAGGGAATACACAACTCATTTTCAGAATTCAATGTTTTATTCACAAGGAAGGTCAAATGTTTCCCACACAAGCCATGGGATGTAACTGAAAAGTAAAGTACAACTACTAAAAATAAAGGTACACATGCATGAAAGAGAAAGCAAAGGAGTATGAGTGAACCCATCATTGCCTTAGGGTTTCTTTCTTTGATTGAAAACATCTCCATTTTAGAAGCCACTTTGTACCTGAAAAGAAGAAAAGTTAACTGTCAGTTACGAGCTCAGGGATCAATTCATATTCCTACACTGTCCTACTTCATGCATATGAATATTTTCCTAATAGGAGATGTATTCTACTTGAAGAACAAACTACATGCATGCTTTATTCACTCAGAAGGAATGAAGAAAGATAAGAGAAAAGAAAAAAACATGGACATAAGAGAGGCCAAAAATCCTAAGTATTTTCTAACTATTTTCCTAAGTGTGTAGGTACAGGTTGCAGCCAAGGAAAAATAGACAAACATAAGTGCATGCAAGAAAAGGAAGAATGTAACTCAAAGTTTCAGTAACTATTCTGAAATGGAAGAAGTTACAGTGTAGAAGAGGAACTGGAAAATAGAAGAACACTTTACAGGTTGTAGTTAAAAGGGAAGAAGCAAAATTTGAAAGCTGATGTTTGGCTAAAAAGAAAGGTTACAATTGAAAGGAATGAAGACGAGATTCTGGAAAAAAATTGACAGGGCTTCGCCATGTAAAATGGACATTTACAACTTTTCATCATGTTGTTTTTAACTACTACATGCTTAAAGGAACTATTTGAATTAAAAATACAACTACTATAGCTGGAAATGGATGGAAGAGAGAATTCGGAAAAAATTTACAGGGATTTGCCATGAAAAATCAACATTTCATATTTTCCAACATGCCATAAATGTTACTTAAAGGAAATAAAACATCTATGTGAAAGAAACAAAGTAACAGAGATCTTAACAAGCATTTGAATCAAGTCTTATGCCTAAGATAGTATCAAAGAACAAGTGAACTGCTTGTAATTTCCAAAAGAATTATACAAGGTATAAAGATCTCATGAAATCAAGAACAGTCAAAGTGCTATTACTTCTAGTTCTCATAATCAAATGTTTCAAAGTTATTCATAACAGAAATAAGAATGATGTCCAATAGAGTTGTAGAAAATGGAGAAATCAATATCAAGCACATAATTTTACAAAATGACAACCATCATGTGGTACTATTTTCAGAATAAGATGTACATCATTTTTAGGAAGTCAAGGTGAGAAATACTACTTCATACAAGAATCCAAGCTATAATACTTTGCAAAAACCTTTGTTGCTTTGAAAGAACATGACTGAGACTTTTTAACTCAGAGAATGAAACTACAGGTTACAAGAGATCAACCCAAAAGTTGAACTAAAGAGAGAAAATCCATGGTATGCTAAAAGATACAGAAATGCTACAATACCAATGGAAAATAGCCAAGAAGGGTTTTGACTACATATTAATGAGATGTTTGAAGAAAAATAACAAATGTAACATAACCTTGAGCAAGGTGTCAGAGCATAAGAGTTTGAGAAAAGTGAGACTTCAGAGTTCTTCAAAAGCATCAAAGTATTTAAGTCTTACGATGAAACAGAACTCAAATAAAGAACATAATAGTTCGGAGTTTGAATCAAGAACAGAAAGTTACCAGAAAATTTTATGAAAAACCTAGAAGTACAAACTTTATAATAAAAGAGCTCTACATAATGATGGAATAGGGTTTCAGTAGAAATATGAAAAATTTACAGACTCAGTAGAAGCAGAGATGATAGATCCATAATCAACTCATAATGAGCTCGAAATTCAAAGTAAGGCTTCAATACCAAATTCTTGCCCCAAGTCAGATAATGATGACAATATAGAAAGGAAGATAGCTCCCAATTGGTGCAATAATAAGATTTTTCATAAAGGAGAAACCCAAACCCATTCCGTAAAAATGAAGAAGTTTCCAGTTCAAAATGTGCTTCAAATTTATAAATAGACCTGATATTGGACAAAGTTCTACTTCTATGGCAACCACCTTTTCAAATCAAAGTAAGAAGCACTTTCAGAGGTAAAGTGGGGTTACAGGAACTCAAAAGCACATATCCTGCCAATCAATGGATCCATAAAGCAAAAACGAACTCATACAAAGTAAATCAGAGCTTCATAGTAGCAACACAATAATCACGAGTCCTTTTTGAGCTCATTCTTATCAATGGACAAGCATGAAAAATACAAGAAAACCAGGAAATGTGATTATAGTGCATGATGAAACCAATACTTCAAAATTTTACAGATATTTTCTACATAGAGTTGAAGAATTTCTCAAGTCACATATCTACAGATACCCAGAACTTGAAAAATACAGATCTATAATTCATGATGCAGATTGGGCCAAAGAATACACTCACCTTAATCCTTGGCGGTTTCAAGTAAAGTGACTACGAGTGCCCATTGATCAAGAAATCACATGCTCAAAGAGTAATGGAGCAGGTTCAGAATTCATTTCAAGGTTGAGGGTACCATCGAAACCCATATAGAAACAATGGCCATGGTCTTGCTCAGAAAATCAGAGATAGAACAAAAGAACAAAGACCGAAAAGGGGAACAGAACTAAGCTCTAAGACATAGAAACCATGGTGAAAAGTAAACCTCACAGAGTTTTGAGAACTCAGAAAGTCGGATTATAGGAAAATCTCGAATAACTAGAAAGTGCCGACCATGAAAACCTGAGAATGATAGAGAGCTATTTTACAGAGGAGCTGAGCTCAAAAATCCATCAATGGCGTCGAGCCAAAATTTTGTCAGGGCTCCACCGCTCTCTGTGAGCAAAAGAAATGATCAAATGATGGATCTCGGGCATTTTCAACTAGCTCGATAACCATGGCTTAACCTAACTCACCTGGAGTTAGTGATCAATGATCCAAGATCAACAAGTACATAGATCGAGGGCTGAAGATCAATCTACAATATTCAATGCAAACCATAGTGATCAAATCCCACCGACCACATTCAATGCACAGTCAGAAACCATAATCATGCTTTTGAGATCAATGATAAAAAATCAACAAGTACAAGAGATCAATGCTCACAAATTGATCATCAAGATCAATGCAAAAGTAGTCTAGGTGGAATGGCGGTTGATTTATTGACTTATAATTTTAAAATTTTACAAAGTGTCAAAATTTCCTCCACATGCCCGAAAGTCCACATAGTATACGTGTCATCACCAAAACAAAAGTGGAAAAGTGGGGCTAGGCCCTCCTTAGTTTTGAAACCTTTTGAGAAAGTTAAAATTTCCAAGTTTTCACCTGTAGGTCCATAGGCCCGAGAAGTACATGTGTCACCATTACAACAAAAGTGGAGGCTGGGGATTCTCTTTAAGTTTGAAACTTTTGCAAAAGGTTAAAAGTTCCAAAAAATTCCTACAAGCCCGAGCCTCCATGGCTGAAACCCTAAACCGTAGGTTCAAATCGATGGTCGAAGATGAAATAGAGGTATAGAGATCAAGGGCAAAAGATGATCAACAAATATCAAAGAAAACTCAACTTGAGTTACATATGCCACCCACCAAGTTACCAAGGCACGAGTCACCATGGAGAAGGAGACAGCCCACGTGTCCATTGAATAAATCATTGCATTGACTTTCAAATTCCAAACTATAGTCATTTCCAAATAATGCAAAATGCCATCATACATGCTTATCACCAAAAAGGTGAATTTTGAAATATGCCAAGGCCAACAACTATAAGGTGGCAGACTATGTAGTATGGTCATGGTAAATAATCAAAGGTGGCTGAGTATGGTAGTAACTATTACAAAGTTCCCCATGTGTATCTAAAAACTTTAGAAGTATGCTAAGTCCACAAAGGTGGCCAAACCTGGTAAAGTAAAGGTGGTCCCCACGCCAAGGAGTTGAAGATGATCTGCAACATGTTATCCATGTGATCACTAGAAAATAGAATAAGTGTCAACATCAGAGACAAAGGTGGTCCCAATCATGATTGATATTTGGATGAATTATTTTACAAAGTATTGCAATTAATGTAATTTTTTTCTCACAAACAGGGAGTTATATTTTTGCATGCCTTCACAACAGGAAAAAATATTGAAGAAGGCAGAGTTGCATGTTCATGGAGAGAGTCTTGCCTAGCAATTAATCTTATTTTTTAGCAAATTATTCACGCTTATATTCCTTAAAAATAGATCAGGTGAACTTCAGTTGACCAATTGTAATCAAGGCTACTAATGTCTATTTGTAATCGCATGCTCTATTTTTATTCCCTTATCTATTATTGAATAAAGGATAAAAATAGGATGCATGGGCGATACAAGCCTTAGGATATTTTTAGGAAGAGGGTGAATTTTATTTTTGCTATATATTGTGTGCCTTTGCAAAGCACGGGGAAACTTCTAGAGGAATTTTTGATATAGAGTATCTTGAAGCAATTTTTGCCAATTTTTCCTTCATGTGTGAAGTATTTTCTAGCTTTGCAATTATTTGTAGTCTTGTGTATGTTTCTATTAGTCTTGTGAATGAAAATTCCCTGATCAATCATATTACCCTCACAGTATATTCAATATTTTCTACTTAATTTTAATGTGCATGTTAACTTATTACTCTTGTTGTGATTTTCCCTCGTATCACCAATGTTTTGCCCTTAAATATTCTGCAATAAACTATTGCCTCGTGCATCAAGAATACTTCCCACAACAATTTTTCATATACTCAGTCAAATCCCTCACATAAATTTTGTGTATCACCTCAGTTTTATTTATTTTACAGTCATCTTTTACTCTCAAACTCCAAGAAATCAGTTTAGGATACACCAATAACGAACCAGCCTTTTAATCCCGAGAGACTCGCCTTGAAATAGTAATACCCATAGATCTGAGGTGTTTCCATTGTATCTACGAAAGAGAGATCAATTTTGTAAGATTAGAAAACCTGCAGCCATCTCTCTATAGGGTGCACTTTCGAGAGATAACAAGTATATAACACTTCATAAGAAGCATTATTTGGATCTTCAATGAGGTGCAACATTTTTTTCTCTCGCATACTGACTTTACAAGGTTGCCTTCAATTGGAATGGTGGCAAAATACATATCCATCTGATCAATTCAACCAACTCTTGTAGCCCACTTTCTTGATAACAACATGTCCCATTTGGCCGGGCAATCACCAATGACAACATAAAGTTTTAGGTTCTTACCCAAATAAGTTGCAAGTTATACCACCAAACCTTTCACACACCCTACAACTAGGACCTCTTTAGAATCCATTGTAGTACACTTGCCATAAGTTGTTGTAACTTTAATGTTCAATTTATTTATGACGTCTAGAGGTATAACATTGCATGATGCTTCAGATTCAAACATACAATTGTGCAGCAGTCTGTCTTTAATAATCAGTGTTGTAAAAAATGGATCAACATTTCACTGATACTCAACTAAATATGTCCCCAAGTAGACTTAAGGTGGTTTAGCTATCTCCTCTAATGCTAGTGGTTTTTCTAGGTTTGCAATGGTTGGAAGAGTATTTACATTATTAATATTTCTAGCTTGGGCACTCCTATCCTCTTCAAACCCCAAATACTCAAAGGCCCTCTTTTTGTTCTCGGGAATCCTAAGTAGTTCAACAATTGGGACATAAATCTTAATCTAACTCAAGACATGGGAAATGTCATAGGGGATGTATTTGGGCAAAGCAACATTTAGAGAAATACTTGAAAAACTCATCATATCGTATAAGGTTTTTAACATTTTGGGCATGGGTGGGAACACCGGTTCTACTCGAGACAAGAGGGCCTTTTCAAGATGCATATTTATTTGGAGTCTCTTTTGAGACATTGGTGAGAATTGGGGTCATTGGTTTGGCTTGAGGCCCTGCCCCTTTGACAACTTTACTTCTTGTGTTATACTCTTTTTCTTAGGCCATAACAAAATTCATTAGCAGTTGTATATCTTTTTCTAATGGGATTCCTCCATCATACTTCTTAATCATTAGAGCTCTTAGGTAATCAAAATCATTATTAGGAAGTTCAAATGCTTGTACCATATCTATTTCTAAAGCATGAGAGGGAGGAAGAAGAGGTACACGTGAATGCAAAGTGCCAAAAATTCAAGTAGTTCTTGCACTTATTACCTCAATTTAAGTTGCTCCTTGTTGTGAGCTTGTAGAGCGACCCACCATGCATGCATCATCATTAGTGTTATCATCATCATAAAATTATTCAACTTTCTGATCTATTTCACATGGTGGGTGGGGTAAGAAGCATTTATCACACCAATCCATTTGATTTGTCTCTTCAATAACAACAACACGACATTTAGAGGATCAGAACTACTATGTTCTCCTTAGCTTGGGTTTTCTAGCTCCCATGGGTCCTTTATCTCTCATCGACCTCCGATCATTTCTAGGATGATTCACAAGTATATCTCTGTTCCTTGTTTCCTATGTTCAACTGAGACCCTTGTCTAATTCGTTTCTCTACCCTAGCCAACTTAGAAGAGATTTCTCTGACAGCCCCATCCAAAGTCCTTACAACTTCTTTAAGATCCACAACCTTACTTGATTGAGGATTCTCGGGTTTGATCAGTTTAACACCCTCCCTCTTAGGAGATTTTCTAACTGCTTTGATGTTGTTCTCAATTTGTAGAGCCATGGTAAAGGCCTCGCCTCAAATTCCTCGAGTTTCTTATCCCTCAAATAGTAAGTAACTTTCTTATCAAATTCATTTGAATACTTTATCGACATGATTCATCACATGACCTTAAATTAATAGGTAGTCTTCTCAATGTTTTGTTAAATCTAGTGTTGAAATCATGCACTTTGATTCATTAGGATTATTTTTATATTTTCAAACTCGGATAAAAGAAACCTGGGTCTGTTTTTTTCACCGTACTACATCCTAAAAGAATTCTTCATCTCTTTCTAGAGTCAATGGAATTATCTGGTAGAGATTTATACCAGTCCTTGCATCTTCATTTAGAGTATGGATTAATAATTTAATGTATACATCCTCAAACTCTATTTCGAAGTCCTCCTTCATATTGAAAAAGAGTTTAAAGTGTTTATCAACAGTTATTGCATTATTTCCTTGAAACTTAGGTAATATTTTTCTTACATTTTGTGGCACAACATTTGGATAGCCAAACATACCTCTAACAATGATGGGACCAAAAGTATTAACAAAAATGGAGGTCTCTGCAGGTGGAGGTTGAGCCATATTATTTTGAGGAGGTGATCTTACGGAGAGAAAAAATGATGAGGACCGAGGGGTTTGTGTTGTACAGGGATGTAATTTTTAGAATGACTGCTCTCTGAAGGCTCTATCTCTTGGAAAAATCTATTAGATTTTGAAAATATAGGGTATATTGAGAAGAGATTGTTTCAAATAGAGATGATGAACCCTCTCCGGATGGAGAATTCAATTCAACAAATAGACTACCTAATTCGAAGCACTTGATGAAGAACTGCAATCTCCAATCACATGATGATCAATTTCACCAATGGAGATCTCCTTTCTTGATGCTTGATCTCCAACATCCTTCTAAATTCTTCTTCCTTCCGAATTAGGCTTTCCCAGCTCTTGAAATAACCTTCTACTAGGGTCTTTGGTGAAGAAATATCTTCTTCCTTCCAGCTTTGCATATATTAATGACAAATCTCACTTGATATATGTTAAGACACTGGTATTTATAAAGAATTTAAATAGCATGGAGTCGCCACTAAGGATTTTCACCGAGATTGTGCAAATACACTATGAAGGACCTATCAAATGTCTCATCAATACTAGATTCATGTAAAGCTTACAAGATTTGCTTTTCTTAGACCCAAATTTAACAATGATGATACAAATATTAGTGCAATACACGTATAAGATGGAAATATTACACTCGGAATCGACAACTTTGAACAATTCTTACAAATCGATTAAATAATGATGTTTCAACAATGTATTTGCACTTTAAAATCTATAAAAAGCATTACCATGGTTTGTACGCATACACCTTTTTTCAAATACTTCAAAGAGTCCCCGATAATGGCACCACGAGTGTTGGTATCCAAATTCATTCTCCTTTTCAAGCTGAGAAACAATATAGATTCGACAGGGAGCTTAAAGGAAGATAGATCATAGTGTGTGTCATTTTGTAGCCGGGGATGAGATCTAACTGGCCCTTTGTTACTTAGATATGTGGAGAGATGGATAGAACCTTTAATAGGATTTTACTTGTCCTCACTAATTTAGGTCATGCCTCTTCGACCAGGGTAAGAGGACCATTAGTGTAACATCTGTTGGTGAAGGAGATGGAGATATCCTTCATTTGGACAAATTTTATGAAGAAAACTTGGGAAAATATGGTGAATACTCCATAATTTGACTCTTAAGAGTTGTCACTTCTAAACGATGGAGATAATTTCAACACAAGGCTAAGATTACTGGAATACATTAAGAAATCCTTAGTGTTCTACATATTTTAGTAAGTAGATTTTGTTCGTTTGTTGATATACATGAAAAATAGGGGTAGTTCAGGATGGATCAATGGTTTTTGAATGATTTTGGTGGGAGATGAATCAAGATAAAGTTGATTATACCAGATCTTCGAAGGGACTTCACAACAATGAATAAATCAATAACAGAAAACTTCAAAACAGCTAAGACAATCCTTAAAAAAAAAATTGTGCCTCAATAGAGGCCTAGATCATCATGTTTTCACATAATATTTGAGACTCTAACACGAAGGCTTGAATTGAAAGACTCAATTAAACACCAAAGTCTCTGATCAATCATGCCTAAGATACACCTAAAGACTTAAAGAAAATCTTTATCAACAAATGCCAGTGACTTGATTTTAAATTTGTTTATCTCATCCAAGATGATGACTCTTCTTGAAATGAAACTCCATATACCATTAAACTATCACAGGGATGAGATCCTATGTGATTTCATAAAAATTTCAATGCAAGACTACAATAGGAATGAAACAAACTATTTGTAAACATTCTAAAAAAAAGCAGACACAAATTGCTAGAGATTGGACACAAATTAATTTCAAAATTTCTTAGATTCATCAGTAGAGGAAAGCTTCTAGAGAAATCTCAGTGCTCATTAATGGCTATACATATGCAACCAACTTAACACGATATAAAATCTAACACGAAGAAAATAACAAGTTATCTCGGCTTTGTCTCTTGGGAAGACGATTTTCTAAAATTTTCTCTTAAGAATTCAATCTATGACCTTTTACAAGAGTATTCTCATTGCATTTATACATTTTTCTCACTTAATTTCCACCCAAAAGAGAAGAATATTCAAGGTACCTTTCCTTGTTAGCAATTTGTTTCATACGGTGATGTTTAACAAATTCATATCTCGAAATCTGCCAAAGTTGACCAATTGTGGTGATCACATTTCTTGGGCCCTCGACTAATGATTAGGATGTCATGCCACTACTTTTCGGGAGTCATTTTAATCATTCTGATTCTGTCATGTGAGAAATCCCCTTTTTAATCATTTTCCGGAGACTCTGCACAACTGGATATGACAGGTAATATTTTTCACTCTCGAGGCAAACACCTTTTCCATCTTTTATACCTACACTTTCATCATTTTATCCCTTTTCCCTCTCTTTCCTCTGCAATTTTCCCCGCATCCATCTCCTCTAGTAATTCCCATTTTTAAAAGTGCATGAGCAACTCCAACTTCAAAATATCAACCCTACAAATACTTGGACTCACAAATTAAGTTCCAAATCCATCAAATGGCACTTTATAGATAGATACAATAAGGAAATTCATCAAAGAACGATGAAAAATAGTGCGTATTCATGTCTCCAAGAGTCTTGGAGCAAAAATGGTGGAAAAACAAGTGAAATACACAACAACCGTTGATTCTTCCCCTTTTCCACTTTATATCGTAGACTTCCACCTATTTCCTTAGCGCAACTTCAAACGAGTAGCATAAAGGCAAGTCCCAAACAAGTGCGAGCCTTCCACATACCTTGGGCCCAAGAAAAATGCATTTTTGACTTTGAAAAGTCTCGGTGAAAAAAGGATCCAATGGAAGCCTCCACGTGTCTTAATGGTGCATTTTTAGATGATCCCCAAAAGAAGAGACCCCAAAAAATCACGTGTTCAACACGTGTCTTAGTCTGACAGAGTCTGTTTAAACATTTGAAGGTTCAACGGAAGGCGCCATGTGTCTAAGGTCTGAGATAGTTTCCTTTGGCCATTGAAAAGTCCAATAAAAGGGTAGAGTGAGTGAAAGCCTCCAAGTGTCCTCCTGGTGCTTCTTCAAAATAAAACTTAGGGGCTGGTCCCCAAACATGCACGGTCCCTCCATGTGTCCCAGGCCTTTCAAAAGTTTATTGAAAATTCTAAGTATGGGAAGACCTAGCGGAAGCCTCCACATGTCTTCATGGCATAACTTTGAGATGGTGCCCAAGAGTGGAGACCCTGAACAAGCACGGGCTCACCACCTGTCTTATACCTTAGAAAATTGCTTTAAAAAGTTCAAGTACAAAGCGGAGCCGGCGTGGAAGCCTCCAGATGTCTTCCTAGGTGGGACCCTGAGGCAGATCCTCAAATGAGCACCAGCCCACCACATGTCCATGGTCCACCAAAACTATACTGGCTGCATGAAATTTTTTTCTAAGTCTAGGCAAAGGAGTGGAAACCTCCACGTGTCCCCTTGCGCGTAATTCCAAGGCCAAACCTAAAGCTGAATTTTTAAATGAGTGTTGTTTCTCCACATGGACAAGTTTTGGGTTAAGGCAAGCCCTATAGTTTTTAGAGTGCCCCGTCAAGCTACATCCAACCAAAAAGGGCCACATTTCCATTGATGCTGAGAAGTAAATTTGACTAGGACAAATACACTGTCAAACCGTAAAATGCAGGAAAATCACCATTTGAGCCCTGGAGATGAATCTTTCTTCAAGGAAAAAGAATTTTGAAATGTTATAAGGCTCAAATATGATCCTCCGAGCTACATCCAATCACATTTCCACAAGTATTTGGGACAAAAATGATAGGGACAACAAAACATGACTGTGGAAAATGGAAGGAAAGGAAAAACCTGAGTTTTATGCCCAATTTATAGACTCTTTCAGATGGACAGAGGAATGAAAAACAAATTCTAGACCTTTAAGTGATCCTTGACCAAGGAAGGGACTAATCATGGCAACCAAATGGAGGACATAGTCTTCAAGCACCAATACGGGAGATAGAAAACATGACAAAATCCACAAACTGAGGAATTTCATTGACAAACGGGGCGAGACTAATTTGAGCACCAACATGTCCTAAAGAAAATTTCCCTCTTCCAAGTATTGATCAACTTATAGATCTTACTGTGGGACATGAGATGCTCTCTTTAATGGATGGTTTTTCCAGTTATAACCAAATTCTGATTGCACCTGAAGATCAGCACAAGACATCTTTTATCACCCCATGGGGTACCTTTTGTTATCGTGTCATGCCCTTTGGTTTAAAGAATGTTGGGGCTACGTATCAACGAGCCATGACATATATCTTTCATGACCTCTTACATCAAACTGTAGAAGACTATGTTGATGACCTCTTAGAAAAATCTAAACATAGATGTGATCATCTCTTGGTCCTTGAGATACTTTTCAAGCATCTCATTCGTTTCTCCCTTCACCTCAACTTGGTGAAGTGTGTTTTTGGAGTTCTTATTGGAAAACTCATTGGCTTCATTGTCTCTATTAGAGGCATTGAGGTTGACCCTACAAAAATCAAAGAAATTCTCAAAATGCCTCCTCCTTCCAATCTCAAGAAACTTCACAGTCTTCAAGGCCGACTTCAATTTGTTCGTCATTTCATATCGCAACTTTTTGATCACTGTCATCCCTTTCATCACCTTATTTGAAAATACATAACCTTTGATTGGGACCAAAACTATCAAAAGGCTTTTGAATATCTTAAACAATATCTTTTATCTCCACTAGTACTCACACCTCCACGCAAGGGGAGCCCTTCTATTTATATATTTTTGTAATTGATCATGCTCTAGGAGCTATGTTAGCACACCATGATGATCAAGGACATGAACAAGCCATTTATTATATCATTCGTACTCTCCATGACTACGAAACACGATACACTAAAGCTAAAAATTTATGTTGTGCTATTTTCTTTGTTGCATCAAAACTTCGACACTATCTTCTTAATCAAAAAACCTATATTGTTACTAACTTCCAACCTCTCAAAGTAATGCATTATAAGCCATATCACAAAATTTGCATCACCCGATGGCTTCTTCTCATGGCTGAATTTGACCTGGAATTAATTCCTCAAAAGGCAATTAAGGGT
Organism: Taxus wallichiana var. yunnanensis; assembly: GCA_018340775.1. NCBI lineage: Eukaryota > Viridiplantae > Streptophyta > Pinopsida > Cupressales > Taxaceae > Taxus > Taxus wallichiana. The sequence continues at coordinate 725,874,534 of CM031244.1, forward strand.
CAAGCTATTTCGAGCAATTAGCAAAATCTATATCTCGATTCATATGGTCGAGTCTAATTCTCAAATCTTTGGTAGCTAAATTTTTTTGATTATTTATCCAAATTCATTACTCCCCTTGATCTTCCTAAAAACACTAGGATATATTTTATCCAACATGCTACTCGTTATGTAATCCTTGGTGGTATTCTTTATAAGCATGGGTTTGATGGTATCCTTCTTTGGTGCCTTCAATCCCATGAAGCCTCTAGAGCTATCCAAGAAGTCCATGATGGTGTCTGTGGTTGGAATTTTAGTGGATTTTTTTCTGCCAAATGTGTTCTTCATCTCAACTATTATTGGCCTTCTCTAAACCACAATTATTGTGAATATGTCAAGAAGTGTGTAAGATGTCAACAACACTCTAATATTATCCATGTTCCTAGCTAAGCTTTACAACCTTCCCAATATTTATGGCCCTTTTTTCAATGGGGTCTTGATCTTATTGGTATAATAAATCCTCGTTCATCACAAAAACATCATTCTATAATCACTGCTACTGAGTATGTCACTAAATGGGTGGAGGTAATCCCACTCACCTCTACTAAATCTGGCCCAATCATTAATTTTATATATCAACATATCATTTTCCACTTTGGTGTTCCACATAAACTTATTATGGACAATGGGAATTCCTTTAAAAAAAGGACCTTAAAAAAATCAATGATGCATTTAAGATCCAACTTAGCTTTTCTTCCCCATATTATCCTTAAGCTAACGTACAAGACGAGGCCACTAATAAAACTCTTCGAAATATCTTGGCTAAGACTATCGACCAAGCAGACAAAATTGGCATCTCCAACTTCCCTTTTCTCTAGTGGGCCTATCGCACTAACATTCACACTTCCATAGGGGCTACTCCATTTTCTCTGGTGTACGGCTCTGAGGCCCTTCTTCCCCTTGAAACGTAAATTCCATATTTACGTGTCTCTTCGTAACTTCATTTTTGATGAAGATTATCACCAGAACATCTAATGCAACTTGAGTTATTAGACAAGCATCACCTTCTCACTCTTGAGCACCATCATGTCTATCAAGATCATATCCAATGTGCTTATAACAAACACATCAAAGAGCATGATTTTAAAATAGGTGACCTGGTTTTAAAAGAAAATCAAAATGTCACTACCTTAGAAAGGAGCCAATGGGGAAAATTTGCTCCCAACTGGATCGGACCATATATTATCACACATAAGTATGGGTCTGGGGCTTATCACTTAGCCTCTCTTGATGGTAAACTAGAGATTAAACCCCTTAATGCATTGCACTTATGACCATTCTATTGTTAGTACACACACTTATGAGTATAGTCTTATCTTTAGACCATCTCTCCACCATTATCCACTTCCATCTATCATGGTAATGATATGAATTATGTGGTCTACCGTCACTACTTTGATATGACCTTGAATATGATAACTGAAGCTCTACTTATAGCATATTCAATATGGATAAGTTCTCCCATTCAAAGGAGAACCCCATAATCATTACACTCATCACGCTCTCATTCTCCTATGACAATCATGTAAAGGGTATCGAGGTGTCTCCTATACCATCATTATCCCCTCCTAAGTGGTTTACTTCACTATCCCTAGCTCTCCCCCATGTAAAGATAACATCCATGCATGTAAAAATAAGTCAAAGTTATCCAAAAATAGACTGATCCCTCGAAGGACAGTTGTGCATACAAAACGCAAAAGGCAGAATAAAAAGAAAAACATGCAAATTAAAATCAAAATAAAAAAGAAACAAAAAGAAATAAAAATAAATAAATATATCGATCCTCGAAGGATGGCTATCATTCTTGCCATCTATGTTATATATATAGTAGACCATACCCTTGAAGGATGGCTACTCTTTTGTTATGGCATTCGGAAAGATTCCCGCATTGATCAACTTTCTTCTATTATTGTTCTTTCCCTTTCCCAGAGTTGGGGCATAAACTTAAGGAACACCACCTTTGGAGAACCTTCTTCCTGCATATAAGTTACATCTCAAATCCCTCATCATGTCGATATTAAGATTATGAGAATATTTCATCCATATCTTCCTCTTGGTCTTTTGGTATAATCAAATCTCATTAGTTATGTACTAACACCTGTTATCGGCTGCAAGTGCAATGCTTTGAGTAGTACCTTTTCTTGTTTACTTCTTATCCGGTTAAAAGCATAACTTTCTTACATGGCCCTTGCTATGGTTATGTGACACCCATCTCATCAAAATCATATTTTATTACAATTATATTTTTAAATCAAATTTCATATCATTAAATTTGCATCTATATTTTTTTACTCTTAAGGATGTCCCCTATCAATATCATCCATAAATCTATGAAGTCTGTTACTGTTTCTACACACTCTCTTTAATACACTATTCGGTTTGGGAATTCTACTTGATCTCCATTGTAGTTTGTGAATTCTACTTGAGATTATCTCTCAAGTAGCATTCATTATCCAAAAGCTTCTCATCCTCCACCATGACCAATGTTATCTTTCTCCATCCATTCTCTCACATCATCCTTCTCTTCTCTACAATCATCCACCAATTTTCTTTCCCATCACTCTTATTTTTGTTTTTCATCTAGTGCTGACATCATATTCTTCATCATCATAGACCTTTCATCCCCAGCTTGGCACATCTGTGTAACTCCCCACACAACACAGAAACCCTACTTGAGGTAGACCTATCATTCTGGACAAGGTCTCATTCGTGATCATGTTTATTGACCATTCCTTCCTCCTAGTCCCCTTTGTCAACCCAATTTTCTCCTAAAATATTCCTCATCTCATTCTTCGTTGCTCTTCTCACCCACTTCATCCTTCTCTATTGTTTCTTCGATACTTCACATGTCCTCCACCCGGCCATTATTTTTGTGTTTTTCTCTTAATATCCTTTTACTACCATCTATTTTATCATTCCATTTCCCTTTCATTATTCTTTTGGCTTGACGATCCTACTTAACCACCCATTTCACATAGGATTCTTAATCACAATGCATCTCTTTCTTAAGATCCTGCCACTGTAGAAACTCCTCCATTGTTTTCTATTCCATTCAACACTAGAAACATCTTCCTACTCCATAACTTCTGCTTAACGCTCTGACATCATCACTCACACAACATAGGCATCCTAATTAAGAATTACCCTTACACTCTCCATATTACACTACATAAATTCCTCCATCCACTCATGTCACACTCCTTTGTTTCCTTGTTATCACCTCCTTTCATCTCCTGTTCCATTTTGGTATACACCGCTTAGTATTTTCATCATTCTTCTTCTTCGCATCTTGGCGATCCTACTTAACCATTCCTACGGCATGGTGATCTTACTTAAGATTCTCTCTTAAGAATGATTTTCTTCTTTCCTTTCCCCTTTACTTCACATTCCCACCATCTGTATTTTCTCTTCATACCCCATAAACACATCCAATTCCCTTCTCTTTTTTTCCCCACACAAAATATCTCAAACTTCCTCAAATGTCATCTCCATCATCCCTCATTTAGAAATCTAACTTGACTACTTCATACCCTTTCTTACTATGCTTGGTTACTTCATCTTCATCCACATCCTCATCCATTACATTATATCCTCATCATCCTCTCCGCACCATTCCGTATCCCTCCTTTCTTTACTTTTTCCACTCCCTTCTCTAGAATATTCCCCATATCTACCACCATGCTTACTCATCATTATCATTGATTCATATAACATTATTTTGTCGTCATCTTCCATTTTCACCCTAATAATTATCAGCGGAATTCTCCTAAAATTAATTTATCCCCATTCTACACATACCAGTTCACTCATTTTTACCTCCTCCATTTTTCCTTCCTTCATTTTTTCTTTTGTGCCCTCTGATCATTATCAAAGGATTTCTCCTAACATCCCTCCACTGGTATTGCCTTTCCATCTTCCCTTTGCCTTCTTCAATATCTCTACTATCTTCATCACATACTACCTTTGCATCATTTTCTTTGTTGTCCTCTCCTCCTTTCTACCTCTAGTTTTCTCTCATTTCCTCTATATCATCTTCATCCCCTCTTCTCCTTACACTTTCGTCCTACTTCTCCATTGATAACCTAAATCACCAGTGTTGTCCCATATTTTTAATCATCCCACCATCCACATGCATTTCCATGTGTTCTGTTTCATATTCTTTACTTGGGTTTTACCCCTAACAAGGGGATTCAATTCCCTTCTATCATCTCTTCTTTCCCTCCTATTTCCATTTCCCATATTATTTAACTTCTTTCTCTACCACCCCTATCTTATTCCATCTCTATAAATTAATTCTTTTCCATTTTTTCACCTCCTCTATAGCCTCCTAGCTCCTCATGGTTCATTTATTTCTCTTTTCTATTCTATTTCCTCCCCATATTATTTAACTTCTTCATCTTCTTCATTGCCTTCATCTTTCCATCCTACTATTCCTATTCATCTATCCTATCATCCTTCTCTTATATTCTTCACATCTTCTCTTTCTCAACTCTATCATCTATTTCATGATCCATTCTTTCTCTCCCTTTATTCTGATCTCCATCTCCCTTTCATCCTTTCTTATGTCATTTTCTTGTCTTTCATGATTTTTTTCTTCCACAATTTCTCCTCTTTATTATCTCGTTGCTTATTTACTATGATATATCTCTATACATTCACCTTCCCTTCTAATCTCTTTTCCCTTCTCATCTTGTCTTCTTCTTGTTTAGAATTCCTCCCTCCCTTCTTCTCCTACTCTCTTTCTCTATTTTCTTTTTCTCCAGGTCCCTCATACCTTACCTATTTATTTCCCCCTTATCTTTTCCCACTACCTTCTTATTAACTATCATTCTCTGTCTTTTTTTATTTCATCTATCTTCTCACCTCTCTTATCGTCCTTCTCTACTATTTGATTTCTCTCCTCCACCATGTCTGTTCTACTCCAACCATGTTCACTTTCTCTTATCTCTATCATCTATCATCTACATCTTTCATCCCATCTTCCTGGGACATTTTTGTCTTGGAGGATACCATAATGACCAACACCTATCTGATCTTGTACTCTTCCATGAATATTTTCTCTGTTGTTGCTTTGTCGCAAAAGTATCTTGACTTCTTATCCTACTTATCGAACAAGTAGGACTACTTTTATCTTCTAATTTGCTAACACTTATGCATATTTCCTATGAAACATGATTACCATCATATTTATCACCCCTTTAGGAATTTTATCTCATCTTTCTATCCTATCTACTCATCATGTGCACATTTATGATTATTCCCTTGGGGCATTTTTATTTACACATCCATCTCCCGTTATGTCATCTTTGTGCCCTATCTTGGGGCATCTTTTCATCCTTTTACTTGTCATCACATATAAATCACTTTGTGTCCTTCTCGTGCCCTGTGATGGGGCATTATTATCTTGATCCTTGTCCATTTTGCAGATGCATGAATTTTTGCATGATTCCTCATAGATGAAGGATTTCACACATTTTTTGCCTTCAGTTGCACATATTTTGATTTTTTCCTATGACCCATTGGTCATCTTGGTTTACATCAATACTGTAGTGGTCTTCACTCACTCACTAGTCTTTAGAATGTTTTCATCTCGTCTCTCTCTTGAGACCACAATTATCCTCTACCGATGTGATATTGGAGTCACCGCCATGTTTTTGTTCATTATTATTGCGATCTTTTTTTCTTTCTTGGGGCATCTAGCCTTTGGTCATGTCTTCATCCATCTTCGACACATATTTCATCTAACCCTTTCTATTTTTATATTGTGGCTTGCTATCAAAACCACTCAATAGAAAGGGGCAAATGAAGACACTTATTTTTGGGCATAACCCTCTCTATCATCCCACATTGACATCTTCTCTCGCTTTTATTTTGTTCTAAATACCATACATGTACTTTTTAATTAATTCATGCTTTTGATTAATTAATGGGTTCTACATACCCATTTAATAATCCAAATATTGTCACATCTATAAAATAATGCAAAAGATGGGAAATAATGCACCCATCTGACATCCCACTCTTAAAATTCAAAAAGAGAATACTTTATTTCACCTAATATACCCATATCTTATCACATCCTTATCTTTTTCTTTACTTTAAGTCAAATTGTGAGCCCCGCTGAATCACATCACTTCTTTTAATCGTGTTACCTTGCTCACCTTTAGTATCTTGTAACATGCAGCATAACCTCACCATTAATCTATAAATATGGGCTTTTCTCCATATTTCAAAAGGAAGAAAAAGTTAGAAAATTTGGATGAATACTAGAGGTATTTTATCCATTTATCATAATATCATTATTATTCTATCTTTTTTTATAACATGTGGGATTTTCACGGTACTCGCTCATGATTTGGTCCATGTAGTGAGATTCATGTTACACGATTTGATCAATATTACCATCCGGATACCGACATATTTCCGGTTTTTTTATCAACTTGCATGTTATCTGTTTGGATTCTATTTTATCATTATTCTTATCACACAGGGGTTGATAGCCACCAAGGGAGTTAACGCTTCCTAGATCTTCTTTGTCGTGTAGCCCCGCATAAAATATCTAATCAATATTTCTCTATTGTATGTGAGATGCAACTTTTCCGGGATCACATCGAGGAGTTTGATGTCGATTTTGCACCTATATTATCCATTACCATCTCCAAGGTATTAACCCCTTGTATACTCGATGTTGTTTTGTGTTTTTGATTTCTCATACACTCATCCGGGACAGAAGTAGGAAAATCGATCAACAAAGACATGGTGAGGTGGCGCTTGTGTTAGTACCCAAATTTTTCTCCTTTTTTCACTAAGCGGCATCGGGAATATGGCATGAAGCTTGAAGTCGATAGATCTTGATGTGTTTTGTTTTGTAGCCAGGGATGTGATCTAACTTGCACTCGTAGTTTGTGAAGAGAAGGATAGCACTCAAATAGGGATTGATCTTGTCCTAACTGCTTTAGGTTGTTTCTTTCAACCAAGGTAAGAGGACCTATTTTGTAACCCTCAAATGGTGAAGGAGATGAAGATACCCCTCAATTTGTGTAAATAGTAAAGAAAGGACATTGGGAAAATATGATCAACACTCCAAATCGACTTTCACAAGTTGTCACTCCCGGATTATGGAGATATTTTCAATGCAAGGCAAGGGTTACGAGAAGACATTATATGATCCTAATTTTCTTTGTGCATTTTTGTAGATGGGTTATATTATTTTGTTGACACACAATGAAATGCACGGGTAGTATGGGTAGGATTAGTTATTCATATGATTTTTTGGTCGGGTATTGACCAGACAAACTTAGATATATCAAATCTTTGACAACCTCTACAATACTTGAACAACTATCAAATAAAATGCTTCAAATAATCAGGATGTTCTTTCAACCAGAAGATGCATAAATGGAAGCCCATGTTGCACTCTTCACACAATATTTGAGAACTCACCACAAAATCTTGAAGTAAAGAACTCAATTAAACACAAAAATCCTTGATCAAACCATGCCTAAGGTACCCCAAAGGCTTACAAGAAATCCCAATCAACAAATGAAGGTGGAGTGATTTTAAACTACTTATTTTCAATGCCAGATGAAAGATCTTCTGACAAAAAAACTACAAGTGCCACTAAACTATCAATAAGGATGAGATTCTATGTTATTTCTAAAGACTTTCAATGTAAGATTGCAACAAAAACAATGAAAATTATTTATAGGTATTTAAAATGATAACAGACATCATATTGCCTAGAAAAACACAGATTAACTCAAAATCTTGTTAGATTCATCAGTAGGGGATAGTTTCATGAATAATCTTAGAGTTGTGTGATGGTTATACACTTGTAACAAACTCACGTACATGAAGACCCAACATAGAAGAAATTAACCTAGTTCGTTGCTGGGTTTCTAAGAAAAATGAGCTTTCTCTCAGAATTTGCTTCTGATTTTCAATTTCCTGACCCTTTGCATTTCTCAAATATGCATTATATATCTCTTGCCACATTGGATCCTTCTTTTCCACGCAAATCATATGCCAAGGGATAAAGTTTTTTATAACCATTTCTTATGATTCACTCAAAATGACAATTAACAAATTTGCAACAAGAGTTGCTAGTGTTTTCTTTAAAAAGATTGAATCATTACAAATATACGAGATCATTATCCTTCTTGGTGGTACATTTTTCATCATCAAGGCATGTAGATGCCTTTCCTCTCATCATTTCATCTTTTGACATTTTAAAACTACATCTACAACTTTCAATTTTGACATTTCATGTGTTTGGACGGATTAGGGAAAATTTCATTTCAAAAACATCTCAAATCTAATAATTAAGCCATGAAAGTTATCCAATGATCTGGAAGGCCTAAATGACATGTAATTGTCAAAAATTTGATGAAATTTGATGCAAAATTCGCAATTCCAAGTTTCTTCGAGCTCCCATGGTGGCCAAAAATGGAAATGTATAGGAACCATCGATCTCCTTCAAGTTTAAATCTTGGCCCTCCACATTTAAAATGTGGATAAAAATAATCTTAGGTTACTTTTCTAATTTTTTGATAAATCCAGACACATGGCGTAACATGATTGGATCAGGCCCAAGTTTGAAATATTCACTTTATAACCTTTTCAAAAATTGGGAAAATTTTCACTTTTGCCTGTGGCCAACACACTGGATTTTCCCTTGCCACATGCCGCTATATGATTCACCATGGGGCCATGTATCTCTTTTTCACCACACCTCCTTCACAAAATTTGAAAACTTCAAAACTCACAGTAGCCCACGCTTCTCCTTTGACCTTCAAAATTTGACACGTGTCGATCTCGTGATTGGCCATGGGGCCGCGCTCAAAAATTTCACTCTAGCCTTTTCCGCCAAAACGGAAAAAATTTCCTTATGCCTCCGGTGGCCCGTACTTCCCTGCTTTGCCACCGCACCACCACGTGTCCACCTCCTACTCTAATTTAGACCCACGGGCTTTTCCTCATCTTTTTTCCCCTTCACCAAAAAGGCAAAAAATGCCTAAGTTCCCCACCGGCTTCCCACTCTACCTTCGCATAAGAACATGACACGTGTCCCCTCACGGAGTTGCGGGGGGAATTTTGAATTTTTTCCCAAAGCCAAAATGGCTAAGTTTTTCAAAGAAACCCACCGATCCTTGTCCAATCAGAAGTGGCCACGTAGGAGGAGAATTTTGAGCCTAATTTTGACGGTCAAATGACACCCATACAACCATCAAAACGTAGAATTTACAAGAGATGCCCGAATTTGATTTTCTCTTTGTGGGTGATGGATTTTTTGCTCAAAAACAAGGGGAAGTTGATTTTATGCAAGTTTTGACCATGGGGAAGGGTTTTTGAAGGCATATATGCATGAAATGAAAAAATTTGATTTTTCACGATTAGGCAAGAGGGAAAACATGGCATAGCCCACAGATTTGGAAAAATTAGGGCACAAACAAGGCATGCATGGGTGTTTCTTCACAAATGAGGCATGGAAAATGATTTTTCAAATGAATTAAGGCATGGGAGCAGAGGCAACAACTTCATTTCACCCATTAAAACTGTAGAAAATGTTTTAGGAAGTGCAGAGTGAAAGGAAAATTAGGGAAAAAGCATAGAGGATAAAAATGGACACCAACATTGGCTCCTGCTTGGGGATGGGCACTCCCAGTGAGTGCCACAAGAACAATAAGTAGACCAAGTGCCAAACAATCCATTGGGAAAAGGAGTCACGAGCAAAAATCACCAAAAACCAAACACATGAACGCAACAAAAATGGCTACCACACAGTAAGGCAAACCACAAATGGACAAAACACCAAAAACAGAGTGAAAAACTAAACACTATAGGTGTACAAGTGGTGCATACCTCAAATTTGGGGATTAATCCAAGAAATGCTTCAAATGCATGCCATTAATAGGTAGTTCAAGTAATTCCCCATCTAAATCTTTGAGAAAAAGGTATTCTCACCAATTCTGATATCAATGGAGTAAGGGCCCATCCATAATGCATCAAATTTTCCATGTTTTCCCTTATCCTCATTTCTGCTATCCCACAACAAAACCAGATCTCCAATATTGAAGGCCCTAGGAGTGACCTTCTTATCAAACAATCTTTTCAACTTCTCTCTAAATCTGACATGCCTCTGGTGGGATGCTCTTCTCTCTTCATCTAACTCCACAATCTGATTGATCCTTGCTTCATATGGACTGACCTCTTGATCCTCAAGTTGTTGAAAAAAATAAAATGAAGATAATTTTAGATGTAAGGGCAGCAGATCTTGAGTTCCATACACCAACTCAAATGGGCTCTTACTAGTAGCTCTCTTGGCAGTGATTCTATCATCCCAAACTACAAATTTTAGTTGTTCACCCCATTTTCTCTTGTTCAACTCCAAGGTCCTCCTAATGATCTTTAACAAATTCTTATTGTTGGACTCATCTTGTCCATTTCCTCGGGGATTATAGTTTGAAGAATAAGTCAGATTGGTTCCATACTCCTTGCACATTGCCATCAAATGTTTAACTCTGAAACACATGGCATTATCAGCCACAATATTTACTAGCACACCAAATCTACATATTGTATTATTCAGAAAGAAGTCCATAACAACTTGGTGTGTTGCTTTCTTAGTGGGGATTGCCTCTACCCACTTTGTAAAATAATCAGTGGCTACAAGAATCCACTTATGGCCAGCACTAGAAGGATCTGAAATATCACCAATGAATTCCATTCCCCACTATTTGAAAGGATCTTCAATTGATACAGATGCAAAGGAAGGGAACTCAAGCTTTCATTCTTCCGAGAAACGCTTGCAGCTTTCAAATTTTCTATTCAACATGTTTGCATCTTTGAAAGAGTAGGCCTGTCATCACCAATCCGGCACTATGATACTTCACCACCGGGAACTCCTCGTGCTATGATTATTTACTAATGCACGACCTTTAGTGTGGTGGATGTAATCTATAAACACAACAACAAACATAACACAAGAATACCATATACTATGATACGAAGGGATGATGAAAAATCTTAAAATATAGGTGTAAATTATAAGATCAACATGAAATTGTTACGATCTCACCCATGAGGTACTTCAAGTGTTATTGACTTCACTTGCCTTCCAAAAATAAATATGGTAGAAACTTCACAATGGATTCTTTAACACACCTTCTAAATGATGGATTCCTTTACACACTTACTCATACAATATTTCTCACTACTTCTCTCTATATCAAATGAGGGAGTAGCCTCCTTATTTATAGGAATTCAGGCTTATCCACCCTATCTCTAAGATAGGATAGGAAATCTCTTCCGGCCAATCATATTCCATGCCTAAACTCTTGCCTTTACATGTAGGATTATCTTCTAAGATAAGATAAACCTTATCATCTCACATGGGTTCCACCTTTTTAGACTTTTCTACAAATAAAATACACAAAATATTTATGACATCACTCCTTGTCCTTATTACAAATATAATATTTCTAATTCCTAATCATGTAGACCCTACTTCTCTACTTACCCCAACTTTGACATTTTAACATTACTGACCACTTACGACAAATATTTACTTTTTACCACAACATTCCTTTTGTACTTTAAATGTTACCGTACTCTACTTTATTGGCAGCACCGTACTGACGGTGTCATTATCTTCTAGTTGGACGCCACTACTAATTATACTTAACAACATCCTATTCCTAATACATACATTAATAAAATAGAAATTACGGAGGAAAATTTTAATGTCGACATTTCCCCCTTCCTAGCTTCTACTCTGTCCTCAGAGTAGAATCTTATGGACATTCTCAAGATGGTGCCTAGAAAATCTTCAACTTGTCATGGTTGACCCATTTTGTAATGGGAGTACCATCTAATTCCTCTTGTTAATATGTACCATTTTCATGCACAAACTGCTATTTTGTAAGGCCCCATCCATTTAGGAAGAAATTTTCTCTGCCTTCTTTTTTTTGTATCTCGAAATCATATACTAGAACCAAGTCATTCACATGAAATGGAGACCAACGGATATTTTGATCAAAGTATTTCTTCGCTTCGCTTTCTTCTTATAGCTTGTATCCTTCACTATTTCCCTCATTTCCTCTAGCAAATGAAGATGTACCAACCTTTCTTTGACTCAATCACTTTCATCCATCCTTTCATTTTTCATAACTCTCACAAAGGGGGAACATCAAACTCAATAGGAAGAACTCGATCAATGCCATAAGCCAACCGAAATGGGGATTATCCTTTTGCCAACTTTGATGTTGCCCTATATGCCCACAATGCTGCATGAATCCTTTTATCCCACATATGTACCTACAAGGCTGCATCTTTTGCTAGAATTTGACACAACAAAAATTTGTTCATTCCACATGTCCATTTGTGCTTGGCTTGTATGTTGTTGCCTTCCGTGCTTAATAGAAAACTTATTGACTAGGGCTTCTATCACCTCATTAATGAGGTGGCTTCCTCGATATGTTACAATTCCTAATGGAAAACCAAATCGGTGACAATGCATTCATATATGAACCTTACCACTTCATCCATGGAAGTTATTTTCAATGGCCTCGGCTTCAACCCACTTGGTTAAATAATCTGTGGCAACTACAATATACTTATTTTGGTGTGGGGTAGTTGGAAGTGGACCTACAATATCTATTCCCCACTTTTCAAAGGGACCAAGTGGAAGAATAAGGCATAATGGAGCTGATGAAGTCTTATGGTTACCATGTGTTTGACAAATATCACATGTCTTACAATAATTATAACAATCTCTAAAAAGAGTGGGCCAGTGATAACCTACATCCAAGATCCTTCTTGCTGTAAGTTTTCTAGAGAAGTGTCCTCCACATGTACCATTGTGGAATTCTTCTATCAGCTCCTTCCCTTGATCACGTCCAACTGCCCTCTTGTATCTTGCTCCATCGTGTCCTATTCTAAGTAATGCTCCATGCAAAATAGAATATGGACGACTGGCTTGAGTAATCTTCCTCTTAGTCTTTGCATTGGCACCATCAAGAAACTTGAATTCATTTAGATAATTCCAAATATCTATGTATTCACTAGGGATTGTGTCAAGGGATAACAATGTTGCATCTGGGAAATCATCATCATCACAAGATGAACCTAAACCATCATAGGCTCGAGAGAGTGCATCTGCATTGACATGCTTCTTTCCTAGCCTATCTATAATATCAAATTCAAATTCTTGTAGCAAAATTATCCATCTTGCTATCCTCCCTGATGGGTTAGGCTTATTTACAATATATTTTAGAGCCTGATGATCTATTACAACTATAAATTTCTACCCTAGCAAGTAATTTCTAAACTTCTTTATAGCAAAAATGATAGCTAGAGCCTCTTTTTTAGTTACAATATAATTTACCTCAGCACTGCTCATTTGTCTGCTCCCAAAGTAAACTGGATGATCATTCCCATTTTCATCTTTTTGGCTCAGATTACTTCCTAGTGCTGCATCTGAGGCATCAGTATACACAATGAATAGCTTTCTCAATCTGGATTTTTTAAAACAGTGAAGACACCAAAGCTTCCTTCAGTTGTTCAAAAGTTTCATGCGCCTTATTTCCTAGTTCATAAGTAACATCCTTCTTCAAGAACTGGGTTAGTGGCTGTGCAATCTTTGAGAAATTCTTGATGAACCTTCTATAGTAACCCACATGGCCTAAAAATGATCTCAACTTACTTCTATTCATAGGAAATGGTAACTCTTTGATTTTTGAAAAATTATCAGGATCAATACCAATACCATTTCAGGATACAACATGCCCTAACAAAACACCTTTAGAACATCCAAATACACACTTTTTAGGGTTTAGTGAGGCTTGTGCTTCATCTAACCTTTGAAAACATTCCCAAGGAGTGGTGAACATGGTCTTCAAATGAACTTTCTCTGCTATACAAACTTGGTTGTATCCAATATATCCATTAGAAAAACTATAGCACTCTTGGCCAGCTACTACTTTGTCCAAGATCTTGATCTTAGAATAGAAGAGGGTAATGATCCTTCTTTGTTACCTTGTTGAGCTTCCTATAATCAACACAAATGTGTAGTTTCCAATTCTTTTTTATTGAGATCACAATGGGAGAAACCCATTCTAAATTCTCCACAGTAAATATGAATCCTGCATCAAGCAACTTATCTATTTCTTCTTTTATAGTCTTGGAAAAATTAGGATTCATTCTATATGGCATTTGCTTTATGGGCTTAGCACCATCTACCAACTCAATAGAATGTTCTACCCAACTTACTTGATGGAGTTCCTTGTAATCAAAAGTGAATAGGTGTATGTACCTTCGAAAGAGCTGGAGGTAGGATTCCTTCTCACTCTCCATCACAGCATCACCAATCTTTATTTGTTGGAGACGATCATCAATTTCTTCTTTAGATAATTTTATGGGTTCATGAGTCGGTGTGACTGGAAGGATATCCATGACCGAAACATCAACCTCACTTTCTTCATCTTCTGTGTCCACTTCATTGGTACTAGAGTAATCAAAAGATGTCCAATCATCAATTTCATCACTTGAATCCATAGGTTCTGTCTTATGATGTCGAGGGATCACATTTATCTTCACCCTCTCTCTGCCACGTCCAAGTGTCATGAAGCCTTCATTCTAGTAGTTTCTTGCATGAACTCTCCTTATCCATGGCCTTCCCAACAACATTGGGTATGCAACAGTACCATTTTTCATCACTTGAAAGTCTACCATACATACAACACATATAATAGATATTGCCACATTTGAAACAACACCTTCTAGTTTAGTTTTTCCCTTATTTAATGACCTTAACATAAGTGTTGAGGGGTGATCAATTTTTAAACCCAACATATTCATTACAGACTTGGTCATTACATTAACTACAACACCTCCATCAACTAAGACATCATGAATTGAAATACCATTACATAATACCTCAGCTTGTGGAGTGCAGGGATCCGCCTCTGCCTCCAAAACAGGGACCTCAACCTCCTTCCTTTGTCGAGCATTGAGTCCACTTTGCAGCTCCCTCCTCTTCTCAGAAAACATAGCAAAGAGTTGACCATATGTAATATTTGCAGGCCTTTTAGATAGATCTTCCAAGATGGAGTATGGTCCTTGTCCCCGTGAAACCGTAAAAATACTTGCACACCCAACTTTCTTCTCCTATGTTTCTTACTAGTTTCTCCTTTCATCTTCTTAGGATAATTTCCATCTTGGTTATCTTTTTCTTTCTTTCTTTTTGTTACAAACACATCTATTTCATTATTTCTGCTCTTATCTACTACATCCAAAGAATTCACATATGCTTTTCCTTTATCATTATCTCTTGTACCAGATGTAGAAGCTCTATCTAGACAATTATACTTATAATGACCCTTTTTATAACAACCATAACATACAACTTCAGAAATATTTATTTTTGGACCTCTATCTCCACCTTGAGAACTAAATTCTTTTCCTTGAAGAAGATTAATAGTTAACTGGCCCATCTTCCTGAGCAGATCTTCATACTCAGTAGATGTACTAGGAGAAATATTTGTGCTCACCGAGAGTGGTTGTGGATGTTGGACCAAAGGTGTTGGTGTAGGTTCCACTTTAGCAAAAATTCCTTCGGGATCCTCTTCCATGCTTTCTTCTTACCTTCTTGCAATCTCCTTTTCTTGTTCAATGGTGACCGGGCAAATCATACTTTACTCGTTGTCTAATCTCTCGGCTTCATCCCAAGAATGAAGTGCTTAAAGAGGAGATTATCCATGCCATTCATCAACCCATACACTAATCCTTCCTTCTGGATCTGGGCATCGAGCTTCCTCCTTAGCTCTAGAACATGAGCATGATAATCCCTTATCTTCTCCTTCTCTCCTTAGGATAGCTTTGTGATGTCGATCATGAGATCTGGATATTTCTGTTGTTCACCAAATTCTTCAAGAAAACTTTCGCTTAATAAATCCCATGAATTTTTCACATTATCACCTAGTGTTTGAAACCACCTAAGGTCCGAACCATCCAAAAAGGTAGAAAAAAATTCAGTCCATTGTTCCCTTCTTATAAGGCCATTACAAATACAAGATCGTTTAAACTCTTGAATGAAAGAGGAAGCATCTTCATTAGATTGGGCTGAAAAAATAGGAATCTTCCCCATTTCCAAAACTAACCACAAAGTGAAATACCAACCCACAAGTACAATCAAGAAGAATTATGTGCACAAATAATTGGAATCACTATAATAGAAAATATAAATGACCATGGTAAACTATGGTAAAACTTGACTTATCGCAAAGTAAAACGACTTTCTTGTGGTAAACACTATTTATGGTAAAAAGTGAAGTTACTGTGGTAAATACTAGTCATGGTAAAAGTGACTTTACCATGGTAACTCCTATGCATAGTAAAAACAAGGTTACCCTCCAAATGATTTCTGACTAAGTGGGAATATCTCTCAGAAAATCCACCAACAAGGAATGGTCCTAAAATGAAACCAAAATGTCATCACCAATCCGGCACTATGATAATTCACCACCGGGAACTCCTCATGCTATGATTATTTACTAATGCACAACATTTAGTTTTTGGATGTAACCTAAAACACAACAACAAACCTAACACAAGAATACCATAGACTATGATACAAAGGAATGATGAAAATCTTAAAATATAGGTGTAAATTATAATATCAACATGAAATTGTTACAATCTCACCCATGAGGTACTTAAAGTGTTACTGACTTTACTTTCCTTCCAACAATAAATATGGTAGAAACTTCACAATGGATTCTTTAACACACCTTCTAAATGATGGCTTCCTTTACACACTTACTCATACAATATTTCTCACTACCCTCTATATCAAATGAGGGGGTGGGCTCTTTATTTACAGAATTCGGGCTTATCCACCCTATCTCTAAGATAGGATAGGAAATCTCTTCTGCCAATCATATTCCATACCTAAACTCTTTCCTTTACATGTAGGCTTATCTTCTAAGATAAGATAAACCTTATCATCTCACATGGGTTCCACCTTTTTAGAATTTTCTACAAATAAAATACGTAAAATATTTATGACATCACTCCTTGTCCTTATTACAAATATAATATTTCTAATTCCTAATCATGGAGACCCTACTTCCTACTTACCCCAAGTTTGACATTTTAACATTATCTTGGACCACTTACGAAAAATATTTACTTTTACTACAACATTCCTTTTGTACTTTGACTATTACCGTACTCTACTTTATTGGTGACACTATACTGATGGCGTCGTTATCTTCTATTAGATTCCACTACTAATTATACTTAACGACATCCTATTCCTAATACATACATTAATAAAATAGAAATTACGGAGGAAAATGTTAATGTCGAAAGGCCACCAATAACTAGCACTCAAAACCTTGTGTTATGTAACCCTTCCAAAAAGTGTCCTCCACAAACTCCCCATGGAAATCAGCAATCACTTTGGGAGCTTCATCTTCGATTACACATTTCAAGAGGACACCTTCAGATTCTTCCAAGCCAGCCCAAATTCATTAATGATGTATTTTTGAGAACCCACTTGAGGGATCTTTTAGGATTTTTATTTAAATGATCAAGAAAAGATAGGTGTCTAAGGTAAAAAATATATCCTTTTACCACTCGAACTCACCAATTTTCCAAGAACATCTGCCCTTTCTTCCTCTACCTCATTCACTTCAACATTCTCGTAAGTTTCTCTCACCATGAGCTTAGCAAGACCCAAACCTCTTACTAACTTTGTGGTTTAGATGTCCATAACATACTCTTACAGTTTGTTCACCCATATACATCTTTTACTTGAGATCTCCATCTCTGATAAGATGCATTTTACCATGGTGTGGGGAACATAAGTAAAAACTTTTGAACTTAGGATATAAGGCCCGAAAACCTTTGTTGATTTCACCAAGGCAAATTCTTGTTTTTCCATGATTGTATATATTTAACTCAAAGACTTATAAAGCCTTCGTAAAAGAAGGCAATAGACCTCTCAACCCCATCTTCATCCTTTTGGAGCAAAACAGATGCAATAGTATTTTCGAAGCAAAGGAGAAGATTTGGAAATTCTTCTTGTAATTCGAGTTGCCAAGATAGGTGCATGTTTAAGTGCTTCTTTAGTTCCTTCAAAATCCAAAGTAACATCCTCCTCCCATTTGATAACTTAATCTTTCTTTAACATACATGTGATAGGAAGAGTCAAATCTAAAAAATTGGACACAAACCTCCTAATGAAGTTGATCTCGCCCAAAGAAATATTGGATGCCCTTCTTTGTTCTTGGAATTGGCACCTGTTGATTGCTTCTAATCTTTCTGGATCAATCATGACACCACCTTTGAAACAATATGAGTGAGAAGCTTGGCCTTTTGCACACCAAAGTGACACTTCTTCGGATTGAGAGAGATTCTAAATTATCTATATCTGATTGACATCCTTTCCAAATCCTATAAGGGATCTTTTCTACTCCTTGAAAATACAAATCACATCATCATGAAAACTGCAATGAAGTCATTTATATAACCAACAAAAGTAACATTCATGAGACCAAAAGGAATTCTCACATAAACATATGTTCCCAAGGAGTGGTAAAGGAAGTTTTAAATCTTTCCGAATCCTTGACAACAACCTGATTGTAGCCAAAGAAACCATCTAAGGTAGACAACAATTCAGATCTCATTACCAACTGCATCATGTTCTCCATGTTTGGCAAAGGATAATTGTATTTCAATGAAGCTCTATTCAGATTTCTGAAGTCTACACAAAGTTTGATATCTCCATTCTTCTTTCTGATTTGCACAAGGTTTGCAACCCAAGATGAATAACTTATGGGCTGAATGATCCCTCCCTTGTTCATCTTCTTCAATTCATCTTGCATTTTCATGGAGAGGAGTGGATTAATCGGCCTCTTCTTCTGTCCGAATGGTTTGGCATTTTTCTCAAGTCGGATCTCATGTTGGAACAATTCTTCTCTATATTCTTTCAAGTCTCGAGTATGACCAAGCAAGACAATCTTGATAGTTTTTCAACAATTGGAGGTAGGACTATTTTTCTTCTTTGTTTAAACTACTACAAAGCAAAAAAATTCTTAGTTTATCCTTTTTCCCAAGTCATGCTCTTGCATGTCCCTTGAGGTAGATATGATTCTATTGATGATGCAATCAACATTGCTAAAATTCGACTCAAGAGCAACAAGTCCTCTAGGAATGGTTTTAGTTTTCAATTGTATAATACCTTTTCCAAACAAAGTATCTCTTCCTTTAGTTACACACACCATTGGTTCCAAATAAATATGCTGATCTACAAACTCACCTTGATTTTGTAAGAACCTTTGCACTTGAGCATCATTATCAAACACTTGCCAATGCTTGATGTTGTCAGGGACAATTGGCCTGGTTAACACTTCAACATTGTACTCACAATAGGGTGAAATGGTGAAATCTTTGAATCTTGACCCCAACACTTCCAATTTATCAACAGCAGCATTGAAACTTCTATCATGGTATATGATATTGAAGGAATAAAATATCTCAATTAGATCCCAAACTACATGCTTATATTGTTTCATCCACTAATTTTTTTGTAGCATAAAGTTTTCTTATTTGCTTTACAACTAGGTCTAAATCTCCCTTTGAAATGATGTCCTTCACACCATATTTCCATGTAATTCTCGGACCCAACTACAAGGCTTCATACTCAACAATGTTGTTAGTACATTCAAAATTAAGCTTGAAGGAAAAAACAAATTCTTCCAAGCTAGGAGAAATAAGAATTACAGCAGCACCATTTCCAAATTTGGAGCAATCTCCATCAAAGAGAAAGGTCCAAGGAGAACATACCTGATCAAGGCACTTTGACTGGTCCATTTTGTGTTCTTTTCCATCAGCAAACCCAATGAAATTATCAGCATCGACATCAGCAAACAACATTTCATAGGAAGCATTGTTTGGATCCTCAATTAGATGTAACATTTTCTTCTCTCCATATAATTTGACAAGGCTGCCCTCAATGGGAATGGTGGAAAAAGACATATCCATTTGGACACTACCTCCAACACTTGCAGCCCACTTTCTTGACAATAACATACCCCACTTAGCAGGGCAATCAACAATCACAAACATCCAACTTTAAATTCCTCCCAAGATAAGATGCAATCTGCACTACCAAACCCTTCACACAACCAACAATTGACACTTCTCTTGAGTCCATGGCAGTACATTTTGCATAGGTTGTTGTTACTTTGATATCCAACTCATTCATGACTTCTAGAGGCATGACATTACATGATGCACTGGAATCAAACATACAATTGTGAAGTAGCCTATCCTTTATGATCAAAGTTGTGAAGAATGGATCAACATTCAATTGGGAATCAACCAAGGATGTCCCCAAGTACACTTCAGGTGTCTCTCCAAGATCTTCTACTGCTGGTGGTGTTTCAAGGTCTGCAATGATCTGAGGAGGAGTTTCAACAACATTTACATTTTTTCTTGGAGTAGTCTTCTCCTCCTTCAATCCCAAGTACTCAAATGCTCTCTTCTTATGCTCAGGAATCCTAAACAACTCAATTATTGGAACACTCACTTTGATTTGTCTCAATACTTGGGCTATGTCATATGGGACACTCTTTGGCAAAGCAGCATTGGAAGGGAGACAAGTAGATTCATCGAGATGGCATGGGAGTCTTGGCATCTTGGACATGAGGAGGACTGTAATTTTTACTTGGGACAACATAACTTTTGGCATGTGTTTCTCTTCTAGGAGCTTCTTTGGGAATGCTTGTGAGCAAGGGTGTTTTAGGTTTGGCTTGAGCCCCAACTCCTTTAACAACTTTACTTCTAGTGTTATAATATTTTTCTTTAGCTACAACAACATTCATCAACAATTGTCTATCTTCCTCTGAAGGAATACCACCATCATACTTCTTAATCATCAAAGCTCTTAAATATTCAAATTCATTGTTAGGAATTTCAAAAGCTTGCACTACATCAACTTCAAGAGTATGAGGGGGAAGAAAGACTTGTACCCATTTGATGCAATCCAAAAAGGTAGCAATAGTCCTAACACTTATCACTTCAGTTGATGTTGCTCCTCCTTATGAGCTTGAAAAACAGCCTACCATGTAAATATAATCATCAGTACCATCATCATTATTAGCTTCACCTTCTTACTCTTCCACTTCACATGGAGGATTGGGCAGAAAACACCTACCACACCAATCAATATCAGCAACTTCCTCAATAAGCAGAACCCTTGTAGTTAGAGGATCGGTAACACTCTTCCTTCACATGCTAGAGGATGTCTATTTGTAGACCCCATGGGTCCTTTTCCTCTATCATCTACCCTTTGATCACCTCTAGTATTATTGGAAAATATGTCATGGTTTTTGCTCTTGGTGACGTTGTGAAGTATTCCCAATTCCCTTCTCACTCTTGCCAACTTGTATGAGATTTCTTTGACAGCCCCTTCCAAATTATTCACAACCTTCTCTAAGTCAACACCCTTGCTAGCTTGAGGTTTTTCAGAGATTATCAAATTTACACCATCTCTCTTGAGAGGTTTTCCAACAGCCTTGATATTGTTTTCAATTTGAAGTGCCACGGTGAAAGCTTGTCTCAGATTAGTAGGGTTCTTGTCTCTTAGGTAATAGGCTGCCTTTTTATCAAATGTATCCACATATTTGATTAAACAAGACTCATCACAAGGCCTCGATTAATAGGAAGCCTTCTCAAAGTTTTGTTAAACCTTGTGTTAAATTCATGGACTGATTCATTAGGGTTCTTCTTGATATTATCAAATTTAGACAAAAGGAATCTAGGATCAGTCTTGTCACCATGTATTGTAATCTAAATGCATTCTTCATCTCAGTTCAAGAATCAATCAAATTATCGGGTAGAGCCTTGTATCAATCCTTAGCATCCTCTTCTATTGTATGAATGAACAATTTAATATACACATCTAAAAACTCTATTTCAAAATCTTCCATCATGTTAACAAAATGTTTGAGATGTTGATTACCGCTATAACATTGTTACCTTGGAACTTTGGCAGCCTATTTCGACATCTTGTGGGAAAAATTTTGGGTAACTATCAATTCCTCTAAAATCTATAGGACCAAAGGTGTTAAGAACAAATGGAGGTCTAGGTTGAGCCATATTGTTTGGTGGACGTGATCTTGGGGGTGACACAAGCTGATGAGGAGTGCAAGGCCTTTAGAGCTCAAGAATATGATTCACAAGACTAGTATTCTCTAACCGTTGATCTTCTTGGAAAAATTTATTTGAATTGAAACACAGAGGTGCAGATTGGAGAAGGAACTTACTAGGTACAGCAGAAGGACCTTCACTAGTTGAGGCAAACAAGTTTATGAGAGGATTGATTGAATCAGAATCACTAGAAGAAGAGTGATAATCCTCTACCAAACGCTGGTCTCTCTCACTTATGGATATATCTTTTCCTGATGTCTAACCTTTAACTTTTCAAACTCTTCTCCCTTCTAACTCTGAGTTCCTTGAATCTGAGAACAACTTCTTAGCAGAGTCCCTAATGAAGAGAGATCTTCTTCCTTCCAGTTTTGTAGAGATTAACAACACAAAAATAAATGACAAAAAGCTTAAGACACTGGTATTTATCAAGATTCAAATTAGCATGGAGTCGCCACTAAGGATTTTCACCTTAGTTGTGCAAATGCTTTAAAATACTCTACCAAATATCTATCATCATTGAAAATATTACCAAAATTTATAGATCGACCTTCCTTTCTTTGAATTTATCAATCACAAATGCAAATGAATTGCAACAACTGCTGGAAACTAATAAAATTGTAGGCATAACTTATATCTTCACTTAATCCTTACAAATATGATCATAAAATGATGCTTTAACAATTTATTTGCATGCAGAAATTACAAGGACTTTACTGAGGGTTTGATATGCATTCAAATATCTCAAATATGTATTCACATGGATCAGATTAAACTAAGAGAATATCAAACTTAGAACTCTACTCTTCATTCCCATCTTATAAATCTGATCAAAGATGAGACTCGGACTTGTAATTGCACATAAATCACGTAAAAGTATTACCAAGGATCTTAAATACTAAAATACTTGAATAATCTCACCGAAGCGGCGCGAAAAGTGTTAGTACCCAAATTTGTTCTCCTTTTCGAGTCCGAGCAACATCAAGAATATGGCATGAAGCTTGAAGTCGATAGATCATGGTGTGTGTCATTTTGTAGCCGGGATGTGATCTAACTCGGCACTCATATTTGTTGAGAGATGGATAGCACTCAAATAGGACTTGATATTTTCCTAACTATTTTAGGTTGTGCCTTTCAACGAAGGTAAGAGGACCTTTTTGTAACCCTCAAATGGTGAAGGAGATGAAGATACCCCTCAATTTTTACAAATAGTAAGGAAAGGGCCTTGGGAAAATATGATCAACACTCCAAATCTAACTTTCACAAGTTGTCACTCCTAGATTATGGAGATATTTTCAATGCAAGGCAAGGGTTATCAAGAAATTATATGATCTGATTTGCTTTGTGCATTTTTGTATATGGGTTAGATTCTTTTGTTGACACACAATGCAATGCAGGGGTAGTATGGGTAGGATTAGTTATTTAGATGATTTTTGGTGGGGTATTGACAAGACAAACTTGGATATATCAAATCTTTGACAACCTCTACAATCTTGAACAAGTATCGATAAAATGCTTCAAATAATCAGGATGTTATTTCAACCAATAGATGCATAAATGGAAGCCTAGGTTGCACTCTTCACACAATCTTTGAGAACTCACCACAAAATATTGAAGTAAAGAACTCAATTAAACACAAAAATCCTTGATCAAACCACACCTAAGGTACCATGCGCTTAAAAGTAACATGCGAGCATGATAATCTACAAGTAACTCTTCCGCATACCCAACCTCCCAAGGTTGTGCCGAGACATCCGGTGGGTATGGAATATGTATGGAGTGCGAGACAAGCTAGTTTGGTAATCTAATGTCTTCGACACGCACTAATGGAATTTGGGAATCTAAGGCAAAGAAGGCCCTTCTAACTTGGATTGGTGTGATATATCGATCAGCAAGGATGATTGCTCGAAGGCTCCAATCAATATCGAGCTCTGGCATGATTCGATCTATAGGTTGTGGAATACGTGGAAAATGACCCGGATAGTTTCATGTATTTCTCCGGACAGGTCATATGGTGGATGGTAAATGTAGTCAATTCTATGGATGGTTCTCTTGGCCTAGTCCGAACTCTCTAGCTTTGTTAGTTGTTATATCTAGTAAGGATAGTTGTTCGATGATGATGGGTGGAAGTGGAGTGGACTGGAATACTAGTGTGAGTAGGCCGGTGTTTATATCCGATCGACTTGTGGATTCTTTAGGTTGCGGGATTTGTGGATCACAACATAGACTCTTGGTTGTTGTGGTCCTACTATGGTCATGTACGAAATCAAATCAATCCTAATCCCTAGTATCCAAGTGTCGTATGCTTTCTCGCTTCTATGTTTAGGATCAATAACTGTGTGATCTTCTTAGAGTACCTTACGGCGCGTTTGTGCAACCTGGATCCTTAAACTAGTATCTATGTCTATGAGAGTGTCTCCTCGTATCTCGGGTCAGTGGGACCAAAGGATCACAACCAAAAGGTTTTTTCTTTTGAACCCTTCTACGAACTCATGTGAATGCTTGCCTAGGTAATCTGTAGTTTGGTTGATTTGACCAAAATGTGTGTGCTTGGTCGTCTTTTATATTTAACCCTCTCAACCGAGAGCCGATCGCTTGTAAATCATTGTTGTTTGGAAGACTTGTATTCTAAGGTTCTGGTCTATGTCAACTATTGTTGTGATGAGGTTGGGTTGAGGCACGATTGGCTCAAATACGTATTCCCTGGGCTCCCTAGGTCCCGTGATTGTCATACAAAACAAAATGTAAATCTAACTGTAGTAAAGCAAATTCTAACTATGTGGAATAAATCTAAAACATATATAACTTCTATTTCTCTATGAGACTTTCTAAGAATTTAAGAAAAGCAGCTATTTAAACGTATCTAGAAATAACAACTAAATAACAATTTAAAACAAACAAGATAACCGAGTGTAGTTATTTGCCTGTGTAATTTGTAGATTTATTCTAAACAAATAAAATAGCTCATCTAATCTATCTGCAAGATTCTTGATCCTACCTCAGAAGTGAGGAGTGAATCATAGTTTCTCAGAAACTATCAATCCTCACAGCTTCCCTGGCAATATCGAGAATAGAATTTACTGAAATGAAGTAATTATCTACTCTATTTGATATGATTCTAACTAGAACTTTGAAAGCTAGAACCACGGATTCCACAATAGTGGTGAATCCAATGGTGTCTGATCTTGTCCCCTCAAAAATGTGATCTCCTCATTCTTTCATATATTCACATGAATCCGAAAGGTGTGTAATGCTAGCATAAACAGTAGATATTGGGATAAAGGAAGCTCATAATGCATCAATATAATGCGAGTAGGAGAGGGATAGCGTAAGAGTACGAGCTTGGCCTATGCAATTCCTAGTGGGATTTATTGCGAGTCATGCAACATAAAGCGTCCGGAACCTGAAACTATCCTGTTTGAGGAGCAAAACCTGCAACTTTAATGGCTTCCTAAGCTATTCTACTCCAATGGATTGGATAAAACAACAACATTGTTTGCACAAGTTGGATATGTGGCTTACCAACAGCTGAACAATGCTAACTAAGCATGCAAAGAATTAAAACTATGGCTTCTAAACAGAATAAAAGACTGAACTATGAAAATGAGAGCATGAAAGTGAATGAGGGGCAGACCATTTGTTTGAGCACAAGCCATTTATTTATAGCTTTTCATTCACCCAAAGATCAAAACCAAACTGAACTCTAAAACTATAAACAATGGCCAAACACTATTCCAGGGGACCAAAAACATAAATGCAAGCCCAAGTCGGAAAGGAAAGCTGGTGAAATATTGATTTTTACGTGAGTCGCGTTAAAACATTTTCTGGAAAACGCATAAAGGACCACCGCTCACGAGTAGGGCGGTGGTTACAGTGACCGCCACCCTCGACCCGATCACGGCGGCGGTCACGAGACCGCCGCCAGTATGCGGCGGCGGTTTCGTCACTGAAGAGTAAAAGGCCAAGAAAAGAGGGGAAAAAGGAAAAAAAAAGGACGTGGGGGCTATGCGGGGCATGTGGGATGTTAATGCACACTTGGAGAGCTTTTCTTTCGATCCCGAACACCTTGCGAGGAGACTCTTATCATCATTGGGGCACTTGTTACATTGTTCCTGAAGTAAAGACCTTACAATTTTGGGTACGTACAAGTAGCCCCAAAAGCTTACAAGTAATCCCAATCAACAAATGAAGGTGGATTGATTTTAAACTACTTATTTTCAATGCCATTTGAAAGCTCTTCTAACAAACAAAATTGCAAGTGCCACTAAACTATCAATAAGGATGAGATTATGTGTGATTTCTAAAGACTTTCAATGCAAGGTTGCAACAAGAAAAATGAAAACTATTTGCAAGTATTTAAAATGATGACAGACATCATATTTCCTAGAAAAACATAGATGAACTCAAAAAGCTTGTTAGATTCATCAGGAGGGGAGAGTTTCATGAAAAATCTCGGAGCTATGTGATGGCTATATACTTGTAACCAACTCACATACATGGAGACCCAACACGAAAGAAATTAACCTTGTTCTTTGGTGGGTTTCTCAGAAAAATGAGCTTTCTCTCAGAATTTGCTCCTGATTTTCAATTTCCTGACCCTTTGCATTTCTCAAAAATGCATTATATATCTCTTGCCACATTGGAGCCTTCTTTTCCAAGAAAAGTATATGCCAAAGGATTGATTTTGTTACAACCATTTCTTATGATTCATTAAAAATTACATTTAACAAATTTGCAACGAGAGTTGCAGTGTGTTTTTTAAAAAGAATGAATCATTACAAATATTCGGATCATTATCCTTCCCGAGGTACAATTTTCATCATCAAGGCATGCAAATTCATTTCCTCTCACCATTTCACCTTTTCACATTTTAAAACTACCTTTGTAACTTTCAATTTTGACATTTCATGTGTTTGGACGGATTAGGGAAAAATTTGTTTCAAAACATCTCATATCTACAAATTAAGCCATAAAAGTTATCCCAATGATCCTAGAAGGCCCAAACAACATGAAATTGCTGAAAAATTGATGAAATTTGATGCAAAATTTGCAATTCCAAGTTTCTTGGAGATCCCATAAGGCGTGAAAAAATGGAAATGTACAAGAACCGTTGATTTGCCTTCAACTTTAAATCCTGGCCCTCCATGTGGAAAACGTGGATCAAAAATAAGCTGAGGTTACTTTTATAATTTTTTTTTCTAAAGCCGCACACATGGCGTATAATGATTGGATCGGGCCCAAGTTTGAAATATTCACTTTATAACCTTTTGAAAAATTGGAAAAGTTTTCACTTTTGCCTGTTGACCCGCCCACCTAATTTTTCCCTTGCCACGTGCCGCTAGATGATTCGTCGCGGGGCCATGTATGTATTTTTCACCACACCTCCTTCACAAAATTTGAAAGCTTCAAAACTCACGGTAGCTTTGCACTTGTCCTTCGACTTTCAAAATTGGACACGTGTAAACCATGTGATTGGCCATGGGGCCGTGGTCTAAAATTTCACTCTAGCCTTTTTTCGCCAAAAGGGAAAAAATTTCCTTCTGCCTCCTGGACAGCCCGCACTTTCTTGCTCTACCACCGTGCCGCCACATGTCCACATCTTGCTCTAATTCAAACCCGCGTGCTTTTACTCATCTTTTTTCCCCTTCACCAAAAAGGAAAAAAATCCTAAGTTCCCCATTGTCTTCCCACTCCTTCTTCGCATAAGAACATGACACGTGTCCCCTCGCAGAGTTGCGGGAAATTTGAATTTTTTCCCAAAGTAAAAAATGGCTAATTTTTGCAAAGAAACCTATCGATCCTTGTCCAATCAGAAGCAGCCACGTAGGAGGAGAATTTTGAGCCTAATTTTGACTCAAATGACACCCGTATGATCAAAACGTAGAATTTACTAGAGATGCCCGAATTCGATTTTCTCTTCGTGGGTGATGGATTTTTTGCTCAAAAACAAGGGGAAGTTGATTTTATGCAAGTTTCAACCATGGGGAAGGGTTTTTGAAGGCATATATGCATGAAATGAACAAATTTGATTTTTCACGATCAAGCAAGAGGGAAAACACGACATAGCCCGCAGATTTGGAAAAATTAGGGCACAAACAAGGCATGCATGGGTGTTTCTTCACAAATGAGGCATGGAAAATGATTTTTCAAATGAATTAAGGCATGGGAGAAGAGTCAAAACTTCATTTCACCCATTAAAATTGTAGAAAACGTTTTAGGAAGTGCAGAGTGAAAGGAAAATTAGGGCAAAAACATAGAGGATCAAAATGGACACCAACAAGTTGTATGCTACTGCTGATCGGTGAAAGGTCAAACGATGAGACTAGTGGGCCTTTAATTGATGACCATCACATTTTGAGGGATTTTTCAGATGTATTTCCCAATGAGTTATTTTACATACCTCTCCAACGTGAGATAGATTTTCATATAGATTTGGTTCCTGGAGCAGAGCCTATCTATCGCTCTATATAGGATGACTACCCCTAATCTCTATGAACTCACATTACAGCTGGAGGGCCTTCTTGAGAATGGCCTAATACATCCTAGTGAATCTCCTTGTGGTGCACCAAGTAATTTTTGGGAATAAGAGAGATGGATCTCTGCGAATGTGTATTGATTACGACAACTCATCAAAGTAACAATCAATAATCGTTACCTCCTTGCCTACATTGATGATATGTTTTCTTAGATGAATGGGGCTACTATGTTTTCCAAAATAGATCTTAAGTGAGGTTACCATCGCTTGATGATCACAAAGGTATATATTCATAAGAAAACTTTCCATGCAAGATATGGCCACTATGAGTTCACGTTGTTCCATTCAGTTTGAAGAATTCCCCTTAGTGTTCATGAGTTTTAGAATGGGGTATTCATGACATTCTTGGACTATTTCATGCTCAATTTCGTAGATGACTTATTGATATACTCACGCACGTGTGAGGACCACGAGTTGATATAAAACAACACTTTCGTAAGGTTCTCGCAGTGTCTTCAAGAGTAGAAAATTTATGGGAACCTAAAGAAGTGTGCATTATTTTAGATAGAGGTTAAATATCTGGCCACATTATTTTTGGAGAAGGTATCACAGTCAACCCTTCCAAAATTAGAGCTATCATTTATTTTCCAAGATCTTGAACTAGTGTGATCGAGGTATCCACTTTATGGGATTGATAGGGTATTATAGGAGATTTGTACATGATTTTTCACGCATTGCCCATGCCATTACTTCCTAAAATGGAAAGGGAATAATTTTATTTGGTCATAAATTTGTGATTAAGCCTTCAAGACTCTAAAGGAATGTCATACAAAACACGTATTCTATCGCTAGATCCCTAGAGTGATTTCTTGGTATGTACAAATTATTGATTGGTAGGGATAGGAGGATTTTTTGTGCAAGATGGCCTTTTTTAACCAATGAGTCTAAAAAAATCAAATATTATGAACTTAATTACCAAAATCATGACCTTGAGCTTCTAACGTGGTTTATGTTTTGGTTTGATGGTGACATTTTCTGTTAGGCGGGAGGTTCACACACATGAAAAATAACTTCAACCTATGAAACATCTTCACACATCCTAATCTCAACACACATAAATGGCCTTGGATGGAAATTTTAAGTGAGTATGGAATGGAGATAGAGCATAGGAAGGGGAAGAAGAATTTCATTGTAGATGCCTTGAGTCGATGGAGACACCTTTCATGGCTACAACAATGGGTACAAAGGTACGAAGCGTTATCTTACATAAACTTCCACATAACAACTTCTACCTTTTAGGTAGAGCAGAGATTGAGTATCGAGACCCCTTTAGGGGAAGTTTAAGGGATTGAAACTATATCTAGATGGACTTATTAGAAACAAAGGTCAAATTTATGTACGTATAGATATAGGATTGTGACATGATATCTAAGCGAGAGGTTCATTGTGCATCTTATTCAGCCCATCTAGGGATGAATATGCACACCACTTTGAGACAATTATATAATTGTAGAGGACTTTGGAGGTATATAACCCCATTTTTATGTCAATGTTTGGAGTTTCGTGAGTGTGAATGTCAAGCATCAACATCTAACTCGGCCTTATTTACCCTCATGTATAAATGATTGGAAATGGGAAACCATTTATATGGACTTCATAGTGGGGCTACCTATGTTGAGATACCACCACGATGCTATCATGATCACAATCGATAGCTTGAAAAAATTATCTCATTTTTCTCTAGTAAAGACCATGTCTACAGGTAGTGCGGTGGCACAAGTATACATGGATGAGAAATTCAGATCTCATGGGATTTCAAAAATATTATCTGTAACCGTGATCCACTGTACACCTCTAATTTTTTCACTACCATGCAAGATGCTCTTGGGAAGAGGATTAATTTCAGTATATCCTATCACCCAAAGATAGATGGTTAGAATGAGTTGATGAACTAAATATTAGAGGATATGTGTCGCATATACGTTATGGATTATCATTCACGTTGGAAGGAGTATCTATATCTGGTAGATTTTGTATACAACAATAACTTTCGAGTTCCATGGGCATGCAACCATTTCAAGCCTTGTATGGCGTAGAGTATAGGACTCCATTGAGTTGGGATAGGTTATAGGATAGAGTATCTCTTGGGCCATCTATGTTACAGATATAGAGCAGCATGTCATCATGATCAAACATAGATTTCAAGAGATAGATGATAGGAAGAAGAAATATGCAGACGGAGGAGAGTATGCCATAGTTTTAATGTTAGCATAACGGTGTTAATTAGAGTCATACCTCATAAGAGCCCAATTTGTTAAAGAAAAATCTCTAAGATAGATCCATGGTTTGTGAGTCCATTTGAGATCTTAGAGTGGATTATTCTCATAGCATACCACCTAGCCTTTCCACTGAGATGATATCACATACATGATGTGTTCCATGCTTCTATTCTTAGGAGACACATACCAAATCCTTCTCATGTTTTGGATTGGATAACATTATGGGTACATGAGAAAGGACAGGTGATGGTGGAGCTCATGTGCATTTTACATCATAGGATCTTATGCCTTTAAGGCCATGAAATTGATCAAGTGCGCGTCGATGGGATCGATATGAAAAGACACCAACTACATGAGAGGATGTAACTTTTCTACTAGCCTAGTTCCCACACTTGTTCCAATGACTTCCGGGAGGAAGTCGAGTCTAAGAGGAGGGGATGAAATTCCCATTTCTCTTTGACAACGATTATACTATTATGTTGGATATTGTTGATTAAGACATGGACATTATTACTACATTTTGATTATTGTGTTTATAAACAATATGAGTATTTCGATTATCGATATGTTATGAATCATATTATAGATGGTATGGACTACTGTAAGACATTGATACATGATGATCTAGTGTTTTCTCATTATATAATGATGCTTTGGATTCTTGACGATGATGATTATATTTAGATGTTGGACATACCTTATGATCTTATTGATGTTGTGACTTATCAAAATTAAGATGCTCAAAGTAATTACAAATAGTTAATAGAATTTCCTAATTTTGATGATGATTATAGAGCTTTGTGTATGATGTTGTTGCATAATATGTATGTGTATTTTATTTCTTGTTGTATTTGATGTTTTCTTGAGACCAAAGGGGTATTGTTTGATTGGTTATAGAGAATTATATCATGACAACAAGAAGGGGCTAGAGACTAACAATTGACGAATACTAGATATTTGTAACAAGGTCACGTTAGCAACTTCATGTTATGTGTATTTTTATGTTTGTTAGGTGGTCCCTATGGGGCGTAACATCATGTGTGACTAAGGGGTTTGAATAATTTTTGTATATCCTTTTCTTCATTTATTTAATTGTGTATCATGTGATTTATTTACTTTGATGTAATTCTTACTTCATTATTTCTTATTAATGTACCCTTGTCGGTTAATTTATCATGTGATCAAATTAATTTGAGATGTGAAAAAGGGGAATTTAATTGGGGTAGATAGTCCTTATTATCTTATTAATTTTGATGAATTTCATTTGATTTTGAGTTGTTTACTCAACCCCATCCTTTAAATCTTTAATTTTTACTTTGGCACCACTTTTTGGAGGCTTGTGGGACAAGTTAAGCTTGTCCCATGCCTCTTAAACTCACCCACCAACTATACCTATGATGTGAGGGGTTAATTTTAGGCCTCATTATGTGTTTTGGAAGAGTAAAGAGATAATTAATTGCACCTTATTAAAACTTTTTTAATTGTGTCCTTTGAAGTATGGAGTAATGGTTTATGTGTGGAAGGAAACTTTTCATATCCTCACCTACCCATTTATGAGTCTTGGTCTTTATGTTTGAATTGTTGAGGTGGGGTAAAGGAGAAATGATGTAGTATCCTACATGGAGCCAACTCGCCCTCCTCTCCACATTTTCTATTCATGCCAATTATTTTCGAGTTTTGGGGTTACTTTGTTTCATTATACACTTGCATATTTTAGAATTTTCATGGAATCTTTCTTTGGAGATTTGGGAGCTTACATTTGGGGATTTTATTTGATTTGAAGGAGATTGAATTTTTATCCTCAACGATTGTAGAAGATATTATGGAAAGGTAAGGCCTATTCCCTTCCAATCATATTCTTATTTTGTATTGTGATGTTATTGTGTTGTAAATTGGTGCATGTTTGTGAATTGTAGGGGTTGGTTAGATCTTGGCCTTCGGTGGTTTTGGGAGAGGGAAGTGGACTTAAGTTTTGTGGAGGTAAAAGGGAGTATGTGGGGATTATTTTGAGGGAGTGAGGGAGGGGTACTCCACCTATGTCGAGGTAACTTGTTTATATATCAAATTTGTATACTTTATTGTGGAGAGAAAAGGTGTTGTTTGATTGTGAAAGTGCACTTGAGGCATTAGGTGGACCCGCACACCACATGGGAGGAATAAGGTGATGAATCCATTTTATCTTCTCCCTTGGTCTTATTTGAGAAGTCTTTGTGTTTTGTTTGGAAAATTGCAAATGGATTCTTGATATTGTGTTCATGTATGTATGTGCAAGTGTTGTTTCTTTGTTTTTCGTGTTGTGGAAGCCTTTGTAAAGAGTGGTTGTGGTTTCTTAATGTCCATTATTGCTCTATTTTTTTTTCCTTGAGGTAAATAATAAGGGTGGCTTACCCTTCTCATTGGAGTAGGTTAAGATAGAGTGTTTCCTACTCTCCCTTCCTTGTTATTGTAATTTGAATAAAAGGAGAAAATCTATGGAGTTGTAATTTGATCGGGAGATGAAGATATATGTTTTGAGACCAAAAGAAAGAATCTTATTTCTTTTGTAAATTTTACAATGGTGTTTCCACCTTTTAGTGGAAGGCTTGTATCTACTTCTATTTTAAAGTGATTTCTTGTCATTTTATTGTCAAACTATGTATTACGAATCGCTGAATGAAGAAGTTTTAAGGTATATTAAAATTGACTTCTTGTAAATGAAACTTTAAAGCCATGTATTGGATTAGTTGAGAAACAAAAGAATTTTGGAGTTGTAATGATATGAAAAGTAGCTCTTTCCAAATCTGGAATTTAATTAAAAATTTTCATTGTATTTTCATTTTGAAAATGGTTCTCCTTGCATTGAAAATATATGGAAAATATGCTTGTTTCCCTTGAGTATTCTTGTCGATTGTGCTATAAAAGGAAAATGAATTTTCATTGAGTTATTTTATATCTCGTTGAAATAGGTGTGGAAAATGATAGTATCTTAACATGTTTGTTTTAAGTTTCACTACATTGCAAAAAAAAAGACACAACTAGTTGTTTTGAAATCAAAAATATTATAAATCTATCGGGTTTTGTGTTAATGTTTGGAGGAGAGGGAGGGTGCGGTGCCCGCACCCCCTGCATTTTCTTTTATTTAAGACCTTATCCGCCATGCCCATATGGGCCTCTAATGAACTTAAAAAATGTTTTTTTGTTTGTTTTATTATACGTAACCTACAACTTTAAACACATCGACTTGTTATAGATATTAATATTTATTTAATATATATATATACCAAATCCACCTTATACTAATTACCCGGTCGCATTATTTAAGTCATGGATTTTCACATATAACCCTACATTTCAAATACACAAAAAAATAAAAAATAAATCATATATTATATATATGCATATGGATATATGCACAACCCGCAAAATACCCGGATCTAGAATAAGATAAAATTAAGGGTAAATGAGTACCCACAACCAACAATATTTTTGCATTCCTATAATATATATATATATATATATATATATATATATATATTCTAATGAGAAACTACAAACCCTAAGATACACTATAATGAAAAGGAGAACAAATGGATGAAGAAGATTCTTCCTCGTTCCAAGATCTTAAATCGAAAATCAAAAATAATATCCTCCATAGTTTTTCTTGCTACATGGCCTCCATGCCCCTAAACCTACAAATAAAAAAATGTGCAAATGAGATAGCTAAGACACATGAAATGAATAAAAAGAGATCATAATGATTTTTAGGGATTTTGCTGAAAAACCTAAAATCCAAGGGCTCATATTGATTAGATCTAATGGTAGAGATTCAGCCCTACAACAATTTAAGTGATGTGAATATTATGGGAATAAATTTTAAATAAAAGGTATGGGTATTTAGTGAATAGGACCACTTAGATAACTAGTGAGTTATAATAAGTTGTAACCCTCCTCTTTTGGACCAATAATTAAATAAATGAGACTTGACTATAGGGTAATTTAAATAAATGATAGTGTGCATGAGAAATTAGATAATGATCGAAAAGAATTAAATTAATTAGAATTAAAATGTATAATTAAATAACTATATAATTGAATGTATGTTAGGTTCAAACCAACTTAAGAGATGGCCTTTTTATAAATTAAGAGGATATTTAAATGGGTAAAATATACCATATTAATTACGATATTATAAAAAAATGATTAATGGAATCCGTAGACGAGGGTTGAGTGCCGAAAATAATTTAGAATCTAAATAATAATAAGGAATTATTAATTTAATCCTTGAAAAGTTATGAATGTGTAGAAATAAATAGATGGGAATTAATTAAACATAGTCAATGGTTACCACTCTTCCAACCTTTAAAAAAATCATAATTTTTCCTATGTAATTAATAAGATTTGCCATGGTGTTGGAGCGTAGAAATTTTAGGGTATATATATACTATTATATTAGTATTAAAAAAATATATCTTTTGATATGTAGAATCAAATTTTATTTTTTTGTTGTATTTAATATCTACAAATAAAATATATATATATGTGGGTTGGGTGGAATGGCCGACCCACCACACCCCTGTGTGTAAAAGGGGGTAGGTCGTCCATTCCGCCCACCCCAAATCAATGTTATAGGGGTGGGCGGCATGACACTCACTCTTCCCTTACCAAAAGGGGGTGGGATAGCCATGGCTCCACCCCCCGCCCCCAAATCCTTCATTATTCATAGCTATAACCAAACCTCCATCTTTGCTACGCATAACCCAAAATCAAGCTTAAATACCCTGGAAATAACATAAAAGAAAAATATAAATAAGTTATTATTTATATTTTTGTATATATACACACACACTAATGTGTGTGTGTATATACATATATATCTAAGTATTCGATCTATTACATATAACCAAAAGATAAATTTGTAAAATAAAAATCAAACCCCGAGTTGTATATAAAACTTAATAAAAGAAGAATTTTGGAGGAAAAATTCTCCCCACTTTGGAGCCTACATAATAAAATCCAAAGTATAGTTTCACCTCAATCTCCCTTTCCTCCATTTTTTTCTTCCCTTTATCTTGACCTATGCAAATAGAGGTACATTAGGGTTACTGATGAAAGATAAAGAGCTCATAAGGATAGTTAGGGAAAAATAAGGAAACCTAAGAATATCTAAGGGTGATGACTAAATCCATATTACGGCTCGATTTAATCCTCATCCCTTTAGAGATGTGAATAAATTTAATAATGTTTGAGGAAACTAATCTAATAAAGCTATATGAGAATGTTGTTGGGCATGGATAAAAGCAATTTAATAAGGATTAAATTATTAAAGTCTTTTAATTAAAAGATGTGCAAGGGATGTGATAATTTATTAATTGGAAAATTAAAAAGGTTAGAGGGTAAATGTATAAGGGTAATTAA
This sequence comes from Taxus wallichiana var. yunnanensis, assembly GCA_018340775.1. NCBI lineage: Eukaryota > Viridiplantae > Streptophyta > Pinopsida > Cupressales > Taxaceae > Taxus > Taxus wallichiana. The sequence continues at coordinate 725,910,930 of CM031244.1, forward strand.
TTAAAGGGGTGTCATGGGAATTATGTATGCTAAGGAATTTATTAAAATTAATTTAGGGGACAATGTAAGTTAATTTAATATGAACCGTAAATGGGTAAAATTTAGCTAGTTAAGGCTTAAGAGTACTTTCAAAAATATTTAATTAAAATTATTATAAAATTGAGAAGGGTAAATCCATGAAGATAATTCAAGGATCAATTAATTAAAACTAATTTAGGATTAATTAATAGAATGGGAAAAATTAACGAAATAATAATACCCGATTAAATAAATCAACTTATTTCATAAGCGAGATGGATTGAATATATACGTAAGCTTTTAATAACCACAATTAATGAATCAAATTGGATTAATGTGTTTTAAATATGTCAAGAAAAAAATCATAATTTTTCTAGGCCGAGTGTTGTCGTTTTGGCATGGGCTGATGTGGAGTTTTTGGGCGTCACATACGTATTAGAGTGTAGGTTTTAGAATGGTTGGACATCTAGAATATTTTTTTGTTTTCATAACTAATTTGTGTTTTTTTGTTTACGTGATGTCTTGAGAAGGGAGCACGAAAGCATAAGGCACAATGCATGTCAAAGGACCCCAAAGACATTGGAATACTAAGCAGGTGATTAATTCCATACTCTTGCAAGCATTGCATGACATACGGGGGGATTTTCCAAAAAATTTAGGAAAATTGAGAGCACAATATTTTTATCATCACATACGTTTTTAGGGGTCTTCACACTCGAAATGGTTTGGAGCCTCTCACAAAACTCACCATAGACTCAGGTGCACTACCGTAGCCTCCACATCATCACCAATGTGTACATTTGACACATTGTGACCATTTTCCAATCCAATGGGAGGTGCATGGGTACATTAGACCTAGGGACCATGCTAGGGGGAACAACACCCCTCACTTTTGTTTAGATATATCCTTCGAGAGAAAGTAGAGAGCATTTTCTCATCATCTTAGTCTATTTAGGATCATGATCTTGCAAAAATGGAATATGTGGGCCCTCGATGATATTGATTTAAGGGAAAAGGAACATAGAAGTTATGATCTTGGGAAACTCCCACTTTTTGGGAGTATGGGACACTAGGAGAGAATGTGTCCATGAGGACCTATTTCACCTCCTTGAAAATCAATCTTTGCAAAACCCACTAGGTTTGGAAGATGATTAAATCATTTGTAATTCCTCTAGGTATTTCCTTATTAATAATTGTGGATGATATTTTGAGTACTTAAGAAATTAAGTGGAAGGAAATGGAAATTTGTGTTATAGTATTAACTTTTTGAGAAAATACAGTGTTGTTATTTCTGTTTTCCCTTGCGAGAATATGATAATACCTATAGGAGAGTAAAATTTGGTAATGATTTGATCCTTCCTTGTAAATAAAGGAAAAAAAAACTAGTTGGTTTTGACTTGTCCTCCACACCTAAACAATTCTAGATAGTGAGCACAAAATGGTGGAACCAACAAGACAATTATAAGATAAATAATAGAGAACTAAATTGAAAACATTATGGAAATAATGAAGCAAATACTAGAATCAAATAAGTTGAAGGTTAATTGAGCATTGCAAATAAACCAAATAGTATTGTCATAGCTTAGAAAATAATAAGGAGGTTAAGGATTGTAAGTTAATTAGCAAGATTTTTCAGTAAGTAATGGTTGTGTTCATGTAAATGATAAGCATATAAGGGCTAAAAGTAAATATGTGTTAAACTAAATTGAGCATGGATAAAACTATGAACAAGCATGTATCGAATGAAAAAAATTAATAAGAAAACTTGACAAACATGAATATAATGCAATGTGAGTTTTCAACATTGTTGTGTTATGAATAGATAACTTTAGAAAAAAAAATTAAATAAGCCTATAAGCTCAAGTTATGTTTCTAGAGCCTATTTTCATGTTAAAGTGTGGTACACCTTCTATGTGTTACACTCGGGTGTAGAAAATTTTCATGGGTGGTTTATTAACCCATGGGTAATGGGTAACCGTTATGGGTTGTTTTTGCACCCATGGTTTTTCAATTTTTTTCCCATTGTTTTGATACCCATGGTTTTTGCCCATGGTTTTGATACCTACGGTTTTGTATCAAATTTCTTAAGCAATTGTCTATATATATGGTCTTATGCATATGATAGAGATACATGTAAATGTATTACAAATGTGTTTTGAATTCAGTGTGAACTCTATAGAGTTTGTTGAGCATAGCTCAAACGGATCTGGGGTATTGTATTGAGAGAGTGGAGGCTTGTAATAAAATCGAGCAAGTGATTCTTGGTGGATGTAGCCCAAATTGGGTGAACCACGTTAAATCTTGTCTCTCTGTGTTGTGTTATTTATTCGCACTTTTATTTGAGATTTGTAATTTTTCTACATATATTAGTTTCTCTGTTGCGATTACTGTAAGGGATTATTCCGCATATTTTATCTCTTATTTCCTAACAATAACTAAGTAGTAAACCTTAATAGGGAGTTATCTGACCTAATGGAGTTTTGATATTGTAGCTTAAATAAAATGGTATGGAAAAATAATGTTTAAGAGTAAGATATGGAATATAAATTGTAAGGTAAATATGTAAATGACCTTTAACATTCCAAGGGGGAGAAGTAAGAATGAATGTTTTTATAATAGTAAAAGGTTTAAGAAGGTAATTAAAATTGGTCCTTGTGAAAATAGTGAATAATAAGAAGTTAAAATCTAACTAGCTAACTCTTAGGGTAACATTAAGTAAACCCCCTCTCGGGGAGAGGAGAAAGAGAAAGGTGGGGTATAAAATTGAGTGAAGAAAAGTAAATAGTAGTGAACTAGAAATTTATAAGGTGGTAACACTAATGAATAATTGAGATACATCCAAAACAAGTTAAAACTCAAATAGTAGGTAAGTAGGGTGGATAGTTGGAGGTAATTATTTATATAAGGGGTTTAAAATGGCATGACCCTAAAAACATAGGGAATCAAATGATAGGATAAAATCCCAAACAAGAATAATGGAAGATTACCTTTTTGTAAGCAAGGGAAAATGTTCAATAGAGAGGAAATCTCAACAATAAAAGTATACATAAGCACACTAGGAACCCCATCAAATAGTAAAAATAAAACCTTAGGAAAGAAGGAACTATTTATCTTTACATAACTCACAAAATTGATCCTTTTGTACATTCCTAGTTGAGAAGGTCATGGACATATTGCTAATGGAAAGTCCTCATTTTGGATAATCCATGTTTAACTCGATACTACCAAAAAATCCCCATTAGAATATAGTAGATCACTAACCTTTGATGGGCTGTTTTAGAATCTTTTCCTAACAATGAAAGGACTTTGTGAGAACCCTAGAATAAGAAGATCACCTTTATCACCCGATTTAACCCTATTTGCATATTCATGAAGTACATGAGGATTACCATAACATAGGTCACCATTCAACTAGGTTGTATTTAAATTTTTCATCATTGGTTGCAAGATGGAACCGAACTTGTGGTGGATGGATGTATTTAGAGGAATAGTAAATAGATCCACAAGGCGAGAGATTGTAAAACAATCTTATTTTGAGTTTGTTTGTTTTGTGATGTGCTTTAAGCCATCTTGTGACTTCTAGGAGGAAATCATGTTCTAAGGGGAGGGGGATGTAGTTCCCACTTCCCTTGGACATTGTTTAGATAGGTTTTAAACTTTCATATTATAGTTTGCATCATTCGGATCATTACATAAATAGTATCAACATGAGGTTCCTAGACTTACATTTAATAGACTATTTTCTTTTTACCATTGATTTTAGCATGGGTTGCCAACCTTGTTATCTTATTAGTATGGATATGTCATGACATATGAATATATTTTAATTTTTATATTATACATGTATAATGTTGTAGATTTGTGATAAGAATATAGTTTTATTATGATGATGAGAATGATGGTTACGTTTAAGAATATTTTAAATTATAATGAAATGATGAAATGAAATTTGAAACTACAAATGTTGTATAAGTTAGGAAACCATAAGGATGAAATTTATAGGGAGTTGACAAGATTTGGTTTGGTCATAGTTATATTATTGAAACTTATTGTTTAAATCTACTAGTTAGTATTTGGTGCGTATGCATGTTTTATTAGATTTGAAAAATGAATAGGGAATGTAGTCCCCACTCCTCTTTGACACATATTTCTACTTTGATCATGCTCACTAGATGCCTAGAGACATAGATATTCATATAGCGTTCTAGATAGCATGAGTGTAGACTATATGGACATTTTATTATTATTGTGGTTTGAATCTTATCATGGATTATATGGATGCCTAGCTAATTTTGGTGGATATTATAGCACATGTGATTTAGCATAGATTTACTTGTATACTGACATCTTGGACTCATAGTAGTTGCGACTATGTTTTGATGCATCGTCTAACCATGTGTACATTGATATTATGGTTTATTGATTTTGTGATGATATTAGGTGATCAGTATGTGAATTGCATGATTGTCCTAACATGTGAATTTTTATTTTGGATTATTGTAAACATTGTATTTAGAATAGAATTGCATACCATTATGGATGATGATGATTATATGATTTATGGTTTATATGTGTATGATTTCCTTGTTGCATTGATGTGGTCTTGAGGCCGAAGGTGGTAATATTTTGTGGTTGCAGGAAATGAAATCACACATAAAAGGAGGGACAAGGAAGGCCAACCATGAAGGAACGTTAAGTGTTCACAACACGATCACGTTGGAAGCCATCGTGTTTGTGTATTGTTTATGTCATCTTCTTGTTTGTCATCTGTTGGAGGTCTCCATAGGGGAGCACCTTATATATGACCATGGGTAGGTATATGTTTGTGTTATATTAATTGTCTTGTGGTTATGTTGCTTATTTTATTGAGGATGTGCTGATCTTAATTAAAATTCTAAAGTACCCTTGTACCCCTATTTTCTGAGTTGTCAATATACCCCTTAATTGACTATGTAATTTGTATTTGAGATAGTTTATTAATTTGGTGACTTTTATTATGTGAAAATGTTCCGCTTTATGTTTCTTATTCCTTTTATTTTATTGTCTTAATTATGTTAAATTGTAGGGGTTAATGTTAATTTGATTATGTGGTTTGGGAGGGCAAGAATTCCTTAGAATATACCTTATTCCTTTCACCTCTTTTATTTGAATTATAAATTTTAACATTGGTTTGTGTGCCATTCCTAAATCCAATCTCTTATTTGGGCTTTGAACCCAATTTTGAAAGCTTTTGGGACAAGTTTTTCTTATCCCACACTCTTGAATATCTTCCCCAACCTTACGTATTACATGGGGTCATATTTAGCTTATAATGATGAAAATTTGTTAGAAAAGAGGTAATTATTGCTCTCATGTTTTTATCCTCTAAATTAAACTTTGCATTGTGTAAAAGGGAGTTTTATTTCAATTTGGTCATGACATCTCATCACCTACCTCTTTATGATGCCTTGGTTTTTGTGTAGAATTAGTGATATGGAATTGGGAGATGAGGTGACATCCTACATGGAGCCACATCACATCTCCCTCCATCTTGTATATTTATGTGCATCCCTTTTGATTATTTTGAGGGTTATTCACTTTGTTACTTGCATTATTGTCTTGCTTTACTATTTTGGCTTGATTTCTAGGGGAGAATAACTTGTTCTTAGATTTAGCTTTGGATTAAGAATAAATTGGATTACAAGTGCTTGCTTATGGAGAGGAGTTAAAGTTAATTTTATTGAAGTAATAAGATGCCATAAATGGAAAGGTATGAGCTTTACTTAAGTTACTTATTTGTTTGTTTTTTGTTTGTTTTTGCAATTAGAATGTATGTTTCTATGTTGTTTGTTGGAATTGGGTTGTTTGGAGTTAAAAAGATGTGGGGAGAAGGGTATAAGGGGACATTGGGAAGATAAAAGGGAGTTTGTAAGGTTACTTTGTAGGAGTGAGTGTGGGTAAGGTGCTCCACCTATGGGGAGATAAAAGGTTAAATTTTGCTACATTTTGCATATTTGAATTATGGAGAGATAAGGGAATTTTGAGTGTGTTTGTGATGTGCACTTTGGAGGTTCTTGGGTGGACCCTTAACCCACTTGGGAGGTATAAGGAGGTGGCCATCATTATTCCTTATCCTTTGGCTCTAGATTGAGCCTATGTAATTACTTAAAGATTTTTAGTTTTTATGCCTTCGCATTATTTAAAAGTTGCAGGTTTTTCTTTTTTGTTCTTCTATTACAACAATTTGCTTTGTATGCATGTATATGACGTGAATGTGATATGTGACCCTATATCTCTTGACATTTGTAATTTTTTTGTAATTTTTGCGTCATGTATTCCACCTATAATTTGATTAAAAATATCCAGTTTATGTTTTGGTAATGTATGTAACATGTACTAAATTGGTAAGAAATGAATGTATATAAGTAAAATGAAAATTTGTGTTGAATTTGAATCCATATATGTTTACTTTTCTTTCTTCCTTATTGGTAAAGATGTACATATTTTAGTTGAGTGCACTATTATGGAAATTATTTTATTGTGAATCATGAGTTGATGTTATCATTAAAAGAAGGAAATATATTGTGATTGTTTTATTTCACTAATACATATCTAGCTTTGTGAGGAAGTATTAATATATTCAATTCAATAAATATGTTTCCTTCTTCCACTGTACTGTCTCTACAATTAATCCATCTTCTAGGAATTTGTAAAATTAGTCTATAAACTAGTTTATGTCTACAATCCATTGTAAAAATGATTAAACCATTTTTACACCTGCAATCCATTGTGAAAATGTTTAACCTAGAATCATTTATATCTCTGATGACTATATTGTTATGGAAAACCCTTGCCAAACTTTAAACTAGAAAATGTCTATTTTTTCCTTCATATCAAACCATGGGTCTCTCTATAGGATTTATATTGGAAAACAAACTTGTATATATATTCCCGCATGCTGAAATAATCCTCATTTTGAACAAAATAAAAGTATTACTAAAAAATAATTAGCTGTACATGTGTGTATATATTCTAAAATATATACACACACACATATATATATATATATAATATACAATAGAAAAAAGATATGTACTGTAGATAGATATAAATATTATATAAGGGTGGGTTGACCATGCCACCCACCCCAAATACTGTAATAGGTATATGGGCGACATGGCCGACCCACCCCTCCCTTACCAAAAAGGGGGGTAGGTCAGCCATGCCGCAGCCCCCCAAATCCTTCATTATACACAACTTCGTCCAAGCCACCATCTCGGCTACGCACAACCCAAAATTGGGCTTAAATACCCTAGAAATAACACAAATGAAAAATATAAATAAGTTATTACACACACACACACACACACACACACACTCATGTGTGTGTATATATACATATATATCTTTGTATCTGATTTATTACATATAACCAAAAGAGAAATTTATAAAATAAAAATCAAATCCTAGTTGTATATAAAACTTAGTAAATAGAAGAATATTGGAGGAGAAATTTCTCCCCACTTTGGAACTTACAAGAGAATATTCACCATAGTTTTATCTTAATCTTGTTTGCCTCCATTTTTCCTTCTCTATATTTTGACTTGCACAAATGGAGGCACATTAGGGTTACAATGAAAGATAAAGAGCTCATAAGGATAGTTAGGGAAAAATAAGAAAACCTAAGATCTAAGGGTGATGATTAAATCCATCCTACGGCTGTGATTTAATCCTCATCCCTTCCGATATGTTAATAAATTTAATAATGTTTGAAAATTTAATCTAATGGATCCCTACGAGAATGTTTTTGGGGACGGAGAAAAGTAATTTAATAAAGAATACATTATTAAAGTCTTTTAAATAGAAGATGTGCAAGGGATATGATAATTTATTAATTGGAAAATTAATAAGGTTAGAGGGTGAACGTATAAGGGCAATTAATTAAAGGTCTATCATGGGAATTATGTATGGTAGGGACATTATTAAAATTAATTTAGAGGATACTTGTAATATAATTTAATATAAATCATAATTGGGTAAAATTTAACTAGTTAAGGTTTGAGAGTCTTTTGGAAAATATTTAATGAAAATTACTATAAGCTTAAAGAGGGTAAATCTACAAGATAATTCGAGGATTAATTAATTAATTAAATAAAAATAATTTGGGATTAATTAATAGAATGGGAAAAATTAACGAAATAATAAAATAAGATTAAATAAATTAATATATTTCAAAAGGAGATGGATTGAATAAATAAGTAAGTTTTTAATAACCGTAATTAATGAATCTAAAATTGGATTAATGTGTTTTAATTAAGTCAAGAAAAAAATTGTCGTAATTTGTCTAAATTGAGTGTCGTCATTTTAGCGTGGGTTAACGTGGCATTTTTCAAGCGTCATAAAAGATTGAATCAAGTATTTAGAAGTAACATAATTGTAAAAAAATATATAGATAATTATTTTTAAATTATAAGAAAGCAAAAGAAAATTTCTATAAAATTTCTAATAGACATGTTATCTAAGATAATATGAGATAGAGCTACGAATTTCACATATATTATTAGATGTATTTGAAAGACCTATTGGCATAAGAAATATGCTCTCTTAAATCATGTCTAGTTATAATAAAATTAAAAGCTTGCAATAAAGAAAAGGAAACCACACAATTCTCATGGCTCTTGTCTAAAGCACCACAAACACTTCTAGGTAGTTATTTTCGTCTTCATCACATTAGTGTGCACCCTCCACCATGGCCCCTCATTTTAAATTGTTGGTCATTTTCAATTGTAATTGTTTGATGTTGGCTTCTCACCAATAATTCAGTAATTGAATTAAGGTGTTTATAAATACGAAAAAATTTTAGTTCATTTGATATATAATATATCTATTTGTATTAATATACATACCAAATACATAGTTGTGATGATATAAAAAAATTGATTAAATAAAATAAACAATTTAAAATTATAGTTTATTTGACATATCGTATATTTACTTTTATTATTATACGTACAAAATATGTAATTTGATAAAAGAATGCAATTGAAACTAGGAAAAGTAATAAAAATATCAAAAGCTTCTTAAATTATTAAACAAATATTTTTCTTAGAACAATAATGAAGGAAAGTTTTGAATCAATAATTTATTTTCTAGAGTTCATTTAAGATGAACACGTTAATTGTCAATTTATAATAAGTTTTAATTTTTAAGTTTTGACTTTTCTATCACATTTAAATAGTTTACTCTTGTTTTAAATTTCATTCCAAACATTTCTCTATAGTAAAATCTAATAATTATATGCTCTTATCAAAAAAATTATATAAGCCTTATATAAAAGGCTTTTACTAGTTTGAAAGACTATGAAATCGAGATGTCACTTCAATAAATTTTAGACATTACTTTTCTGATGATAAATTAAATGATGTAACACCCACACGTTACACACATAATTACAATAGTAAAAATACCAGAATATGTTTTTCACTTACATTTCTCACTACACAACACCATAAGGGATCCAAGTGGATAAACTCAACCACACATACAACACTTACACAAACATGAACCCACTTATACAATAGGATAACATAGGGTGTATGTTGAAATTTTTGCACTTTTACAAAAATGGACAACTCAAAACCTTGTTATGATGGATGGCATTGGTGAAGTGAACCTAACTATGAGAATACATTACAGTATTATTATGTTTTCAGTTGCAGAAATGGATTATTACATGTAATTTACTGCTATGTGTGTTATTACAAAATGTAACAAATCACGTAGTCTACAATTACATGTTTGTCTTCAGCAAGAAGATCACAAAATCCCCTAAGGATAGATGTATCAGCTTGATGAAGGCAAGAATTACTGAGTAGTACGTGAAATGTTAGCTTAAAGTCACAACATATAGAGTTATAGATTACAGTAGTTGAGAGTTCATTACTAAATTTGTAGGTATTTTAAGGTTCTTTCCTTCATGATTAAATACATCCAATTATGTTATTGAGTTGTTTAATTTGTTAAACAATCCATACATCACACTGAAAATGCAAAAAGAAATACACAACTCAGTTCCAGAATTTAATGTTTTATTCATAAAGAAATATAATGTTTCCCACACAAGACATGGGATGTAACTCAAAATTAATTCATAACTACTGAAGTAGAAGGTACATGTGCACAAAAATAAAAGTAAAGGATTATGAAAAACCCATCATTGCCTTGAGTTTCTTTCATCTCCATTGCTTTGCACTTCCACTCCATCTTTATCCTCGCTATCCACATGGGCATTATACCTAAAAATAGAAAAAATAAAAGACATCAGTCACAAGCTCAAGGTTTAGATCCATATTCTTGTACTATCTAATTTCATGCAAATGGATCTCTCAACATCAGGAAGTATGCGTTACGGGCATAAGATACATTAGAGTCGGATATAGAATTGACAAGAGTAGTATTCTACATCAGCACATATGATTCTCACAATCATTTTAGAAAATAAAGATAAAAGAAGAAAAACTATGGAACATAAGAGAGGCCAAAAATCCTAATGTTTTCTAACTATTTTATCTAAATGTGTAGGTACAGTAGTAAAAGTAAATAAAAATTAACTTTTGTGTTTGCATATCGTACATAAAAAGTGCGAGATAATGATGATTGATCCAACTTCAATGTTTTAGTAAAATACCAAAGTGAATCATAATATGGAATAACTTGGAGAAAGGGAAGATTCAAAATAAAAAGTTTGATTCAAGATCTACATGGTTTCATAACAAGTAAAGAACTTAAGAAAAACAATTTTAAGACATCTTCAAGCATCAAGCTTTCAAGAAGTGCTTCCCATCATACAATTACAACTAGACAGTGATATAGAATGAATGAAGAACACTTTCAGATATGCAAATCATTATGGTTTAGGTTCAATAACTAAAAGGGTCAACTTTCAATTTTCAATTATTAAGAAAACAATTTCAATATCTATTCATATGAGAATAGAAAGTTGAAAGCTTCAAGTATAGAAATTACAACCAATTATAACAAACTGATTTGCAACCTCAATATCATAAATGGAGTCCTAATTATTTATGCATACAATCAAATAAATGCATCATTACAAGGTACAACTCAATGGATAGAATACGAATGCCACAATGATAAGAATACATTTTTAGTTCCACAAGAGTTTAGTGTGAAAACAATCAGTGCAGAGAAAGGAACATTTATGGATAAGAGTAGTGATCTTAAGTGATGAAGAAGATATTATCACAAGGTAAGGTTGCAGGTCTTGAGTATGAATGCACCTTCAACTACAAAAATATTCATGAGAGAGAGAAAATTTATTAGAAGAAGAGACTTCAAATAATTCATTTACAACATAGAAGGTTGTGGAAAATACAAAGGTTACAAAATGCAATTCCAGAACTTTACACTTGCCTTTGGTGGACTAAAATTTAATTATGATCATATCGGTTTGTGAAATTTGTAAGGCACTTACAAATTATTGTGTTCTTAAACAAGTCAGATAATGTGTACTCCAGGTATGCAAAAGATAACCAACAGACTATTATACATCTGAAAGAATGGTCTACTAAGAGCGAAAAATAACTCAGACAAATGATCATCAAAATCTAGAGTCCGAGTTAAAATTAGAATGCCTCGAAGAGTCATGCTATAGGACTTTGTTTGAATTTTCTAGTGAATACTTTTGGGTAGAAAAGGAAACTGGAGGTAGAATCAAATATAGTAAAAAATAACAGCCATGTGTAGGTGAAAATACAGCCCAACATGTATATCAGAAGAAATGCATCCAATAAAAGAAAATTTCAGAACGACTATGTTTTGAACTCACAAAGCATGGTTACATTGGAGCTTGAGACTCAAATTAAGCAAGAACAAATAAGTTGTGGTCGAGTTTGATCAACTCACAATGACAGTAAAATCAGATGTAAATGGAAATATGGCTAGAAAAATAGAAAGCTACGGGGTAAAAGAAATTACTACATGAGAAAAACAAAGGAAAATATGATCATTATCAAAGATGAGTTATGCAAAAATGGACATTCAGAAAATTGAGGTCCTTTATAACCTCGGTCGGTGAAATTTCAGCTCCTTTATGCAAGTGAAATTAAAGAGCTATAATGGCCAAGGTTTAAAATGGATATTTAAAAAGTAACATGGTTGTCAGTTAAAAGAAATAGTTAGCTAAAAGTGGAGCTTTTACCTTTATTTTAAAAAGACTCTCCAATGGCTCAACCTAGACAAAAACACATGTTAGAGCCCATTAAAAATCCATGGTGGCCGTTGCGAGACTATTTTCAAACAAAAGCTTACCCCTGAGATAGAACTATGATTTGCTACAAACCCCGATTTTACAAAACCCATTAATGGTAAACACCTTTTCAAATCAAATGATGCAAAGAGCCTTAAATAACAAAGCACAACCATCTCTATAAAATCATGCACAAAGTTCAAACAGTCAAGAATCGAAGCAAGTTTCACATTAAAAATTTCACAATAAGACAGATTCACAGAAGAAAATGAACTCTGAAGCACACAATGATGGTAGTCTAGAGAAAATTGTTCGGGTTTTTCCTCCAAAACAAATATGCATGCGAAATGATCAAATTTTAGGTTACAAATAAGCATTTTCACCAACTTAACCGCATTCAAATCTAACTCAACCTGAGTAAATGATCAAGGGTTGAAGGATCGAAAAACAAAGATCGGTGGTGCGAGATTAACCCAACCCAACCACTAACGAATCAAGGGTTCAAGATTAACGAAGAACAAAGATCAAATGGTCGAGGATGAAGCACAAAGCCACAATTAATGCAAAGACGATAATAAGAAAATCAACGGTTGAGATCAAAAAGTACAGATATTTATGGTGCATAGCCTTGTTCACCAACTCAACCATAGTGGAACTCAGCTCATCACATTAGAGGAATTGATGGCTCGGATGAAGTAGGTACTTCAATCAACGACTAAAGACCGATCCACAAATCAACGTAAACTAACAAACCAACCACAATCACAATTAGCATATGTGTCGAATCCACAATGAACCCTAACTTAACTCAAGGGTTAGACCACCGAAATTCAATCATCAAGGGTTGAATCATCATCACAAGGGGGTTGGCCCCATGTGTTATAAAATTATTCGCATTGACCTATCAAAAGGTCCCAAACTATAGTCCAACCCCATGATGGAAAGCTGACCATAATGATTAGCAAAAAGGTGATCCATGACCTTATATTATATATGGTTAATCAAAAGATCGGATAATATTGCCATGACTATAGTCTAGCTAATTTAACAAAGTGGTATCCTTTCCAACCCATGATGACACCAAAAGGTGAAGTAACATGCATGAATATGTCAGGTCAAAGGAAGCAATACTCCTTAAACAATCCAAATTACCTTAATATCCATGAATTATAGAAAGAAACATAAGTGGCAGCCATTCATGCAAGGGAGGTGATTTTACATCATAATCATAGTGGTCCCCACACTTGGGAAAATTGGAGGTTGAATAACTTTTACTTGCAGAGAAGTATTTTACATGTATTCACTACAAGACAAGCAAATGTCAACATCAGAACTTACAAGTGTACCTCACAGTGGATGGAAGACATGGATAATGTTTTACAAAAGTGTTTCAATTAAAATAATTATTTTACTTAATCATGGAAATTTGAATTTTGCATGTATATTAAGGGTTAGAATTAAAGAATGCAAAATTATCAATTGCAAGTGCATCAAATTGTAAGTGTCACATCAAGTACTAGAAGACAGAGATTGCATGCACATTGGAGGAGACTTACTTAGCAAGCAAGGGCTATTATTAGCCAAGTTATTCATCCAACCTTGTTAAATATAGAACAATCAACTACAATTTGAATGGGATGTATTTTTGTAACCAAGGCTATTAATGCCTCATTGTATTAGCATGTTTATTTTTATTCCTTTATTTATTTATGATAAAGGATAAAAATAAGATGCATGGGTGAGTACAATTTTACCCTATTTTTAGGATGGATGGGATGAATAAACTTGTTATATATTGTGTGCAATTGTAAGGCACAAAGAGGGGCTTTTTGGACACATGAGTGCTTTAACAGCTTTTTTACGAGTTTTCCTTTGAATGAGAAACGATTTCTACCTTTCCAATTATTTTTAGTGTTATGTATACCTTATTATTTCTTGTGAATGTCAAATTCCCTAATTGATCATCTTACCTTGCTGCAAAATTTAGTAATTTCTACATAATATTAGTGTGCATGTTTATCTTAACAGTATTTTGAATCATTCCATCAATACATCAAGTGTTTTGCCTTAATATTTTGCTGAAAACTATTGGTTTGTGCATCCAGAATCCATTCTCAAATTATTTGTGCATGTACTCAGTCAAAGCCCTCAACAAGTTTTGTGTATCACCCCAGTTTTCAATTCATTTACAATCATCTTTTTACCCCAAAACCCCTATAAATTATTTTAGGATACATCAAATGGAACCGGCCTTAATATGATAGACTCATCTCAAAATAGGTATACCCACAAACTTGAGGTGTTTCCCTAACATATACGAAAGAGAGAGATTCGAGCAAGCTTAGAACACATGCATCCATCATTGTACAAGGTGCACTTTTGAGAGATAAAATGCACATTAGTGTCAAACTCAAATAACATAAACTAGGAAAATGACCCAATTATAGTAAGAAACACCAGTGTGTGCATACTCCACACAATGGCCTTTTTATGGTATACATATTCATTACAATTAGGTTTCCATTGTATGAATTTATATTTTTCAAGAGAATTAAACACATAGTGTTTAAAATTTCCTACTTTACAATCTTCAATTACTTTACTTTGCAAGGAAATAGTCTTTAAAGGAAAATGCATGATTGATTCCTTTAGTGAATTTGACTAATTATATATAGATTATTTGTTAATTAAAGTCAATTTTAAGCAACTATGTTTGTCCCAATAACTCATTTTTTTTACATTAAAGCTTTGTTTCTCAAAGTATGCTTAGTTGACATTTAATTTTACCCTCATTATGCAAGGGAACCCACCTAAAGTTGATGGGGGAAGAATATTACAATTCAAAGGAGGTGAAGTTTCAAGTTTCCCTTTCCTATACACTTCCTTCCATTAGAAACACAATTTTTGCATACTTAGGTTGTTTTAGTTCCAAATTTAGTTTGAGTCAATTAAGAGTTTACGCATCATAATTATTATTTTATTTTATTTTTGTGGACTTTATATTGGCTCAAATGCCCAGTCCCACTAAGAACAATTTGTATCCATTCTTAAAAAAGTCAATGCTTAAATCAACCATAAGGACTTCAAGTGAAATTTTATTCCTAAACCATTATAACATATAGTCTTGTTTTTCATCTCATTTACATTCTTTCTTACGTCTCTTATTGGCATCACTTTATAAAAAAGAGTTACGAAAGTACTTGTCTAAAATCTTGAAGAAGTACATGATTGGAAGCATTATAACTACACACGAACCAAAAGTTAAATTTTTTTCGAGGTAAGATCCCATGTTTCGCATTTCATGATTCCATCTATGAAATTTATTTTATTCTTAATGCCAAATGGGCATATCAAGGGATTATGGACCAAGTTTTTATTTTCTTGGTTTCTCTTAAGTCAACATATTTTAAATCAATTTCGTTTGCTAAGAGTTAAGTACAATTTTCACCCATAAGTTAACCCCTTAATAATGCAATGTTTAGTTTAATTCAAATTGCACCTAAGGGTCTATGACTAACTATATATCATTTTAAAGTGAGAAGACATATTTATGTTATACAACCTTCATAAAACACCAAGCTTTTATATTCTTAGTATTCAAGGTGACACATTTATTCTTGGGGAAATAAATACATCATTAACAATAATTTATTGCATAGTACAACTAGTTCACTAACTACACTTTTTCAACAAGATTCCACTTAGAGTTTTACAAAAGTAGGTGCTACAAGATTTAGAATGAGGGTACAAAAAAGGTAAAATTTTAACTTTAGTTATATGGTTTAATAATAATAAGTTACTTATAACGCGCCAAAGGACGACGCTTTCGGGCCAGGACGACGACGATGACGACGCGCCACAACCAAGCGACCTGAAAATGTGACAATTTTTTTTTAAAAGTATTTGTACCTGCCCTTGACGAACATCAAAGGTTTTATACTTTGCATTTGAGGTATTATAATTGTAACCCGAAAGGCATATTATTAACTTAATCGAAATTCATTTTGCAAGTTAAACGAAACCATGTTTCAAGTTTTTTTCACATGGCTCCGAGAGTTTAGTTAATATGCGAATATCACCATCAAGGTTAATTAGATGGTCGGTTCTTATTTTAAAGGTAACATGTTAAATATCTATATCTTGATCATAGCGCCTATACAGAAGCGTTAAGTTGCGAAGAACAAAAGGGATACAAACAAGGTCATACCATGGTGTGCGTAAGTAACCACTTTCCGCCATGAGTAAGTATGATCGCCAGGCATAATCTCACTTATGTCGAGCCCGTTGAAAAAGAAATGGAGTCATAGTGAGACCAACATCATGCCTCATCCACGTCGTCAAGGACACGTTTAATAAGTAAGCGGCCATACCAAGGATTTTCCACGTGGCCCATGTCACTACGTGGAAACACATAATACTATTAGCTATTCCGCCACCAAAATTAAGTGTCTGTACATATTGACTTATCCAAAATTAAGGGTTTTGCACACAGAATTTGTTATATAATGTGCATGCAATATTATGGCAAAGGGCTAGCTAAGTGCTACATGCGAATGGACATTGGTTAATAGGGTGTTGACCCTTGTTATCACTTTTCTATGATTATTCCCAAAATGACTCAACTCACGCACTATCCAACAACTCGCACTCAATGATTTAGAAGATTTGAACTTTGGATTGATCATTAAACGGTTCATGCTGACCCATCAACTACTTTATTGCTGCGTGGAGACACATAAAACATTTAGGTTGGAAAGGAAACTGATTGGGGTGGTTGGCTCAACCAACACCTGTAAAAGAAAAGGAAAACATTAAAATCTGTCCCCCTTGCGTGCCGCTCCAGGTCGCTTCTATCATTTAATGATTTAGATATGCAAATCTCCTCCTCTCAGTGCATTACTGCCGCCGTTTCGCCTGGGGCCGTCTGAGAAGGATGGGAGATAAAAAAAAACAAGTTACAGGCGGTCTACGGGCGCATGAGGTAGGAGTTTTACCGGTTTCAACTGCCCTAGCCACGTGAGGAGGCGAATGGACTGTCTCTTTTTCCTTTTTCTTTGTCCCTGGGTGCGTGGTCTGCCAGGCAGTGGAGGCGCACCAGCAGCAGGTCGTCCAACTATGTTGTTATTTATTCAGCATCGAATGCATCCTCAAGTGTGGGTTCTCATAGGTAATAAACTTGTCAAAGTCGATGGGGAACAGATCGGTGCTTGGTGTATCAAGCTATCTATCAGGCATATCTACTGAAACGTATCATCATTTTCTTTTATATTAGCAGTTATTCTCTTAGACACGATATAAGGGTGATTGGTGGTCTTGATTTTGAGACTAACTTTACATCTGTTTGGGCAATTTTGAGGCCTGCCATGTAGCAAGATATTTTGAAGCTAAGTCCACTCGCAGTGTCCTAATCTGTAAAAAAAAAAAGTTCAAATTCTTTGTAAGCATTACTGCAATAATTTAAATATTTGTTGTGACAGATCAGCGCTTTGTGCATCAAGTTGTCTATCGGTGTATCTACTTTGAAACGTGTCATCAATTTATTTTTTATATTAGCAGTTATTCTCTTAGACACGATTTAAGGGTGATTAATTGGTCTTAATTTTGAGACTAACTTTACATTTGCTTGGGCAGATGCGAGGCCTGCCATGCAACTTGATATTTGTGAAGCAATCTGTAAACATAGTTTTGCACAGTAAAAAAAAATGCAATGTATCAGGCTTGCAGACATAATTTTTGATGCTAAGTGAAGCAATTTGTAAACATAGGCTTGCACCATAACAAGGCGCACTGTGTCAGACCTATGGTGATAAAGAAAGGACCAGGTTCTATTTCCAGTTTCTAAATTTTTTAATTTTCCAAGTAGTTGGAGATCTAGATTATGCTATTGACTTCATAAAATACAGTATTATTGTAGGCAATGTGCATTGGCGCCAAGAATAAAGAGAAGGTGGATGCAACCAATTATTTATAAACTACTTTTATCTATTTTACAAGGATAAAGATTGCACCAATATTCCCATTTTTCATTATATATCCTTCAAGTAATTAAGGCAAAATTTAATATGTGTTTTTGTAAAATTTCCCAACACCCTTCAAGAGGGTTCCAAAATTACTTTCAATAAGGTTTAAAGCAAGAACTACTAACACGTAAACAAGATTAACATACTCATGAGAGGTTCCAAGTCAAGTAAAAGGAGAGTAGATAGATTGTCATCCTTTCAACTTTTGATTCCATCTATATTACATACTTATTATTGGAATTAAAAAAAAAACAACTTTCATTCAACATTTGTTACAACACTTTCTATTTCATGTGGAAATAGATTTGCAATAATGTAAGCTAAAGAAAGTAAAGCAATATTACATTTTTCCTCCACCCAAGGTGGGTAAATACATGAAGTTTTTACATTGTCAACAACAAGATTCTTGTGTTCCAAGATGTTCTTCATCCATGCTCCAAGTTTCAAGTAGCTCAAATCACAACCAAGATAGGGGGAGAGGCAACACTCTCCTCCCAACCAAAACTCAATGGAGAAGAGAAGCAATCTCCTCCATTGACCCCCGAGCCCCAAACACAACACAATGAAGGGTGGTCTCCAACTCAAGGCAACAATACTTGCTTCCACAATACAATTTCTTCACAATATTCAAGGCTAAAATAGAAGAAACAAAAGGAAACACAAACAACACAATACTTTTCACAACAAGGCTTTCATCCAAGCCAATCAAGAGAAGGAACTATGGGAAAGTTTTCCTTATGCCTCCCCATTGAGATGAGATGCCCATCCAAAACCCTCCACAATAAAACTCAAGCCCCTATGACTCTTATGCCTCCCTCAAGTACCCATTTTCCTCCCATACTCTTATGCCTCCCTCCTCTTATGGCTCCCTCAAGAACAAGGTAAGAATGTGAACATTCTTACCCAAGATGGGCATCCCTCTCAAACTCCCTCCACAATATCCTATTCTACTCTTATGCCTCCCTCATGAGTTTTCCCATAGACCTCTCCTACACTACACATTAAGCACTCTATCCATTTTCACAATACACAAAAGTAAACATACATTATTCACAATTTTAGCATCAACAACAATATGAAAGCAACAAAAAAGAGAAGGTTTCCTACCTCTCCATTGGAGAATCCTAAACCAAGAAGCTTTGCACAAGCTCCCTCCAAAAGCAATCCCAAGCATGCAAGTCCAAGCTCCTTCTTTTCTCTTTCTCCCAATTCTTTCCTCTCCCAAAAGAAAATAAAAGAAAATAACTCCTCAACAAAAACCTCCAACCCCCTCAACAAGAGAGGAAGTTTCAATAAATAGACAAAAGGAAGGAGTGAGGGTGATGTGGCTCCTTGTAGGATGCCACATCACACATCCTCAAGACCACCTCCCTTTAGTCAACTCAAATCCCAAAACACCATAAATGGGTGGTTGGGTTGAATGACATCTCTCTTCCACATCCATCCCTTCCCATGTGTCCTAAGGCACAAATAAATGCAAAAGGAAGACAAGTGCACTCCAAAGTCACATTTCCCATCCCAAAACAATAAATAATCCCCTTTTTGGATTCCCAACCCATAGATATGGTTGGTAAGGGGTTTTGGGAAGTGTGGGACAAGTTCACTTGTCCCACAAGTCCCCAAAAATTGCCTTAAATCTCAAATTCGAGATTCAAAGGATTTGGAGTGGTCAACACTCAAAACCAAGCATTCAATACATGAGGAAACACAAGGCTCAAGGAGCCAACCATAAAAATTAATTACACCCACTAGACTTCCCTCCAAAACTTAAAAATTAAAACAAGATGTTAAGTTAATCTAAACACACTTAGCAAAAGAAATTTTTAAAAAGATATCACAAATAAAATCACCTACTAAAGTAAGTTAAAACAAGTAATTAAAATTCTTACCCCCTTGGTCTCATTAGAAAATTTCCCCCTCATGGAAATTTTCTCAACACATAAAAGAACAAAGGTAACACAATACAATTTACTAGTTGCCTTGACGACGACCAATTGTTGTAACCACCGACATCCTGTTATGTTTGGTTCCCAATCCCCCTCATGGTTGTGATCATGTTGTGTTTCTGAAAATACAAAATACCTCCTTCGGCCTTGCGGCCATGTCAAAATTTCCAAAATAACCATATCCATGAAATTTATTAACATATATACGTAATTCAATTATCCATTATTCCAAGGTTTAAATCACAACTTAATTATGCATTTCATCATTATCCAAAGTTATAGTAATCGTAAATTCAACAACTACATTCTATTTAACATGGCGAACAAATCCAATGTTAGAACACATGCAATATATCCATATAAAAATAATATCGGTATCCAATAGTCTGTCCATGAGTCAGTGTAGATCATACTGAAAACAAAATCCAATAATAATCCAAATGCATCTAGTCACCAAACATTATGCTAATCAACATAAGTATAAGTCATGTCAATATCCAAGTCTGCATAACTCAAAATGATAATCAACTAAGTGTCATAGGGAAGTGGGCATTACATCCCCCTCCCCTTAGACTAGACTTCCTCCTGGAAGTCACTGAAATAAGTGTGGACACTGAGCTCGCAATAATGTAGCATCCTCCCAAGTAGCGGCAGTCTCATCGTACTGTCCCATTGGACCCGAACTCGATCAATGTCATGCGCCACGAAGGCCCGTGGTCCTGCGATCTAAAATGTGCACGGGCTCCACCATCACTCCCACCCCGATCCTCACACTGCAATGCGGTCAATCTAGCACATGAGAAGGATCAGAAATATATCTCCTAAGCACAAAAACGTGAAATACATCATGGACGCGCGATAAGCTAGGTGGCAATGCTAGACAATAGGCTAAGGGGCCGAGGTGCTCCAAGATCTCAAAGGGACCCACAAACCTAGGAGCAAGCTTAGAACCTTTTCCATAACGAATAGGGATCTTTATGTGGTCGACACGAAGAAACACCTTTGTGCCTACCTCAAAACTACGATCTGTTTCTATGTTGGTCTGCGTACTTCTTACCGTCTATCTGTGCCTCCTAGAATCTCTGTCGATCAGGGTAACTCTGCTGCTCCATATCCTATAATAGAGCTGGCCCAAGGAAACCACCGTCCTCAATCTGTCCCAACCGAAAGGTGTCCTGCACTCTCTACCATATAATGCCTGAAAAGGAGCCATGCCTATAGAACTCTGGAAACTATTGTTATAAGCGAACTCTACCAAATACAGATACTCCTCCCATCTCGACTGATGATCCATCACGTACATCCTAAGCATATCCTCCAAAATCTGATTCACCCTCTCTGTCTGTCCATCGGTCTCAGGGTGATAAGTTGTGCTGAAATTAATCCTCGTCCCGAGGGCATACTGCATGGTGGTCCAGAAATGGGAAGTGTATAAAGGGTCGCGGTCGCAAATGATCTTCCGCGGAATCCCATGTAATCTGACAATCTCATCAAGGTATACTCGTGCCACAGCACTTGCTGTATAGGTGGTCTTCACTGGGGAAAAATGAGCTACTTTCGTCAATTTATCCACCGTGACCATGATGGCGTCGTGGTGGTATCTCGACGTCGGCAACCCAACAATGAAATCCATAGAAATGGTGTCCCACTTCCACTCTGGTATGGCGTGAGGGTAGAGAAGGCCAGCTGGATGCTGATGCTCGGCCTTCACCCTCTGGCACTCTAAACAGTGGGATACAAATGAAGCTATCTCTCCGAAGTCCCCTCCAAAAGTACAACTTGTCTTAAGGTGGCGTGCATCTTCTTCACCCCTGGATGGGCTGAATAAGGTGCACGATGAGCCTTTGTCAAAATATCATGTCTCAAGCCTCCATCTCTAGGAACATAAATTCGACCTCTGTGTGCGAGAAGACCATCTACCTCTAATGAAAATCCATCAAACTTCCCCTCAAGGGGTCTTTGAGACTCAATCTCTGCCTCTTCTGGGGCTGCAAGGTAGAAACTATCCCGACGTAGATGCTTTGCAAGATCCTACTCCGCAAATCTGTGCCCACTGAGGTGGCCATAGCCACATGTCTTCGCCTACTCAAGGCATCTGCAACCACATTCTCCTTTCCCTTCACATGCTCTATCTCCATGTCATACTCACGAGAGTAACTCCATCCAACGCCGCGACGAGCGTTGAGATTGGGCTGCGTGAAGAGGTGGCGAACACTCAAGTGATCGATCCTTAGAGTAAACCTCCGGCCAAGCGGAAAATGTCTCCACCGCACTAAGGCATGTACTACTGCTGCAAGCTCAAGGTCATGGATCAGATAATTGAGCTCATAATCTTTGAGTTTGTGGGACTCAAAGGCAACTACTCTACCCTCCTACATTAACACTCCTCCAAGTCCTGCCAAGGAAGCATCTGTGCATACGAAAAAATCTCCATGAGGATCTGGCACTGCAAGGATAGGTGCTCTCGTAAGGCATTCCTTCAGTGTGCTGAAGGCCTGCTCACATCTATCTGACCATAAAAACTTCTTCCCTTTCTGCTGAAGAGAAGTGATAGGGTGCGCAATCCGAGAAAAGTCCTGAACAAACCTCCTGTAGTATCCTGCTAGACCCATGAAACTACGCACCTCGGTCACACTAGTGGGTGCTGGCCAATCCATGATGGCTCAAATCTTGGAAGGATCATTGCGATACCTTCCCGAAATAACAAGACCCAAATCATCGCACCTCAGTGAAGAATGCACACTTCTCCAAATTCCCGTAGAGGCGCTATTTGCGAAGACACTGAAGAACCTGGCAAAGGTGCTCCTCATGCTCCTCACGTGTGCGTGAGTAAACCAGAATGTCATCAAGGAAGATGAGCACGAAGCGATCAAGGAAGTTCCTAAATACCCCATTCATCAAACTCATAAACACTTTGTGGGGCATTCGTCAAACCGAAAAGGTACTACCGTGAACTCGTAGTGGCCATATCTCGTGCGGAAAGCTGTCTTGTGAATATCTGTCTCCGCAATCCTGAGCTGATGGTACCCTGACTTAAGATCTATCTTAGAGAAAACTGTAGCCCCCTTCATCTGATCAAATAAATCATCAATGCGTGGAAGGGGGTAATGATTCTTGATCGTTACTTTATTCAGTTGACGGTAGTCAATACACAACCGAAGAGATCCATCCTTCTTCTTCACGAAGATAACTGGTGCACCCCAAGGGGATACACTAGGGCGGATGAGGCCTTTCTCCAGAAGGTCCTCAAGCTACAACTTGAGCTCACATAGCTCAGGAGTAGTCATCCGATAGGGTGCTCATGAGATAGGCTCTGCGCCTGGAACTAGATCTATATGGAAATCGATCTCACGTGGGGGAGGTAATCCCGGTAACTCCCCTGGGAACACATCAGCAAACTCTGATAAGATGGGATGGTCATCGAGGGAAGGTCCTCTGGACTCATCCTCGATCTGATCACTGACCGTAATGGCAAACATCTGACAACCCTGTCGCGCACACCGCTTAAGCTGCATAGCGGAGATGGTGCGAATGGATACAACCCTCCTAACTCCTGATATCACTGACTCTACTCCAAGATCATCTATGCAAGCAATAGTCTTATGGTAACAGTCCACTCTAGCTCTGTGAGCGGACAACCAATCCATGCCTAAAATGATGCCATAAGATCCTAATGGAAGGATCCTAAGATCAGAAGTAGTGGTGAAGGGTCCCAAATCCACTACACACTCCTTGACTAAGAAGTCTACAGAAATCTTGGCTCTAGAAGCCATCTCAACATCCCAACTACGGCCTTGCCTAACTGCCACTAGCCTACAATGCTCTACTAAAGATGGTGCAATAAAAGAATCAGAAGAACCAGAATCAAATAATATAGAGATGGAAATACCACCAACACTACACGTCGTCTCAATCACAAGATTCTCGATGCTCGGCTGGCGGTTCTCGACCGCTACGTAGATCCGATGACTCCGTGCCATATCTCCAACAGTAGGCTCTGAGCTCTGTGTCTTACCCTTGGTAGGGTTATGTGGGCAATCTCTCCAAAGATGTCCAACAACACCACAACCATAACAAATTTTGCTGGTCCTCTCTGGGGGGAAGCAGCTCCAGCTGGTACTCTAGATGACTGAGATACAGATCCTGACGATCCGGCTATGGACTGCTGAGGTCTCTGCTGACGAGCTCCTACTGACTGAGCTCTCGGTGCACCCTGTGTCCTGATGGGACCCCTAGGAGGAGGCCCCATACTACGTCCTCTCTGTGCATCAAATCTCTGAGGAGGTCGGTAAGGTGGGCGGGTCTGCTGCTGCTATATGGTGGCCTAAATGAAGCTTGCCCTGAACTCTGTCCACCCCGTGGAGGAGGAACTGACCCCTTTGACCTACTATCCTGCATCTGCTGGATTCGGCTCCGAACTCTGTCTCTAGCCTGCTACGTCTTTCCCCATGTCTCCTCTGTAATATAGGCCTTCTCCACGGCCTCTGCTAATGTCTGTGGGCAGTGAATGCGCACTATGCCACCTAAATCCAAATTCAGGCCCCAGATGAACCTGTGAATCATGTACTTGCTCATCCTGCATATAGTCGACGTACTGGAGTAGGTCCAGAAATCAACTCTCATACTCAGCTACTATCATCGATGCCTGACGGAGGTCATGAAACTTGTCATCCGCCGCTTTGAATAAATCTCACAGGTAAATACACTCTGCTCTGAAACGCTCCTCAAACAACTCCTAGGTAATTGTCTCTGAGTCAACATGGAGCTTCTGCTCCTCGGTCCTCCACCGACTCCCGCTCCATCCTTCGAAGATGGATTGCAACACGAGCTTTCGTGTTGCTACTTCTGACAAGAAAGAGCTTGAAGCATTCACTCAAGCTCACCAACCAGAACCTCTGCCTGAAAACCACTGTATCACCCGAATAGTGAGATGGTCGTAGCTTCGGATCTCCCGATATGGTCCATGCAGCTAACGTATGGCCAGAATCCTAGATCTCTCTGTATGCTCCTCCCTCTGTCTAGGGCTCCGAGACCTGTCCCTATGTCCTGAGATCCTGTCCCCATGTCCTCTCTGTGGTGACTCTGCCCTAGCCGACTCTGCATGGAAATTCTCTACTCTGTGCTCCTCGCTGTGTCGAGGGGATGCCTGGGCATCTACTGATGGCTCCAAACTATGCCTAGCAAGTCGTCCTCCCAAGGGCTCTCCGCGTATAGTGGCATTGACATCCTGGAGTGTCTGCAAGATCTGAGGCAGAAGGGCTGCTACGGCCTGCTCTGGCGGTGGTATGTCTAGGTCTATATGAAGAGACCCCTCGCCCAATCCACGCCTCCTGCACAGATCAAGGCGAGAGTTAGTTCACTATTCTAGGTCTTGTGTCAGTTTTCTAAATTTGCTGTTTACTATAATTATCAACATTATGGCTTTATATTTTAAAGGTATTAGCTCTGTACTAAGTTGAATGTTCCTTACTGCATTTTCCTATGTGTGCCCAAGGGTCCCGGCTTGAACCCCGGCTCGATACAAAATGTAACGCGCCAAGGACGCGGCGATTAGGGGGCGACGGCGACGACGCGCCACACCAAGCGACCCGAAAATGCGACAAAATTTTTATTTTTATTTTTATTTTTAAAGTATTTGTACCTGCCCTTGACGGACATCAAAGGTTTTATACTTTACATTTGAGGTATTATAATTGTAACCCAAAAGGCATTTTATTAACTTAATCATAATTCATTTTGCAATTTAAACGAAACCATGTTTCGAGTTGTTTTCACATGGCTCCGAGAGTTTAGTTTATATGTAAATATCGCCCATCAAGGTTAATTAGATGGTCGGTTCTTATTTTAAAGGTAACATGTTAAATATCTATACCTTGATCATAGCGCCTATACAGGAACGTTAAGTTGTGAAGAACAAAAGGGATACAAACAAGGTCATACCATGGTGTGCGTAAGTAACCACTTTCCGCCATGAGTAAGTATGATCGCCAGGCATAATCTCACTTATGTCGAGCCCGTTGAAAAAGAAATGGAGTCATAGTGAGACCAACATCATGCCTCATCCATGTCATCAAGGACACGTTTAATAAGTAAGCGGCCATACCAAGGATTTTCCACGTGGTCCATGTCATCACATTGGAAACACATAACACTATTAACTATTCCGCCACCAAAATTAAGTGTCTGTACATATTGATTTATCCAAAATTAAGGGTTTTGCACACAGGATTTGTTATATAATGTGCATGCAATATTATGTCAAAGGGCTAGCTGAGTGCTACATGCAAATGGACATTGGTTAATGGGGTGTTGACCCTTGATATTACTTTTCTACGATTATACCCATAATGACTCAACTCACGCACTATCCAACAACTCGCACTCAATGATTTAGAAGATTTGAACTTTGGATTGATCATTAAACGGTTCATGTTGACCCATCAACTACTTTATTGCTGCATGGAGACACAATAAAATGTTTAGGTTGGAAAGGAACTGATTGGGGTGGTTGGCTCAACCAACACCTATAAAAGAAAAGGAAAACATTAAAAATCTGTCCCCCTTGCGTGCTGCTCTAGGTCACTTCTGCCATTTAATGATTCAGATATGCAAATCTCCTCCTCTCAGTGCATTACTGCTTCCCCAGCCTCTACCCGGGCCGCGTGGGAAGGATGGGAGATAGAAAAAAATGAGTTACGAGGCAGTGCTACAGCGCATGAGGTAGGCGTTTTACCGTTTCAACCGCCCTAGCCACGTGAGGAGGTGAATGGGTGTCTTTTTTCCTTTTTCTTTGTCCCCGGGCACATGGTCTACCAGTAGTGGAGGCGCACCATGAGGAGTCATCCAACTACGTTGTTATTTATTCAGCATCGAATGCATCCTCAAGTGTGGGTTCTCATAGGTAATAAACTTGTCAAAGTTGATGGGGAACACAATCGGTGCTTGTGTATCAAGTTTGTCTATCGAGCATATCTCTTAAACGTATCATCATTTTCTTTTATATTAGCGGTTATTCTCTTAGACACGATATAAGGGTGATTGGTTGGTCTTGATTTTGAGACTATCTTTACATCTGTTTGGGCGTTTTGAGGCCTGCCATGTAGCTTGATATTTGTGAAGCTAAGCTCACTCGCAGTGTCCTAATCTTTAAAAAAAAAAAACCTTCAAATTCTTTGTAAGCATTGCAATAATTTAAATATTTGTTGTGACGATCAATGCGCTTTGTGCATCAAGTTGTCTATCAGGCGTATCTCTTTGAAACGTATCATCATTTTTTTATATTATTAGTTATTCTCTTAGACACAATTTAAGGGTGATTGATTGGTGGTCTTGAGTTTGAGACTAACTTTACATTTTTTGGGCAGATCACGAGGCTGCCATGCAACTTGATATTTGTGAAGCAATCAGTAAACATAGCTTTTGTAGGGTAAAAAAATGCAATGTATCGAGCTTGCAGACATAATTTTTCTGCTAAGTGAAGCAATTTTAAACATAGGCTTGCACCATAACAAGGAGCACTGTGTCAGACCTATGGTGATAAAGAAAGGACCAGGTTCTATTTCCAGTTTCTAAATTTTTAAATTTTCCAAGTAGTTGGAGATCTAGATTATGCTATTGACTTCATAAAATACAGTATTATTGTAGGCAATGTGCATTGGTGCCAAGAATAAAGAGAAGGTGGGCGCAACCAATTATTTATAAACTACTTTTATCTATTTTACAAGGATAAAGATTGCACCAATATTCCCATTTTTCATTATATATCCTTCAAGTAATTAAGGCAAAATTTAATATGTGTTTTTGTAAAATTTCCCAACACCCTTCAAGAGGGTTCCAAAATTACTTTCAATAAGGTTTAAAGCAAGAACTACTAACATGTAAACAAGATTAACATACTCATGAGAGGTTCCAAGTCAAGTAAAAGGAGAGTAGATAGATTGTCATCCTTTCAACTTTCGATTCCATCTATATTACATACTTATTATTGGAATTAAAAAAACAACTTTCATTCAACATTTGTTACAACACTTTCTATTTCATGTGGAAATAGATTTGCAATAATGTAAGCTAAAGAAAGTAAAGCAATATTACATTTTCTTCCACCCAAGGTGGGTAAATACATGAATTTTTACATTGTCAACAACAAGGTTCTTGTGTTCCAAGATGTTCTTCATCCATGCTCCAAGTTTCAAGTAGCTCAAATCACAACCAAGATAGGGGAGAGGCAACACTCTCCTCCCCCGAACCAAAACTCAATGGAGAAGAGAAGCAATCTCCTCCATTGACCCCGAGCCCCAAACACAACACAATGAAGGGTGGTCTCAACTCAAGGCAACAATACTTGGTTCCACAATACAATTTCTTCACAACATTCAAGGCTAAAATAGAAGAAACAAAAGGAAACACAAACAACACAATACTTTTCACAACAAGGCTTTCATCCAAGCCAATCAAGAGAAGGAACTATGGGAAAGTTTTCCTTATGCCTCCCCATTGAGATGAGATGCCCATCCAAAACCCTCCTCAATAAAACTCAAGCCCCTATGACTCTTATGCCTCCCTCAAGTACCCATTTTTCCTCTCATACTCTTATGCCTCCCTCCTCTTATGGCTCCCTCAAGAACAAGGTAAGAATGTGAACATTCTTACCCAAGATAACATCCCTCTCAAACTCCCTCCACAATATCCTATTCTACTCTTATGCCTCCCTCATGAGTTTTCCCATAGACCTCTCCTACACTACACATTAAGCACTCTATCCATTTTCACAATACACAAAAGTAAACATACATTATTCACAATTTTAGCATCAACAACAATATGAAAGCAACAAAAAAAAAAGAGAAGGTTTCCTACCTCTCCATTGGAGAAGCCTAAACCAAGAAGCTTTGCACAAGCTCCCTCCAAAAGCAATCCCAAGCATGCAAGTCCAAGCTCCTTCTTTTCTCTTTCTCCCAATTCTTTCCTCTCCCAAAAGAAAATAAAAGAAAAGAACTCCTCAACAAAAACCTCCAACCCCCTCAACAAGAGAGGAAGTTTCAATAAATAGACAAAAGGAAGGAGTGAGGGTGATGTGGCTCCTTGTAGGATGCCACATCACACATCCTCAAGACCACCTCCCTTTAGTCAACTCAAATCCCAAAACACCATAAATGGGTGGTTGGGTTGAATGACATCTCTCTTCCACATCCATCCCTTCCCATGTGTCTTAAGGCACAAATAAATGCAAAAAGGAAGACAAGTGCACTCCAAAGTCACATTTTCCATCCAAAATAAATAAATAATCCCCTTTTTGGATTCCCAACCCATAGATATGGTTGGTAAGGGGTTTTGGGAAGTGTGGGACAAGTTCAACTTGTCCCACAAGTCCCCCAAAATTGCCTTAAATCTCAAATTCGAGATTCAAAGGATTTGGAGTGGTCAACACTCAAAACCAAGCATTCAATACATGAGGAAACACAAGGCTCAAGGAGCCAACCATAAAAATTAATTACACCCACTACACTTCCCTCCAAAACTTAAAAAATTAAAACAAGATGTTAAGTTAATCTAAACACACTTAGCAAAAGAAATTTTTAAAAAGATATCACAAATAAATTCACCTACTAAAGTAAGTTAAAACAAGTAATTAAAATTCTTACCCCCTTGGTCTCATTAGAAAATTTCCCCCTCATGGAAATTTTCTCAACACATAAAAGAACAAAGGTAACACAATACAATTTACTAGTTGCCTTGACGACCAATTGTTGTAACCACCTAACATCCTGTTGTGTTTGGTTCACAATCCCCCTCATGGTTGTGATCATGTTGTGTTTCTGCAAAATACAAAATACCTCCTTCACCTTGCGGCCATGTCAAAATGTCCAAAATAACCATATGCATGAAATTTATTAACATCTATACGTAATTCGATTATCTATTATTCCAAGGTTTAAATCACAACTTAATTATGCATTTCATCATTATCCAAAGTTATAGTAATTGTAAATTCAACAACTACATTCTATTTAACATGGCAAACAAATCCAATGTTAGAACACATGCAATATATCCATATAAAAATAATATCGGTATCCAATAGTCTGTCCATGAGTCGGTGTAGATCATCACGAAAACAAAATCCACTAATAATCCAAATGCATCTAGTCACCAAACATTATGCTAATCAAAATAAGTATAAGTCATGTCCATATCCAAGTCTCGCATAACTCAAAATGATAATCAACTAAGTGTCGTAGGGAAGTGGGCATTACATTACTACCATACTTTTGAATTTATGTATGAACCCAAATAACAATCGGAAAGTGACTTGCTTTGGTCATCTAAATCGTAAGTAGCACATTAGATACAAATGAACTTAAGACATTCTACATTTTCTTAACCATTTACATTGTCAATTAACTTTCTTGTTTATATGGATAACATAGTTGATTTTGCATTCCTTATGTGTCACTCCTACTATTATTCAAAGGTTAATTATAAAACAAAATGGTTACAACCCACATATTTTAATAGGTACAATGCTTGAACATGAGAATCCAAGAGGAACAACGGTTCTCAAAACACTATCTTAATAATGTTTTTCTCTTTAATACACTCATATACAAAATTTTTAACCTAACTCAATGTACAATATTTCAATGCCATTAGATTGATTACAAAAAATCGTATTTTATCCATTTCATTCGAGTACCTACAACCAACGTTGCATCGGTCCTAGGATTGGTATGGAAATCCCCTATTCTCGAGCATAAATCCACACATTCATCATTTCAAAAAAATTTCAATTAAATATAAAAGAGATGGAGAGGCAAGGAAAGATAATAAGAACATAAAGTCTATTTCTCATGCATTCACACTTTCACTTTCATTTGCACTTAACATTTTTGTACTAGAGAGAGAGAGAGAGATAGAGATGAGAGAGGAAGTAAAGAGACATTTTATTTTCCATTCAAGATATCATAACCATTTGCATTTCATGTCCATTTTCATTTCATTTCAAACAAATTTACCTTACCCAATTCATTCACATTTTCAAATCAACCAAAGTATCATAGTCGTTTCTAGAGAGAGAAGAGGGTGGAGAGAAAAAATCACCATACATTTCAAAATTCAATTATACAAGATAAAAGATCGAATAAAATTATACATAGTATTGACACTCTATTATGCGGTCACACACGTGGCTAGAAGTCAAATGAGACTCAAAAAGGAGATTCTAGCTAAGGTTGAAAAAACTGTCCAAAACAACAAAAGTGCTTACAATCTAGGTCTCGAACACACTCGTTTCAAGTTTCATTAAGAATTTGTTGATTCCTACTTACTACCCCATATATAGATAATTCATCATATCCGATGGAAGTTGATTACAACGTTCGAGCTCAAGTTATAGCGGCAAATCTGGGGATATTTATCGTAATTGTGGCAACAACTCTTGTCGTACGGTGACAAAGGGCCCCAAAACCCACTTGTAAAATTAATTTCCAAAGGGATTTTCATGTAAATGAAGGTGGGTTATGATTCTCTCATTGAAATTCTAGAGGTAAGTGGCAGTGGTATTGAGTTTCGCTCAAACTAGTGGTAACCGAAAGATGAAACCGATTGCGCTTTCTTAAGAGGAACATGTCACACAAGCGAGTGTCAATGTAAGTGGGATTTGCAATTCTACTTGCAAGAACATTAAATAAATTCAAACCACTTGGCTAAGTTACCCCATGGTATCCCTAGTTACCAAGGGTCATTTTATGAATTTCGGGTTTGTGGTATAACTTGGTATGGCATTCTATGCACGTCATTTTTCAGGGTCCAATATTTTATTTTCTTTTTTTTATTTTTTTGACAATTCCAAAAGAAGTAAAGTTTTATCATTGTTTAGGGTTACATTTCCTAATAATCAACATTTAATATCAAATTGTAAGAAACGGTGAAGGTGGAAACTAGAGTAGGAAGGCAGGGAAAATGCATACCTATTTCACGCTAAACAGAAGACATCAGCTAGGAGATTTTTTTCCATGGACCTTGACCAACGAAAAGCATTGGGTAGAATTTTTCTGATTCCTTTTCCAGAGCAGGCAGATCCTTACGAGAACCTCAGAAAATTCTCCTTCTTCTATAGTCTCGCCCACATACGAGTGGACGAAGGCATGCTTGGCATACATGAGATCAAACTTATGATCAATGCGAGGGAACACCTCAGCAACACTGGAGAGTTATTCTTTATCGCTCGTCTATGAGAACCTTCTTGGTTCCAAAATTTTTGTTGTCTATCTGCGTTTTTCCTGAAATACAACATCAAAAGATCTTGTTTCCGACAATAGGTTCCACAATGTGGCTGGTAGTTTTCTTGGGAGTTCCATTTCTAGCAAAAATGGTTGTAGCAATTATGTGGCATGCCTCTGCACCCATGTGATCAACAATAGTTTTCTCAATACATTTCATAAGTTCTGACCAAAGACGCCTTGTACTCCCTTATATGTGTTTAAATGCTTCACTAGTCTCCCACGGCAGTAACAAACAGTTTGTTCCACGCAGAGGGAGGGTGAAAGAGATAATTATTGTAGAGACAATACGTGGAAAGGAAGGAAAGGGATCCTTTAGCGACTTGCTCAAAACAATTACTACTTCAGATAAAAGATAAAAGAGTAGGGGTTAATGAAGTGATAATTGTCATTTATAGTGAGAACGGTGCTACCAAGGTTGCAGTGCACACAACATATGTGTATAGAAGGAGAAGATGAAAAATCACTACAACTAGACATTACTTCTGAATGAAACGCCTCCTCCTTCATCTGCATAAAACAGTGGTAGCAGCAGTTTCCTTCCCTCTCACAGACAATAAAACCCGCTTTAGGTACAAACACAAATTCAGGCCAATCGATTTGTAAAAGTTAAAAATGAGGATAAATTAGAGAGACAGGTTTATCTTCACGTGCAAGGCTGGTTGAATCCAAAAAAAATTGCAAACACATCTACCAGGGCCATTGCTTCTGCAACATCTGGAAAAAACCCCGTCAGTTTTTGCTTTTTTGGATGTCCATTCCCTATTCTAAATCCTCCATTTTGGCACAAGGTGGAGGATGTTGGAAAAGTTTGTGAAGCGTGGCTTTGCATTCCTTGAAAGCTTCCACGACCTTTCTAACAAACCCATTTTGTACATATTCTGCCATCATTGAAGTCAATCAGGCCACGTTCCAGGCATTTAGTGAACAATTCACATGCCAAGTGCATGCTTCCACACTTGCATATATATCTACGGGAGCACTTGCAACTGCAAAATCTGATAAAATTCCTCTCTCTGTTCTGCTTAGATGGACATCCATACCATGTTCAACAACTCACGTTTGGCCCAGTCCAAGCACTTGTTTGCTGCAACTATCCAATCTCTGCTAAATTTACAATGTTAACTTGGTTTCAGTGTTTTCTAAGTCTATGGATATGAAATAAAGTGTTTGTATTATTAAGCAAGGAGAATGACAGGTCAGATTGGCCGATGAGGGTGCCCATGTCCTATATCATAGAGGTCCATGTGCCTTCACATGGAAAAAATTACTCCACTCACCCACTTGCCCACCAACCCACGTACCAAGCTTCATTTTATTTTATATTATTTTTTTCTTGTCGGGCATTACAAATAATGTTAATTCTTAGTCTATTGTTGTCTTTTTATTTTGCTAATTTAATTTTTAATATATCAAAGGGCTTGTTACATTTATACGGGAGAATGGAGATAATGGAGAACTGTAAATGTGTCGACTTTAACAAAGGAAAGTTAAAAATAAATTACACAATAAAATCATATAAATCTATTATAACAATAGAAATTAATAAATATACAAAATATAATATAAAGCAGGCAGGAGTATCAAAATGCAGAGGAGAAACCATAGAAGATATATAATAAGGGTGGATTAATAAGAAGGTTCCACACATCTTTTCTGACCTTCGATTACAATCAGTTTAGAAGAGCTTTTGCCATGCACTGGAGACCTAACATGCATGAAGACCATCACATTAAAGTCCTTCAAATAAGTAAGCATTCTTCCCGACAATTGTCTACAGTTTAACATGGTACAGACATTGGAAAAAAAAGTTCCATCCAACATAAAGCTTTGCACAAATAATTTAAAGTTTGACAATAAAATTTTCATAGCAGGTCAACATTTTTTTTTAATAATTACATATTCATTATGCAACATTAGTAATATACATCACTTCAATAGACTATTTGTTTAAATCAAATACCTCAAATATGGCTTGAAAATGAAAACTAACCACCAAGTGTGTGTGGGGTTTTGTTTAGCTAAGTTAGAAAAATGAGAACTAACACCTAAATAGTTCTATAACAAAGCTAAATCAAAATCTAAAACACCATCAAGATAAGAGCTAAGCAAGGTTAGACAACAACATTATTGCATTAGAACTTTGAAGTAGAAATAAAACTGACATGTTAATTGTCAAGCACCACTACTCTTTAGATTGATAACAAAATCAAATAGACCTATGTAGATTCAATGGCAATCAATAGTTGATTGTTTGATCTTCAAGAAATTAGGAATGGGAGCTCATCAAAGCATGGCTACAAGACCACTTTGATTATTCCCATATGACCTAAGAACTTGGATGAATGCAATGCAAGAAATGAGGCTTAGCTCTTCCAATGGTGAATTGCTCAAGAATGACAAAAGGCTTATAGTGTATTTGTTATATGCTTGCTTTTGTTTCTCAAGAATTAGGTGTAAGTGTAAAGGTAGGAGGAGGGCTCTTTATATAGCCCAATGGATAAAGCAATCTCTACATCCCTTTGCATGTGGGATAATAGAGATGTTGAGTTAGTTGTGGATAAGGGGGGTTTAGATAGGGTTGAGTTAACTTTAGGAGAGTTTAGCTTGTCCTTTAGTGACTCATGTGGATAAAGGGGGTTTATTAATTGATCAAGATGATTAATTAATAGATGTGCAAGCTTATAAAAGCTTTTAGAGGAATATTAGCATGATTTAGACTATAGAAGGGGATTAAATCAATTAAATATTGATTTATTGGTTTAATGAAAGGGGAAGCTAATTAATTAATAATAATTAATTAGTCTAGATAGAAGGAAGGATTTATTAATGGAAGGTCATTAATTAGGGTATTTGTTGGATAGGTGACTTAATTAATTAGCGTAGTGTAATTAATTAACGAATAGGAGAGAAGATGAGCGCTTTTGACGATATGTCGCCAATTTGCAGGAAAGGAGATAATTAGCACAATTTAAGTATTTAAATTGCTCAGGCGTAATTATAGGTGTCTACATTTTCCCCTCTTTGGGGTGGCGTAAGTGACGCCACTTCAAAGATAGTAGACAAATGAAATTTTGAAGGGGTAGAAGAAAAAAATTAGTAGGAGGGAGAGATGCCCCCTCGAGTGTTGATGGGGTGATGAAGGAAGACGATCGATGATCGAAAAAGGTGAGAAATAGATAGAAGAATGGCCTGGGACGAGAATACCTAGGTGAAACGGAAGATTAGGGGTGAGAGAAAAGTGATGTAGAAGAAATATGGAGAAGTGGAGAGAAGAACTAGCCTCTAGCCTTTGCATTGGAACAACTTCAGTGTCATCATATTGCCAAAAGATCTATGTCATTAGTCCTTATGAAAAATATAAGCATACAAGAAAATTAGAATGACATGAAAAGCCATACTACAAACAATTGTCCATTGCTAAAAACACCCACTCCATGCAACATACAAAATGCAATGCAATATGAGAAGGAAACAAGCTTATTTAACTAAAAATAAGTATGAATGTACATATCCACCCTAACAAAGGTCAAGACAGTTGTACAAATTTTTTGTTATCAAGTTGAAGAGGTCCACATGTTTGTGATTGACGACAAGGGTTAAAAATGATGCCCTGAGCAAGGATACATGCAAGGGGAAATGATGATGGACACTGGGTCCAAGCAGAAAGCTTTGTGTGCAACGAAACATCACTAGGCAACAAGACGTGCCCCAGAGTACATATGAAGCAAGCAAATAGCTTTGTGAATGGTGGAGAATCTGGTGATCCGTGAGTCATGTTGATCAGTGAAGATGTGAAACAAACCAGTAGGATAAGAAAAGAATACCATGCGCAAGACACACGTTTCATCCGTAATGTAATAGCGGGTTACCTATTTTGCAAGTTTTTTTACTTTTTAGGATTTTGTGGAGAATTTTACCTTGTTTATGGGTTTTGAAGTGATATATATATATATGGTTTTGTGTTGTCTAAAATGCGGTGGACAGTAGAAGAAAATAGAAGAAATAGAATGAAGTGCCTAGATGCAAAAGAAAATGCCCCAGGGGGAAGAAAGAAGAAACAAGTGACAAATAATGTCCCTGCATAGTGGAAAAAGTAATAAAATGATTATTTTAAAAAAATATTTATCCAAGAGAGTGGATAAGAAGAAAAATTACCTAGGAGCAATAATAAAAAAAAATGTCATAGTGAGAAGAAAGGGGTACTAGGTGGCAAAAAATACCCCAGCACGGTGAAAAATGAAAGAAAAATAAATATTTAAATAAAATAAATATTTGACGGTGAATAGAGGAGAAAATGGCGGTCAAAACAAGCCTCCAGGCACCATGGCTAGTGAAAATAGCTTGATGTACCCCATCCAGGGGGTAAATCACCACGACAAATTCATTTGTTACCGACCACTGCTAATTTTTTACCACGAAGCTCTGACAATGGCGGCGAGGATGATGGTGAGAGCATGAGACCATTTGAGATGATAAAACACAATTTGAGTGTACAAGCGACATGCGGATGATGGCATCTTTGTGAATAACCTAACCCTCTTTGTCAATTTTGTAATTAATGCTCGTAGAAGTAGGAAACTAGGGTTAGAGTCGTGTCGGCATGCATGTGCGGGAGCGCGAGATACCCTACTAGTGGCATAGGTGCCCTAATGGTGGCACAGGTGCCCTTGGGTGTATGCGCACATGCGCGAGCACCCAAAAGCACGTATACATGTAAACATATATGTCGACACGATAGCGCACACAAAGCACATTTGCATGCACGCACACACACACCACATAGTAGCATGCACACAAATGACACACACACGCGCACACGTGTAGGTACCCGAGATGATGGTGCAAGTTCCCATAAGTGGATGCGCGCATGCACATGTGCCAAAAGGAGGGTGCACATGCCCCAAAGGGCATGCATGCACACTAAGTAGATGGAGGATAGATAGAAAAATGCCAAAAATGATGGCATTTAGAAGAAAATTAGGATTTTTGGGTTAACCCTAAAAATGATAGGTAGAACTTAGAAGAAATGTTAGTAGCTGACAAATGGAATGATTTTACAGAGATGTTTTCCCATGCTTCAAATGTGTGAGTGACATTCACACACACTAGAGAGCTAGAGGGGAGCATGCGTAGATGAGATCGGCACGCGGTGGCAATATTGTTAGAAGTGGTGGGCCTAGGCCCCGTATCCCAAATGCCTTCTATTATTTTGGATCATGGTCTACTAACTGCATTGGCTGAGCAATGGCACAACAAAAGCCAATTCTTTAGGCTCCCTACAGGAGAGATGACAATGACTCTGGAGGACGTGTGGCAGATTCTCTACGTACCTATCTTAGGCTTATTGATCAAGTATACGAGTGACCTTGGGAAGATCTGGGTGGCAGTCAATGACCTATTTGACATAGATGACATAACGCATGACGGCATGATAGTTTCATTACACGAGTGCATCACGGATCTGACATTACACCGGGGGCCATTATATGTGATGTCACTTATCAATGGGTTTTTTCTCACTGATAAGACCGGGACATCCTTTCCTAGGGGTCTAATGACATTGGTGCACCAGATTTTTAGTGGCGAGCATTATTACTGGGGCCAGTGCATAGTAGCACATCCAGTCTTGTACTGGGACTTGCATTTGATTACATACCACCATCGAAGCAATGAGGCCTACCTCTTTACTATAGATTTGGTCATAGGACCACATAACTATCGGGGGCTATAGGCATATTACATGTCCGAGTCCCAGAGGAGCTGTCATATATGGCTTGGGTTTCTGTAGGTGATGACATACGAGGGCACCTAGGCATCTTGTACTGATATTAACAAGAATTTGACGAGTTGTTAGACAGGGATATTATATGGAGGCCTTACAGGTAGATACAGTGGCTAGAGGACATAGCAAAGCTTAGTGTTTTTATGGTGGAGCACTTCCTTCTCGGTAGTTGTAACTATATTATTGAATTATAAAGAGTAGACCGATGTCAACGACAACTGGGCATTGTGCAGGGGGTTCCAAAACAAGATTTGTGGTATGCCCACCGAGACTCTAAGAGGCCGACCATGGGGCCACGCATATAGGTGACTCAAGTCATGGCCGATGTTTTATAAGTGGTACCACGGGCCTAGGACCATCTCGACAAGTCGAGATTCGGCACCATGCTGATTACATGGACTAGTATGCTACTATTTTACCATGACGGTTGACTATTCTAGGCGAGGCATGGGCGGCGGCACTCTGCCCGCTGCAAGAGCTTCGTCATAGTGGTGACGAGAGGAAGGATGT
This sequence comes from Taxus wallichiana var. yunnanensis, assembly GCA_018340775.1. NCBI lineage: Eukaryota > Viridiplantae > Streptophyta > Pinopsida > Cupressales > Taxaceae > Taxus > Taxus wallichiana. The sequence continues at coordinate 725,949,734 of CM031244.1, forward strand.
AGTAGCCCGACCAAAGCTGATCCATTTGATGGGCTACCACAAGATGAGTAGAGGGGTGCGGCATAGGTGCAAGGACCATTACAGTACCTACACGGGCTCCCGGCTCGGATTACGAGAGCACAAAGAGTACTCCGGACTAGCACAAGGATAGGCCCCTGTGGTGTAGCCAGTGGCATAGATAGCCACCTTATAGCAAAAATACAAAAGCCATAGCAGAGATAGAGACCACGCCCAAATCCAGGACTTTAGCATTGTGACAAGAAAGAGATAGATTAGGCTCGGGCCCAGGCGGCTGTGAGGAGGTGATGGTACTATTCAATTTCAATAGATTTGGCCGATGGAAGCACAGATGGCTTAGGTGATGAGCCTATATTAGCAGACACATGCCTAGCTACATCCTGTGATCTTTGGAGAGAGATAGGCTGAGAGTAGAGCGAGTAGTGGGTTAGGCCAAGCTTTCTGAGCATCAGTAGAGATAATGTCCTTTCGACGCACGAGATGGAACAGTGGTACAACATGGAATCATAGAGATCTAGCTACAGTAGAGGGAAAAATTTCCTACTATAGATCATTATATTATGAGACAATTCCGGCTGAGCGGCGGGTACCTTCTTATAGCTAGTAGTCAAGTAGAGGGACGAGGTCAAAGAGGCCTCGGGCCTCAGTGGAGCAGCCATGGGGAAGTCAGTGAGACCGAGTGATGCTCATGTTATGCCTCCACCATGGGATAGACCAGCCAGCCCATATGAGGGCTCAAGTCACCCTTGATTATTGTATTGATACATGTGCCTCTTTGATGAAGGCTTATGAGTATCTTGTGCTTGATGTATAACATTCTTTATGTATAGAAATTTTGACATATGCCTTTGATGAAGGTAGTTGTATTCTTTGATCGATGTATATCATCCTTTTTGTATGCCTCAGATGAAGGAATTTTTGATGTATAGTAGCGATGTATATCTATTTTTGATACATATATACCACACACATGTATATATGGACATTTTTGACATGACACATGTGTTATGAGATGATGGACATTGTTTTTATTTTTGAGGGAGTATATGGATATATGGATGTGTTTATGATGTTATCTGATTTGATTTCACATGTATATGTATCCGATTTTGATGTATTGCATGTGATTTGATTTATAGATGATATATCTGTAGAGTATATCAAATGCATTTTCTCATGTGATGTGCTAGACCTAGTGGACAGGATGATATGATGATATGGGTGTGGGGGGGATAGATTTTGATATTTACAATCCTTCTTGCCCCCATTTGGTGATACGATATGTGATGATTAGCTTAGCATTCATGTATGATGTATACTTAGCTTTTTCCTAATATATGATGTATAGATGATGTAAGATGTGATGATATTGATGGAAATATTATTATGTGATAACAAAACAATTTACATGCAACAAGTAAACACAATCAAATGCTAACAAAGAACATAATGAACCAATACAACAATGTACCATGATTCACCAGCATGTAAAAACACACTTCAATATGCACAAGTAAGAATAAATCTGATCTAATCAAGAAAAGATGAATCCTAACAAAGTATGTCTAAGCAACAAACAATACAAATGTACAAACATGAAGCAACTATACAAGAAATCAAGCGAAAGACTTGAAACATGACAACACAAGTAAACTAAAGTGAATGTTTTTGTAAGATTTGTTTTGTGAAACAATTTTCTATTGTTTAGATTTTTGTGAAACAATTTTCTATTGTTTAGAGTTTTGTGAAACAATTTTCTATTGTTTTGAGTTTCTAACATTTTTATTTTTTTGTGTTTTTCTAATAGTTTTCCAGAGCTATGCACAGGTAACCAAGAAAGCATGGATGCCCCCAGCGTTAGATGAGGAATATAAAAGGGAAAATGCCACACACTTATAAACAGGTGGGTAAAGTTGCGAAGTGCCCCAACGTGAGATGGGGAATAGAAAAATACCACACCCTCACAAATGAATAAAAGGTGAAAAATCCGGATCAATGGTTGACAAGATTAGGCTCATAGGGAATCTCGGAGATAGATGTGGAACTAGCCCTAGGCTAAGTAAAGGTACCCTACAGAAGCAACATGCTTGTGAACAACGAATCCTCCCAAGGTTTTGGAAATCGATTTTCACCCAAGGACCTATCTAAAGTGCCACAATTGTGTGGTTTTCACTTATGGATTACATTTTTCTCTTTTTCTTTTTCTCTTTTTTTTTTTTTTTGTATTTTGATTATTTTTACCATGTTTTTATTTTGCTTTTCTGATTTTTGCACCATGTTTAAGCATAGAACCACTTAAGGTGCATGGCATTCATGGGATCGCGGAGCTCATCACCATTGGGGTGAGCAAGTTTGTATGCTTTTGTGCCATACTTGGCCATGATAACATAAGGTCCTAACCAATGTGGTTCGAACTTTCCTTTCTTCTCTCGTTCTACCCTTGTGTTGAACTGATTCTCCTTCATGACCAAATCACCAACCTCAAACTGACGAGGTATGATTCTTTTGTTGTAATTTCTGGAGAATCTATTCTAATACACTTTGAGGTGATTTAAGGCATGGATGCACTTCTCATCTAGGAGTTCTAACTCTACCAGTCTAGCCACTCAGTAATCTTCATCTTTATCCAGATAATCCCTAAGAGAGATTATTAGGGAAGGAAGCTCAATTTCTAATGAGATGATAGATTCCATTCCAAATACCAAGGAATATGGTGTCGCACCTATAGGAGTGCGAATAGAAGTCCTGTAAGTCTAAGGAGCTAGGTGGATTTGCAAATTCTAATTACGACCTGTCTTACTTACCATTTTCTCCATGATTCAAACCAAAGTATTATTAGTGCCCTCAACCTGTCCATTGCCTTGGGGATAATATGGTGTAGACCATTTTAACCTGATTTGAAACTGATGACAGAGATCCTTTACCGTTTTATTCTTGAATGATTTTCTGTTATCAGTAATAATGGTTGCAGGAATTCCATACCAATAAATAAGATGATTCATGATGAACTTGGAAATATGAGCTCTCATTACATAGGTCAAAGGGACAACTTCCACCCACTTGGTAAAGTATTCAAGATTGTAATGATGTGGGTGTGGCCATCAGATGAAGTAGGGGTAAGATTCCCTATTAAATCAAGTCCCCATTTAGAAAATGGCCATGGGGTGGTGATGGGTTGCAATGGATGTGATGGAGCATGGATGAAATTTCCATACTTCGGAAAAGTACACACTTCCTTACATAGTTGCAATGATCAGGTTTCCATGGTAGGCCAATAGTAGCCTACTCTTAACAATTTTTTGGCTAGAACCATTTTGTTAGTATGTACTCCGCACACCCCTTCATGCACCTCTTTAATCACTTGGACCAAATTTGTCATATCGAGACAATGTAATAGATTCCCATCATAGCCATGACGATATAAATCGTACCACCTAAAAAGAATATAACAAGCCATCCGGAAAATTAGGATTTTTTTCTTGAAATGAGAGATGTTGGGAGGGAAGGTGTTGTATTTGAGGTAGGTAAAATGGGCTCATACCATGGGGTATTGGGACCATTAACATCACAAGACAGCAGACAGATTTTGGCATGTTGTGCAGCGCAGGATGGCGTAGATTTTCCACAAATAATGGCATGTCATTACTTTCTGCGGAATGCGGAGAATAAAACCCATGGTTGCCATAGCATCAAGCAGATATGTTTTGTGCTCTTGGAATTTTTTCAAATGTGATGCGCACAAAATACTCTTTTAGAGTTTCTACCAACTTCTTATAAGGGATGAGTTTCTCATCCTTAACTTTGTACTCATCATTGACTTGCTTGATGATTAATTGAGAGTCACCAATAATATTAACATGATGAATGTCCCATTTGATGGTGAGCTTCATCCCAGCGATGATGAGTGCCTCATACTGTGATATTGTTCATGCAAGGAAAACCAAGGTGAAAATCCTGAGGTATGGGGTTGCCGGAAGGAGTAATGAGAACCACACTTGCCCTTGAACCACGAAAATTAAAAGACCCATCAAAGTGTATCTGCCACATGACAAATTCTTCAATGTATAGTAATGAGGCATCTAACAGATCCAAATTCAAAGGTTCGGTGCCTTGTAAAGGTGCTTCTACTAATTGATCAGTAAGTACCTGTCCCTTGACCGACTTTTGATGCACAAACTCAATGTCAAATTCACTTAGTAGAATGATCCAATTATCCATTCTACCGGTGAGGGTGGGTTTAGATGGAATGTATTTAAGCGGGTCCACTTTTGATATAAGCTTGGTTTTGGTGTTGAACAGATAATGATGAAGTTTTTGAAAGGTAAAAAATACAGCCAAATAAGATTTTTTGATTTGGGGATAGTTGAGCTCATAAGTGATGAGAGTGCGACTAAGGTAGTAGACCACTTTTTCTTTGTGACCAAGGTCATATTGGGTGAGCAGTGCACCAATAGCAAATTGAGTAGTAGAGATATAAAGCAGGAGTGGCTCACCAGGAGTTGGAGGCATGAGAACAGGAAGATTGGCCAAGTATTTCTAAAGTAAGGAGAAGGATTTGTGTTTCTCTCTGGTCCCCAGATAAAGGAAACATCCTTTTTAAGTAGGTGAGTGAACAAATGACACTTATCGGCAAGCTAGGAGATGAAGCGGTGAATAGCCTATATTTTTCCCTACAAGTTGTGCAATTGCTTAATGTTTTTAGGAGGAGGCATCTCAGTAATAGCAGACACTTTAGCAGGGTATACCTCAATTCCCCTTCTTGATACAATGAAACCCAAAAAATTTCTGATAGCACACCAAACACACATTTCTTTGGGTTCAGATGGACCTTGTACTCTTGTAGGCGTTCAAAGATACACTACAAAATAGCAGGTGGTCCTCCCTTGTCTTAGATTTCCCAAGGATATCATCCACATAGTCTTCCATGATATCATGGATCATATCATGGAAAATTACCATCATTTACTTTTGATAGGTAGCTCCTGGATTTTTAGACCAAACGGCATTCTCGATAAGATAAGGTAACCCAAGGAGTTGTAAAAACCATCTTGTGCTGATCTTCATTGGCTATCTTGATTTGATTGTAACCTGAAAAGCCATCAATAAGAGATAGCATTTCATATCCTCTGTTGAATCCAAAATCATATCAATATTTGGTAATGGAAAATCATCCTTAGGGAAAGCCTTATTTATGTCCTTGAAATCTGTGTAGATTCTGATCCCAATGGGATTTTTCTAGATAGGGACGATGTTGGATATCCATTCGAAGTAATCAATGGGCTGAATGAATCCTGTCACAAGAAATCTTTCTAACTCCTCCTTAACTAGGAGAGCCACCCTCAGGTGCATATTTATGAGTTTTTGCTTAATAGGCTTAGTGTCTTGCATGTACAACTAAGTTGTGCATGACTAAAGTTGGAACCAAGCCACGCATATCCTTATAAGACCATGTGAATACATCTATAAACTCTCGTAGAAGTATGGTGAAAGTTTTCTGCTCCCATGCCGAGAGTGAGGCTCCAAATTTGACTATTTTGGGTCATCTTCTGTGCCAATGATGACATAAATAGTCTCTTCTACTAGTAACTTTGACAAATCCTCCATACGCGTAGGATCGGGAGGAAGGTTGAGATCTTTGTCTAAGGATGTCTCCATGAGATTTTCATCCTTGGCATGGTTACTTTTATTGTCCTTTGATTTTTACACCTATTTGTTAGCCAACACCTCAAAGAGGTTTTCACTATGTGAGGACTTTGATTTTTTGAAGCTTTGCTTTGGAACTTTTTCCCTCAATTTTTCTTAAATTTTGCTTGACCACGAAGCTCAACTTCCTCTCCAAAGTAGGCGTAGGTATCTAAGTCAATATAGAAGCCATTTTTGTGGTCTCTAATGGGGATTGTATCCGAATGCCCATGAATTCTGTAATAGCTTCATCATTTTCAAATAGATCTAGTGACATATGATGTTTTTGGTCCCATTCAATAAGGAAAGGGTAAACGAGGTCAAGTGTAGGTTCCGTAGGGGTTATGGTGAGGAAAGCGGTATTCATGAACAGGTTCATGGAGGTAAGATCCTCGTATTGGCTACAAGTGGAAAGCTGTATCTTTTTTAAATAGTTAGAGTTATCCTCACGTTCAGAGAAAGTAGCATCTTGATCATTGGGATGTACCCCATAAGGGTGAATTTTAATGTTATACCTTTCTATTTTAAAATGTGGGAGAGGCACTGGTTCTCACTATCCTTGCTCATTCCTTCCACATCCTAGGCCCTTGTAGCCCATGGAGTACATCATTTGACTAGATTTCTCATATTCAGGTGTTTGATAGCAAGTTGGTTGAGTATCTTGTGGGACCCAAGTCATAGGTGGATCTAACAATTTTTCTTCAGCAAGAAGCCTCCAAGGAAAAAATGACCCAATAGTTTTCTCATCTCTAGGTCATCTGAAATGATAGTTGGGTCAACCTCTAGTTTTAGGTGACAATGAGAGGTCTAAAACTAAGAGGGCTTGTTGCACATTATATTCTCCACAACCGTATTCTAGAACCTTCATCTCCCATGAATCAAAAGGAGAAGTTGATGTAGAGGCACCATGGGCACAAGAACTGAGAGAATCTAAATCTACCTGGGACTCCATGGCTTCAAATTGAAGAGGAAAAACTATATTGGTGGAGGGACACACATAGGTACCCTTACGTGCAAAACTATTGAGAGCTCTGCAGTGAGTGAAGGGCTCTAAATCTCCTTGTATTGTGACAGTGTGTCCCTCGTGCTTCAGTTTAATGCATTGATGGAACATTGATGGCATGGCCTATATAGCATGAATCGATGGTTGGCCTAGAAGCATATTGTACAAAAGTTTTAAGTCCAGGACATGAAATTTTGTGTGATGATAAGCGGGACTGATTTCCATGGGCAACATGATTGTGCCAACTGATTGTCTTTCCACATTGTGCTAAGTGGTTATATTAATTATGTTTGACTCAAGGTCTACTTCAGTATGTCCCAGATGCTTAACCAACTTCTGCATGCATATATTTAACCCTGATCCATTTTCCACAAGCACCCGTTTGATCTTTCGGTGGGTAACAAATACCTCAATATACAAGGGGAGGTTATGCGTTGGATTTTTAGTAGGGATTTCCCTATGATTAAAGGCAATGTGTTTAGTTGGTACAATGTTTGCTACCATGGCCTGAAGATGTGTAGGATCTACTTCTAGTGGAAATCCTGACCCCTGAAGAGTTTGGTACAAAATGTCTTTATGTACATTTGATATCTTAAGAAGATCCAAGATTGAAATCTTGGCAGATGTTTTCTCAAGTTGTTCTAAGAGGTTGTACCTACCATTTTACGGGGTTGATGGAGAGGGTTCAGGAATCATGAGGTGGGCATGCCTTGTTACCACAACGGCAATCCTTTCCCTTGATTCGAATGGTGTTCACATGGTCACTAGGAGAGTGAATACATCCAATGAGTGAATCATAATGATTGTTGTCTTTCTTGGTATATAGATAATTCACTACTTTATAACTCTGGGATGACTCTCCTCGATCCGGATTTGAATCCTCTGACTTACCATGTTTAGGGAATGGTTCTTTGTATATCCCCATCTTTTCATTGGGTGTCTGAGTTTTTTCTGGGTTGTCCACTTCTATCTCCCCATTTTTGATGAGGTCTTGGATGTAGTGATGAAGTCGTAGACATTTTTCTTTTTATGTCCCTTAACATGATGTAATTCACAATAGTCATGATATTTGTACCATGATGGTTTTGGATCATTGTCATCAAAGGGTTGTGTCGTGGGATAAGTCACCATGTGAGTTACATCCAATTGTTTCAATATAACCGACAGAGGCTCATTGAGAGGAGTGAGCATTCTTTGTTTACGTGATGGTTGAATAGTTCCTTTGGTCAGTTTACAAGGTTGACCAATTTGAACCATTTGCACACATTTGGAATCTGTGATCCCATCTCCCACCACATTTTTTTTTTTGTTAAATATTTTTGGCTTCTCCGTAGGTTTAAAAATTAGGTTATCCTTAGATTGTGACTTAACAGTTCCTTTGGAAATAAGGGCTTTCTCTATTTGAATTCATTTTTCAATGACCTCTTCGAAAGTGTGAACACAATGCATTTAAATGTGGAAAGCGATGTCTGGATTTAGTATGGGCACAAAGATACTTACAAGTTATTTTTCAGGGAATGCACAAGGAAAGTGACTGGCTATCCCTCTCCACCATTGTAGGAATCTTGAGAAAGTCTTGTTAGGAAGTTTTTTGGTATTACATAAGTCTTCCATGGTGATATGACTTTCTATATTGTATGAGAAGTGACGCACAAACCTCTTTGCCAATTCTAGCTAGGTAAAAATAGACCCCCAAGGTAAACGAGTAAACCAATCCAAGGCTTGGGCTCCTAGAATCTTGGGAAAGAGTTGTATGAGGTAATTATCAATATACGAAACCTCTTGACGTGCCATATACAAATCCTTGACATGATCTTGTCGGTCTCCCTTTCCTCTATATTTGTCAAATTTTGACATGCTGAATTTTTTAGGGAAAGGTTCAAGTGTCATAGCTTTGTCACAAGTATGGGGACATAGTTCTTCATATTGATATTTTCTGATCCTCCCCACATTGCTCTCTTGAATTCTTACGAGTGTTAATTTCATAGATTGTACTTCTTGTGCAAGTAATTGTTCTTTAGTAGGAGAAGCAGGGATATATACATGATGATGCTCCATATTGTCTTCTCCTTGATTTTCCCTATGAAGTTCACTGATTTTGACCTTAGGCCTTGTCTTTTGGACATTCTTTCTTGTTTCCTTTTGTACATGAGAGGTTAGCAAGGCTAATTGTTGACTAAGGTTGCTAATTTGTTTCTGAATAGTGACTTCTTCTTCTAAAGGTTCCTCTTCTTCTTCATATTGTGGAGGTTCTTCAACATTCTCGTGTCCTAACTTGATTTTATGTGGCACTTTAATAAAGGGTATTCTATGTCCCACTACATTATCATTTCCTACGTTGGAGGTAGAAGCATGTCCATGTGTTAAAATATCCTCCATGTTGATAAGAGGTTACTCCTCATCATTAGCATTATTTGTAGGTGGGATTGTTTCATGTTCAGTGGGAATTTAGGTCCCCAATTTTAAAACCTATGTTAGCACCCTATCCTTGTTTCTAAAATGTAATTCATCTAATAAGCTGGGATCAAAGTAAAACTCCACATGTGGGGATTCCCATTTGTCACCAATACGATCTACCATGTCTTCTATCTCTTTTTCTATGGAAAATAGAGGCCCTAGATCATGACCAATAAAAGGGTTTGACCCTTGTTTGTTTGAGGCTTCCCAAGATTGTGCTTGTTGTGCTTCGTATGTTTGCTTTTTGAGCCCTAATCGTGTTTTAGGAGCCATGATGTGTAATAGTTTCACCAAGGTAAGTTGTAAATGTGTTCAAAAATTGTGATCACACCTAAGTGAAATGCAAAACAAATGTCAAGAATATGAATCAGTATAAATGTTAGAGTACCAATGTGATAGAGTGATAAATCAACAGTGACACAATGTTTGGTACCTAAGCCTATCAAATGAATGAAGCACTTCCTAGATTGTGCCTCAAAAAATTAGTTGGTGTCGTAAGATAATTAACAAGATGTCCTCAATTATGTCAAGTTAAAGGGAATGAACAAGATGTAAGTAAGTATAAGAAGTTAATGTGACCTCCTAACAAGGTATACTAGAAGCAAGCCCAAATTCAATTAATACCTATATCCCAAAAAGTGCGATTCTGATTTGTGAGTGACACAACAATGTCACCAAGATATGTTAACCAAACTTTGTGAGAAAGTAAGGTATTGATATCAAGATGATATTGATATAACACGGACAAGTGGTAACAAGTAGCACTTTTCAAAATTGAGGTAGTAATAGAATCAAACTAAAATCTTAAATTATAAGTAAGAATTATTAAATTGTGTATTGCGTAAGCTTCAATATAGATATTTAGGTCAAGTTTACGGAAACAAGATGAAAATACCGAAATTATAGTGATACGGTATAAACAAGGTAACCTTTCTAAGGAAGTTCAAGATGATGAACCACACCTAACTATGATGACGATCCCGACGTGGGTATTAAGATCACAAATATCACCAATGATATGGATACGACTCCGCACACTTTAGATGTTTAACTTACCCGGCCCGAGCAAACACGGATGGGGGTAAACAGAAAAAAAAGTGGCATAAATAATCAATTATTAATACAAACGTAGTCACCTTTCTTTTGATCAACAAAGTGTCAAAATAATGTGAAGGAAATAGATCAAAATGGGGATGAAAAATGTTTACTTTACTTCAACAGAGTTTCACCTTGCGTTAAGGCAAGTGAAAAACTAAACAAAAGTAATGCTTCCCACGTTTCATGATGAATGATGGCTCACAACGCAACACTATTTTGAAATGGTCAAAGTGGGCTCCTAGCAAAAGAATATCTTCCTGGGTGGTTCTCTCTTCCTAGGTGTTACAAAGTTGTCTTAAGCAAACTTGATTTACCCAAAAAGTTGCAATGACTAATTTGGGAGTATCTCAGTTCTTTTGTACCCACTTTAAGCACGGTAGGAAACTAGTGCGTCTACATGTACCACCACTAGGGTCATCATCTGAGACAACCGGTAATTCTAACTCATAAGGAATGACTAGTCAAGTAGGTTGTGCGGAGCTCTTCCCATTTCATCCATGAGGTTCCCTCTTGTGTGGACTACTTTGGGGTTCCTGGTACCACCCCCATTATTGTAGCTTAAGGCGTTATGCCAAAGGGGTTATGTTCCAGTTGAGCGGATAAGGACGTACCCTTTTAAAACACTGTAATCTGATGTTTTGAATATAGTGTTCTTTTTATCTTGTTTAATTTTGATGTGGTTTTCTTGAACACCTTCTAGAAACCTGTATGACAACTGTATTAGTATTTTGATTTTATTTCAATTCCACCTTTCTTTGACAAGCGTGTGTTTGGTCCTACACAACGGGTTAGTAATTTTCCATTAAAAGAGTAAACATCATTTCTGATTCTCAAGATCATCCAGGATGCAAGAGAAGAGAATACGTGATGTTTCTAAAATCCAAGAAGATGCCAAATGGAAAAACACTTAATTCAAACACACCAAGTTAAGTCATTCCAATTAAGATATTCTTAACAATTTCAAAGCGATAAAAGACCTAAGAATCATTTTTAATTCCCAAGATCGCCCCAAGGGATGCCGAGGAAGAGCATACGTGACCTTATTCTTATAAGTAAGCATGCAAAGTCTATCTAGTCTAGCAAAAGCACGTAAACATACCCTACAAATAAGTTAGCACTTTAAACACTTTAATTTGAGAAAATTGAAATACACATACGCCCAGTTTAGGCGTGTGCACTGGGTTAGGTGGATACACCCCTATGTGTTTTTAGACTCACGGTGCACCCGCACCACCAAAGAGGCGTCTGCACCAAGATTAGGGCATGTGTGACAAGGGAGATAAACAATAGTATCAAGTTACGATAGAGCACCTACGCTACTCGAGAGGTGCTTGTGCCGGGAGTTCGGGCATGTGTGCCACTTGTAGATAAACAATATTACCAAGTTCGGCCAGTGCACCGCACTAGGATTAGGGCATGTGTGCCACGATAGATGAAAATAAGTACCAAGTTATGTACAGAGCACCTATGCCACCATATAAGCATCTGCACCACCAGAGAGATGCCTGTGCCTGGGTTAGTGTGTATGTGCCGGCCTGACAGGTTTTCTGCTACAGTGAAGGTACAATACGAAAGAGCGTCTGCACTGATTTGGTGTACCTATGCCCTAGTTAGGGTATGTGCATCGGGGTTAGTGTATGTGTGTCACGGTTGGAAAACAAAGATACAAGCTCCGACAGTGCGCCTACACTACCCGAGAGGTGCTGCGCCAGGGATTAGTGTGTCTATGCCCCGGTTAGTGTGCCTACTCCCTCCTACAACCAAAGTACAAAAAAACACAAAAAAGCTCACAATACTTCAAATTTTAGCAAGTTAGCTTGAAATTGGCAATAACCCATTAAAATGATAGCTATAAATGAGAACCTACACATATAATACTAGCAAAAATCCTAAGAAATTGAACATTATTTACTATATGTGTATATCAAAGGTTAGCCAAAAACAATAGAATTCAAGCTAGAAATGCTAAGGGACTAAGGATCCATCCCACCGGGCATGCCAAATGTGTGCATGGTTTTGTTTAGCTAAGTTAGAAAAATGAGAACTAACACCTAAATAGTTCTATAACAAAGCTAAATCAAAATCTAAAACACCATCAAGATAAGAGCTAAGCAAGGTTAGACAACAACATTATTGCATTAGAACTTTGAAGCATAAATCAAACTAACATGCTAATTATCAAGAACCTCTACTCTTTAGATTGACAACAAAATCAAATGGACCTATGTAGATTCAATGGCAATCAATAGTTGATTGTTTGATCTTCAAGAAATTAGGAATGGGAGCTCATCAAAGCATGGCTACAAGACCACTTTGATTATTCCCATATGACCTAAGAACTTGGATGAATGCAATGCAAGAAATGAGGCTTAGCTCTTCCAATGGTGAATTTCTCAAGAATGACAAAAGGCTTATAGTGTATTTGCTATATGTTTGCTTTTGTTTTCTCAAGAATTAAGTGTAAGTGTAAAGGTACGAGGAGGGCTCTTTATATAGACCAATGGATAAAGAAATCTCTACATCCCTTTGCATGTGGGACAATAGGGATGTTGAGTTAGTTGTGGATAAGGGGGTTTAGATAGGGTTGAGTTTACTTTAGGAGATTTTATCTTGTCCTTTAGTGACTCATGTGGATAAATGGGGTTTATTAATTGATCAAAATGATTAATTAATAGATGTACAAGCTTATAAAAGCTTTTTAGAGGGAAATTAGCATAATTTAGACTATAGAAGGGGATTAAATCAATTAAATATTGATTTATTGGTTTAATGAAAGGAGAAGCTAATTAACTAATAATAATTAATTAGTCTAGATAGAAGGAAGGATTTATTAATGGAAGGTCACTAATTAGGGTATTTTTGGATAGGTTAATTAATTAGGGTAGTGTAATTAATTAATGATGATAGGAGAGAAGATGAGTGCTTTTGACAATATGTCACCATTTGCGGAAAGGAGATAATTAGCGCAATTTAAGTATTTTAATTGCTCAAGCATAATTATAGGTGTCTACACCAAGAAATATCAATCTTTGATCATTGGAAGAGAAAACCTTTAGGCGTAGAGAGAACGGAAAATATGAGTAATAATACCAATTAGAAAAGAAAGTAAAATCATTTCTCCACTTTGTTTTTTAATAAGGAACTAGGCTCCTTGAAAAGAAAAAGAGCTTAAATGTTGTTCTAGGGTAAGTAGGCAAGAAAAAACAACGAGCAATTTGAAAACATAATCTATTGCGGGAGAATCGTTCTTTTAAAAAAAAAACAATGTATAAAGAGCGAGTTCTAAAATTTTTGATGGCGTCAGTAGAGGTAGGAGACTGGAAGTACCACACCATCTTCGTCCAAGCTACGGAAGCTAGCATGTTTCCTTCACCTACTCTTGATCAAAGTACAAACCTCATATTTTTTCTCCAAGCTCAACAATAAATCCCTCCATGAACTGTCTGTTTCTTTATGTAGCATGATACTACATATTATTATGGAAAACCAATCTAAAGTATGACATTGAGAGTCCCACAAATAAACGTCCAACAATGGCAATGGTGGCAGCCTTTGCCGTCAGCGATTAAGCTACGCTCCTCCCACAATCTCATTTTCAATGTACATTATAATGAAATGCATGATCCAAGGAAGCACAAGAAAATGATTGAATGGTTTTTTTTTGTTTTATTATTATTATTATCAATTAATTATAAATTTGTAAAAGGGTATAGTCCCTTTCAAAAAGTATTTACCCATGATAAAAAAATTATAAATTTACGTGATCATTTGTACTAAAAGTTATGAAGCGTATGGAAAAGAGTTACATACGGTATCACCGATTGAATGGAAAAGAGCAGCATGTGTTGAGTTATATATAGGCTTATCGGCCTCAATATGTAAGCCTATCTATTGGCCTAATTAATTGGTGTTAAACGTTGGTTTAATTTTTATTAGATAGAAATGTTATATTTTTATAAGAGTGAAATATAGTTCTTACATAAAAGATGCTTTTTGTTTTTTTGCTTTATGATATTGTTTTATATTTCAACAAAATCCATCAATATTCAACAAAATCCATAAATGATATTTAATGTATGTTTGATTTTATGTAACAGATAATTTTATTGATATTTATTTTATCATTTGAGTTTTTTTCTTTCTACAATTTAAAAAATGAAATAATTTAAAGAATGTTGTATATAGTTTTCAACTTTCTTTTCCCTTATAAAATATTTTGCTTTTTTACAAAAAAATAAATTAGCAACTGCAAGATTCTCCATATCATAGAATACTGACGGATTTGATTTTTGGTTCAATTTTTTTAGGGTAGATGAAGGGGTTTTTATATCCTACTAACTATAATTATGCCAACACCATTTGCAGCTTGAGCTGAAATTGGAGGCTTCTGTCACAATTAAATCAGCTACTTAAGAATTTCTCTCATTTTAGAATAAATTTACATAAAGCTCTCATGCCCTACCATTCTTTGTAAATAATTTAGAACTTATCATTGAGACTAGAAGTGATTTGCTTAATATTTAATATGGATATTGTTATTTTGCAAATATTTTCAATCCTTTAAAAGAGGAAATTTGTGTAAGGCTTATACGCTTCTTTTTCTTGTAAATAATTGTAATCTTCAAATTAATTTTTCATCTTAAATTTATACGATTATCCATTCTCTTTTAATTTTAACATTAATATTTTTTACGAATAAATTTTTAAAATGTCTCACATCTTAAAATTAAATAAGATTACCAACTAAAAAAATCATAAAGCTTACAAGATTAAACTTAAGAATAAACTTACTTTTAATCTAAATGTATCATGAAAAAATCATCTTAAATAACACATGAAGAATGCAGTGAGTGCAGCGAGTTCCTCTCCTTGCCCGACTCCTATAGCCATGGTTAGATCATGGACCTCATGTTTGTAGGCAATACTAGAGAACATATGAAGATTATTCCCTCATGGGTGGCGGGTGATCCACAGGATGCAATCCCAGAGGATTTGGTGGACAGAGTGAGAAGCAGTTTTAAGAGCGCAGCAGTGGGAAGATTAAGAGGTCTGCTTCTGAATATTGACTTTTTCCAGGAATGGTGTAACCCCAAATGGTCCTATAGGCTACAAGTACGAGCTTGGGAGAGGATAGCTTCCTTTTCTGCTTCCAAAGGGATGAAGACTTGCAAAACGTACTTATTGAAGGGCCATGGTTTTTAGAAAAGTTGCTCTTAGCATTTGCCTGTGCCATCCCAGGTTGAAATCAAATTATTTTCCATTTCTGCCTGTGTGGATTAATTTTCCTGGCTTGGTGCAAGAATTCTGGGAAACAAGTGTCTTCCTCGGCATTGCCAGATCCATGGGGGTGCTCATTGTTGTGGACTTCGTGACGAGGGCTCCTTCAGTACACTAAATGTATGCCAATTTTTGTATCAACGTACCTGTTGGTGCTCAAATGTATAGCAGAATCTTCCTGAACACCTCAAAATACAAATTTGAGCAAGAAATAGTTATAGAACAATCTTATATCATCTCTGAGAAATGCAGGCACACAGGTTATGAGGCTATGTCTTTCGGATGGAATGATCTGTCCTCTTATACCGTGTTGGAGTATCCTATTGACCAGTTGGAGGATGTGCCACCAGAAATGGGGACGCTTAGGGAGGATGGTGTTACCAAACCTCTCAAGCTCTGTGCTAGTAAGTCCAACCAACAAGGAGATGTTGGGAAAATGATGAAGATATGCGTGTGGAAGAAACGGATATCAAGGAAGATGGTGAGGTGGTTTCACTGGAAACGTAACAGTCTTAGGTCGGGATCGCTCCTTCTTTCATGGGGTGAAGGGTGACAATGTGGAGGACGGGTTGCAGACCCACCTGGCTCCAGGCGTGGAAAGTTTGTTAGGCTGAGATGACATAGTATAATGGGTATCAATTTCAAATTCAGGAAAAAACATTAAATGCTCATGGGGCCTTCCAAGGAAACAGATCGGAGAGCATTGAAAGGTTGAAGGACGGAAAATAGTCTAGTGTAGGTCATTGATTGATGAGAAAATTTGAATCAAGCGACAATGGTGATGATGTTATGGTGGACAAGTCTATGCAAAGTGGGATGAAGAACATTGGAGGAAGATTGGACAGTGGAGGCGTGGATACGTTTTCCCTTTAGCGTTTTGTAGCTTTGCGGAAAAACGTAGACTTTCGTGGTTATCGGTTTGGTTCCGGGTTGTGGGGGATGGTTGGACGAAGGTCCATCCTAAGAATGTGTGTTTTGAGCATGTAAGTCAAAGTCATCGTGAATCGTGATTTCTTGTAATTCCCACTTGGGTTTGTCCCCCGTTGTATGGTTTTTATTTTATTTTCCGGCTTCCCTTGATGGATTTTTTATTGTCGTTGTGGTTCTGCCGTTAGAAGAGGCCTCTTATTTTGAGAATCATGTCATTATATTTTCTACCTTAGTAATTGGGAT
This sequence comes from Taxus wallichiana var. yunnanensis, assembly GCA_018340775.1. NCBI lineage: Eukaryota > Viridiplantae > Streptophyta > Pinopsida > Cupressales > Taxaceae > Taxus > Taxus wallichiana. Next base: position 725,966,442 of record CM031244.1, read on the forward strand.
TTTTTTTATCCCCTTAAAACCAAATCATTTTTACCGTGTCAAAAAAAAAACTTCATGTATCATATTATCTAAATTTAATATTAATATGGATATTGGCGTAGTAAAATCATCACTTAAAAGTTTTAATATTTTTCGTCTCAACTTTTAATGTAAGGAAAAGAACAAAAATTTGCGCCGAAGGCGCTACACAATGGGATGAAGCTTTGGGGTCTCTAACATGCGTCGAACATATCGATGACCCACACTTTATCATACTTCAACTTCCATCCAGTAGCGTTTGACTATCTGTCCATCCACATTGGAAAATGTTCCCATCCGTTCACGATGGAAAATGTTCCACATTGAGGTATTATTACAGCTGGAGATAATAAATCATTTCAAAATTTGAAAGAAGGAAACAACTTGGCATGTGTTGGGATATAAATGTGGTTTCTCTTTATTCCCAATTTTAGTAAGCTAGGAATTTTCAAGTAGCTTGTCAATATAATAGGGTACAAAAATTTGGATGAGTTTGTTTTTGTTGGGGAAAATAAAGACTTTTCCTACAAGGATCTAGAAGACGACCGTGGGGACTCCCAAAAAATGGGTCTTGAAAAGATCTCCTCTGTAGTGTTCAAATTTTCTAAGGGCTATGAGAAAACGGGGATGAGGACGTTTGTGTGAAGGAGGTCTATTTTTTCTGATTGACGGGTGAATTTCGGTGGTTACCTTGAATGACACAAGTATTTTGAGGATTTTTTGTCTCGTTACGATGTAAACCTAACATCCATTCCATAAATGAAGGAAAACACTAAAACATAAAATAACATTGATAATCCATATAAACCTATATTTATTTTCCTTGTTTTTGTGTTTTTTTAATTATAAAATATTTCTAAAATTTTAGAAAAGTTGTATGTTTTAATTTGTATATATAAATTATAAGTATTGTTTTAAATATAAATTTACATTATAAATATATAAAAAAATTAAAATAAATAAAAACTATTTTGTGTTTTTATAACTATTATTTTGACATTTTTATATAATTTGAAATATAATACTTGAAAATTCCCCGCCCCAAACCATATAAATAATCATCAAATTCAAAGTCTTATGAACGCATATTTATTATGTATTGACATGTTTAACGTAAACTATATACTAACGGATTTACCTTGAAGTCGACATTCGAGCGAGCTGCTACACATATTTCTCCAAACCATTTTGTAAAGTACCCTCATCTTCTGACATCCATTTTTGGTTCGGAGCATCCACCGAAAACAATAAATATACACAGAATATGCCGTTACTATATATATAACAAAAACTTAATTACGCCGTAAGGCGTTCCTGTAGTGGGATGAGACCTCCTTTCTCTGACAGTTTTTGCTGATCCGATGGCTATCTTTGGCTGCTGCATTGTCGTTGAAATCGAACGGCGGAGGATACTGTGGAGAAAATCACGGATCTCGGAGGAACCAACCAATTGATTGTGCTTTCTTGGAAGCAAATCTGGCGGTCGATGTGTGAGGAATGACAGTGGCCGTTGATTTGTTAGATCTGGTTGTTGTATTTTCCCTAGGCTTCATTTGCATGGCCGATCGAGAGAAAATCGAGAAATAGTGTTCATACCCGCTTTAAAAAGATGCGTTTGCTTTCTGAGGAGTGGATTTAAGATTGCAAGGGTTGTTGGAAGATTGCATGGTGCGTTGATGGTGGTTTGGATTCCTGTTGCTATCTGTTCATGGTGTTTTGGATTCACGTGGTTATCTGTTCATGGTGTTTTGGATTCACGTGGTTATCTGTTCATGGTGGTTTCCGATAAAGAGAAAAAGACCCTGGTAGTGATCGAAACCATTTTGCTCATACGGTTTCGGATCCATTAATGCTTGAACTGTGAAGGGGTCGTTGAATTTGTTTTGTGAAATATTTTTTGCTTTTAAGGGTTGTGCTGAGACATGTTTTTGTTTCTTCAGGTATTCCTTACTGGAAATTCGTAAGGCACAAGGTCCAAGGTTCTTTTAAACGTGCGCCAAAAATCCTATTACATGATATTGCTACGGTTAGGGTTTATGATAATTTCAATGCACTTGGATTTTACTTTTTACTTTTAATAGAATTTTGGGGCTAAAGAATCACCTGTTGAATTCCGGAATAGACCAGGTCTATAATTTAAGTATATTCGTTTTCTTTCACATTTCTTTTTATAACATGTTTAGAATTTTCCCTTCCTGCTCAAAGGCAACAGGATTTTCAATTAGGGCATTATTAGTTACAAATCTCTGGATGATTCTTTCTTTCTCGTCCATAATCTGAGATGGCATTTTAAGGTGTGGTCATTGATAACCACCAGAGGGCTCTGCCATAAGTTTTTGCATCTGTTCTGGATCTGTGCCAAAATACGAGCTCTGGAATATTTATGGACATCCATCAAAGCAAAAAAAGATAGAGGAATTTTGTCAGATGATGTAGTTGCAAATCCTTTTACATGTATGTAAAACGTGGAGCCTTACACAAGGCACCTGAACTGTTTGACAGAATGCATCAGAAAAACGTGGTTTCATACCCATGTAAATAGTTTGCAAGTCGAAACTTTCATTGTATGTAATATTGCCCTCATACATGTTAGTTTGTAGGCTTCAAGGATTCCTGTCGTATAGCTTCTATATTTTTAATTTTTATACATGGTGGTTATCCTATATCCTTCATATGCATTCTGTGGCATCAGATTGCTCCACACGGTATACTTTTTCTACTATGGTGAGCTTAATCTTGACCTCTATTTTTTGGCTACGTTGATCTTAATTTCATCTGTGTTTTGAGCTAATCTTGCATGTTTCTTTCATTATGACTGGTTTTACACCTGCAATTTACATTTTGTCAAACAATTGACATGAATGATGTCATGAGGGCATTTGTAGCTCACAAAAAAAACTCACATTTTCCAAAATACGCTTAGAATGTACAGTTATCAAACCTTGCTTCCTATTACAAAATTGAATGCATTTCTAGAAAACTGCAGGTCATGAGTTTATGTTTTTTTTGCAAAACACATTTTTATGGAATGTATCACAAGATTACAAAACCCCAGAATAGAATTCACAAACAAAGCCATATTTTTACAGAATTTGGACTCATTTTTTCTAATGATCGTATGTACAATTTCTATTTCTGGAAGTAACCAAAATCTGATATAGACACAGAAACACAATGATAACTGATAGAATTTTTAATAAAATGGCATAAGCATTCATGAAGAAGTATGTTGTGACTGGAATATATTCACACTGTTGTATGAATTTCTCATTCTATTACATCTTTGTTGGAAAGGTTGTCCTTCCCCAGTAACAATCGGTTTCATGATTCATGTAGTATAAAAGATTTTCTTTTCAGTGGGTATGAGCCAGAGTCCATAGATTTTCTTTAAGGCTGTGCAGTGTCATTCTGGTAGGAGAAACTTGTCTGGGTGTTCAATGGCTCATGTTTTTCCATAGAGACTCTTGGGAGGGAAATGCTTAAAGAGCAAAGCAACAAAAAAACTTATAGTGTCCAAAATATGGAGAGAAATTGCTGATGTCTACAAATGTTGGAACTGAAATTTTGTTTTCAACTTTCTTTCTACAGATACCTTTGTGCCCAGCCTTATCCTGAAGACAGTTCAGAATTTCTGCATAAGCGTGGAACCCAGATTTTTCAATTTGATATAGAAGGGGCTCAAGGTAAATTACATTTGATGTTTTCACCTAGAGCTTATGGACCGGGATATTGGTGTTAGTTTTACGTATTTGCACTCTTCTTTTGAAGAAATTCACTCGAGTTGTGGAGACACTAAAGGCTATAGAGAAGTCAATTGCAAAACCTAAGAACAAAGACATTTGTCTACTGTTTTTGAATTTTCATTTTTGTAAACTAACTTTCATATGCAAGTAGGAGCAAGTTTGAATGAATATAGGATCAACTATGTAAAAACCATGTTACTTTGATTAACAAAGAAAATAGACCTGGTGTAAATTGAAAAAAAGGCAATGTATCTTTTACTTGTCGATTTCATAACTACATGCTTTTAAATGTGGTGCTTTTCATTTAGATATTTGGAACCATCACTTAATAGATATTCATTTTCGTTCATTCATATACTCATATATTCATCATGCTCATCCATTTACATATAGTTACTACTACATTTCCTACTTATGTTATGTTCCACTCCCGATGCAAATATAGCCCACATTATGGGAAAAAAAAACCTCTGATCCCTTACGGCGTCCACATTGCATGCTCCATCATGCGATTGCTAGTTTTAAATTGTGCGGTCTAAATCGACGACTTTTTTTTCGTAATATGAAAACTTAAATGTCCGTGGGTCTTAATGATTGGATATTTGTAACTCCTCCACCCGCATGGTTTTCTTGTGTGTATATGTTTTTCTGATGGGTCTCTGTGTGAGTGTATATCTTCATCTGCCATATTTTTAGAGGGTTGTACATCTGCATTTGTCTTCTTTCGGATGGTGGGGTTTAGATATTTGTTTTGATAAGAAGAGAATGTACGAAGAAAATTACTAATCCAAAGATTAAATCAATTTGGAAGAGTGGATGTCAATTTCTAGGTATTAGTGATAAGAGTAATCTTATCAATGATGTTTGATTTGAGAACCTTTTATTTTCAGATTTCCCCTTCTATCTTTAGCTAGATTGGAATACTATCGGTTTATACTTACGAGAAAATGCCAGATCAATCATCGGCGTGAAAAAAATTAATATCTTTTGGAAATTTTGATGTCGGTTTATATTATCGGTTTATATTTATTTATTTTGAAGGTTGTGTTCTTTCATACATTGGCGTCCATCAAGAACACCCTCCGACCATCGATACTAAACTACCGACATACACTCTAAAGTAACTAGAATTCCTATCTAACCTTTTATATATCTTTGTCTTGTGACCGTCCCCTATTGTGGTAGCTTTTCGAAGTGTGGGAGAGTTTTTTTCCCAAATTTTCATGAAAAATATCATTTGGATCTCGTATTATATTTGATTTATTTTTAAGTCCTAGTGGCTCTTTCCATAAAATTTGCATCCACTTGCCCTTGAAAAATATTAGCACTCTTAAATAGAGCACAAAAATGCAAATACTTTTTTTGGTCTATTTATTATTCTTGTTCTCTAAATCAAAGAATACAACATTTATAAAATAACAGTAAACAAATTCTTATTCAAACTCAAACTCAAAATAACCTATCTCTACTCTTCAACCTACATATGGAAAACATTACCAACACGTACACATATCATTTAATGTGTTGTCTAATACAAAACAAGTTCCCTAAATGCTAACTACAAAATCCCTAAATGCTAACTACAGAATCCCTAAATATTTGGCTATAATTTCTGCATGCTTGACACTCCCACTTAGCCAAATATTTGTCAACCAGGTTGTATCACATCGAATCCTTCTTTGCAAAACTCAAACTTATTTCTTGGTAATGCCTTTGTCAATGCATCCGCCACCATCATTTCAGTTGCACAGTACTCCATTTTGATAGTGTTGTTCTCAATTTGTTCATGGATGAAATGGTATTGTATCCCTATATGTTTAACTCTCCCATGATACTTCGAATTCTTCATCATGGCTATGCAACTTTGGCTGTCACACTTTAATATTGTCGGTTGGGACTGAGTAACCTCGATGTCCTGCAATAATATTCTCAACCAAATCAATTCTTTTGCAGCTTGACATGCTGCTATATATTCTGCTTCTGCACTAGAGAGAGAAATAGTTCGTTGTTTCTTACTTTCCCATGAAACTGCACCTCCACTAAGGATAAAATAGAACCCTGAAGTTGATCTCTTACTATCAATGTCCCCTGCCCAATCTACATCACAATACCCAATAAGTTGCAGATATTTTTCTAAACTCCCACTGAATCTTATTCCATGTTTAGTTGTTCCTTGAAGATATCTAAAAATTCTTTTAACTGCTGCCCAATGTTGTGGTCCAGGATTGCTAGAATATTGGCTCACAATGCTTACAACATGTGCAATATCAGGTCTACTAGAAACCATTGCATACATTAGGCTCCCAATAACATTTTGATATGGAACCATACTCATATAACTTTCTTCTTCTTGTGTTTTGGGACACATGTCTAGTGAAAGTTTGTTTCTTACTTCCATTGGAGTATTTACTGGCTTGTAATTTTCCATCCCAAATTTCTTGATAATGTTCCTAATGTACCTCTCTTGGCTAAGATGTGTTTTCCTCCTCTTCTTATCTCTTAAAATTTGAATGGCAAAGCAATAATGAATCTCACCATGATCAGTCATCTCAAATTATACTCATTAATTGAGACTTAAACAAGCCTAACATCTTAAAATCATTACTCATAATGATGGTGTCATCAACATATAAGGCTAAGATGACTAGAGACTCACCAATATGCTTTATGTAGACATTTGAATCAACATTGCAACTTACATATCCTTCATTTTGGAGAAACCCATCAATACGCTCATACCATGCTCTTGAAGACTATTTCAGTCCATACAATGTTTTCTGAAGCTTGCATACTAACTGCTCCTTTCCTTCTTGTATGTAGCCTTCTAGTTGTTCCATATAAACTTCTTCCTTTAAGAATCCATTTAAAAATGCAGTTTTTATATCTAGCTAATGTACATGAAGATCCAAGGTTGCTGCCACTACTAACAGAATCCTGATGGATGTTATCTTGACTACAGGATAAAAATTTTCATGATAATCCAAACCTGTAATTTGGGTGTAACCTTTTGCCACCAAACGAGCCTTGTAGCGGTCTATTGACCCATCAGACTTGTAATTTTTTTAAATAACCACTTGCACCCAACCACTCTCCTTCCAGGTGGAAGAATTGTGAGTTTCCATGTCTGATTTTTATGAGCGATTCATATTCAACATCCATTGCTTGCCTCCAATCTTTGCATAAATAATTTGAAGTGCTTCTTGAACACTGAGTGGTTCATCAACCTCTACATTAAGTGCATATGATTCAGATGCCTTTTGAGTGGGTTTTCGTAGTCTTGTTGATCTACGAAGCTGCTGATCTCCTTGTACATCTCCTATGGGTTGTGTGGCTACAACTTGTAATGGTCTTGCTAGAGTAGAATTCTCATGCTCAGATCCGAGATCATAAGGCCTTGTTTCTGAATCCTTAGCATTTTCCATCTCTGTTGATTTGTGCAAAACTGAATTTTCATCAAAAATGACATCTCTTCTTACTAGAATATCATGTGTTATAGGATCATAAATTCGATATCCCTTTGAATTCAAACTGTATCCAACCATTATACACTTCTTGATTTTTTCATCTAGATTCTTTCTTTCTTCATCTAGTATATGTGCATATGCTATGCAACCAAAAATTCTTAAATCATTGACACTTGGCTTGCTTCCATGCCATGCCTCATAAGGTGTCTTCTTATGCAATGTAGTAGTTGGCAACATGTTTTCTATATATGCTACACTGGAGACTGCTTCACCAAAAAGACATTAGATAATCCACTACTCTTAAGCATGTATCTAGCACCTTTAACAAGATTCATATTCCTTCTTTCAGCAACACCATTATGTTGCGGTGAATAAGGAACAATATACTCAAGTTTGATACCTTCTTTTGCACATAAAATTTTGAAAGCATTTGAGGTATATTCACCCCCATTATCACATCTAAGTCATTTTAAAGGTTTTCTTGATTGCTTCTCACCAAATGCTTTAAAAATCTTAAACATTTCTAATACACATGATTTATTTTTGATAAAATGAACAAAGGTCATTCTAGAGGAATCATCAATAAAGGTAATAAAATACCTTGCCCCATTGTGTGACATTGTTTGCATTGCACCGCAAATATCTGAATGTACAAGTTCCATTTGCTCCTTAGCTCATGTTGCTCCTTTCTTTGGGAAGGGGAATCTATGTTTCTTTCCTAAACAACAACCTTCACACACTCCCAACTCAACTAGTAGATGCAAATTAAAATCTTCCACAAGCTACTCTAATTTTAATATTCGAAGCGAGTGAGTATTTGCATGTTTGAATCTATGATGCCAAAGAATTGAATCAGATATTTCATTATTTGTTGTTGTTAACACCACATCAAGTACTGCTGCACATAACTTGTACATATTTCCATCTCTGATTCCCTTAGCAACAATTACTCCTTCAACATCCTTTAGGACACATTCCTTGTTGTCAAACTGTGCAATTATGCCAGCATCGGTAATCTTGCTCACTGATAAAATAATTTTTACTAGAGCAGGTACATACCATACGTTCTAGATTTTCTTGTATCCACCATCTGGCATTTGTAATGGAATATCTCCAATTCCAATCATCTCACATTTGCTATCATCTCCAAGATTGATAGTCTTACTTTTGGGTGCTTCTGTATATGCCATAAACCAACCTCTCTCAGGTGTCATATGCTTTGAGTTGCTCCAAATCTAAATACCAGCAATTTGAAACATCAGAACTTGGGGTTGTGACAACTGAAAACAAATTTTCTTGGTCATTGCTTGAGGTCATGTTAGCTTCAGCAGCCTTCCTTTTCTTTACCTCTTCTACCCATGCTAACCACTTTCAACATTGTTTCTTAAAATTCCCAGGAGCTCCACAATGAAAGAAATTTCCCTTATTTTTCTCCTCCTTTGTGTCTTTACCATTCTTTGAGACATTGGACTGGGAGGGATGGGATTTGTTGTCACTCTTCCTTTTTATTTTCCCTTATATCCTACTGAAAACAATGTTGTAGGATTCTCATCATTCAAGCCCCCATCCTTCCTTCTGATTTCTTCTTGAAGTAGTGTTGCTATTACTTTTGTCAAATCCAAATTAGCTTGGGTGCTTAGTGCTACTACCAGTCTAGAATAGGATTCTGGAAAACTCCCAAGAAGTGACATAACAACATCTTCTTCTGCAATCACTAATCCACATGCTTCCAATTGATTTTTGAGAGATTTAAACTGATTTGTGAAATCGATATCTTTTGTGTTTCCTACATCTTTAATTGAAAAAACTTCTTCTAAGATATAATCTTGTGCTAACATCATTTGATTCATATAACTTGATTAATTGATCCCAAGCTTCCTTTGCTGATTTTTCCTCACTTACATGTAAAAGCACATTATCACTCAAACTTAAAAGTATACAAGAACGAGCCCTACCTTCCTTTGACTCCCACTTACTGATCATATCTACATCCTGGGTGGGTTTAGTCTCAGTCCCTTCAACTATATTGAGTAGATCCTTGTTCAACAACAACATCTTCATTCTGAGCTTCCAAAGATTAAATCCAACGCCATCAAATCGTTCTACCATCCTGTGAGGATCTCCTGCAACAAATGTGGCCATCTCTCTATCTTAAAATTCTGATACTTCTCTGCAGCAACACTTCACCAACATTGCTCTGATACCATGAAAATATTAGCACTCTTAAATAGAACACAAAAATGCAAATACTATTTTTGGTCTATTTCTTATTCTTGCTCTGCTAAATCAGAGAATACAATATTTATAAAATAACAGTAAACAATGAGTCTTATTCAAACTCAAACTCAAAATACCCTATCTCTACTCTTCAACCTACATATGGACAACATTACTAGCACGTACACATATCATCTAATGTGTTGTCTAATACAAAACAAGTTCCCTAAATGCTAACTAATCCTAAATGCTAACTACAGAATCCCTAAATATTCAGCTATAATTTTTGCATGCACGATAACCCCGTTGTATGAAAATAGAAATGTCGGTGGGTCCTAACAAGTAGAGAGTTCGAACTTCTCCACCCATCTGGTTCACTTATTTGTATATATTTTTCTAGTTAGTCTCTCTGTGAGTGTATATATTCCTCTGTTGTGTTTTTTGTAAGCGTTGTACGTCCACTTTTGTCTTCCTTGAAATGATGGATTTTAGTTTTTTTAATAAAGAGAGTAAGTAGGAGGAAAATTACTAATCAAAAAATTTAGCAGATTTTGAGGAGTGGATGTCAACAGCTAGAAACTAGTGATAAGACTTATCTTATCCACAAATGCTAATTTTAGAACCTTTCAATTTCATAGTTCCCCTACTATCTTTAGCTAGATTGGGATACTATCAGTTTATAGTTAAAGAAAATGATAGGATCGATCATCGTTGTGAAAAATTTAATATCTTTTGACAATTTCGATGTTAGTTTATATTTATTAATTTGTTTATTGGAATATCGTGTTTCACCGTAAGTTGATATCCATCCGGAATACCCTCTGACCATCAATAATAAACTAATATAGACTGTAGACTAATTTAAATTTCTTTCTAAATTTTTATAGATCTCTGTCTTGCAATAGTCCCCTGCGCTGGCTACTTTTCAAACTATGGGAGAGTTTTTAATTCCCAAAATTTTACCAAAAATCTCCATCATCTCCGTGTAGATCTTTCCGTAGAATATGCGTCCCCTTGTCATGTTGCAGATGTTTTCCATCTACCTAAGGAGTCAAACGTCTGCAACGTTTGATTTTCTTATCGCTCGTGCGTAATTGCTTTATTTTTAACATTTCTTCTCTCTTTTACCTTGCACTCAAATCCTCCCTTGAGTCTACAGACTGCGACAACGCACAAGCTTTTTCATTTTTCCTCAACATTGGTTTTTGTTTCCCTCTTAAAATTGATTCAGTGTTAAGTCCCTACAATTTTCAAAGCACTCCAGATACATATTAATAATTTATTTCCTTTTTCCTTGTAGGGGGTTACATTTGACGGTCGTTTACATGTTTATTTAGTGATTTTAGTCATAAAATACTTGCAAATATTTGCAATAATCATCACACATTCCTGTAAATATAATATGTGACCATCATTCTTAATATATATTTGTATGTAACTTATATTAATATATATGAAAAATAATTAGATAAGTATTAAATAGTTCATATGAATAACATAAATTTGTAATTTTGAAGAACAATATTGAATTGTTTTTGTCATCTAGAAATTATTGGAAAATTGTAGGTGGTCACTAAATTTAACCCTTGTGGGTGGGCTTTGACATAATATTTTATACATTGTTATCAATGTGGTATGTCGTACAAACATCCATTTATTAAACAAATCTTCACCATCCATTTCATTTGCAAGTTTATTTTGTGATTTTAGCCGTAAAATACTTGCAAATATTTGAAATAACCATCACACATTACTTCTAAATATAATATGTGACCGTCATTTTTAATATATATTAAAAATAATACAACAATTGGAAAAAAAATTTAGGGCTGCTTTGGAGAAGGACGAGGGTGTTGAACAGGTAGAGGAGTTGCGCTCTTGGGGCAGTAAAAGTTTTCAAAAATCGGTCACAAGAATCGGTGTAGTGACTATGTCTGTCTAGAAACAAGATCATCTTTGGCTCAAACTCCCGGATAATATTGGTAAAAGAGCCAAATGACAGATAGAAATTTACTTTTATGGTTTGTTTTGTTGGGATGATGCCGAGATATTGACCAAGTGAGGAACTGGACTAGGAAGAAATGGAAGACTCTCAGGAAAATATCAATATTTTCCCTGTCAAAGAGAAGCTTCCTATTCATTTTTTCCCTAGAAGAATATGTGGACCATGTTATGCAAGGTGTTCCTTGGTTTTATGGGATAAGAACTCTCTAAATAGCTCACTTGAAGATGGGAGTAGTTACCCACACATTGAGAACGTGTCTTGTTTGGGTCAAGCTCCTTGGGCTGCCCCTAGAATTTTGGGAAGTGGATCAGTTAGCTAGAATAGCCAAATATAAGGGGGAATTGATTGTTTTCGATCCATCTACAATTGCAATACCCAGATTCATAGCAGCAAGAATGTGCATCAATATCCCAGTAAGATCTTCTCCCCAGAGGCCATTAACCTAGAATCTCAAGATGGAGTATGGAGACAAAAGATTACATTTGAGGATTCACATGTGTTTCATAGCAAGTGCAAGTTGATAGGTCATGGAAGTTTTGGGTGCAATAACAGGAAAATCCCTTCTCTACTTCACAATTGTGACCAGAAGAAGGATAAATCATAATAGAATTGTGACTAGGGGATGGAACAACTGAGACAGAGATGCATCCTAGAGAAGGATCCTAGTTCGAATCCCACTTTCGGGAGGTGTTAATTTGTGATGTGACTACGCTTCCTGCTCACATGGAAGATCAAACTAATGGATACGTTGTCATTGTTCTGAATGTGGATGAGACAATGGGTGTTGAGTTGGTGAATACAAATGGTGCTCAAGTAATTAAATGGTTAACCGAAAGTGGTCAATCTAATTTGGTGGAGAAGATCCCGCTCAAATACAATTTGAGTACACATAATTTTGGTGATCCATACTGTAATAACATAGGCGACATGGGATGGATCATTAAAATCCTGAAGATGGATTCGCTAGTGACATGTATGGTAGTTTGACATTGAGAAAAATTAGTACACTTTGAATATAGGGGAAGTAATTAATTTGAAGCATTAATGGTTGATTCGTTGCTCAATGACTTGGAACAAAAATATGAGGAATTAGAGAAAACGATAATGCAAGTAGGGTCCACCTTTAATTTGACTTGTTCTTCAAAGGTGGAGAGTCCCCCAAATTAACATTGGTAAAAAAGTATTGACTTTTTACACTTTGGTCTCACAGGAAACATGGACATCATAACTCGAATGAAGGTGATGACTAATTCACATGAGTCAAGAAGAAAACACCACACATGGTTCATCCCTCCTTGACCCGCAGTCGAGGCAGGAAATTTTAGTTAGAAATTCAATAGGCTAGTTTAGGTTTTTAAATACCTTTTTGGTTCTAGAACATACCTATTCTACTCTTCGTTTAGATGTCATTTTGCGGCTCTTAGTTGTATCTTTGGTTGTGAAGCTACATGTGTCATTGTTGTCTAATTATTTTTTGCCTTTTTTGTAGTTTTTCCACATCCTTTGTGATTATGTGCTCTATCAAGATTCTTCACCATTTTTTCTAGACCTGATCTGTAGTACCCAACTAATAAAAAAATCATTTTTTTTAAAAGGGAGGGAAATGTGTGGCAGAAGCTGGTGAAGAGTAAAAGTGGTTGGTGAAAGGAGGATTGTGGAAGTGATGGAGGCATGTGGAAGGGGTAGACGTGTGGCAGGAGGCTGACATAGCTCATGGTACTTTTTAATGCCTAGTCACACCCGTATTTTCCTTGCATAATAATACAAACACTTTATTTTGAGATCCACAGACTTTTACCATGGTGAAACCCAAGGAAACGTTGTAAATTCAGTAGTAAGTGGATAGTTGCAGCAAGAGTAGAAACAATGGGGGACTGTGTTTAATGGAGATCTCACCTTTACATGTATTCTTACGTGCTCTTTAAGCACCAAACAAATGTACTCACACAATCACCACAGGTTTACTTGGCATGTTGATGATAAGTTAGAGTTTTGTCAAGATAGGTAATGGCTAAGAATGTCAAACATGCAGACATAATGATCAATTCTGAGCATAATTATATTAGAGGCACTCATGCCATTGAAATATTTATAGCCCTCCTTGACTGTGAATGCATCACTGTGTGTTATTAAAAGAAAAATGAAGATTACGTGGTCAGTTTACTTTTACTATGTACTCCCATCCTGTGCCAAAATTTTTTAGTGCTGGAACAAGGTATGGACGTCCAACTAATCAGGAAATATACAATATTTTTTTATATGTTGTAGTTGTAAATGCTCTATAGACATGTATGCATACGTTGGAGAAATCACAAGGGAGGTGAGTTTTTGTCAGAATGTCTTATAAAAAATGTGGTTGTGGGGATAGCGTGAATTGTAGGATATGCACAAAGTGGAGTCTGCATTGAAAACGTTTTGAAAGTTCCTAGGAAATGCTAACCGCACTGTTGTAGGTCAAAATCCCACAACTCTTTCCAACGATCCTCCATAGCCTATGCCAATTAAAAAATTTGAAACTTGTGCATCGATCATAGCATATAAGATTTTTTTGGATATTATGGTTGCGGATGCCTTTGGTAGGTATGTATGGAAAACGTGGAAGCTCCTAAAGTTTCCTTTGTCAAAACAATGGCTGAAAAATTTGTGGGTACCAAGGAACTGGAAATAGGTAGTGGAAAAACACAACATAATGAGGAGAAGTTGAAAGAAGTGAGTGATTCAGTTGGAAGTGTGGCCTTCTGCAAGCTATTTTCATCTATAGACACACTTTGGATTATGTCTTGATGGTGTTGGGGACGGTCAAAGCATTTATGCATGGGGAATTTGTTCCTATTTTATTCATTTACATTTGGAATCATTTTGATAAACTGGTGCACCTAATGAATCCTCTACAATGGCTTCTCAGGTTACATGCATGCTCTTTATTTTTTTGTACTTAGGACTTGTCATCACAGCGTTAGGATGGCTTGAGGTATCATGTTGGATGAAAACAAGGGAAATGATAATCATCTTGCATGAAAAATGTGCTATAATGGGATATTTTATTTAGAATGTGGACATCCGCCTAAATGTATTAGAGGATGAGCAACATTCTAGCAAATATTTGTAGCTACAACTATTAGGAGGATATGTATGCAAAATATGGAACCATGCTCTTGACATGAAACCACCTAGAGCACCTCTTGCTTGTACATGCAAATATCTCCTAGGCATGGTTCATCTCTCCTCATCTCTCATAATTTCTATTAATTAGTTTTCCTTTTTGTAATGAAATGAATTTTTAAAATCGAAGGATTCTCGTATATTATACTGTATAAAATAAACTTATATTAAAAACCGTAAAACCGTATATCATAACTTACAGGATCCAATATTGCGTAGTAGATAATAAACTTAAACCCTCACTTCATGATGATCTAGAAAACATCGCAACAAAAATAGATTACTACAAAGACTTTTCTATTGATAGGTTGAAGTTGAGTTCCCTGTAAACAATTTGACCGCTCTCTTGTTTAAATAGATCAATTGCGATTTTTTGAGACTTACAAAGTAACCTTCGTAACTCCGGAAAGGAGGTGTTAAGTTTCATATGTGTACCTTGTTATTTGAGGTGTCACTTCAATCTTTGGATCTCCCCTTAATGAACATTTGTGACCCTTTTGACACCCTATAGGAGCCTCATTACACTGCTTTGTTTTGTAACGGTATGAAGTCTGCTTAAATCTAAAAAATGGATTTCATTTTAAAAATCCATTTGAAACTTGGATAGAGAAATTATTATCCATCTTTGAAAACCTCTAGTGCTCTTACTACACAAGAAGGAAAAAAACCAAAGTAAACAAGGCTTAGAAATGAAAGCCAAAGGAGAAAGAACCTATAGGAGGCCACTTTTGCCTCCCAATGGGAAATGGGTGCCCACCTTAAAAACCTCCAATGCATATCTCAAATCCCCTACATATTATTATACCTCCCTTAAGTACCTCTTATTCCTCCCACATACTCTTATGCATCCCTCATACTCTTATGCCTCCCTCATACAAGAATAAGTAAGAAATACAAGCATTCCTTGTCCAAGGTTGGGTACCCAACCTAAACTCCCTCGAAAACATGAAATAACTCTTATGCCTCCCTATATGAATTCTCCCCATAGTCCCCTCCTACACAAAACATAGGAAATCTACCCAAGCACCCAACAAGAATTCAAAAACACTCAAAAATAACAAGCACATATACACAAATAAAGGAAAACATAAGCAAGAGTAAAGTTCCTACCTTTCCATAGTAGAGCTTGTTCCAAGAGTCAATCTCCAATCTCCTTCAAACCCAAGCAATCACCAACAAGCTCCCACAAAGATTAGAATCTCTCCACAATCCTCTAACTCCCACAAAAATGCAAGAGCACAAAATAATGAAGCAATCACCAAACAAGCAAAATAACTTGAATAAATAGAAAAGGGAGAGAGGAGGATGATGTGGCTTCAAGTAGGATGCCAACTCATTTCCTCTCCACTCCACATCACCCTAGTCAACCCCATACTCTAAAGCACAATTAATAAATGGTTGAATAAATGACATTTTACTTACACACACAATCTAAGCCCAGGACCCCTAAGGAAAAAATTTATTTCAAGAAGTAAAGTGCAATAAAAATTTTACCTTTTTATCTTCCCAAAACACCTAATGGGGTCTATTTTTGATTCCTGAACCCATCGGTAGGGTTGGCATAGCAATTTAAGAGCTGTTGGAAAAGTTTCACTTGTCCCACAAGCCTCCAAAATTTTCCCCTAAGGCCAAATTTGAATTTCCATGAAGGGGTAGAGTGTACAACACTCAATATCCCCAAGCACTCAACTTACAACACAAAATCCAAGAGAAATCTACTCCAATAAATGAATTTCATTGGTCACATCTATAATTAGTTTAGGACATGATTAAATTAGCTTTAATTAAGACAATACAACCCATTAATAATAAAGGGAAAAATACTAAACCAATTTCCAAATAATTAATACAATGAATTACATCACTAAAAAGCACATACTATCATCAATAAAAGGAAAACTAAATAAAAGACAATACATAATCCCTTGGTCATAATTTCCCCCTAACAATAATTCAAACACACAAAAACACATGTTGCCATGGTGACCCTTATTGAATTCACCTAGAATTCCAATGTGGTTGGTCTCCAATCCCCCTGATGTTTTTTGTGAATAAATTTACCTGCAAAACACATAACTACCTCCCTCGGCCTCGTGACCGCATTAAAAACATCTATGATAAAATATACTATATAAGTCCACAATCATCTATATACGAATCAAATATCATCTAGGTAAATATTATGTCATTTACAATTTCTAGTAACATTTCTATTCTACATTTCATCCATGTCAAAATGTTCACAACATTAGTTCAATTATCAGAGCCTACATAGTGTGGTGAAAAATATCGCATGTCGAAATATATATATATATATATATATTTAATAACGTAAATCAACATATCAACATGAATAAAAAATGTCTTTAATGATCCAAATTCATCATATATGAATCAAAATCAACAAAAATCTAGTATCTCTAACATCTAATATCATGCTAAATCAAAAAGCTACAATAATATCCATAAGTGTAGTCTACAGTATCTAAATCAATAACAAAAGGATGTTGAAGGGAAGTGGGCACTACATCCCCCTCACCTTAGACTCGACTTCCTCCTGGAATTCATTGGAACATGTGTTGAAATTGAACTCATAGTAATGTAGGATCCTCCCATGTAGCCACAGTCTCATCATATCTGTCCCATTGGACCCGAACCTGGTTAATCTCTTTTCCTCAAAGGCCCAGGGTCTTGCACTCTATAATGCAAATGGGATCCACCATCACCTGCCCTTGATCATGAAGCTATAATGTGGTCCAATATACTACATGAGAAGGATCAGAAACATATCTCCTAAGTACAAAAACATGAAACAAATCATGGACGCGAGACAAGCTAGGTGGCAATGCTAGATGATAGGCCAAGGGACCGATGCGCTCCAAGATCTCAAAGGGACCCACAAACCTAGGAGCAAGCTTAGAACCTTTTCTATAATGGATAGGGATCTTATGTAGTCTGACACAAAGAAACACCTTCGTGCCCACCTCATAACTATGATCTATCCTATGCTGATCCGCATACATCTTCTCGCCCGTCCCCGTGCCTCGTAAAAATTTTGCTCGATCAAAACAAATTGTTGCTCCATGTCCTGTAATAAGTTTTTCCAAAGAGAAACCCTATTCTCTAACCTATCTCAACTCGCAGGTGTCCTACAGTCCTCTGCCATAAAGTTCTGAAAAGGATCCATGCTATCGAACATTGGAAGATATTATTGTAGGCAAACTCCACCAAGTATAAATACTCCTCCCATCTCGATTGATGATCCATTATGTACATCCTAAACATGTCCTCTAAGATTTGACTCACCTGCTAAGTCTGTCCATATGTCTCGGGGTGATATGTTGCGTCGAAATTGATCTTCATCTGGGTAGCATGCTTTGCATCATAGTCCAAAAGTGAGAAGTGTATAAAGGGTCGTGGTCATAAATGATCTTCCACGAAATCCCATATAATATGATAATCTCATCTAGATATACCATGCCACTACACTAGCTATGTAGGTGGTATTCACCAAAGAAAAATGAGCCACTTTCATCAATTTATCCACCGTGACCATGATGGCGTCATGGTGGTATCTCGACGTTGGTAACCCAATAATGAAGTCCATGGAAATGGTGTCCCATTTCCACTCTAGTATGGTGTGAGGAAAAATAAGGCCAACTAGATGTTGATGCTCAACCTTCACCCTCTGACACTCTAAAAAACGTGACACAAATTGAGCCACGTCTCTCCAAATTCCTTTCTAATGGTACAATTGTCTCAAGGTGGTGTGCATATTCTTCACCCCAAGATGGAATGAATAAGGTGCATGATGAGCCTTTGTCAAAATGTCATGCCTCAAGCCTCCATCTCTAGGAACATATATCCGACCTATGTGTCTGAGAATACCATCTACCTCTAATGAAAATCCATCAAATCTCCCCTTAAGGGGTATCTGAGACTCAATCTCTGCTCTGGTTGCAAGGAAGAAGATTTCGTGAGGAAGCTGCTGTAAAATCCTGCTCTATAAATTTATACCCACTAAAGTAGCCATAACTACATGTATCCATCTATTCAAGGCATCTGTAACCACGTTCTCCTTCCCCTTCATATTCTATATCTCCATATCGTACTCACAAGTTAACTCCATCCAACTCCGGCCGACGAGCGTTGAGATTGGGCTACATGAAGAGGTGGCGAAGACTCAAATGATCAGTCCAAAGTATAAATCTCTGGCCAAGAAGGAAGTGTCTCCGCCTCACCAAGGCATGCACAACTAATGTAAGCTTAAGATCATGAGTCGGATAATTGAGCTCATAATCCTTGAGTTTACGATACTAAAAAGAAACTACTCTGCCCTCTTACATCAACACACCTCCAAGTCATTACAAAGAGGCATCTATGCAAGTGTAGAACTCACCCTGAGGATCTGGCACTGCAAGAATAGGTGTTGTTGTGAGGCATTCCTTCAGTGTCTTGAATTCCTATTCACATCTTTCTAACCATACAAACTTCTTCCCTTTCTCTTTGAAAGGAAGTGATGGGGTGTGTAATCTAAGAAAAGTCCTGAATAAATCTCCTGTAATATCCTGCCAAACCCATGAAGTTGCGCACCTTGGTCACACTAGTGGGTCTTTGGCCAATCCATGATAGCTCGAATCTTGGAAGGATCGACTGTGATACCTTCCCTAGAAATGATGTGGCCTAAATACTGCACCTCTGTCTGAAAGAATGCACACTTCTCCAAGTTCTCGTAAAGATGTTGCTCATGAAGACACTGAAGAACCTAGCGAAGGTGCTCCTCGTGCTCCTCATGCATATGTGAGTAAATCAAAATGTCATCAAGGAATATGAGCATGAAGCAATCCAAAAATGTCCTAAATACCCCATTCATCAAGCTCATGAACACTACGGGGGCATTCGTTAGACCAAAAGGTACCACTTTGTGAACTCGTAGTGGTCATATCTCGTACAGAAGGTAGTCTTATGAATATATTCCTCTGTGATCCTTAGCTGATGATATCCTGACTTAAGATCTATCTTGGATAAAAAAATTCCCCCTTTATCGATCAAATAAATCATAAATGTGTGGAAGGAGGTAACAATTCTTGATTGTTACTTTGTTCAACCGGCATGTCAATACAAAACTACAGAGATCCATACTTCTTCAAAAAAATCACCAGTGCACCCCAAGGGGATACACTAGGATGGATTAGGCCTTTCTCCAGAAGGCCCTTAAGCTGCAACTTGAGCTCACATAGCTCGGGAGTAGTCATCTTAAGGTGCTTGTGAGGTAGGCTCGTGCCCGAACCGATCTATGTGGAATTCTATCTCACGTGGGCGAGGTAACCCCGGTAGCTCCCCTAGAAAAACATCAGCAAACTCTCTCAAAATTCTATGGTCATCAAAGGATGGTCCACTAGACTTATCCTCAAATATTTCACTAACCGTAACAACATACATATGAGAACCTCGTTGCACACACACGCTTGCGCTTAGGTTGCATAGCATAGATGGTGCGAATGGAAGCGCGTCCCTAACTCCCGCTATCACCGAATCCACTCCTAGATCATTTGTACAAGTAATAGTCTTATGGTAACAATCCACTCTAGCTCGATTATAGACAACCACCCATGCCCAAGATTACACCATATGAACCCAAATAAAGGATTCAAGATCCGAGGTAGTGGTGAAGGGTCCCAAATCAGCTACACATTCCTTAACTAAGGAGTCTACAAAAAATTTGGCTCTAGAAGCCATCTCAACATCCCAAATACGACCCTACCTAACTGCTACCATCCTGCAATGCTCTACTAAGGATGGTGCAATAAAAGAATCAAACAAACCATAATCAAACAATATAGTGGTGAAAATACCACCAATACTACATGTCATCTCAATCATAGTAGTCTAGTGATCAGCCTAGTGGTTCTTGACCGCTGCGTAAATCCGATGGCTCCATGCCATATCTTTGATAGTAGGCATTGAGATGTGTCTTACCCTTGTTACGAGGGTTCTATGGGTACTCTCTCCAATGATGTCCCACAATGTCACAACCATAACAACTGCTTGGTCCTCTCTAGTGAGATGCAAAGCCATCTCGTACTCTAGAATTCTAAGCTATGGATCTTGATGACCCGACTATGGACTATGGAGGTCTCAGGCCGATGAGCTCTGGCCGACCGAGCTCTTGGTGCACCATGTGTCTTGATGATTCCCCTAGGTGGAGGCCCCATACTCTGCCCCCTCTGTGTGTCAAATCTCTGAGGAGGTTTGTAAGGTTGGGTGTGTCCGCTGCTATTGTTGCTACTGAGGTGGGTGTTCTGGTGGCATGAAAGAAGAATGTCTGAACTCTATCTCGCCATGAGGATGAGGAACTCGACCCCTCTATTTGCTATCCCTGCATCATCCGCTAGGTGTGTCTCCAACTCTATCATTGGCTCTGCTGCGTCTTTCCTCATGTCTCCTCTGCAATATAGGCCTTCTCCACTATGTCTCTGCTAAGGTATGTGTATAGTGAATGCGCACCGCACCACCTAAGTCCAAATTTAGGCCCCTGATGAACCTAGGAATCCATACCTTCTCATCCCGCATATCATCGAGATATTGGAATAGGTCCGAAATCGACTCTCATACTCATTTCTACAGTCATATATTCTTGATGGAGGTCGTGAAACTCATCTATCCGCTATGAATAAACCTCCTAGGAAAATACCTACTCCTAAAATGCTCCTCAAATAGCTCCCAGGTAACTATCTCTCGAGTCAACATGGAGCTTCTACTCCTCGGTCCTCCACCAAACTCCTGTTCCATCCCTCAGAAGATGGATCACAACACAAGCTTTCATTTTTCTAGTACAAGGGTAGATCTTGAAGCATCTACTCAAGCTCACCAACCAGGCATCTTCCTGAAAACCAAAAATATCACCTGAATAGTGAGATGGTCATAGCTTCAGGATCTCCCGAGGTGCCTCTCCAGGCTAATGTTTGATGACCCCTAGGTCTCTCTACATGCTCCTCTCTCTTTCTAGGGCTTCGACATTTGTCCGGGCCTATGTCCCGAAATCTTTGTCTCCATGCCCTCTATGTGGTGATTCTGGCTTAGCCGACTCCCCATGGAAATTCTCTATCCTATACTCCTTTGCTTTGTCTTGAGGGGATGCATTGGCCTTCACTGATGGCTCCATGTCATGTCTAGTAAGTCATCCTCCCAAGGACCCTCTGCGTATAGTGACATTAATCTCCTAAAGCATTTGCAAAATTTGAGGTAGAATGGCCACTACTGACTGCTATGGAGATGGTATATCTAGGTCTATTTTAAAATACCCCTTGTCGATCTGCATCTCCTACATAAACCAAGGTGTGAGTTAGTTCATTGTTCTAGGTCTTTGTTTCATTTTTCTATGTTTTCTATATTATACAATTATCGAAAGGTGGTTATCTAGGTTAAAAGACTACAATTTTGCACTAGGTTAAAAGTTCATGTCTCATGTTTTGTAGTTTACCCAAGGGTCCAAGCTTTGAACCCACATCTCTAATACCAAATGTAATGCCAACAAAAATGACGTTCTAGGAACACGTTGAAACCTAACACTTAACCCGAAAAATTTGCAACTAATTTCTTTTTATTATGTTACAAAGGTCACAAGGGTGTTTAACCCTTAGGATACATTAAATTAACTTACACCACTAAACTCAACTTTACGATTGATAGGCCAGGTTTGGTTAAAATATTAAATATTAAAATTACTTTACCTATAAGGTTGATTAATTAAAAGTCAACTGGGAAAGTGCCATAGTTTAATTTACTTGGTTAAATTTTCTCTCTTCTTAGTTAATGTTTAATCCTAATATGGTTAACCTCATGTTTAAATAATTTAGTTCCATTACCCTAATATCTTAAAGTCCCCTTTTATTAAATTCCCAAAACACACTAAAAAATAATAAATCCTTTACACCGCAAGGTAATTAAATGGCCTCATTCACCCATCTACACATACCATTGAGGATTAAATTATAACATCCCTAAAATATGTTATCCTACCAAACAAAAGTATGATTGATCCTCCACCCTTAAATCAAATCAATCTTTGCCACTAGATCCAAGGGTTCCAAACTAACCCTAAAAATCCTTATGGATTTTTATTAAAACCTTTCCTTTAAGCTATTCTTCTCATTTGGTCTATTTTATTTTGTTAAAATTGTAGGTTAGAGAGGAGGAAGCCATGAGAGCAAGAGAGGAAGAAGAACCATGGAGGATTCTACAAGTAGTTCAAGCTTAGATTAGTTTAGTTTGTAGATTTGATCATTGTAATTTATTCCATTCAAATATTGAATGGGGTTTTCCTTTCCAAACTGATTTCTATTTCAATCCATTGTATTTGGGGTTCTTTATTTGGGAAAAACCATACCCTCATTAATATAAATGAGAAAGATTGTTTTTAGTTTGCTATAAGAATATTTTATCTCTTAAAACCATAAGATTTGGCCATTGTTTGATTGCTAGAGGTGTCCTTGGAAGATTTAGATGATTAAAATTTTATTTATTACAAGCTAGAAATTACACAGTGCGCAGATCCGATGAGTTCTACCGTAAGTGATAAAACTGCGCCCATAACTAAACAATGGTCACGAGATCGCTGCCATACCCGGTGACAAACCATGAACTGCGCCAAGCGCTCTATGGAGCGACGGTTTTGAGACCGCCACCTTTCCCGAGTAGTGATTACAAGAATGTGCTCGCACAGGCGGTGGTCTTGTTTCTTAGAAATAGCACCTAAAATCCTATATTTTCACAAAACCAAAAGTTACTACAATGTTCTAGAATACATCCTGAACTTGATTTTATGTACCCTAAGTTTCTAGTTTTGGGATTTCATTCCATTTGTTCATTTCTTAGTTAAAATTACTCATTTAAACATTTTTAAATCCAATAGTAACAATAACAACTACAAGATCTATTCCATTTTTTTCAACTAAATTTCTTTCAATTTCAAGAGTATAAAGGATCTAAATCTACTTATAATATTATTATTTGCTTACTAAAAATGCAACATATTAATGTAACAACATACTTCAATTTTATTGCCTCTTTCCATTTTCATTTACACAACACATGGCAACAACAAACTTCCACAACACAACACCAAAATGTTCACAACCATTCCAAGCACATTCAACTCAACTTCACACAATAAGGAAAACCAACCAAAGTAAACAAGGCTTAAAAATGAAAGCCAAAGGAGTAATAACCTATGGGAGGCCACTTATACCTCCCAATGGGAAATGGGTGCCCACCTTAAAAACCTCCAATGCATATATAAAATCCCTACATACTCTTATTCCTCCCTCAAGTACCTCTTATGCCTCCCACATACTCTTATGCCTCCCTTATACAAGAACAAGTAATAAATGCAAGTATTCCTTGTCCAATGTGGGGACCCAACCCAAACTTCCTCCAAAACATGAAATAACTCTTATGCCTCCATACATGAATTCTCCCTATAGTCCCCTCCTACACCACACTTAGGAATCTACCCAAGCACCCAACAAGCATTCCAATACACTCAAAAATAAGAAGAAAATATACACAAATAAAGGAAAACATAAGCAAGAGTAAATATCCCACCTTTCCATAGTAGAGCTTGTTCTAAGAGTCAGTCTCAAGATCCTTAAAACCCAAGAAATCACCAAAAGCTCCCACAAAGACCACAATATCTTAAAAATCCTTTGACTCCCCCAAAAATGCAAGAGCAAAAAATAATGAAGTAACCCCCAAATAAGCAAAAGAAATTTAATAAATAGAAAAGGGAGAGAGGTGGAGGATGTGGCTCCAAGTAGGATGCCACCTCATTTCCTCTCCACTCCACATCACCCTAGTCAACCCCATACTCCAAAGTGTAGCTACTAAGTGGTTGAAGAAATGACATTTTACTTACACACACAATCTAAGCCCACGCCCCTAAGGAAAAAATTTATTTTAAGAAAGAAAGCTAGTGCAATAAATATTTTACCTTTTTATCTTCCCAAAACACCTAATGGGGTCTATTTTTGACTCTCCAACCCATAGGTAGGGTTGGAATATCAATTTAAGAGGTGTGGGACAAGTTTTACTCATCCCACAAGCCTCCAAAATTGGCCCCTAAGGCCAAATTCGAATTTCCACGAAGGGGTAGAGTGTACAACACTCAACATCCCCAAGCACTCAAATTACAACACAAAATCCAAGAGAAATCTATTCCAATAACTGAATTCCTTTCATGACATATATAATTAGTTTAGTACAATATTTAATTAGATTTAATTAAGACACTACAATGCATTAATAATAAAGGGGAAAAATGCATACACCAATTTCCAAATAATCAATACAATGAATTACATCACTAAAAATCACATACTAGCATCAATAAAAGGAAAAGTAAATAAAATACAATACATAATCCATTGGTCACAATTTCCCCTAACAATAATTCAAACACACACACAAACACATGTTGCCATGGTGACCCTTGTTGAATTCACCTAGAATTCCAATGTGGTTAGTCTCCAATCCCCCAACGTTTGTTGTGAATAAATTTACCCGCAAAACACATAACTACCTCCCTCGGCCTTGTGACTACATTAAAAACTTCTATGATAAAATATACAATATAAGTCCACAATCATGCATATATGAATCAAATATCATCTAAGAAAATACGATATCATTTAAAATTTCTAGTAACATTTCTATTATTCCTTTCATCCATGTCAAAATGATCACAACATCATTCAATTATCAAAGCCTACATAGTGTGGCGAAAGATATAAGCTTGTCATATATATATATATATATCAAATATCATGTAAAGAAACATATCAACATCAATAAAAATGTCTCTAATGATCCAAACACATCATATATGAATAAAAATGAACAACAGTCAATATCTCTCACATCTAATATCGTATGCTAAATCAAAAAGCTACAATAATATCCATAAGTGTAGTCAACAATATAAAAATCAAGAATAACAAAAAAATGTCAAAGGGAAGTGGGCACTACATCCCCCTCCCTTAGAATTGACTTCCTCCCGGAAGTCACTGGAAAATGTGTGGAAACCGAACTTGTAGCACTGTAACATCCTCCCATGTAGTCGTAGTCTCATCATATATGTCCCACTAGACCCGAACACAGGTCAATCTCTCTCGCCTCGAAGGCCCAGGGTCATGCACTCTATAATGCGGATGGGATCCATCATCACCTACCCCCCGATCCCACACCTACAATGTGGTCCAATCTAATCCATGAGAAGGATCAAAAACATATCTCCCAAACATAGGTCCAATCTTGCAAGCTAGAAGCTTTCGTGATGAAGTTGCTAAAAATCCTACTTTGTAAATATATACCCACAGAAGTAGCCATATCCAGGATGTCTAAGTCTACCCAAGTCATATGCAACCACTTTATCCTTCCCCTTCACATGCTCTATCTCCATATCATACTCAAAATGCAAATCCATCTATCGCCGCCGACAAGTGTTGTGATTGGGTTGCGTGAAGAGGTGGTAAAGACTCAAGTGATTAGTCCCGAGTGTAAATCTCCATCCAAGAAGGAAGTTTCTCCACCGCACTTTTGAAGGCATGTAAAATTTCTGCAAGATCAAGATCATGATTTGGATAATTGAGCTCTTAATCCTTGAGTTTGCAAGACTGAAAAGAAACTACTCTTCCTTGTGCATCAATACACCTCCAGTCTTGCCAAAGAGGCATCTCATGCAAAGTTAGAACTTTCCCTCGGGATTTGACACTACAAGAATAGGCACTATTGTGAGGCATTCTTTTAGTGTCCTGAAGGCCTACTCACATCTATCTGACCATAAAAACTTCTTCCCTTTCCGCTGAAACGAAATTGATGGGGTGCACAATCCAAGAAAATTCCTGAACAAATCTCCCTTAATATCCTACCAAACCCATGAAGTTGCGAACCTCAATCACACTAGTGGGTGTTGGCCAATCCATGATAGCTCAAATATTGGAATTATCGACTGTGATACCTTCCCTAGAAATGATTTGGCCCAAATATTACACCTCTATCTGCGGAACGATGCGAGACTTCTCAAAGTTCCCGTAAAGATGCTGCTCACGAAGACACTGAAGAACCTGGTGAAGGTTCTCCTCGTTCTCCTCACGTGAATGTGAGTAAATCAAAATTTCATCAAGGAAGATGAGCATAAAGTGATCTAAAAATTTCCTCAATACCCCATTCATCAAGCTCATGAACACTACGGAGCATTCATTAAACCAAAAGTTACCATTGTGAACTCGTAATGCCCATATCTTGTATAAAAGGTGGTCTTATGAATATTTACCTCCGTGATCATAAGTTGATGAGATCCTAACTTAAGATTTATCTTTTAGAAAATTGTGGCCCCCTTCATCTGATCAAATAAATCATCAATGCATGGAAGGGGTAACGATTCTTGATCGTTACTTTGTTCAGTGGTTATAATCAATACACATTTGTAGAGATCCATCCTTATTCTTCACGAAAGTCACCGATGCACCCCAAGGGGATAAACTAGGATAGATTAGGCCTTTCTCTAGAAGGCCCTATCATCACCAATCCGGAACTATGATAATTATTCACTTTAGGAACTCCTCGTGCTATGATTATTTACTAATGCACAACCTTTAGTTTGGTGGATGTAATCTGGAAACACAACAACAAACATAACACAAGAATACCATAGACTATGATAAAAAGGAATGATGATAAATCTGAAATATCAGAGTAAATTATAATATTAGCATGAAATTGTTACAATCTCACCCATGAGGTACTTCAAGTGTTATTGACTTCACTTGCATTCCACCAATACTATGGGAGAAACTTCACAATTACACCTCTTAATGGCTTCTTCAACACACCTTTAAACTGATGGCTTCCTTTACACACTTACTCATACAATATTTCTCACTACTTCCTTCTATGCTAAATGAGGGGGGTGGCCTCTTTATTTATAGACTTCTAGGCTTATCCATCTTATCTCTAAGATAGGATAAGAAATCCACTCTGATGAATCATATTCCATACCTTAACTCTTATCTGTACATGTAGGGTTATCTTTTAAGATAAGATAAACCTTATCATTTCACATGGGTTCCACATTTTTAGAGTTTTTACAAATAAAATATACAAAATATTTATGACCTCACTCCTTGTCCTTATTACCAATATAATATTTCTAATTCCTAATCATGTAGACCCTACTTCTCTACTTACCCCAACTTTGACATTTTAACATTCTTGGACCACTTACAACAGCTATTTACTTTTTACCACAACATTCATATTGTAATTTTGACTATTTCCGTACTATACATTATTGGCGGTGTCAAATCTCGGCGCGCCATTATCTTCTATCGGAGGCTACTACTAATTATACTTAACAACATCCTATTCCTAATACATACATTAATGAAATAGAAATTACGGAGGAAAATTTTAGTGTCGACATTTCCCCCTTCCTAGCTTCACTCTGTCCCGCAGTAGACTATTCTAGTGCTTGGAAAATATTCACTTGTCGTGGTTGACCCATTTCCTAATGGGAGTGCCATCTAATTCCTCCAAATCAGTGCACGTACCATTTTCATGCACATTTGCTATTTTGTAGGGCCCCATCCATTTTGGAAGAAATTTTCTCTGTCTTCTTTTTTATATCCGAATCATATACTAGAACCAAGTCATTCACATGAAATGGAGACCACTTGGATCTTTTGATCAAATTATTCCTTCGATTCATTTTATTCTTGAGGGAGGCATAAGATAATTGTGTGTGTGTGTGATTGATGCTTTTAGAGGTATAAGGAGATTTTTTTATGATGCATGAGAGGTATATGTATTTTCCTTGATATGCATTGGGAGGCATATGTAGATGTTGGTGATGCTTTGGGAGGTATATGGAGTTGTTTTGTGATGTTTTGGGAGGTGTATGGTGTTGGTGTTATGATTTATGTGTACTCTTGTGAGTCCGGTTGTGTTTTGTGATGTTGAGGATTGATGCTCCTCAGTGTTGGTATGATGTTGTTTCCATCTTGACCCTATATAGCTATAGTTATGGTTTTGAGTTGTGTGAAACCTTTATATGTGTACCTATTGGGAATTCCATGTTGAAGTAGTCTACTTATGTTATGGGTACTATTGTGTTGGGAGCACATGTGTGACAAGTACTATGTTGTGAGAGCTATGTATGTTTTGTCCTTGGGTTAGTTGAGTTCTTCTGATGTGATACAATCGTGGAAGTATGTAGAAATATGTCTTGTGAACCATTAGTGTTTTGTTTGTCCTTGATGTGGTATTGTGATGTCAATTTTGTTGGGCACCTATGAACATAAGACAACTAAAATCTTAAACAATGAAATAATAAGAGTTGAGATTAATAAATAATTTAAAGGAAAAAACTAAGTAATAAAGTAAAAGAGAACTTCCAATCTTCACAGAACATTAAAATTTAAGATATTTCTAAATTTAGTTTGATCCCTTGTGGTTGTGTTGTATCGACCAGTTGTTTTTTTAAGTGACATGTGTCATTCTTGGCTTTCTTGCTTACTCGACATGTCCTTCAAGATTTAGTATTGTGTCACATCAAGGATGATGCTCTTATAAGGGGAGGGAAATGTAGTTCCCACAAAAATAAAATTAAAATAAAATTGAAAAAAAAAGATATCTTTTGAAGTGACGTGGATCTTGGCAGCCATCGAAAAATGTTGGAAGGGAATGGTAATGGTAGTGAGCGTGAAAGGAGTTTTCAGTGTTTCATATGCCTTTTTAGACCTGTCCTCTTTAATTGCACATTAATTCAAACACTTAATTGAGATCCATATCCGTTAATCAACCGAGACCCTTTTCAATGTTAAAATTTTTGGAGAGATTGGATAGTTATAGCTAGGATGGATGCAATTAGTAGCGGTAGGAGGAGTGGGTGTGGGTTTCATGGTGAGAGGAGTAGTTGTTGTGTTAATTATGAAATTGAAAGTTCCTTTTTCTCGCTATCCTGTCATGTCTTTCTAATATTTGTCTCTTGCACTCTCCCCTACGTGCCCATTTTCTTGTGTTTCCTAGCCATCTCCAAAATACAAGAACCTTATTATGGCCTCCATTGTGAGTGTGGTGGAAGAGGGATTTTTTTTTCATATGCCTTAGGCTGTTAGTTCCCTGGCTGTTATGCTTGTAAAATGTGGATGCATGTGCAAGGCATCTAGACTGTTTGTTGCAAAAATGCCTGAAATAAATGTGGCCTTGTGGATTTGCTAATAGCCGTAGGATATTCACAAAATAGGTTTGTTAAAAATGGGGGCTTAGTATATTTCAAGAAAATAAACTTAGCAGTTGTAAATCTAAATCCCATGATTTTTTTCAACCTCCTCCCTACCTTTGTAAAATGTCCAACATAACATAAGGATAGTGAAGATTTTTTCAGATGATGTAGTTGTAAATGGTCGGAGTAGTCTTAGATACAAAACACGAAAGCATACACATGGCCTATGAAATGTTTGATAGGAAATCTAGCCATTGTTTGCTTAAAATCGACTCTTTAGTTGAGAAAAGAAGACACTGGGATAGAGAGAACCAACATTGTTTTATAAATAGAAACTAATTAGGATATGTAATTTCCCAATATTTGTTCTCGGCGT
This sequence comes from Taxus wallichiana var. yunnanensis, assembly GCA_018340775.1. NCBI lineage: Eukaryota > Viridiplantae > Streptophyta > Pinopsida > Cupressales > Taxaceae > Taxus > Taxus wallichiana. Next base: position 725,996,707 of record CM031244.1, read on the forward strand.
CTGCAACTATATATTTTCGTGTGCCTTCATATATTTCTTAGAAGATGTGTTTTCCGATCTTCAATGGAAAAAGATGAGATTCAAAACATGGGTTTATGGGATCTTCAATAAAAAGTTATTCCTAAGTTGCATAGATTGTTTGTTATCTTTTTGCGAATATTTGAGAGGGTTGGGGAGAGGATGCGTTAAATATTAGTAAAAGGATGCTGCAATAAATATTTGTGTATTAATATGAGGAAAATTACATAGTAACGAAGATGAAAATGGTTGATGTTGAACAATGCATCCCAATGCTTAACTAGTGAAAACAAAGGTACAAGATCAAGGAACATGACTTCTATCTTTATCATGTTAAAATTCATATGGAAAATGTGACATATCTTCCATTTCTCATATGAGACCAGCTTGTTTTTATATTATGCCATTCAATTTGGGGTTCATAGTTCTCCTACATTCCATATGAAATGTAGGTTGAGCCCAAATATTTTAAAACAAAAATTGTTTTGTTGAATCAGCTTAGATACTTTTAAAAATGTACAAATTGGAGAGTTTCCGAATGCTCATGATTTGTTTGATAGAATGCTTGGTAGAGGATGAAGCCTATTGGAGTGCGAGTGAAACCACATGGATTACCTCATACATTGTGGACGCAAATGTCTTCCAATAATGGTTGTTCTCTCTTTATCCTTCATAATTCTTGTCCTTTAGTTTTTCGTTTGTAAAGAAATAAAATTTTAAACCATATTGTACCTTTTCTTGATTAAAATAAACTTCTTTTTTAAAAAGGTTATATTGTAGCTTACAGAATTCTATATTTCCTTGGTAGACAACCATGAACTCAACCTCATTTGAGATGATCTAGAAATTTTTTTGACCAAAATACATTGAGACATTACCCATTTTAGTGACGAGTTGAAGTTGAGTTCCATACAAAAGATGTTGAACACTCCCTAATTAAAGTAGATAAATAAAATGTTTTGGATACTTGCAATACTATCTTCGTAAATCCAAAAAAATGATGTTAAGTTACTTCTATGTTCCTTGTTATGTGATGAGTTACTTCAAATCTTAGATCGACCTTGATTGATCATCTATGATCTTTTCGACACTCCTCTGTAGAAGTCATGTTTCCTTGTTTTGAAATTTTAGGAGACTGCGAGAACTGAAAATTAGGCTTTCGTTTTGAACCACCCTTCGAACCTTGAACAATGAAATGCCTGTTGGTGCCATTTTTGAGCTTGCACCATGTTGCCCTAAATTATCAAATTTGTATCTACTAAAAAAATGTTTTATCCTTTGATTTGATTGTCAGTAATTCTTTCCCTCCAGTTGAAATGATTTAAAAATGCTCACAAGCTTGTTGTTTTTCACTAATTTGGAAGAATAATCCAAGTTTTCCTTTTTTATCCCCTAGTTTTCCATTTTTGTGGGCTATGTATTTTTCCCTTTGTCGGTAGTGGAAAAATAAAAATTGATCAAATCATACTTGTTTGTAATTGAAAATCCTATACCAAGGTCGAAAATGCTCAGAAATCATGCTTCAGTTGATTTAGAATCAAAAATCTGCCATCCTTGGTGAAAAAATTGAATTCTAGGGCATCCCTAGAATTTTTTACATTTTGATGGTCAGACGGGCATCATTTTCCCATAAAATTCATTCTTAGAAGGTATTGGCAATGTGGCAGCTTCTAATTGGTGGGGAAAAGCGCAAAAGCGTTGTAACTTTTCATTTTTCACCTTTTTAGACAAATGGGGCATTTTCGGGCCCAGGGACCCATTTTTTCTAAATTTGCCTACGTGGCATGTTCTGAGTGGCAGGCAGGATGGTGGGTGGTCGGATTCGCTTTGAATTTTTAGACCTTATATTGCAAAATTTTAAAGTCAAAAATTGGTCCGAAGCCCCGCAGCCAATCTAGAGTGGACACGTGTCCTAAAAACCAAAAATGGGAAGAGCAGGATGAGGGGGGACTTAGAGTTGTTTAGCTATAATTCTCTAAAGTTTCAAAATAAGATTTAGCCCTGCTCCAATCATTGGAGGACACGTGGTAGCCCAACAGTGTAGGTGCAGAGCGGGTTGATGGGGCAACGGAGGTAAAAGGAAATTTTTCCCTTTTTCGTAAAAAGAGTTCGAATGAAAATTTTTAGCGTGCCCTCGCGAACGAATCACGGTGGACGCATGTCTAACAGGTCACAGGGAAGTGTGGGTCATGGAAGTAAAATTATTTTTTCCCCTTTTTCAAAAAAGGCTTAAAATCAAAATTTGGAGCACTGGCCCACGACGAATCACAAGGAGACACGTGGCAAGGGAGAAATCGGAGGTGCGGGCCCGTGGGGCAAAAAGTGAATTTTTTCCAATTTTCTAAAAAATGTAAAAATGCACAGAATTGAAGCACGATTTCAATGGGACCAACCATATGGCATGTGTCAGCTCCAAAATTCAAAGGAGGAAGGGTGGAGAAAAAAGTCAAAATTTTCCATTTTTCCAAAAAATGTGGAAAAGTAAAAATGATCCCAATTTGGTTCTAATCATTTTTTCCCCGTGTCCTACCTTATCCAAAAATTTAAAAGGTAACTCAAGATTATTTCTAATTCCTCATCTTCCACGTGGAGGGTTAGGATTAAAAGATGGATAAGATCGATGGTTGTTGTACAACCATTTATTTTGATCACCATGAGAGGATTAGGAAGCTTGGAATCATGATTTTGCATCAAAATTCATCAAATTTATAGTGATTTAGTGTCGTCTTGGCCTTCCAAGATCATTTGCATCACTTTCATGGATTAATTCTTTGATTTGAGATGTTTTTGAAGTAAAACGGTGAAAATGATGAGTAAAAGGTGTTTGCATGCCTCAATGATGAAAAACATGCCTCTAGGATGGATAATGATCTAGATATTTGTAATGATTTAATCTTTTGGGCACACCTAGCAACCTGTGAGTGTTTTTCTGTTTGATGTCATTTTCATTGAATCATGAGGATTGTTTTGTAACAAACTTGATCCCATGGCATATTCTTTTCTTAGGAAAGAAGGCTCCAATGTGGCATGAGGTATATAATGCATTTTGGAGAAATTGTAAAGGGGTTGAGAGTTGAAAATCACGAGAAAATTCTTAGAGAAGACTCATTTTTTTGAGAAACCCACCAAAGAACAAGGATAATTTTTACTATGTTGGATCTTCATGTATGTGAGTTAGTTACAAGTGTATAGCCATCACACATCTCGAGATTGTTCATGAAACTCTCCCTGTTGATGAGTCTAACAAGCTTTTGAGTTAATATATGTTTTTCTGGGCAATATTGTGTCTGTTATCATTTTTAAATGCCTGCAAATAGTTTTCATTGTTTTTGTTGCAATATTGTATTGAAAGTCTTTAGAAATCACATAGAATCTCCATTTCTTGTTGATAGTTTAGTGGCATTTGTAATCTCATGTTCAAGAGCCTTCATCGATAAAGAGATAACCGAATTTAAAATCACTTTAGCTTCCTTGACTACGAGATATTTCTTGTAAGCCTTTGGGGGTACCTTAGGCGTAATTTGATCATGGATTTTTGTATTTAATTGAGTTATTTAATTCAATATTTTGTGGTGATTTTCTAAAATATTATGTGAAGAGTGCAACCTAGGCTTCCATTTATGCCTCTTACGGTTGAAAAAATATCCCGATTGTTTGAAGAATTTTATCTCGATAGTTGTTTCAAGTATTGTAGAGGTTGTCAAAGATCTGATATATCCTACTTTGTCTCATCAATACCCCACAAAAATTTCATTCAAAATAGCTAATCGTACCCCATATTACCCCTTCATTTCATTGTGTGTCAACGAAAGAATACAATCCATTTACAATATGCACAAAGAAAATTAGGATTATACAATGTCTTTAGTAACCCTTGCCTTTCATTGAAAATATCTCCATGATCTTGGAGCGACAACTTGTGAAAGTTAGATTTGGAGTGTTGATCATATTTTCCCAAGGAATTTTCATACTATTTGCATCCCAAGGACTTTTCATAATATTTGCATAAATTGAGGGATATCTTCATCTCCTTCACCATTCGTGGGTTACAATATAGGTTATCTTACCTTGGTTGAAAGGCACAACCTAAAATAGTGAGGATTAGATCAAAATCCTTTCAAAGTGCTATCCATCTCTCCAAAAATCTAAGTGCCAATTAGATCATATCCCCAACTACAAAATGACACACATCATGATCTATCTAACTTCAAGCTTCATGCCATATCTCTAATGTTTCTCAGACTGAAAAGGAGAAAAAAATTGGCTACCAACAATGCCTATACAACTTTGCCAAATTCTATTATTTTTACTATAAAATTGCTAGTAACCTATAGTTTGGGGGAAAAATTCTTCTTGATAGTTTGGACAAGGCATTATGTAGGCCTCGGTCACATTTTAACTAGATAAAATTTGACCAATTCCGACCGGTGGCTCCGAAAAACCCGTCACGCTTTGAAACCCATTTTCCTATTCTTAGTCCCGTCCACTCGATGAATTCTCCATATATAGGGGAAATTGTAGAAAATTTCTCATTGCGTGTTCCTCGGTCAAACCTTAGTTTGTTTGTGGTTTTCTAAGCCCTTGAGCTAGCTTTTGATCATTGGTAACTAGGCCAATTATGACCGATGGCCTCGAGAGAACATGTTTATCAATCATAAACCGTTCACCGATTACGAATTCCGTATTAGTTCCTATGAATTGTTGGTGTATAGGAGGACATGTAGAATTTTTCCCGGGAGTGTTAGCTCCTCGAAAGACAATGTTTGAAAGTGGATTCTTAGCCTCCGAACCCAAATTGAACGTTTTTTTAACTAAAAGGAAAACGTAAAAAGAAAGTGGTAGCACCCCTCGTCGGGTTACCAAACCACCATGGAAACTTGTTGACATATGTAAATAACTGTTTGGAACTCTATCATGTGGCTTGTTGTGTGAAATTTGACTTGTGGAAAATAGTGTTTCTCTCTCTCTCACTTATTTATTTTTCTCTCTTTCTCTCTCCTTTAATAAGAATTGAAGTGAAATGAAATGAAATAAATATATATACCTAACCCTCTCATTTTGAATGCAAATTAATTATTATTATTATGTAGATGGGAAACTAAAAATTTAATTAGGATAGATATAGGTGGATGTCATGCTATTGATTTATTGTTGATATTATACTCACATGGTTTTGTAGGATGCGAGAAGGATGGTGGAAAGGCGTAGGGTAATTCATTATTAACTATTGTAATTTATATACATTATTGGAAAATGTATACATGTATAATGTATTGCCATGTTAAAAAAAAGTTTATATTTGAAAATTTGTCATATGCATGAGATGCTAGTTAGGGTTGTTTGGGAAATGTGTACATAACCATGAGTGCCATGTTGATTCTTATTTATATATTGTTAAAGGTTGGGTATATGTGTTAAATGAAATTGTAATTAATAGATTATAGTGAAATTATAGTGTGTAATTGATGATTAAATAATCTATGTTTTGTTTACTACTTTAAAAATGTAATAAAGAAATATAATGAACCAATCAACTCTAGTATAAAATTCATGCATAACTATTCTTCCTATGTGATTCTGTAACATGGAAAACTAAATCCTTAGGATGAACTTAACAATTTGAACTCGCTGAAACCTCATAGCTTAAGTAAATGATATCCCTAGTTTGAGTTTCGTCATCATAAACTATATGCTTAGTGGCATCATCATGACCACGATGAATAGAAGTGATACATCAAACATTATCTAGACTATGTGGTTCCCCTACTAGGTTTGGGAATCGTGTGCATAGTAAGGAGAATGTGATTTTCTTGAGGTATTACTTCATGGGTACCAAAACTCCAACATAGAGTGAAATCCTCTTGGTATGACACACGTGTTGAGTGGCGAAGATTGCCAACAAACCTTAGAAGTCACCTTTAGGAGTTGGGATCATAAAAGAACCTGATACCCAACCTCAATTATCATTTGGGTTCTATGGTGCAATACTAAGAGTTAGTTGTGAAACTTAACAACATCCTAATTTATGATTTTTTTGTGAAAATGTATCCATAAGATGATATGCTTGGAGAAAGGTGAAATTTAGATCATTCATATAATGTGTATAAACCCTCTTTTGGTGAGGGACTAAATTCATAGTGTGTGATCCCTAATGTGAACCGTAATCCTTTAAATGAAGGAGTATTCCCTCTTGTTCCCCACTTTTCCTAATGTGTAATGAATGTATGATGTGAAATCATGTAATCATGTTCTTGAGACGAACCCCTAGGACAAGGACTAGTAGTCTCATGAGCATACCAATGTCCCTATTAATAAATGGGTTGCACAACAAATTTTAAAAGGGTAATTAAATCAAGTTAAGTGAAACCATTTTTAAGATGAATGAAAATTATTAGAGTAGGAACTATTTTATATATACCTACACTTGAGAATGCTAAGTGTGAAACCCCTTTAACCCCCTCTCAAACAAGATTTTAACCTTGGAAAAAAGTATCAGATTTACCTATACTTACATGATGATTGTTGAGGATAAGGGTGTGAAATCACAGTAGTTGTGACCTTAGTAAGGTGGGTAAAATTTATCATTGAATGTCTCCTAATATCATGCGTCAAATACTTTTTCCCGTGACTCCAAATTTCGTTAAGTGTGAAATCATATTCCTTAGATCTTGATGACTAAACATTTAAGTGAAGTAGTTAGAATATGTGGTAGATATTATAAATTAAGCTTAAATCGATTAACTTTAGTAATTAAGTGCTAATTTGAAAAGTATGTGTAACCTATTCACTCTTGAACAAATAAACCTCACTAGTATCATGTGAACCTTCTTGGTGGCAAATGAGATAAATTTCTAAACTAAGAAAACATGTAAACTTAAAACAAAAACACTTAGAACAAAGACCAGTGGCTTATGTGGGAATATATGTTCTTATCAACAACCAAGCCACATCTTCCTATTGTGATAGGTGAAACAAAAAAGTAGAGGGAGTAACTACAACTGAAATGTTAAGTAAAGTAAGGACAACATGTAACATAGTTTTAAGAGGAATAAAGGACCACACAATAAGTGATTTTTAGTAAATAAGCTCAATAATGAAACATGAATTCAATAAATATGTAAATTGGGAAAGTGTTGTCATGGATGTTGTCCATACTAGATTCATAATGTAGTTGAATTGTTATGTTGTGTCTTGTCATAAAAAAATTGGCCTTGATGTGCGTCACATGTTTTCATATTGCCTATGTGGGTTAGTGTTTGTGCAAGGAGATCATGTGTTGTGTGTTGGCATAAGTGATCCCTTGTAGTGTTATGTGAACTAAATTGTGAATAACAAAATAAAATCTTATGGTATTTATTGTAATTTTGTGTGTAAAGTGTGGGCGTTACAACATTTATGTATGCCAAAACATAATAATTAAACAATAACAAAATATTAGAATGTGCACCAAGCTTATTCAAAAATTAAGTAAGAAGGAGTAATTAATTTGTAATTGATAAAAAAATATTTTTATGAGCCACGTGTTTCATAGATGCAAAAAGTTGTTTAGAACAAATATTTAAAAAAAAATTATTTATTCATAGAAGTAAGTTTCACAAGATAAATCATTGTAAAATATCGAATAAAAATGTTTTTATCAAAATAAATATTTTTAATGTGCACATGCATCTAATATTATAGTAATTTTATTTCATAAATACATTGAAGTTTAGATATTGCTCATATTTTATATACATTCATTTTCAACTAAAATTTGGGTTTATCCCTCTTGTTGATATTTTTAATTCCTCTTTCCTTTGCCTGAATTTCGATCTACTTCAATCTCCATTCCTGCATCTCGACTCTTTCGGGTAATGTAGATCCTGCAATGCTTTCAATTTCCTTCACTTACAACATATTTCAATATATTGTTTTCAAAAATATCTTTTCTAGTACATAAACTATTATTTTTAGGAATGAGGAATTCAATTTTTAATATGAATTAAATAACATATTCATAAGTTATATATTTATAATAATATTACTCTCAAATTGTTTGTCTAGATATTATCTTCACAAATAATTGTAAAATTAATTTCCATTCAAGTTATTAATAGATTTCAAAGAAGAATCGGAATAAACTTGTTATCTCCAGCTTCTCTTCTTTTCTGCAAAGAAAAGTATGAATCTCCAAAAAAATGACACCGCAGTTTTATTGAGAGCAATACTTCCTTTTGATGTCTAAAGAAAAGATGAAGCAAAACAAATTGGGTTAAAAAATTGGAGAGCACATAAATCACAACCAATAAATCAAAGTCTAGAATGCACTCGGGATAATTAAGTTTTTATTTTCGAAAGCCCATTAAAATAATTAAAAAGAGGAAACTTGTGGTTAATAGAGATGTGTAAACTACGAGAAAGCTCCTTTCGATCGGATTAACTATCACGTAAGCTAGCAATCGACGTCAAATACATTTTTCCCTAAATATGCTCAAAAAGTAGTGTGGCGTAGTGGTAGGGTGCGATCGCTTACACAACAAAGGTCATGGGTGGAAAGAGTTTGCGAGAATTGAATCGAAAATGAGGCACCACGAAGTAGTTGCACTCCAACGAAATCGTGATAGCTCCAGCGATAACAAGAAAGAATTGATCAGTAATGGAAGAACTTGCTCAATAGAAACAAAGCTTACATAGAGGAAAGACAGTGGAGTGTCTTGGCATGCTCATAAATGAATAGAAAAGGGGTACATATAGGGTGCTTTGAGTAACCCTAGTGCATGACACACATGAAACCCTAAACCTAACCCATGTGAGATGACCCTCCAATATGAGAGGAGGACACATAGGATAACTCACACTAACACCCCCCTTCATTGAAGCTGGGGTAGTGGTTGTGATGAGTTATATGGAAGAGGAAGACACTCCTAAACAACTAAGAAAGATGTATCACTAGTGCCTAAAGAACTAAATCCCCGATAAGGTGCCCATATACAAACACAATCTTCCTAGAAGAAGAAAAAGAAAAGAAGGAATACATAGGCCAAAGGAGATGAGCAGCTGTAGAAGATATCATCCCAAGAAGAGACCGTGAGTGAAGAAACTCCATCTTAGTGAAGGGCTTAGTGAATAAATCTACAATCTGATCAGTTGTCTGAATGTACTAAATGTTGATGATACCATCATGAATAAGGTCCCGTGTATGAAGTGCGTATGGATCTCAATGTGTTTCATCCACTGATGCTAAACTTGATTTCTGTAAATGGAGATAGGGTTCATGTTATCACAATAGATAATTGTAGGCCAATGAAAGTGGATGCCAAACTCTATCGAGAATACCACTGTAGCCAAATAGCTTATGTGGCAAGCATTAACTGCTCCTCTGTATTCTTCCTCTGTAGATGATATCGCAATTGCATTCTACTTCACCAACTAATGGGACTGAACCAAGAGAGAAACTATAGCTAGAAGTAGATTTCCGATGATCTAAGTCACTAGCCCAATTAGAATCATGAACCCAATCAAGTTAATATCAACCCCTCCATGATAGTGAACACCATCATTATAAGTGCCACGAACATAGTGAATGATCCATTTAGGATTAGTTTGAGAATTTGGTGTGACGGAAAGTCATGTAGCTTCGATACCATGAAAAGAGTTTGCGAGAATCAAATCGAAATGAGGCACCACTAAATAGTTGCATGCCAACGGAATCGTGATAGCTCCAGGTGATAAAAAGAAAGCATTGATCGATAATGGAAGAACTTGCTCAACAGAAAAAATGCTTGCATAGAGGAAAGACATCGGAGTGTCTTGGCATGCTCATAAATGAATAGAAAATGGGTACGTATAGGGTGCTGAGTAACCCTAGTGCATGACACACATGAAACCCTAAACCTAACCCATGTGAGATGACCCTCCAATATGAGAGGAGGACACATAGGATAACTCACACTAATAGTGGGCTTGACTTTTGGAACAAGTTGAGCTAATGTGCATGATCCTTAGGCTCACCAGCCTTCTTTTATTTTTCACCTTTTATCCGGACTCGGAGAAGTTTTTTTAGATCTACCAAATAAATTTGGATGTGTGGTTTATTTGATTGCTCCACTTCGGTTGAATGGTACCATATTTGGCCTAAAGAAACCAATAAATGCGAAAGTATAATAATGCATGATATATCAAATTTTATAAAAGATGAAATGGTGAAAAATCCTTGAAGAAATATAATTAATTAACAAACCTAATTAGATCGATATGATAAACAATCTATTCTCTAAAACCAAGAAGGCATGTAACCTCTTCGACCATGTATTTCAAAGAAACTGTGTTTATTAAAAATAAAAAATAAAAACAATTATTTTAAAGGTGAATGCTATTTTACCTATTATACACCATTTTATTTTGTAGAAAATGTAGTTGAATAGGTATTCACATCCATGAAATCACTTTATAGATCTAAGCTAGAAAAATTAATAATATTATCAACAAATAGTAATCCATAATCTAATTCCTTTTCCATTTAGGTTTAATTTCATAGAAATTTGTTTGCAAGAGACAAAGATAAATCATATTCCAATGTTAAGCGTCCTTGCGATTTTCATTTTTGTGATAACAATCTGATCTCATTCCATCTACCTCCAATTATCTACTCATATGAGCTCCAGTATTCATGCCACTATAGATTAGATCCACATCTTACGCCCTTTTCATAGACGCACTTGTAAATAAATAATACTAAAAATGTTCATACGGGAGAACGTATCTAGGTTTCCAAGAAAAAGGGGAGGAAATTTATCCCTACCCTTGGATCATTAGGTTTTATTAATAGCCTATGAATATTCTCTCTCAATCCTTGTGAAGAACGGAAAATAATTTATAGCACAACACGTGTATGACGAGTAGGTTAAATCGTATGGCTATTGACCAAATAAACTTCACCTTTTCTTTAAACTATTAAAATATGACGACTATGCATAAAATAAAAGTAATAAATGGAGTATATGTTTCCATGCATAGTAAATGCACTTTATTTTATGTTATTTAACTAGATATTATCATTTTGTAATGTTTCAAAGTGATGGGAAAAATTTTAATGAAATATTACTTTAATGATATATAGTTTTCATTATTCTTATTTTGAAAATAATTATCTTAACATTTAAAATGTGATAATTAAATAAAGATTCATATTTAGTTTTGGATATTTTTATTTTATGAAAAAATATTATAATATTTTAAGGGTAATTGTGAAACATTTAATATCAGTATACTTGATGCGAAGAGTCAAAATGGATAGGGTAGATATTATTATCGTGGTGACTTTGACAGATTGGATGCCATTTAGTTGTCGTTGCTTAGCGAAAGGAAGGCTTTGACATATACATGCACTTAGTCAACAAGTGTACACCGATAACGCTACTCTTCATTCTAATACGGGGTAGAGATGTTGATATGTAAAATTATTTTTTCCGATCAATAAAATTATAATAGTAAACAATTTTTTGTGGAAAATTCTAGCACAACTAGTTTTATTATTTTATAGTTGCAATCTACCACTTAACCTTTTCTAACCTTTACAAACATTTTAGTCAATATACTAACCTCTACACTTATTTTAGCAATGCCCATATACCCTAATTCTACTCTAGCTTCATATGGATGTCCATTATAATGTATTAGTAAGTAATCCGCATTTGGTTGACATGATTTCTCCATGGAATTGTAAACCCAAAACTTCATTGATTCTTATGTAAACATGAGTGATACCATAGCTATGGTTAATTGGTGGTGAGATGAGTATGTTTTCCTACATAACCATCCCTTCTCTTTGGATTTCTTTTATGACACATAAAACATTACTTATTCGAACAAAGAATCCCACATAGTTTGTTAGTAAGAATTGTATGTAGCAACATATAAACATAAACCTTAACATAGTGTGGCCCTTATGCTAATATAGGTAATGCCAAAAAATAAATCACATTCTTAGCAAGAAGAAAAATATCACATATTATCATCTTCGAATAGTGTAAATTAACAATAATAATAACTAAGTAAAGTATTAAGTGGTGTTTCATATATAGTGTGATAAAATGTGCATATTTTAAAAAATTAAATTGAAAAATGTGACTTCTCCACAATGAAATTTTTAAAATGTGGATATTATATTTCTTTTTTTGGTCTTTTATCAAAATATGGAATATCGACAATAAATATTATAGAAGATATCTATATATATTAATAAACACAATTTTTAACAAAATCTTATTTTTATGGATAACAATGTAGATAAATGACCCTATTTCTAGTAGTAGTTCAATTTTCAAATTAAATTTTTATAAATATGAAAGAAAGCATGATTTTTCACAATTAGACTTTAAGAATATATATTTTAAAAGCATAAATTCGACTTTTATTATATTGTGAAATATCAATATAATATTTTAGAGAATGTAGTAATTTATTGTAGACAATTCACAGTTTTGTTTTCGAAATTAGTGTATCTGGATTATCAATAAATAATATTTTCAATTTATTTATTATTTATAGGTAGACTTTATTCATGATTGTTATTATTTTTGTTTCATAAATAATATTTGGATTATTATGCATATTATCAACACAAAATGTTAAATTGGAGGTGATGTATATTATTCATGATTGAATAATTTTTACCTTGGTTAAGGATTTATCATCCGTGAGTACATTATAGTAGTGTTGATTATCTACAACTATAGTTTTATTTATATTTTTAGTGTATATTATTAAAAAAATAGAAATAACTATCATATTAACTTTTCCAAAATGTGTATATTTCAAATTTTGTGGGTAATACAAAGTCAATATTAAAATGTGTAGAATTTTCAAAAATTTATTTGAATCTTATAAATAGTGCTAAAATTTTGAATCGTAATAAAAATTATTTACTATAGATTATGAACAACTAGTATTCAATGGTGTACTAAATTGTCTAAAATATATGTATAATTTATAAATTGTGAATAATAAAAAATAAAATTTTAGTGTAGACTTTGAATATTAAAATATAAACCTTGGAAATTATATGATAAAATCTCATCGTGAGATACTATATGTGGGTTATGTTTTGTATCCATACTTCTATTTTAAAAGTTCTAGATTATTTCAAAATATGTGGAGAAAATGTGATTTTACTACAATGAAATTTCAACAATGTGGATATTTCACAAGTTTAACTTTAATTTTATGAAATTGTAGAAAATCTACATTTCCTTCTATAAAAGATATTTAGTAAATGTTAATAATTCACAATTTTTCCACAAATTGATTTTTTTGGATAAGTACGTGGATAAATGACCATACTTCTAGTAGTGTGGGAACTTGAGTTCACAAGTTCGAGATTGTTATTATAATACTAATTAGTTTATCATAAACAATTATTTTGTTTAAAACTAAACCTCACATTAGGTTTTTGGTTTTATCATTAATCTGGGAAATTGTAAATTGGTTAGGCTTCATATAAAATTGATGCTATTCACATTCTATACCACACTATAAGAAAATATGTCCTTGAAGTAGTGTCCACCCATCTTATCCTCCTCCTCTTTGACCTTGTCACTATGCATGGTTTAAACATTCTACGTGGATATAGGTTTATATGAAACTATGTTGGGTTGCAAAGTATGTTTTGTTAAATAAATAAAATTTAAAACTGAAATATGTGGGGTTATGTAGTGCCCACTTCCTTTCGACACCATTGTTATTGATTTCGATACAGTCGACTATACTTATGGATCTTATTGTAGATTTTGATTTAGCATGATGTTAGATTTTAGAGATACTAGACTTGTTATCTCTCGAAAGTGCACCTTGTAGAGAGATGGTTGTAGGTGTTCTAACCTTGCAAAAATTGATCTCTCTCTTACATAGATACAATGGAAACATATCAGGTTTGTGGGTATACCTATTTTGAGGTGAGTCTCTTGTATCAAGGCCGGTTCCTTATTGATGTATCCTAAACTAACTTTCTAGGGTTTGGAAGGTAAGAGATGACTATAAATGAATTTAAAACTGAGGTGATACACAAAAATTGTATGAGGGCTTTGACTGAGTACATGCACAATTGATATGGGAATGGATTCTTGATGCACAAACCAAGAGTTTTCTCAGAGAATATTAAAGGCAAACACTTTGATGTATTGAGGGAAAAGAATCACAACAACATTGTTAAGTTAAACATGCACATTAATATCATGTAGAAATTACTGAATTTATAAATAGGGTAAGATGATTAATTAGGGAATTAAACATTCACAAGATTAATGGAACATACACAAAACTACAAATATTTGGAAAGATAGAAAATACTTCTCATTCAGAGGGAAAACCTAGAAAAATTTGCTTCAGCACTCATGTATGTAAAATTCCCCCTTTTGTGTTTTACCAAGGCACACAATATATAGCAAAATTAATTCACCCACCCTTCCTAAAAATAGGCTAAAATTGTACTCATCCATGCATCCTATTTTATCCTTAATTATTAATAAATAAATGAATAAAAAAAACCAAGCTAATACAAGAGGCATTAATAGTTACTAGTTACATCTCAGATTAACCGAACTTGACTATTCCATTTCTAAGAAAAAACGTGGGTGAATAATTTGCAAATAATAAATATTTCTTGATGAGAAAGTCTCCTTCCTTGTGCACATGAATTTGTCTTTTTATCTGTTATGTCCTTTTGTGAAGGCATGCAAAAATACTCTTGTGCAAAAAAATAAATACTTTTGATCTCCAATACTTAGCAAAAATTATTCACCTCACTGTGGGGACCACTGGGAGCACATGTGCAATCATAATCAACTCTTATTTTGTGAAAAGAAGGTAATAAAGTCTTCAAAAGGTTGATTGCATTCTGATGTTGACATCTACTTTATCCCTTGTGATCACATGAAAAATTTGCATTTCAAGTCATGTTCAATCCATCACAATCAGTGGGGACCACCTATGGTTGTGAGCACTTGTATTCGTTGGGTTTGGCCACTCTTGTGGACTTAGCACATTACCATGGTTTAATGATTTGGCCCCCTTTGTATACACACATGGCATACTATATAGTCTGCCACCTTTTGATTATCACTGCCTTGCAATTTTCTTGTCGGCTTTTACATTTTGGATAACACTTGATTTATAGTTTAAAACCCTTACTTTTGGGTGATCATTGTTGAACATGATTTGGTCGGCATTTTGGAATGTTCGGTACTCGACTATAGTTGAGATCCCCTTTTGATATGTCAAATGCAATAATTTTAAAATAAAATGGGCTGGCCCCCATGATGATGACTCACCCCTTTATCATTTTGTCAGTGTCATATGAAACCCAAGTCAAGTTTGCTTTGAAAGTTGTAATGATTTCAAGTTGTTGATCTCTATATTGTTGGATCTTAGGTTGTTGATCTTAACTTTTGGTTAGGGTTTCTAACCTAGAAATTAAAGTGGTTGGTGGTGTCTAACCGTAGTGGTTTTCATTGATTTCGAAGTTCGATATGAAGACGTTGATCTTGCGTATTGTTTCTTCTCTACCGTTGATCATATGACTGTGGTTGAGTTTCATTAACTCACCTCTTGAGTTTGCATGGTAAAGGTCACTTGACCTTAATGATCACTTCATTTTGGATTTTTGGCTTGTGGGTGAAGCCCTGGAAATTTTTTTTCAACATCATTGTTGATCTCTTTGAGTTTGGATCCCCTATGAAAATGGATCTCTATTCTCTCAAGCATCTATATCATCATTGTTTTTTCCTCTGTTTGGGATTTTTGAGTTAGGTGGTTGGATGTTTGTTATCATGGTTGATGTCTTTGAGCTGAGTACTTTGTGTTATTATTTAGGTGTTTGTGAGTTTTATTTTGAAGCGACCACCATTTCCTGATCATTTTGAGCTCTGTGTACTTTGTGAGGTCTCTGATTTCTTGATCCTAAGATTTCAAGGTGAAGCATTGTGGAAGATCGTTGTCATTGCTGAAGACTTTTGAACTTGGTTTCCTTTATACCATATACTCTTTATGATGGCGTGATCATTGGTTTGAAGTTTTCAATGAAATCCTTCTCTATGAAATAGTCTTCTGTGTTGAGGTTTTTTTGGGCCTTTTCGAAGGCTCGGATTTGAATTAGGGACTCTAAGTTCCGTCTCGATTCACTAACATCTATGGGAGAAGGTAAAATCGTGGTTTCTCCTTAAATACTTGCCACTTTGTTTATTGATTATTGACTCTCTAAAACTATAGATCTATGCATTTCAAGATATGGGTATTCAGGTTTATTATCCCACTACTCATTTCTTTTAACAGCCACCTAGTAGCTTGGCACCTTGTGTATTTACTCACTATGTGTTTTTTGATTAGAGAGATTTGTCAAAGATTTTACACCTTCTAACTTGATCTTTTGACTTCTTCTCTATATGAATTTTGTGCTTCACCACTTTAAGTTGGGGTTTCATAATAATAATGCTTAGTTTTTTACAGTAGGGTCTTCGATTAACCCGTAAATGTTGCATTATTTGATTATGGGTCTTGAGTTATCATCACCTCCTTTACTCTGAGCTCGAATTGATGCACTTTATCTAAAATTACAACTATACCTTAAATATGGGTTATCATAACTTTTCATATCTTTTCATAGATGTAGATGTTACTTGAATTGCTCCTGATATGAACTTCGTGAGCTCATTTGAATGATGTTTTGAATTGTAGTTTAAGGTTGAATGGTCACTTCAATGATGAAATATTCAATTAATGCTTTGAATGTACAATGAATCTTTCATGGAAATATGCATTGCTGGCCATATTTTATTTATATCATCCTAATTTTGTACATAAGGGTTTGTTTTCTGTTTAACCCTGACCTTCTTCTATACTTGTTGCTACTATATGTTGAATACAACTCCCATTCCTTGAAATTGTACTTTGTAGATAGTTACATCTTTTGAACTATATCTTGATAGCTATCATTTGTAACTCAGAGGATGGTTTAGTTATTGTTTCATTAAGATGATTGCATTGTATACTCCATATCATCATCCTTCTCTTTTGCTGTTGTGTTGAGCATAGGTTGTGACTTTGTCTTTATGAGTTGCAAACACTTGTTTATGCTGATATAATTTGATTATACAATCATTCTGATGTTGTACAAGAACTGGAATCTATAGATGTAGATGTAACATTGACTGTATAGCTTCCTTTTGAGTTCATGATGGGGAAACTCTATTTCATTTTTCCCTCATTCATTCTATTATGATACTTTTGATGAGACTTCTAGCAGATTTATACAAAATAATGTCCTTTCTTCTTAGATAATTTCAGTTCTGTAATTGCTGAAATTGACTAGAAATTATGTTCTTCACCATCTGCTGTGTTGATGTTCATTTTCTGTTGAAGCTCATTGAATCTTTTGTTTCTGGTTAAATACTGCATTTGATCTTCATTACAACTTTAGTATGCATGTAGAAATTTTAAAATGTCAATTTTACATGGCAAAGCCTGTCAAAAATTTTCTTAGATTTATTCGTATTATTTTGTTTCAACTATAATAAATGCACTTTCTTGATTCAAAATACATAATGTATCACTTCTTCTATTGAAGCTGATTTGTTGTTGGAAACAAAAATAATAATTGTTATCTTGATCATGTCATGCTTTTCTACTTTTTGTATTACTTATTTGATTTACATACAACTTTTAAAGCATGTATTAGTTTAAAAAATAAGATGATGAAATGATGTAAATGTCAATTTACATTGCAAAAGCCCCACAAATTTTTCTCGATTTCTTTCTCATTCTCGTTTCAGGTTGTAATCTTCTCTTTCTAGTTAACTTCAGAATTTAAATTTAGATTCTTCTGCTTTACCTTTGAGTTGTATTCTTCCTCCATACCAGTATGTACTTGTGACTTATTCCAATCTAATGTATCATAGGATAGAGTTTATTGAATTCTGCAATCTTTATCTAATAGTGTGGATTGTAAGACATGATTTTATTTCTTCTTGATTGCAACATGTACCTACACATTTAAGAAAACAGTTAGAAAATATTTAGGATTTTTGGCCTCTCTTATGTTCCATAGTCTTTCTTTCCTTCTCTCTCCTCTTACTTTTGAGTGCATAATCATGTATGTTGTTATAGATAAGTACTTGTTATCTCTCGAAACTACATTGTGTAGAGATATACAGCTTTTTGGCATGCCCAAGTGGGACCATGAATCGATCTGCATGCAAGTTACAACTTTATAAAGCAGATCCAAAGCATATTTATAGCGATTACAAAAGTTACTTTCAGAGCAAGCCGCAACAATCTATTTTAAAGATTTTAAGATCTTTTGGAAACTCCATTAAGTTGATTTCAGGCTAGTCTTGCAACATGTTCCATTCCTAAAGTGACTACAAGATCATCGGTAAGAGGAATCCCTCATGAGTTTGTTTCTTTACCTTTGAATTCTGCTAGAAGGAGAAGCGTTGGTAATACTTTACCTTATAATAGACCTGGTTTTGATAACCCTCATCCTGATATTCCATCACCACATATCAATTTATATATTAAGATCCCCATTTTTCAAATGGATATTCAACCACCAAGGAATTTTGTGACCTTTACTAATGACATCCCATTAGTAATTCCAGTTTACCATGACATTCCTAATGCTGCCATGAAAAGTTTTCCATCATTCACTGGTGAAAATCAGGTGACACCTACAGAGCACATTAAAGATGTTGCAGCCTTATGTGTAGTTCATAATATTACTCATGAAGATGTAGCCTTAAGACTTTTAGCTGCATCTCTTAAAGGACAAACCTTGTAATGGTATAGAAATATAGAGATTGGATGCATAAGAACTTGGGATGATTTAGGTGATAAATTGCTAAAACAATTTCAAGATAATTCAAATCATTTATCTCTCATAGAATAGTTGTCTACTATTAAAAGAGCTCCCAATGAATTTATGTCTAGTTTCAATATCCGTTTTGCCAGAACTTGGGAAAGAATTCTAGAAAGTGTCAAGCCTCAATCTGATCATATTTTTCTTTATTATTTTAGGGCATTAAACGGTGATATATTAACTATGATTCAGTCAATGGGGGAGAGACACTCCCAAAGAAGATACAATATTGCTATTCAAGCTGAAAATAGTCTTATTCAAGCTGGAAAATTGGCACCAAGGCCTTCAATGCCTTTTTGTAGATTTAGCACCTATTCCTTAGCCTATTACAATCATAGAACCTGTTTTTGTAGCCCCATTAGATGATGTATTTAAAGATTTGCAGACTATGGGAGATAAGTTGACTTCAATTGAGAATAGGCTTGCATTACCTAAAGAACCCTATCGGGTTTCTTATCGCAAAATCAACGAATCATTAAATCAAAGCACCTTATCAATAGAATCAAAATTATAGGTAGCCTTACCAGCAAAGGAAATTTTACCCAAAGGCTCCTAGTTCATCTAACACTTTAGTCCTAGTTAATATGGCTACAGAAGAGTGGTTTCAACCTTGCAATCAACCTCATTCACCTACAAGTTTCCCAAATGCTTTTCCTCGAATCTGAATATTTTTGCATAACCTCAATCTTGAACATTGTTCATGCCTCAAATTGGGAGTGGGCAGCAAGAAACTCATGTTCATAAAGTACCTAAATATAATTTAGTTAGTTTCAATGAGGAGGATTTCACCATGGTCACTAATAGGGCTCAAGGAAAAGTCTGCTGAAATTCAAAAACAAAAAAATAGGCTTGTTCTACCTCATCACACGATAAGATGACATCTACATCCTAAATTCAACCAACAATCCTGTTGCTCCTCAAAAATAGTAAGTGTTCCAGGTTGACAAAGGCCATCAAAAACAACCACAACTCCGACCCCAAGAAGACTCTTTATACCTTAGATATCTAAGGCAAATTGAAGCAATCAATTTTTCCTAAGGCCTACTCTAAGATAGTTGAATATGTCTCTAAAATTTTTGTTTCTTTCAACATTTTTTATGTAATGAAAAATCATAACGTTAACATCTCAATGTGGTATGCTCTAAGTACTCCTAGACAACAATATTTACTTTCTCATGAACTAGCTAAGCTGCATATTTCTTCAAATACAACAGAAAAGGAAGTTCAAAAGGCAGACATGGTCCTTGGAATGTTTGAACAAGACCACATTAAATAATTTAAGTGGATGGTTCAGAAATTTATCAATGCTCATGACATTAAGAAGCCACCACCATTTTATTTATCACTGATTATTGGAGAACATCTAGTTCATAATTGCATGAAAAAGAAAGTAAGGAGTATGAGTGAACCCATCATTGCCTTGGGGTTTTTCCTCATTGTTTGGAGTAGCTCCATTCCAATTTTTTCTCCTTTCTCATCTTCTTTGTGGAATTCACTTTGTACTTGAAAAGAAGAAAAGATGCACTATCGGGCTTATGAGCTCGGGGATCGCTTATATTCCTTATTGTCCTAGTTCGTGCATATGAATCTCTTCAAAACAGGAGATATAATTTACTTGAAGAACATATTACATACATGCTCTACTCATTCAGAAAGAATAAAGGGAAATGGAAAGAATAAAAATGGACATAAGAGAGGCCAAAAAGCTGAAGTATTTTCTAACTATTTTCTTAAATTTTATAGTAGTACAGTTGCATCCAAGAATAAATAGACAAGTCATAAGTACAGGATGGAAAGAAGAATTAATGTAACTCAAACTCAATATTTTCTGCAAATGAAACAAGTTACAGTACAAAAAAGAGACTGGAAAATAGAAATACATGTTTCAATTTGTAACTAAAACGAATAATCAGATTTCAAGAAAGTTGTGACTGGATGATAAGACAAGCATGCAACTGAAACAAAATAAAGAAGATTTTGGGAAAAATTTGAAGGGCTTCGCCATGTAAAATATACATCTAAAACTATTCATCATTCTGATTTCAACTACCACATGCTTTAAAGGAATTGTTTAAATCAATAAATACAAGTACTATAGCTGGAAATGGATGGAAGAGAGAATTTTGGAAAAAAATTGCCAAGGCTTCACCATGAAAAATCAACATTTCAGATCTTCTAGCATAACATAAATGTTACTATAAATGAAATAAAACATCTATGTAAAAGAAACAAGTTACGAGAGATCTTAACAAGTATCTAAATCAAGGATTATGCCTAAAATAGTATCAAAATAGATGAACTGCTTGTAATTTTCGGAAAGAATCATACAAGGTACAAAGATCTCATGAAATTAAGAACAATCAAAGTACTAATACTGCAATTTCTAGAATCAAATGAACAAGCCTATCTGTCTATCAAAAGATGTCAAATCTCAAAAGAGGTAAATTTAAGAATCAGGAAGGATAGAAGAGGAAAGCAATGGCAGAATAGATATTTATGACAGAGGAGCTACAAGTGCAGCCAAACAAATTCAAATTTACATAAAGACCTTGAGCCCAAATATGGGACAAATGAGACTGTATAGTATGCTACATTATACTTCAGAGCTAAATTCAAATGCAATATTCGTGGTTAAATAGAACTAGAAAAACACACAAAGGATCAAAGGTATTTCCTTGACCATGGCTCAACACAACAAATTTGAAACTAATGGGCAGAGTTGACTAAGTTTGGATCAGAATATAAAAAGACATCGAAGCTCAAATAGAGCCTCTAATGAGAAAATAATTATCTCGAGTTGATTGAATTAGGCATTATCTTTCAGCTAAGCATTGAAGTTCGGTATCCAATCTTATTCCTATTAGGAAGAAGAATGGTGAAATTAGTACTTTTATCAGTTGTGCCTTTGATCTTCATTTAGTTTATATCTCATATTGTTAATAGATCCATCTGCGTGAATTTGGATAGTATAGGAATATGGATTAACCCTGAGCTCATAACTGATAGTTTCTCTTTTCTATTTTCAGTACATTGGTTTGAGTAGTGAAGATAGAGATGTATCAAAGCTGGAGCTGCAGATGTATCAATCGAAATAAAAACCCCAAGGCAATTATGGGTTCATTCATACTCCTATATTTTCTCTTTCATGCATATGTACCTCTTATTTCAGTAGCTATATTTTACTTTTTAGTTACATCCCATGGCTTGTGTGGGAACATTTGAAATTCCTTATGAATAAAACATTGAATTCTGAAATTGAGTTGTGTATTTCTTTCTGCATTTCAGCTTTCTATATGGATTGTATGATGAATTAAACAACTCAATAATATAATTGAATGTCTTAATCATGAAGGAAAGAACCTTAAAGAATACCTGTAACATCTAGTACTAAACTCTGATTGCTGCAATCTGCAGTTATGATTGTTGTTCCAAAGCTTAACAATTCATCTATTCTACAATTCAATGTCTTCATCAGATAACACATCTGTCCTTCGGGGCTTTGTGTTCTTTTGTTGAAGATAGTCATGAAATTACAGACTATGTGATATGTTACATTTTGTAACAGCACACATAGCTACAGATTTCATGTAATCATTAATTAATTCAACAAAAAAAATATGGACTGAAAGAAACTCCCCTTGCTTAGGTTCACTTCATTCTTTTGTTATCCATTGTAATGAAGTTTTGAGTTGCCCATTTTTGCACAAGTCTAAAATTGTTAACATGATTGTTGTTGATTTAGATTCATATATGATGCACGTGGATTATTAGAGAGATTTTATTTTGATGTTGATATGCTGTTGACATAGTTATATATATGTTTCATACATGTGATATTTTTCATATCGAGTAGACTTAGACAATTGAACTAATCTTATGATCATATGGATATTGATGAAATATAGAATTGAGATGTTGTTAGAAATTATAAATGATATTGTTACTTACCTAGATGATGTTTTGATTCATATATATATATATATATATATATATATATATATATATGATTGTGGAGTTATATTGTTTATTTATTTTGTATTTTTGATGCGGTCATGATGGTGAAGAAGGCGTTATTTGTTTTGCAGCTAAACATGTCACAACAAACATCGCAGGGATTGAAGACCAACCACATTAGAATGCTAGATGAATTCAACAAGGGTTGCCATGGAAAATTTTATTTTGTTATGTGTGTGTGTTTGAATTATTGTTAGAGATTCCCATGGGGTGGAATCACCTCAAATTTGACCAAGGGGTTATGTGTTTTCTTTCATTTAGTTTCCTTCATTTAATTTTAGTATGTGAAATTTTAGTGATGTATTCTCCTTTTGTTAATTACTTGATTTATGTCTAGATTAGTAAATTAATTAGTTTACAAAATTAATTAAGAATGGGTCAAAAGAATTCATTTATTAGAATTTATGGCTCTTGGATTATGTGTTGTAAGTTGAGTGCTTATGACCTTGATTGTTGTACACTCTACCCCTTCATGAAAATTCGGATTTGGCCTAAAGGGCCAATTTTGGAGGCTTGTGGGACAAGTCAAACTTGTCCCACACCTCTTAAATTTCTATACCAACCCTACCTATGGGTTTTGGGGTCAAAAAGAGACACCATTATGTGTTTTGGGAAGATAAAAACATAAAATTTTATTGCACTTTCTTTCTTGTAATTAAATTTTGTCCTTAGGGGTGTGGGCTTGGATTGTGTGTGTTAGTAAATTTTCATTACTCTCACCCACAAATTTATGATGCATTGGGGTTGAGGTTTGACTTGGGAGATGGAGTTGATGATAAGTGATGTGGAATTCTACATGGAGCAACCTCACCCTCTCTCACTTTTCTATTTATTCAAATTCTTTTTCTTGTTTGGGGTTACTTCTTTTCTTTTTGCTCTTGCATTTTGGGAGTTAAAGGATTTTGGAGTGCATGTTGATTTTTTGGAGCTTCTTGGTGATTGTTCGGGATTGAAGAAGCTTGGTGTGGGACTCTTGGATCAAGATCTACCATGGAAAGGTAGGAGCTACAGTCTTGTAAAATATTTTCTTTTATATTGTATAATGTGCATGTTTTTGAGTGTTTTGGTTTACTTGTTGGGTGCTTGGGTAGATTGCCTAAGTTTGGTGTAGGAGGGTACTATGGTGACCTTACACGTGGGGAGGCATAAGAGTTCATTTCATGATTTTGAGGGAGTTGGGTTGGGTGCCCCACCTTGGACAAGAAATTTCTTGCATTTCTTACTTGATCTATTTTTATGAGGGAGCCATAAGAGATTGTAAGGAGGCATACGAGAATGTGGGAGGCATAAGAGGTTCTTGAGAGAGGCATAAGAGTGTGTATGGGGTTTTGTGATATGTATTGGATGGTTTTTTTGGTGGCACCCATTTCCCATTGGGAGGCATAAGTTACCTCCCCATAGATCTTACTCCTTTGGCTTTTTCATTTTGAAGCCTTATGTATTTTGTTGCTTTTCTTCTTGTGATTGTGGTTGTATTGTGATGTGGAAGCTTGTTTTGTTGCCATGAGTTGAATCAACCTTTCATTGCAATGTGATTGGGATCGGGGCCAATGAGGAGGATGGCTCCTTCTCCTCATTGGACTTCTTGGTTAGGTGGAGAGTGTTGCCTCTCCCCCCTTTTTTGTTGTGATGAAATGAAGCATGGTGGAGTTCTCTTGTTGATGATGTGAAACATGGAGCATTGTTAGTGTCCTCAAGAAATATTTCCTTGTGATAAAACCTCCTTGTTATTCCCACTTAGGGTTGAAGAATTGTAATATTGTATTCCTTTTAGCTTTCATTCTTATAAATTTTCCCACTTTAAGTGGATGATATTGTATTAATATTTTTGAGGAAAAGTTGTATTGATTATTAGTGACCAAGATTGCATTGTATTTTTAAAGGAAATAAAGATTTGTTTTAGTAAAGCTAGTTGTTGAAATAGGAATGAAGTTAAAAGGGGAAAAAAGCTGGTTTCCATTGTAGTATATTTATTTTCTCACAAAGAAAATGTGATTTGAAAAATATATTGTTTTGTTTTAGTGGAATGATAACCTTTATTTAGTGTGTTGTTCTTGTTGTATAAAAATCATTGTAAATATTGTTGAAAACCTCTTGTAGAATGTAGGAAATTTGTATGAAGACATATTTAATTTATTTATATTATTCCAAAGGCATGTAGTGAAATGGGTTGCATTTGTTCATCTGCTATCTAGTGGATGAAATAAAGTATAAACTATGTATGTTTAGATGGAATTAACTCAAATTTTAAATGTCTTATACATGTTCAAAAATGAGTTAAATACCTAAATCCAATGGAGTAAAGAAATTGTTTATTCACAACTTCGGCCTTAGCCTCACTTGAGTATGGAAATTACTATTAAGAAATTACAAACTTACATATAAACTCAATGCAAATTAATAGAGTAACTAGTGAATTGGGTCTGCTTTTTTGTTTTAAACCTCTTATGCCAAACACATTAGCAAATTTAAAAAAGGAGGGGGAATTTAAGTGTAAGGTTAAGTTAGCTAAAAATATAATTACCATTACACCTTAACAATAGTAGAAATATATAAATATTCTCAACAATGTTATTAAAATAATATTAATATCTTATATATTAAAGATATTATAATACAATAAATTATATTATATAATAAAGATATTAAAAATAATATATATATATATATAATATAAAGGGGTGCATATTAATCAAATATGAAACAAACCCCAAATAAATATGGATAAAAAAACATTACAATACTTACCCTACGTGTTCGGCCTATGGATTTAGGCAAAGGAAATGGTGGGGTCTAGTCACGACCCCACCCAATAGCTTTTAAAATTGCTAACCACAAAGGGGTAGCCTCGTATTATTGTGGACTAAAGTTGTTGCAATGTGGCCGCGGATGTGGTAACAACGCACATACCGAACTTGGCTTAAGATACTATTAACACGATATATATATATATATATATATATATATATATATATATATATCGATTTAAATTAGTTTTGTTTTGAAATAAATATAATATGTGTGTGTGTACTCACATACCCAAATGGAAATATTTATCAAATCTCAACTATATCAAAAATGGGCAAAACCTACAAGCCTATTTGTGAAAATACTACAATAAGGAGATAAATAAAATATTTAAATACATCTAAAACCCTAATGAGAGTATAATAAAACAAGAAAAATAATGGATCTTGTAAGCCTCCCCAAAAGCTTAAGGGGCCTCCAATGGCTTCTCTTCCTCCTCCAAAAAGCTACAAAACAAAAGAGATCCAATGAGCTAAGAGAAAGATAGAAGGTAGCATTTCTTAAGCATGCTTTAGGGCTAGTTTATTTTTTCCTCATCAAGGGTCCTAAATGCATCCATCTAAGGGATGTGTTTCATCCCTACAAAAAGTAGGTGGGGAGTGGGTGAGTGGATATTGAATTTAAATTTAAATGTTTAAATTTCAAATTCATGGGTTTACTTTTTAAAGGGGTCACTTATGGGGTAGGAATATGTTTATTATTCTAACCCCATGTTTTAAACGGGACCTTGTCAATTGTTATAAAACCATGTGAAATTAATTAAATTTTAGTATTTTTCATATATTGACACTTTTATTCTTGGGATTTAAATGTGGAAATTTTAACTATAGTGAATTAAATTTTTATTAAAATAATTCTTAGGGGTAAATTAGCAATGCTTAGTCAAATAAAATGTATTAAAGTTTAAATGTGGGTTATAATTTTTTTTATAATGGCAAAAAAATTATTATTAAATTTAATTGAGTTAGAAACATTAATGGGACAACCGTATTGTTCAAGCTTGTATGCGGAATACGTTTATAAAAAAATAGTTTATAATTGTTCTAGCTAACCCTAGGTTGTTATTAGGTCTCATGTGGGCATTTTTAGTGGGAGTTACACTTGGTATCAGAGCCGTGGGTTCAAATTTTGGACCCTTGGGCACACTAGAAAACACGAGACATGAAAATTAAACGTAGCACAATATTAAACCTAGAAAACAACTTTTTTTTAAAAATTGTATATTTTACTAAACATAGAAAACTAGAATAAAACCTAGAACGATGAAGTGAATCTCTCCTTAGTCTATGTAGGAGGCGTGGACCGAGACGAGGGTCCTTTCACATCGACTAGATTTAACACCTCCAAACCAGGTGGTATCTCGCCATTCTACCTCATATTTTGGATGCTTTAGGATGTTAATGCGGCTATACGCAGAGGGTCCAGTAGGAGTAAAACTTTCTAGACATGATATGGAGCCATCAGTGGAGGCTCATGCATCTCCTCGACACATTGAGGATTATAGGGTAGAGAACTTCCGCGTGGAACTAGCTAGGATAGAATCACCATAGAGAGGACAAAGAGATAGGATTTTGGACACAACGATGGGTCTTAGAGCCCTAAAGATAGAGAGGAGCATGTAGAGAGGCCTAGGGGTCACTAGTTGACAACAGACCATATCGGGGAGATCTCAAGTTATGACCATCTCGTTATTCCTGGACATAGAGATGGATTTCGTGAAGAGGCTCGGTTGGTGAGCTTGAGCAGTGCTTCAAGCCTAGCACCGACCTTGTATTAGCAACATGAAAGCTTCTATCATGATCCATCTTCTAAGGGATGGAGTAGGTGTCTCTGTGGAGGATCGAGGAGCGAAGCTCCATGTTGATTCGAGATATGGTTACTTGGGAGCTTTTTGACGAATGGTTCAGGAGCAGGTATTTTTCCCGAAGGTTTATTTAGTAGCAGATAGATGAGTTCCACGACCTCCGTTAGGCAAATATGACTATAGCTGAGTATGCGAGTCAATTTCTAGACCTACTCCAGTATGTCGACTACATGAGGGAAGAGAAGGTATGGATTCACAAGTTCATCAGGAGGCTAAATTTTGATTTGGGTGGCACGGTACGCATTCATCGCCCAGGACCTTAGCAAAGGTCATGGAGAAGGCCTATATTGCAGAGGATACACGGGGAAGGACACAACAGCCGGGAAAAACTTTGGAGATGCATCCAGAGATGCAAGATAGAAAATCAAGGGGGTAAATTCCTCCTCCTCGTGGTGGGCAAGGTTTAGTGTAGTCTTCTTTCAGGCCACCATAGTAGCAACCTCAGCAGCAGTAGTAGCAGACTCATCCACCATTTACACCTACAAGGAGGTTTGATGCATAGAGAGGATGGAGTATGGGGCCTCCTCCTAGGGTTCCCATTAGGCCAAAGGGTGCATTGAGAGCTTAGTTAGTAGGATCTCATTATTAGAGACCTCAATAGTCCATAGTCGGATCATCAAGATCCACATCACAAACCTCTAGAGTATTGGCTGATGCTGCATCTAATTAGAGAGGACCAGGAAGTTGTTATGGTTGTGGACTTTTTGACATCATTAGAGAGAGTGCCCACAAAACTCTAGTAATAAGGGTAAGACACAAATTTCAGAGCCTATTGTTGGTAACATGGGTCGTAACCAATGGATCACTGTAGCAGTCGAGAACTACTGGGCTAAGCACCAAAGTACCTTCATAGAGACAATATGTAGCATTGGTGGTATTCCTACCTCCATTTTTTTATTCTGGTTCATCAGATTATTTAATTGCACCATCCTTAGTAGACTATTATAGGCTTGTGGTAGTTAGGGGGGTCTTAGTTGGGACGTTGAAATGACTTACTGGAGCCAAAATTTTAGTAGACTCCTTAGTTAAGGAGTGTGTAGTGGATTTAAGACCCTTCACCACTACCTTGTATTTTCGTGTCCTTCCATTGGGTTCGTATGGAGTCATCTTGGGCATGGACTAGTTGTCTACACACAGTGCTAGAGTGGACTATTACCATAAGACTATATCATGTACAAATGATCTAGGAGTTGAGTTAGTGATATCGGGAGTTAGGAGGCCCATTTATATTCACACAATCTCCATTATGCATCTTAAGCGGTGTGTGCGATGGGGTTATTAGATGTATGCTGTTATAGTTAATGACAGATAAGAGGATGAGTCTAGTGGGCCATCCCTTGATGACCATCCCATCTTAAGAGAATTTTTTGATGTCCTTTAGGGAGAACTACCATGGTTACCACCCCCACATGAGAAATATTTTCACATCGATCCGGTTCCTGGGAGCAGATCCTATCTCACAAGAACCTTATTGATGACTACTCCCTAGATCTATGATCTCAGGTTGTAGGTTGAGGGATTTTGGAGAAAGGCTTGATCTGTCCTAGTGTAACCCCTTAGGGTGCACTGGTGATTTTGTAAAGAAGAAGGATATATCTCTACGACTATGTGTTGATTACCGCTAATCGAACAAAGTAATGATCAAGAATCATTACCCCCTTCTCGCGCATTGATGATTTATTTGATCGGATGAAGTGGGGCATAGTATTCTCCAAGATAGATATTTAGTCAGTTATCATTAGATGAGGATCACGGAGGAAGATATTCATGAGACCGCCTTCAAAAGATATGGCCACTAAAAGTTCACCGTAGTGACTTAAGGTTTGACGAATGCCCCCGCAGTGTTCATGAGCTTGATGAATGGGGTATTCCAAACATTTTTGGATCAATTCATGCTCATCTTCCTTGATGAAATTATGATTTACTCCCGTACACATGAGGAGAACCTTTGCTAGGTTCTTCAAAGTGTCTTCATGAGAAGCATCTTTATGGGAACCTAGAGAAGTGTGCATTCTTTCAGATAGAGGTGTAGTATTTGGGCCACATCATTTCTAGGGAAGGTATCATTGTTGATCCTTCCAATATTCGAGCTATTATGGATTGGACAACACCCACTAGTGTGACTTGAGGTGCGTAACTTCATGGGCTTGGCAGGATATTATAGGATATTTGTATAGGACTTCTCTCGGGTTGTACACCCCATCACTTCCCTTCAGTGAAAAGGGAAGAAGTTTGTATGGTCGGCTGTGATGTGAGCAGGCCTTCAGAAACTAAAGGAATGTCTCACAACATCACTTATTCTTACAAAGGCTAGATCCTCGTGGTGATTTCTTCATTTGTAAAAATTCTTCTTTGGCATGACTTGGAGGTGTGTTGATGCAAGAGGAAAAAGTGGTTGATTTTGAGTCTCGCAAGCTTAAATATTATGAGCTCAATTATCCAACTCATGACCTTGAGATTTTAGAAGTTGTGTACACCGTACTTAGATGGAGACACTTCCTTTTTGGCTGGAGATTTACACTCAGGACTGATCACTTGAGTCTTCACCACCTCTTCACGTAGCCCAATCTCAATTCTTATCAACAACATTTGATGGAGTTACTTTGTGAGTATGACATGGAGATAGAACATGTGAAGGGGAAGGAGAATGTGGTTGTAGATTCCCTAAGTAGACGGAGACATGTGGTTATGGCCACTTTAGTGGGTATAGATTTGCGGAGCGGGATTTTACATCAGCTTCCTCACAAAAACTTCTACCTTGCAAATGTCGAGAGAGAGATTGAGTTTGAGAGACCCCTTAAGGGGAAGTTTAATTTATTTTCATTGGAGACAGATGGCCTTCTCTCGACATAGAGGTCATATATATGTTCCTAGAGATGGAGGCTTGAGACAAGATATTTTGATTGAGGCTCATCATGTACCCTATTCAGCCCATCTCGGGGTGAAGAAAATGCACTCCACCTTGAGAGAATTGTACCATTCGAGGGGACTTCGGAGATACATGGCTCAATTTGTGTCACGTTATGTAGAGTGTCGAAGGTGAAGGCCGAGCATCAACATCCATCTAGCCTTCTCTTTCCTCATGTTACACCAGAGTGAAAATGGGACACCATTTCGATTGACTTTATAGTTGGGTTACCGATGTCGAGCTACCACCACGAAACCATCATGGTTATGGTGGATAAATTGACGAAAGTGGCTCATTTTTCTCTGGTGAAGACTATCTACACAACTAGTGTAGTGGCACGGGTATATCTTGATGATATCGTCAGTTTCACAAGATTCTATGGAAGATCATTTGTGATCGCGACCCTTTGTACACTTCCCACTTCTAGACTACCATGAAGTATGCTCTCAAGATGAAGATCAATTTCAGTACAACATATCACTCCTGAGAAAGTGAGTCATATTTTGGAGGAAATGATTAGGATGTACGTCATAGATCATTAGTTGAGATGGGAGGAGTATCTTACTAGGTGAATTTTTCCTACAATAATAGTTTTCGAGTTCGATAGGTATGGTCCCTTTTCAGAAATTTATGGATGAGAGTACGTGACACATCTTAGTTGGGACATGTTAGAGGATAGTTTTTCTCTTAGGCCGGGTTTACTATAGGACATGGAGCAACAGTTGTTATGATCGAGCATGATTGTAGGAGGCACAGGATAGATAGAAGAAGTATGCGGATCAACATAGGAAAGATATTAGTTATGAGGTGGGAAAGAAGGTGTTTCTTCATGTCATACAACATAAGATCCTTATCCTTTACAAATAAGGCTATAATCTTGCTCCTATTTTTTTGGGTCCCTTTGAGATCTTGGAGCGTATTGACCTTTGGCTTATCATCTAGCATTGTCACTCATCTTGTCCCACGTCCACAATGTGTTTCATGTTTCTATACTTAGGAGATATATTGTAGACCCTTCTCATGTGCTATACTGGACCTCCTCGAAGGTGTAGGATCGGGGTAGGTGATGGTGGAGCACATCCTTATTTTAGAGCGTAGGAGCCTATGCCTGCGAGGTAGAGAGATTGACGAGTTCGACTCCGGTGGGGACAGATATGATGAGACTACGACTACATGGGAGAATGTGACATTGCCACGAGTCCAGCTTCCACACCTTTTCATATGACTTCTTGGAGGAAGTTGAGTCTAAGGGGAAGGGGATGTGGTGCTCAATTCCTTCAACACCATTTTTATTGATTTCCATTCTATCACCTATACTTATGGATATTATTGTAGCTTTTTATTTATCATGATGTTATATGTTAAAGATATTGACCGTTGTTGATTTTGATTCATATATGATGCGAGTGGATTATTAAAAAAATTATATTGATGTTTATATGTTGTTGACATGGTTATATATATATTTTTGAATTCGATATTTTGTCATATTGAGTAGACCTACACAATTGAACTAATCTTATGATCATATGGATATTGATGAAATATAGAATCAACATATTGTTAGAAATTGTAAATAACACCGTTAGTTTCCTAGATGATGTTTTGATTCATATACAAATGATTTTGGAGTTATATTGTATATTTATTTCGGATGTTTTGATGCAGCCACGAGGACGAAGGAGGTGTTGAGTTTTGTAGGTAACATGTCACAACAAACATCGGGGGATTGGAGACAAACCACATTAGAATGCTAGATGAATTCAACAAGGGTCACCATGGCAACATGTATTTTGTTATGTGTATGTGTTTGAATTGTTGTTAGGGCTTCCCATGGGGAAATCACCTCCAATTTTGACAAGGGGGTTATGTTTTTCTTTGATTTAGTTTTCTTTATTTAATTTTAGTATTTGAAATTTTAGTGATGTATTCTCCTTTTGTTAATTACTTGATTTATGTCTAGATTAAAGTAAATTAATTAGTTTACTAAATTAATTAAAAATGGGTAAAAATAATTCATTTATTATAATTGATGGCATTTGGATAATGTGTTTTAAGTTAATTTCTTGTGACCTTTGAGTGTTGTACACTCTACCTCTTGATGAAAATTCGGATTTGGCCTTAAAGGCCAATTTTGGAGGCTTGTGGGACAAGTCAAACTTGTCCCACACCTCTTAAATCGATATAACGACCCTACCTATGGGTTGGGAGTCAAAAATAGATCCCATTATGTATTTTGGGAAGATAAAAGGTAAAATTTTATTGCACTTTCTTTCTTGTAATTAAAGTTGGTCCTTAGGGGTGTGGGCTTGGATTGTGTGTGTTATTAACTTGTCATTCCTCTCACCCACCAATTTATGGTGCATTGGGGTTGAGGTTTGATTTGGGAGGTGGAGTTGAGGATGAGTCATGTGACATCCTACA
Organism: Taxus wallichiana var. yunnanensis; assembly: GCA_018340775.1. Classification (NCBI taxonomy): domain Eukaryota; kingdom Viridiplantae; phylum Streptophyta; class Pinopsida; order Cupressales; family Taxaceae; genus Taxus; species Taxus wallichiana. The sequence continues at coordinate 726,029,629 of CM031244.1, forward strand.
TGGAGCCACCTCACCCTCTTATCTCACTTTTTTATTTATTCAAATTCTTTTTCTTGTTTGAGGGTTACTTCTTTTCTTTTTGTTGTTGCATTGTGGGAATTAGAGGATTTTAGAGTGCTTGTGGATTTTTCGGAGCTTCTCGGTGATTGTTTGGGCTTGAAGAAGCTTGGTGTGGGACTCTTGGATTAGGATCTACCATGGAAAGGTAGGAGCTACACTCTTGTAAAATATTTTCTTTTATATTGTATATATGTGCATGTTTTTGAGTGTTTTGGTTTACTTGTTGGGTGCTTGGGTAGATTGCCTAAGTTTGATGTAGGAGGGAACTATGGGGACCTTACATGTGGGGAGGAATAAGAGTTCATTTCATGATCTGGAGGGATTTGGGTTGGGTGCCCCACCTTGGACAAGAAATTGCTTGCATTTCATACTTGATCTATTTTTATGAAGGAGCCACAAGAGAATGTGGAGGCATAAGTGATAGTTTGAGACTAGATTTACATAATAATATTGATATATTTCATCTGTATCTCAGCATAATACATCATTACATATTAATAGGAGAGTCTACTCCTATTTTCATGGAGGCTGTTCAACAACACTCCCCACAAACTCCTATATTCATGAGTTGGTTGTATAACCAAATCTCACATATAAACAATATTAGTTATAGTTGTTTAATATAACAACTATTAATCCTATATTATTAATATGAGTTATATTAACTCATCATTAATAATATTACAATTTACTCATATATATTATATTTGATAATATAGTTGCACACACTAATAATAATGTGAACACTATTCATTCCTAACATTCACCCCCTTAGTGTGAACATTATTAATCGCTAATCTTCACCCCTTAATATGAACACGTCAAGAGAAATATTTGAAAAAGTTGAACCACCTCCTGAAAGAACTGATTAGACAAGGTACAAAATCCATAGATTATATTTTTACCCTCGTAAAGGCATAGTGTCGAGTTGAATTATGCAAGAATGCTCCCTTCCTCTTTGGGTTCCCGTGTGGAATTTCCCTTCCTCCTTGGGCGCCCAAATTTTGGATCTCCAAGATCCACAATCTTCACATTAGTTGGATAACCATCCTTGAGTCTACCTCGAAGTCTTCTCATGCTCCCAAAAGCAAGTATTCTCAAAACATGACTCCTCCAAAAAATATGAAAAGGGTTTTATTCAATAAACCATTACACTGCAAATAGGAAACTAAAAATGCACTTTGAAAATAGAAACCACACTTTGTAAACATGTCACCAAATCGTGATGCGTCCCCATCATTGGAGACTTACGAGAGGTTGTTGAATGAACTCCAACCTCTGATGTCCTTCCTCATCCAAAGATATCATGATGCTAGCTCAAAAATTTTTGTTTTGAGGCTCAATAATTACATGCCTTATCCGAACGTTGGATTCCATCGAAAATGCATTCATAAGGTAATGTTTTTATTTTTATTTTTACAAATATTTGACTTCAACTCTTGACAAAATGACTTGATGAATTTTACTATGACTCAATTTTTGACTTTTATAATGACACAAACATTGGACTCAATAACCTATTATTCACCTAAACACAATATTTAAGACAAGACAATAGACAAAGTGAAAATAACTTAAATGTGATAAGATGACACTTGACTTTCACAATGATAATTCATGAAAAAACAATATAGACTGACAACTTATGACTTTGACAAGACTATTAATTATACAAAATTGATGTGAGAATGATATGATAATACAAATCACATAATATTTTGACTACACATAAAATGTACTTCCTAAGTGACCAATCTAAAGACTTTAAAACAATGGAATTTTGATTAGTATTCGCACAAAATCGTGATAACCGACCAATCATTAACTAAGGAATTAAAAATAATAATTTACATGACCACTAAATGACACATATTATAACTTAAACATATGGGCTATGTATGGAAATGTTCACCCATGCCTGTGGATCCGATGCCATCGTGCTAAGAGGGGTCTGATAGATGTCAAGCCGAGGCACAGTTGAAGTGGGTCTTGGTCACTGTGATGGTGTTCGACCTGTAGATGTTGGGAAACCAAACGATTCCCTCCCAAGAGATAATTAAACGGAGACTACATATTTAAAATGCAATCCAATAGCACTTTCCACATGGGTAGAATATAACAATGCAATGTATGAAAACTTTGATTCGAAAGAACACTCCAACGAAGCGGAAACCCCATACGTAGATCTAAAATATTCGATGCAAGAAATATTTAATCCCAACATGTATTTGCAATACTTAATGTTCATGAATATCTCGTGAGGACGAGTATTATCAGATCTTCATAGGACATCTATCTGGATGTTAACATTCATTAAGAATGACACTATTCAAATATTGAATGGTGCACTAGTAGATTTTTGAATAGAGTTGCAAGATTTGCAAAGACGTGTTGAATAAATGCTTCCAATGGTTTTGCTTTGAGTCATGTGAGTCGTTCTAAAAAATGATGTCGTCTAGCATCAAACAACCAATTTCAATCATACTGAACATTCACATGTATGTTGAAACGACAAGCTGAAATACTTCTACAAAAAGAAAAATCTAAAAAAAATACTCCTTTAAAATATTAATAAATCTCATATTTGGAAAATGTAGTAGAGATAAACAAAAGCTTCAAATCTACACAAAGAAGGATTGAAAGACGTTGAAGGAGATCGGGTCTGATCGAAACTGAAACAAACAGTTTGAACACATGATTTGAGACAACAATTTGATGGTGTTGCCTCCTCTCAAGCTATTCCTCCATCACAGACCTGAGATATAGATCACTTTGATACCAAATGATCTTTTGAGACCATATTTACACAATAATATTGATATCTTTCATCTATATATCATCATAATACATCGTTACATATTAATATGAGAGTCTACCCCTATTTTCAAGGAGGTCATTCAACAACACCGCCAACAAACTCCTATATTCATGAGTTGGTTGTATAACAAAATCTCACATATAAACAATATTAGTTATAGTTGTTTAATATAACAACTATTAATCCTATATTATTAATATGAGTTATATTAACTCATCATTAATAATATTACAATTTACTCATATATATTATCTTTGATAATATAGTTGCACACACTAATAATAATGTGAACACTATTCATTCCTAACAAAAAGAGGTTCTTGAGGGATGCATAAGAGTGTGTAGGGGTTTTGTGATGTGTAGTGGAAGGTTTTTAAGTGGTACCCATTTCCCATTGGGAGGCATAAGTGACCTATCTTGTATTGTGATGTGGAAGCTTGTTTTCTTGCCATGAGTTGAATTCACCTTTCATTGCAATGTGGTTGGGGCTCGAGGCCAGTGAGAAGGATGGCTTCTTCTCCTCATTGAAATTCTTGGTTGGGTGGAGAGTGTTGCCTCTCCCCCCTTTTTTGATGTGATCAAATGAAGCATGGTGGATTTATCTTGTTGATGATGTCAAAAATGGAGCATTGATAGTGTCGTCAAGAAATATTTCCTTATGAGAAAACCTCCTTGTTATTCCCACTTAGGGTGGAAGACTTGTAATATTGTATTCCTTTGAGCTTTCATTCTTGTAAGTTTTCCCACTTTAAGTGGAAGATATTGTATTAATATTTTTGAGGAAAAGTTGTATTGATTATTAGTGACCAAGATTGCATTGTATTTTGTAAAGGAAATAAATATTTGTTTTAGTAAAGCTAGTTGTTGTAATAGGAATGAAGTTAAAAGGGAAAACAATTTGTTTCCATTGTAGTTGATTTATTTTCTCACAAAAATGTGATTTGAAAAATAGCTTGTTCTCTTTTAGTGGAATGGTAACCTTCATTTAGTGTGTTGCTCTTGTTGTATAAAAATCATTGGAAATATTGTTGAAAACCTCTTGTAGAATGTAGGAAATTTGTATGAAGACATATTTAATTTCTTTATATTACTCCAAAGGCATGTAGTGAAATGGGTTGCATTTGTTCATTCTTATATAGTGGATGAAATAAATTTTAAACTATGTATGTTTAGATGGAATTAACTCAAATTTTAATTGTCTTATACATGTTCAACCAATAAGTTAAATACCTAAATCTAGTGGAGTAAAGAAATTGTTTATTTACAAATTGGGCCTTAGCATCAATTGAGTATGGAAATTACTATTAGGCCATTACAAACTTACATAAAAATCAATGCAAATTAATAGAATAACTAGTGAATTGGGTGTAGTTTTGTTTTAAACCTCTTATCCCGAACACATTAGTGAATTAAAAAGGGGGAGAAGGGGGATTTTAAGTGTAAGGTTAAGTTAGCTAAAAATATAATTACCATTACACCTTAACAATAGTATAAATATTAAAATTATATATATATATATATATATATACACACACACACACACACACACACACACACACACACATATATATATATATATATATATATATATACATATATACATATATATATATATATATACATACATACACACACACACACACACACACACACACACACACACACACACACACACACACACACACACACACATACATATAGATATATATATTACTAATAAAGTTATTAAAACAATATTAATGTCTTATATATTAAAGATATTGTAATATAAAATATTATATTATATAATAAAGATATTTAAAATTATATATATATATATATATATATATATATATATATATATATATATATATATATATATATATATATATATATATATATATATAAAGGGTACATATTAATCAAATACGAAACAAACACCAAATAAATATGGATAAAACAAAGATTACAGTACTTACCCTAAGTGATACAGCCTGTGGATTTAGGCAAAGGAAATTGTGGGGGTGGGGTCAGGCGACCCCACCCAATAGCTTTTAAAATTTCTAACCCCAAATGGGTAACCTTGTATTATTGTGGACTGGATTTTGCAGTGTGGCCGCCGATGTGGTAACAACGCACAAGCCGAACTTGGTCTTGTTTTGAAATAAAATATAAAATATATATATAGATATATGTATTACACATATTTATATGTATTCAAGTGTATATACATATATATGTGTATATAATCCCATACCCAAATGGAAATACTTATCAAATCTCAACTATAGAAAAAATGGGCAAAACCCACAAGGCTATTTGGGAAAATACTAGAATAAGAAGATAAATAAAATATTTAAATTTATTTAAAACCCTAATGAGGGTATAATGAAACAAGAAAAAATAATGGAGCTTGTATGCCTCCCTAAAAGCTTAAGGGGCCTCCAATGGCTTCTCTTCCTCCTGTAACAACCTGCAAAACAAAAGAGATCCATTGATCCAAGAGAAAGAGAGAAGGTAGTTTTTCTTAAGCATGCTTTAGGTTAGTTTCCTTTTTCTTCATCAAGGTTCTTAAATGAATCCATCCAAGGGATGAGATTTGTCCCTACAAAAAGTATGTGTGGAGTGGGTGAGTGGATATTTAATTTAAATTTAAATGTTTAAATTTCAAATTCATGGGTTGACTTTTTACAGGGCCACTTATGGGGTAGGAGTATGTTTATTATATTAACCCCATGTTTTAAAGGGGACCTTGTCAATTATTATTAAAGCTTGTGGGACTAATTAAATTTTAGTATTTTTTTTATATATTGACCCTTTTACCTTGGGATTTAAATGTGGAAATTTTATCTACAAAGTGAATTAAATTGTTATTAAAATAATTCTTAGGTGGAAATTAACCATGCTTAGTCAAATTAAATTTATTAAAGTTTAAATGTGGGTTATCAACATTTTGTTATAATGGGAAAAAAATTATTATTAAATTTAATTGACTTAGAAACATTAATGGGACAACTGTATTTTTCGAATCCTATATGCGGGCACGTTTCTCAAAAAAATTAAAAATTATTTCATAATTTTTATAGCTAACCCTAGGTTGTTCTTAGGTCTCCTATGGACGTTTTTAGTGGGCCTTAAAAGTTACATGCAAACAAGTGAATAAATAATCTCTTTAATATAAAAATAAATAAATTTAATTTGGTTGGTTGAGGTTGAGTATGTTATGGATGTGTGTGGGATTTCAAGAATGAGCATGGAAGTTTTTCTTAGGAAAGATTCAAATAAACTACTGGCATCCTCACTTCCATGTGGATCAAGAAAATTTATATGGAAGGTGTGGCATCACCCCCATACATTCCCAACTTTATTTCCTTCAAGACCACATACTTTTCAGCATATTTCAATATTTGTTTACCCATGTTTGTAAGAAATCTTATTTGAGTGTGAGAAATGGATTTTTGGTTAGTGGTTAGGTGCAACAAATACTCCCTCGCACGCATCTTCTTCATTTGGGCCAAAATAGGAGCCTTGGACTAGGTTATTATATGCAAATGTTGTGGTATGACATCCTCGTAGTCATGTATGTAAAATGTGGATGCCTACACAAGGCACATGGACTATTTGAAAAATATGTTTAAGAAATGTGGATTCATGGACTGCAATGGTTCAGGTATATGCAAAAAAAAAAATGTTTATAATTTAGTTTATTTATTTTCTATATTTTTGAAAAAACTTGATACCACGGGCATATGGATATAAAATGTCATTTGTTATTTTCATTCTTCCATGATAGACATATATGCAAGGCATGAAAAATGTTTGCTAAAATGCCCGAGGAAAGTGTCATCTTTTGGGACAACAATGTTGGACTCATTGAAAACACGTTGGATTTTTTTATCCAATGTAATTAATAGGTGTAAAGCCCGATCCTAGAACCTTTGACCAACATACTCCTTTTGTCTGCACCAATGAAAGCTTTAGAGTAGGATATGGGCACCCATCAAAGCACAAAGAAGAGAGGGATTTGGTTGGCTGTTGCAATTGAAACTACCGTGACAAATATGATGCAATACATGGAGTATAAAGGAAGAATAAGCCAATGAAAGGGTAGCTTGAATGCCCCAATGGGATATGGTTTTAAGGGTGAACCTTGACCATGTAAACTCCATTTTGTTTTGATGGGTGACTTGTAGGGTCCGCATATGAGGGCTATAATACTTTATTGATGTGGTAATCTCTTAAATATATCACTATTAAAAAGGGGGTGTTTTGAGACAATAATTAGAGAGAAAATAAATTTTGTTTCTAAATAATACACTCATACTTATGTCTCTAGTATTATTTCTAAAGTGTGGTACACTTTAATATAACATTTTTCATGAAATTGTTTTGTACATACTCCTCTTATGTGGTAGCTTGTAAAGCTGAAAAAATGTGTGGAAATGAATTGGATAGATGGAAAACAACATTGGGTGGAAGATGGCATAGTTATTTTCTTTCTCTTCATGTATTAGGCATCAAAATAAAAAGCGGTTCATGTATACCTTATGCCGAGAAGGTATCTCAAGGAATCGAGTAGGTATCTCGCTATTAAACAAATTTGTTTTCCTTTTTTTTATCATGGGTCTACATTTTCTGTCTCTCGATGATGCCATGGTTATTTGTGATAATGTATCTTATTCCTTCATGACCTAGATTATTTCCTAATGTAGTTGTACATGTTTTATTTTCTTACGGTTCCCGGTTCAATTTGGGTAAAGTTTAATATTTGATTTATTAGAATTGTGCTCGAAATGGTGAGGGTTTGGCTTTGGTGTTGGGAAATTTGATTTATGGTGTGTTTTACTAACGGGAATGCAACAAATTTGAAGTATATATAAAGGTAAGAACATAGATGTTATAGGGAGCACATGTGGGCAATTTTTACGAGATTTGGTGAGGTGATTTCTCAAAACATTGTTTGACTGGAATGAAACGGGATGGTGTTCTGTAGGTAAAAATGCATCCCCATGATTCCTCTATATCCTGGGGTCTACTTTAATCAATGGCTGAGTTTATTTTCAAGTAAGCAATGCCAATTTTTTCCTTTAATAGCCGAAATTTGGTGTCAATAGAATTCCCATCGAGCCAAAGGAAGAGGATGGCAATTTATTCTCATTTAAACTTCATAAAAACTTTCTCTTGTTTCTTGGCATCTTTTTTTTTCTAGTTTGTACATTAAAATATGCTCAAATTTTAACCTTCAATTAATGATTTTGTAGTAACTTAGGAAAACAAAATTAATATTATTTAGAAAAATGGAGTGAAGTGTCAGTTTGGTAGAGTGTGGCGGGGGTGGTGTGTGATAGGTTAGAAGGGGTGGAGTGTAGAAGTAATGGATAGCTACAAAGAGGGAAAAGTGTGAAAGTGTTTTACCGATGAAAGAACATGACAGTCACTAGTTCTCAATGCAACAAACAGGTCTCCAACTTGATCAGTTCACATTTTCTTAATACTCCCTTTCTATGCCAAAATGTGAGCTCCATAACAGGTATGGACGTCCAACAAGCATAAAAGATAGAGGAATTTTGTTTGATGTTGCAGTTGCAAATGCTCTAGTTGACGTGCATGCAAAATGTGGAACCTTTCACTAGGCACGTGAACCGTAATGGCCCCAAATATTGACATTCGAAACCATATTAATCCTTATATAATTAACGCCCTTGCGATGCTTATTTCAAGATTGTAAGTTTAGAAAAATGAATTTATGCCCTTATGGTTTGCTAGTGATTTACTCTTCAAATTTGCAGGATTAAATTTTTAATTAAACCAAGTTTAAATTTCCACAAATGCGGATTTTTAATTTTCCACTATCGTTACTAAAACCGCCACCAAAAGTAGGCTGCTAGCGATCCCGGGACCTCCGCCCTACCCGGTGATGATTCAAAACCACCACATTTCTTTAGCGGTGAATCGAGACTCTTGCTCTACATAGCGCAGCCTCTAGTTCTTTGAAAACAAAACCATCAATTCTGCATTTTTTCAAAAACAAGTTTTACTGGAGTGTTTTACAGTTTATCCTTAGTTGAATTTATGTGCCTAAAGTCTCTAGTTGAAGGGTTTAACCATTTATTCATTCCATGCCTAAAATTACTAAATTTAAATATTTTCTATTTCAATAGTAACAAGAAAACAACTACAAGATCATTTTTATTTTTATCTAACAAAATTTCTTTCAAGTTCAAGTATAAATGAAGCTTAATCTATTCCTAGTATTTTTTTGTTTACCTTTCCACATCAACATGGTTGGTCTCCAATCCCCCTTTTGATTGTTGTTATTTAATTACCTACAAAATCACACAATACCTCTTTTGGCCTCGTGGCTACATTAAAAACATCCAATATAAAATATACACACATAAATCAATAACCATCCTCATATAGCTAAATCATCATCTCAATTAAACAATCGTATCATTTGTCTAAAATTTGAAAAAATCTCAATTCTATCCTTTATCAATATAAAAAGATTACAAGAAGAATAGTTCAAAAGTTAAATCCTACCCAACATGATGAGAATTAAGTGTCAGTAATACATATATCAACAACACATCATCATCATCAAATATAACATGTCTCTCTATGTATCTAAGAATCCACACAATCATACTATGAATCACAATCCATCAAAATTAGAATATCTCTATCATCTAACATCATGCTAAACCAAAATGATACAATAACATCCATGTCTATAGTGATAAATAATCGAAATCAAAATATAATAAGTGTCAAAGAGGAGTGGGTACTATGGGAACTTCTTGGCAGAGTGCCTCAAATAGAGGTTTTTTCCTAAAATGCCTTGACTACGGGATATGCACGAGATGGGTTTGTTGAAAAGGATTAGAAGCTTTCGAGAAAAATTTGATTGACATGTGTAAATCTAGGTTCCATCTCCTTTGCAAGCAACCTCCTAGTATGCATTGCGAATGGGAGATCTAGAGCAGGGTAGTGATATCCATCAAGCATAATTATTTTTCAAATGTTTAGTTGTAAGTACCCTACTAAATGTGTTCGTAGAGTGTTGACGCAAGAACTTGGCATGTGAATAGTTCGAATAAATGCCATAAGCATGGAGTAATGGACTTAAATGATGGCATAATATGTACAAAATTATAAAGTTTGTGGAACCTCTCAAGCAATGCAAAGCAAGGCTTCACATAATTTACTAGCATCCTCCACCTTATTCCAAAATGGAAGATTTAGAACAGGGAATGGACATCCATCACAACATAATGAAGAAAGGAGCAAGATTTTTTCATATGATGTAGTTACAAGTGTTCTAGTAGGTATGTATGCGAAATGTGGTGGAAAAAATATTTTTGGCCTGGTGTTCAAAAAAATCATCCATAAAAATTTAATGTCACTAAGTGTAATTATTGCATGTTTTGGTATGTGTGGGAAGACTGAAGGTGTACTATAATTATTTTTATCAAATGCAATATTATGGTATTTAACAAGATTTCATAAAACTTATTGAGCTTCCTTTTCAATGGTGGACCTTCTTGGTTAAGTTTGGAAACTACACAAAGCTTAAAATTTAATTAATAATATTACATTAATACCCGAGTTCAAGTTTATGGGGATCTTTTCTCGAGGCTTGCAAAGTTCATGGCAATTTAGAGCTAGCAGAGATGTCATCCAAGTGGCTTCTTGAACTAAAATCTGAAATTGTAGGAAAATACAAAAATTTCCATTGACGTGTTGTGAATGTGTTGATTGGTCCTTGTGGAGCATGTTCATTGAGTCACTTTGGCTACAATAATGCTCATGAACCACTTGACAAAATCCTCTTTTATTGCTTTATTCTCCTAGTTGTGACTGTTGAACACCTAGAGCCCTCGCATACCTTACTTCAATCATCATTGTTAGGAATGGTCTCCCTTACCTTTTCTTTCATAATTTTCATAAATTTAGTTCTTCATTTACACTATAATAGAAAATTTAAAACACTAGATAATCATACAAATGGTTATGTAACCAAAATTAAAGAGTGTAAGGAAATAAAACTTCACCTTGTGATTGACAAAACTGATTTTTCAATTTAAACATTAAATGTGGTCACTACCATAATCTTATATGATGATACTAGAGTATCTGAATTAAGTTCTCGTACATACTAGTATCGGTGAGAGTTAGATGATGTCGTCAAATCGAACAACCTTTTTTCCTACCTTACAAAGCTAGAAAATCCAAAATTTGAAAGGTTTGCAAAACAATGATCTCAACCCCATAAAAAAGTTGTTGAATGTTATATGTGTTCCTTATTATGTAGAGAGTCACGTCAAGCATTAGCTCAACCTTGTGTGAATGTTTGAACTCTTTTCACTAGTTCTCTAGAGCCACTGTCACTCATTTACACTCTTAGGAGATTTTAAAACTGAAAAATTAGCTTTCGTTTCGACCCAATGTTTGAACCCTGAGAAACAAAATGCTTATCAACCTTTGCAAAACCCTAGTATTTTTACGAAAATTGTCGAACCTTTAGTTTCTAGAAAATCACTATTGTTAATAGTTTGGCAAAGGCATTTTGTAGGCCATCGGTCACGGTTTGACTAGATCAAACCGAACAATTATGAGTGGTGGGTTCGGAAAAATCATCATCGTTTAAAAATCCATTCACCAATTTTGAATTCTCAGACATTCCTATGAATTCTTTGTGTATAGGAGAACATGTATAAACTTACGAGTGGTGTTTTTTTCCATTGGGAGACAACGTTCGAAGTGGTTTCTTAGCCTCCGGCTAGATTGAATGTTTTTATAAATAGTAGGAAAATGTTAAAAGGAAAGTTGTAGGACCTCCCATCAGGTTACCTAACCACCATGGAAACTTTTTGACACTTGTAAATAACTATTTGAAACTCTTTCTTGTGGCTTACTATGTCAAATTTGACTTTTGAGAAAATAGTATTTGTTTCTCCTTCCTTTCTCTTTCTCTCTCCTTGGTTATGAAATGAATCTAAACGAAATGAAATGAATACATGTATCTAAAATTTTTCCTTTGAATGAAATTATAATTATTATTATATGTAAATGAGAAATTAAAAACATTAATTATGTTAGATCTAGTTAGATACCATGCCAGCGATTTATTGTTGATTTCATGCTCACATGTTTTTGCAGAATGCAAGTAAGATGGTGAAACAATGTCGGTGTGATTCATTGTATATTGTTAGAATTTATGTATATCAAGAGAAGGAAATTTTCTTGTATTGTTATGTTACGGTAAATTTATTTATTTAAATTTGGCAATATGAATGAGATGCTAGTTTTAGGGGTGTGTTGGGAAATGTGCATGTAACTAAAGGTTTTCTTTTGATTCATATTTACATATGGGAAAAGAGAGGGTGGATATATATATGTTAAATGAAAATGTAGAGGAAATTTCAACATTTGCAAAGTATGAAAAGGTTTATAATTGAAGTTCTGTAATATTTTAGATGTTAGGGTTTAAGGGGATGTTCATCCACACATGAGTGTTATTTTGATCCTCAAATTTTGTATTGTAAAAGTTGGATATGTATGTTAAATGAATTTGAATTTAAAATATTGTAGTACATTTGCAATGTTCAATAGATGATTAATTAAATAGTTTGTTGTATCCTTACCTTATAAATATAATAGAGAAATCAACGAAACACTCAACCCTAGTATAAGACTCATGTATAACTACCCTTCATGCATGAATCCTTTTAGTGTGTAAACCTAAAACTTTAGGATAAACTTCAATCCCTACACTCGACTTCATCCTTCTCACATGATATTTGTAATCCCAAAACAAATTGGAACCATGAAATAAACTTAAACCTTTTTGCTTGATGGAACCTCCTAGCTTAGGTAAATAATACCCCTAGTTGTGTTATTGTCATGGTCAGTATGTTAGAGATATTGTCGTGAACATGATAGTTAGGAATGACATGGTCAAACTTTATCTGGAGTAAGTAGAACTAAGACTTCCTTAGGATCCTAGTGGACTTCATTTTCTTAAAAATTAGATCTAGACAAAAACATCATGATCAAAATTAATTCCTTTTGGGATCTAGATGACACGAAAGGAAATGGTGAAATAGTTGTGCTATGACTTAAACTCTAGTTTATGATCCTTTTAGTTCCTCACAGATAAATGTGTTACCTTGGTTACTAACAACATATCACATTGGTCTTTCATAAGGGTTCTTTAGTAAAATTTGTAATCTCACCTTAAACTCATATATAGTTGGGGTATATATCCTTAGGTTATTTTGGAAGTAAACCAAACCTTGGTTAATTAAGGGGTTAAATTGTGGGTAGAAAATTCTAAGTAACTCCTTAAAAAAATGATGTGAATTATCTTAACTTTAGAGAACCCAAGGAACCAGAAAATTGGTCCCTTAATCCCTTATTATGTCCTTTTATGTCATTAAGAATAAAATAAATTTCACATGTAGAATCATGAAATGCAGAAACATGGGATCTTACCATGAACAAAAATCACTTGTGGGTCATGTGAAGTTTATAATGCTTCCAATCATGTACTTCGCAAGATGTTATAAAATACTTCCGTAACTCCTCTTTTCATAAAACAATGCTAATAATGAGACCATAATGTGATGTAAGAGTAAAGCATATAAGAGTGAAATGAGATTTGAGGTTAGGAATAATGTCACTCTTGGACTCCTTATAACTCTGTTGGTTGGATATTTTGTCAAACCAAAATATGAGGTTCAACCACAGTACATGGGATTAAATCCCTCCTCAAAGACAGGTGAGGCTTCCTGTTTATTGCTAATCTAAAACACGGTAAACAATATATACAGTATTCACACTAATCTAACCATTGGGGGTTGGAATGAAATCCCGAAATCCACATTCATAAATTCAAGGGTATTTCTTTCGTAAATGGACTGGGTTAGAAACTGTTACAATGAAAGAAGCACAATAGAAAGGAAATGGGAGAAACGTATTTTCTTTCGAGTAAACACAGAGCACGAAATAATCATACGAGTTTTAGATCACAAATATAATGTCCGAAATAATCAGAAACACTAAGATGCTATGCAAAGAATAGCTTTAAGATCATGAACATAAGAACACTGTCTTAAGAAAGATATATTCCACAACACAAAGTCTGTAAAACAATATCGATTCCTATTCTTCAAAATGATTGAATGAAAACACAAAGTTTTTCTTCTTTCCAATAGCCCCTAAATATTCCAAAAAATCTCGACCCTTTTGGAATGCACAAGCATCCCTTATTTATAACAAAAGAAGTAGAGATAAAATAGGGCAGATCCTAAAAATTAGCGCTTTAACAAGAGTTCTGTTTTGCATGATTCTCACGCAGGAGATCAAGTCAAAACATGATTCAAAAATGTGATGAAACAGAAATGAAAAAGACATGTCGATTTCAAGATTGAAATGACATGAAATGCTGACTTAATCTGAATCATCATCTTTTGCTCCTTCCTCTTTTCTCTCCTCCGCCGAGACTGTTTGCTCAAATTCTGAACTTTCGAATTATGCCTTGCATTTCGTTCTCATCAGGTGCAGTGGAATGGTCATTCCAAATTTCGCAGGTTTCATGAACATCGCTGGCAGTACCGGGAAGTTTCTTCAATCCTTTGCTGAGTTTTCTTAAGGCCTCCAAAGAATGCTCAATCTTTACCAACCGATCCATCTTTTCAAGGTCAAATCCGAGCATTGATTCATGCTGAACAGACTCTTGGAATTGTTTGAAGAGATCATCCGCTGATAGTATACCTGAATTTCCTACTGACACCTTTGAACAAATCTTCAGCAACTCTTCTTCTAAATCACTTTTCCCATCAATCAGTTTATCCCTTGATTCTCTCAACTTAGCGCAGGCTTCGTTGAGAATCTTCACCCTGAATCTGATGGCCTTGGTCAGCTGGAAATGCTTATCCGTATGAGGGAGAATACCTTCTTCGACCAAGAGATGTGTTGGTATTTGCTTTAACACTTGGAGAGCTTCATAAGTCAAATCAAGCTGTCCAATTTCTTGAGAAATCTCCTCATCCATCTTTTCTCCATCTTTCTGAATGTCTCCCACAGATTGATGAACTTTCACAACGCCTTGTATTACTTCCTTCCCCTGTTGGAGCAACCTTTGGACCCATTCATCGACCACCCTTCCTTGTTTAGCAATCTTCTCAATTGCAGGCACTGATGAGAAATCGAATCCGGCAGAAATGAAGAGGGTTGTATGGATTCAAGGGGTTTTGAGAATTTAAGCAAAACCTCTGTCAACTGCTCCACTTTCTCCTTAAGCTCATCTCTGCTGTCCTTTGTTTCTTTCAACTTTTGGCACAACACGTTTATGGAATCCCGTGCATCTTGTTGCACCCCTTCTGCTGTCACTTTCCCTAGAGCCACCCTGGTTACCTGATAATCAACAACTGTTATATCCTCTCTAGTTTTGTCAGCTGAGGGAGTGGCAATCTCTACGAACTTATCTCCTGAAGCATCCACCAAAACCCTTGAAACTGTTTTGGGCTTCTTGGCCGACTTTGCAGTAGGAGCCTTGAGTGAGCTGAAATCAAAAGCTGGTATGGGCACAATCACCTTCCTCTTCCTCGAAGTTTGCTCGAGTAGCCATTGCGGCGTATCAGAGGAAGTTACACATGTTGTAGCAACTGGTATTCTACTCTCAAGAGGAGAAGATTCTACTATTGGAGGAGGAATAGTTACCAATGTGGTAGTAGATCCAATAAAAAGAGGTACAGGAGGGGGCGTGCTGATGATCACTTGGGTTCCAACGGAGAGGGGTGAAAGCCCAGAGAAAATACTGGCCATGGTTGTAGAAGTGGATGGAGAATGAGGAGGTAGAAGTGGCTGTGAGGGAGGAGGTGCAGATTCAGACTCCAAAGCCTTGAATGCAAGAGATAAGGTCTCTCCAGTTGAGCAATCAACAAATGGTGAAGACAGAAGCTGGCTTCCTCCTTCTTCCAAATTAATTTCTCCTATTTCTGGTGGTGTTGGTGATTCTGGCACATTCACCGTTTCTACAGGAGAGACAATTGAAGAGATTTCTCTTTCTTTCCTCTTTTTGACAATCTTGACCTTTATAGGCGCCTTAGAAGACTTTCTGTCCTTTTCCTTTTTGGAGGGCCCCGCCTCTAAAACAGCCAACTTTGAAAACTTATCATCTTTAAAATTCATTCCCCAAGAGGAGAGCCATGCTTTGGTGCGAGCAAGAATTAGAGCCGACCTATCTGTAATAGAGGCTTTTTCATTTGGGCCGACCAATCAATAGGTGGGAAAACATATTGATCCTCCTTTAGTCCATCATAGGAAAGATCCAAAACACTTTCATTGTCACCTGTACCCTCTGGTAAATCAGCAAGCTCCAGTGTTTGAATCTCAGCAATAGTTAATCTGCTATTATCCTTTCTGCGAATAGCAACCTCATTACGTAGATCCACCCAAATATCCTCTATATTTGGCCTGTGCAAATGCTGGGTTCCATATGCCCTGAGCACTCCTCGGATATCAAAACCATCTCGAGGCTTCATATGCTTCTTTAATTTGTCCTGAAGTTCATGGACAACATTTTTGGCCTTTACTACCGTCGAGCAAGTGTATCTCCCAATAGAAATCGGGAAGGATACAAAGAGCCTTATGTTTGCTTTGTTGGAATTTATGAAAAACCAACAAATGCCTAACCAACTCCATTAATATCACCTATCCCCGGATATTGGGGCAGGTGAAAAGGATCTCCCGAGTACATGACCACCCAAGATATGTAAACTTCTTGAATTGTACGAAGATACATCCCCATTTAGAAACTTCGCCCAAGCCTCATCTCGAGACTCTTGTCTTCTTCACTTTCGGGGTTTATCCTGCAGATATTCTCATAGAAAAAGGCATCATTTACCCTCCTGAAATGGTCTTTTGACCCCTTCTTTTTCAATTGAGGGAAATATTGATAAACTTGATTCGCCGTTCTGCTTCCCTTAGTATCCAGCCCGGATAGTTCCTCATCCTGGCTGCGTATGTGACATATGATGACATATAAAATTTCCCAGTTGACAAGACCGTTGTCATTTGGGAATCAATCTCATTGCTGATGAGAGTACCCCAGTCAATCCCCTGCTGATTTTTCTTGATGATGATCATAAATTGATACATCCATCCTTGAAATACGTTTGATTCGGGCAAACCAAAGACCCGACTCAGCAGGGTGATGATGTCATTGATTTCTTGGATGAAATCACTCCTGGGGATAGTCCTTGGAAATCTGGACATAGCTGGCTTGGCCTTGATCAAGAACTTCTTGTTCACATGCTTGATACAGTCCTCCTGATCATTGTCCCAGGCTTTCTGAGCTGACTTCATGTCCAACTCTCCATACTCGTCAAAATTAGGCAATTTGAGGAGATCATCAAAATAACCTCCATCTAATTTGACCACTACCTCACCTGATTGACCTCTCACAGAACGAGACGCCGAGTCATAACTGGATGCACAAGCCAAAATGAATTCTGACACTAGCGAGACATGGGAAGACCCGCCGCGAGAGGCAAAACCACTATCGCCTATAGCTTTCATCCATGGGTTTTGTGAGAGAACTCCTCAACCTATTCCCGAAATCTTCCATGTCTATATTCCCGAGTTCGGTGTCTCGATATCATAGTTGCAATCAATGTATGATGGAGATTCCAACTTCTTGAACTTGTATTTCATTCTGCCAGACTTCTCGGCCTTTTCCTGAGATGGACCGGGATCCGACATGAAGAACGTTGAAGGGAGAAAGGTTCAAGCTCGGAGATGTTGTCTACCGCCGAATTTCGATCATTGAATATGCCGGAAGAACAAAAGAGTCCGACACGCCGAGTAGGATGTCGGAATATCCTGAAAGTCCGATGTGTTGAAAATGTCGGAACTTCTGAAAAACCCGACACACTTAGTAATGCCGGAACTTTGGGAAAGCCCGGCACGTCTGATAATGTAGGAACTTAGGGAAAACCCGACGCTTGCATTTGATGACGGGAACTCTGGGAAACCCGGCACTCACTGTGGAGATCGGAACTTTGAGAAACCTCGATGCCTCAAACTTTCGATACGCTTCAGGTCTTCGACTCTATAAAACAATCTTCAAAACCCGAGAAGAAAAACAGGGTTTTCCATTGAATTCCAAAACATGCAATCTCCTTTTTTTTGTCATTCATGTTCCATGCATATAATAAAACTTCAAGGAAATAGCATTAAGTGGTAGTCTTAGAAGAGATAAACCCTAAAACCTAAAACCCTTTTCAAAATAACTCCAAAAAGAAGAAGGAAGGAAAACCCCCAAAACTCGGTGAGAAATTGAGAAGAAACCACGTGCAATCGATCCGTAAAAACCAAGAACAAAGAAGGAGAAAGAAATACCTTCAATCGAAGAAATGGAAAATCGAAAACAGGTGATTCAATCGGGCAAGGCGAGTTGTCGGGTTTCAAAATCGAAAGAGCATGTGAAAAATCCATGAATTAAAAATAACTCCGATAACAATGACGTGGAAATCCACGTATTTATAAGAAAATTAGCAATTAATACACTTGGGCTCAGCACGTGCCAATTCACCGACAACTCGGCATGAATTCCATGTCAGCATGTTTGAGAGGTCCGAAAACCCGACACGAGGGGACTTAGTGCAATTCGGGTTTCGGGTATCGGAAAGCATGAGGCACAAAACATGAGGTGTTTAGATGTTACATGGCTCCGAAAACCCGATACAAATGACTAAGCGGACTTCGGTATCGGAAGGCATGAGGCTTAAAACATGTTTTGGATTAGGCATGTTCCGATGCGCCGGGAGTCCGAAAACCCGATTTTCTCAATACGAAGTGGATTTCGGGTTTCGGAAGATAGATGACATAAAGCATGTTAAAACTCATGTCGAGCTGCTCATAAAACCCGAAAACCCGATTTTCTCAATACGAGGTCAAAATGCCAAAGCAACTTCAAAAATTTCGTAGGGGTTATCTAATCATTTTATCGTGAACTCAAAACGGAGATAACAGCTGGCTCCAGCTGGGGACTTCCTTTGTAAAACCAAAGGAAGAGAACTCAGAATCTCTGGTCTCGCAGACCAGGGCCTTATCCATTGGGCTACGGAGTCAAGAAGAAAACCAAAACAAAACAAAACGGAGAAAGAAAGAAAACCAAAAGCAAACACACAACAAAAGTAAAATATGTACAATGCAAGAGAGCATCTTGCATTAATGGTGGAACAGCTTTAGATGTTGTCCACTGAAAGGCAACGGGAGTAGTCCTCCATCCAGATATGATAGTAGGAAACTATTTTCACCATTCAGCTGATGAATTTTGAAAGGTCCTTTCCACAAAGAATCAAACTTCCCATGCATTCCTTTTTGTTCTCTCCTTTTATCCCAAAGTAACACCAAATCTCCAATCTGAAAGTTACGCTGCTTTGATTTTTTGTCAAAAATTTTCTTCACTCTGCTCTGATGATCTGCAATGCGATCAATCACCTTAATTCGTTCCTCCTCTAGCCTGGCTAGATACATAACCCTCTTCTCGATAGCATTCTGAAAAGCCGCATCTTCAACCGCTTTTGCCAACTGCAAGGCCGACAATTCTACTGAGATAGGAATTTCAGCATCAATCCCGTACAACAATTGAAAAGGAGACATCCCTATGGCTCGCTTTGGTGTGATCCGATCAGCCCACAACGCATCATACAATGCTTTGTGCCATGTCCTCTGATTTTCATCCACTAGTTTCCTGATTATGGTAACCAGGTTCTTGTTGCTGGATTCAGCTTGCCCATTACCCTGGGGATAATAATCAGATGAGTGAGCCAGAGTGATGCCGAATCCATAGCAAAACTCAGTTAACTCATGTGATGAGAAATTAGAAGCATTATCCGCTACAATCTTATGAGGTACACCGAATCTGACAATTATATTTTCCTTAAGGAACTTGCAAACAACTTCAGAAGTTGCTTGCTTGATTGGTGCGGCTTCTACCCACTTGGTAAAGTAGTCTGTAGCAGTCAACACATAACTATGTCCAGCACTGGAAGCAGGATTCAATGTTCCGATGAAATCAATCCCCCATTGGCGAAAAGGTTCTTCAATCACCACAGGCTTCAGAGGAAGAGCTGCTAGCTTGGGGCGACCAACGAAATGTTGACAAGCCTCACACTTGGACACCCATTCTACCAATCCCTAAGAGAGTAGGCCAATAGTACTGGCTCATAGGATCTTATAAGTCATCACAGAGGATGAAAAATGTCCTCCGCAAGCTAGACTATGAAAGGACTCCAATAACTTTTCCTGTTGTGATTTATCAACACAACGCAGGAAAACACCATCTATACCTCTCTTGTATATTGCATTATTCCACAAAAGGTATTTCGCAGATCTCAGCTTGACGGTCCTCTTCTCCTTTTGATTTAAATGCGGAGGGCATTCACCATAAGTTAGGAAGAAAGCAATGTCCGTGTACCATTCATCGGTCGTACTTACAAAAAGCACCATGGGCAGCTCTGAAGAGGTGTCTTGAGTCTTTTCATACTCTGCTTGGGCATGATTTTCTGCAATTAATTGGCACAGGCCCCTTCCTCGTACCAACTTGGTAGGCCTGATGTCTAAATCGTACTCCTGAACTTTAGCTATCCAGGTACCTCGTTGACTTCCCAGCTCTTGTTGAGTCAGAATGGATTTAACAGCAGTATCAGGAACGAGAACGTGAGTATGGGAATTTAGCACATAGTACCTAAATGCTTCACCGCTCGCACCACCGCATAAGCATGTTTTTCAATCTGCACATCTTCAATTCATGCTCCTTCAACGGACAACTCATGAATGCGATGGGAGCTTCAATGCCTTCCCCATTTTCCCGCATAAGGATGGCTGACACTGTGTGAGCGGAAGGCATAGCTATACATGATGAAATCTTTCTTGAAGTCTCTGACATACTAAGATAGGAGCGGAAGCAATCGCCTTTGATTTCTTCAAATGAAAGCTTCCCTTCTACGCACTCCATCTGAATGGGAATTTGCCTTTCATCATTCCAAGGATATCCTTGGTTTTGTCAAAAAATCAGTGTACAAATCTTCTCAAGAAATTAACTTTTCCAAGAAAGAATGAACTCCGGTTTACTTGTGGGTAAGGTAAGACTCGAATGGCCTTTACCCTCTCTCGGGTCAATTTTAGTTCCTTCTTTAGTCACAATATGACCTAGCAGCTTTCCTTCGGTCACCCCGAACATGGACTTCTTGGGATTCAGTGAAATCCCATGACGCCTGCATCTCAAAAGTACTTGTTCTAAATGACCATAATGATCACTCCATTTTTTAGAGAAAATGGTCAAGTCATCCAAATACACAACTATGACCTTGCCCATCAGATCTCTGAATGCCAAGTCCATAGCTCTCTGAAAAGTGGCTCCGGCGTTGATCAAGCCGAAAGGCATCCTTCTATAAGCAAAGGTACCCCATGGGGTCGTGAAGGCCGTCTTGTGTTGATCCTCTGTGGTTACCTCGACTTGATTATACCCTGAGAATCCGTCGAGCATGGATAACATTTCTGATCCAGTAACAGTTTGTAATACCTGGTCCATGATAGGCAAGGGATAGTTATCCTTCAGCGAGGACTGATTCAAGTTCCGAAAGTCAACACAAATCCGGATCTCGCCATTCTTCTTCCTGACAGGAACAATGTTTGCAATCCAAGTGGAGTGATGGATTGGGAAAATAATTCTGGCATCTAACATCTTCTGAATTTCTGCCAGGATAGTTCCTGAGATCTTGGGATTGTAATGCCTTTGCTTTTGTCTGTACGGCTTCACATCAGGTTTCAAAGGGATACTGTGCTGTACATCTTTGGGCTTGAAGGATTTCAAATCTGCATAAGACCAGGCCATCACATCGATGTATTTCTTCAAAAGCGAAGTGAATCTCACCTTCTCTTCGGGAGAACAACATTTCCCAACATTCACCATCCGAGGTTGATCAAACGAACCTAGATTGATTTGATCTACTTCAGAGGAAGAAGCTCCTTCGACTTGCCTTTTGTTTTGGATAAAACGATCATGCTTATCAAACAAGCCCTCCAAAGAAACCAAACCTTTGGGTATCTTGTTGCCTTTCAGCTGGATATATTCACCATCAACCTCCTGATATGGATCTGAAATAGTTTCACGGAAGGCTGATTCTGAACCTTCAAAATATAACTCACTGAAATTGTCAGCCTTTTCTAGAAAAGCCAACACCTGTTGATCATCATTGAACACTTGCCAATGAGTTGCATTATCTGGGATACTGGGACGATATACAATCTCAATAGAGTATGTATCTTGCTTGAACTGAGGATGAGGAAGAAGAAGAGATGCAGATACGGCCAAAGAATCAGCCTTGTCATTATAATCTCTCAAAACTGCCTTAATAGAAAATGCATCAAAGCATTCTATACTATCCCAAACTTTATTCCGGTAATGTTTCAACCGATCATTTTTCACCTGATATATACCCTTGACCTGATTGACAATCAGCTCTGCATCTCCCTGAACCTTGAGATTTTGGATTCCCTTCTGTCTGGCCAATTCTAATCCTAATAACAAGGCTTCATATTCGGCCGTGTTATTAGTATTATCAAATTGCAACTTGTAAGCTGATGGGAAAATCTCGGAGCTAGGAGATATAAGGACAACACCAGCCCCTGATCCAGAGGTTGAGCAGCTACCATCAAATTCGAGTGTCCAAATAGCATTGGGATCTTCTTCTTCAACATCTACAATGGGTATCTCTGAAGTCATGAAGTAATTTCCAAAGCTAGCATCTTCGAAAAGAATCTGAGCTTTTGGATCATCTGATTTGGTCACCAAATACTTTGCATGTGGTTCAGGATGAAGAACCTGATGAACCCCATTGACCGGGATCTTAGCTTTGGTCCAATCCATGTCAATCTCTCCTCCGACGTCTTTACAAAATCCTCTACCCAAGAGGATACCGTAAGCTGCAGGAATGTCGGCAACCAGAATAGTCATTTTCACTCTCTTCTCGGGAAGGCAACAAATGCAAACTGTGCATCTTTGATTTGACCTATCAAAGGGACTTGTTTAGTTTCCATGGAATAGCACCATCCATATGACTTAGTCAAAGTAAGTCCAAGGGCATGGGCCACTTTTGCGGGCATAACATTATCAGAGGCCCCTGAGTCGATGATGCAATTGCTGAGTTTAAACCCATTTATAAGTAGAGACAAATAAAATGGTTCAATCTTTCCTGAGGAAGAAGCAGAGGTCAGATTATTCTGTGGTGGAAGTTGAACAGGATTTGGAAGGAGACCTTTGGAAGGTGATGGAACGGCCGCTTTACTCCTGATGAACTTGGCCAGCTTTTCAAACTGTTCAGGATTCGACTGAAGGTATTCTGCCTCTGACATTTGAATTTTGGTTCTCTTTGCATGATCAATAATGTCAAAAGCAGTATAAGAAGGAATGATGGTAGGCTCAGATCTAATTACATGAGCTTGTGCCGAGGCACTGATCTTAGGAGAAGGAGAATAAGGAGCAGCTACCTTTTTGGTAACCTCTCTTTCAGTTTGCACCGAAATAGGGGTACCCCTCTTAACTATAGATATGGGAGGATCCTTATTCTTCTCCTTAGTGTTTTCAAGAGGTTTTCTGGGATTCTGAGATTGGGACCGAGTGAAGACAACGCAAATGATTGACCATCTGGTGCACATTCATCTTCATCGTATTCCAAATACCCAATGCTGGAGTCGCCAGCTGACTCATCATAAGACTCATCAGCATATCCTGAAGCTTTGAAAGCCTCGTGGGATTCTTGTTCTTCTCCTTCATCTTCTTCATCAATTATTTCCACTGCTGCATTGACGGGAGGAGCTTCAATTGCTAGTCTAGGTTGAGCAGGAGTTAACCGTGGCCTATCTCTGGCAGGTGCACCATTGTTGTTATTGAAATTCCGCCTAGGTATATCCCGATACGGAACATTGCTCACCTGCTAGGACATTTGCTTCTTTAAAGCAATCAAATCATTAGCCATTTTTTGAAACATAGGATCTGTGTTACCTTGAGAAGAACCTTGATTTTTGAGTTTGGGTATGTCTTTCTTGATCCTTCCGGCCAAGATGAGATCATCCTCTATTTCAGTAGCTGTTGACTGAGCAGTAGCCAAATCTGGGATAACCGACCTTCTTAATAAAAAGCTTATATCAGGAGGTTGAGCATTGATGAAGAAGCATTTTTGGTTTTCCGGAGTAGGTACAGCTATTTCTGGAATCTTCCTGGATCAGCTTGTTGAACTTAGCCACGAATTCCCGCATAGGTTCATGCGATTCCTTCTTCATATGCGTGAGCTGAGCTAATAAAGCATGGGAATCTTCGGCTGGTTTGAAACGTGCTTCGAACTTAGTCCGCATGGTAGCCCAGTTTGGGATGCATGCATTCGGGAGGTGATAAAACCATTCGGCTGCTACACCCTGCAATGTTTCAACGAAGAGTCGATGGAGACATCTTCGTGGGCTACTCCGAGAACACCGCATGCAACAAAGAAAGATGCTATGTGCTCGTCAGGATGCTGCTTCCCATCCCCATTGAACTTAGGAATGTTTTTACGCGATCCACGTGGTAACTCATTCAATGGAGGAGTCAAAGAAAGAGGACCAATAACTGCACCCCAAGGCACAGGTTGAACCGCCATCCTTCTGAAAAGAGTGCGTACAGGGATCCGAGTATCAGACAAGAGTAGTGCACGACAAGTTGCAGATGCTTCCCCTTCCACAGGGATCCGGTTTCTCCGAACAGGTGAAGAACTTCTGGTTCGATTAGAGACAATGCTGTTGGGAGAAAGACTGAAATTGTGTTGTTGCAGTAACTCAAAGAGTGGATCAATTTCACCTTGAGCTCGGCGGGACCGAGTGAAGATCTTCCTGGCCAGCTTGAACTGAAAGGAGATCTTGTTGAAAAATAAGGCAAATACGGAGTCGCCAAACACCGAGAGGATAAGCTTTATACTATAGATCCGTATTCCCCAGCGGAGTCGCCAAAAACTGTTGGTTGGATATTTTGTCAAACCAAAATATGAGGTTCAACCACAGTACATGGGATTAAATCCCTCCTCAAAGATAGTGAGGTTGCTGCTTATTGCTAATCTAAAACACGGTAAACAATATATACATATTCACACTAATCTAACCATTGGGGTTGGAATGAAATCCCAAATCCACATTCATAAATTCAAGGGTATTTCTTTCGTAAATGAACTGGGTTAGAAACTCATTATGAATGAAAGAAGCACAATAGAAAGGAAATGGGAGAAACGTATTTTCTTTTGAGTAAACACAGAGCACGAAATAATCATACGAGTTTTAGATCACAAATATAATGTCCGAAATAATCAGAAACACTAAGATGCTATGCAAAGAATAGCTTAAGATCATGAACATAAGAACACTATCTTAAGTAAGATATATTCCACAACACAAAGTCTGTAAAACAATATCAATTCCTATTCTTCAAAATGATTGAATGAAAACACAAAGTTTTTCTTCTTTCCAATAGCCCCTAAATATTCCAAAAAATCTCGACCCTTTTGGAATGCACAAGCATCCCTTATTTATAACAAAAGAAGTAGAGATAAAATAGGGCAGATCCTAAAAATTAGCGCTTTAACAAGAGTTCTGTTTTGCATGATTCTCACGCAGGAGATCAAGTCAAAACATGATTCAAAAATGTGACGAAACAGAAATGAAAAAGACATGTCGATTTCAAGATTGAAATGACATGAAACGCTGGGACTTAATCTGAATCATCATCTTTTGCTCCTTCCTCTTTTTCTTCCTCCTGCTGAGACTGTTTGCTCTGAAATTCCTGGAACTTTCGAATTATGCCTTGCATTTCGTTCTCATCAGGTGCAGTGGAATGATCATTCCAAATTTCGCAGGTTTCATGAACATCGCTGGCAGTGCCGGGAAGCTTTTTCAATCCTTTGCTGAGTTTTCTTAAGGCCTCCAAAGAATGCTCAATCTTTACCAACCGGTCCATCTTTTCAAGGTCAAATCCGAGCATTGATTCATGCTGAACAGACTCTTGGAATTGTTTGAAGAGATCATCCGCTGATAGTATACCTGAATTTCCTACTGACACCTTTGAACAAATCTTCAGCAACTCTTCTTCTAAATCACTTTTCCCATCAATCAGTTTATCCCTTGATTCTCTCAACTTAGCGCAGGCTTCGTTGAGAATCTTCACCCTGAATCTGATGGCCTTGGTCAGCTGGAAATGCTTATCCGTATGAGGGAGAATACCTTCTTCAACCAAGAGATGTGTTGGTATTTGCTTTAACACTTGGAGAGCTTCATAAGTCAAATCAAGCTGTCCAATTTCTTGAGAAATCTCCTCATCCATCTTTTCTCCATCTTTCTGAATGTCTCCCACAGATTGATGAACTTTCACAACGCCTTGTATTACTTCCTTCCCCTGTTGGAGCAACCTTTGGACCCATTCATCGACCACCCTTCCTTGTTTAGCAATCTTCTCAATTGTAGGCACTGATGAGAAATCGAATCCGACAGGAACAGAAGAAGGTGGTATGGATTCAAGGGGTTTTGAGAATTTAAGCAAAACCTCTCTCGCTCAACCGCTCCACTTTCTCCTTAAGCTCATCTCTCGCTTGTCCTTTGTTTCTTTCAACTTTTGGCACAACACGTTTATGGAATCCCGTGCATCTTGTTGCGCCCCTTCTGCTGTCACTTTCCCTAGAGCCACCCTAGTTACCTGATAATCAGCAGCTGTTATATCATCTCTAGTTTTGTCAGCTGTGGGAGTGGCAATCTCTGCGAACTTATCTCCTGAAGCATCCACCAAAACCCTTGAAACTGTTTTGGGCTTCTTGGCCGACTTTGCAGTAGGAGCCTTGAGTGAGCTGAAATCAAAAGCTGGTATGGGCACAATCACCTTCCTCTTCCTCGGAGTTTGCTCGAGTAGCCATTGCGGCGTATCAGAGGAAGTTACACATGTTGTAGAAACTGGTATTCTACTCTCAAGAGGAGAAGATTCTACTATTGGAGGAGGAATAGTTACCAATGTGGTAGTAGATCCAATAAAAAGAGGCACAGGAGGGGGCGTGCTGATGATCACTTGGGTTCCAGCGGAGAGGGGTGAAAGCCCAGAGAAAATACTGGCCATGGTTGCAGAAGTGGATGGAGAATGAGGAGGTAGAAGTGGCTGTGAGGGAGGAGGTGCAGATTCAGACTCCAAAGCCTTGAATGCAAGAGATAAGGTCTCTCCAGTTGAGCAATCAGCAAATGGTGAAGACAGAAGCTGGCTTCCTCCTTCTTCCAAATTAATTTCTCCTATTTCTGGTGGTGTTGGTGATTCTGGCACATTCACCGTTTCTACAGGAGAGACAATTGAAGAGATTTCTCTTTCTTTCCTCTTTTTGACAATCTTGACCTTTATAGGCGCCTTAGAAGACTTTCTGTCCTTTTCCTTTTTGGAGGGCCCCGCCTCTAAAACAGCCAACTTTGAAAACTTATCATCTTTAAAATTCATTCCCCAAGAGGAGAGCCATGCTTTGGTGCGAGCAAGAATTAGAGCCGACCTATCTGTAATAGAGGCTTTTTTTGGTGACCAACCAATCAATAGGTGGGAAAACATATTGATCCTCCTTTAGTCCATCATAGGAAAGATCCAAAACACTTTCATTGTCACCTGTACCCTCTGGTAAATCAGCAAGCTCCAGTGTTTGAATCTCAGCAATAGTTAATCTGCTATTATCCTTTCTGCGAATAGCAACCTCATTACGCAGATCCACCCAAATATCCTCTATATTTGGCCTGTGCAAATGTTGGGTTCCATATGCCCTGAGCACTCCTCGGATATCAAAACCATCTCGAGGCTTCATATGCTTCTTTAATTTGTCCTGAAGTTCATGGACAACATTTTTGGCCTTTACTACCATCGAGCAAGTGTATCTCCCAATAGAAATCGGGAAGGATACAGCAGCCTTATGTTTGCTTTGTTGGAATTTATGAAAATCCAACAGCTGCCTAACCAACTCCATTAATATCAGTCTATCCCCTGGATATCGGGGCAGGTGAAAAGGATCTCCCGAGTACATGACCACCCGAAGATATGTAAACTTCTTGAATTGTACGAAGATACATCCCCATTTAGAAACTTCTACCCAAGCCTCATCTGAGACTCTTGTCTTCTTCAGCTCAGGGTTTATCCTGCAGATATTCTCATAGAAAAAGGCATCATTTACCCTCCTGAAATGGTCTTTTGACCCCTTCTTTGTCAATTGAGGGAAGTATTGATAAACCTGATTCACCGTTCTGCTTCCCTTAGTATCCAGCCCGGGATAGTTCCTCATCCCGGCTGCTGCGTATGTGACATATGATGACATATAAAATTTCCCAGTTGACAAGACCGTTGTCATTTGGGAATCAATCTCATTGCTAATGAGAGTACCCCAGTCAATCCCTTGCTGATTTTCCTTGATGATGATCATAAATTGATACATCCATCCTTGAAATACGTTTGATTCGGGCAAACCAAAGACCCGACTCAGCAGGGTGATGATGTCATTGATTTCTTGGATGAAATCACTCCTGGGGATAGTCCTTGGAAATCTGGACACAGCTGGCTTGGCCTTGATCAAGAACTTCTTGTTCACATGCTTGATACAGTCCTCCTGATCATTGTCCCAGGCTTTCTGAGCTGACTTCATGTCCAACTCTCCATACTCGTCAAAATTAGGCAATTTGAGGAGATCATCAAAATAACCTCCATCTAATTTGACCACTACTTCACCTGATTGACCTCTCACAGAACGAGACGCCGAGTCATAACTGGATGCACAAGCCAAAATGAATTCTGGACACTGAGCAGACATGGGAAGACCCGCTGCGAGAGGCAAACCACTATCAGCTATAGCTTTCATCCATGGAGTTTGGGAGGAACTCCTCAACCTATTCCAGAAATCTTCCATGTCTATATTCCCGAGTTCGGTGTCTCTGATATCATAGTTGCAATCAATGTATGATGGAGATTCCGGCTTCTTGAACTTGTATTTCATTCTGCCAGACTTCTCGGCCTTTTCCTGAGATGGACCGGATCCGACATGAAGAACGTTGAAGGGAGAAAGGTTCGAAGCTCAGGAGATGTTGTCTACCGTCAGAATTTCGATCTGCTGAATATGCCGGAAGAACAAAAGAGTCCGACACGCTGAGTAGGATGTCGGAATATCCTGAAAGTCCGATGTGTTGAAAATGTCAACTTCTGAAAACCCGACACACTTGGTAATGCCGGAACTTTGGGAAAGCCCGGCACGTCTGATACTGTCGGAACTCAGGGAAAACCCGACACTTGCGTTGATGACGGGAACTCTGGGAAACCCGGCACTCACTGTGGAGATCGGAACTTTGAGAAACCTCGACACCTCAAACTTTCGATACGCTTCAGGTCTTCGACTCTGCAAAACAATCTTCAAAACCCGAGAAGAAAAACAGGGTTTTTCATTGAATTCCAAAACATGCAATCTCCTTTTTTGTCATTCATGTTCCATGCATATAATAAAACTTGGAAGAAATAGCACCAAGTGGTAGTCTCAGAAGAGATAAACCCTAGAACCTAAAACCCTTTTCAAAATAACTCCAGAAAGAAGAAGGAAGGAAAACCCCAAAACTCGGCGAGAAATTGAGAAGAAACCACGTGCAATCGATCCGTAAAAACCAAGAACAAAGAAGGGAGAAAGAAATACCTTCAATCGGAGAAATGGAAAATCGAAAACAGGCGATTCAATCGGGCAAGGCGAGTTGTCGGGTTTCGAAATCGGAAGAGCAGGCGCGAAAAATCCACGAATTAAAAATAACTCCGGTAACAATGACGTGGAAATCCACGTATTTATAAGAAAATTAGCAATTAATACACTTGGGCTCGGCACGTGCCAATTCACCGACAACTCGGCATGAATGCCATGTCATCATGTTTGAAAGGTCCGAAAACCCGACACGAGGGGACTTAGTGCAATTCGGGTTTCGGGTATCGGAAAGCATGAGGCAAAAAACATGAGGTGTTTAGATGTTACATGGCTCCGAAAACCCGATACAAAGGACTAAGCGGACTTCGGGTATCGGAAAGCATGAGGCTTAAAACATGTTTTGGATTAGGCATGTTCCGATGCGCCGGGAGTCCGAAAACCCGATTTTCTCAATACGAAGCGGATTTCGGGTTTCGGAAGACAGACGACATAAAGCATGTTAAAACTCATGTCGAGCTGCTCATAAAACCCGAAAACCTGATTTTCTCAATACGAGGTCAAAATGCCAAAGCAACTTCAAAAATTTCGTAGGGGTTATCTAATCGTTTTATCGTGAACTCAAAACGGAGATAACAAATTGCTCCACTGGGACTTCCTTTGTAAAACCAAAAGAGAACTCACAATCTCTATCTCGCGAGACCGTGGCCTTATCCATTGGGCTACTGAGTCAAGAAGAAAACCAAAACAAAACAAAACGGAGAAAGAAAGAAAACCAAAAGCAAACACACAACAAAAGTAAAATATGTACAATGCAAGAGAGCATCTTGCATTAATGGTGGAACACGACTTTAGATGTTGTCCACTTTGAAAGGCAACGGAGTAGTCCTCCATCAGATATGATAGTAGGAAACTATTTTCACCATTCAAATGATGAATTTTGAAAGGTCCTTTCCACAAAGAATCAAACTTCCCATGCATTCCTTTTTGTTCTCTCCTTTTATCCCAAAGTAACACCAAATCTCCAATCTGAAAGTTACGCTGCTTTGATTTTTTGTCAAAATTTTCTTCACTCTGCTCTGATGATCTGCAATGCGATCAATCACCTTAATTCGTTCCTCCTCTAGCCTGGCTAGATACATAACCCTCTTCTCGATAGCATTCTGAAAAGCCGCATCTTCAACCGCTTTTGCCAACTGCAAGGCCGGCAATTCTACTGAGATAGGAATTTCAGCATCAATCCCGTATAGCAATTGAAAAGGAGACATCCCTATGGCTCACTTTGGTGTGATCCGATCAGCCCACAACGCATCATACAATGCTTTGTGCCATGTCCTCTGATTTTCATCCACTAGTTTCCTGATTATGGTAACCAGGTTCTTGTTGCTGGATTCAGCTTGCCCATTACCCTGGGGATAATAATCAGATGAGTGAGCCAGAGTGATGCCGAATCCATAGCAAAACTCAGTTAACTCATGTGATGAGAAATTAGAAGCATTATCCGCTACAATCTTATGAGGTACACCGAATCTGACAATTATATTTTCCTTAAGGAACTTGCAAACAGCTTCAGAAGTTGCTTGCTTGATTGGTGCGGCTTCTACCCACTTGGTAAAGTAGTCTGTAGCAGTCAACACATAACTATGTCCAGCACTGGAAGCAGGATTCAATGTTCCATGAAATCAATCCCCATTGGCAAAAGGTTCTTCAATCACCACAGTTTCAGAGGAAGAGCTGCTAGCTTGGGGCGACCAACGAAATGTTGACAAGCCTCACACTTGGACACCCATTCTACTGAATCCCGGAAGAGAGTAGGCCAATAGTACCTGCCCGTAGGATCTTATAAGCTATCACAGAGGATGAAAAATGTCCTCCGCAAGCTAGAGCTATGAAAGGACTCCAATAACTTTTCCTGTTGTGATTTATCAACACAACGCAGGAAAACACCATCTATACCTCTCTTGTATATTGCATTATTCCACAAAAGGTATTTCACAGATCTCAGCTTGACGGTCCTCTTCTCCTTTTGATTTAAATGCGGAGGGCATTCACCATAAGTTAGGAAGAAAGCAATGTCCGTGTACCATTCATCGGTCGTGCTTACAAAAAGCACCATGGGCAGCTCAAGAGGTGTCTTGAGTCTTTTCATACTGCCTTCGGCATGATTTTCTGCAATTAATTGGCACAGCCCCTTCCTCGTACCAACTGGTAGGCCTGATGTCTAAATCGTACTCTAAACTTTAGCTATCCAGTACCTCATTGACTTCCCACTCTTGTTGAGTCGAATGGATTTAACAAAGCAGATCGTGAACGAGAATGCGAGTATGGGAATTCAGCACATAGTACCTGAAATGCTTCACCGCTCGCACCACCGCATAAGCATGTTTTTCAATCTGCGACATCTTCAATTCATGCTCCTTCAACGGACAGCTCATGAATGCGATGGGAGCTTCAATGCCTTCCCCATTTTCCCGCATCAGATGGTGACACTGTGTGAGCGGAGGCATAGCTATACATGATGAAATCTTTCTTGAAGTCCGACATACTAAGATAGGAGCGGAAGCAACTGCCCTTTTGATTTCTTCAAATGAAAGCTTCCCTTCTGCACTCCATCTGAATGGGACTTTGCCTTTCATCATTCCAAGGATATCCTTGGTTTTGTCAGTGAAATCAGGTACAAATCTTCTCAAGAAATTAACTTTTCCGAAGAAAGAATGAACTCCGGTTTTACTTGTGGGTAAGGTAAGACTCTGAATGGCCTTTACCCTCTCTGGGTCAATTTTAGTTCCTTCTTTAGTCACAATATGACCCAGCAGCTTTCCTTCGGTCACCCCGAACATGGACTTCTTGGGATTCAAGTGAAATCCCATGACGCCTGCATCTCAAAAGTACTTGTTCTAAATGACCATAATGATCACTCCATTTTTTAGAGAAAACGGTCAAGTCATCCAAATACACAACTATGACCTTGCCCATCAGATCTCTGAATGCCAAGTCCATAGCTCTCTGAAAAGTGGCTCCGGCGTTGATCAAGCCGAAAGGCATCCTTCTGTAAGCAAAGGTACCCCATGGGGTCGTGAAGGCCATCTTGTGTTGATCCTCTGTGGTTACCTCGACTTGATTATACCCTGAGAATCCGTCGAGCATGGATAACATTTCTGATCCAGTAACAGTTTGTAATACCTGGTCCATGATAGGCAAGGGATAGTTATCCTTCAGCGAGGACTGATTCAAGTTCCGGAAGTCAACACAAATCCGGATCTCGCCATTCTTCTTCCTGACAGGAACAATGTTTGCAATCCAAGTGGAGTGATGGATTGGGAAAATAATTCTGGCATCTAACATCTTCTGAATTTCTGCCAGGATAGTTCCTAAGATCTTGGGATTGTAATGCCTTTGCTTTTGTCTGTACGGCTTCACATCAGGATTCAAAGGGATACTGTGCTGTACATCTTTGGGCTTGAAGGATTTCAAATCTGCATAAGACCAGGCCATCACATCGATGTATTTCTTCAAAAGTGAAGTGAATCTCACCTTCTCTTCGGGAGAACAACATTTCCCAACATTCACCATCCGAGGTTGATCAAAAGAACCTAGATTGATTTGATCTACTTCAGAGGAAGAAGCTCCTTCGACTTGCCTTTTGTTTTGGATAAAACGATCATGCTTATCAAACAAGCCCTCCAAAGAAACCAAACCTTTGGGTATCTTGTTGCCTTTCAGCTGATATATTCACCATCAACCTCCTGATATGGATCTGAAATAGTTTCACGGAAGGCTGATTCCGAACCTTCAAAATATAACTCACTGAAATTGTCAGCCTTTTCTAGAAAAGCCAACACCTGTCGATCATCATTGAACACTTGCCAATGAGTTGCATTATCTGGGATACTGGGACGATATACAATCTCAATAGAGTATGTATCTTGCTTGAACTGAGGATGAGGAAGAAGAAGAGATGCAGATACGGCCAAAGAATCAGCCTTGTCATTATAATCTCTCAAAACTGCCTTAATAGAAAATGCATCAAAGCATTCTATACTATCCCAAACTTTATTCCGGTAATGTTTCAACCGATCATTTTTCACCTGATATATACCCCTGACCTGATTGACAATCAGCTCTGCATCTCCCTGAACCTTGAGATTTCGGATTCCCTTCTGTCTGGCCAATTCTAATCCTAATAACAAGGCTTCATATTCGGCCGTGTTATTAGTATTATCAAATTGCAACTTGTAAGCTGATGGGAAAATCTCGGAGCTAGGAGATATAAGGACAACACCAGCCCCTGATCCAGAGGTTGAGCAGCTACCATCAAATTCGAGTGTCCAAATAGCATTGGGATCTTCTTCTTCAACATCTACAATGGGTATCTCTGAAGTCATGAAGTAATTTCCAAAGCTAGCATCTTCGAAAAGAATCTGAGCTTTTGGATCATCTGATTTGGTCACCAAATACTTTGCCTGTGGTTCAGGATGAAGAACTGATGAACCCCATTGACCGGGATCTTAGCTTTGGTCCAATCCATATTAATCTCTCCTCCGACGTCTTTACAAAATCCTCTACCCAAGAGGATACCGTAAGTCATGCAGAATGTCGGCAACTGAATAGTCATTTTCACTCTCTTCTCGGGAAGGCAACAAATGCAAACTGTGCATCTTTGATTTGACCAATCAAAGGGACTTGTTTAGTTTCCATGGAATAGCACCATCCATATGACTTAGTCAAAGTAAGTCCAAGGGCATGGGCCACTTTTGCGGGCATAACATTATCAGAGGCCCCTGAGTCGATGATGCAATTGCTGAGTTTAAACCCATTTATAAGTAGAGACAAATAAAATGGTTCAATCTTTCCTGAGGAAGAAGCAGAGAGGTCGATTATTCTCGTGGTGGAAGTTGAACAGATTTGAAGGAGACCTTTGGAAGGTGATGGAACGCAGCCCGCTTTACTCCTGATGAACTTGGCCAGCTTTTCAAACTGTTCAGGATTCGACTGAAGGTATTCTGCCTCTGACATTTGAATTTTGGTTCTCTTTGCATGATCAATAATGTCAAAAGTAGTATAAGAAGGAATGATGGTAGGCTCAGATCTAATTACATGAGCTTGTGCCGAGGCACTGATCTTAGGAGAAGGAGAATAAGGAGCAGCTGCCTTTTTGGTAACCTCTCTTTCAGTTTGCACCGAAATAGGGGTACCCCTCTTAACTATAGATATGGGAGGATCCTTATTCTTCTCCTTAGTGTTTTCAAGAGGTTTTCTGGGATTCTGAGATTGGGACCGAGTGAAGACAGCAAATGATTGACCATCTGGCGCACATTCATCTTCATCATATTCCAAATACCCAATGCTGGAGTCGCCAGCTGACTCATCATAAGACTCATCAGCATATCCTGAAGCTTCGAAAGCCTCATGGGATTCTTGTTCTTCTCCTTCATCTTCTTCATCAATTATTTCCACTGCTGCATTGACGGGAGGAGCTTCAATTGCTAGTCTCGGTTGAGCAGGAGTTAATCGTGGCCTATCTCTGGCAGGTGCACCATTGTTATTATTGAAATTCCACCTAGGTATATCCCGATACGGAACATTGCTCACCTGCTGGGACATTTGCTTCTTTAAAGCAATCAAATCATTAGCCATTTTTTGAAACATAGGATCTGTGTTACCTTGAGAAGAACCTTGATTTTTGAGTTTGGGTATGTCTTTCTTGATCCTTCCGGCCAAGATGAGATCATCCTCTATTTCAGTAGCTGTTGACTGAGCAGTAGCCAAATCTGGGATAACCGACCTTCTTAATAAAAAGCTTATATCAGGAGGTTGAGCATTGATGAAGAAGCATTTTTGGTTTTCCAGAGTAGGTACAGCTATTTCTGGAATCTTCCGGATCAGCTTGTTGAACTTTGCCACGAATTCCCGCATAGGTTCATGCGATTCCTTCTTCATATGCGTGAGCTGAGCTAACAAAGCATGGGAATCTTCGGCTGGTTTGAAACGTGCTTCGAACTTAGTCCGCATGGTAGCCCAGTTTGGAATGCATGCATTCGGGAGGTGATAAAACCATTCAGCTGCTACACCCTGCAACGTTTCAACGAAGAGTCGGACGGAGACATCTTCGTGGGCTACTCCGAGAACACCGCATGCAACAAAGAAAGATGCTATGTGCTCGTCAGGATGCTGCTTCCCATCCCCATTGAACTTGGGAATGTTTTTACGCGATCCACGTGGTAACTCATTCAATGGAGGAGTCAAAGAAAGAGGACCAATAACTGCACCCCAAGGCACAGGTTGAACCGCCATCCTTCTGAAAAGAGTGCGTACAGGGATCCGAGTATCAGACAAGAGTAGTGCACGACAAGTTGCAGATGCTTCCCGTTCCACAGGGGATCCGGTTTCTCCGAACAGGTGAAGAACTTCTGGTTCGATTAGAGACAATGCTGTTGGGAGAAAGACTGAAATTGTGCTGTTGCAGTAACTCAAAGAGTGGATCAATTTCACCTTGAGCTCGGCGGGACCGAGTGAAGATCTTCCTGGCCAGCTTGAACTGAAAGGAGATCTTGTTGAAAAATAAGGCAAATACGGAGTCGCCAAACACCGAGAGGATAAGCTTTATACTATAGATCCGTATTCCCCAGCGGAGTCGCCAAAAACTGTTGGTTGGATATTTTGTCAAACCAAAATATGAGGTTCAACCACAGTACATGGGATTAAATCCCTCCTCAAAGATAGGTGAGGCTGCCTGTTTATTGCTAATCTAAAACACGGTAAACAATATATACAGTATTCACACTAATCTAACCATTGGGGGTTGGAATGAAATCCCGAAATCCACATTCATAAATTCAAGGGTATTTCTTTCGTAAATGAACTGGGTTAGAAACTGTTACAATGAAAGAAGCACAATAGAAAGGAAATGGGAGAAACGTATTTTCTTTCGAGTAAACACAGAGCACGAAATAATCATACGAGTTTTAGATCACAAATATAATGTCCGAAATAATCAGAAACACTAAGATGCTATGCAAAGAATAGCTTAAGATCATGAACATAAGAACACTGTCTTAAGTAAGATATATTCCACAACACAAAGTCTGTAAAACAATATCAATTCCTATTCTTCAAAATGATTGAATGAAAACACAAAGTTTTTCTTCTTTCCAATAGCCCCTAAATATTCCAAAAAATCTCGACCCTTTTGGAATGCAAAAGCATCCCTTATTTATAACAAAAGAAGTAGAGATAAAATAGGGTAGATCCTAAAAATTAGCGCTTTAACAAGAGTTCTGCTTTTGCATGATTCTCACGCAGAGATCAAGTCAAAACATGATTCAAAAATGTGATGAAACAAATGAAAAAGACATGTCGATTTCAAGATTGAAATGACATGAAACGCTGGGACTTAATCAATCATCATCTTTTGCTCCTTCCTCTTTTTCTTCCTCCTGCTGAGACTGTTTGCTCTGAAATTCCTGGAACTTTCGAATTATGCCTTGCATTTCATTCTCATCAGGTGCAGTGGAATGATCATTCCAAATTTCGCAGGTTTCATGAACATCGCTGGCAGTGCCGGGAAGCTTTTTCAATCCTTTGCTGAGTTTTCTTAAGGCCTCCAAAGAATGCTCAATCTTTACCAACCGGTCCATCTTTTCAAGATCAAATCCGAGCATTGATTCATGCTGAACAGACTCTTGGAATTGTTTGAAGAGATCATCCGCTGATAGTATACCTGAATTTCCTACTGACACCTTTGAACAAATCTTCAGCAACTCTTCTTCTAAATCACTTTTCCCATCAATCAGTTTATCCCTTGATTCTCTCAACTTAGCGCGCAGCTTCGTTGAGAATCTTCACCCTGAATCTGATGGCCTTGGTCAGCTGGAAATGCTTATCCGTATGAGGGAGAATACCTTCTTCGACCAAGAGATGTGTTGGTATTTTCTTTAACACTTGGAGAGCTTCATAAGTCAAATCAAGCTGTCCAATTTCTTGAGAAATCTCCTCATCCATCTTTTCTCCATCTTTCTGAATGTCTCCCACAGATTGATGAACTTTCACAATGCCTTGTATTACTTCCTTCCCCTGTTGGAGCAACCTTTGGACCCATTCATCAACCACCCTTCCTTGTTTAGCAATCTTCTCAATTGTAGGCACTGATGAGAAATCGAATCCGACAGGAACAGAAGAAGGTGGTATGGATTCAAGGGGTTTTGAGAATTTAAGCAAAACCTCTGTCAACTGCTCCACTTTCTCCTTAAGCTCATCTCTGCTGTCCTTTGTTTCTTTCAACTTTTGGCACAACACGTTTATGGAATCCCGTGCATCTTGTTGCGCCCCTTCTGCTGTCACTTTCCCTAGAGCCACCCTGGTTACCTGATAATCAGCAGCTGTTATATCCTCTCTAGTTTTGTCAGATGAGGGAGTGGCAATCTCTACGAACTTATCTCCTGAAGCATCCACCAAAACCCTTGAAACTGTTTTGGGCTTCTTGGCCGACTTTGCAGTAGGAGCCTTGAGTGAGCTGAAATCAAAAGCTGGTATGGGCACAATCACCTTCCTCTTCCTCGGAGTTTGCTCGAGTAGCCATTGCGGCGTATCAGAGGAAGTTACACATGTTGTAGCAACTGGTATTCTACTCTCAAGAGGAGAAGATTCTACTATTGGAGGAGGAATAGTTACCAATGTGGTAGTAGATCCAATAAAAAGAGGCACAGGAGGAGGCGTGCTGATGATCACTTGGGTTCCAGCGGAGAGGGGTGAAAGCCCAGAGAAAATACTGGCCATGGTTGCAGAAGTAGATGGAGAATGAGGAGGTAGAAGTGGCTGTGAGGGAGGAGGTGTAGATTCAGACTCCAAAGCCTTGAATGCAAGAGATAAGGTCTCTCCAGTTGAGCAATCAGCAAATGGTGAAGATGAAGTCGCTTCCTCCTTCTTCCAAATTAATTTCTCCTATTTCTGGTGGTGTTGGTGATTCTGGCACATTCACCGTTTCTACAGGAGAGACAATTGAAGAGATTTCTCTTTCTTTCCTCTTTTTGACAATCTTGACCTTTATAGGCGCCTTAGAAGACTTTCTGTCCTTTTCCTTTTTGGAGGGCCCCGCCTCTAAAACAGCCAACTTTGAAAACTTATCATCTTTAAAATTCATTCCCCAAGAGGAGAGCCATGCTTTGGTGCGAGCAAGAATTAGAGCCGACCTATCTGTAATAGAGGCTTTTTCGCTGGCTGACCAATCAATAGGTGGGAAAACATATTGATCCTCCTTTAGTCCATCATAGGAAAGATCCAAAACACTTTCATTGTCACCTGTACCCTCTGGTAAATCAGCAAGCTCCAGTGTTTGAATCTCAGCAATAGTTAATCTGCTATTATCCTTTCTACGAATAGCAACCTCATTACGCAGATCCACCCAAATATCCTCTATATTTGGCCTGTGCAAATGCTGGGTTCCATATGCCCTGAGCACTCCTCGGATATCAAAACCATCTCGAGGCTTCATATGCTTCTTTAATTTGTCCTGAAGTTCATGGACAACATTTTTGGCCTTTACTACCGTCGAGCAAGTGTATCTCCCAATAGAAATCGGGAAGGATACAGCAGCCTTATGTTTGCTTTGTTGGAATTTATGAAAATCCAACAGCTGCCTAACCAACTCCATTAATATCAGTCTATCCCCTGGATATCGGGGCAGGTGAAAAGGATCTCCCGAGTACATGACCACCCAAAGATATGTAAACTTCTTGAATTGTACGAAGATACATCCCCATTTAGAAACTTCTGCCCAAGCCTCATCTGAGACTCTTGTCTTCTTCAGCTCAGGGTTTATCCTGCAGATATTCTCATAGAAAAAGGCATCATTTACCCTCCTGAAATGGTCTTTTGACCCCTTCTTTGTCAATTGAGGGAAATATTGATAAACCTGATTCACCGTTCTGCTTCCCTTAGTATCCAGCCCGGGATAGTTCCTCATCCCTACGGCCGCTGATGTGTGACATATGATGACATATAAAATTTCCCTGACAAGACCGTTGTCATTTGGGAATCAATCTCATTGCTTGATGAGAGAGTACCCTAGTCAATCCCCGCTGATTTTCTTGATGATGATCATAAATTGATACATCCATCCTTGAAATACGCTTGATTCGGGCAAACCAAAGACCCGACTCAAAGAGGTGATGATGTCATTGATTTCTTGGATGAAATCACTCCCGGGATAGTCCTTGAAAATGGACACAAATGGCTTGGCCTTGATCAAGAACTTCTTGTTCACATGCTTGATACAAATCCTCCCGATCATTGTCCTGGCTTTCTGAGCTGACTTCATGTCCAACTCTCCATACTCGTCAAAATTAGGCAATTTGAGGAGATCATCAAAATAACCTCCATCTAATTTGACCACTACTTCACCTGATTGACCTCTCACAGAACGAGACGCCGAGTCATAACTGGATGCACAAGCCAAAATGAATTCTGGACACTGAGCAGACATGGGAAGACCCGCTGCGAGAGGCAAACCACTATCAGCAATAGCTTTCATCCATGGGTTTTGAGAGGAACTCCTCAACCTATTCCCGAAATCTTCCATGTCTATATTCCCGAGTTCGGTGTCTCTGATATCATAGTTGCAATCAATGTATGATGGAGATTCCGGCTTCTTGAACTTGTATTTCATTCTGCCAGACTTCTCGGCCTTTTCCTGAGATGGACCGGGATCCGACATGAAGAACGTTGAAGGGAGAAAGGTTCGAAGCTCAGGAGATGTTGTCTACCGTCAGAATTTTGATCTGCTGAATATGCCGGAAGAACAAAAGAGTCCGACACGCTGAGTAGGATGTCGGAATATCCTGAAAGTCTGATGTGTTGAAAATGTCGGAACTTCTGAAAAACCCGACACACTTGGTAATGCCGGAACTTTGGGAAAGCCCGCACACGTCCGATACTTGTAGGAACTCGGGAAAACCCGACACTTGCGTTGATGACGGAACTCGGGAAACCGGGCACTCACTTTGTGGAGATCGGAACTTTGAGAAACCTCACGCCTCAAACTTTCGATACGCTTCAGGTCTTCGACTCTGCACAACAGTCTTCAAAACCCGAAAAGAAAAACAGGGTTTTTCATTGAATTTCAAAACATGCAATCTCCTTTTTTTGTCATTCATGTTCCATGCATATAATAAAACTTCGAAGAAATAGCACCAAGTGGTAGTCTTAGAAGAGATAAACCCTAAAACCTAAAACCCCTTTCAAAATAACTCCAAAAAGAAGAAGGAAGGAAAACCCTCAAAACTCGGCGAGAAATTGAGAAGAAACCACGTGCAATCGATCCGTAAAAACCAAGAACAAAGAAGGGAGAAAGAAATACCTTCAATCAGAGAAATGGAAAATCAAAAACAGGCGATTCAATCGGGCAAGGCGAGTTGTCGGGTTTCGAAATCGGAAGAGCAGCGCGAAAAATCCACGAATTAAAAATAACTCTGGTAAGAATGACGTGGAAATCCACGTATTTATAAGAAAATTAGCAATTAATACACTTGGGCTCGGCACGTGCCAATTCACCGACAACTCGGCATGAATGCCATGTCAGCATGTTTGAGAGGTCCGAAAACCCGACACGAGGGGACTTAGTGCAATTCGGGTTTCGGGTATCGGAAAGCATGAGGCATAAAACATGAGGTGTTTAGATGTTACATGGCTCCGAAAACCCGATACAAAGGACTAAGCGGACTTCGGGTATCGGAAAGCATGAGGCATAAAACATGTTTTGGATTAGGCATGTTCCGATGCGCCGGAGTCCGAAAACCCGATTTTCTCAATACGAAGCGGATTTCGGGTTTCGGAAGACAGATGACATAAAGCATGTTAAAACTCATGTCGAGCTGCTCATAAAACCTGAAAACCCGATTTTCTCAATACGAGGTCAAAATGCCAAAGCAACTTCAAAAATTTCGTAGGGGTTATCTAATCGTTTTATCGTGAACTCAAAAACGGAGATAACAAAATCCTAAGATTTCTTTCTTGACATCACGTTAGATTCAATATTGTAGTAAGGGTAAAATTTAAACATTAAATAAATGTTTGAGAAACATAAGATCAACTTATGAGTGAGAAAATTAAAAATTTTATGTATTTTGAAATATGCCAAATAATTATGTATGCTATGGAGATTGTTGTA
Source organism: Taxus wallichiana var. yunnanensis (assembly GCA_018340775.1). Lineage (NCBI taxonomy): Eukaryota > Viridiplantae > Streptophyta > Pinopsida > Cupressales > Taxaceae > Taxus > Taxus wallichiana. Next base: position 726,071,420 of record CM031244.1, read on the forward strand.
AGGGATAAAGAGCCAACTTAAAAGGTTGAACTTTAAGTTAAATGTGAAATGAATTATAGAATTTGTAGGTGGAAAAAGGATAAAATTATCCTTTCACAATAATATTCTTGGTGTTGGTGCTCAATTTGATCTCACCCCGTTTGCTCTAAAAATTCTTCAATCTGTGGGCTCTGTCATTTTTTCTATTTCCCCGAATGGATACGTGAAAAGTTTTCTTCATTTGTATGCTATTGAAGGATCCTTCTCCATGGTTGTGGATCAAATTTGGGCCTTATATCATTTCCAAATTATTTATCCTTAAAGAAAGATTCATTTCTCGAGCGCTAATGGTGATTTCCTTGCATTTTATGGTTTGACGGGTGTGTTTTCCCAATTTATATCTCAACATATGTGGAAACGTGGTCCTTTCTAATTGGATGTGGCTCAACAGGGAATTTTGAAACTCTACGGCTGCTTCAACTGAAGTCTTGTCCACATGGAGGGCCTTCGCTCATCTGAAAATTCACCTCTTGGTTTGACCTTTGGAGTTGTGCTAGGGAGACACATGGAGGTTTGCGCTAATCCTACCCAAACTTAGACATTTTTTATGTGGTGCGTGAAACTTTGATGGACCATGGACATGTGGAGGACCGATGCTGATTTGAGGATCCACCTTTAGGTCGTACATTAGTAGTTTCACCAAGGAGACACGTGGCGATCCCGCGCTTGTTCATTCTCATCACTTTCGGTCACCATCTCAAAATTGCGCCAAGGAGACATGAGGAAGTTTCCACCGACTGTTCCCTTGCTTAGAATTTTCAAGGGCCAAAGAAAACTATCTAGGACCCTAGACACATGGTGCCTTCCACTGTCATTAAACTTTCTTAACAACTCTATCGGACTGAGACACGTGGTGAGCCCATGCTTGTTTAGGGTCTCCACTTTTGGGAACCAAATCAAAAGTGTGCTAGTGAGACACGCAGAGACTTGCATACTGCTCCTTTTATACTAAGAATTTTCAAAGGCCAAATGTGTTTTGCTCGGGCCCAGGGGCACGTGGTAGGCCCACGCTTGTTTGGAACCTTGCCTCGCCTCGCCTTTGCAATTACACCAAGGAAACATGTGGATGGCTCTAATATAAAGTTTAGAAAGGGGAAAATTGATGGTTACTATACATTGCATCTAATTTTACCACCATTTTTTGCTCTAAGACTCCTGGAGATGCGAATACACATTATTTTTCATCATTTTTGATGAAATTCGGTGTCATTTTTGTCTACAAAGTACAAATTGAATAGATTTATAACTTAATTTGTGAGACCAAGAATTTTAAAGGTTGATATTTTGAAGTTGGAATTTCTCGGGCACTTATAAAAATGTGAATTACTAGAGAAGTTTGGATGCAGAGAAGAGTTGCAAAAAGAAAGAATGGGAAAAGGGTGAAATGATGGAGGTTGCGGTGAAAAGGGATGAAAAAGGTGTTGCTTCAAGAATTAAAAGGATTTCTTGTTAGATCTAGCTATACAAAGCCACCGAAAAATGATTAAAATGTTGAATTTTCACATGACGTAATAAGAATGATTAAAAGGACTATTAAATTTTTTGGCATGGCATCCCAGTCATTAGTCAAGGGTTTGAGAACCATGATCAATTCATGATTTGTCCACCTAGAAGATTTTGTGTACGAATTTGTTAAACATCACTTTTTGAGACAAATTAGTAACAAGCAAAGGTTCCTCCAATATTATTATTTTTTCGGGGGAAAATTTGGGATGAGTGAGTGAGTGAAATGTATAAATGTAATGAGAATACTCTTACAAAGGGTCGAGGGTCGAATTTTTTAAAAGAAAATTTAGAGAGCCCATTTTTTCTGAGAGACCATATGAGAAACCTATTGATTTCCTATGTTTTAGATTTCAATCACATCAATTTGGTTGCAAGTGTACAACCATTAACAAGCTCTGAGATTGTTCAAAGAAACTTTCCCTTGCTGATGAATCTAATCATCTTTAAATTAAACTATGTTAATCTTGGGCCAATTTGTGTCTACTTTATTTGAGAATGTTTGCAAGTATTTTTTTTGGTTCCTATTGAAATATTGTATTAAAGTCCCTCCAAATCACACAGATCTCATCCCTATGATTGTTTAGTCACATTTTCAATTTCATTATGAGAAGAGCCTTCATCCTATAATGAGATAAACAATTTAAAATCACTTTACTGACATTTTATTGATAAAGATTGTCTGTAATCCTTGGATTGTATCTTAGGCATGAGGAATCGGGGTCCTTGATGTTTTATTGAGTCTTTACCTCGAGCCTTCATGTTATATTCTTAGATATTGTGTGAAACCGTGTAAATGCTGGGACTCTATTGATGCACACCTTCTCGTTGAAGGAATATTTTAGTTGTTCAAGCATTATGTCATTTAGCTTTCCAATTTTTGTGAAGTCTCTCAAAGATATGGAAAAATAAAGTTTATCTGCTTAATCTCCAACAAAAATTACTTAAAAACAATGAATCCCACCTTAACTACCCTTATTTTCCATGTATGTCAACAAATAAATAAATCCTACTACCAAAATATGCGTAAGAAATCGGGATTCCATAATGTCTTTAGTAACCTTAGCCCTATTTAGAAAATATCACCATTCTTTAGAAGTGACAACTCACGAGAGTTAAATTGTGGTGCATTGATCATATTTTCTCAAGGTCCCTTTCAAATTTATGCAAACAAGGATATATTCATTCTCCTTCACCGATAGAGGTTACAAACGGGTCCTCTCACCCCGCTCGAAAGGCACGACCTAAAGCAATGATGATAGATAAAATCCTTAATGAAGGTGCTATCCATTTATCGATGCCTGAGTGTGACAAAGAGTTAGACTAATCCTCCCGATTCAAAAACGACTCATAATATTTTTGTATGTCTCTCAATGTCTTGCTAAATTTGTTATTCTTCTCGATTCCAAAGGAGAATCAATTTTGATACCAACTCCAGATTGGCACTTTGCTCGGGATATTCAAAGGCATTCTTATATTTGGCCCTGGTAATGTTTCTTACGAAAATCTAAGTGCAATTACGATGTTGAAACGTCATCATGTGTCCCAATTTATAAGAATCAAACAAAGTTACAAGTTCTGTGTGTAATATTTCAAGTTTCTATTGGTTTTTGCACTAAGTTTACATCATTAATGTTAAATACGGGTAAAGGAAGGTCATATCTGTGAAGCTTTGCATGAATTTAGTGTTGATAGACATTTGACAGAACAATTTTAGTGCATTTACACAACTAAGTTAAAAATCCTTAGTGGAGACTCCATTTTGAATTAACTTTTGATAAATGCCAGTGTCTTAACCTCTAGCAATTGAAAGTTATCACTAATCTCTGCAAAGCTAGAAGGAATAAGATCTCTCTTCCTTAAAGACCTGCTAGAAGTTTGCTTCCCGAATGGGAAAGAAAAATTACGACGGAAGGAGAATCTCGAAAGTTATTGGAGATCGAAATCCCGGAAAGATTTATAAATTGTGGAAACCGATAAGCTCGTCATTGAAAATTTTATACTTCCTCAAGTTCTTTCCGATCGTAGTAGTCTTTTATAGATCTAAAATATCAATCTAGAGAGGGGCTTTCTTTTGTATTTGAAAATTTTCCTCTCATTCTCTCCTGCGTTCTTCAAAGATGATAGAATATTCCAAGAAACAGAGTTTTTAGAAAACATTCATTCCGAGAATTACATTCCTATGCCCCATAGACCCTCTCTCCCCATTATTTTGTTTCACTTGTAAGATCACCTCCCCAAAGTAATATGGCCTATTCACCACCCCGACCTCCATATATTGTGAACACTTTTGGTCCTATAGATTTAAGAGGTATGGCTGGATATCCAAATGATGTTCCCCAAGATTTTAGAAATAGATTCCCTAAATTTCAAGAAAATAATTCTATTACCGTGATCAACATTTAAAGCTATTTTTCAATATGATGGAAGACTTTGAGATCAAATTTGAGGATGTGTACATAAAATTATTTATGCATACTCTAGAGGATGATGCACTGGACTGGTATAAATATTTTCCGAGATAACTCCATTAATTCATGGAGAGAAATAAAGAATGCTTTTAGATTGTAGTATGGTCATAAAAAGACCCTAGGTTTCTTTTATCGAATTTGAAAATATTAAGAAGAATCCTAATGAGTCTTTTCATGACTTCAATAAAAGGTTAAATAAGACCCTGAATAGGCTACCTATGATCTTGAGGCCAAGTTATGTTTCTTGTTTGATATAATACTCTGATGCTTTTGATAAGAAGGCTTCCTATTATTTTAGGGATAAGAACCCAACAACATTGAGGTAGCCCTTCACCATGGCTTTGCGGATTGAAAACAATAGCAAAGTAGCTGGTAGGCCTCCTAAGAGGGAAGTTATCAAGCTGATCAATCTAGAGAAGCATCATTCAAGTATGTCTATGGATCTAGAAGAGGTTGTGAAAACATTGGCCGTAGATGTTAAGGAAACATCCTATAAACTTTCCCTAGAAGAGAAGGGGATTGGACAATATTCCTAAGGTCATCATAAAGCACAAGGTCAAGAAATATTTGTAAATCATCCTAGGGGTGATCAGAGATCTGATGACAGAGGCAAAGGACTCATGGGATTAGGAAATAGATAGCCCCAACCTAGGGAAAACAAATTGGTTCCTGATCCTTTAACTACTAGAGTTGTTGTTGATGAAGCTAATAAAATTGAGTGGTGTGATAGATTTTTCTTTCCACATGCTCCATGTGATGAAGACAGAGAATTTGAGGAAGCGAGATGATGAAACCGATGATGATGTGTGTAGGATGGGGTGCTCTACAAGCTCACGATAGGCAATAACTTTGACTGAATTAATCGGTGCAGGCTTTTAGATTTCTGGGATTTCATTCACCATGTATTACCCCTTCCTCCCTCTCATACTTTTGAAATATATATGGGACAATATTTTGAATTGCCTACTACTGATTTTGAATACTTAATGTCATTTATGATTAAAAATTATGATGGAGGAATCCTCTAGGAGGATTGGAAATTATTAATGAATGTTGTGGTTGCTCAAGAAAAGGAATATAGCACTAGGAGTAAAGTTGTCAAAGGGACAGGGCCTTAGACCAAACCAAAAACTCAAGTTCTCGCCAATATCTCAAAAGAAAATCCTAAGAAAGATAGGTCTGGAAAAGGCCTTATTTCCCCAAATAGAAATGGTATCCCTACCCATGCTCAAACCATGAAAAACCATTTGTTGTCGAATAGTTTTGTCGGTATTCCTCCAAATGCATCCTTTCCCAAATACGTTTCTTATGACATTGCCTAATTCTTGAGTCGATCAAGATTTTTGTTCCAATTGTTGAGCTTAGGATTCTTGAGCACAAGAAAAGGGCCTTTGAGTATTGGGGATTGAAAGAAGAAAACATTACCTAAGGCGAAATGTAAACAACGTTAAGACTCCACCCACCATTGCAGATTTGGAAAAATCCCAAGATCTTTGGAATAACTAGGTGAGCCACCTGAAGTATATTTGGGAACATCCTTAGTTGAGTCCCAGTTGAATGTAGATCCATTTTTCACTACTTTGATTATTAGGGACAGTTGTTACACAACTGTATGTTTGATTCTGGAGCATCATGCAATGTTATGCCTCTTGCGGTCATGAATTAATTAGGTATCAAAGTGACGAAGCTTATGGGAAGTGCATTGCCATGGATTCCAGAGAGGTGCCAAAGTGGTTAGATGTGTCAAGGATTTGATAGTGAAACTTACTGACCTACCCAGAAAGAACTTAAAACTAGATTTTGTTATTGTTGATTGCCCCGCCAAATGGGGAATATCATATCAAGAAAGTGGGCTGCAAGTGTGGGTGGGAGTGTGAAAATTGATGTATTTTTCCACTATACGTATGGGCAGCCTTGTAAAGTTGTATGGTGAAAAGAAGATGCTACATATAATTAAGGATCCCAATAATTCTTCCTATGAAGTGTTATACATTGACATTGATGCTGATAACTTTGTTGGATTTTCTGATGGTAAAGAGCACAAAATTGATCAATGCAAGTATCTTAATCAAGTAGGTTCTCGTCGACCTTTTTGTTTGATGGGGCTTTCCCTAAATTTCAAATGATGTTTGTATTATTCTGATGTCTCTAGGCCAGGAAGAGTTTTTTTCTCTTTTAAACTCAACTTTGAGTGCACTAAAAATATTGTTGAATATGAAGCATTGTTATTGGGTCTAAGGATTGCATGGAAATATGGTATTAGAGACATCATTGTTAAAGGATATTTAGAACTAATTGTCAAGCAAGTTAGAAAACTATATGCAACAAAAAATCAGAGAATGAAGCAGTATAAGCATGCAGTCTGGGATTTCATTGAGATGTTTGACTCCTTCAACATAATACATCACGATAGGAAGTACAATACTCTAGCAGATACATTGGCTGTATCGGGGTCCAGATTTAAAATTGTGTTGTATCCCCCTATTGTGAGTATAATATTGACGTATTGACTAGGCCATCTGTTCCTAACAATGTTAAACAATTGCAAGTGTTCGAAGATGACGCCCATGTGGAAAGGTTTTTGTAGAGCCAAGGAGAATTTTCTTCTCAACATATATATTGGGAGCCAATGGTTTATGTGGATGATGTAAAGGAGACTTTATTTGGAAAAGACATCATTTAGTTGAATACTAATACTATCCCCGGAGGTTTGGTAGAACTTGAATGAAATTTTCATAATGCTGATTGTATTTTCAACGAGACACATGTTGACCTCGAGGGATGTTGAAGAGAATGACCTAGAATGAAGGATAAACCACATAAGATTGTGCTAGGTAGTAATGTCTGAGCAAGGAAGAAAAGCAAGTCATATTTCCAATTGTTTAAGAGATATAAAGACTACTTAGCATGGTCTTATTCTAAACCGAAAGCATACGAAAGGATCTTTTCCAATATTCAATTCCTTGGAATCTTCTACCAAGTTTTTAGGTAGAAACAGAGGCCAATCAATCCACTCCTTTCCTCGAAGATGCAAAAATAATTGAAAAAATTAATCGATGGAGGAATCATACAACCCACCGGGTACTCATTATGGGTTACAAACTTGGTAGCTATCGAAAGAATAATGAAGTTATTAGGTTGTGTGTGGAATTTAGAAAATTAAATAGAGCATTGATGAAGGATAACTACCCTCTCGCCAAATATGGACAATATGTTACAATTGGTAATCGTTCGCAATTGTTATCCACCTTGGATGGTTTTTCCGATATAACTAGGTGGTTGTGAAGGAATCGAGTGAATCAATATTGCCTTTATCACTTCTTGGAGAACATATGTATATGTCGAATGCCTTTTGGTTTAATGCATACTTGGATCCACTTTCCAAAGAATATTGGATGTAGTTTTCTTTGGCTATATTAATCATTTCATTGCTTTATATAAAGATGATGTGATTGTTTTCTATAGAAAAGGAGTGACCACTTGCAACACTTCAATAATATTTTTCTAAGATGCGGGAGTATGGTATTTCACTAAATCCCAAGAACTCATTTTGGAGTTTAGAAAACAAAGCTTCTTCGACACATTGTGTCAAAGGAAGGGGTCATGATTGATCCCGAGAGGGTAGAATCCATAGGCAAAGTCCCTATTCCAAGAACCAAGAAGGGAATTCAATACTTTTAGGATAGATTAATTTTATTAGGAGATTAATCTCCAACTTTGTTGAACTAACTATCCCAATCACTACCATGTCAAGAAAGACCAAAGTATCAAATGGGAAGAAACAACCATTCAATCTTTTGTTGGGATCAAAGAATCATTAAAGAATGGACCTGTTTTAGCATCTCCAGATTATAAGAAGGATTTCCAAATGTTTTCTTTTTCTTTATTGTTGTTGCAGAATGATGATGAGGGAGTTGAAAGACCAATTTCATTTTTCAAGAAGCCATTACAAGGAGTTGAGCTAAAGTATACTATCATGAAGAAGCAGAGAATTTTCTTTGGTAAAAGTTAAAAAGGTCTTAAGGCCATATATTCTGAGTTCCAAAGACATTGCTTATGTTCCCACACCATGTTGAAATATATTGTGTCATAAATGGAGGTTTCAAGAAAAAGATGTTGATGGGTAAACAAATTGCAAAGAGTATGATATGAATATCCAAACAAAAAGTTGGTCGATGTTTGGGGATGGAAAAACTTATGGCAAAGAGCAATCTATAGATAATTTAGGTCAAATGAAGTTAAAGAAGAAAGGTTGAATGTCCTTAAAAAACTAATAAATTCTTAATGGTACAAGGACATCATTTTTTATCTCAAACATTGACAATGCCGTGAACATTTGAGAAAGAATAAGAAAAGAGGACTTAAGTTAGCTTCCCAAAAATATGTCATTACTGATTTTGGGTTAGCTTGGAAGAACCACCCGAGAGAGTTCTCTTCGGATGCATTACGAAGATGAATCCCTAAAATAATTGTTGATCTCCATGGAGGATTTTGTGGGGGACATTTTGTTGGAAGAGTCACAACTCATAAAATCTTAAGGGCTGGTTATTGGTGGCCAACTCTTTTCAAAGATACAACTCTATTGGTAAGAAAATGTGAAAGTTGCCAATGATTTTCTGGAAGACTAAAAGCTTCAAGATCCCTTCCTTTGCATCATGTATCAATTGAAGCCCTATTTAGGAAATGGGGAATGGATTTTGTTGGGGATATTTCTTATCCCTCTAGTTCAGACCATAAGTGGGTATTAGTGGCCATAGATTACTTCAAGAAGTGGGTGGAGGCAATCCCCACCAATAAGGCAACTCACCAAATTGTCATGGATTTTATCCTAAAGGGTACCTTCCAAAATAGTTGTTGATAATGCCATGAGATTTTGAACTAAACCTTTTATGGCTATGTGTCATGAATATCCGATCAATTTCACATATGCTTCCAGTTATAATAGACAAGGAAATCAACAAGAAGAGTCCATCAATAAAAATGTGTTGAAGATAATTAGAAGAATTTTGGATTTGAACAAAAGAAAGTGGGGTGAGTAGTGGAAGTTTGATTTTTGGGCTGATTGAATCATTTTTAAACAAGTTACTGGAAAAAGACAATTTGAGTTGGTGTATGGAACTCAAGGTCTACTGCCACTGCATATGTAACTATCTTCATTTTAATTTCTTCAAAAACTGGAAGATTAAGAAGTTAGTCCCTACGATGATCGCATCAATCAGATTGTTGAGTTAGATGAAGAAAGAAGGGCATCCCATCGAGGAATGTAAAATTCGAGAGAGAAATTGAAGAAGTTGTTCGATAAGAAGTCGACTCAACAAATTTTAGTGTGGTAGATCTTGTGCTATTATGGGATAGTAGGCATGAGGATAAGGGAAAACATGGATATTTTGATGCATTGTGGATGGGCCCTTACTCAATTGACATTCGAATTGGTGAACATACCTTCTTCTTAAAATACCTAGATGGGGAGTTGCTTGAATTTCTTGTTAATGGTAGGCATTTTAAACATTTCTTTGATTGATTTCTCGAGAATCAAGGTATGAACCATTGTCAATGTATAGTCTTTTGGTTTCTTTCGCTTTTGTGTTTTTGTGTTTTGGTTTGTCCTTGTCCTTAGTAGATGTTTTTGTTGGTTTCTTAGTTTCTTCCTGCAAGGTTGCCTCATGAATTCATTTCCAAATGGTTTATTTTTGGCACTTGCTGCTCTACTATTTGTTCTTTTTGCACTCGCTGGGAGTTCCCATCCCTAAGTCAAAGCTGATGTTGGTGCTCAATTCGGTCTTGCCCCATTTTCTCTAAAAATTCTTCAATCATGGGCTCTATCATTATTTATATTTCCCTGAATTGATGTGTGAAATTTTTTCTTCATTTGTATGTTTTTGAAGGATCATTCTCCATGGTCATGGATCACATTTGGGTCTTATATCATTTCAAAATTCTCTATCATTAAAGAAAAATTCATTTCTAGGCGCTAATGGTGATTTCCTTGCATTTTACGGTTTGACGGGTGTGTTTTCCTTGTCAATTTATATCTCAACATATGTGGAAACATGGTCCTTTCTGATTGGATGTGGCTTGGTGGGGCATTTTAAAACTCTAAGGCCCGCTTCAACTCAAGTCTTGTCCACGTGGAGGGCCTGTGCTCATCTAAAAATTCACCTCTTAGTTTGACCTTTGGAGTTGCGCCAGGAGACACATGGAGGTTTTTGTTGGCCCTACCAAGACTTCGACATTTGTTTTTATACATCCAGGGCAGCTTTGACAGATCATGGACATGTGGAGTACCAACGATCATTTGAGGATCCACCTCTAGGTCCTACCCTAGCAATTGTACCAAGGAGATATGTGGTGATCCTGCACTTGTTCGTGGTCTCCATTTTTAGGCACCATCTCAAAATTACACCAAGGAGACACGTGGAAGTTTCCAATCACTCTACCCTTGCTTGGACTTTTCAACGGCCCAGGAAAACTATCTCGGACACTGACACATGGTGCCTTTCACCGGTCCTTAAAAATTCTCAACAACTCTGCCACACTGAGACACGTGGTGAGTCTCGTGCTTGTTTAGGGTCTTTGCTTTAGGAACCATATCAAAAGTGCACTAGTGAGACACGTGGAGGCTTCAACTAGCTCCTTTTATATTGAGACTTTTCAAAGGCCAAAAGGCATTTTTCTTAGAACCAGGGCACATGGAACGCCCGCGCTTATTTGGAGACTTTCCTTTGTACCTCACCTCTACATTGCGCCAAGGAAACATGTGGATGGCTCTAATCTAAAGTTTAAAAAGGGAAAATCGATGGTTGATGTGTATCAGCATCTAATTTTGCCACCATTTTTCTCCAGGACTCCCGGAGATGCAAATACGCATTGTTTTTCATCATTTTTGATGAAATTACTTATCATTTTTGTCTACAAAGTGTAAATTGAATTGATTTAGAACTTAATTTGGGAGTCCAAGGATTGTAAAGGTTGATATTTTGAAGTTGGAATTCCTTAGGCATTTGGAAAATGTGAATTACCGCAAGTTTGGATGTGGAGCGAGTTGTAGAAGAAATAATGGGAAAAGGGTGAAATGATGGAGGTTGCAGATGAAGAGGGATGGAAAAGGTCTTGCCTTCAAGGATGAAAAGGATTTCTGACGAGATCTAGCTATACAGAGCCACCGAAAATGATTAAAATGTGGATTCTTCACATGACAGAATAAGAATGATTCGAAGGACTGTCAAAAAGTTTTGGCATGGCATCCTAGTCATTAATCGAGGGTCTAAGAAACACGATCAATTAATGATATGTCCACCTAGAAGATTTTGGGTACGATTTTTTAAACACCAATTTCGAGACAAATTGGTAACAAGTAAAGGTTCCTCGAATATTCTTCTTTTTGGGGGAAAATTTGGGATGAGTGAGCGAGAAAAATGTATAAATGCAATGAGAATACTCTTACAAATGGTTGGGGATTGAATTTTTAAGAGAAAATTTGAGAGAGCCCATCTTCCTGAGAGACCATCTAAGAAACATGTTGATTTCATGTGTTTTATATTTCAATCATGTCAAGTTGGTTGCAAGTGTATAACCATCAATAAGCTCTAAGAATGTTTGAAGAAACTTTCCCGCTTTACGAATCTAATCAACTTCAAATTAATCTGTGTTAATCTTGGGCCAATTTGTGTTTGCTTTATTTGAGAATGTCTACAAGTATTTTTTCTTATTCCTATTGCAATATTGTATTCAAGTCCCTCTGAATCACACAGGATCTCATTCCTGTGATAGTTTAGTGGCATTTTCATTTTCATTACAAGAAGAGCCTTCATATTGTAATGAGATAAACAATTTAAAATCAATTTACTATTGTTTTGTTGATAAATATTGTCTATAAGCATTGGAGTGTATCTTAGGCATGAGGAACTAGGGGTATTTGATGTTTAATTAAGTCTTTAGCTTGAGCCTTTGTGTTAAATTCTTGTGGATTATGTGAAACCTTGCAAATATGGGCCACCATTGGTGTACACCTTCTAGTTGAAGGAATATTTTATCTATTGTGAATCACTCTATTATTTAGCTTTCCAATTTTTGTGAAGTCTCTCAAAGATCTGGAGAAAACAAGTTTATCTTGCTTAATCTCCCACCAAAATTATTCAAAAAAATGAATCCCACTCTGAACTATATTTGTTTTCCATGTATGTCAACAAATGAATAAATCCTATTGTGAAAATATGTAGAAGCAATCAAGATTCCATAATGTATTTAGTAACCTTAGCCTTGTTTATAAAATATCACCATTCTTTAGAAGTGACAACTCATGAGAGTTAAATTGCGGTGCATTGATCATATTTTCTTAGGGTCCCCTTTCAAATTTGTGTAAAGAAGGATATCTTCATTCTCCTTCACCGACATAGGTAACAAAACGGGTCCTCTCACCCTTGTCGAAAGGCATGGAATAAAGAAATGAGAATAGATCAAATCCTTAATGAAGGTGTTATCCATTTCTTTGATGCCCGAAAAACAAAGACTCGACTAATTCCTCCTGCTACAAAAAAAGACTCATAATATGATCTGTCTATCTCTCGAGTGTCTTTGTTGAATCTGTGATGTTTCTTGATTTCCAAGGAATAATAAATTTGGATATCAACGCTTGGAATGTTAATCATAACTAAGATGTAATCATTGTAATGATGTGTCATGGGTTTTCCAACCCTTGAGTCATTTTCTTTTGATTGGGTCATTGCTAGAATTTTTTCATTGGGGAAAGTGTGGCATCGACATGTATATGGTTTTGTCGTGTGTCTATGTGAGTCTATGACTTATGTAAGTGTATTGTGCATTGTTGAGTTTCTCTTCTTGGAGCCCTTTTGGTGTTATGTAGTGAACAATGTAAGTAAAAAAAAATTGTCTTGGTATTTTTACCGTTGTATTTGTGTGTGTAAATTATGGGCATTACAAATTTCAATATTTCCGAATTTAGTATGATTTTATTTGCAATGTCCTATTTTTTTTTATTTTGGTTATTGGGCTCATTGGAAAATATATTTTGTTGTCCCATTATGTATGGGGTTTTCAATGATTTTACCCATTTTTATTTGATTAAACATATGCACAAGTTTCTTGTGAACTGGTTGATAAAGATTTCATAATTTGACACAATTTCATATTTGTAATTTCCTACAAAATTCTCGGATCCTGATTGTTGAATGGGTTTTAGATGAATTTTTTCATTATAGAAGGGTTTTTTCTCAAGGTTTATTTCAATCGATAGTTTACCATTCCTGTCTTGGACAAATATCTAACTTGAACCTTGAATCTCATGATCTAGAGGTTGGGGTAATTGGTGTTGCCTTTATTTTAATTTAAAGGTATTTACGCATTTCCAAGGAAAGCTTTGGCCTAGATGCCATGAATAAGGGGTACTCATTCTTTTAAATAATTTACAACTTACAACTAGCCTGGTCTTTTGAGGTATGCTCCACCTAGAATTGTATGTTGTATATTACTCAAGTTTACACATAATCCTGGCTTCCATGGATTTAAACCTAGGGGTAATTCATGGAATTCTTGTTGATTTACAACTTGAGGTCATCCCATTCACAAATGATGCACATTTATGTGTAGACACACTTTTTCTAATATTTTGGGTCTTAATTTTAAGGATTTTTATAGAAATATGATTAGCATTACAACTGAATATCCTTGATTTTTGTGTGCCCTTTCCCTAGACAAATGATCTATTCTTAAGAATAATTTTTCCCAAAAGTGATTAAAAATATATAGTTTAGATATGGACAAGGTCATGCACATTTCTCTAGAAAATATGGCCTATAATGGGGAAAATATTGAGAAGGAGAGTATTGTGGAACAAAATCCCATTATAGGGAAATAAAACTCTCGAAAATGAATTTTTATTTACAGACATCACATAGATAACAATTACAAGGTAGATAATGCCCAAAAGGCTTGACACCACAACCATTACATGGCACTATGGAATTTGTTTTACTAGCACAACACCATCCTAGTATCATTCTAGTCAAACCATTTTTTATGAAATCACCTCACCAAATATCACAAAAATGCCCATTAGATGTGTTTCTTGTGATCCTTGTAACATCTTTGTACTTACCATTTGTATATTCATCCAAATACCTTACATCATTATTACTATGTGTCAATCGACAATGGATTTGAGATTGATATCTCTTGGCATTTTTCAAATGGATATATTTAGGAAATATGTTTATCTAGAGTTTCAAATTTTAAATACAAATATATGAACAAATAAAGTACAACACATTTCATCATCTTTATTTATTCAATCATCAAGGAACGCATGTGTTGGTTTAGGCTTGTGCTATAAGCACCTGATCTATGGACATGTCTATTATACTTATTGGTATAAAGAGATACAATAATTTGTCTATAGAAAATATACCACACACTATCTATAGAAACAAGAAAAATAGTTGGAAGTTGGTTTCTTAATTACATTTCTTTCAAAGGAAAAATGAATGCTTTGTTCAAAAATAATTGTTGGGAATTCTCTATTAGGTTCCTAAAAATAGTAATTTCCATCTTAATAAGAACATTAAAATAATACCACAATATACCTATGATGAAAATCCATGCATCCTTTAGAGCCTCTCTCTGATGTAGTCCCTATAGTCAATCCTAATGAATTCATTTAGTATTTCTTTGAAACACCTCTATCTCTATCTCAAAATCAACTAATTCATCTCACTTATAAAAATGGGCATTTAATAACTAGGTCGTTCCATCTTGTACTCGTTATTTCAGTCAATTACCTTTGTTTATCTATTTCCATGCTATTCTAGGATATCAATTAAAGTGGTCATAAAATCTAAGAAATGAAAGTATACTTACCATGTTTTGAAGATTGTCCAATATCTATTCTTGCTAACTAGTCTCCAAGACTCCAATTGACTCTTCTTTTGCCTAATTTTCAACCATTATTCTCATACTCTGCAACATGCTCTTCTTCCGACTATATCCACCCCTAAAGGTTGGCTTTCTATCCTAGAATCACCCTTACTAAATTTTATTTTATCACGCTTCTCTTATTTCTTTTCTTGTCTCATATGTTCAAGTTGTAGTGTTTCAAACCCAAGTTCATTTTGTGCCTTTAATCTCTTTTTGCTTCTCTCAACAACAATTTTCTTGTTTCGACTTTACTAGAATAATTTTACAACTACCAAGTTTCCACTTCCCTCTAACAGCTACCCCAAACATTCTTCACACTAACTCTTAATTCCCTTCCCCACGCTTGATCACCTTTACTATCACAGCTTAGATTCTTAATGGAATGTGTGTCTAAGTACTCTACCTCCTCATTCTTATGAGCCTAAATTCTTCAAGATAACATCCTTGTAAAATATCCTTCATGTCAACACTATCTTAGATTCTCAAAATCGGTTTCATTATCATCCACATGCACTATAGCTATTCCGATGAAGCACACTTGAGTTTGGGTATAAGTGATGATCACAAATCCATGATGATATTTTTCTTGTCACCTCAAAAATATGATTTTATCCATTTGGAAGCTTAATCCCTTGCTGGAACCACTCTACAACAATTTCTTCTTGTATGTGTCTCTCACAATCTTATCCTACACCTTCATCATACTTCTAGGAGATATTTTCATGGATAACTGAGGGACACATAATAATTTTACCAAATTTGTTTTGTAACAGTTAGAAATTCATCTTAGGATGGTTTCTCCAAAGTTTTTATGGATTTATTTGGTTCTATTACGAGATAATTGAAAATTTTGCTTCATAACTCTAGTTTGAGGATTTCCATCTCTATGACCACTTAAGAAGGATATTTCTACAAGGAAAAGACTTAATCCTTATATCAAAGCATGAAATATTACCTAGACAACTATCTCAACTTCTCGAGAATGATCTCGCATAATTCATTTAATGATGTAATTTTTACTACATTCCTCATGAAAATAGAGATATCTTAAGGTTCCTTGATACATATAAGCCAAGTATAATCCTTTCCTCTCTATAAAGGTTCATCAGGGATAGCTAAATTTTGAGAACCTTGTTAAACCATTTTCCTTATTTTGTTTCCAAGATACTTCTCTATTACAAATTGACTACTTTCGTGCTCTAGTAAGGCTTAAATAATACCTACTGCTACAACATCACTATTTTCTTCATAGTCTCATTTTCTATCTCCAAACTAAAATTTTGTAATTACACTTATCCAATAGATATTAAAATCACCATGATAAAGTTACATACATGACACATTTATTGTTTATTCTCTCATTTAGGTGAACTGGTTCGTACCACTTTGACATATAATTCAAATGATCAAATCCCTAAGTCTTGCATGCAACCAAAGAGTCCTCATCAGAGTCACTACCACTTTAGTGCTAATTTCCCCTTACGTAGATTGATCTCCTACAATTAAAATTTTTCCTTCTACATAGATGTTACTTACCAAGGAGTTCACATAACTATTACAAGACTTCCCATCCCACACCAATAAACACATAGACAATGAAGGTCGACAAAACTTGTACACAAATTATCATCATAGGTCACCATAGTCACTCCATTAACATTCAACATGCACAATAATGCTTCATATTGTTACAAGAACAGATACACACAAGAACAATACCATTTTCTTCCTTGAAGCTTCACAATTATTTCCATTCGAATGGGAATGATAAAATACAGTTACAATTAGGATTTTATATCCTCTCAATGAATTTCCTTGAATAGGATAATTTCGAGACCTCATGGTCATAGGGCTACCTCACAACATTGAAAACTCATAGAATCTAAGACCCATAGCCATAGGTTGTTTAGATATTTATAAAAACCTCAAACATGATTTAGGTATATAGAAAAATAGAATATGAAAATTTAGTACTTATGGAAGAGTAGTCGCTGACTTGAAACAAAGGGGGTGTTTTGAGACATTAATTAGAGACAAAAATATATTTTTGTCTCTAATTAATACACTCCTCATATTTTTATCTCTAGTACCCTTCCTATATTGTGGCACCCTTTATAACCCTTTATAATAAAAAAATGCATACTCCTATGTGCCACTTGCAAAGTGCATAAAATGAATGTATTAGATCTGTGTAAAACCATGCAATAAGTTGGAGATGGTGCATATTTCATTATCTGCATGCATAGAGAAAACAACCATGACAATGAAAAGTATCTGGAGTGGATCTTGTCATTATAATATATAATGACAAGATACATACCTTGATAAGAGGCTACTCGACCTCATCTCATTTGAAAAAGGAATACAAATATTTAAGACTCATACATTTGGGCATAGAAGCTTCTTCTAAAGGCATGTATTTGGTAATCGATATTATAATGATATAGCTTTTAGAGTCCGACTTGTTTTCTAATTTTCAGCAAACCCTTTTATGCATGTACTTTGTAATGATTACCACCATGATACCACATTGCATCCTAAAAATAATTGGATTGATACTAGATACCGTAGAAAATTAAATGCAATCTACTTTATCTCTAATGAAAACTTATTAACAAAAATAATATATAACCTACCTATCTTAGGTATTAATGCTAATATGAATAGGAGGAATTAAATGTTGTATAAATGTAATAAATAACATAAAGCGAAATGTAATAACCACAAATAAAATATTCTAAGAGAAATAAGACCCTAATGTGCAAGAGAGAAAATGGAAATGACTTAGTTGATTGCGGCGATTATTAGATAGTGTTATAGATCGGGAAGTGGAACTCGGTAGTGGAGATAAACACTCACGAACCTTGCGAGGGAGGATATAGCCTATCCGAGATGACACTTGTTCCCGGGAGGGTACTTGGACACCCTAGGGAACCCTAGTCCGTAATTTGGTCATTTTGGACACCGTAGTAGTTGCTCATAACCTCAATATGGTATGATCACTAGATGCCTCTCGAATACTTCCCATCTATCATGTTGGATTTGTCAAATGAACTAGAGAATGACCCGTAATGCAAGTAGAAGTAGTAAACCCTAGAAAAATGAAATATGCATATGAATGGGTTGTAATGACCTCATTGCCAAGCTAGATGACATATAACTAAGCACTACACTACATTATGGACCCCGATGTGTTTTTGCATGTGTATGCATTTAATGCCCTATGTGATCTTGTTCAAGTCACACTTTGTGAAATAGCAAGCAATAGTAGCTATATAAAAGTAGGTAGCATGTGTGCATGGAATAGAACGAATCTCACCCCTTATGAAGTATGTGTGATGTAGATATCCTTTTTTGAATGCATGGAACTATGTGGATACAAGTGATGCAAAATGATGTAACCCTAGATGGAGTTATAGTAGTGATATGATGTAATAACTTAGGAACATTATTATGGTCTTATAAATTTATATTTATAGGGATATCAATATTAATCATGCAATTAATCTAAAAATTACAAGTGAGAAGAAGATAAGGATGACAAGCAACTAGAAGTGACCCAAAAAGGAGCGATGTAGATTATGCACATACCGAGGATCCCGAAGTAGAACTAGGGTACCTCAAGGTGCCCCAGTACAAGATGGGGTCCCTTATTTAGGGCTAGAAACTTGGGAATGTTAGAAGATGGGATGATAAGTATTGGAAATGATGTAGAAAAGATCAAATAAAATATAATAGGAATATATTGAGAAACTTATAAATAGTAGTATAATACTAGGCTAAATATTTGTCTAATGTGAAATATTTTTATCTACATTTTCCCTACTTTACATTGGTGAGAGGAAATATCGGTAACATAAAGTAGATACGAGATGCATACCTAGTATCCATGTAGATTTTATAAGAAAGCATGTTAATGGACTAGACTAAAGCGTGGAATGACCAAAATAAAGATGGAGGAGTGTGGATTCTAAAGATGTCAAAAGTGAAAAAGTGATTAGAGTGAACCTAGGGAGGAATGCGTGTGCAAATCGCTGTTTGCTCTATGTAATGAAGCTGCATGGATAGTATGACAAGTACATGCCACACTTTTTGTCATTTTCGTTATTGATATCGCTATTGATTTTGTTGTTGTTACCCCCAATTTGACCGCTTGCTTGTTTCTCATATGATGGACCTACAAGGAGAAAACAATCAAGTAGTCAAATTGGTATGTATGTGAACACACTTTGTGTAAAATATGCAAATGTATAGTATGCTAGAATAGAAAATGTAAATGGAAGTATGGAACATGTGTACCTTTTCCATGTTGAGAAAAATGGTGTATAAGGATATCATGTACTCTCATGAGTTTTTCAGAAATTTCATGCCACCCTAGTTATAAAAGTGTAGGGAGGAAATAATTTGTTTCCTCTAACTCTAACTCGCTTCTCCTACAATTTTTTTGAAGATATCTCTGCATCGCACTAGTTTCTTGGTTGATTCTATGCCACTAGACGATAGTTTTAGAGATGCCCCACACTATAACGCCCGATCCTGTAACCACTCAAAATTATCGAAGGACATCATGTCCTGTTATGGATGCTATTAATGAAGTTCATAGACTAGTCTGAACTCACTCATTGTGCTTGAATAAGTGTAAATATGTTTTGTTAGTAGAAACCCTAAATGATGCCCCCCTCTTTGGGGGTGCATGTGATGACCCTAGAAGGATAATGCGGCCCCAAAAGAGGACTAACCACAATCGACCTTGAAACCAACTAAGCCTTATAGGGGGAAAGGGAAAGTTCTTCGTAGAGACCAAGGTATGAAAAAAAAGGGGATGGCTAGCCAAAATAAGTATTTTTCCTCAAGAACATGCATGTAATTAGTGTAAAAATGAAAACAATGTAGAAAAATTATTGTTATCCAATTTTACCCCTCAGGAAAAATTGAAAAAACATGACCTTGCACAGAAAAATAATAGAGGCCTAGGCCCAAAAATTTGGAGTTTTGGCATTAGCCATTATAGAGGAAAATTAGGCGAAAAGGGATTAACAATGTTTGAAATCCCAAAGTCTAAAATTCAAAATTTTGGAATTTTAGAGTTTCAAGATCTCGGTAAATCCGAGAAGGAAAATTTCCAAAATTCTAGAAGAAAAAATTTGGAATGTTAGAACTCTCGTGCCAATTTTCCAATTGTGAATAAAAAAATATGAAGTCAAAATGTCTAAAAGTCTAAAATTTCAGACTTTCAGTTTTGGAGTTTCAAAGTTTTTGCATTCCCAAGCAGATGAACAATAACCTAACTTTGAAAACGAAAATATTTGAAAGTATGAATTTTGGAATTTTAGAGGTTGCAAAGACTTTTTACTCTGAAAAAGGAAGATTAAGAACTCATATTTTTTGTTAAAGGATACCCCGACCTTCAGATGGCCATAAATTTTGACTAGGAACTCAGATTTGCACAAGAAACCAATTTTTGGAAATCTCACAGTCTCTATTTATACAACTATAGATAAGTTATTAAAAATGAAGAAATATAGTTTGATATTTTAGAGGATGTTCCATGTTTATCACCTACCATATTAATAAAGATATGGGCTTCCTTTCTTGCCCAATAAGGAAAAATACATGGATGCATGGGTTTTATAGTTGAACCCATCATTGTTTCCGGTGAGTTCAATGTATTTTAGGGTGGTTGGAGTAGGATTTCAAATTATTATATCTCCTTCTCTCATTCTTCATATATATTGTAAGGAAGGGCATTATTCTAATGTTGGATACTTTTTGTTTACACCCTCCATTCTTCTCTTGTCTGTAAGTGGATTTATGGAGTTAAAACCTCGCATCAAAATTGTAATGCAATTTTTTTCCTCTTGACCATTGTAATGCACTTTATCAATTTATGGAGAAAAATTAATAGTCTGTGGATGAATTTCAAACCTCTCTTATATTTATTGTATCTTATTGATATCTCACTGCAATCTTGGTTATCTTTGAATGATGTTTGTGTTACATTTTTAATGTTTTGTGTTTAATGTCAAAGAAGGTGTTTATCATTCCTTTTGGTGTATCACCTCTCGTTATTTTGGATTTATTTTCTTGTAATCTTCTTAACCTTGTCTCCTTTTCAAGTTAGAGTAGGTTTTAGAGTATATCCTATACAATTTGTATGTGTGAATAAAAATACTAGAATAGGAACCGACATTCATCCGGAGAGCTTTTCCGATTGCAAAGTCCCACACCTTAGGAAAAGCTCCATGTTATGCAATCACACCGATTGTTTCAACCCATCAAGTTGCAAAATTCAGGGGTGTTGTTATTACACATCAAAAACTACCAAGAAAAGTAGTGTAAAATATGCAAGAAATAGCAAGAAGACAACACAAAGTGGGTTACACTCAAGGACATCACTCACGAGCTTGTAAGACATGTAAGGACATCATGGACACAAAAAAGTTACAAGTATGCACAAAATAAATGAGAAATTCCCACAAATAATAACAATCAACGCATACAAGTAAGAAAAAACATATAGTAATGGAAACATTTATTCCTACGAAACAATTTATACACATGAAACACCCATATGAAATGAATGTGGATGCCACCCGTGACCAATTTAGTAATAGTACAAGGCGAGCATCCATGTTGCATGTAAATGACCTATATCTGTAATCACACTAAAAAAGGTGTGAACGCACATGTATGTATGATAATGATATATATTAAAGAAAGGTAACATGTGTAATAGAATGAGCATGAAAAACACTAGTAAGAAAAATTAAATGCTACTAGATAATGTAGTATGTTATCGATGGATGGAATGGAATGCAAAATTTAATGATAGGATAAATGTACCCCGTGAGTTTCTAGAAGTGTATAAAGTGAGGTTTATTTTTTTCCCCCTCGGTAGTCAAGAATGAATCATAAATGAGAGTACTTCATTGGGTAATGGTCTATTAGTGTAGGATGTGTCTAGTGAGCTATGATGAGTATGTGTATATGATAGTGATGAAATGTGACATGTGGGTAATATATGCATGATCTCTATAGACAAACCGTATATCATGATGTTGTTGATCGAAGAATTGATGAGTTAGCCCTAAGCACATATCACTATAGAATGAGTGGATGAGGAGGAAACATATGGCAAGATCAACATGGATCCTATATCCTTAGTGTATACCTCGACTTGTTCATTGGATGAGTGATGATTTATCCTAAGCATATATAACTACATGTTGGAATAAGAAGGTGATGATATAACCTATAGCATATGTTACTACAAGATGGGTGATGAGGGTGGATTGAGCATATAGGAGTATGAGGTGGATAATATAAGGTGATGATTTAGCACTAAGAGTATACCACTACATTAGGAATAAGAAGGGGTGGTGATTTAACACTAAGTGTATACAACTACGTGAGGATAAAATGAAATAGAATGGATAAGTGGCGATATAACCTAAGGTATATACCACTAAATAATAATAGGGGAATCGTAATGAAATAGGATAAGTGTGGATTGATGAGAAGATAATGTAATGATGATAAGTGATGAAAGAATGTTATAGGATGATAGAAATTTGAGGAAAGGAGTCATAATTTAACCTAAGGTGTATACCACTACGAGATGATGGGATAAATGATAATTGAATAGAAGAGGTGAGAAAGGGAGTGGTGATTTATCCTAAAGCATATACGACTACGTGATGATAGGATGGAGTGGAATGTGAGGTTGATAGAATAAATGGTAATGATGGAGGAAGTGGTGATTTAACCTAAGGTATATACCACTATAGGACGTGCTTGATGTATGTGGGTGACGATATAGCCTAGAGTGTTGGTCACTAGTCCGATGAATGGTGTATGATGACATGTCACATTTAGGTAAGGTCCATTTGATTGGTAAACCCTCAATAGTTGAGTATGGACTGATGGACTAGAGCGGGTCATAGGGTGGTGGGTGCAGCACGTAGTGTAAATGAGTAAGGTACGTGAATATGTGACGTAGGAAATGTAATGTAGAATGTGCGAGAGGGTATGGAAAGTAACATAATATATGTGTAGGTATGAATAGAATGTATAATGATGATAGTTGAAAATAGACCCAAGTATAAGGAAATGTAGTGTGGGAAGTAGAACATGTGTAGATACGTAGGTTGTATGAATGCAATGTGGGTGCATAATATGCATATGTAGTGTGGAAGATACTATGGTAGAATATGTAGTGATGATAGTAAATCTAGACCCATAGATAATGTGACCTAGTGTAAATATTGAAATATAACACTAGCCTTAGACATAATGATGGCCAATGTAGCGTGGGTGAGATAAATGATGAGATTATAAATGTATATGATAATGTATGATATAGAATAACTATAGGAAGGATAATATACAATCATGGGATGTAAATGTATAGGTCCTATAGTGCATCATGTGGGGTTTATTGTAATGGTAATCTCTTAATAGTCCAGTGTGAATCGAAGCACTAGGTGCATCATCGGGAAACGAGGGTGGAAAATGTGTGTAAGGATCATGTGAATAAGGCAAAGCTAGTGTAATAGGAAATAATGAGAATCAAATGCTAATGTACAGAGAAAGGGGAGATAGGCATATGTGATATTCTCCCCAAGCGTGTGAAAAATAAAAATTAACCGAGAAGGTTAAAGGACTAAATTCCTTAGATCAGGTCTTGAGATGAAGTGAACAGAAGGCCATGATCTACCAAATGGGATATAGTAGAGCTAGATGGTCTCGTCAAGTGGAATTTATATCTAGGTTAAGGAAAACCTATTGATGAAGGATCTTGTGGGAAACTTGAAGGGGGAGATAAAGGATGTAATAGTAGAGGTTGATGTTGGGATGAAATGTGGGCAGGGCATGTTTGACATCGATGAACCTGGAATGCTAGAGGGGTCGCACGTAAAATAGGAGGGGGTAGAGTGCTGAAGGAGAGGATGTATAATTCTTGTATACTATGGATAACACATGATAATACATGATAATACATGACAAGAATATGTACGATGACCACGACTTTGATGATATTGACAAAATGGATGGGCATGTGTGTGGATTAATTTCCAAGGAGGATATAAACGAGTAGGTGGTAACACAAGGAGTTGAAAGTGAAGTAGGTCATTGGGAATGTATTGTGACATTGTGTTAGAAGGATAGATAAGGGGGAATGGAAAGGTATAACGGTGGATTAAGGAGGGGAACGGTAGGGGGAGATGGACACATTAGTAGTTGAAGGTAGAGTAGAAGTATGTTGTGGTTACGCAATCACATCCTAAAGAGACGCAATTGTGTCTTCCATAGATAGGTACCAAACTTGTAGGGAATATATAGCCTCTAATAGGTGTGTATTAGAAGGACTATGAAAGTAAGGATCATCAATTGTCTTGGAGGAAAAAGAGCATACTGAGTGAGGATGTGAATCACAATAGGCTAAGGGAGAAGGAAGGTCTTCAAGAGAATCATCAAAATCATATTGTATGCAAAGATGAGATACTTGATAAGTAAAAGCATGTGGGTGGTGATGTAGATGACCATGAGCATAGTAGAATATGCATGACCATGACATATTGTTCATCGTAAAAAGGAGAATGGGAAACCAAATGAATAAAAATGTTGAAGTTGGGTTAATATCAAAGTAGAAAACTATGAAAAATATGCACAACACCAAATGTCATGGTAAATTTGAGATCAAATTTATCATGATCGAGTGTCCTTCGATATAATCTAGCCAAGATTAACCAAGAGTGAGAGGAGATAGAGGTGTAACATGAGCCGATTAAGGACAAGGTGGAATACATAGGGACCATATGGAGAAACAAGAATGACTGAACCATGATATAATGGGGGTCATATAGGAGTATGAAGGTTTTTTGAAGATAAACCAAACTTGGAGGAGAGATTTGTGGGAGCATATAGTATATGTGTAGGAGGTGTGAAGTGGTATGTGTTCCCAAGAGGAATTATTGATGAAGAGGGTATAATTGAAAGGTGGGCATACAAAGGTGGGGAGGATATCCATGGAGGATGAAAGACCTAGGTATGGAACAATGGTGGAGGTAGGATCAAATAGTGGGAAATTTTTTTACTATGATGGAGGATAATAGCCATGAATGGAATCTCATAAAGAAAGGGAGATAAGGGAGGAATGGAAAAAGTAACAGTATATTGTGGGGTGGGTTTAGTGGATGGATTCAAAGTAGCAAAGAGAATTAGGTGGGACTAGAAAAACCATAAAGAAAACACATGCTAGGGTAGGGGAATGTGGTTGAGGTGGAAACACAATCTAGGATGGAGAAGAAGGGGTATAGGGCTATATTCAGTGATATCCATGGTGGGAGATAAAATGATAGAATCAAGAGGAATAGCTTGGACTTTGGCGATGAGTTGGGATAAAGTAGCAAGGTTAATAGTGCACAATTAGGAATTAACGACATCTGCAATAGCACGAGGATCCATTCCAGAATATGGAAGTTCAATAAAGGAAGGAAAAGAACTATAACCAGAAGAGGTAGTGGGAGTGTTGGTGAAAGCATGGCCATGGATATCAAATTGTAAAGTAACTAGAGGATTGGAGGAAGAAGACATTCTATAATGCTTACCCATGATAGGAAGTGCAGAGTCCGGATCCTAGGAGTTTTCAGAAGAAACATCAGGTTCACCAAAATTATTAACAAAAATATTATATTACCTAGCTATTTAGGGTATTAATGTGAATTTAAATAGGAGGAATAAAATGATGTATAAATATAATAAATTAGGTAAAGAAATATGTAATAACCACAAATAAATGATTATAGGTTAAATAGAACCCTAATATGCAAGAGGGAAAATTGAAATGACATAGCTGATTGGAGTATACTTCCGCATAGTGTTGCATATCTAGAAGTGGAACTCAACGGCAAGATTTAAAACTTAGGAACCCTATGAAGGGTAGATAAAGCTTTTCTTGCACAACATTGGCGCTGGGAGGGTATTTGGGTACCCGGGTTACCTAGTCTGCAATCTAGGCACTCTAGACACTTTAGATGCTCAGAACCTCAATCTGGTATGGTCGCTTACATGCCTCTAAATACTTCCCATATATTGTGTTGGATTCATCGAATGAACTTGAAAATGACCCATAATCAAAGTACAAGTAGTAAACCCTATAAAATTTAAATATGAATATGAATAGGTTGGAATGACCTCAACGACCAAGATAGTGGACTTATAACTAAGTGTTACACTACATTACATACCTTGATGTAGTTCTAGTGTGTGTGTGTGTGTGTGTGTGTGTGTGTGTTGTGCCCTAGGTGTTCTCATGTCAGTCATAGTTTGTGAAATAGAGAGAAATAGTAGTTATAGAAATGTAAGTAGCGTGTGTGCATGGAATAGAATGAATCTCAACCCCTATGAAGTGTGTGCGATGAATGCATGGAACTATGTGGATGAAAGTAATGAAAATGGATGCAGCCCTAGATGGAGTGATAATATGTAATTACCTTTGACCATTATTATGTTCTTATAAATTTATGTTTAGAGGGATGTCAAGCTTAATTTTGTAATTAATCCTAACAAGTCCAATTGAGAAAAAGATAAGGATGAGAAACAGCTAGAAGTCACCCAAAAGAGCGATGGAGATTGTGCACTGGATGATGTGCGTGGAGGAACCAGGTTACCGCAATACAACTTGGGGCACCCTTATTTAGGGATATAAACTTGAGGATGTTATAAAATGGGGTAATAAGTATTGGAAATGACACAAGAAATATAAAATAAAATATAATATTAAGATGGTGAAAAGGTGGGATTAATTAGTACTTTTGGCACTTTAGAACCTTATAAATAGTAGTATAAGACCAAGATAAATATTTTTCTAATGTGCATTATATTTGTCTATAAAAACAAAGTCCTACGATAAGTTTCAAGATTCAAGTTTGTTTCCAATTGAACCTTGTAGCTTATCTTAGGTTTTATTGCAGCATGGTTTTGTATATTTGGACCTTCTTTGCTATTGTTTATTCATTTTTAACATATTAGATTGATTTTTCTTATCTAATTTCTTTGTCTATTTATTTTTTCTTGGTTTTATTGTATTCACTTTCTCTAGTGAGTGTGGAGTGGCTTTAGTGCAAGAAGGGAAGATAAGATAAAATTCTAAACCTACATATATTGGTAAATAATTATAACATGTAGATACTTGTAATGATTTATTTTAAATACTTTCCTATATTACCATCATGAGTGTTAATTTTTGTAGGACTCTATTACCCAATTAACCACTATACTTGGACAAAATGGAAAGTCGGGTACTTTTATTTTCTACCACCTGTATTATTTCTTTAATGAATTGAATCTCAATGGAGATTAGTATTATCCTAGTCATGTGTTCTTTTAATAAAACTCAGATATTAAATAACACTCATAATGGAACCTCTTTTAACTTACAAGAAATGGATAAGTAAGGGCCAAGGAATATATATTTTATGAGTAGATGGAATATATAATGGCACAATTTTCCTCATAGTTCGACTAATGATGCTTTAGTTTATAAAAACATCATAACAGAATTACCCATTTCCAAACTATAGAAATATAAGTCTCAAGTGTAGAGGCAGATGATATTTATTTAAAGTATATGATTCATGTAGAAAATAGTATATCTTCATCCGAATAGTTAGATGAACATGTATGAGAGACCTACTCCAGGAAAAATGAATACTTTAATGAAATGATATATTGAACTTAAGAAAAGTGCAATTATAGAAAATTAAATAAATGTTGACTTATTGGTATCAATAAGTTGAAGTATGGAGTTTATATAGAAGAGGTATAATATAATGAAAATTCAAAAATGTTTGTTATTTAAAAATATGAAAAATTTATATCACTTTTTTATAATCTATTTAAAACGATATTACAATGTATAGCCAATCCAAGTTGATAAAAATGTTGATGAAAGGAAATATGACACTTATGATAGTGACTCTAACAATGATGAAGAAGACACATATATCGGTGATATGACTTCTCAATTAAATGGGGATGGGGTGTACAAATTTATACAAGACTTCTACACATATGATGAAGAATTTGATGATTCACCCCTATCTCAACTTGCGAGGACGCCTCTTTACCCATATGCAAATTTATCTATAATGGCAACACTTACGTTATTTATGAATTTGAAGGTTATGCTTGGAATGACGAATACATGCTTTATTGATATCTTGAGGTATATTTTAAATTCCTCTAAACTATATCTCTCCATGTAATTCAAGTTTTGAATATTGTTTATATTGAATATTATAAATATATTTTGTTATTTCATGTATACTTTTGGTAGATAGGATGCATCATTAACAAAAGGAAGTACCTTAAGAAATGAAAGACATTGGGATGTAGTACAAAACATATGATGCATGTCCAAATGACCGTATCTTATACCACGATGTAAATGAGACTTTACAACAATTCCCAATATGTCGACCAGTAGATATCATGAAGATCAAATGTCTAAGAAAGTTCCCTATAATGTTCTAAGCCACATTCCAATAACAAAGAGGTTTCAAAGGATCTTGAAATATAAAAATTTGGAAATATTTATGGACTATCATGCACTAAGAAGAAGTCAAAATGGTGTCATGTGTATGGTGGATGATATTAAAGATTGGAAGGATCCCAAATTAAAATGGTTTTATTTAAGACATATGTCAAGGAATCCAAGAATTTTATTGGTAATGGATGGTGTCAATCATTTCAGAGATCTTAGAAATACATACTTTGTTTCACTGATTTTCCTTATTATCAATAATCTTACCCTCGCATGGGAATGAAAAGGAATGCTGACTCTAATAATACCATGTACATGAACTTATTCGTGTTATGTTCTTTGAAGATGATGTACATTTACATTAACAAATTTTAATTTTAATTAACATTCTATTCATAGGAAAATACTAGGTAAAAGACATGGACACATAAATGGAGCCTATCATAGATGAGATATGTGAATTATTGAAAGGTGTCAATATGTATGATTTATCAAGACCTAGAAATGATATGATCTTACTTTTTTGTGTAATACTTACGTGGACAATTAACAATGCTTTGGTGCCCTCCATGTGTTGTGACAATTTATTTATCATATTCATATGTAATCATCCTATTTATGTTAATTCCCATTAACTAAATATGGTTTCCATACAAAATTTTGAGGTCTACATACTAAAGGGGAATATGGATATCCATCATGTGGACCAAACACTATGTCTAAACAATGAATGGATCTTAAAAAAGCGTATATGATGAAATACAGGAAATTCTTATGTCAAAAACATTGTTATCGCATGCATGAGATAAAAAAAAATCAATGGAAAGGAAGAGGAAAGGAGGGAGCTAAAAGGATTAACCCTTTCAGGTGGAAATCAACATATAAAAAAAAGGAAGGGAGAGGTTTTCCATTGGGAATGAAAATACTATCTAATATTTATAAGTTAAAGTATTACAAGCATCTCCCAATAGCTCATATATTTGATACAATGCATATTGGAAATAATGGGGAAGAGTGCTTATGGAAACATCTAAAGGGAAGCAACAATGAATACCAAATAAAATTAAGGAATGATCTCAAAGCCATCAATATGATGCAAAACATGTGATCATATGAGAATAACACATAAGATTATGTGCCATGGGTTCTTGCATCGGAGGAGAAACAATGTATGTTTGCTACTATGTGTGCCTTAATATTTTCAACTAGTTTTGGTGCAACATTAAAAACTATATTCAAAAGAAATGGTTCGAGTTCTCTGGAATGAAAACACATGATTGACATAATTGGAAAAATTTAATTCATCATATGTTATATTTCTTGGTAGTATAATTAAATTTTTCAATATATTAGTAATGTAGAAGATAATATATATTTTAAGTTTTTTTATTATTTTGGTGTAGGATGCACTTCCTACAAAGCAATACAAAGCACTTTAAACCATGACATTGCACAAATTGTTTACAAATTGTCCAAATAATTGAGGTATTCTAAACCATCATTTGTTAGTAAAAAGTTAATTGTTTTTCCGTCTATAAATATCATTTAGAATTTCTTTATAAAAATTTTAACATATAATTTACAAATATTATAACTTGTGATATCTTAATTATTTTTAGTAAAATTTATAGGTGTGTCTCATCTAAAGAGAGACATCAAGATGACCTAAAATATTGTAAGAGGAATGTTACACTTTTGATATGTGACATTCAAATGTGTTTTTCTCTAAGTTTTTCAATTCTCAAGAGAACTACCTTATATGCCTGGTAAAAGAGATTGAACAATGTGGACGCATCCATCTTAGGACAATGTGGCTTGTAGAGAGATATATGAAGGTCCTAAAACTTTTTTGGAGGTAAAGAACTCAACCTAAAGGTTCCATGGTTGAGGGTACATGGTATTTCAAACCATGATTCATTTATTTGAGTATTTTCCTAAATTGTATCTGGAGGCTCCAAGATTATGGGGTGATCAACAACCCCATCCATTTTAGATAGAAAACTAGAGGGTCAAAGAAATTCAAATGGGATAAAAGGTAATTTTCTATATTAGCGTAGTTTTAAAATCTTAAGTATTATATGATGTATCCTTTAAAGAAGGGTTAGATTAATGATTAGTTATAATTTATATTGTAGATTATAAGGAGTGGGAGTAAATGTATTTTTATGTTGTATACAACTGTAAATTTATGGTCAAATGGATGGAGAAGTTTGTTGATGAAAATAAAATACAAGATGGGAAGGCATGGGAATATATATATAATAGACATGGTCAAAAATATAGTAGAGGACTTCCTGCATGCCATAAAATAAAATAGATAGATAGATGCTGATGGAATTGGCTAAAGACAAATATTGAACATGAGGTAACTAAGGGAATGAAAAGAGTGAAAAAAATAAGTAGATTTTCTTAAAGGGTCTCAGTAAATGGGGAGGTAATATACAAATAAATTATTATAATGAACATTTTTTAGTTTAAATATTATTTATCATTGAGAATATTTAGTTAACCTATTGTAGATAATATGTACATATGCATTTAGGTAACATATTATAAAGGAGTGTGGATTACCGATTATCATTTTCGAATCGGAAGATTGATGACAAGCAAAAACTTATGATAGTGGAATTTCAACATCATTTGAAGTGGAATGTCATTCACATGCATATGACACAAACAAAATTAGAAGAACACTTCGATATTATGGAGTGTTGGTCGATATAATACAACTTGATTTCACATATATTAAAAAAGTTATTTTTCGTGTGGAATGGTATAGATCATTGTAGGGGCCCTGAAAAAAATTTTGTTGCATGAGAATGGATTCGATATGATAAATACATCAAGGTTTGAATCTATTTATGAATTCTATTTCTTTCCAAACAAATGAAGTAAAACATTTAGTGTTCCAAATTTAGAATAACCTCACTAGTCCTTTCGATGATAGATTATGATGCAAGAAGATGAAGAGTGACCTTTTCCAAAGATGTAGAAGGCCATGATGTACTTGAAGAGGTAGAAGATCTACTTGAAGACAAAGATGAGTAAGAGGAGGATGATGATAACATGACTATTGATGATGACTATGACTATTGATGATGACTATTTGGTGATCAAATACATGAACACGATGAGATTTTGTTTATCATCATTTAGCGATGGATGAAGGTGATTAAGATCATGAGAACAATGGTATTAGTTTATTTTTGCATATGGGGACCACTAATTATGGTGTATTCATGCCTCTAAATTAGGAAATTGTAATGTCGATGAAGATGATTTTATTTAATTATAATGTAAACCTTAATATCATTGTAAGGACGTAAAAAAATGACATAATTTCTAGAAATAAATTATTATGTATATTTTATCTTTGTGTTATTTTTTTGGAATATACTCTATAATTTATGAGTGGATTGCTAATGTTTTTTTCTCTAGATCAATGCATACATTACACATGTTTCCTTTTTTATTAATTGTTTCCTTATTGAAAATATATGAAGATGCATATGTTTTTTTACTTTTGAATATATATTTTTGATACATGAAATGAAATAGAAATTCAGTATTGTATATGTTATTATTCATTTGTTAGTGAAGTTGTTCAATGTTACATGCAAATTTTAAGTGTTTTGACTATCAATAAAACAATTTATGGCATTTTGTGCTTCTTCAACAATGTTCCTAAAGGGTTCTCTTGGAGGATTAACTCCAACAAGAATGCATCTTGTTGGTGTGAAGGATCGTGGCATGCCCTCTACATATGCACTAGAAAATAATAACATGAGATTGTTGCAAAGAACTAAATTTCATACCATACTTTCTACATCACGTAGTGAAACTTAAAGCATTCGCATTCCATCAAGAATGCCAACACATAGGACAACACCAGAGTTAAGGAGTAACCCTTCATGTGTGGGTTCTCTCTCAATTTTCCTCCAACACCATAAAATTTTTCTTTAACAAGTCTAATAGAATAATAATCCAAAATTCGGATACCCCTACTAGATACTCCTAAATATTTTGAAGTTATAAAGGAAGTAATTAATAAAATTCATGCATTGGAGTGTACATTATTGGAAAGTACAGGTCTTTCTCGCACTTAAATAGGTATGCTTATGATACTTAATTATTCCTAAAATAGTTGTAATAGTTGACCTAATTAGTATGCATGTGCTATAAAACAACCATAGCAACAATATTTCATATTGTATGGTTTACAATAGTCCTAACAAACATTCATGCTATATACATGTAGGAAGGAAATGACACGCCCCTAATGTACCTATAGTGAAAGCTACTATGAACCCTATGACTTCCCATTTGCAGGAGGAGGTAAAATATGCCTTCAACATACAACAAAGGCTACCCAAGCTAGGGTGTCAAGTATGAGGTCCCATAAATTGGGGTCAAGTACTTATAAGAGTATTCGTGGGAGCTTGGTAAGTGAATAATTTCATTTATTTTTTATGTTTTTTTGGTAAGTGAGTTGAATGTATCTAATGACAAATGATACTTGAAAAATTAAAATGTCTTTATACACTTAGGTTCACCAATTTTGAAAGGAATCTTGAGATGAAGATCTGAAATATGCTTTATTTCATGGTTTCCAAGGCATCC
The DNA here is from genome assembly GCA_018340775.1 of Taxus wallichiana var. yunnanensis. Taxonomy (NCBI): domain Eukaryota; kingdom Viridiplantae; phylum Streptophyta; class Pinopsida; order Cupressales; family Taxaceae; genus Taxus; species Taxus wallichiana. Next base: position 726,104,528 of record CM031244.1, read on the forward strand.
AACAACATATGATAGATCGGGGAGAAATTGGTCATTGAGCATGAATCGAGGTAAGTTTACTGTAGTTTTTGATGACATAATAAATCATTTAAGTATCGATGTTGTGGTAATTTAATTAACTAATGTATGTTGTTTAATAGAATGCCAAAAATAAAACTCCTAAAAGGGTGGAACCGACAAAGTGAACATGAACATGTCATAGAAAGATGAGATAATTTTGTTGTTTGAGAAAAATAAGCTATTGGCCTTCTTCAAAATCATATGGAAAATAACCCAAAAATTGAATAGACAAGAGTTTAGGTTGATGAGGATGTTCAATGTGATTATCATGTTACACTGTTGGTAGCGAAATTGATCGGAGCATCATCAAAGATTTAACAAGAAGCCTAGAGATAGATAAATCATCATGTAAGTTATTTTGTAGCTAGGGAGGTGATTCAAATGTATCTTTATCACTCGGATGTTGGATAAATTGATAGCGAGCTTCAAAAGGATTTGATCTATTTTGACTAGTTTAGGTTGTTCCTTTCAACGAGGGTGAGAGGACCCATTTTGTAACCTCTGTTGGTGAAGGAGAATGAAGATATAATTATTTGCTCAAATTTTAAAGGAAACCTTGAGAAAATATGATCAATGCACCAAAATTTAACTCTCATGAGTTGTCACTTCTAAAGAATGGTGATATTTTCTAAACAAGGTTGAGGTTACTAAATACATTATGGAATCCTGATGGCTTCTACATATTTTGGTAGTAGAATTTATTCATTTATGGACATATAGGAAAACATGGGTAGTTCAGGTAGGATTCATTGTTTTTGAATAATTTTTGGTGGGAGATTAAGTAGGATAAACTTGATTTTTCTAGATCTTTGAGAACCTTCACAACAATTAGAAAACTAAATGACAAAATGCTTCAGAATAGCTAAAATATTCCTTCAACTAGAAGGTGTGTGTCAATGGAGGCTTAGATTTGCACGTTTTCACACAATATCCAAGAATTTAACACAAAGGCTTGAGTTAAAAGGCTCAATTAAACATTATCAATCTCTAGTTCATCACGTCTAAGATACACTCAAAGACTTACAAACAACCTCTGTCAACAAATGAGAGTAAAGTGATTTTAAATTGTTTATTTCATTACCAGATGAAGGCTCTTCTCACAATGAAATTGCAAATGCCACTAAACCATCAAAGGGATGAGATCTTGTGTGATTCAGAGAGATTATAATATACGATTGCAATAGGAAAAATAAATATTATTTTAAGACATTTTGAAATAAAGCAAATAGAAAATTTCTCAAGATTAACACAAATTAATTTGAAGTTGATTAGATTCATCGGTAGGGGAGGTTTCTTGAATAATATTAGATCTTGTAAATGGTTGTACACTTGCAAACAACTTGACATGATTAAATCTAAAACATAAGAGATTAACAGGTTTCTCAGATGGTCTCTCAGGAAGATGGGATTTCTCAAATTTTCTCATAAGAATTCAACCCCTGACCATTTGCATGACTAACTCATGCCCTTTATAGCACTCATTTACATTAAAGCTTCCCCCAAAACAAATAATATTCAAGGAACCTTTGTTTGTTACATATTTGATCATGATTTCTAGAAAGTGATGTTTAATAGATTTATAACAAAAAGTTGTCAGGTGTTCAAAAGGTGAATCATTTCAGATATTTCCATCATTGTTTTAACTGGGGCATCCAGTCATCTCCTCTGGAAACACGTTTTTCATCCTTTGCACCTATAGCTTCCTTCTCCTCATTCTTTCCTCTACAATTTGCTCTGTTAGATCTGGCAATTCATTTTCTGCAGGTGCCCGAGTAACTCTGTTTCAAAATATCAACTCTTGCACTTCCTCGATTCACAAATTCAAGCTCCACAACACTTCAATTGCACTTTTCTGATAGAAACGACAATAAATAATTCAGATTCACCATGAAAAACGTTAATGGAAAAAAACTAGATGCATCATACCATAATCATTGATTCTTCCCTTTCACAACTTTAAATTAGAGCCGTCCACGTGGAAGATTAGAGCCGAAATGGGCCTGGGGGTGCCTTTTGCATTTTATGACTTTTGGAGAAAATGTGCAATTTTCACATTTTTCCCCACCCCTCTGCCTTTGAAATACGGGCTCAACATGTGGCTTAATCTGGGCCTTTGATGGAGTCGCAACTCATTTCTACAATTTTACCCTTTTTAAAAAGGCAAAATTTTCAATTTTTCCTCCGGCGACCCACTTCCCCACCTTTGACTTTTCAATGCAGACTTCATTTGTTTCCTGGTAGGGCCACGCTTCACTTTTATACTTTATCCCTTTTTCATAATAAAGCAAAAAGTTCCAAATTTCTCCCGGCACTTTGCCCTCCCGATTTGACTTTTCAAATGCTGACTCAAACATGTGACATCAATATGTCCCCTGCGGGGTTGTAGATTGATTTATAAATTTGCTCCTTTTTAACAAAAAGGATAAAATCTTCAAAACACCCTGGAAAACCACCTCTCCGCTTCTAACTTTTGATGTGGGCCCCAACAGAGTTGCAGGTTATTTCATAACTTTGCTCCCTAGTACAAAGAGGTAAAAAACTTCAAAATTTTCTGCAAACCCACCTTCCTGCTTGTAATTTGAAAAATTGTCATGTGTCCATCTTCGAGGTCAAAGTAAGACTTTTTCCCTACTGCTTCATAACTATTGAATAGCCAATTAGATGTTATCGGGCCACGGGACCAATTTGGTATTTTTACAAATGTGACAAAAGTGGCAAATTTCACCAAAAAGACCCATCGGGCCATATCTAGTAAAAAAGGACCACGTTTCCACAAATGTTAGGATAAAAATTGACAGGGAAAACATGACTATGGAAAAATAGAAGGAAGGGGAAAACCCCGAGTTTATGCCCAAATTACAAATTCTTTCTCATGGACAGAGGAATGGAAGACAATATCTAGACTCAATGTGATCCTTGACCAAAGGAAAGGATTGATCATGGAAACCAAATGAATGAACAGTTTTCACACATTAATACAGGGAGACAGAAAAAAATTCAAACCATGCAGACTGAGACGTATTTGAATGAACAGGGCGAGATTATATTGAGCACCAACAACACCATGTATTATAGTTCCACGTAAAAAGTGAAAAAACAATAATTTACATTTTTGCTATTCGGCTAAATAGAATTAAATCACTATATTTTACGATCATGTTTGGATCTTTCATTACAGATGACATCATAATCTTTCACCCCATCCCTTTTTACTCTTTTTTCATGTCATATCTTCTCGAATATACTTTTCTTGTTTTTATTACTTAACATTTAATGTGTTATTTGTGCAACTAATTTCTTGATTAGGAATGCCTGGACTTGAAAGTTTTGCATCTTACAAGATGAAATGATTCTTCAATTCCTTTAGAACAATGTTCCTTTATTTTCTTTACTTCACCTTGTTTAGATGTGTCAATTTCTATTATTTTTGTTATCTTGTGCAAAATACAACACACAATCAAAGTCTATATTATAAATATTTTGAGGCTTTTTCAATTGTTTAGTACAAATCATATTCCACCAATGTTTAATTATTGTCCCTTTTTCATCTTTCCTCATGTCAAATGTTCTACAATATACAGTTCTTTTTCTTATTACTTAAGATTTTCTATATACAATTCTTTTATCTCTTAATATATAGTGTTTTTATATCTCTCGTGGAATTTCCTGGTCCATCTTGTGATTTACCTAGATAGTTATAGTTAACTTACCAACCCGAACACATATGTAACCCTTTTTTTTTAGATACAAATAGTTGTGACATTATGTGGTATGGTGCATGTGTCTTTGTTAGATAATAATTTTAAATCTAACCGATGAACTTTGAAATTGTTTGTTCTCGAGGAAAATCAAACTATCTCAAATATTTGAGATCTGATTTGGTTAGTCGGTGAGGTCAAACACATATTATGATTTCTTTGGAAGAATGGATATTTGTTAGTGAAGTCGAGATATATCTATGGTTCACCAATGCAAGTTAATGTGCTTCGATTTTTATGATCGCATTTAGTTTGACGTGCATTCCTTCATTTTTAGCCTTTTGTTATTAACCTCCTACCTTGTAAGATTATTTGATCAACAAGTATTGGAAAATAACACAACATAAAAATACCCAACAAGGTGAACACAATATTTTCAGACAATTGTCCTTGGAAAAACCACGTAGGGAAAACCAGTACTACAGATGAGAAATATATTAAACTTCAGCAAATCAAGAGATACAAATATTGCTTGCCTCTTACTGGTAGAGCTCGACAATCTCCTAATCCTCTTGCTGATATTCCTCCACTGCTATCTTCAATGCTATCACTGTGCCCTTGCTAACATTGAAGACTACTTGCTAACACTACAATTTTCTAAAACTCGCCTTGTTACAAATGACCCAATGACCCCCTTATATACTACTCTCATTGAAAATCAACGGCCAAGATTAATACAAATTAACGGCTGAGATTAATACAACTCAATGACCATTAACAACCTTGGTTATGAGGTGTCACCTAAAAGGAGTCAATATTAAATAACAATTTTTTTATCCTAACAATATTTGTTTGAAAAAAAAACTATTTTTCTAAATTCTAGGCTAGAAAGAATAGCTGTCCAAACTACCCATAACTAATGCTACTATATTCGGATGAGGACAAACAGGTTGTCCAAGCTACTAAGATTGAAACTCCCTCTTAGCGAGGAATCATTTCGCATGACACCCAACATCTCTCTCAAGAAGATGAAGTTTTCCTTCCCAATGCCTTTGTCGAATGTCTACAACTCTCGCTGATCTCGTAGGTACAAACCGTAGCTTAACAATCACATGCTATAAAAATCTCTGATGAAGTGATACTTGATGTCTATATGTTTTGACCTATCATGAAACACCAGATTCTCAGTCAACTTGATGCAACTTTGATTTTCATAGTGTATCACCGTAGTCTCAACCTTCTGACCAAACAAAGCTACTAGCAACTTCCAAAGCCATATAGCTTCACATGTTGCCATGCTAGCTGCTATGTACTCTAACTCTGCTGAACTCAGAGCCACAGACTTTTGCTTCCTACTGAACCAAGATACAACTCCTGATCCCAGACTGAAACAACACCCTGAAGTGCTCCTCTTGTCCATTGTACTACCTACCCAATCTGCGTCAGTATAGCCCATCAACCTGATTCCTTCACCTCGAGCATATCTAATTCCATACTCGATTGTACCTTGCAAATAACGTAGCACATGCTTTGCCACAGTCCAATGCACTCTCTTTGGCTCAACCATGAACTGACTAAGAGAGTTAATTGCAAAAGCTATATCTAGCCTGGTATTGACCAAATACATGAGAGAACCAATCAACTGCCTGTATAAGGTGGGGTCTACATCCTTCTCCCTGGATGTGTCTACCTTCCTCCAATTCATGATCATGGGTGTAGACATGGCTTTGCAATCTTCCATCCTGAACCTTTTCAAGATTTCCATGCAATATTTCCCTTGCCCAAGGAAAATCTCTCCATCTTTCTGCCATACCTCCATGCCTAGAAAGTAGTGCATAAGTCCCAAATCCTTCATCTCGAACTTCGCTGCAAGATCCCTCTTGAATTATTCTATGAACTCCGGTGAACCTGTAAGAAACAAGTCATCTACATATAGGACAAGAATGAGAATCTCACCTCCAACTACCAAGTAGTAGAGATTAGCATCTACCTCACTCTTCACAAAGCCCAGTTCCTGCAAGTGACTATCAATGCACTCATACCATGCTCTGGGAGCCTGTTTGAGTCCGTACAATGCTCTCTTCAATCTACACAAGTGGGTCTCCTTGTTGTGTGCTATAAAGCCTTCTCAAGGTTGTTCTATGTATACCTCCTCTTTCAACTCACCATTAAGAAATGCTTTCTTGACATCCATTTGATGTTTCTGCCATCCCATTTGTGCTGAAATTGAGATTATAGCTCATATAGAAGTATACTGCAATCTGGAGCAAATGTCTCCTCATAGTCTATTCCCTCTTTCTGAGTGAACCCCTTTGCCACGAACCTTGCCTTATATTTCTCGATGCTACCCTCTGCACCATGCTTGATCTTATAGATCCAGCGTGATCCAACCACTGCCCTATCTGTTGGTCTAGGAACTACCTCCCACACATCATTTTGCATAATTGAAGTATACTCCTCAACCATTGCTTCTTGCCACACTTGATGTTGATACTGACCTCCGATAGCTAGAAGGTTCACTATCTACCAACTTACTAAATAAAGCAACATAGTCATCATACCTGGCTGGTGGTATCCGTTGTCTATTACTCCTCCTAGGAGTACCCACTAACTCCTGAGTATTATTCTGTGTATGTTGAACCTCACGGTTCTTGCTGCCAACTGTAGAGGATGAAATATCAACCTCCATGTCTTCTTGATGCATCTCTTCTTGCACCTGTTGCTCCATACTTTGAAAACTCTCTCCTTCTGAGTCTATGCTTGTACTAGTAACTGTACTCGAGCTTTGCTGCCCTTGACTCGATTGAGTGATCCTTGGAGCTTTAGTTGGCTGCTCACTCTGATAATCTACTAGAAAATCTCTAGACCTTCTAAATGCCTTATCCTCCATGAACTTGACATCACGTCGAACAATAATCCTTCTAGTCTCCGGAATGAATATCCGATATGCCTTTGAGGTTTCACTGTACCCCACAAAGTACCCTCTCTCCGCAGTCTGATCTAACTTGGTACGTGTATCCTTAGGAATTTGACAATATGCCAAACACCCAAAGATCATAAAGTGACTGACATCTAGCTTCTTCCCAGTGAATGCTTCCTCTGGTGTCATCTTCCCTAGTACCTTATGTGGAACTCTATTATGTATGTATACTGCTGTACTGCATGCCTCTGGCCATAGATAACGGGGTATATCCTGGTCATGCAACATATCCCTTGATGCCTCCGTTAAAGACTGATTCTTCCTCTTAGCAACTCCATTCTGTTGCCGATTGTAAGGAACAGTCCACTCTCTCTTGATTCCTTCTCTGGTACAGAACTCCTAGAACTCATTGCTTTTGTACTCACCTCCATTGTATGACCGAAGAACTTTTATCTTCCTTCCTGTCAAAATATCCACAAGAGCTTTGAACTCTTGGAAGCAACTGAAAACCTCATCCTTGGTCTTCAAGAAGTATATCCATGTCTTCCTGGAGAAATCATCAATAAAAGTAACAAAGTACTCATACCCTCTGAGAGACTTCGTCGACATTGGTCCACATACATCTGAATGTATTAGATCAAGAACGCCCTTGGATCTAGTGTCACTTCTTGGAAAAGATGCTTTAGCAACTTCCCCAACACGCATCGCTTACATACATCATCGTGCGTTGTGCTCACCTCAGAACACCCACACTATCTCATGAAGTAATTTAAGGGCTCCATAAAGGATATTTCCCATCCTTCTATGCCATAGCTCTCCCCGATCTCTAAGATTAATGTTGCTCATGAATGCCTTAGGAATATCAAACTGCAGCCTATAAAGCCGACCGCTCCTAACTCCAATAGCTATGGGTGATTTCCAATTATTTTCTTGATCAACACATGTGCCCCTCTAAAGAGTACATTGTACCCTTTGTCTTGAAGGACAGATACATAAATCAAATTCATCCCTAAGCTTGGAACATGCAACACATCATGAAGGGGAATCATCTTACCACTCTCCTCCTGGCCTCGAATAGTCCCTTTCCCAACCGAGTTGAGTTTGGACATGTTCCCCATTTAGATCCGGATTCTGGTGCTCTCTTCCTTATAACTGGAGAAGTATTCTCTAACTCCTGTCATATGATATGACACCCCACTATCTATGTACCAAACACTCTGTGAGGTTGAGCTAACCATACATGCTATGAGTGCAAACTCATCTTCCATTCTACTAGAGAGCTCATCTGCACTTGCTGAAGCCGCAACTTGCTTCTTGCCTTTCTTTTCATTCTTCTTCCTTTTTGGGCAATCACTGACATAGTGGCCAAACTCGTGACAGCCATAGCACTTGATCTTCGAAGAATCTTTCTTCTTCTTTTCACCTTGTGAATTTGATCCTTTACTAGACCCCTTCTTTGCTTTCCCTTTACCCGCTAGGGCAACATTTTCCTATTCCACCTCACTTTTCTGACTCTTATTGTTGGCTCCATTGACAAGACTTAGTCTAAGCTCCTCCTGAGTGAAATCACTCCATAGTCGATCCCAACTCGGTAAGGTGTCTCGTCCATTGATGACTTGAACAAAGACATCCCACTACTTAGTAAACCCATTTAGGGCTATTCTCACTAGCTCGTCATCATTTGGTTTGTCTCCAATAGCTGCCAATTCATCCTTGACAAGTCTAAGTCTGGTGAGGTAACTTGTGACATCTTCTCCCTTATTCATCCGGGTATTCCTCAACTTTTCTCTGAGAATCAGCTTCCGATTAGTGGTAGCATTCTGGTACAGATTCATAATGGCATCCCACATCGTCTTCATTGTATCTAACTCTGCAATATGTGGAACAATATGATCCTTGACACCGTCAAGAATCAGCCTCCTCACCTTGGCATCTTCCTTCTTATATGCTAAGAGTTGTGTTGCATCTGTAGGTACAGGTACAACAGTGGTCACATATTCCTTGATACCATTCTCTTCCAGCAATAGAGAAATTTTGGCTTTCCAGACACCAAAATTCGAGGCTCCATCCAATCATCCTGATCTCTTAAACCTGTTGAGGCCATCTTAAAAGAAAATAATAATAATAATTTTGAAGAGGTTAAACTGGGTTTTATAAACCCTCACTTTCTTTCACCTAGGGTAAATCTCTTCTACCCGAACTTAGCTCTGATACCATGTGAAAAATCTATTACGATTCTTGATTATTAACCTCCTACCTTGTAAGATTATTTGATCAAAAAATATTGGAAAATAACACAAGCTCAGTAACTTCACAAATATAAACACATAAAAATACCCAACAAGGTGAACACAATATTTTCGGACAATTGTCCTGGAAAATCCCGTAGGGAAAACCAAGATTACTGATTTGAGAAATATATTAAACTTCAGCAAATCAAGAGATAAAAATACGCTTGCCTCTTCTTGGCGAGTTCGACAATCTCCTAATCCTCCTGTTGATATTCCTCCACTGCTATCTTCAACGCTATCACTGTGCCCTTGCTAACATTGCAAGACTACTTGCTAACACTGCAAGTTTCTCTAAAAACTTCCTTGTTACAAATGACCCAATGACCCCCTTATATACTACTCTTGTTGAAAATCAACGGCCGAGATTAATACAAATGAACGGATGAGATTAAGACAACTCAATAACCATTAACAACCTTGGTTATGAGGTGTCACCTAAAAGGAGTCAATATTAAATAACAATTGTTTTTATCCTAACAATATTTGTTTGACAAAAACAACTATTTTTCTAAATTCTAGGCCAGAACGAATAGCTGTCCAAACTACCCATAACTAATGCTGCTATATTCGGGTGAGGACAAACAGTTGTCCAAGCTACTAAGATTAACAAGCAAAGGGGAACCAAAACAGATAATAAATGATGTCTTTCTTGAAATCCTTACAAATATGTAGTGCTTATTAGTTGAGAACTGCAAAGATTTCTCATCTATACTACTACTAATTTAGTGTTATTTATGCTACAGATTATTGACCTCTGCAAATGCACACAAGATATGAGAAATAAGGTGCATTCAGTAATTGATAAATTTGTGAACGCGGACTTCGATCTCTTGGTGTTGCTAGACAGGTAATGTAATTCTTGAGTTGTGGCATAGTTTGAGGAGTTGTAAAGGTTTCTTAAATATTTCCTATTAAACATGTATGCTTCTATTTTTCTGTGTGCAACGATTTTTAAAAAAATTCTCAATCCAAGTTTGTTTTGATATGGAAACTGCAGGAAGTTCCTAAAAAATCCAAGTATGGTGCTGGAGGTCCATGGCAATTTGTTGGTTTTCTGTCACTATTTGATCCTCCTCGCCATGATAGTGCTAAAATAAATCATCGATCTCTTAAAATTGGTGTCAATGTGGAGAGGATAACAAGTCTATGATGTCCAATGATTTATTATGTTCTTTGTTTCCTCTTTATAACAATATCTCTGTTATTAAAACCACTATGATTTTTACACTAGTTTTTTTGTTTCTCAGGGGATCAGCTTGCAATTGGTAAAAAGAAAGGGAAAATGCTTGGAGTGGGTGTAAATATGTACCCTTCAGTTGCATTGTTTTCAGGGATAAATGATGAGTCTATTGCAGTTGTTACTGTTGATGTATTAATTGAGAAAGTTGAGGGGTTTCCAGGGGTGCTTCCACGTGTGTATTTATATTACACTAAAACACTGTTTAAACTTTTTTAACTAGTTTCTCAGGATTCATGGGCTGTATGTTTTTTTGCAAAAACAGAGCACGAGTATTAAATAGTGAACCATTTTCAGGGCATGAATGGTGATGTTGTTAATGATGCCCTGCCTTGAAAAAGGATGACATTGGAATTTTTGTGGATGATGCAACTGATGCTGCTAGGAGTGCAACAATTTTTGTGCTTACTGAGTCGAGGCTTAGTGTGGTTTTCCTTATGGAAGCCAGCTAAGGTGTTCCATAATTATGATAGACGTTGCGCTGCTAATTAGTAATTCACCAATATAAATCTTAAACATGTAGAAATTTGATAGCACTGATTTATATTTCTGTTCCCAAAGATCTTTGCTTAAAAACAGATTTATCTATAAAGTTGCGATGCTTAAAGTGCTGAAATACTAGGAAGTAGCTGCATATATGAAATTAAGCATGTAAACGACTAAAAAATAGGATTGAGGAATACATTACCCAAGGGTTATATTTATATACATGTATGTACAATTGAATCTGATAGAGACTTCAGTGCCAAAAAAATCAAATGATGGAAGGAGAAATGTCTTGCCATCTATTTATCCTCTTCAGATAGTAATATTTTCTTATATAGGGTGAATTTGGCATGACTTGAATATTCCTTTCCGATGAAGTTTCTGCAGAGAAAATTTAGCTGTAGAAAAATTAGACATTCACTTCACAGTTTTCTTTACAAATGTTGTGGACCCCAGGATGTACTTTTCTACCCTAGTATGTAAATTCTATTGTTGTTAACATTTCCTGTTAACTCAGGATAAATTTCATGTTCAATAAACAAATTAAGGGAACTTAAGTTTTATTACCTTTGCCTTCTTGGGTGCTTTTCTTTTTTTAATTTGTACCAATAGCCGCATTCTAGGGACATACATATAGTAAAAGAACCATGCTTAGTGAGCAGTTGAAACACGCAAGGACATAACAATAATATGAAATTAGATGCAATAATATGGCTATCATGCACAATTTGGGAAGGTACAACCTTAAAGGATGTTTCATATGAAACCTTAGTCTTAGAAAAGACTGAAATATGTATGGCTATCATGCACAATCTAGGGAAGGACAACCTTTAAGAATGTATCTTCCCAAACCATAGAAGAGTTCTTTTTTTTCAGGACTAGACAATACACATTATTAAATTTTTGGAAGAAAACTATCGATGTAAAACCTTAGTTAGAATTGGTGATTACAAATTTTATAGCTTTGGACTGTTGTCTCTCTTGGTGCAAACTACACAAGGACAACCTTTAAGAATGTATCATAGTAAACCTTATTGTTATCTCTCGAAGTGCACCTTTATTGAGAAATTACAATAGGGTTTCTAATCTTGCTTTATCTCTCACTTCCATAGATACAATGGAAACACCTAAGGTCCTGTGGGTATACCTATTATTGAGGCGGGTCTCCGGTATCAAAGGATGGTTCCTTATTGATGTATACTAAACAAAAATTTGTGATTTTAAGGGAAAGAAAAAAATTGTAGCTAAAATTGAAAAGGGGTGATACATTGAGATGATTTAGGGCTTGAACCGAGTACATGCGCGATAAAATTGAGAACAAATTGCAGATGTATGAACCAATGGGTTTTCAGCTTGATCCTAAGGCAAACACTTGTGTGTTGAGGGAATAAATCACAACAACAAAGTAGCTGACATGCACACTAAGACTATATAGAAAACACCAAATTTGCAAAGGTAAGATAATTAAATTAGGGAATTAACATTCACAACAATTAATAGAAAGAGACACACCTCTGCAAATAATTGGAAAGGAAATAATTAGTTCTCATTCAAGGGCAAAACTGGCAAAAATATACATCAAGTACTCCTATGTCTAAAAATTCTCGCACTTGTTCCTTGACAATGCACAATATATAGAAAGAATACATCACCCAACTCCTCCTAAAAATAGAATGTAGTCTATAATCGCTCATGCATATTAACTTTAGCCTTTATCATGAATAACTAAAGGAATAAAAATAACCATACAGTTTTACATGAGGCATATATAGCCTTAGTTACAAAAATACATTTTATTCAAAGTGTAGTTGACTTCTGTATTTGTAATACAATGAATAAAATTGGAAGAATAATTTTAGCTAGCTTAGCTCTTGCTTGTTGTACAAGTCTCCTCCAATGCAAGTGCATGTTGTTTGTCCTCTTGTACATGATGTGACACTAGTCTATGAAGGATAACTCGTGCTGATAATGACATCTCTTCCATTTTATGATTACATGCATAATATCTTCCTATACAAAAATAATGCCCTTGGTTTCAAAACTTAGCCAAAATCATCACTCCCACTATGGGGACTACCTGTGAGCATGTACAAGAAAATAAGATGCTTATTTTTTGAAAAATAAGGCAATAGTGTTCCTTTATGATCATGTATACCTTTCATGTTGACATTTGTGTGTGTATTATACTCCCTTGTGGGGACCACTCCATAATAATAGGCCTTTCTTTTTCTTGGCCATGGCACTAAGTGTCATTTTATTAAGGTCATGGGGAACTTTACCATTTCAAATGACCATATTTTGATCTTTACTTGGTCTTCCTTTGAAAAAAATTGTACATGTTATAATCTTCACTATCTTTTTATTAATCATTGTATTTGGGCCTTTACTTTGGTTTAACAATACAACATAATGGTGTTAGCTTTAAAACAATTTGTGGCATAAATTATTTTGGACCACTTTGATTGTTTGATCATTGCATAACTATGATAATGTTCGACCACTTTAAATATTTTGGCATCAAATATACTTGGAACATGGTGTAGTCAATGCAATGATTTTTGAATAATAGATGGGATCGTTCCCCTTGGTCATGATGATCGGACCCTCAAAATTTTCTCGATGGAAATGATTTCGAGGTTAACAATGGTAAGGTGTGTTGATCACTATAGTTTGCATGGAAATTGGTGGTTTGATCATCAATTGTTGATCTTTGTACCAATATGTATCTATACGCTTGATCTTTGTACTAACCGATGACAATGTGGTTGGTCTGTCACTAAGAAATCTTGATCATTGACCATTTTACTGATGTCTCTTTGTCGTTGATTCCTTGACAATGATGAATTGGGTTCCACAATGGTTGGTTAGATGAGTAAAAATAGTTCCAAACCTAGTTTCATTTCCATTTCATTGTTGTCTCGTGCGGCGAAGCCCTGTCATATTTTTACTTGATGCCATAAATATGTGCTTTGATGCTCTGAAATATTTACAAAAATGGATGTTATGGACCTCTATCAAGCTATGTGAGTGAAATTATTTGATATTTATCGTTTTAAACTTCAAAGGAGTTATCTTTTGAAGGAGATGACTACCATTTTTATCATTTAAGGTCTTTGTTTCTTAACTATGGTGAATATTAAAGCTTAACTATCTTTTCTACTAAGTTATTGTTCCTCGGCCAATAAATCCTTCATTATTTCTCTTCTTAAAGTTCATAGTAGTGACAATTCGTAATTTTTCCTTTCTCTCATGTTTTCTCTGGAAATCTCTACCATTTTTAGATCGAAACGTTTTGGGTTTCCTCCTTTTTACTCTAAACTCAACTATATTTGAGGGCTTCAAAACTTTGACTACAAATAGTGAGTTCTTATTCTTTTGTTCAAGTTATTTTGGGAAAAATGTCTTCCTTGAATCTAAAAATTTTGCAACTATTTCATGGCTCAAAAATTATAGAACCTTTGTTTCATTATTTTTTAGAGCTCTTATTTTTCACAAAAATCATCACTTTGTACCGAGTAATTTCAATTTGATCTAGGCTCTCAAATAGTTTCCTTTTCTGGGTATTTATTGCTCAAGGTTTTGAATGATTTTCCTAATTGTTCTTCTCATCATTGAAAATTTGTTTGACATTTAATAAATATTTTCTATTGCTTGTAATTTTTACAATATTCCCATTTCGCGAGTTTGAATGTGTTGAATTTATGGGTTATATTTCCCATTTTCCTACATTGTTTCCCTTGAAAACCAAAGGTAAGATTTGAGATTCTTATTTGATGATGTGGGTTGAAAGATTAACTTCATAACATGCTCCAGATAGTTGATCAAAAAGAAAAAATAAATATGTTTTTATTTATCTTCATCTTTACTCTCTAAATTGTACTTTGCATTATGAAAATGGTTTTTATGTCATGCTTATGTTAGTACTAGATCTAGAACTCGTATTTGTATTCGGGTTTGGATTTTATGATCTCGCATTATTTTTGATATTGATGCCATTAGGTTCACTTCTAGACTGGTTTTCTCTTTGATGGGTCCAACTTGTTTGCTCCAAATGAACCCCTTGCAATTATTTACACAAGTGTTTGTTGAAGATATTCTTGTTATCAAAAGATTTTTCTTGTCATTATTGATTCTTTAGAGATTTAATATTTGGTCTATTCTGATTCAAGGTGCTTTGCATAATAAATTTGTTTCTCATGTAACGACTCGTATTACTTAAGAGCTGGAAGTGATTCAATATTCTGTGATGAAAAGAAGTATGCGCTTTATCCATTTACCTTTTGTATCAACTCCCTCTTTTTTCCTCCGATGGGTATAAAGGAGTTCTTGTTATAAATCTCTTTAGCTCCAGGTTATCCAATGTATGATTTCTTCTCAACATGCTTTGCCCTCAATGGCTCTTATAGATCTGAAATGGATTGATGTTGTCTAAATTTTCTCGTTGAAGTTATATTTGTCATTAAAAATTGATGTTCTATCATATTTTGGGTACTTATCTTGAGAAGATATGATAATCATTGTAATTTTCCCTTTTCTCCTTTTGGAAATTTTTTAAACTAGGGATACACATTTCTATGTTATTTCATGTCATTGTTCCTTAAAACAAAGTGTTGTTGTTTTTTTGAGCTTCTTGGTAAACTCTACTTGCGTAGATTAAATGGATACTATGAAATATTTGATGTTTGTTGAAGAATCTAAAACCTCCTTTGGTTTGGAGACTTGAATAAATATTACATTCATCCTTGACCTAAAATATGTATCTACCGATCATTTTGATTGGGATCTTGATAATTCATGTCAAAATATCTTTATGTATCAATTATTAAGCACTTCATGTTTGAAACAATTCTACTTTTCTGAAGGACGAATGATAATGAATGTTTTGTATTCTAAGTGTTTTACAAATATCTTAATTTTACATATTGTTGGTAGCCAAATTGGTTCACCATTGGAAGTCGAGCAAAGATCACGGTTTGGCAGGAAGACTAGAGACAAGTGGAGCATGTAATGTGTCATTTTGTAGCCGGGGATGAAATGCAGCTTACTCTTTGTCACTCAGATGTGGAGAAATGGGTAGTACCCTCTAGAGGACTTGACCTATCCTCACTAATTTATGGTTGTTCCTTTCAACCAGGGTGAGAGGACCATTTTTGTAGCCTTCTGTTTGTGAGGGAGATGGAGATATCCTTCCTTGTGAAATTATTAAGATCACCTTAAAGAAAATATGATCAATGCAACAAAACCTAACTCTCACGAGTTGTCACTCTAGATAAAGGAGATATTCTCTAGCGCAAGGTTCGAGCCGCTAAAGACAATGGAAAGCCGATAGTTTTTACATGTTGTGGTAGTTAAAATTATGCATTTGTATACACAAATGAAAAACAGGGGTAGTATGGGTATGATTAGTTGTTTTTAAGTGAATTTCTCATGGGACATGAAGTACGATAAAGTTGATTATACCAGATATTTGGAGGGAATTTACAATAATGAGCAACTTCACAAATGAAAAGCTTTAAGTACAATCAAGACGTTCCTTCAACCAAAAGGTGTGCTTCAATGGAGGCCCAAATCTGCACGTTTTAGATAATATTTAAGAATCCAATATGAACGCTCAAATTATAAGACTTAATTAAATACTATAGTTTCTTATTAACCATGCCTCGTACAACCGAAGACTTACAGACAATCTTTATCAACAAATGACAAGAATTGATTTTAAATTTATTTATCTCATCCAAGGTGAAGTCTCTTCTTGAAATGAAATTGCAAATGCCATTAAACTATCACAGGATGACATCCTGTGTGATTTCATAAAAATTTAGTATAAGATTGCAATAGGAATGGATAAAACTACAAGCGTAAATTCTTGTTGTTGCAGAATCACAAAGACACCCTAGATGCAGATCGGGCTTCTAGGTTGATCACTCTAGCGTCCAGTGTGATTGCACAACATTGAATCCTTTCTCCAAGTGTGGGACTTGCAAGAATGAGAAAGGAATCTCTAGAGAAGGCTGGTTCCTGCTCCTAAACTACCTGCCACAAGCTATTCTAGTGCAGAAAAGCTAATCTAATCCTAATCTAACAATGCCAAGGAGACAGAGAGAGAGAGAGAGAAGGGAAAAACAGCAAAATCCTACACTAAAACGGTGATACACCAGAGAAGGAGAATGTTGAACATCTATCAAAATCGCCAAAGGACAAAGAGAGGTGAGCAATGGGAAGGATGGACGAGATGCATCACAAGCCCAAGGATAGATTTCACACGTAAAATGTCCCAAAACTCCATGAACACAGCTCCGCACCTACAATGAACATTCAAACATGCAAAAATACCTGCAATGAAAAGAGGTAAGAGGAAAACAAGTGAAAAACGAGCAAGGATGGATGATGCATCACAAAACATGTTTTTGTTGTTTGAAGTTTACCTGAACATCATTTCATTAGTAAAAGGAAAAAAATGCCATTACAGAGAAGGGAGGAGGTTCGAACTCCATTTTCAACCCTGAGAAGAAAATAAGGGAGGGCAGAGTAGAAAAATGTTTGACCTGTCATTCTCTTTTAAAATGAGCCAAATCTGGCTTTATACAATGCATGGGTCGAGCCCAGGAGACAGAAAACATACAAAAGCATGGGAGCCCATTCTTTCTTGACTACAGGTGCATTAAAATGGCATGGGGGACCTTACAAACCCATACCCTATCACTTTGACCAGATTACAGGAGAATGCGACCCATTCTGCATTAAATCTGGTCGCTAGAATGTCACTTCTGGCCATGAACACGTGTCAGATCTGTTTCTCAATTTTATCTCTCCAAACTACACCAAAACTCAATATTAACCCTGAAATCATGTAGATAATTTCACAAGCTTTCCGTTGATATAAAGAATGTGCAAATCTGAGCTCTGGATCGAAAGTTATGGTGATCTAAAGATTTAGGGCACAAAACAGTGAAAACCTGTTTTTTAAAATCTTTCCCGCTCTCGCCACTGGATGACACGTGTCAAGCACTAATTCACCGAGAAATTCTCTCTCCTCCACCTTTCAATGGGCTTTCTTTTGAAATTTCCTTATGGGCCCCTTAAACTTGGACACGTGTCCTCTTCTGATATGCTCGGGCTGACCCTTCAAAACTCGCCCTTTGACTTTTGGACTCTTTCCCCTGCGACACGTGTCGCGATTCGATTGGTTCTCGGGCCTGCCGGTTCTTTCGCGTCCACCGCGTCCATTTGTCCCGGATGTCCCAGTGCTGTCTGGGACAAAAACCTCCGATCCGCCCGAAATGGGCTTCCTTGTCCCTTATCTGCCGATGACACATGGCGTCTTTTGATTGGCTTTCGGCTCCTTCGGCTCCTTCGCGTCCATTTGTCCCACATGTCCCGAACTACTTGGGACAAATTCCTCCGGTTCGCCCGATTCGGCGGTTCGTGTCCTTTGCGTACTGCGGCCCGGATGTCCCTTTGTTGCTTGGGACGAATTATTCCGAACCGCCCGAAATGGGCTTCCTTTGCTTCTTCCGCGCGCTTTTCGCGCCCTTCGCGTCCTTCACGTACTCTTGTCCCGCTTGTCCTGGTCAAAGACTTGGGCAAATTTTTCTTTCTTTCGGCCGATTCGGGCATTTCGCGTCCCTTGCGTACCTGCGGCCCAGATGTCCCTGTTGCTTCCGGATCGCCTAGAGGTCTTTCGGTCGATCCGCGTCTTTTCATCCCAAATGTCTCTGATTGTCCTGGGACTAGGACTTAGCCATTTTTCGTGATTTTCCCGCCCGAGCCTGTCTTCTCGCAACTTTTTTGCATTTTCTCGAGATTTCTCTTTCCCTCTCGAATAGGGGACTTAGAGAAAATTTGAGGGGACTCTAGAAACATGATGTTTTCTCTGAATCAATCAATTTGTCTAGGACTTGAATATTCTCGATGCATGTTATCAAAAATTACCCCAGGGGTGAATTTTTGACAATAGTTTGGCGACTCGGTGGGGCCATCTGCTCGCTAGATGAATGATCAAGAGTACTCAAGCAATCCATTGGGCAATGGAGTCATAAACAAGCCCGAAAACTAATCTGCACTTTGAAAACTTCCTCTGAGCCACTTGAAACCTACCGGACATGGAGTTTTTCTTACCAAAATGCCTCTGGAACGTAGTGTGCAAGAGAAAACCAGCACAACAAAAAAATATGTATAGAACTGAAAATCATACATGCTCCAAAATGAAACATACAGAGTGTGCACAAGCACTTCTTCTACTGAAAGCAAACCTACCTACTCTACTCTAACTAGAAGCAAAAGCAAGCTAAACAAACCCTGCAATTGGTTGTGAGAAATAGCTTCCCTTTCTCAAAAGTGGTGGCCATGCAATTGATTTGGAGCTGATCATGGCTGTTAGGATGAGTGGAAAATCAACAAGAAGTCGGTATTCCACCCAAATCATCAAGGTATCACCAAGGAAAATTCAATACCTCTTTTAGTTGCTCGCATTTGGATTGAAGAGGTATGACGGCTGATCCTTGGTACTTTGTAGCTCACCCTCATGCTCGGAAGAAAGCATGACTGGCCATGACTTCTCCTTTGGCTCCAATGAAGCCAAATACCTGATTGGGCAAGGTATGGTCCTTTGAGTATGCCCATTTCCCTGATTTTCAACTCCAAGAATGGAGTTTCTCTTGTAGACCCTCCTGAATGGATGGTGTGGAAGAAATGGTGAAGTTCCTTTGTCCTTTCTCTTCCTCCAATGAAGAACATGAAAGATTAAAATCTTCCAATCTTGATTCCGAAGAGTTGTTATAAGATGCAGGCTGCTGCAAATGAATGTTCTCCTTCATGACAACAGACTCTTGTGTTTGGAATGTGGATGATGAAAGAGAGAATGGTGGAAACTCAACCGGCTCTTCTCCATCAAAACAGTCCTCCAAATCTGACAGATAAACTACCTCATGGCTGTCCTGCTGCAAATGTTCAACTTCCTCCATGGTGTCCTCTTGATCTGTAACTTGACCACCATGGTTTCTTTCTCCCTTCAACATTGAGTTTGAGAGGTCAAACTCCTCTTCAGCACTGGAACTTGAGAGAGGTGAAGTAGAAAGAAGAACTGAAGGTTCTCCTGTAGCCTGCTTTGTGCTCAGAGCTCTTGGATCTACACTTTTCTCCCCCACAGCTGGAATGTGCTCCTCTTCTTTTGGATTTGGAGCACCTTCTCCTTCCTCCAATGTTTGAAGACAATCTTGCTCTTGATTGAACTCTTCCTCCAAAGCATGAAGTTTGTCAAGTCAAACTCTTCAATCTGCGCTGCTCTAGAGGACAAGTTGGGACTGCAAGATCTTCTTCTTCTGCTGCAACAAAATCAGTCCTAACCACCACCTGTTCTCCAACCCTAGCCTCTTCTGTAGGTTTAACCATCAAGGGGATCTTTGTCATCCCAAATTTGGCAGCCAAACTTACTAAGCTCTTAATCATTTCTTCTTTTCTTGGCTCTTCCTCTTGCTGTCCTTGATGACTGAATTTTGCAATTTCTTCTTCCCCACATGGAATTGGGAATGCAAGAGGAGGGATGGGTTGTAACTCAACTGATTTGACAATTTTTTGTGGTGGTGGAGGAGGTGAAACCTCTTGTTTCTTTGGAGTGGGAGGTATTTCATTTAGCTCTTGTGGAGGGGATGACTGTTTAGAAGGAAAAAGGAAAGAAGAATTGAGGTGTGTTGGAAGACTGAGAGGTGGAGACATGGGATCAACATTTGGGACAGCAGATGGAGAGTTTAAAATTTACAAGTCCAAATGAGATGATGCTTTTGCTTGAGTAATGGGAAGAGAAAACTGGATGATGGTGTAGAACTTACCCATTGACAAGGTTGTTCAACACCGAATGTATAGGCCTCTATTTCTGCTATCCATTGTGCAAGTTGGGGCAGCATATTTATCATGAAGTCCAGCTTCTCTTGAGGGCTGAAGTGTCTTGGAAAAGGGCCTTCCCATGGACAAGGAGTCCTCAGTAACCGATTCTGAAAGCTCTCTTTGAGTCATGTTGCTCTCGATCGCACCATCTTTACCTCCATCTTTTGGATTTTCTCCAACGACCAAGATTCTTGGATCTCGATGGTCTTCATTATATGCATACTCTTGCTCTTGGAAAGCTCCATAGCCAAACTGAATTTGGCACAACTGCTCATATGGGTATGCATACTGATCTTGAATCTGCTCAAAATGCTGATTTGGAGGATTTGTAAAACATGTTGGAGGTGGAATATACTGCTGTTGTTGATGTGAATTCCATGATGGAAATGAAGTCATGATTGCACAACTTCATAGAATGAAAGAAGATGGAAGAGATGGAAGGAAGAATGGATGGAGAATGAATGAAAATGAATGGAAGGGAAGGTCTGCAACTTCAGAGATGGGTTGTTGACCAGATGGAGTCGCCAGATGTGTTTGCAAGTGCCTCCAAAGGCTGAAATCTTCACAGGAACACATCAACCTGCAAAAGATGAAGTGGAAGACCTCTAAGGTCCCACCGGGCGTGCCAAAACTGTTAGTGGTCACACGGTGGCTTAAGATTTTCTATTTGATAATGAGACACCTCTGAAAGATGAAACTCTAACTTCTGTGATGTCCCACCGGGCGTGCAAGCCAAAACCGTTGCAGAATCACAAAGACCCCTCGGATGCAGATCGCTTCTAGGTTGATCACTCTAGCATCCAGCAGTGTGATTGCACAACAATTCTAAAAGAAAGCAAACACTAATTGCTTAGTTTCAACATAGGATACCTCAAATTTGATTAAACTTATTAGCAAGGGAAAGTTTTTAGAATAGTCTTAGAGCTTGTCAATGGCTATACACTCACAACCACCTTGACACGATCAAGTTTAACACAAAAGAGACATACAGGTTTCTCAAACAGTCCCTCAAAAAGATGGGCTCTATCAAGATTTTTAGAAAATCAGTTCTGACCTCTAACACTCCAACATTCCAACCTCTAACCCTTTTCACGGAAAAATCATGCCTATTTATAACATTTTACAATAGAGCCTTTTCCCCCAAAACCAGAGACATTGAGTGTACCAGTGCTCACCATGATCTCGATCGCGATTCCCATAATCAAATATGTAAAAAGTTTTCAGGTGCTCAGCGGTAAATTTCTTTAAACATCTCCCA
Organism: Taxus wallichiana var. yunnanensis; assembly: GCA_018340775.1. Classification (NCBI taxonomy): domain Eukaryota; kingdom Viridiplantae; phylum Streptophyta; class Pinopsida; order Cupressales; family Taxaceae; genus Taxus; species Taxus wallichiana. The sequence continues at coordinate 726,126,360 of CM031244.1, forward strand.
CATTCAACTCCTTTTTCTGGTAGATCACTTTTCCCTTTACTCGCCAACCACTTCTGCCCCTAATCTGTCAAATTTGGTTCTTCGCATGCCCGAGAAGAAGAAATGGAAGATCGAGATCAAGCCCAAAGGTCAGATCTCATCTTAATGGTAAAAGACGTCCCTGGATTTTCCTCACCCAACCAAGATATCAATAGGTCTTTCGTGTGCCAAGGAAAGAAAAATTGGGCCGAATCTAACAGTTAGATTACATATTAATGGTGAGAGACGTTTACAAACCTTTCCCACCAAACTAGGATACCAGATTAATGTTCCTCTTCATTTGGCATGCAGGAGACTCCAAGAAATGATAAAAAAAACCATCAGAATATGCATCCCCGAGCACTGGAGTGAAAATGGTGGAAAAATCAGATACAAATGCACAAATGTCATTGATTTCTATTTTGAATTTGGATTGTCCATGTGGGAGATCCATTTTAGAGTGGGCCTGCGGGTTCCTTTTTCCTTTTACAACTTTTGGAAAAATGTAAAATTTTCACATTTTCTTCTCACCTCTACCCTTGAGAAATGAGCCTGACACGTGTCCTAAGGTGGGTCCCAAAGGAACTGCGGCCAAATTCTACTATTTCACCTCTTTTTTGGAAAAGGAAAATTTTCCAAGTTTCCCCAGTAGCTCTGCCCTTCCAATTTTAGTTTTTAACTTGGGTCCCAGCCGAACCACATTTCTTTTTACACTTTTAACTCTTTTCTCCACAAAAGGAAAACTTTTCAAATTACCCTCGAAAGTCTGCACCTCCGCCATTGAATTTTAAAAATTTGACTATTCTCTATCGGGTCTGCGGGCCATTTTGATGTTTTAATCCTTTTGGTAACAAGAGGTAAAAAATCCAAGTTACCTTTGATGTTCTTCCTCCTCGTCCCTTTCACTTTTAAAAATGCCACGGATCACAATGGCGCATCTTGATATGGCCCCCAAAAGTTGAGATCTTGAATGAGCGTGGGATCACCACATGTCCTGGCCCAAAAAATTGTTTGAAGGGTTAAAGCTCAGTAGAAGGTGCCATGTGTCAAGGTCCAGGCAATCTCCTTTGGTCGTTGAAAAGTCCAAGCAAAATGAAAAGTGAGCAAAGGCCTCCAAATGTCCTCTTGCGCTTCTTTAAAATGAAAATCAAGAACTAGTCCTTAAATATGCGTGCCCCTCCACGTGTCCCAGGCCTCTCAAAACCTTTTGAAAAAAGACTAAGTATGGGAATCCCTAGCGAAACCTCCACGTGTCTTCATGGTGCAAGTTAAAAATGGTGCCGAAGAGCAGAGACACTGAATGAGCGCGGGGCTCACCATGTGTCCCTGTTCCACCAAACTGTAGCAGCTGCATAAAAATTGTCTAAGTCTAGGAAAAGTAGCAGAAACCTCCATGTGTCTTCCCGGCATAACTCCAAGGCCAAACCAAAAAGAAAATCTTCAAATGAGCGTCATTCCTCCACTTGGACTAGTTTTGGTTCAAGGCAATCCATATAATTTTAGAGTTCCCCGCTGAGCCACGTCCAAATAAAAGAGGCCACGTTTCATATTTATGCAAGGATGTAAGTTTGATAGGGAGAAATTCCCGTCAAATCATAAAATGTAGAAACATGACGATTTGAGCCAGTAGATGAAATTCTCCTCAAGGACAAAGAATTTAGAAATTTTACAAGGCTGAAATACTTTCCTCCGAGCTACATCCATTCATTTTTCTTCAAGTATTTAGGGAAAAAATGACAAGGATAGCAAATCTTGACTGTGGAAAATGGAAAGAACGGGGGAGCCCAAGTTTTTAGATGAACAAAGAACAGGGGACCCTAGTTACAGATCCCTTCCAGATAAAAAGAGAAATAAGGAAACAACTATGGATCCATACGTGATCCTCGGCCCAAAAAGGATTCATTATGGCAACAAAAGAAAGGAAAAAACTTCTTAGGCACAACACGAGGGATAAAAAATGGCGAGAGGATGTAAATTGATATATTTTAATGGTGAAATGGGATGAGAATACTTTGATCACCAACATCGGCTCCGACTTGGGGATGGGGACTCCTATGAGTGCCACAAGAACAAAGGTATACCATGTGCCAAAATATCCATTGGGCAAAGGAGTCAACTTGAAAAACACCAAACAGAACCATTCCCCAAAAAACAAACAAAGAAACCCAAAAAAAAAGCCACCAGGGGCGAGAACCAACCAAAACGGAAAGACAGAACAAACCAAAAGTATACACTGTACAGATGATGCTCATCTCGATTCTGGGGAATCAATCCAAGAAATGCTTCAGATTCCTACCATTAATAGGCGTTCAAGAAGTTTCCCATCCATGTCTTTCAGAAGAAGGTATGTTCACTAATTTTGATATCAATGGAGTAAGGACCCATCCATAAAGTGTTAAATTTTTCATGCTTTCCCTTATCTTCATGCCTGCTATCCCATAACAACACGAGATCTCCAACATTGAAAGCTCTTGGGGTGACCTTCTTGTCGAAAAACTTCTTCATATTTTCTCTGAACTTTACATGCCTTTGGTGGGATGCCCTCCTCTCTTCATCAAGTTCAACAATCTGGTTAATGCGGGCATCATATGGACTTACCTCTTGATCTTCTAGTTGTTGCATGAACTGATATGAGGATAATTATATGTGTAGGTGAAATAGTTCTGAGTTCCATACACCAACTCAAATGGACTCTTTCCAGTGGCTCTCTTAATAGTAATTTGGTCAGCCTAGATAGTAAATTTCAACTACTCACCCCATTTTCTCTTGTTCAGCTCCAAGTTTCTTTTGATAATCTTCAACAAATTTTTATTACTAGACTCAACTTGTCCATTTCCTTGGGATTGTAATTAGAATAATATGTCAAATTGATCCCATATTCTTTGTACATTGTCACCAATGGTTTAACTTTAAAGCTCATGGCATTGTCAAACAATTTTGACTTGGCACCCCAAACCTGCAAGATGATATGGTTCAAGCATAAAGTCCATGACAATTTGGTGTGTTGCTATTTTGGTGGGGATTGCCTCCACCCACTTGGAAAAGTAATCACTAGCTACAAGAATCCACTTATGGCCAACACTTGAAGGGTCTGAAATATCACCAATGAAATTCATTCCCCGTTTCTTGAATGGAGCTTCAATTGATACATGCTGAAAGGTAGGGAGCAAAGCTTTCGTCTTCCAGAGAAGCACCGTAACTCTCACATTTCTAACCAAAATATTTGTATCGTTGAAGAGAGTTCACCACCAATAACCAGCCCTCAAGATCTTGTGTGTTGTGACCCTTCTAGCAAAAAATTCCCCATAATCTCCTCCATGGAGATCAACAAATTATCTTGGGGCTTCATCTTCAAGATAATGCACCTAAAGAGGACTCCCTCGGGGGTTCTTCCAAGCTAACCCATAATAAGTAATGACATATTTCGAGAAGCCAACTTAAGGGCCCTTTTCTGGTTCTTACTCAAATACTCGGGGAGGAAGTATAAATGTCTCGGGATAAAAATCACATCCTTGTACTACTCGAACTCATTAGTTTTTCAAAGACATCTACCCTTCCTTCTTCTACCTCATTTACCTCAATAGTTTGCAAGTTTCTCTCAGCCATAAGATTAGCCAAGCCCAAACCTCTCACCAAATTTGTGGTTTGGATATCCATGTCATATTTTTGCAACTTGTTAACCCATCTACATCTTTTTCTTGAGAATTCCATCTCTTATATGATGTCTTTCACCATGGTGTAGGGAACATAAGCAACAATCTTAGAATTCAAAATGTAAGTCCTGAAACCCTTTTTTTCTTTTACCAAGGAAAATGCTTGTTTCTCCATAATAGTGTATTTCAACTCAGCCCCCTATAATGCCTTACTAAAAAGGCAATTGGCCTTTCAGCCCCTTCATCATCTTTCTACAACAAGACAAATGCAATAGTGTTCTCTGAAGCAAAAGAAAACAGTTGGAAAGGCTTCTTATAATATGGAGCTACTAAAATAGGGGCATGCTTTAATGCCTCTTTAATCCCATTAAAATCTTGAATGGCATCCTCCTCCCACTTGATGACTTGGTCCTTCTTTAACATGGAAGTAATTGGAATGGTCAACTTAGCAAAGTTTGATATAAATCTTCTGATGAAGTTTATTTTCCCAAAGAAGGATTGAATTCCTTTCTTGGTTCTTGGGATTGGAACCTTGTTGATGGCCTCTACCCTTTCTAGATCAATCATCACCCCTTCTTGTGACACAATGTGACCAAGAAACTTTTCCTTCTATACTCCAAAATGACACTTCTTTAGATTGAGTGAAATGCCAAATTCTCTACATCTTATCAGCATTTTATCCAAGTGATACAAATGATCACTTCTCTTTTTGGAGAACAAAGTTACATCATCTTGGTAAACAACAATAAAATCATTGATATAACCAGTAAAAGCAACATCCATTACTCTCTAAAATTTTCTCCACATTCATCGGACCAAAGGCAATCTCGACGTATACATAAGTCCCCTAAGGAGTGGTAAAGGCTGTTTTAATTCTTTCTGATTCCTTCACCATACCTTGGTTATAACCAGAGAAACCATCAAGGGTAGAAAGTATATAAGAAATAGTCACTAGTGCAGCATGTTCTCCATGTTTAGTAAAGGAGAATTATCCTTCATTGATGCTCTTTTTCATTTCTCAAGTCCACACACACCTAATGTCATCATTCTTCTTTCTGATTGGTACTAGGTTCGTAACCCAAGAAGAATACCTTGTAGGCTGAATAATCCCTCCATCCCTTAGTTTCTTTAGTTCCTCTTGCATTTTGAGAGATAGGAGTGGATTGATTGGCCTCTATTTCTGCTTGAATGGTTTTGCATTAGATTCCAAGGGAATCTCATGTTGAAATAGATCCTTCTATATGCATTTAGTTCATAATAAGTCCAAGTCATGTAATCTTGATATTTTTTTAGCAATTGGACATAAGACTATTTTTCCTCCTTGCTGAGATTGCTTCCCAACCAGATCTTCCTTGGTTTCTCCTTTGTGTCCAAGGTCATGCTCCTCAATATCCCTTGAGGCTTTTAGGCATCTGTTAATAATGTGATCAACATTATCAAAGTTGGATTCCAAAGTAACCAACCCTCATGAATGGTATTAGTCTTTAGTTGGATGATGCATTTTCCAAACAAGGTTTCTTTACCCTCTACTAAACACACCATGAGCTCCCAATCAATATTTTGATCAATAAACTCCCCTTTGTTCTAGAAATCTTTTGACCTGAGCATCATTATCAAAAACTTGACAATGTTTAATGTTGTTAGGTACAAATGGCCTAGTTAACACCTCAACATCATATTCACAATATGGGGATACTTTACAACTATCAAACCAAGAACCCAACACTGAAAGCTTGTCTACCAAATCATTGAACCTCCTATCATGATGTAAGATATTGAATGAATCAAACATCTCAATGAGATCCCAAGCTACATGCTTGTATTGTTTCATTCATTGATTCTTTGTGGCATAAAATTTTCTAACCTACTTTACAATTAATTCTGAATCTCCTCTGACAATGATGTCTTTAACACCATATTTCCAAGAAATCCTCAGACCCAAAAATAGTGCCTCATATTTAGCAATGTTATTAGTGCATTCAAAGTTGAGTTTGAAAGAAAATACAAACTCTTCCTGACCTAGGGAGATCAGAACAACACCAGCACCATTTCCGAACTTGGAACAAGCTCCATCAAACAATAAAGTCCAAGGAAAACCTGCCTATTCAAGACACTTGAATTCTTCAATCTTGTGCTCTTTTCCATCAACAAATCCTACAAAGTTATCAACATCAACACTTGTGTACAATACTTCATAAGATGCATTGTTGGGATCCTCAATAAGGTGAAACATCTTCTTTTCTCCATACAATTTGACAAGGCTGCCCTCAATTAAGATGGTGGCATAGGACATATCTATTTGAACACTCCCACCAACACTTGTGGCCCATTTTCTAGAAAACAACATACCCCACTTGGCTAGGAAGTCAATAATAACTACATCAAGTTTCAAGTTCTTACCCGGATATGTTGCAAGTTGTACCACCAGACATTTCACACATCCCACCACTGGCACCTCTAGAATCCATGGCAGTGCACTTCCCATATGTTTTTGTTACCTTGATGTTCAGTTCATTCATAACTTCTAGAGGCATAACATTGCATGATGCCCCTGAATCAAACATACAGTTGTGCAGCAATCTATCCTTAATGATCAGAGTGGTGAAGAATGGATCCACATTCAGCTGGGAATCTACCAAGGATGTCCCCAAATAAACCTCATGTGGTTCATCTAGCTCTTTTGATGCTGTGGTGCTTCTAGTTCTTCAATGATTGGAGGAGTCTCCACAATATTTACATCTCTTCTTAGGGAATTATTCTCCTCTTTCAGCCCCAAATAGTCAAGATCCCTTTTTTTTCTTAGGAATCCTAAGCAACTCAACAATTTTAACTGAGATCTTGATCTGACTCAAGACTTGGGCAATATCATAAGGGACAAACTTTGGAAAGGAAGAATTGGAAGGAAGGTTGACACACTCATTAGATGGCAATGGATTTTTGACAACTTGGGCATGAGGAGGGGTGTGATTTTTGTTTGGGACACCAAGGCCCTTGGCAGATGTGTCTTTCTTAGGAGCCTCTTTAGGAATATTTGAAAGTAATGGAGTTTTGGCTTGGCTTGAGGCCCTATACCTTTGACAACCCTACTTCTTGTGTTGTATTCCTTTTCTTGAGCCACAACAACATTCATCAATAACTGCTTGTCCTCCTCAGATGGGATTCCTCCATCATATTTCTTTATCATTAAAGCTCTCAAATATTCAAAGTCATTATTGGGAAATTCAAAATCTTGTACAATATCTACTTCTAAAGTATGAGAGGGAGGAAGAAAAGGTACCGGTGGATGTAATCCCAAAAATCAGCAGCAGTTCTAGCACTTATTACCTTAGTGAAATTTTCTCCTTGCTGTGATCTTGTGGAGCAAACCATCATGCAAAACATCATCATCATTATCATCACCAACTTCTTCTTCTTCTTGCTTATCTTCCTCACATGGAGCATGGGGCATGAAACATCCATCACACTAATTAATGACATCTGTCTCCTCCACAACAACAACTCTGAAAACCAAAGGATCAGGTACCATTCTATTTTCCCTGGTCCTGGGGACTATTTATTTCCAAATCCAACAAGTCCCTTGCCTCTATCATCAGATATCTGATCATTTCTATGATGATTTGTAAACCTGTCTTGGTCTTGTTGTTTGTAATGACCTTATGAACTTTTCCCAATTACCTTTTCTAGGCGGGCTAATTTGTATGATATTTCCTTGACAGCCCCTACCAATTTTTTCACAACTTCCTTCAAATCACATAGCCTTACTTGTTTGAGGCTTTTTGGGTTAATTAATTTCACACCCTCCCTTTTTGGAGGCTTTCAAATTGCTTGATGTTGTTCTCTATTTGGAGAGCCATGGTGAAGGCCTGCCTCAAATTAGTAAGGTGCTTTTTCCCTCAAGTAGTAAGTAGTCTTTTTATCAAATGCATCTGAATATTTGATCAAACATGATTCATCACATGGCCTTAAGCTAACATGCAATATCCTCAAGGTCTTGTTAAACCTTGTGTTGAAATCATGTACTGACTCATTAGGATTCTTCTTGATGTTTTCAAATTCTAACAAAAGAAACCTAGGGTCAGTTCTATCACCATACTGCAATCTAAATGCATTGTTCATCTCTATCCAGGAGTCAATGGAGTTATCTGGAAAGCTTGTACTAGTCCCTGACATCTTCTTCCAAAGTATGGATAAAAAATTTGATATATACATCTTCATGTTCAATCTCAAAGTCTTCCATCATATTGATAAAAATATTTAGATGTTGATCACCAGTTATAGCGTTGTTTCCTTGGAACTTTGGTAATCTATTTCTTACATCTTGGGGAATTGTATTTGGATAATTGGCCATCCCCCTATAAAATTTATAGGACCAAAGGTGTTTACAAAAATGGAGGTCTAGGTGGGGGAGGGCCATGTTGTTTTGAGGAGGTGACCCTGGAGGGGAGACAAATTGATAAGGGGCAGAGGGTCTTTGAAACACAGGAGTATAACTTTCAAAATGGATATCCCCTAAAGGCCTTGTTTCTTGGAAAACCCTATCAACTTCGAAAAGACAGGGGCAGAATGAGAAGCAAATTTTCAAAATAAAATGAAGGCCCCTCTCCAGTTGGAGAATTCAATTCCACAAAGAGGCTACCTGATTCAAGAACTTGAATGGCAGTCTTCAATGATAGGCCAATCACTTTCATCAATGGAGATCCCTTTTCTTGTCTGTTGATCTCCAACAACTCTCCAAGATTTTCTTCCTTCTGACTTTGTTTTCCTAGCTTTGGAAATAATGTCCTAGCAGGATCCCTAGTAAAGAAATATCTTCTTCCTTCCAACTTTGCAAAGATTAGTAACAAATCTCACTTGACAGAGGTTAAGACACTAGTACTCATTAAGAATCAGATCAACAAGGAGTCGCCACTAAGGATTTCCACCTTAGTTATGAAAATGCACTAAAATATGATCTTTCAAATGTCTATCAATACTAGAAATTGGAAATGGGATGATCTGACTTTTCTTTACCCAGATTTATCAATGAAAGCTAGTACACTAGGTGTGGAAACTGAAAGAATTGAAGAAAACACTTACAAATTTTAAAACTTCTTACAGCCCAAACATAAGATATGTTTGAAAAATGATTAGCACTTTTGAGCATATAAGAAGTGTTTACCAGGGTCTGAATATGAACTATAACAACTATGTCCCTAGAAATGGCACCAATAAGGTGTTGGTACCCAAATTGATTCTCCCTCAGAAGAGTGAAGCATCACAGGTTTGGTAGGAAGCTTAGAGACAAGCAAAAGCATGTAGTGTGTCATTTTGTAGCCATAGGGATGAAATGCAGCTTGCTCTTTGTCACTCAGATGTGGAGAAATGGGTAGCACCCTCAAGAGGATTTGACCTATCCTCACTACTTTATGGTTGTTCCTTTCAACCAGGGTGAGAGGACCCTTTTTGTAGCCTATTTTTTGTGAAGGAGATGGAGATATCCTTCCTTGTGAAATTATTAAGAAGACCTTGAAGAAAATATGATCAATGCAATAAAACCTAACTCTCACGAGTTGTCACTCTAGATAATGGAGATATTTTCTAAGCAAGGTTTAGGCCACTAAAGAAAATGAAAACCTGATTGTTTCTGCATGTTTTGGTAGTAAAAATTATGCATTTGTATACACACATGAAAAATAGGGGTAGTATGGGTATGATTAGTTGTTTTAATGAATTTTTGTGGGAGGTGAAGCGGATAAAGTTGATTATACCAAATCTTTGGAGGGACTTTAAAATAATGAGAAACTTCACAACAGAAAGCTTCGAATAGTCAAGACATTCCTTGACTAGAAGGTGTGCTTGATGGAGGCCCAAATCAACATTTTTCACATAATCTTTAAGACTCCAATAAGAAGGCTTGAATTAGAAGAATTAATTAAATACTATAGTTTCGATTAACCACGCCTAAGGTACACCCAAGACTTACGATAATCTTTATCAACAAATGACAATGAATTGATTTTAAATTTGTTTATCTCATCAATGATGAAGGATCTTCTTGAAATGAAATTGTAAATATCATTAAACTGTCATAGGGATGAGATTCTATGTGATTTCACCAAAAAATATATATAAGATTACAATAGGAATGAATAAAACTACTTTGTAGACATTTTGAAATAAAGTAGGCACTAATTTCTCAGAGTCAACAAAGAATAACTCAAATTTGATTAAACTTATCAAGGGAAATTTTATAGAATAGTCTCAAAGCTTGTCAATAGCTATACACTTGACCACCTTGTACACGATCAAGTTTAACACAAAAGAGACATATGGGTTTCTCAAATAGTCCCTCGAAAAGATGGGATCTATCAAGCTTTTAGAAAATCAGTTCTGACCTCTAACACTCTAACATTCCAACCTCCAACCCTTTTCACAACAAAATCATGCCTATTTATAACATTTTCAATAGAGCCTTTTCCCCCAAAACCAGAGACATTGAGTGTACTAGTGCTCATCATGATCTCGATCACGATTCCCAGAATCAAATCTGTAAAAAAATTCAGGTGCTTAGGGGGTAAATTTCTTCAAACATATCCCGCATTCAACTCTTTATCTAGTACATCACTTTTCCCTTTACTCGCCAACCACTTCCACCCCTAATCTATCAAATCTGGTTCTTCACATGCCCAGGAAGAAGAAATGGAAGATCGGATCATCCCCGGAGGTTAGATCTCATCTTAATGGTAAAAGATGTCCCCAGATTTTCCTCACCGAAAAAGGATATCAATAGGTCTTTCGCGTGCCAAGGAAATAAATATCGGCCGAATCTAACAGTCAAATTGCATATTAATGGTGAGAGACATTTATATACCTTTCCCACTAAACCAGGATACCAGATTAATGTTCCTCTTCATTTGGCATGTAGGAGACTCCAAGAAATGATAAAAAACCATCAAATACGCATCCCGGGGAGCTATGGAGGAAAAATCACATATAAATGCATAGCTGCCATTAATTTCTATTTTAAATTTGGACCATCCACGTGGGAGATCCATTTTAGAGCACGCTTGCGGGATCCCTTTTTCCTTTTACAACTTTTGAAAAAATGTAAAATTTTCACATTTTGCTCCACACCTTTGCCCTTGAGAAATGAGCCTGACACATGCCTAAGGTGGGTCCCAAAGGAACACGACCAAATTATGCTATTTCACCTCTTTTTTGGAAAATGGAAATTTTCTAAGTTTCCCCTAAAAACTCCACCCTTCCGTATTTAATTTCGACGTGGGTCCCAGGAAACCATGCTTCATTTTACACTTGTAAATCCTTTCTCCACAAAAGGAAAACTTTCCAAATCATCCCCAAAAGTCTTCACCTCCGCCGTTGACTGGGGAAAAATTTGAATATGTGGGCCATTTTGATGTTTTAATCCTTTTGGTAACAAGAGGCAAAAATCCAAGTTTCCTCGATGGTGCGTGTCCCCGTCCCTTTAAATTTTCAAAATGCTACGCGTCATAATGGCACATCTTGAGATGGTCCCCAAAATTTGATATCTTGAATGAGCATGGGCTCATTACATGTCTGGCCCTAGTAAAATTTGTTTGAATACTTAAAGCTTAGCGGAAGGTGCCATGTGTCGAGGTTCAAGCAATCTCCTTTGGCGTTGAAAATTCCAAGAAAAATACAAAGTGAGCGGAGGCCTCAAGTGTCCTCCTGGCGCTTCTTTAAAATGAAATTCAAGGGCCAGGCCTCAAACATGCGTGGCCCCTAGATGTCCGAGGCCTCTAAATACCTTTTGAAAAATACTAATATGGGAAGCCCCACGAAAACCTCCACGTGTCTTCATGGCACAATTTCAAAATGGTGCCCAAGAGCAGAGACCCTGAATGAGCGTGGGCTCACCACCGTGTCTTTTATCCACCAAACTCGTACCAACTACATAAAAAAATGTCTAAGTCTAGTCAAAGCGGAAAACCTCCACGTATTTTCTCGGCACAACTCTAAGGCCAAACCAAAAAGCAAATCTTCAAATGAGTGTCATTCCTCCACGTGGACCAGTTTTGGGTCAAGGTGATCCATAGAATTTTAGAGTGCCCTGTTGAGCCGCGTCCAACCAAAAGAGGCCACATTTCCTGTTGATGCAAGGATGTAAGTTTGATAGGGAGAAATGTTTGTTAAACCATAAAATGTAGAAAGATGACCATTTGAGCCGGAGATGAAATTCTCTACAAGGAAGAGAATTTAGAAATGTTACAATGCTCAAATACATTCCTCTGAGATACATCCATTCATATTCCTTCGGTATTTAGGGAAAGAATGACAAGGACATCAAATTCCAACCGTGGACAATGGAAAGAACGAGGGATCCCAAGGTTTTAGATGAATAGATAATGGGGGACTGTATGCCGGAAAAGCAACAAGTGAGCATGGGAATGTACAGCTAACTCTTCTGCGTACCCGACCTCCCGAGGTCGTGCCGAGACAACCGGTGGGGATGGAATATGCGTAGAATGTAGACAAACTAGTTAGGCAATCTAATATCTTCGACACGCACTAATGGAATCTGTGAATCTAAGGCAAAGAAGGCCCTTCTAACCTGGACTGGTGTGATAGATCGATCTGCAAGGATGACTGCTCGAAGGCTCCAATCAATATCGAGCTCTGGCATGATTCGATCTATGGGTTTTCGAATACGTGGAAAATGACCATGTATAGTTTCGTGTCTTTCTCCGGATAGGGTCATATGGTGGATGGTAAATATAGTCAACTCTATGGACGGTTCTCTGGCCTAGTCCAGAATTCTCTAGCTTTGTTAGCTGTTGTATCCAGCAAGGATAATTGCTTGATGATAACGGGTGGAAGTGGAGTAGACTGAAATACCAATGTGCGTAGGCCAGTGTCTATGTCTAATTCTCTTATGGATTCATTGGGCTGCGGGATCAGTGGGTCATAACCATAGGTTCGTTGTTGTTGTGGACCAGCTATGGTCATGCGTGGAATCAAGTCCTGATCCCTAGTATCCAATAATCATATGCTTTCTCAGCTTCTTTGTTTAGAATCAACTTGATTGTGCGATCTTCTTATAATACCTCACATGCGCGTTCTTAACCTGGATTCTTAGGCTGGTATCTATGTCTGTGAGGGTGTCTCCTGCATCTGGTTGTGGAACTAAAGGGTCACACCCAAATGTTTGTTCTCTTTCAAACCCTTCTACATTCATGTAGATGTTTTTCTAAGGTCATCTGTAGTTTGGATGATTTAACCAAAAAGTATGTGCTCGATCGTCTTCTATGTTTAATCCTCTTAACTGAGATCTAATCTAACTTTGTAAGTCTGCTATTGTTTGGAAGACTTGGATTCTAAGATTCTGGTCAATATCAGTTATTTCTATTATGAGATTGGGCTGAGGCACGATTGGCTCGAAAACATATTCTCTGGGCTCCCTAGGTCCCGTAATTGTCATACAAACGCAATAATATAAACAAACTGTAATAAAGTGAACTCTAAGTATACGAAATGTATTTATAGCATATATGACTTCTTTTTGTATTTTCTGATGATTTAAAAGAATTTAAGAAAGCAGCTATTTAAAATATTTAGAATTGACAACTAAACTAATAATTTAAAACAAACAAAATAGCCGAGTGTAGCTATTTGTCTGTGCAATTTGTATATCTATTCTAAACAATGAAATAACTAATCTATTTGCAAGATTCTCGATCCTACCTCAGAAGTGAGGAGTGAATCATAGTTTCTCAGAAACTATCAATCCCCACAGCTTCCCCGGAAATATCGAGAATAGAATTTACTGAAATAAAGCGATTAACTACTCTATTTTATATGATTCTTAACTAGAACTTTGAAAGCTAGAACATTGATTCGCGAACAAAGGCGAATCCAATGGTGCGTGTGATTTTGTCCCTTAATATGATCTCTTCATTCTTTGTGCTCACGTAGATCTAGAAAAGCGTGTAATGCTTGCATCAATAGGAGTAGGTGTTGGAACAAGGGACAACCTTTAGAATACAAATTGAATAGAATGCGAATAGGAGAAGGATAGCGTAAGAGTACAGAGCTTGGCTTATGCAATTCCTAGCGGGATCTACTGCGAATCATGCAACATAATGCATCCAGAACCTGAAAACTATCCTGTTTTGAAGAGCACAACCTACAACTTTAATGGCTTCCTAAGCTATTCTACTCTAATGGATTAGATAAAACAACAACACTGTTTGTACAAAGTTTGGATTTGTGGCTTACCAACAGCTGGTCAATGCAAACTAAACATGTAATGAACTAAACTATGGAATCTAAGCCAACTAAAAGACTGAAATGAGGAAAATGAGAGGTGAATTCAGGGGCCGAGCTTTTCTTTGAGCACAAGCCATGCATTTATAGGAATTCAATCACCCAAAGATCAAAACCAAACTAAACTCCTAAACAATAAACAAAGGAAAGACACTATTCCAGGGGACCAAAAACATAAATGCAAGCTTAAGTTGGCAAGGAAAGCTGGTGAAACATTGATTTTTACATGAGTTACGTCAAAAGAACGTTCTGGAAAATGTGTAAGGACCGCCACCGCCAGCTCGGGCATTTATAGGACCGTTGCCAAGTCGGGCGGCGGTTTCGTTACTTAAAGAAAAAAAGGGGCAAGGAAAAGAGAAAAAGGGAAAACAAAGCACGTGGGGGATAAGCGGGGCATGCGGGATGTTAATGCATATCCGGAAAGCTTTTCTGGATCCCGAACACCTTGTGAAGAGACCTGTATCATCATTGGGGCACTTATTACGCTGTTCCGCAGTACAGTACCTTACAATTTTGGGTACGTACATATTGCCCCCTCGGAGAAGCGTTTTAGCCATGAAGAGGCATAAAACGGTGGGTCCGAGTATGGCAGTCTGAAATGGGAAGTTAGAAGTTATACCTTACACGTCCGTGTGTTGAAATTACGCCATCCAAAATTCCCGCTATCTGCAAGACGAAAGGAGAACTCAAGTGCAGATAGATACAATAATTTGGAAAATAAACGCTAAAATAATAGGGAATGAGAACGTACCATTCATGCGGGGATAGGAACTTACCTCCATCAGCGCTCCAAACCTGTGAAAAGTCATTTTAAAATGAAACAGAGCGATATATATATATGAAAGTGGGCCCATTTTCCTATTCATTTGTGCGAGTTGATTTGATTGTTTTTGAGCTCTGGGACCCACGGCGACGGTTTCTTGCGTGAGTATAGTCAAAACGTCCACAGTGAGATCGTGATCATGCCTCCACGCGCGGAACACCGCCCCACTAGATCACAGGTTGGTTTTCTTCAATTTTGTGTTTTTCTCCCTTTAAATTTGAAATGGCAAATTCGTTGTAATGGGGGGGTTATTTTTGAAAATATTAGGTTCAAAAGGTCCACCTAGGGGGGGCGCCTACTAGGTAGGCTCCATTTTTAGGTTAAATGGTCATTTTTTGCTTATTTTAGGCTTTTTAGGATTAAAAACCCGCGTGGGTTTTCGGACCACGACCGCCGCCTTGGCTAGGGGCGGTGGTTACACGATCGCGCTTTAAGGCGGCGGTTACAAAACCGCCTCCTGCTCGGGTGGTGACGGTTCTGCAGTAATGCAAAAGAACTTATATTTGAGATTATGTTTGTATTTTTACACTTCTACACGTTTTTATGACTCTCTTGGTATTGTTCATATATTAACTTGCTCTGTTTTGTGTGTTTTTGGGTGTATGCAAAGCGAGGAGGAGTACATTGTATATGGAGCCGAGAGAGAGTGTGATTGGCTTTCAGGGATACTGGATGCCCTTTCACGGGGACGAGGAGGACACATTACAAAGGGCTGGTATCTGCGCATATCGCGCGTGCCCCATGTCGCACCATCTAGTCACATCCTTTGTGACTTATTCTCTTACTTGGGATGTAGACCGAACACTTTACATTGTCGGGTCCGTGGTGAGTGGACCATCACATTGGAGGATGTCTACTATATTTTGGGGGTCTCGATCATCGGGAGGAGGCTCACATTAGAGACAGCAGGCTCACGGGCATAGATTGCACAGTGGGCAGCCTATATGGGAGATGCAGTCATCTCCACGGGGTCGAAGAAGGGAGTGAGAGTTCGTTCCATTCTTTCTTTTCCTATCCCCGTACTTCAACAGGCCATCATGGGATCCTTTCCTCGAGATTGATCGGGGACAAGGGAGGGGATACATTGTTATACTGCTGGGCCCCCATTATTGCACAAATAGAGGGACATGGCCGGATATACGCTGCGGTGCGAGATATACTTGGGACCACCTACCATGATTTATATAGGGTGGTCCGTTTACAGGGACAGTCATTGAGCCACCCGACTTTAGTCATGAGTTGGGTGTATGAGCGTTTCATCCCTTATGGCAGGGGCATGGAGGTGGCAGATCCTGGGGCTGTGAGGGCAGCTAGATGGTCAGATATTTCGGTGTTTAGAGCACCTCACCATCTAGTTGCCTCCCTCACTACAGCAGACATGGAGGTGACACCATACCAGCTTATGGCCGGTATATGGGGAGAGGAGACTCTTACCTTGATCTCTTGCTCCACCACAGGGCAGCTCATCGACCGAGTGGGACGAGTGGAGGTGCATCCTTTTGGCAGAGTTCCTCAGCAGTTTGGCCTACCATATATGGGCATGCTTCCCCCAGTGGCGCCAGTTTATAGATCGGTTTGCGAGGCCAGAGGGGGACCTAGAGGCCGAGGTTGGATAGTGGTCACTCTTGGCATTCCTATTGCAGCCAGGAGGATAGTTCGGGCTAGAGGGAGAGCCAGTGCGCCTTGGGCACCTTTTCTTCAGATTGCTGTGGGTCCTGCTCATAGTAGCGATGACCCCATAGATATTGACTCTGATTCTGAGGAGCTCACAGAGGGAGGGTCAGAGGAGCAGATTGATTAGAGTGATCCTGAGTGGCATGACACTCAGGACATTATGTAGGTAGAGAGGGCCAGGAGAGCACAGAGAGGGTGACTCTAGTTTCAGAGGAGCCACTCTCCCAGGGCCATGGTGGAGAGGATGAGTCACATTGCGGGCGTCATGTTGCCCCTACTACAGGAGCAGCCCCTTAGTCGGCAGTGGCATCCACGGTGGGTCTTTGCCCAGACGACCCATCTTGGAGGCCCGGTGATCCGAGTAAGTTATCCTTTCTTCCTTTCAATATTTGTTTAATTTAGGATTTGTTTTAATTGCTATCTCTCCTTGTGTTTTTATCTTGTATCTTTTAGCCTCTTGCCTAGTTTCTAATTTGTTTTTCTCCTTTGTTCACAGAGACTGTTGACGAGTGGCGGGACCTGATCCGCAGGGTATGTATTGATTCCCTAATGATCCCCATGGATAGGACCCATGCGGAGCTATCCGTAGATGCTAGGGAGCCCTCAGCAGCCGGTAGGCATACTGACATCTTTTCTCCCATTTGGCACACGGCCAGGATGGTGTCGACCCTCCGTACAGAGTTGGTGGGCTATAGGACAGATGAGCGTCTTATGAGGAGCCACTCTCGTGGTGAGACCGCGGCTGCTCCTCGAGACCCTGAGCCCTCCATTCATTCAGAGTGTCGGCGTAGCCGAGTCCTAGGCGAGGGCACGCACCTTCGGAGGGGTCGCATAGGGGTTGAGAGGCCACTTGGCCCTTGTGTATTTTGTACTATAGATTCTTTTGTATATCACGGGCTCTTTGAGCGTTTTGACCATGCCTAGTGCATGATGGCATTGTATATAAACATTGATTATTTATATATATGCATTCGTTTTTGGATTAAAAGTGTCACTCATGTTTGCCCTTTCTATTTCCAACTTCTTTGTGTATACTACGATGTATGTTTATATGCTTTCTAGAATGTATGCAAATGATGAACAGGTGATGTAAATGTTTACTTTTCTTTTTGTGTTTCGTGATGCTGATACATGACAATGTAGATATATTGTGATTTTGAATCTTAGCTTCTATGAGCAATTTGGATACTTCATGTTTGTTTTTGGCAAAGTGATGAAAATAACCAATATGATGAACAGATTGACTTGCCCAATTCCTAACTCCACGCAACCAGTAAGATGCGAGGGCTCATCACCAAGAACCAAGAAGGGCGCAAGTTATGAAATGTGGTGAAATGACAGTGATGAAAGACAGACAAAGCTTTGGCGGAACCAAATTGGAAGCTACAAGCCGACTCCACCCGAGTGACTTCATAGTTTTGGATGCAACTTGCCCTGCGGTTTATCCAGACTTAGACCCGTAGATGGCCACATGGTAGACAAAATCTGGATTTTTGGATTTTTAACTCTTTCGGATTTTGAACATCTGTTTCATTTGTTTTTGACTCAAAGTTTGAAAGTTTGAATTGTTTGCGTATGACCATTTGCATTTATTTGTCAAGAGGACCCCCTACACTTTGCCCCACACTACTAGTAAGAAGCATGGGTTTATCACCGTAGGCAAGGCATAGGTGAGTAAGGGCATTTCCATCCTTTTCCAACCCTACGTCACTAGTAAGAGATGCAAGCTCATCACCGAAGGTTGGTGGGGCAAGGAAATGTGTAAAATTAAAATTTTCTGTTTGATCAACGTTTGATTTGTTTATTTGAGTAAAATGTCAGTATGTGCTTATTCCCAAAGAGATGTGTATATGGGATAGATGTGACACCATGAAGCTTCTAGAAGAGACCATAGGCAAGACACCTATCCTAAGAAGAAATCAAAGCGAGAATAAACTTGCAGATCTTGGTATGGTTACCGTTAAGACTTCGTCATGTCTGATTTTATTTGATAAAAGATTCTGAGATATTTGATGATATCGTGAAAATGGAGAGATATGATTAGAAAGTTTTATGCCAACAACATCATGAGTTTGTAATGAATTTCTTTGAGAATAGATTCCTTGATCACAATTTATGTAAGAAACAAGTGGACAAAATGATCTTAATCTATATGAAAATGCAATGTAGATAGTTATATAGGTAGCGTTAGCTGCTTACGCGTAGAAACGTTTGAGGTGCAGGGAATTGACTGTTTCGCCAAACTCCTCACCTTCTAGCGTACATAAGAGGTATGCACCATTTCCATAGTCCTTCATGACTCGGTATGGGCCCAACCATTTGGGCCGAATTTCCTTCCTTCACCGGTCTTTTTATCGATCCGGCTGTCCAGCCTTAGAACCAGATCACCTTCGTATATGTCACGTTCATAGACCTTCTTGTTGTACTGCCGGCACATCCGGTCAGCATAGACTCTATGTCGCTGTTCGACATCTAACCTAGTTTCATCTAGGCTTTCTAGTTGGGAAAGATGTGCTTCTCTGTAAGCATCTTCATCTAGGATCCCTTGTAATGAAATGCAGAGACTGGGTATTTCAACCTCAAGCGGGAGAACTGCTTCTACCCCAAATACCAGCGAGAAAGGAGTTGCTCCCATTGGTGTTTTTATTGAGGTTCGGTGGGCCCATAAGGCCGGATATAACTTCAAATTCCAATCTCGTTTGTTTTCTTTTACCATTTTAACGAGAATGGCTTTTAGTGTCTTGTTTGTCGCTTCAGCCTGCCCATTAGCTTGGGGATAATACAAGGACGTTGTATGATGACTTATCTTAAATTTATTGCATAGCTCACGAACCTCTTCATTCTTAAAATAAGTTCCATTATCAGAGATGATGATTTGCAGGATACCGTACTGCAAATGATTTGGTTCAAAATGAACTTGGCGATTACAGGAACCAGTATGGTGGTAAGAGGCATAGCCTCTACCCATTTGGTGAATTATTCAGTGGCCGTGATTATAAAATTATGGCCATCTGTGGATGAGGGAGAGAATTTCCCTATTAAGTCTAGGCCCCATCTAGAAAAGGGCCACAGAGTAGCGATTGGTTGCAAGACTTGTGTCGGCATGTGGATCTCATGGGAGAATTCTTGGCACTTGCGACACCTGCGTACAAACTCTATTGCGTCATGTTCTAAAGTGGGCCAAAAATAGCCCATTCGATGTATTTTTCAAGCAGTGGCGTGGCCACCGAAGTGACCTCCACATATTCCGTTGTGTGATTCATGGAGAATCTTCTTGGATTCCTCCGTGTCGACACACCTTATGAGCATTCCATCGAACGCCTTCTGATAGAGAACTTTCTCTATAATGACGTATTTAACTACGATAATGCGTAACTCGTCTTCTTTGTTGTGGTGTAGCTCCTTCTGGATATGTATGATCTATGATGTGGTTAATAATATCAGCGTACCAAGGACACTCAGAGATGGCAGGTCGGGTTTTGATGTAGTATACACAATCATCTGGAAAATCCAAATCTACTAAATCGCCCCCATCTAATGGGTTATCAGCTAACCAATCCATAATGACTTGTCCCTTAACAGACTTCTGATTTACAAACGTTAATTCGAATTCTCCCATTAAGGTTATAAAATGTCCAAATTTTTTTAGACAAGGACCCTTGTGTGAGGAAAGTTCGTAAGTGGTCCATTTTTACCATGACCCTTGTTTCTTGATTTAGCATATAGTGTCTCAAGCATTTGGTTGCAAAGAATATGGTGAGACATTCTCGTTCTGCTTGTGTATAGCACGTTTCATAGTCGAGCAGTGTTCGGCTAATGAAATAAATCACGCGTTCTCTTTTGTCATCGTCTTCTTGGGCCAACATGCAAGCTAACGAGACATTGGTAGCTCGTGAGTATAAAATCAACGGGCGGTCTAGCTTAGGTGGCATTAGTGTAGGTGGCGACAATAAGAAACGTTTAACTATGTTAAAATCTTCATTGCAGTCTTCAGTCCAATCAATGCTATAGTCTTTCTTGAGTAAATTGTTGATTGGATGAATGGCGAAGCTTAAGTATGGGATGAATCTTCGGATTACACCTAGCTTTCCGAGGAATGACCTGGTTCCAGATTCATCCAAGGTGGAACCATTTTGAGGATAGCCCAAATTTTGGTTGGGTCCACATCTATTCCTCGTGATGATATAATATAACCTAGGAGCTTCCCTCCCGTTACACCAAAGACACATTTCTCTGGATTTAGCGTGACTCCGTATTCTATTAGACGTGAAAGAATGATGCGGAGTACTTCAGGATGGTCACAGCACTTCTTGGCCTTAGCCAACAAGTCATCTACATAGGATTCCATGATGTTATGAATTAGATCGTGAAATATATATGTCATAGCCCACTGGTACATAGCACCAGCGTTTTTGAGACCAAAAGGCATAACAACATAGCAATAGGTTCCCCAAGGAGTTATAAATGTAGTTTTGGCTTGATCTTGCTCAGATATTCTGATTTGATTGTATCCCGAGAATCCATCCATAAGAGACAAAAGTTCAAATCCAGCTGTTGCATCAACAATGACATCAATGGATGGTAACGGGAAGTCGTCCTTGGGACACGCTTTATTAATGTCTCGGAAATCTATGTAGATGCGTATCTTCCCATTCTTTTTGAGAACGGGAATGATATTAGATACCCACTGAGAGTAATCGACTGGTTTAATGAATCCTACTTGGAGAAGTTTTATTACTCTTATTTTACCATGAGGGCTACTTTGGGTTTCATAGGTATTGATTTTTGTTTAACTGGCTTTGCATCTATTTTAGTGACAAGGTTGTGCACCGCAATGTGGGGTGCAACCCCTGTCATTTCCTTATAATTAAATGCAAATGCCTTCTGATGTTCTTTGAGGATCCGAGTGTGTATTTCTACTTCTTCTAGGGTTAAGGAGGATCCTATTTCAGAATTCTTGGTTCATCTTCCGTTCCGATGTTGACATTGATTGTTTCTTTGATCAAAGAGGTGTTACCCTCTTCAAATTCAGGCGGTGCTGGGGGTAAATCCAGATCATCCCCATTTTCTACTGCGTATATGCTAGGTTCCATTTGTGAGGGAAAACTCATCATGGGATTTCCGAAATAGGAAGACGAATGTGGAATTAAGGACAAATCTAGCATATGATAGGAGAGATGTAATGCCGCATAGGCATTTAAGTATTCCAAAGTGGCCATATCATTATCAACATGGTCTGGGGTGGTAGATTCACTTCCGCTTGAAAGGGGATTTGTCGTTGTTTTTATCAATGGTTCGTCACGAATGGATACTGTGAAATGAGTATCTTCTAACTCATTGCTTGGAGTAAAACGTGATGCTGAAGTTGCTATTGAGTCAGCGAGAAGATTTTTCTCTCGCGGGATTGCTTCAATAGATATGAAGTTGAATGCCTTACTTAAATCTAATACGGCATTTTTGTAAAGCTGCAAGTGTTCAGCTTTAGTTTCATATACCTCAAACTTGGTTTGCCACTAATTGTGAGTCTCCTAAGACTCTGATGTTATCAATACCAATTCTCTTGGCTAAGGTGAGACCAAGGAGGAGGGCTTCGTACTCAGCCATTATTTGTGCATTCGAAATTTAGTTTGAAGGCAAATGGCATGACTTTCCCTTCTGGCGAAGTAAGAATTATACCTGCCCCCGCTCCATAACGGCACCTAGCCCCATCAAAATGGAGAGTCCAATACTTAGCTGGGAATATAGATGTTGGGGTATTTGCTGTGTTTGCGCACTCTACTTCCACCATGCAGAGATCCTCTGCTGGAAGAGAACCAACCCCTAGGGAATATCCTATGCCTACTGAATCAAATGGTAAGAACATTGGTAAATCTTGTTCTATTAACTCAACGATTTTTGCAGTAGTCCCTAATGATACTGTTTCTATAGTGTTAGCCTTATCTTTGGGGGTTGGAGTTGTCTTGGTTATGCTTTGATAGTTTCAAGATCCGTTGTAGGTACCAACTTCTCCTCTGGTTTTGCGTCAGTGGGTTTATTAAGTTGGTTTGTTGGAAGTTCAAATTCCGAGTGCACACCTGGTCTTTTCTTTAAATCAGCTAGGTGTAAATCGAAAGGTTTTGGATCACCTTTGGCTACAAATACCTTTCCTAGATGCAAGAATCTTACTTCTTGAAATAACGTAGAAGGGATTGCCTTCATGCGGTGTATCCATGGTCGGCCGAGGATCATATTATAATTAGTTTCCCGATCTATAATATAAAACTCAGTTAGGATTGTTTTGGGTCCTAAGGTGACCGGTAGTATTATGGTTCCTATCGAAGTGGCTTTAAGGCTATCATAGCCTCTTAATGTATTTCGAGTGGTGGAACAGTTTGTTTCCCCATATCCTAGTTTTTGGAGGAAAGAGAAGGGGACTATGTTAACCGCGGCCCCATCGTCAACCATTGCCCATTTTACGTAATTATTATAAACCCATACCTATAAGTGTAAGGATGGATTGCCTCGGCATGCGATCTTAGCATCTGTAGGCATTTTACTTATTTCGAATATGAATTCGACATCCCTATCTGCCTGTCCCGGAGGATGAACATCAAAGTCTATATGATTTACCTGTGTTTCAGGTGGTGGAGTGATGTTAATTAAATGGCCTAAACCTAATGCTTCTAAAAGAGCAGCCCTGTGGGCAGGAGAGTTCTTTAGCAAGTCGAGAAACGAAATATGCGAGAAGGTTTTTGTTAGATCATTAATTAAATCGTAAGCACCCACAGGTTTTGTTATGTTTTGCTGGATGTTATCTGTTTCTGGAAGGTGATTTGGACTTGTTTGAGAGAAATACTCTCGTGTTCTTGTTACAGCTTCAATGGGTAATTCCGAGTCTAACTCTACTAATCCGACTACCTTAGGTCGTGGTTGACTTCCTAGTTGGGGCGCAACTAATGGATTTAGCGAAGTCGAGGCTTCATGATCATTGTTTCCTGTCATTGCACTTTTGTTTGTTCCAGTTGGATTCAACCTATTGCTATCATGATTTGGGAGTGGATCGTTAAAGATCTTGAGAGGAGCATTCTGAGGGGAAACTGCCCCTGCGAGCGTATTTGGTGGTGATGATACGGATCTGCCAAAAACAAATCTGTGAAGAACTGTCTTTGTTCTTCTCGGTAAATGTTGCATGAATTTATTGTAGTCACGACACGTTCTAGTATCATGACCCCAAATTTTGTGGAAGCCACAATAAGAATTGGGATTGTAATTCCTATTTTGTTGGTTTGGTGTATATTGTGGCCTAAAATTCTGATCAAACTATTGCCTATTAGGATTAAAATTTTGCATTTGTTGTTTCTGGCTTTGGTTTTGATAACCAAATGAGTTTTGGCTTGGCCCTTGTATGGGATTTCACCATTGTTGTTGTTGTTGTGGATGGTTAAAATCCACTGTATTGATTATCGGGGTAAAGTTGTTGTTTCGTTGGTTGTTTGTTTGTGATGGAGTATTGACTACATTTACCTTTTTGGGCTGGTCGGTTACTCCATCCGTTGTTACACCCCGATTTTTGTTAAGGATTTTAGGTCCTTGGTTGACATTTGTGGTAGAGGGATAATTTGTAGTGTTCTGGGTGGAGATGATTAACCTCCCGTTTGCTCCATATGTCTTACGACCACTATCTATCGCTGCTTGGTCTATTCAAAGAGCGCTCTCAAGTACTTCATCATAAGTTCTTAATGGGAACTTCTAGACTTCTTCTTTCACCTCTCTGCTGAGAGAATGAAGGAATAAATCACATAGTTCCATTTGATCCATGTTTGGAGCACTTGCTGAAGAATAAAGAACTGTGCGCCACCTTTGGATGAAATGGGCGACAGATTCGTTATGTTCTTGTTTGATGTGTAAGAACTCCCTGATTCCTGTCCTTAGCAGTTTGTTCATGTCGAAGGCCTTGATGAACTCAGACACAAGTTGTTTAAATGAATGTATGGAAGCCTCAGGTATTCTATAATACCAATCGAGAGCGATGCCTTCCAAAGTTTTGGGAATATTTTAGCAACAACCCCATCCCATGGGAGTAGTTCACGTATGGCTGTAGCGTAAGCTTTGATATGCGCGTTTGGATCTCCCTCGCCTTTGTACTTGGGTAAATCGGGAAGGGGTCTTGGAAGCATGACGCTTCGTATGGTGAAGTCTAAGGGTTCCTTCAGATATTCTGAATAAGTCCCTATCGCATAGTTTTCGACCATTGATGGTGGTTGCTGAGGGAATGGTGGTGGGATGGGTTGTTGGTATGCACTGGTCAGGGGCATAGGGAAGTCCCTGTGTTTGAGCAAACATGCCGGAGAGGAGAACATATCCCCTTGTGGTGATTTGGAGTACATGTTTAAGTACGAAGGGGTACTATCTAGGAATGGATTGTTCTGCGCTAGACCGGGAGGAATGGTGCTAGAGATGGTGGGTCTAGTTGGCATTTGTTGTGAATACTGAGGGTCATGCCTAATGTGCCTACTCCTGTGAGGAGATCTACTTGGCTAGAATGGTGTGGAGGATTGGAACTCCCTGTTTGCATGAATTGCGAGTTTCGACTTGCTTGAGCAAGCTCTAACCCTCTAACCTTTTCTATTAGAGTTGAGATGACTTCATTTGGTGAAGTCACGATATTCTGCCTTGATGGCATTCGTTGTATACCATGATTTTGTATAGGCATGTGATATCCTGCTATGAACTGATCGCTATCTTGCCAAGTTTCTCCGAGAGTATTTTCTATATGTAATGGTATAGAGGTATTTTCTTGAAAAGAGACCTCGGGTTGTGGTTGTAAACCTCCTACAGGTGGATACATATTCCGAGAGCGTTGTTCGTTCCGGGAATAACGTGCTGAGTACTCGTCATCTAGAACTAAGTATGGGTCTGATTGTCTACTAATGTGTGGTCTAAGTAGTACCTGAGGAGATGAAACAGATTCTCCAGTGAACGTCATATTATTTGAGCCTGAAGGCTCTGTTTGTTGTGTTTGAGCGAGTTGTTCCAACCCCTCAGTTTGGAAAGATGAATTATATCTAGTCCTTGGGGTTTGTGTTGATAACTGACTAGTTGAATAGTTGTCGCCCCACATTGAGAGTGAGGGTGATGATTGTCTATTCTGTTGGGCATAGTATGCCTCAAGACCCAAGAGGGGTCTGCCATATGCATCGAATCCCGACATATTCGGGGGGTATATGAATACCCGCAGAATAATGGGAAGGAGCGAAGGTGATTTGTGAAAACGTAGAAGGTGAAACAGTTGTTTGTTTCACGTCGGGTTCACCAATTTTGTTGGTGAATCTGATGTGAAGGCTAATGAGGTATAGAAGGTGAAACAGTTGTTTGTTTCATGTCGGGTTCACCAATTTTGTTGGTGAATCTGATGTGAAGGCTAATGAGGTATAGAAGGTGAAACAGTTGTTTGTTTCATGTCGGGTTCACCAATTTTGTTGGTGAATCTGATGTGAAGGCTAATGAGGTATAGAAGGTGAAACAATTGTTTGTTTCACGTCGGGTTCACCAATTTTGTACGCCGGAAAAGTGACAAGCGAGCGTGGGAATCTACAGTAACTCTTCCGCGTACCCGACCTCTCGAGGTCATGTCGAGACAGCCGGTGGGGATGGAATATGCGTAGAATGCAGACAAACTAGTTAGGCAATCTAATATCTTCGACACGCACTAATGGAATCTGTGAATCTAAGGCAAAGAAGGCCCTTCTAACCTAGACTGGTGTGATAGATCGATCGGCAAGGATGACTGCTCGAAGGCTCCAATCAATATCGAGCTCTGGCGTGATTCGATCTATGGGTTGTGGAATACGTGGAAAATGACCCGGTATAGTTTCGTGTCTTTCTCCGGATAAGGTCATATGGTGGATGGTAAATATAGTCAACTCTATGGACGGTTCTCTGGCCTAGTCCAGAATTCTCTAGCTTTGTTAGCTGTTGTATCCAGTAAGGATAATTGTTCGATGATAATAGGTGGAAGTGGAGTAGACTGAAATACTAGTGTGCGTAGGCCAGTGTCTATGTCTAATTCTCTTATGGATTCGTTGGGCTGTGGGATCTGTGGGTCACAACCATAGGTTCGTGGTTGTTGTGGACCAGCTATGGTCATGCATGGAATCAAGTCCTGATCCCTAGTATCCAATAATCATATGCTTTCTCAGCCTCTATGTTTAGAATCAACAGCTGTGCGATCTTCTCGGAATACCTCACAGGTGTTCTTGCAACCTGGATTCTTAGGCTCGGTATCTATGTCTGTGAGGGTGTCTCCTGCATCTGGTTGTGGAACTAAAGGGTCACACCCGAATATTTGTTCTCTTTCAAACCCTTCTACATTCATGTAGATGTTTTTCTAAGGTAATATGTAGTTTGGCTGATTTGACCAAAACGTATGTGCTTGGTCGTCTTCTATGTTTAATCCTCTTAATTGAGATCTGATCTGCTGGAAGTCTGTTGTTGTTTGGAAGACTTGGATTCTAAGATTCTGGTCAATATCAGTTATTGCTGTTATGAGATTGGGCTGAGGCACTATTGGCTCGAAAACGTATTCTCTGGGCTCCTAGGTCCCGTAATTGTCATACAAATGCAATAATATAAACAAACTGCAATAAAGTGAACTCTAAGCATACAAAATGTATTTATAGCATATATGACTTATTTTTGTATTTTCTGAAAATTTAAAAGAATTTAAGAAAGCTGCTATCTAAAATATTTAGAATTGACAAGTAAACTAATAATTCAAAACAAACAAAATAGCCGAGTGTAGCTATTTGCCTATGCAAGTTGTATATCTATTCTAAACAATGAAATAACTAATCTATTTGCAAGATTCTTGATCCTACCTCGAAGTGAGGAGTGAATCATAGTTTCTCGTAAACTATTAATCCCCACACTTCCTAGCAATATCGAGAATGGAATTTACTGAAATAAACCGATTAACTACTCTATTTGATATGATTCTTAACTAGAACTTTGAAAGCTAGAACCCGGATTCCACAGCACGCAGGCGAATCCGACGGTGCGTGTGATCTTGTCCCCTTAGTGTGATCTCTTCGTTCTTTGTGCTCACGTAGATCCAGAAAAGAGTGTAATGCTTGCATCAATAGGAGTAGGTGTTGGAACAAGGGACAACCTTTAGAATACAGACTGAATAGAACACAAACAGGAGAGGGATAGCACAAGAGTACAGAGCTTGGCTTACGTAATTCCTAGTGGGATCTACTACGAATCATGCAACATAACGTGTCCAAAACCTGAAAACTATCCTATTTTGAAGAGCAAAACTCAGTAAATTTAATGGCTTCCTAAGCTATTCTACTCTAATGGATTAGATAAAACAGCAACACTGTTTGCACAAGTTGGATATGTGGCTTACCAACAGCTGGTCAATGCAAACTAAGCATGTAATGAACTAAACTATGGAATCTAAGCAAACTAAAAGACTGAAATGAGGAAAATGAGAGGTGAATTCAGGGGCAGACCTTTTGTTTGAGCACAAGCCATGCATTTATAGGAATTCAATCACCCAAAGATCAAAACCAAACTGAACTCCTAAACAATAAACAAAGGAAAAACACTATTCCAGGGGACCAAAAACATAAATGCAAGCTTAAGTCGGCAAGGAAAGCTAGTGAAACATTGATTTTTACGTGAGTTACGTCAAAAGAATGTTCTGGAAAATGTGTAAAGGACCGCCACCCTGCTCAGGGCGGCGGTTACAGGACCGCCGCCCAGTCAGGGCGGCGGTTTCGTTACTAAAGAGAAAAGGGGCAAGAAAAGAGGGAAAAAGGGAAAACAAAGCACGCGGGGGCTAAGCGGGGCATGCGGGATGTTAACGCATATCCGAAAGCTTTTCGGATCTCGAACACCTTACGAAGAGACTCACGTATCATCATTGGGGTACTTATTACGCTGCTTCGCAAAGATGCAGATTACAATTTTGGGTACACAGGACCCTAATTACAAACCCCTTCTAGATAAACAGAGAAACAAGGAAACAACTATGGATCCATATGTGATCCTTAGCCGAGGAAGGATTGGTTATGGCAACAAAAGGAAGACAAAGACTTCTTAGGCACAACATGGGGGACAGAAAATGGCAGAGGCCGTAAATTGATAGATTTTAATTGCAAAATGGGGCAAGAATTTTTGAGCACCAACACATACCAATAACCTTCTAGCTTTCTTAAAAGAATTGAAGAAGTATACTTTTTGTTTTGAAAGCTAATGGTGTATTTAAGGATGTCATCATCTCTAATTCATTATGATATGAAATTTTTGGGGCCCCGATGTTCTTTTATCCCATTATGTTGTTCTACATTTTCAAGATAACTGTAATGACATTTAAATTTGGGTTGTTGGCAACTCCATTGTTTTCTAAAGAAAGATTGGTTTATAAAACTAATTTGGAAGTCTATGGATGGAAGAGAATTGACATTGTGATTATTTCAGAACTCCTCTTTCTGGAAGCTATCATTTTTATTTGAAATTATTTTTTGATCTATAACTATATCCCAAAGGAAATGACAAAATCTTTTAAAATTTGAAACCTTTCTCTAATAAAAAAATGTAACTTTTTCCATTCAAGTATTGAATTTTTATTTTCCTTATGATGTAGAATGTTGAGTTACAACTTATAAATCCTTTTGAAGTGTAAAATTTGTAACTTAATATTGCATGAATTTACTATGTACTTGAAATATATAGTTGAAAACTTCTATGTAATGTTCACTAATCCTTCCCGAGCATGGGCATATTATTCTCACAAAGATATGTTTTGAAGCTAATGAAAATATGAAGATTGCATCTATTTTACAACCGTATCATCCTGAACTCTATTTTTATCAATTTATGAATTACTTTGATGTTGGGAATTACATCGGTAGCTTGATCACATTCTCAAATCTATAACTCACAATCTGGCATAAGAATCCCCTTTGGATATTTTTGTATGAATAATTTGTCTTTGATCATGCACCTCATCTTCTCGGGATATTTATAGAATCCATTACTTTCGGTAATGCTTGAGTTTGTTTTTGAACTCGGAATGTTCCTTCTCTTGTGACCCATTCGGATTTGCAAAAAAACTATATCTTCATTTATTCATGTTTCAATCTCAACTGGAACTATGAAAATATTTGATCATTATGGGGTGCATCAATTAATTTTATTGACTATTCATAAGTTAACAAGAAATGACAGCTTTTTGTTATGATATCATCAATACTTAATTCCTTAGAAGGTTGATTCTGTTTTAATGAATACAATAGTCAAAATTCCTTTTCCTTCATACTTGTGTCTTCACATTTAAACCAACTAGTTATAAAATAACAATATTTTTAGCCTCTTTTGTGCTCCATACTATTTCTTTCTTTCTTTTTATTTTTTTTTCATGTTCTGGGGAATCATATGTGCTTTTGCAAGATATCGCTTTCTCAAATCCACATCTGTTACTTTGATGTACCTTATGCTTTTTTATCTCAAAGGGTTTATTTTCCTAAAGATAGATAACACATGAGTACGATTAAACCCTGATCTCTTAACTGATGTAATTTTCTTTTATTTCTTAGCTACATTATAGTTGCAACTTAATAATGAACATTTACAATGCAAAAACAACTATGTTTGTTGTTTTGGAGTCTTAATCCTCAATTCCCCGCATCTATTTCCACCTTCCTCAATGTTGTAATTTATTTCTTTAGAGATTTTGTGAATCTTTGATGAAGGTGATGTTGTATATATCTCCCCATAGGTAAATATAGAAAAATAGAAGAATATGGAAATCAAAGAAACTCAAAACCTAACATTTATTTGCGCCACCAAATCACTCCTCTGCAAAAGATTAGAAGGCACCGACATGGAAAAAGTTGCGCCTCTGGCGCCGACATGGAAAAATTTGCGCCCCTAGTGCAGATTAGAAGGTGCCAACACCACATTTTCAGCACCTATGGCACACTTAAAATTATGTTGACATGAGGATGGATGCACCAAGGCACACCTTCAAGAGGTGCAACATTTTGAGCGTTGACACCCCGAACCCGACAGAAGTAAACCCTGACCCAGATATTCAAATGACCATAACTTTTCATAGGGAGCTCGGATTCATGCAAGGTTGGACTTTTCAGAAATCTTAAAAGGTCCTCTGTCCAACTAAGACTGGATATATTTAATTAGGTGAGAACAAGTTCTTCAAAAATGTAAAATACAGTTCACCATTTTTTGGGTTTGCTAGGGTTCTCACCTACCACCACAATGAGATAAATTAAATACAACCTGGAGGTGGTTGGGGTAGATTTGGAATTCCTCTCTCTTCCCTCTCTCATTCTTCCTATAAATTTTAAGGAGGGGCTTCTTTCTAAAGTTGGAAATTCTTGTTTTGCCCCTCCCTTCTTCTCTTTGGCGGGCAGTGAATTTGTGGAGTTCAAACCTCGCATCTAAAACTTTAATGCAACTTCCTTTCGGCGTTTTGTAGTGTATTGTATCAATCTTTGGAGAAAATAATGCATGTCTGTGGATGATTCTCAACCGCTCTCTATGTTTAGTTGCATCCTCCTGATCTTTCACTGCAAATTTGGTTATCTGTGCATGATCTTGCATTGCATTTTAATGGTTTGTGTTTATTAGCAAGACATGTGTTCTTCATTCCTCGGTGCATCACCTTTGTTAGTTTAGGTTTATTTTTATGCATCTTCTTACCCTGTCTCCTTGGAAACTTAGATTAGGTTTTTGAGTAAACCCTCTGCATCTTTATGTGTGCATCTGAACAGAGGAATAGGAACCGGCCTTCATCCAGAGAGCTTTCCCAATTCACAAGTTCCCACACTTGGAAAAAGCTCCATGTTATGCAATCTCACTGAGAGTCTCAACCCATTGAGTTACGGACATTAAGGGGTGTTGTGATTCGCCATCAATAGTTGAACATGGGATAAAAACATATGTGAGGTGTTGCATTCTGCAACAACACACATAACTACATTTTTTCGTGCTTTGATCCACTTACCGAAAATACAATTAAACTATATATGCCAACCTAGTTAGGTTGATTCATCAATTCCTTTCATCGAAAACAAAGTTTCAAGTTTCCCATTTTCAACTAGTGTTTAAAATGTCAACATTTAATGGTGATCATGTGGGAAAAGCTTCCTACTAGCTTATAAGACCAAGGCTGCCTTGTTCTAGTCTATTGCGCATGGAGTTAAAGAATATTACCAAAATCTAGTTTTTATGAAAAACCAATATTTCTAAAAACAAAAATAAAGATAGGAAATGATATGATAAACCGGATCAAATGCATGAATGCACTTATTGAATTGAAAAATAATGCAATGTGCATGAACTACACTTATGGAAAGTGAAATACTACTATAACCAAAAAATTTAGGATTTTCAATAACATTGTTTGAGAAACATACCATTCATAGGAATGGGAAGATCCTCTCACTTTAGCCTTAAAAGATAAAATGCATTGTGCTCTTTGCAAAGCTAAAATTATGTAAGGACCACTCCGGAGTGTTGGATAAAAATTTGTGTGGTTTCCTAGCTTTGCATGATTACCATCCCATTTCACAATAATGTCTCCTTTATTAAAGACTCTAAACTTAGTTTTTTTATCAAATGTCCTTTTGATCTATTTCTGATTATTTTCTCGTGTTCAAATGAAATTGATCTCTTAGCTCTTGAAGCTCTATTAGTTCTACAAAACGAACTCGCATTGGTTCATTCTCAAGTAATTCCATTTGATGTACTAGATCGAATATGGGAAGCTCAACTAAAATAGGCATTCTTGCCTAACGTCCATAAAAAATATTGTAAAGTGAATTTCTAATTGATCTTTTAGAGTCACTCTATCAGCCCAAAGCGTTGAATTCAACATTAGATTATACGAAGCACTTTGGTTATCCTTAAATGTTCTTCTCTCGATGATATTCAACATATTTTTATTAGTACTTTCAACTAATCCATTACCTTGTGGGTAATAATTAGATGAACTACTCATATAAATATCATGCTTAACATCCCAATATCTTACCTTTGCACTAAGAAATTCCAAGGCATTATGTGAAATTACAGCCTCTGTAACTCCAACTCTACAAACTATACCTTCATAAAATCACAAGATTGAAGTCTCGTTAGCTTCTTTCAAACCAATTTCTTTAGTCCAGGTGTGAAATAATCTATGGCAGTCAAGATCCACTTGTTTCCTTGTGATTAAGGTGGATTTATCATGCCAATGAATTCAAGACCTCACTGCATGAATGATTGATCCAATCGAAATAGGCTACAAAGGAATCAAAGCTAAACGTTCTTTTCCAAAAAGGAATGCAAACTTATTACACTTTTTAATCCATTTGAAATGTCCTTGAATATGTTGGGCGATAATAACCAACTTTAATAATTTTTAAGGCTATAGTACTTGCTAAAAAATGACCTCATGTAGGTCCTTCATGAAACTCAGATAATAATTATTGTACTTTCTCATAATTAAAAGAATGCAACAAAACTCCATTTATATCCTTTTTGAATAACACACCATCAATGAAAACATAAGGTATAACTTGTAATCTGAAATATCTTCATTTATTCTTGTCCATAACTTCCAAATAAGTATTGTGCTGTAAGTAATTAATCAAATCAGTCATCCAACTTGATCCTTGAACCTCTAGATTGAGTTTTGGTTGTTGATTTTTAGGCTGTAATAACATTTCTAACTGTTGATATGTAATTTCAGCATACTGTAATGAAATTTCTGATTTTGTAGCCTCTTGTTTTCCATATCAACAATCATATGTTCACATAATCCTTTACCTTGGATTGTTTTTGTAACATAGATATAAACATCATACTCCATAACATTTATAATCCAACATGATCTCTTCTCATTCAATTCTTTGTTCAACAAGAATGCCTTAACACTTGGATGAGAGACTAAAACATGTATCTTATTATTGGAAAGCATGTACTTTAAATTCTTTAGTCCTCTAACTACAACAAGTACTTTATTTTCAATAAAAGTATACCTCGTCTCATAGTCATGTAATCTCTACCCAAATAAAGCAATGGGCTATTTTATATTTTCATCATTGAGTCAATATGGCTGAAATGGTTTCCACTCCTGTAATTGCATACATCGCAAAATCCTTATAAAAATAGGATCTTCCAAAGTAGGAGCTTGTGAAATATCTGTTTTGATAGCCTTAAATCCTTTTATTCCTTCACTAGTCCAAGATAATTTATTATCTTTCTTTAACATAGTTGTCAATGACTTAACCAATGCTACAAAATCAGTAAAAATCTTCTAACAAAGTTGATTTTTTCAATAAAAATTTGTAATACTTTCTTATGATGAGGAAACGACAACTACTAAATTGCTTCAAATATGAAATGATCAATAGCTTAACATTTCCTATGAACAATATTTCCAAGTAACTTACCTTCATGGGGTGAAAAGATAGACTTTTTGGGATTCAATGAGATTTTAAATTGTCTGCAAAGCTAAAAATTTTGTCTTAAATTCATAAGATGATAATCATAATTCTTCAAAAATACAGAACATCATCTAAATAAACTAGTATACATTTGTTTAATAGGTTATGAAAGGTCATGTCCATTACACTTTGAAATGTTGCACCAACATTAGAAATTCCAAAAGGCATTCTTTTGTAAGCATAAGTACCCCATTTTATGGTGAAGGTTGTCTTTTATCTATCTTCTTCACGCACAAGAATTTGATTATATCCATTGTAACCATATAATAGGGACAACCTATATGAACCTAACACTATTCTTAAAATCTGATCCATATTGGGCAAGAGATAGTATTCTTTTAATGAATATTTTTAAGATTTCAAAAATCCACACACATTCGAATTTCACCACTATTTTTCCTAACAGAACAAGATTAGCCACCCAAATTGAATGCTTAACTAGAAAGATAATAGCTGATTCAATCAACTTGGATAAGTATTTTCTCATCAATTGTTCAATCTTAGGATTAATAGGCATTTTCTTTTGCCTTCTCGGTTTTAATTTGGCTGCAACTCTATGGTATGCTTTGAGATAAAATGGGATCAAATCCTCTCAAGTCTTGGTATTTAAAATCAAAACATCTTTAATTTTTTTACATAAATTAATTAAAGATTGGTTTATAGATAAATAACATACCTTTCCAATGAATTATTTATTTTCATCATCAACTAATATGTGTTCGTAGTGATCTATATGAGTTGAGATATTTGCTTTATCCTTTCTTAGTTGATCATCAAAACTGAAGATATCCTCTAAAGTGACAAGACCTTGTGAAAACTTATTTGTCTTTAGCTATACAATCGATCATTATATAAGTGCTGGATATTTTCTTGATTAAACGTAGAAAATTCAGCTTCTTGCTGCAAAAATATGTAGATGTTCTCATCATCTTTAAAAACTTTCCACTTTTCTTCGATATCAGGCACTGAAGGTCTGATAATCAACTTTATATGTTGTTGTATTTTGTTTTTTTCAATCTGTTCTAGCACCAACCAATGTATGTTTATTTGCATGTTTGTTTTCAACTCTTGGAACTAATTGCATTTTAATAGCCTCAAAAAATCATCCATTAAGTTTTAACATCTATGCTTGTAAGATTTCATCGATGTTTTGTTACAAACATTAAAGTTTTTTACTTTATTAACCACTAACTTTGAATCACCAAAAAATTGTAATATGCTTGATACCTCTTTTTTTTCCATTAGTAGGTGACGAATTTATGTTTCATATTTAGTTACATTACAAATACATGAAAATTGCAGACTTAGAGCTGAAAAATACCTTTTATTCGAAGGAGAAGTAAGCATCAAACTTGCACCTTGTCCTTTTTTTTTTTACTCCATAGAAATGAAGCATTTATAAGCCTCTTGTTGTATTTTGTGTTTTGACAACAAAAGGATAGGTGCATCTTCCTCATGCAAACAATAAACACCAAATAAACCTTCTTTTACTTCCTTGAAGGGATCATAAACATGTCCTTATTGAGTGTTTTCATCTATAACCTAGTTAGAAACACCATGTAATGCGAAACATGTGGTGTGACATTTAAAGTAATCTTATCTATGGCTACATTATTTGCTACAACATTTGAAACATGAGGCTCAATATGAAATCTAGCCAAAGGCTCTGAATTAACTATAACTTTAGTTCCATACCTTGTAGTGAAGAACACTAATGACCAATCAAGAAAGATAACCTCTTATATTTGTTGTAACATATTTTTATATACATAAATCAAAGTAGGGAGGTAGATCTACAACATTTACATCTTGAAGAATAAAAACATTGGGAAAAAAATGTAACGTTACTTCTAAAGTTTTAATGACACCAACTATGTTGGTTGTTGTCGCATCTAGCTGCAATAAAATATTCTTTGTAGGTTCATCTTTGAAGGCCTAACATTTTTGCAATTACTTTAGGCATTACAGTGTTGCTTGCACCACTATCAACCATGCGTTTATGAACTAAATGATCCCCAATAATCAAATATAGATAAAAGGGTGGTGGTGTTTTAATATAATGAGAATTTATAACATTTTGTAGCATCCACTTAACCTATTTCATGTGTTCTTGATGAACTATTCAAAGAACCATAACACCTTTACGACCTAAATTTTCTCATTGATTTTGAGGAAATCTTCAACTTAGCAAGCTCTTAAGAAAGCAAATCTTATTGTCCTATAATACTCAAAGTATCCCATAATGAAATACTAATATTATAATTTTTCATTACCTCAACAATATTAATAGAAGCAACAATTTTAGAAATAACTTCTATAGTCTTAGCATAAGATTTAGTAAAAACTCAATCTAATTCAACATCTTTTGAAATTTGAGGTAGGAATAATCTTCTAGGATTAGGTTGCAAATGTTTTTGCTACTCTTTAGGATCTAAACTACTTGATATTTTTGAAGGAACAACAAGTACTTTTCACAATTCTTTATTTGTATTTGTTGATTTTCCGGTAAATATAGGTAAAATACGTCCTTTTTCTATTTTTCTTTATCTTGATCCCTTTGTTAAGACCTTGTTATAATTGGAATGAAATATTCTTCTCCAAAATTGATTAAGTTCTATTTAGGTGATTTTTCAATCTAACCATCTTACTCCCCACCCTCCATTTGAGACATGTATAATGCTTTAGATTTAGGTTGTGCAACAAGAATTATATTCAGGAATGCATTTGGACAATTAACAACTTAATGAGGATGATTACAAGGTAAACACCACTCTTCTAAAGCTATGTTGACTGGAACAAAATTACTAGATGAGAAAATAGCTTTAGGATCAAACTTCCTTTGCTAATAACACTACCTATAATTGTTATTTTGCTAGTATGGCTGCCTATTTTTCTCGTAAAGTATTTTTATTATGTAATCACAACACCCATGATTTTTACAACTCGATATATTAAACTGTAAGTGTGATTGCATAACATGGGTATTTTCCCAAAGTGTGGGAATTTACAATAGGGAAAGCTCTCAAGATGAATTTCAGATCCTCTTCCTCTATTTTGATGCACATATCCAAACTGTAGAGGATCTACTCTCAAATCTGCTCTAGCTTACCAAGGAGACATGGTTAAGAATAGTACAAGAACTTAAACCTAAACTAATAGGGGTGATGCACCAAAAGTAATGTTGGACACCTACTTTTTATGGAGATGGATACCACAGATCAATTCAATGTTGAGAATTCACTAGCTATTAAGCACAAACAATTAAACATGTAATACAACCACCATGCATAGATAACCAGGATGGTAATGAGAGATTAGGAAGATACAATGAACACAAAAGAGGGTTGAAATTCATCCATATAATTATATTATTGCTCCACATATTTGATACAATGCATTACAACATGAATGGGAGGTTTGAAATCTAAACAATCATTTAGAGACAAGAGAAGAAGGGAGGGTGCAAAGAAAAATTATCCAACATTAGAAAAATGACCCTCATTATAATATATAGGAAGAATGAGAGAAAGGGGAGAGAAGAATTGAAAATCTTACTTCAACCACCATTAAATGCATTATCTTCACATGCAAAAATGATGGCTACCACTACAAAATCCATGTCTCCTTGTACTTTTCTTTGTTGGAGAAGAAAGGAAGACCATACTTTATCATTTTGGTAGGGAAGAAACTTGGAACATCCTCTAAACTAGGAGAATATATTTCTTCATTTTGAATAATTTAGTCCCACTTAAATTAAGATAACTAAGAGTTGTCGAAAAAATCCTTTCTTGTGCAAATCTAAGCTTCCAAAAGGTTATGGCCATCTGAAGATTGGGGTGTCATACTATATTAATGGCGAGTGGTTGGCTTTGTTTCTTCAGACTCTAAAATGCCTCGCAACCTCTGAAATATGAAATTTTGGAATTTTAGAATTTAGGACTTCGAAATTGACACTTCGAGAATTCGTCAGCACTGTTCACTATCAAATTGGATTAAGTGTTGCAAAACCCTAACCTTTGAAACTATGATGTCTGAAATTTGGACTTTGGGTTTTAGACCTTGTGTCTTTCGGACTTCTCGCCATTTCAAGCTCGAAACAAACCTCTCAAACCAAGACCTTCGAAAGTCTGAAATCGGGACCTCTAAAATTTTAAAATTTTCCTCTCGCATTGACCTTGAAGTCAAGTTTTACCTCAAAACCAAAAACCCTTTGGTGTTCCACATTTCGGGCTTTTAGGAATTGGCTCACTTTTTGTGTTTTTCTTGGCGAAGACCCCAAACCTCTTAAGGCTTAAAACTAGACTTCAAAGTTCGAATCCAAAATCTAAGATCCATGGCACCGTTGACCCCAAAAATCGAGCCTTTTTGAACTTCGGAAGTTTAGGATTTAGGGGTTTTTCTTTATTTTTTACCTGCCTGGATGCTAAAACTCTTAAGTGTAAAACATTTGAAGTATGAAAACTTTGAAATTTGAGGTCCCAATTTTTTAGCTTAGCTCATTCTCAAGTTTCCTTTAATTCCTTTCCTCCGACATTATCACCATTTCTAAGCTCACCAGTAACTGTTTGGCCAATCTTGAAATGCAAGCTCCCATGATTGAATTAACCCCTCTATTTCCTTTGTCCAAGGTCAAGTTTTTCCAATTTCTCTTGAGGGGAAAAATTGGATAACAATATTCTAAAAAGGCTTGCTAGGGTAAGCTAGTTTATTCTTAATTGATGTTAATTTGTTTCCCATGGTCCGTGCAGAAGCCTTAAATACATCTTTTGATGGTGTTGTAACAACAGACTCTATTATGGTAATAGGTTGCTGTGTAGGTGTCAAATCTACTATAAGAGGCATAGAAGGCCTTGGGGTTAATTTGCTAGGTTTAATAAGGTTTTTTTCAACCCTAATAGCAATGTTATAAGTTGTTGGAAGTGTCTTTCCACCGATCAAATGTATCATAGATGATATGTCACTATTTAAAGCTTTGAGATAGTATAAAAATACATGATCAACATGAGGCTTAAAACTGGTGGAACTCCTTCCCAAGTACTAAAAATCTTATATTAAAACTAGCCATAAATTCATGAGGAGCTCTCTTGATTATAGACATTTGTTCTATGAGAGATAAATCATCAAAATTGTCTTGAAATTTTTTAAGTAGTTTATCTCATAATTCATCCCTAGTTTTTATACTCCATATCCGTAAATTTTTATACCATTGCAAAAATTTTCCTTTATTTGATGCAGCTAAGAGTCTCAAGGCTACATCTTCATGAGTTATGTTATGGACTACACAAAGGGCTATAATATCATTAATATGCTCGGGTGTGGTAATATCATTTTCACTAGTAAATGAAGGTAAACCTTTCAAGGAAGCAAGGGTATGTCATGATAGATTGTAATTACTAAAGGACTTTTATTAGTAAAGGTAACAAGATTTATGGGTTATGGTTGTGGTTGCTTTATCATGATTACTTTGGGATTTGAATAAAAATATTAACACATGGTTAAGCAAGGGGAGAAGAGTTACCAAAACCAGGCCTATCAGTAGGGTAAAGTATTGTCACCTCCTCTTCTTCTTAATGAATTTAAAAGAAAAAGTTAAAAATTATGAGAAAAAGCTCTTCTCCGTTGATCTCATAGTAACCTTAGGCATGGAACATGCTTCACAATTGGTCTGAAATCAGCCTTATAGAGTCGCCAAATAATTTTAATTTGATATCTACAACTTTATCCTTCTAAAAGTGATGTTTTCTTTGCTTTAAATGTGTTGTAATTTGCTGAAAATTGCTACAAATCTGATTTGTCTCCCACCAGTGCGTGCCAACAAAATTTATCTCTTAGAAGTGCACCCTTATTGAGAGATGAGAATAGGGGTTCTAAGATTTCTTTATCTCTCACTTCCGTAGATTAATGGAAACACGTCAGCTTTGCTAGTATACCAATTGTTCAGGTGAGTCTCTTGTATCAAGGCCAGTTCCTTATTGATGTATCCTAAACTTTTTTGGGGGGGTTTTTGGGGTTTTAAGGATAAGAAAAATTGTTGTAAATGAAATTTAAATGGGGTGATACACCAAGATGATTGAGGGCTTTGACTGAGTACATGCACAATAAAATTGAGAACAAATTACAAATACACGAACCAATGGGTTTTCAACTTGATCCTAAGGAAAACACTTGTGTGTTGAGGGAATAAATCATAAAAACATACTAGCTAACATGCACACTAAGATTGTATAGAAAAAACTAAATTTTCAACGAGAAAAGATAATTAAATCAGGTAATTAACATTCACAAGAATTAATAGAAAGAAACACACCACATTAAAGAATTAGAATGGCAATAACTGGTTCTCATTCAAGTACAAAACTAGAAAAAATAATCTTCAACACTCATGTGTCTAAAAAGTATCGCACTTTTACCTTGTCAATGCACACAATCTATAGTAAAAATACTTCACCCAACATCTCCTAAAAATAGGATGTAGTCTGTACTAGCCCATGCATGTTAGTTTTAGCCTTTATCATGAATAAATAAACGAATAAAAATAACCATGTAGTTTATAATGAGGCATTAATAGCCTTAGTTACAAAAATACACTTTAGTCAAAGTGTAGTTGACTGATTTATTTTTAATATAATGAATAAAATTGGGTGAATAATCTTAGCTAATTTAACTCTTTTTTGTTGTGCAAGTATCCTCCAATGCAAGTGCATGCTCTTTTTCCTTTTGTGCATGATGTGACAATTGTGTATGAAGGATAACTCATGCTAATAATGACATCTCTGTCTCTTTGTGATTACATGCATAATATTTTCCTATGCAAAAATAATGCCCTTGGTTTTGTTGGCATAAGGTTACGTAGTAATTATTTTATATAATTAGGAGTAATTGTTTGAACTTATTCCATTATTCTCTCCTAGTTTGTAATCTCTCCATTCATTGTGGAGAGTATTTTTACTTCTCCTCTTCTAATAATAATGTACGTGATTTCTGAATAATACACACATTGAGAGAGATATCCTATCTCTATTTCTTCTCCTTAATTACCTCATCACAATCTGGTAACAGAGAAAACCTGATCTCTGACCTATGCGTTTAAAGGAGAAGACTATTTGATATGCATGGAGAGAAGAATTGGTTGTATAAACATAGCCTGGAGCTTTATGAAGAATTATAGCTATGCCTGAATAATTTTTGCCTTCAAACGTGGAGATTTTCTTGTAATGATGCATTGTCGAGTGGTGAAGTTATAAGTGACCTGTTCTAATACACCTGCGTGGAGATTTGATTTGAAAAAGCCGCATGGAATTTTGTGTGGAGTCTAAAATACAATTTCAAAGTGTGGAGCTAGACGTTTGAGTGAAAAGATTTGCTTTAGAATTTGATACCAAGTTTTCATTTCCTGCTTGGGATTTTTTGACTGTTGCGTGAAGAACTAGACGTGGAGCTGTGTAAATCTGCAACAAAATCTATCGACGTGTGTAGCCCTAGGAGAAGTTCCTCTTTTTTTCCTCATATGATTGGTAACTTGCTAGGTGGAGGAATGGTAACCTGCTGTATGTAGGAATGGTAGACTGTCACGTGGGAGTGTGTCACATGCTGCCTAAAGAATAAAGACTTTTGTTAGGGAATATGTATCTAATAATTGTATACAAATAAATATGAAACTTACTGTGAGATCCAATTTGTTGCTTGGACGTGGAATTTTTTATGCTGAGTTTTAAACAATTACAGCGACCTGTTTTTAGTGACATGTGTGAATACTTCATGAGGAAATTTAAAAAAGTAGAAGCCTCTCTCTTGGACGTGTGCATCTGTCTTTGGTGCAGAACATTTATAATTTAACAATTTCATGTAATATCAATTCTCTGTGTGAAGTCTGGTTGTACGTGTGGTAGAACAAAGAATGAAGAAGACGCCTCCACCAAGCCAATGATAATTATTACAAGCCAATGTTGAATGTTGATTATGCATGAGTATACTGAGACCACCAAGAGCCAATCCAAAGACTCGCAAGCCCAAGAACACCATCAAGACGCTCAAGAGAGCTCCAGGTTCTACTTTTCCTTACTCAATGAGCCTCGGAACACAAGAAATTTATTCTTTGAAGAGCTAGTTCGAAGAGGAATTCTTGAATATTTCCTATTCGACATTAGATGCCAAGAAAATCGAGTTCGAGAAGAGCTAGAAGCTGGCTATGGTGCCAATTGTGAAGACAAAGATGAAGAAGAAAACGAGCACCCCACAAAGTGTCATCGTCTCTCAACATGCAAGTATCGAGAGCATCTACGAGCTAGTACTTCTCATCAGTGAGTCAAAGTTGTAATATCTCTTGAAATCAATAATTAAATTAAAAATAATTATTTTTTTTATTCCAATGTCTACACCAAAACTTCTACTCTTTGATGCTCAGTTACTTAAAGGGCCAAATTTTACGGCCTGGAAAACAAAGATGCGAACGATCCTTCAATTTGAAGGATTATGGGGCATTGTAAACGGATATGTTCTGTCCCCATAGCCGTTGATGAATTACTGAAGTATGAGATGGCTAGTTCCAAAGCCTTGATGTTGATAATGCTTAGTATCAGTGACGATGTGCAACCGCATGTTTAGAATGTAGAGGAACTAAAGGAGGCCTCGAGACAAGTTGGGAACCATTTATGAATCCAAAAATCAGACTAAGATCCTTCATCTTAAGTCAAAAATTCACACCCTCTCTCTATGGGCTCGATGAGAAAGTTGAGGAGTTCTTACATCGAGTGGCTGTGTTGTGATCGGATTTAATATCACTCACCTAAATGGTGGAAGACAAACTTCTCGTGCCGATCACATTGAGAGTACTCCCTTCTCAATTCTGAGTGTTCATTATGACATTGAATGTATATAAAAAAACCATGGCATTCGAAGAACTCATGAATTTTCTATAGTAGGAAGAGGCCATCTACTCATCCCAAGAGGAGACTCACAATAAAAACCTATTCTCAAAGCCATACCGTGTCCAGAAGAATCAAAAGGGTCCCCTTGAGAATCCAACTCAAGTGCAGCCAAATCAACATCACAAAGATCAAAAATCAAAGAGGTGGTGTCACATTTGCAAAACCAATACTCATGACACTAATTACTCCTTGTACAATGGGTTGAAACAAGGGTGTTTGAGTCAAACAAGCACATCCGAGAATGAATATTTTCAAAAATCCAAATGACGTCCTCGCTAAAGAAAGAAGAAGGGACATCTCACAACCCAACAAGATGATGAATCTAATGAGGAGACATCAGAAGGAGCCCATTGTGGTCAAAAGCTTGTACTAGTCTCTCAAAATTCTCATCCCACAAATAAAGTATGGTTGATAGAATCCGGTGCTAGTAAGCATATGTCAGGTGACAAGAAACTATTTGATTCACTAAACAAACAACCCACTAGAGATCAGGTTCAAAAAGTAGGTGATAAAGAGTACACTATATAAGGAATAGGAAAGGTCACCATTCTTCTAGGACCATGAAAAAATACACTTAGAAAGGTACTATATGTTCCTTGCTTAACTAGAAACTTCTTGTTAGTGACTCAGTCTTGAATCATCACCTAAAGGTAAAATTTCTTGTCCAGAATGGCATTAAATCATGCTTCATCTCTAGACAAGGTATGGTTATTGCTAGAGACTTTCTCAAAGATAAGTTATTTTCTTTAGATCTTGTTTCATATTCTATAGTAGCTTTATCTGCCTCAACAGTAGAATCTACAGCCCTCTAGCATTTTAGATATGGTCACTTGTCAGTTAGTTCATTGCATCATATGAGTTTAAAATAAATGGTCCATGGACTACCAAAATTGTCCATTTCCTTGCCTATTTTCCTTGGCTATCTTGTAGGAAAACAAAACAGGATCCATTTTAGGTGAGCACCTTCCATGCCAAGATAAGCATTTGGAGGTGGTTCATACTTGATCTAAATGGCCCTCTTCTTACTCCATTTTAATAATACAAGTACTTCCAACTATTCATGGATGAACACTCTCACAAATTGCGGTTGTTTTTCCCGAAGAAGAAAAGTGAGCCTCTTCAACATTTCCAATTTCTATCATCGTGTTGTGAAAGAGATTGATAACCACTTCTTCTACTTCACTCAAATCGAGGGGGAAATTCACATCAAAGAATTTCTTGGCCTTCCTGAACCTCCAAGGTGTTAAGTAGAACCTGACTGCTCCCTACACACCCTAGAAAAATGGAATTGTTGAGTGTCGCAATCGCACAAAGTGATGGAGATGGCTCGCTGCATGCTAACAACAAAAAATCTAGAGGAATGCTATTGGGATGAAGTAGTATAGATAACTATATATCTTCTCAATAGGGCATCGAAAAATATTCTAAAAAATAAAATTCCAAAAGAGGTATGGAGTGGTAGAAATCCATCAATTTCTCATTTACGAGTATTTGGTTGCACAACATACATGCATGTCCTAGCTCATAAGAGAAAGAAGGTTGAGCCAAAGATGCTCTTGTGCATCCTACTTGGCTATAGCACTACCTCAAAGGCATACCATCTCATGGATCCTAAGATGAAGAAAATATATGAGAGTCAAGACATGGTTTGTGATGAGTCATCCTTTGACTTAGTAGTGACAATAGAAGAACCATTACCAACCACCTCTCATCGATTAGTCTTTGAATCAGATGATCAGCCAGAGGAGACTACTCAAAGAAATGATGTGCTACTAAGGGAGCTATTTTTTGACATTTGAGAATTGGAGAATGTGATTCTACATCAATCCACATGGAAACACCATAGTTCTTCTCAAAAGTAGTAAAATTATCATCTTAAGTGGGTACAAAGCACCATTACGGACTCACATTTGCAACAACTCAGATACATCATCCGGAGTCAAAACAAGGAGTCAAACAAGAAATGAGGTAAAGTTTACACTCATGAGTTCATTGATTAATAGCTCTGAGACCGATAGTGTTCGTGAAGCACTAAGTCAACCTAAGTAGAAGAAA
The DNA here is from genome assembly GCA_018340775.1 of Taxus wallichiana var. yunnanensis. Classification (NCBI taxonomy): domain Eukaryota; kingdom Viridiplantae; phylum Streptophyta; class Pinopsida; order Cupressales; family Taxaceae; genus Taxus; species Taxus wallichiana. Next base: position 726,171,292 of record CM031244.1, read on the forward strand.
GCCATATATAGAGATTTGACTCACTCAAGAAAAATCGACGTGGGAACTTTTGATTTACCTACAAGAAAGAAACCCATAGGCTACAAATGGGTTTTTGAGACAAAATATATGGCAGATGGATCGATCAAAAAACATAAAGTACGACTTGTAGCAAAAGAGTATGCTCAGAAAGAGGGCATTGATTATGAAGAAACATTTACACCCACTGTGAAGATCAAGACCATTAGAGTTGTTTGTGCACTAGTAACACGTAATGGATGGTGACTTCAACAAATGGACATTAAGAGTGATTTCCCAATTGGTGATCTCGATAGAAGAAGTGTACATGACCCAACCTAAAGGATTTATTGATGAAGAGTATCCTAAGAAGGTATGTCATCTCATCAAATCACTGTATGGACTGAAACAAGCTCCAAGGGCATGGTATATCAAGATCGATGATCACCTTCTATAGCATGGGTTCACTCATAGCCCCTCACATTCCAATTTGTATATAAAGAAGGTAGGCAAAGTAATTGGCATTCTTATTATGTATGTAGATGATCTTGTGATCATTGTCAGCTTTAGAAGATTAGGTTGATATTGTGAAGAATGATTTCAAAAGAACCTTAGACATTATAGATTTGGGGCTACTACATTTCTATCTTTTCTTGGAGATATGGCAAAAGGCGCATCAGATTTTTGTATCCCAGATAAAATACGCCAGACACTCCTCGAAAAGTAAAATATGTCTAATTGTATACCTATATCCACTCCAATGGAAAAAGGATCCCAAATTTCACAATTCTAGGTTTCACCTCAAGTAGATGCTACTCTCTACAGGGGAATTTGTTGAGGACTCATCTACTTGACATATACTGCACTGCACTTATGCTATATTGTCACCTATCTTTCCAGTGTTCATGCGAGAGCCAAAGAAATGTCACCGGACTGTAGCTAAGCATGTTTTGAGGTATGTCTCGAGGTACAGTTGATTATGGCTGGGAATATAAGAAGAATGACTAATTCTTCTTACAGGGATATGTTGACTTGGAGCACACAGATCTATCGATGACAGAAGTCAACCACAAGTATACATATTTCATCTCGCAGATCTAGAACTATCTCATGGATAAACAAGAAGCATAATTTTTTTATCTCATCCAGAGAAAAAATATCATGCCATAGGAGGATCTGTGTGCGGCGATATTGTTACGTCGCATTTTGGATGACATGGGCATTCTCGAATAGCATTCACCTATTTTTTATTGCGATAATCAAAGTGTGTTGAAGCTCACAAAAATATTTTCTTTTAGGAACGAACAAAGTATATTGAGATTGATTATCATTTCATTCAAGAGCACGTCTTGAACCATAACATTCAACTCCAAAGTATTGTCCAAGGACAAGTAGGCGATATTCTCACAAAATCCTCTTGAAAAGTGAAATTTGAAAATTTTAGGGTTACATTTGCAAGAATAATGTAATAAGGGGAGAATGTTGGCATAAGGTTATGTAGTAATTATTTTAGGTTTCAAATCTTAGCAAAAATCATCATTCCCACTGGGACCACCTGTGAGCATGTGCAAGAAAATAATACTCTTATTTTTTGAAAATTAAGGTAATAACACTCCTTTATGATCATGTATGCCTTTTGATGTTGGCAATTGTGTGTGCATTATCCTCCCTTGTGGGGACCACTTCATAATAACAGGCATTTCTTTGACTTGGCCCTGGCACTAAGCATCATTTGATTAAGATCACGGGGAACTTTACCATTTCAAATGACAAACTTTTGATCTTTACTTGGTCTTCCTTAGAAAACATTTGTACATGATATAATGTTCACAACCTTTTGATTAATCATTTTATTCGGGCTCTTACTTTGGTTTAAAAATACGCCATAATGGTGTCTGCTCAATTATTTTGTACCCCTTTGATTGTTTGATCATTGCATAGCTATGATAACTTTTGACCACTTTTAATCTTCTGGAATCATATATAATTGGACCGAAGTGTGGTCAATGCTAAGATTTTTGAATAATACATAGGGCCGCTCCCTTGCTCATGATGATTCGACCCTTAATAGCTTGTCAGTGGCAATGATTTCGAGATTAACTTTGGTAAGGTTTGTTCACCATCGGGGTTGGCATGGAAATTGGTTGTTTGATCCTCTGTCATTGATCTCTGTACCAGCATGCATCTCTATCATTGATCGTTGTACCCACTGGTGACAATGCGGTTTGTCTTTGAGTTTGTAATCTTGATCGTTGATCATTGTGCTGATGCCTCTCTGTCATTGATTTCTTAACCCGGATGAGTTGGGTTCCATGGTGGTTACTCGACGCCATTAATATGTGATTTGAAGCTCTGAAATATTTACAAAAATGGCTTTTATGGAGATATGTTGAAGCTCTGTGATTGAAATTATTTGATCACTATCGTTATAAACTTCACTGGAGTTATCTTTTCAAGGAGAAGGCCACCTTTTTATCGTTTCATCTGTCTGTTTCGTATCTATGGTGAATATTGCAGCTTAACTGATCTTTTGAGGTAAGTTATTTTTCCTTAGCCTATAAATTCTTCATTTTATCCCTTCGTAAACTTCATTGCAATGATACTTCGTATTTTTTCTTTTCTCTCGTGTTCTCTGGAAAACTGTTCTATTTTGAGCTTGAAACGTTTTCGGTGTTCTAATTTTTTCTCTGAACTCGACTGTCCTCGAGGGTTTCGAAATTTTGACTACAAACAGTGAGTTCTTGATCTTTTGTTTAAGTTATTTCGCAATTTTTTGAAAAATTGTGAATGGCCATAGAGGAAAAGTGTCTTCCTTCCTTGAATCTGCAAATTGTGCAACATTTTCGTGGCTAAAAAATTGTAGAACCTCTGTTTCATTAATTTTTGGGCTTTGAGTTTTCGTTAAAATCATGACTTTGCACTGGTAATTTCATTTTGAATTCGGCTCTATAATATTTTTCTTTTCTCGGTATTTATTTCTCAAGGTTTCGAGTGATTTTCCTTATTGTTCTTCTAGGAATTGAAGCTTTTCTTTCCTTTTAATAAGTCTTTGCTATTGCTTGTAATTTTTACAATATTCCCATTTCGTGAGTTTGAATGCATTGAATTTATGCGTTATATTTACATTGTTTCCCTTGAAAACTGAAGGTAAGATTTGAGCTTCTTATTTCAGGATGTGGGTTGAAATATTTACTTCATAACTCGCTCCAAATAGTTTATCAGAAACAAAAAGTAAATCTGTTTTTATTTATCTACATCTTTACTCTCTGAGTTGTACTTTATGAAAATGGTTTGTATGTGATTGATCCATTAGTACTAGATGTGGAACTTGGTATTCACATTCTAGGTTTGCATTTTTGATCTCGCATTGTTTTCCAAGATTGATGCCATTTGGTTCACTCTAGATCCGATTTCTCTTTGCCGCGTCAAGCTTGTTTTCTCCAAAAGTACCCCTTGCAATGCTTTGCACACAATTTTGTTGAAGATCTCCTCGTTATCAAAATCTTTTTGCTCGAAATTAATGATTCTTTAAATCTCTAATCTTTGGTCTGTCTTGGATTCCACGTGCTTTGTATAATGCATTTTCTTCTCATGTAACAAATCGTGTTACTTTAGAGATGGAAGTGACTCAATAACCTTTAATGAAATAACTCGGTACTTTATACATTTAACTTTGTATCAATTCCCTTTTGTGTTTCTCTAAGTGGTATATAGGAGTTCTTGTTTGAAATCTCTTTAGCTCTAGTTATCTACTGTATGATTTCTTTTCAACATGATTTACCCTAAATGGCTCTTATAGATCTAAAATGGATTGATGTCAAGTCTAAAATTTTCTCGTTGAATTTTTATTGACTAGTGCAAGCTCCAAGAGGACAATTTTGTAACTCCATACATTATATTTCTCTTTAACACTTGATGTTCTTGCATATTCGTGGTACTTATCTTGAGAAGAAATAATAGTTGTAATTTTCCTTTTTAATATTTGGAAAATATTTAAACTATGCATACATGTTTTTGTGCTATTTCTTTTGGTTGTTCCTTAAAACAAAATTGTTTTGTTGTTGAGCTTCTTGGTGCAATGTACTTTCATAGAATAAATGGATACTCTAAATTTTTCTACGTTTGTTGAAGAATCAAAACCTCCTTTGGTTTGGAGACTAGTATAAATATTACATTTATCCTTGACTAAAAATATGTATCTAGAGTTAATTCTTATTGGGATCTGGATAATTCATATCAAAATCTCCTTACTTTTCAATTATTAATCACTTCATATTTGAAACTGAATTTTGAAACAATTTTCCTTTTAATCCTAAAGGATGAATGATAATGACTATTTTGTGTTCTAAATTCTCGAAAAGATATAAATTTTGCATACTAATAACCCTATAGCTTGATTAAAATACTCGATGAAGACTGATTTTTGTTCTGAAATCTAATGGTGTATTTGAAGATGTCCTCATCTGTGAATCATTATGATATGAAATTTCTAGGGACGTGATGTTCTATTATCTTATATTGTTGTTCCAAATTTTCAAGATGACAACAATGACATTTAAATTTGGGTTTTTGTAACTCCATTATTTTCTAAATATTTCTATTTTTATAACACTAATTTAGAAACATATTGATGGAATATAATTGACATTGTGACTATTTGAGAACTCCTCCTCTTACTTTAGAAGTTATCATTTTGCTTTGAAAATATTCTTTGATGTATAACTATATCCCAAAAGCAATGATGTCATCTCTTAAAATTCTAAATCCTTTCTCTAATAAAATACTATCACTTTCTCCATTCAAGTATTGAATTTTTATTTTCCTTATGTTGTAGAATGCTTTGAGTTACAACTTATATATGCTTTGGAAACATGGAATCAGAATTTAATATTGTATGCATTTATTATGTACTTGAATTAGATAGTTGAAAACTTCTATGCAATGTCTATTAATCCTTCCTAAGCATGGGAACCTTCTTCTAAAAAAGCTATGTTTCAAAGCCATTGAAAAATTGAAGATAACATCTATTTTACAACCGTATCATCCTCGAAATCATTCTTGTATGCATTTACGCATTACATTGATGTTAAGAATTGTATCATGTTGCTTGATCACATATTGAAATTTGTAACTAGCATTCTGGCCTGATTTAGAATTATTAATTTCTATATTATATAAAAATATGTATTAATTAATGAAATGAATGTTGTACTTCAGATTGACAAATCTTGTATTTCATCTTTAGGAAAAACCAACATTTGCACCCCATCTTATGAGGTTATAGTATTTATATTTTTTTACTCACTTGGATAATATTGGTATTTGTTTTTCATGTCTCCACAAATTCGTACCTTAGTTAATTCATGCATGATTCATCATGATGACTGCAACTTAATATTCTGAGAACTCTTCTTCCTTTATGAAAATCTAAAATTTCTTCTTGTACTCTTTAGTGAAAGAAATCATTTCGTTAGAAGTTGTGCTTGATAATTTGGTATGAATAATTCATCTTTGATCATGCACCTCATCTTCTCAGGCTATTGATAGAATCCATTACTTTTGTGTAATGCTTGAGTTTGTTCTACAATTTGGAATGTTCCTTCTCTTGTGACCCTTTCTCGATTTGAATCTTCATTTCTTCATCTTTCAATCTGAACAAGAACTATGATAGTATTTGATCATTATGGGATGTATGCATGACTTTAATTACATGTTCATAAAGTAAAAAGAAATGATTGTTTTCTGCTATGATATCATCAATACTTAATTCCTTGGAAGGTTGTTTATGTTTTCATGAATGCAACAGTCAAAAATTTATTTTCCTTCATACTTGTATCTTCACATTTAAACCAACTAGTTAGAAAACAATAGGATTTTTGGCCTCTCTTGTGCTCCATAGTGTTTCTTTCTTTCTTTTTCTTTTCTATCATGATTCTGGGAATCATATGAGCTTATGCGAGATACTTGATTTCTCAAATCTGCATTTGTCACTTTGATTTACCTTATGATTTTTATCTCAAAGGGTTGATTTTCTTCAATCTAGATAGCACATGAGTAAGGATAAAACCCCAAGCTCTTAATTGATGTTCTTTTCTTTTCTTTTTCAGTACACTATTGATGTAACTTAATAATAAACATCTGCAATTCAAACAACAACTATGTTTGTTTTTTTGAGTCAAAATCCTCAAGTATACATCTATTTGGACCTTCCTCAAGGTTGTACTTTAGTTCTTTGGAGCTTTTTCACATCTTTGATGAAGGAGAACATGGGATAGTAGCGTCGTGAGGTGTTACATTATCCAACAACACATATAATTGCATTTTACCTTTTTAATCCGCTTTAGTGAAAAACACAATAGAACTATATATGCCAATCTAGTTAGGTTCTTTCATCAATTCCTTCCATCAAAAAGGAATTTTTGAGTTTTCAAGTTTTGCACCAAAGGTGTAAAATTGTCAACACTTATATGAAATCTCTCCTCCAAACCAGAAAATTACATGTTTTAAATCTTTGGACAAAATTTGTTGATATAAAACCTTAGGGCAGAATTGGTGATAAAAATCATATCTCTTTTCCACCTTGTATGCTGGTAAGCAATGTTTATAGTCTAGACCTTTAAATTTGGACTCCTCCAAGGCAGTGACCCTACTGTGGATTTTGACATTGTGTCTTCTTTGCACTAAAAATATCCTTCTAACCCATCATAAATGTGCATAATTTCAGCCATTTCATTCATATTTGGACATAATGAAATTTACAAAAGGGAAAATGATGGTTTATTTTGACAAAGTACTCACATGTAGTTTTGATACAATCTTGAGATGGTTATTCCTAAGTAAAAATCATCCAGTCCTTTTACACATTGGTGTTATCACCTGGAGAAGTTGGAGCAATAGTCTTATTGGAGTCTCCTCTTTATAAATTACATGTTTCTAAGGTGTGACAAATGCCATACTGTTTTGTAGCATTAAGAAATTAATGCAAGGAAATTTTTCTTCCTTTCATGATTATTTTCTTAAGTAGACCTTTGTTATTCTTTTGAATATTATGTTTAAATGAATTTTGATTTTTGCTTTTATCGATTTTGCATATCATTTGCTTGTCAATTTTTACTACTCTCATTGGGGTACTATGTTCTTGGAATTGAGATCAAACTACTAATAGTCGACTATTTAAGCAATGTATAGAAAATTGTTTCCTCAGTTGTCTTACTACTTTCGGCTTGTGAATACTAAATGATCAAAGTATTTTTCTTATTGTACATCCATGAAAAACTACTATGTTCTAAAAATAGCTTATTTTTGGAGCCATGTGCTAATAATTATCATTGCATGTTTGAGTAAAATTTTGGAGAATTTGTTTTCCCTGAATTTCAACCATTTGTGGGAGGGACATTGTGCTTTTACAACCAGAAATTTTCATTAATGATACTTTAATTGATTTTTATATCAAGTAAGTGAACTTGTTTTTTCTCTTCACTAGATGTTTTTGGTATGCTTATTTTTATTTGATGTTTATGTTAATAAAGAAATATTAGAGTAGGGCCCTATGAAATTTAAGAATAGTCTCATGCTTTCCTTTTTAATTCCATTTTTTATCAGTCTTATAAAGTTCTACATAGGCCTATTCCTAAAGTAAGATTTCAAAATTTGACCTTTTTGCAAGATGTCTATATTCATGTCTTGAATGGGTCTTAGATATTTTCGTACTTAATGTTAAGGGGTATCATAACACATATATGGTATTGATTGTTTAAAACATTAGAATATTATTTTTATTAATCTGTTCATGTAAAATGACAAAAAATTATCCAAAGTTTGAGATTCAAGCTCTAGGATAATTATACAATTGAGATGTTAGCAATATAAAGTATGAAAATAGAAAGGAGATTGCAGGGGCTACCTTGGTGAAGAAAACACGGTAGTTTATATGAGAAGGATGTGCATGAAATAAGAGAAATATGGGTGTATATATTTTGTAAATCACTATTTGGGCATGTGTTATTTATGTCTTCCATTAATTTTTCAAAAACACCTTTTTTTTTTCCTTCTGTGACAAAGCATAGGCATGTTAGGTGTTTGAGACATGAGAGGGTACATGGATACAAGTACAACCCTGTAAATAATACAAAATCATGAAAATGTTATCTATGTTATGAGCTCTCTTCTTGACTTATTATCAATTAACCCCCTGTGTGCATTTTTCGGGTTGTATTATTTAATCAAACACCAACCCTCATAGTCACATGCAATAAATATCTATAGCTAAGTCACAAGGTTCAAGTTTTATTTCATGCTCGATGAGGATAAAGTTGAGTTTCAATTTTCCAATTGATTAAGTTCTAAAAAAATGTCTTAAAGTTCGAATTACAATTTGTTTATCATTTAATGTTTTCTAATTTTTTTAACAAATACATCGGAGGAATAGAGTAGAGAGAAGTTTTTATTTTTTTCTTTCACTTGGTATCTTTATATATACACATATTTATGCCAATAGGAATTTTACAATGGCATAAATGGATGGGATGTGATAGTGTGACCATGTAAGGTTTTATTTGCTATATTAATTTTGACATCCATTTGATCATCACAAGGTAAATTTGGCGATAAATTGTTTGTCTACTTAATTGTCATTTAAAAAAATATCTTTTAAAATTTTATAGTCTATCAAAAAAATAATAGAATTATTAATCGATTTCATATAAAATCCAAAATATGAAATAATTTGAAATTAATATCTATCAGCGTTTTTAAAATAAATTTACTAAAGACATTTGTACTGGTCATAAAATAGTGCAAAATCATGTCAAAAACTTTCCCAATTGAAATAATGGACTAAAATAAAGCAAAAAATTGATGGGGATAAAATTTAGCAAAGTTGAAACATTTTCCTTGGAACTCAACGTACTTTTTGGCACAACTCTCAGCATACCTAATTTAATACTTTATTTTTTTAATACCTTAGTCAATGTTAAACTCTAATAATAATTTGAATGTGTCTGGAATCGTGTGATGTTTGATTTAAGATAGGATGAATAATAATGTATCATGGAAGTATATTCAAGGTTTAACTTAATTTCCTTGTACGGTTCTTTTAAAATCAACACCTTCTATTTGTTCTTCTGCAAGTATCTCCAGACTACAATTTTTGATAAAAAGAGAGAATCATGTCACTTCTTTAACAATTATTTTTTCCGTAAGCTAGCTGATTTGGATAAGGCTCTATATATTAAAGTAGTTAACAGACAAGATTTTCAGTGTGTCAGAAAATGGACTCGAAGAGTGAAATTGTTTGAGAAATATTATATTTTTATACCTGTAAATTACAGGTATTTATATATTTGCATTTTATTTTGAGAAAACATTCTATAGATTTAATTTCAGAGGATATTTTCATGCGGTGTACATCTTTGATCCTATTTATTACAACCTACATTGGAGTCTGGTTTTTATTTGCAATCCCAGGGTGGTTCTAGAAGGTGAGTTCTAATAGTTTTGATCTGTTTGAAATTTATAACAAAATGATTGTAAGAGTGCAACCCTTGTAACTGTCTGTGGGTTACAGATGGTGATCATTCAAAAACACCCTAGATTTTACACATGGATTCACTTGGTAGCCAAAGAAGTCTTAAGAATCTCATGCAAAGGTATTTTAGGAACTTAATTATTAATTTTTAGTTCTCATTTTTTCAGGAAGTTAGTTTTATTTATTTCCCAAATGATCGATGCTTCAAAGAGGGTTTTATTTTATTTTTCCATACAAAATTGGATTGTGAAAGTCTAGTGAAATGTAATTTTTGTGCGACGTTTTAATTATTGTCCTAGTTTAGACAATCAAAGCGAAGAACATGAAGATGATTGACGCTGACAGAGAGGCATTTTCTTAACATAAAAGTTAAGAAAAAGAACTTCAAAGTTACACCAAGGAAGTAGAGGGATCGCTCGAATCTAGTGGTGGAGAGAAGGTGTTCATATTGTATGCAAATGTCTAACAACATTTAGGCATCCTTTTGTATTTTATCATTGTATTTTAAGGATTAACAATATTTAGAAACCCTTTTGTATAATATCTTATTTGATATTAATAAAATGTTTGTGTACCCATTTGTTAGGAACAACATTAAAATAAAATTATTTTTAATTTATAATATTAATTACCAACCCACTTTGACATCATAGATGATATGTAGCCATCAATTACACTATATGAAATTTGGTTATTATTTATTCTTCAAATTCAAAATTTTCAATCTTTAAATTCATATCGTCTGTAGAGAGAAATTTTTTTGAAATTAGTATTGTCTCCAGAGAGATAAAAATTAGTATTCTATATTGCCTCGAGGTAGACAATAATGATGTTGTCTCTAGAGATACAAAAATTATATTGTCTCGTAAGAGAAAAAATATGTATCTATCTATATTGTGTCTAGAGAGACAATAATTAGAGAAAATATTTGAGACGCCCACTTTGAGACAATAATAGAGACAATATACAACTCTATTATTGTATGTATTTGAGAGAATTTGGTCAAGTATTGTCTCTATCATTATCTCAAAATCCTCCTTTGTAGTAGTGAATCATACCATATTTTTTCATTCATGAATATCTTTAGGAAACTTTAAACTTGCTCTCGACATGTCTTTCTAACATTCGGTGGTTTTGTCAAATCATTGCTTGGTTTTTATCGAGGATGTGGAATGTGAAATTTTTTCTGGGGCATGTAAACCATTTAATATAATTTCCCAAAGGAATGTGACCACTTAGTTGCAATACATGCTCAAATGGAGTTACGAATATGCCTCAGATCTCACAAGCATGCTTCTAGAAGCTTCCATAGCCATGTAACTCCCCTTCTCTCACTCACAAGGTCAATATGGATATTGTTTTCTCACATTAATTTAGATAATTTTTGTATTGATAGTTTTCCCCATTTGCTTTATGAAATCTTATTTTTTTCAAATGAAATTAATGAAAAGATTACTATTAAATTAAATAAAATGTAGAATGATTTTTTTTTTCATACGCACCTCTATTTCAAAGTGTTAACCATCAACTATAATCATAAAAAGGTTTAACACATTATAAAATAAGGTATAAAAATCCATTTATGTGCCTCCTTAAATTGAAAATATTGAGATGAGTAATAAACTAAACAACCCATTTTTGTCTACCTTGAAACGTTAATAAAATGCAATTTTCAGTGACTCGCAAATCACCTCCTTGAACCAAAGAATGGTAAAGTCATGTTTTTTTGTGTTCCTTATCATATGTGTTGTCATATAAAACCTTAGAAGGTCATCAAAAGAATGTTCGTGTAATTTTCATCACCCCTCTAGGATCCATGTTAACCTTTTTTAGTTTTTTGAAGCTACTAAAACTCAAAAGTTGGGTTATTTTTGGGGATTCCGTTTAGATACTCGACTTCGTATACCTCTAGTATACGAAGTCGAGTATCCATTTACTTTTGATACTCGACTTCGTATACCTCTAGTCGAGAACGTAAATGGATACTCGACTTCATATACCTCTAGTATTTATCCATGAAATTTTCTCACATCCCTCAAATATGAGAAAAACACCTCAGTACTTATTTTTGGAAGGGGGTTTGTAGGCCTTTAGTAACTTGTTTACTAGGTCAAACATTCGTAATTATGATTTGGTGGCTCTGGAAATGTAGTTTCCATTTGAGTACCTTGTTAACTTGTTCTAAGTTCTATCAACTCCTATGAATTCCATATATATCAAAGAGGGTATAGGATTATTTCATGGTGCATTTGATGATAAGAGATAAGTTTTTGAATGCAATTTATTGACCCTCGGGTTAAAATTTTATGTTTTCGCATACTAGTAGAAAATTGTTTAAGTATGTTGTAGGACCCACTTAAAGTCAATTTACTTATGAGTAAACTTGTAGAAACATATATGACTGTATGGAACTTTATTTTGTTGTTTTTTCCATAAATTCTATTTTTTAAAATCTTTCTCTCTCTCTCTCTCTCTCTCTCTCTCTCTCCTCTAGTTAGGAAATGAAATGAATAAATCTCTAACTCTCTCTTGTTTCATGCTCCCTATTATAATCATGTGAATGGAAACCTATGAGAATATTAATTAGGATAGATTTTTGTAGATGACATGCTTTAGCAGTTTATGTCGACCTTATCTTCGTTATAGGTGTTAGGATAAGGATGAAGTGAAGTGTTGCCAATGTTTACATAATAACATGTGGTTTTAAAAGAATTGTATTTGTACATGATATATCTGCACATTTTCTATGAATAAAATTTTTGTTCTTTATTTTCAGTGATGAATACTACATTTTTAGCCATTGGGAAACTGTGTTAATTTTGTAATTAGTTTCTCTTTTATATATTGGTTAGGTAAATTAAGTTACTTCTACCTTCTTGTTATGGAAATTGATGTAAAAGGAACTTATTGATAGTATCGAGAATACTTTGAGGAGGATGAATTTAGAAATTTTTATATTTAAAGATAATTGAACTATAGTAATTTATGATGTTGATTGTATTAGTAAATATGATGTTAATAATTTTATAATGGTGCACTTTGTCTACTTGCTAGTGATGTGTTGCCATAGTGAAATATCTTAGTATTCAAGAGAAATAAAAATTTTAGTTGTGTTTCTTTCTTTTGGGACGAAACTAGAAAAAAACTTATGGCATGAAATATTAACCCTTACAGTAAGTTGTTGGTACCCAAATTTGTTCTCCTTTTTAGTTTGAGTAGCATTAGAGATATGGCATGAAGCTTGAAGTCAGATAGATCATGATGTGTGTCATTTTGTATCCGGGGATATGATCTAACTGGCACTCAGATTTGTGGAGAGATGGATAGCACTTTGAAAGGATTTTGATCTAATCCTATCTATTTTAGGTTATACCTTTTCAACCAAGGTAAGAGAACCTATATTATAACCCCAAATTGTGAAGGAGATGAAGATATCCTTCAATTTATGCAAATAGTAAGAAAAAGGCCTTGGGAAAATATGATCAACACTCCAAATCTGACTTTCACAAGTTGTCACTCCCAGATCATGGAGATATTTTCAATGCAAGGCAAGGGTTACTGAAGACATTGTATAATCCTAATTTTCCTTGTGATTTTTTGTAGATGGGTTAGATCCTTTTGTTGACACACAATGCAATGCAGGGGTAGTATGGGTTGTTTTAGAATGATTTTTTGGTGGGGTATTGATGAGACAAACTGGGATATATCAGATCTTTGACAACCTCTACAATACTTGAAACAACTATTAGATAAAATGCTTCAAATAATCAGGACATTATTTCAACCAGAAGAGGCATAAATGGAAGCCTAGGCAACACTCTTCACACAATCTTTGAGAATTCACCACAAAAGCTTGAAGTAAAGAACTCAATTAAACACAAAAATCCATGATCAAACCACGCCTAAGGTACCCCCAAAGGCTTACAAGCAATCTCTGCGATCGAAGGAAGGTAAAGTGATTTTAAATTTGTTTATCTCTTTATTACATGAAGGCTCTTCGAATATGAGATTTCAAATGCCACTAAAATTTCAACAAGAAATGGAGATTCTTTGTGATTTCTAAAGACTTTCAATGCAAAATTGCAACAAGAACAATTAAAAATATTTGCAGCAACTACTTGAAAATGATAACAAACATCATATTGTCCAGGAAAACACAGATTAACTCAAAATCTTGTTAGATTTATCAGCGGGGGAGAGATTCATGAACAATCTCGAGTTTGTGTGATGGCTATACACTTGTAACCAACTCACATACATGAAGATCCAACACGAGATAAATTATTCGGTTCTTTGGTGGGTTTCTCATAAAAGGAGATTTCTCTCGAAATTTTCTCATGATTTTCAACTCCCAACCCCCTTTTCAATTTCTCCAAAATGCATTATATGTCTCTTGCCATCTTGGAGCCTTCTTTTCCAAGAAAATAATATGTCATGGGATCAATTCTGTTACAACAATTCTTCATGATTCCATGAAAATGACATCTAACTAAAAAACAATCGCAGGTTGCCAAGTGTTCCCAAAAAGATTAAATCATTACAAATATCTGGATCATTATCCATCCTGGAGGCATTTTTTCATCATTGAGGCATGCAAACACCTTTTACTAATCATTTTTATCTTTTCACCTTTTAAAACTAACTCTGCAATTTTTGATTTTTTCATTTCATGTGTTTTCTCGAGCTGGGGAAAAAAATTACCTCAAAAACATCTCAAATCCAAATATTAAGCCATGAAATTGATGTCAATGATCATGGGAGGCCAAGAAAACACAAAATCACTATAAATTTGATGAATTTTGATGCAAAAATGTGATTCCAAGCTTCTGGAGCTCCCATGGTGGTTAAAACAAATGGATGCATAGCAACTATCAATCTTATCCATCTTTGTCCTTTAAACCGAGTCCTCCACGTGTCAAAAAAAAATGGGACCAAAATTGGGATCATTTTTACTTTTCCACATTTTTGGAAAAATAGAAAATTTTGACTTTTTCTCCGCCCTCCGCCTTTGAATTTTGGAGCTGAAATCATTCTTCAATTTTATGCAAATGTTTGACCTTTTTTAGAAAATTTGAATTTTTTACCTTCTTCCTTGCAGGCCCGCACCTCTGATTTCTTCCTTGCCGCATGTCTCCTTGTTATTCGCCAGCAGGCCAGTGCTTAAAATTTTGATTTTGAACTCTTTTGTGAAAAATGGAAAAAATCCCCTTTTACCTCCGTTAGCCCACCGACCCGCCTTGTCCTCTGCCACGCGTCCATCTTTCATTTGCCGAGGACCCGCAGGCTTAATCTTCATTTTTACTCCCTTTAAGCCAAGGGAAAATTCTCAACTTTGTCTCTGCGGGCCCACGCCTCCGAATTCTCCCCTACCACATGTCCATCTCCTATTCGCTATGGGTCCAAGTCTCCCTTTCTTCCTTCAAACCTTCCTTGCAAATTTTTGAAAATTCAAAATTTCCACCATTGGCCCACACTCCCTTTTGACCTTTCAGGACACGTGTCCTCTCCTGGTTTGTTGCGGAGTTTCGGGCCAAAATTTGACTTTAAACCATTCAAAGTTTAAAAACTTCAAAATCACCAAAACCTTCGTTGGCCCGCCGACCTGCTCGCAAATTGTGGACACGTGTCCTCTTCTGATTCGTCACGGAACCTCGGCCAAAATTTGTCTTTTATCCATTTTTCCAAAAAGGCGAAAACACCAAAAATAGAGCAAAAAACCAAACACTATACACTGCATAAAACTGTGCATACCTCAAATTTTGGGTTTAATCCAAGAAATTTTTTAAATGTCTGCCTTTAATAGACAACTCTAGAAATTCCCCATCTAGATCTTTGAGAAAAAGGTATGCTCACCAATTCTAACATCAATGGAGTAAGGGCCCATCCATAATGCATGTCAAATTTTCCATGTTTGCCCTTGGGTTCATGCCTAATATCCACAACAAAACCACATCTCCAACGTTGAATGCCCTAGGAATGACCTTCTTGTCACACAATCTTTTCAAATTCTCTCTGAATATGACATGCCTCGATGGGATGCTCTTCTCTCCTCATCAAGCTCAATAATTTGATTGATCCGTGATTAATATGGGCCAAGCTCTTGATCTTCCAACTATTGGGAAAACTTAAATGAAGACAATTACAGTGCAAGGGTAGAAAATCCTAAGTTCCATACACCAATAGTAGCTCTTTTATGAGTTATCCTATCAGCCCAAACTGCAAATTTCAATTGTTCACCCCATTTCTTCTTGTTTTGCTCCAAGGTTCTTCTAATGATATTCAAAAAATTCTTATTGCTTGGACTCACTTTTCCATTCCCTTGGGGAATATAGTTTGAAGAATAAGTAAGATTGATTCCATATTCATTGCACATTGTCATTAAAGGTTTGGCTCTAAAGCACATGGCATTTTCAGCTACAATCTTGACTAGGACTCCAAATTTGTATATTATTTTATTCAACAAAGAAGTCCATAACTATTTGGTGTGTTGCTTTCTTGGTGGGGATTCCCTCTACCCACTTTGTAAAATAATCGGTGGCTACAAGGATCAACTTATGGCCAGCACTAGAAGGATCTAAAATCTCACAAATGAAGTTCATCTCCCACTTCTTTAAAGGAGCTTCAATTGATACAAACTACAAAGGAAGGGAGCACAATCTTTCAAGATTCTAGATAAATGTTGGTAACTATCACATTTTATAACCAGCTGGGTTACATCTTTGAAGAGAGTAGGCCACCAATAACCATCTCTCAAAATCTTATGTGTTGTTACTCTTCCAACAAAGTGTCCTCCATAAACTCCTCCATGGAAATCAGCAACTATCTTGGGAGCTTCATCTTCAGTTATGCATTTCAAGAGGACACCTTCAAGGTTCTTCCAAGCTAGCCCAAGGTTTGTGATGATATATTTTTGAGAAGCCATCTTGAGGGCTCTTTTCTGATTTTTATTTAAGTGACTAGGGCAGCATAGGTGTCTAAGGTAGAAGATCACATCTTTGTACCACTCAGAACTTACCAACTTTGCAAGCACATCTACCCTTTCTTCCTCTAGCTGATTCACTTCCACATTCTGTAAGTTGCTCTCATCCATGAGCTTAGCAAGACCTAAACCTCTTACCAACTTTGTTGTTTGGATGTCCATATCATACTCCTGCATTTTGTTCACCCATCTACATCTTTTGGTTGATACCTCCATCTCTGATAATATGTCTTTCACCATGGTGTGGGGAACATAAGAAACAACTTTTGAACTCAATATATAAGGCCTGAAAACTTTTGTTGCTTTCACCAAGGCAAATGCTTGTTTCTCCATGATTGTATACTTCATCTCAGCTGCTTGTAAAGCCTTACTAAAGAAGGCAATAGGCCTCTCAGCCCCATTCTCATCCTTTTGTAGTAAAACAAAAGCAATGGTATACTCAGAGGCAAAGGAAAAGATTTGGAAAGGCATCTTATAGTTTGGAGCTGCTAAAACAGGTGCATGTTTACGTGCATCCTTAATTCCTTTAAAATATTGAATGGCAGCATCCTCCCACCTCATAACTTGGTCCTTCTTTAGCATGCTTGTGATTGGAAGAGTCAACTCAGCAAAGTTGGAGACAAACCTTCTAATAAAATTAATTTCACCAAAGAAAGATTGGATGCCTTTCTTGGTTCTTGGGATAGGTACTTTCTTTGACTTCTTCCACTCTCTGAGGGTCTATCATAACACCATCTTTTGACACAATGTGACCAAGAAGCTTGGCCTTTTGCACTCCAGAATGACACTTCTTTGGATTAAGAGAAATGCCATACTCCCTGCATCTGATCAACATATTTTCCAAGTCTTGCACGAGATGATCACCTCTCTGCCTTGAAAACACATCACATCATCTTGGTAAACTGCAATGAACTCATTGATGTAACCAACAAAAGAAACATCCATTGCTCTTTGAAAAGTGGCACCAAAATTCATCAAACCAAAGGGCATCCTGACAAAAAAAATATGTTCCCAAGGAGTAGTGAATGTTGTCAAGTCTTTCGATTCTTTGACAACCACTTGATTGTATCCGAGAAACCATCCAATGTGGAAAGCAACTCGGAGACCACTCGTCACAAGCTGCAACATATTTTTCATATTTGGCAAGGGATAGTTTTCCTTCATGGATGCTTTTTTAGATTTCTAAAATCCACACAAAGTCTGATGTCTCCATTCTTCTTTCTAATTGGCACAAGGTTTGCAACCCAATATGAATATCTAGTGGGCTGAATAATACCTCCATCTCTCAACTTCTTTAACTCCTCTTTCATTTTCATGGAGAGAAGTGGATTGATTGACCTTTTCCTCTATCTGAATGGCTTAGTATTGGCCTTAAGAGGGATCTCATGCTGAAACAAGTCTTCTCTATATGCTTTTAGCTCGGAGTAGGACCAAGCAAGGCAGTCTTGATATTTTTCAAGAGTTGGGCATAGGAGTGTTTTTCCTCTTTACTTAAATTGCTGCCCAACCAAATCTTCCTTGGTTTACCATTAGTGCCCAAGTTATTCTCTTCCACATCCCTTGAGGTAGACATGTTTCTATTTATGATTCAATCAACATTGTTAAAATTTAACTCAAGTGCAACAAGACCTCTAGGAATGGTGTTTTTTTTCAATTGGATGATGTCTTTCTCAAACAAAGTTTATCTTCCTTCAGTCATGCATACCATTGGCTCCCAATCAATATTCTGATTTGAAAATTCACCTTGGTTTTGTAATAACCTTAGCACTTGAGCATCATCATTAAATACTTGCCAATGTTTCACATTATCGGACAACTAGCCTAGTTAGCACTTCAATGTTGTATTCACAATAAGGTGAGATGGTGTAATTTCCAAATCTAGAACCCAAGACTACCAATTTTTCAGTAGTAGCATTGAGATCTCTGTCATGATACAAATGTCAAAGGAATCAAACATTTCAATTAGATCCCAAACAACATGCTTATACTTGTTTCATATGCTGATTTTTGTAGCATACATTTTTCTTATTTGTTTGACAACCAGCTCACGAGTCTCCTTTTAAAAAAATATCTTTCACTCCATACTTCCATGCAATTCTTAACCCCAACAACAATGACTCATACTCAAGAACGTTGTTAGTGCATTCAAAGTTAATTTTGAGGAAAAAAAAATTCTTCTAAACTAGGAGAAAACATAACTATACCAACACCATTCCCAGATTCGAGAAACCTCCATCAAATATAAATGTCCATGAATAACCTACCATATCAAGGAAATTTTCTCCATCTTATTTTCTTTTCCCTCAAAGCAAAACCAATGAAATTCTCAAAGCATCTACATCAGCAAACAACACTTCATAGGAAGCATTGTTGGGATTTTCAATTAGATGTAGCATCTTCTTATTACCATAAAGTTTAACAAGGCTTCCCTCAATTGGAAAGGTGGTAAAAGAAATGTCCATCCGAACGCTGCCCAACACACACATGCAGCCCATTTTCTTGACAAAAGCATACCCCATTTGGCAGGGTAGTCAACAATTACAACATCAAGTTTCAAATTCTCACCCGGATAGGTTGCAAGTTGCACTACCAAACCCTTCATGCAACCAACCACCGACACTTCCCTTGAATCCATGGTAGTACACTTCCCATAGGTAGCTATCACTTTGATATCCAACTCATTCATGACTTCTAGAGGCATGACATTACATGATGCACCGGAATCAAACATACAATTGTGAAGTAGCTTATCCTTTATGATCAAAGATGTGAAGAATGGACCAACATTCAATTGGGAATCAACCAAATATGTCCCCAAATATACCTCAGTGCCTCTCCAATATCTTGTCTTCTGGTGGTGTTTCAAGGTCAACAATGATATGAGGTGTAGTTTTAACAACATTTACATTTCTGCCTAGAGTAACCTTCTCTTATTTCAATCCAAAGTACTCAAATTCTCTCTTCTTATGCTCAGAATTCTAAGTAACTCAATGATTGGAACACTCACTTTAATTTGGCTCAATACTTGGGCTATGTCATAGGGGAAACTCTTTGGAAAAACAACATTGGAAGGGAAACAAGAAGATTCATTAGATTTTAGTGGATTCTTGGCAGCTTGAGCGTGAGGAGGATAATTTTTGTTTGGGACAATAGAACTTTTGACAAGTGCTTGTCTCCCAGGAGCTTCTTTTGGAATGCTTGTGAGCAAGGGTGTTTTAGGTTTGGCTTCAAGCCCAACTCCCTTAACAACTTTGCTTCTAATGTTATAGTCTTTCTCTTGAGCTACAACAACATTCATCAAAAATTATGTATCTTCCTCCGAAGGGATACTACCATCATACTTCTTAATCATCAAATCTCTTAAGTATTCAAAGTCATTGTTAGGAATTTTAAAAGCCTACACTATATCAACTTTAAGAGCATGAGGGGGAGAAAGACTTGTACCTGTTTGATGCAATCCCAAAAGGTAGTAGCAGTCCTAGCACTTATTAGTTCAGTAGATGTTTCTCCTCCTTGTGAGCTTGAAGAACAACCCATCATGCAAATATCATCATCAGTTCCATCCTCATTATTAGCTTCATTAACCAATCTATCACACCAATCCATATCAGTAACTTCATCAAAAAAGTAACTTTGTGATTAGAGGGTCGGGAACTAATCTAATTTCAAATGCTTGGGGTTTTCTATTTTCCCCTCCCATAGGTCCTTAACATCTATCATCTTGTCTTTGATCACCCCTATGATGATTTCCAAATCTATCTTGTGCTTGCTGCCTAGGATGACCTTGTGAAGTCTACCCAATTCCCTTCTCATCTCTTGCCAATTTGTATGATATTTCTTTGACATCCCCTACAAAAGTTTTCACAACCTCTTCTAAATCAACACCTTTGCTAGCTTGAGTTTTTTCATGGTTTATCAATTTTACACCATATGTCTTTAGAGGTTTCCCAATAGCCTTGATATTGTTTTCAATTTGAAGTGCCATGGTGAAAGATTGTCTTAGATTGGTTGGGTTCTCATCTCTTAGGTAATAGGATTCCTTTTTATCAAATGCATCTACATATTTCATTAAACAAGATTCATCACAAGGCCTCAAACCAAGAGGAAACCTTCTCAAAGTTTTGTTAAACCTTGTGTTGAAGTCATGGACTGATTCGTTAGGGTTATTCTTGATATTCTCAAACTCAGATAAAATAAATCTAGGATCAGTCTTGTCACCATATTGCAACCTAAATGCATTCTTCATTTCAGTCCAAGAATCAATAGAATTATCAGGTAGAGCCTTGTACCAATCCCTAGCATCCTCTTCTAGTGTATGAATAAACAATTTGACATACACATCCTCAAACTCTATCTCAAAATCTTCCATCATATTATCAAAAGCTTGAGATGCTGATCACTAGTAATAGCATTGTTACCCTGGAATTTTGGCAACCTATTTCTAACATCTTGTGGGACAGCATTTGGGTAACCATCCATTCCTCTAAAATTTATAGGACCAAAGGTGTTAACAACAAATGGAGGTCTAGGCTGAGCCATTTTGTTTGGTGGAGGTGATCTTGGAGGAGAAACAAAATGATGAGTAGTGTGAGGTATTTGGTGAATGGGAATGAAAACTTCATGACAGATCTCTCTTAAGGGCTCTCCTTCTTGATGATCTCTAGGAAATTTAGAAAATACATCAGCAGATGAAAGTGATGCTAATGATCCCGGGAGGCCAAGACAACACAAAATCACTATAAATTTAATGAATTTTGATGCAAAAATCATGATTCCAAGCTTCTTGGAGCTCCCATGGTGGTCATAACAAATGGATGCACAAAAACCGTTGATATTATCCATCATTTTCCTTTAAACTGGGCCCTCCACTTGTCAAAAACAATTGGGACCAAAATTGGGATCATTTTTTACTTTTCCACATTTTTTGGAAAAATGGAAAATTTTGAATTTTTTCTCCGCCCCTCCGCCTTTGAATTTTGGAGCTGACACATGGTATATGGTGGGCCCCATTGAAATCGTGCTTCAATTCTACGCATTTTGACCTTTTTGGAAAATTTGAAAAATTTCACCTTTTGCCCCATGGGCCCGCACCTTCGATTTCTTCCTTGCCACATGTCTCCTTGTGATACGCTAGCGGGCCAGTGCTTAAAATTTTAATTTTGAATTTTTTTTTTATTTAAAAGGAAAAATTCCCCTTTACCTCTCCACCCACCGACTGCCTTGTCCTTTACCACGTGTCCATCTTTCATTTTCCTAGGACCCACAGGCTTAATCTTCATTTTTAATCCCTTTAAGCTAAGGGAAAATTCTCAACTTTTTCTCCACAAGCCTGCGCCTTCGACTTACCCCCTACCACATGTCCATCTCCTATTTTCTACATATCCAAGTCTCCCTTTCTTCCTTCAAACCTTCCTTGAAATTTTTTGAAAATTCAAAATTTCCACTGTTGGCCTGCGCTCCCTTTTGACCTTTCAGGAAACGTCTCCTCTCTTGGTTTGTTGCGGAGTTTCGGGCCAAAATTTGACTTTAAACCATTCAAAGTTTAAAAACTTCAAAATCACCAAAACCTCCGATAGCCCACCGACCCGCTCGCAAATTGTGGACACGTGTCCTCTTCTGATTCATCACGGAACCTTGGCCAAAAATTTGTCTTTTATCCATTTTCCTAAAAAGGGAAAAAATTCCCCATTTCGCTCAAGTGGCGCGCAATTCCCTTCGACCCTTCATGGACACATGTCTACTGCGATTGAGGGCTTTTAGGCCAAATATTTACTTTAACACCTTGAGCGAAAAAATGAAAAAATCTTCCGCCACCCGCATCCCCTCAGCCAATGAAAACCTGCCATGTTGTCAACACCTTTGAGGCTGAATTTAACGGGCAAATGACACCTGTTTGATCGTCATAATGTAAAAAAATCTAGGGATGCCCTAGATTTTTCGATTCTAAATCAACTGAAGCATGATTTTACAACATTTTTCGACCTTGGGATTAGATTTTAGAATACAAACAAGTATGAATTGGTCAAATTTGATTTTTCCATGATCTGGTAAAGGGAAAAATGACATAGCCTCTGAAATTGGAAAAACTAGGGCACAAAAATGGGGAAACTTAGATTATTCTTTCAAACTAGGGAAAAACAACAAGTTTGTGAGCATTTTAAAGCATCAAACTAGAGGGGAAGAATTTTAGACCATCAATTCAAAGGGTAAAACGTTTTTTCCAAATATAGATTTGGAAAATTAGGGCAACATGGTGTTAGCTCAAAAATGGCACCAACATAAGATATGGTCCTTTTTAGTTTAGTATGTACCTTATTTCCATAGTGTAACCTATCTTGGTCAAATTTTAACTGTGTCACTTCGATTTCCATATCAATAATAGGTTCTATTATATGCCAAGAAAATGGGTCTCACACGTGCCTTCATGATTGTCTTAAGGTAGGTAAATTTTGTACCTCATCCATATTTAGTGCATGGTCCATGACAATGCTCCTTATCTTCCTTCATGGTCCAAATTGTCTCCTTCAAAAGTTTAGAACTAGGGATATGTTAATGGATCCAAAATCACATCACGAAAGAATTTGGAAGCAACCTTTCCTAATCCTTAAAGTTAATACATATGTTCTCTTAGAAATAAGTAAATAAATAACTTGGGATCCTATGACGGTCTAAGGAGTTAGGATATTGACCAATTTTCTATGATTTCCATGATGCTCTTCGTTTTTATATCTTAGTGATGCCTATTGACCACTTTTCCATGAGATTCACGTTGATTTAATAAAATCTGAAATATACTATTATTAAATATAAATTACAAAGTAACTCGTAGGATAACAAACAAGAAAATATAATTGTTAAGGAATCTAAATATGCAACCGTGTAAGAAAATGAGATAGATAGTGAAATTATGTGATTTTATCTTATTCTGAAGTATATTTGAGCTGGAGTAATTGATAAACGGGATGGGAAAAGTGTTGAAAGTGATTGTTAAAATTTTAGGAAGTTTCAAATTGGCTTGGAAACAGTGTGTGTGTGTAAGGCGAGGGATATTGGGTTCCAAATACCTTTAGTAGGTGTCTATGACCAGTAAGAGGGTAAGAAAATATTTTTTCCTTTCTTACAAGGGTTTCAATATCCTTTGTTTTTAGTCACTTGTATGTCAATATATAATTTCCAAATTCACTCACAACATACAAAACATATGATATCCTTTAAAATCCCCAAACTACATCCAATTATAAAATAAATGTAAATGGGGAGTCGAATGACCATTCTCGTCACCCAACAGAGTGAACTTACATCCCAGTGGTGCACTACATCTCAGAATCCATGTAGTTTTATGTCCTTGTGTGTGTAATAGTGTCCTTAGGTTTCCCTTGTGCCAATTATGCTAATATCATGGGTTATAGCTAGACAAAATGTAAAATTTGTGGATGGAATTCAAAACTTTCCCTTGCTATGAAGTGTTTCCAAAATAAACATCCCAAAACTACACTCCCTTGAATAGTATTTAGATAAGATAGTCATTTATAATTACCTTCCTATACTATGGTATATATGTTGTGTATATACAAGGATCTATTACTTGAAATTTGACACTAGTTATATGAAATCTCAAATAGGACCGTGGGATACGATTAAAAAACTAAAAATCAGACCACAAATGTCAACAGTGTGAACAACAATAAAGGGGACAAGAGCACCTTTGATGGATATGTTCTCCGGGAACTGGTGTCTAGGGATAGCTGGTGACAAATTTATAGACATTAAATAATGTAATTTGAGTCATTATTTAGTTCCGGTATCATACTACTATTCACATGGTTCTTAAGTTAAAAGAGTAACAATTAACCTATGTCTTTGGTCATTTTTATATTATGTTCTATCATTATTTTCAATATTAAACTTGTTATTTCCCAGTTTGTAGTGCAATACTCAATGATAATTGCATAAATTTGGAAGTTGAGCACGATCGACCCTATCATTTGCATCTTTATTTTTTATGGTTTGATGCTTTGTATGGAGATTTTCATTTGATTCTTCATTGCAGTTTGAGGTGACATAAGTGAAATGAGTGTGTAATTCATCCAGAAAAGGAGAAGTATTGGAAAAACCAAATAATCATATCGGGATCAGATCCCGAGTTTTTCATAGACCAAGGCACCCATGTTTCATACTTGGGTGCCGACAGTGCACCCCTATCCCTCTTCAGGGACACCAATCTTACCAGATCTGCTTGTGATGCTATTTTCAGAAGATCATTGTGACACTCTATTCTACTACTTCATCGCTTTGTTCAGTCCCATATCACTATGAGGTAAGTTCAATTGGGTAATTCCTTCCCTTTCACTTGATTTCATTTAAATTATCAAATAAATTACTTAATATTTATCCATCATTTATGTGTCACTTATCACACCTGTACATATCTAGTTTTAATAAAAATATCTTAAAGTTTATTGAATCATTTTGGTGAACCCATACTCAATCTTCATGCTTTTAGGATCCTCTTTCTTTTCTTATCATCATAGAAGTATAGTCATTATGAGTATCTCAATCAATGATTATTTTATTGTAAATCCTTATTTAAGGCATAGAGTCCTACATCTTCTTATTACTACTCGTATTCATGTTGATATGCATCCGAATCAATATATAACACATTCATAGATATATTTTCTCAATATATTATTTTCTCATCTAATCCTCATGCTGATATTTATACCTTCGATAATGACCCACCCTTGTATATCATGATTCACATTTACAATGTGGGTATCAAGCGCAATTTATTTCATAATGCATCTGAAATGAACTTATTTCCCATGTCATTCATTGAGGCTAGGTATTTCCACTTATGATGTTAGGCCATATTATCTTTCCATCCATGCACATGATGTTATTTTGGTCCATGTGTTAATCTATAGAGCCCACTTCCCTTCGACACCTTTTGATATGGATTATGATATTGTTGATTAAACTTATGGACATTATTGTAGCTTTTAGTTTGATATGATGTTAGATGTTAGAGATCATGGACTTGTTGTTGATTTTGATTCATATATGGTGCATGGGGTATTGGAGACATTTCATACTCATGGTATTATGTTGATTGACATGGTTATATGTATATATGTATTTTGGACATGTGTTATTTCGTCATATTGAGTAGACCTAGAAAATTGAACTAATCTTGTGATCATATGGTTATGGATGAAATTGTGAATGACATTTTTGCTTGCTTGGATGATGTTTTTATTCATATATATAGATGATTTGGAGTTATATTTTATATTTATTTTGGATTTTTTGATGTGGCCATGAGGCCGAAGGAGGTATTTGTGTTTTGCATGTAAACATGTCACAACAAACATCGGGGGATTGGAGACCAACCACATTGGAATCCTAGATGAATTCAACAAGGGTCACCATGGCAACATGTATTTGTTATTTGTGTATGTTTGTATTGTTGTTAGGGATTCCCATGGGGGGATAAACTTCAAATGTGACCAAGGGTTTATGTGTATTATTTTATTTAGTTCGTTCAAGCTTAATTTTTTTATGTGTTTAATTAGTGATGCATTTCCCCTTTATTATTTATTTTATTTTTGTCTAGATTAGTGAGTAATCATGTTGCTAAATTAATTAATTGGGCAAAAAGAATGCATTTATTAGAGTTGATATTTCTTGGATTATGTGTTGTAAGTAATGTGTAAGTAGCTTTGAGTGTGAAACACTCCACCTTCCTTTTCGAAATTCAGACCTGTCCTTAGGGGCTGATTTTGGAGGATTTTGGGACAAGTTAAAGTTGCCCCACACCTTTTAAATTTTTATACCAACCTTACCTATGGTTGGGGATTCAAAATTAGGAATTATTATGTATTTTGGGAAAGCAAGTTGTAAGTTTTAATTGCACTATCTTACATGAATTTAATTTTTGTCCTTGGGGTGTGGACTTGGTTTGTGTGTGTAAGTAAAATGTCATTTATTCACCCACCTTTTAATTGTGCCTTGGAGTTTGAAGTTGACTTGTGAGGTGGAGTTGAGGATGTGTGATGTGGCATCCTACATGGACCCACCTCATCCTCCTCTCTCCCTCTTTTATTTATTCGAATTCCTTGGCTTGTTTTGGGGTTACTTGATTCAGTGATTTATTTTTGGTTACTTCTTTTGGTTTTGAGCTCTTGTAATTTTGGGAAGAGAGTGAGAGATTTTTATGGAATGATTGTAGATTACTTTGGAAATTTCAGATTGTTTGGATTGGAAAAGGTTTTTTTTATAACTTTTGGAGTAAACTCTACCATGGAGAGGTAGGAGCTTGGCTCTTGGAAATGTTCTTATTTTATTTATGCTTATGTGAATGCTTTGAATATTTTTGGTATGTTATTTGTTGGTTGAGTAGATTGCCTAGGTAAGGTGTAGGAGAAGATTATGGGGATCTCTTGTGGGGAGGCATAAGAATTTTGGGGAGGTATAAGTGTTAGTGTGGAGGAGTTGGGATATGGTTCCACCTTGTAAAAGAAATAGCTTGCATTTCTTTACTCATTATGGAGAGCCATAAGAGTGTGGGGAGGCATAAGGGAATGGGAGATATAAGGGTTACTTGTGGGAGGTATAAGGGCATGTAGGGGCTTTGAAATGATATATATATATATATATATATATATATATATATATATATATATATATATATATATATATGCAAGTTTATCTAAAGGTGGACACCCATTTCCCCATTGGGAGGCATAAGAAGCTTCCCCATAGGTCTTGCTCCTTTGGCTTGTGTATGATGAAGCCTGAGTATTGTTTGTTGTGCTTCCTATGGTTACAAACTGCAATATGTTTTAGAATGTGTTCTATTTGTGAATTTTTTTTTGTTGTTGTGGAAGCATGTTTGTTTCTATGAATTTAAGTACATTTCTTATTACTTTGTGGTTGGGGCTCGGGGGCCAATGAGGAGGATGGCTTCTCCTCTTCATTGGAATTCTTGGTTGGGTGGAGAGTGTTTCCTCTCCTCATTTTTTTGTTGAGATTAAAAGCTACATGGTGGATACTTTTTTTGTTGTTACGGAGCTAAGGATGAAGAAATTTTTGCAGTTTCTCCTTGGGTTACTTATTGTGATATTTCACACTTCAAGTGGATGGAATTGTAACATTACTTGTGGTGGAAAGTTGTTATCTTTTGGAAATGGAACCTACATTTGAATGCGAGAGATGTGTATTCTTTAAGTTGTATTTGATGAATGAAAAACAAAAGTTGTAAGAGAATTATTGGATTTCAATAGAAGTTGTTTTAATTACCACATATGGTATGGTTTTCATTTGAAATCTTTGTTTGAAGACTGAAAAAAAAAGAAAAAAATAAATGTATTAAGAAGTATTATGTTCTTTGTGTTATTTGAAATGCATGTTTTGAAAGTAGAATTATACTTTGGTTTTTCACGCATGGATTGAAGTAAAGTTAGGCATTGTAAAATTGGAATGGAATGAACTTCAATATTTAAAGTATGATAATGAAAAGAAGATCAATTCGGGCCTAAGTGCCTTTTTCCATTTGGATTCTTTGTAAAGCCTGCAAATAAATATAAAAATATATAGACAGAGTACCCTGCAACTATGAAAGACAAAATGAAAAATTAAAATGAACTAAGGATGATAAAAACACATCCCCAAATAGTTTGTAATGATCAAGAAATTAACTTATAACTTCATTAATCGGGTAAGAGGTAGGAAAATGCCTTGCATAAAAAGGAGAATTATATTCGAGTTGAAATATCAACCGTTTTATCCTTGTAACCCATTTGAAATATTTCAAGTGAATTTCTCCATGCCTGTTTCGGTGTGTTGAAGAAGAAATATTGGTAGATTCAAACAATTCTAGTAGTTGCAAACGTATAGTTCATGTTTTGAGAGTAGGAAAGAAATGGTCTTAAAATTATCCCACTTAAGTTTTTTAGAAATGAATTTTGATGATTTCTATGTAAATACAAGTTCGAGCCCTTTCCAAAAAGTTCTCATTTTCCCAAATCCGAGCTTCCAGTTGAAAGCTATGGCCAACTGAAGTTGTGTTGCAAAAGCATTTACTTTTCCCAAATTCCTTCGTGGCCCCACAGCCCCCAATTGGTTTTTGGAAAAAAACTTCCATGGGTTCACGGGCCCGCACCTTCAAATTTTTCTTCAAAAACTAATGGTGCAAAAATATTAACTTTCCCCATCGTCCCGCTTCCGTGCCTATCACTATTGGTATGACACGTGGCATCCTTACACATCGGCAGAGGGGCGGAGATTGTTTTAACCTTGAATTTTTTCAACTCAAAAATCTTAAAGTCCTAAGTTTCCCCATCGGTCCGCCTTCATACATGAAAATTTTGGGCATGACACGTGGCGTCTCTAGGCGTCGGTGGAGGTGCGGCTCACTTTAAATTTTTTTGCCTTTTCAACAGAAAGGATAGAAATAATAAGTGCATTTGGTAACCCACTTTTCCACATTGGGTCAAATTTTGGACACGTCCCTTGCGCCTTTGGAAAAAAATTTCTTCCCCGAGCCCATAGGCCCGCCTTTGGGAAAAATTTCTTCCGCTAGCTCTGCAAGCCCGCCTTTGGAAAAAAATTCTTCCCTAGGCCGATGCAGACCCACCTTTGGGAAAAATTTCTTCCCCAGGCCCGCCTTTGGGAAAAATTTCTTCCCAAGCCTGTAGGCCCGTTTTGGGAAAAATTTCCTCCCCTAGCCCACCGGTGCGTAACTTTAGAAATGTGAGGAGTTAGGAAGGCTTCTTTATATCATTGGAAAGGGGAAGAAATTTCCTATCTAATGGAAAAAATTTTAGGAAAATTGAAGTACATTAAATGTGTGAAAAATAAGGTTGATGTTCAAAATGACCTTGAGTGGGTAGGTTGTAATTTATCCCTTTCTAACTTAAATGTTTATTTATAAAGCTTGAGTTGACCTTTTTGGGGGTCATGTTATGGGGTAAGTGATTTTTTTCCTTACCTCATGTTAATGTGAACCTTGGTTATTATTTAGACCTGGAGGAATTAAATACCTTGGGTTTTTAATTGTTTTTGGCCACTTTAAACCTTCTAAAATTTACCAAAGAAGATTTAATCTTAGAGTTAATTTAATCATTCATTAAATCAACACCAAAAGGAAATTTTAAATTATATATGGTTTAGTACACTCTTTAACTTGTATGTGGTCTTCAATATTTTTATAATGGAAATTTTATTCTATCTAATATATTTGTCCCCGATAATTTTTATTGTGACAATTGTTGTTAATAGACTGTTTGTAGTCATGCTTTAAACAAAAAAATTATTCCGTAAATTTCCTATCTAAACCTAGGTTGTTCTTGGGTCTCGAGTGGTGTTTTTAACGGGTGTTACATAGTCACACTACATTTCCTATCACCACAGGGAAAAAAAACATTAACAATGTGTTATTTGTTATTGACATTCCAGTCTCCTATAACTATTTTCTTGGTAGACCACATCTCCATGCCATGCAATGCACGTCGTTGTTTCTACCATACATCATCATGTCAATTTTATACATAGATTTATTAAATATACTATACTTCACGACCATGATGCATACAAATATTTTCACTGAGATCCTAATGCTACTCTTTCTATTCCACATACTTATACTAAAGATGATTCTCAACCAATGGATGAACAACCTCATTTTCCAATGCTTGAAGTTATTATTTGTGTTGTAGATGTGAATACTTCTACCCCTCTACCTCCACTTGCTACTAATACTATGATTCCTTATTGGGGGCTTGTTCAACATATGTATGTCAATCTATCCCCTGCACCTTCACATGTACCTCCTTCATTAGAACGTCCACTATTCATATGTATGATTTTTCTGAATGATTCATCTTGGGAGCACATTCAATTCTATGCTACTTATGATGACACTATATGCCTACGTGTCTTTCACAAAATAGTTTTTCTTGCACACAATCCTCTCTCCTCACCACTTACTCTAGGAGAATCATGGCTTGATTATATTGGCGGTAATTTTCACCCTGATTGCATGGATATCTCGTTTCCTATGCCTATTGGTCACATATTCATTTACAATAGCTTGTTTATTGGCTACAAGCATAATATCACTTGTTGGTATGCACATGGATGTCCATTACAACCTTTAAATGATGAGTAATATGTCATGGATGTCTACAAATTATGCCTCAATGAATCATTACATGATGAGCCAAAAATTATCGCTTACCAATTCTCTAATGTTTGTCCATTTAACTTTGACCTTGATGCTGATGACATTACATTTTTTTCTTCTTCGTCATATGCACACTAGGCAGCATGACATATATACTCCCCCATAACATCACATGAATTCTCACTCTCTTATCGCTTTTTCCATATATTTGCACATGCATCTTAACATATGCATCTACATTGTCATTACCCTATGAAACACTCTTCTTATTTGGTTAAAAATTGACTAAACCATAGGAAGCATGCATCATCATAAAATTCTACATTATTTACATATTACAAACTACTTTACAAGTTATACAAATTGTATGTCTTCTTACATACACTATAGACATTCTACACATGCTTCACAAACTATACCATATCCATCACCTATTAGCATTTTTCACACATCATACATGTTGTTTTACATTTTATATCCTTCACCTTACATATTAAATTTTACATCTTGCATCTACTATTTACACATATTATGTCATCTATGCATCATACATTACATTTTATACACCGTATTATGCCCATTCCACATTTTGCAAATTCTCTTCTACATGTTGTACTCACCACCCGATGATGCACTCTAGTCTCACGGTCCATACTAAAATGTTGAGGGTATACATTAGAAATGGAACTCATCACCCTTAAACATTCATCATTTAATATTTCTCATGTGACATACCTAGTTTAAGTGATATACGATTTCAGGTAGACGGTCACTTTTTCTAGAATCATATTTTCATAGGCTATATAATGACTTTCAATTGCATCATTTAGTGGTATATTCTTTAGGAAAAATCACACCTCCTTTTCTATTTTTGTTGTTGTGATATACGCTTAAGCTAAAATATCACATATATTTCATCTTTTTGTTGCATATCATCACTACACACTCATCAAAACACCCTACACACAGCACATAGCTTCACCATTTCCCAATGACACACTCTCATCTATTGTTTATTCTTAAATGCTGATGGGGTATACTAAATGAATGTCACTACATGAAATTCCATTCACTTGGGAGGCACACAACTCATAACATTCATTTGGCATTCCATTCCATCGATTTGTAACATAATGGATTTTATGGTTGCACTTAGTATTTATAACACTTGCTTTTACATGTTCTCTTAATTACACATGCTAGCTATATATATTGTGTGTTAATAATTTTTCCATAAATAGACTATACAAGGATACTATGTACATATTGGATCCTTTACTACTAGTTTCATAGTGGCCACTAGGGGAATCCACATTTGTACACTACAAGTGTTATTATTTCAATTTTTTTCAAATTGAACTTCTTTTTTATACATGTTTTTACATACGTTATGTCTTTCTATCATGATAACGAGTGTTTCATGTGCAAAATTTTCTATACAGGGATATTTTGTTATATTGTCTATTGTTGTTTTTTGTTATTTTTGGGAAATGCCCTTTGTTTTGTGTGCACACTTGTTTGTTTGAGGCAACTATGGCCTTGAGTGTCTTGTGACACCATGAGTGGTGTCCCATGTTTGTAACATAATTTGTGCGACATAGATTATCTTCTTAGGTGTTTACATTAGCTACTTATGTTTTAGCTTATCTATTCTCTCTTTGGATTATCTTTATCTTCTACATGCATGTATTTACTAACACTTGTTTTCTAGCTACATTTTTTGTTTGTGTCATGTTTTCTACTAAGCACATACCCTCCTTACAGGAACAACTTCGATATCCTTGGTCTATTGTATTTTGGGGCCGCATTATCCTAGATCTATGATGTCACATGCCCTCCCAAAGAGGATGCATCACTTGGGTTTACACATAATACGGGTATAGTGATATCTTTAAGAATTACACCTATTCTTTAGGGTGATAGTTTTGATAAACTTTCCTTATCCCTCACTTCTGTAGATATAATTGAGACACCTCACGGAAATGGGTCTCCATATTGTGAAGTGAATCTTCGAGATTACAAGGTTGGTTCCTTCTTTGGATTATCCCTAAACTAAAACTATGGGGTTAAGGGTTAACGAGATGAATAAAAATGTCATAAATAGGGTTGATACACAAAAAAAATTAAGGGCTTGACCGAGAAACATGCACAATAAACCGAGAATAAATGGAAAAACACACAATCCAACGGGTTGTTATTAAACTCAAGGAAAACAATATTATATTAAGGGATCTCTTACAATAACAAGGTAGATAATTTCATACTAAAATCAACATAAAAACCTATGTGTAGAAAGATAAATAGAATAAGAAAGATTAACAAATTGAGGTAATTAAATTCACAAGAATGACAATTTTAATACACACCACCGAAATTGTGTGAAAGGCAATCAACTAATTCTCATATAAGAGAAATTCTGGAAACAATGGATTCAAAACTTAGTAAATAAAAAATTCCTCCTCTTGTGATTTTCTAATGCACATAATATATAGAAAAATTATTCACCCAACCCCTAAAAATAGATTGCACTATAACTAAAATTTCATGATATTATTAGCCCTCATAGTGAATGAATAATAAAGGGGGATAAAAATAAACATGCAAGACTATTAAAATGTAAAAATAACCTTTGATCTTCCACTTGGATTACTAGTCAAACTGATTTAACTCTCAAATTCAGTGTATGGAAAGTACGATCCATTTTGGATAGATTATGGTAAATTTGAATGAATAATCTACTTCTATTTTTAAGGTTACCTTCATGTGCAAGACACTTATTACATGCATACAATTTGTCTAATTTGTTCCACATTGCCCCATTTTGTCTTATGTTGAATGATTAAATTAATCAAGTCTTCTTGGTCTTATTTGAGTTGATGTGACGTATGTGCATAAAAGAGGTGATTTTGTCCCTTCTTGGTCACTTGCATGAAATAATGATCACTACACTTTTCTGCCTTATAAATATAAGGAAGTAATTAAAGATGGGTACATATTTTATATCCTCGTGGGTTTCTAATGAGTACCACCTTGTGATTTACATGATTAATAACTTTTTTCCACTAAGGTGTTAGACATTATGATTTGTAAAATTAAGGTCAAATACGTTATGATAAGGTTCAATATCATTCCCTTCCCCTAGCTAATAAGGGAAGACCCATGATGATATGTCAGTGATGATTCCTTAACCCCTGGTTAAGTTAGGGTTACTGTGCAGTTGTCATGTATACAATTTTTACTAACTCAAATTGATTTTACTTGTTGGTTGATTTAAGGAGACAAAAAGAATTTAAAACCCTATCATTTCCATTTTTTCATCAAAGATCTTGAGGGGTGGTAAAATCATAGAATTTTTCTTCATGCCACCATGAATGTAGATTATGAAGTATATTGCGAGCTTCTCAAGCATGATTTTGGTCTTCTGTTATCAAACATGGGCTACCATTATTATTTTCTTTTTTAATTTTGAGATCTGTGAGAATATTAATCTACTTTATTTGTTCAAAAATGTCCACCATTGATGGGGAAGGTGAGCCTCTAGTTCTCTTAATTGTAACTTGTTCATCTTAGTTGTTTCTTTTTGTTTGAAACTGATTTTTAGAAACCCTTATGTTCATTGTAATTTCTTATATGGATTTGATCTTATTAGCTTAAATAAGCTTTTGGGTCTTCGTTTTCATGGGTACTTTAGGGATTCATGGATTTTCATGAAATTGTAAGTTCAAAACAAAACCATATATTTGTATTTTCTTTGATGCGAAATGGGTATCATTCTTTATGTTTAAAAATGACAAATATGAAGCTTGAATAATTATTTGAATGAAGGTTTTGTGACTCTATGGTTGTCATTGGATTTTTTTGTTGGCACTCTTTCTAGAAATGGGTATTTGCTAAAGTGCAAAATTATTTCAATGAAGCTCGAATCAGCATATTTTCCATTTCACTCTCTGCATTTTCTGGGTTTAGCAATAATTCCACCTTTACCTAGTTTTTTATCCTATGTGTTGCATTCTATAGGGTTCGAGTTACCATGTGATACAAAATGTAGTTTTCTGGTTGATTTTTAATGCCATGAATGAGAAAGTAAATTTTTCCTTAGATCTATAAATTCCCTTAAATGGGTCTCTTAAGAATGAGATTTTTCTATTGAGATCTATCCAATTTATTAAGTTACTTTGCGAGAGAATATACTAGTCGTACTTTCTCTCTTTGAAGATTTATTTAAGTAAAAAGGTCAATGTTTTTAAGAATTCCCAGCATTAGACTTAGATTTTTTTATATTCGTAGTAATGGTTTACTATTTCGAAGCGTAGAAATGGGGTTTTTAATATTGAGGAATATTTCTAGTAGAGATTGATTTCTTGAACTTAATGATGTAACTCTTTCAAATAAATTTGACTCTATGTCTCCTTTCGAAGTGTGTACATTTTATGACAACTTCATCATTGATTCATTGGGTACTTGACCCAGCTCTCTCTTCTAGTTATTTTCCTTATTATTGATGGTACAATCACTCTTAGTTCAGTTAAGGCTTAAATACCTTGTTGTAGATTTTGATTTTTATAATTCGAGAGTTGATTCAATAAGGAATTGTACTCATTCATTTGTTCCTTTCTAAATCTTATTGCTTCCAAAACCATTACACCACCTACAACCTGTATTTTCTATAAAATAAGTTCTTAACACTTGAAAAGATGTCGATAAGTACAATGTTTTTCTCATGTCTTAAACTTTCATGAATGTAGGAATCTATTTTTGAAATTTTGGCTTTCTCTAAATTATGTGTTTGAAGTATTTATAAATAGTTTTTGATCTTAATTCTAAATTTGTTGTGATAAACCTCTATGCACACTGTAATATATTTGCTAAATCTAAATGTGACATTATAGGAACATGAAGTGTTTACTCTTATCTCTTGTGAACCTTGGAAATATAAGACCTTATAGATAAAACCAAATAGAATTTAACTACAAACTAGCTTTATTTTATGCAAGTGACCTTTTCTTCATGAACTTGTTGGGAATTGTCTTGAACATTGTATTGAATGAATGAAGATCTATTTTTAGAACTCTATATTGCTAGATATGCTTCAGGCTTGATTTGTTCTTTCCTAAAAGTTGTATTCGATTGCTTAGAACTCGATTAATTGAAACTTGTACCTTTCTATTCTTGCATGTCTATCCTTAAATGATGATAAATTATTTCTCTTTTACGGAACATGATGCATTAATTATGAATCTAAAATTTACAATCTTGTAATTTGTTCATGTAATCCTTTTTTTAATGTAAAAATAGTTCATTCAAATGCGAGAATAAATGTTATGTTGTTTTTCATTTTTGTATGTACTGCACACTTTAGAAAATAGTTACAAAAATAAGGAAAATAGCCTTTCTTGCATCATGTATTGATTCTTCCTTCTCTTTGATTATTATGAAAATGGTACTTGTGCTCTTGAATGACCTTTTGAGACGTAATTTCAGAATTTTTCTTTAATTCCTTTCATGTATCTTATTTGTTCTTATTTTATAAGATTCATCTTCCTAAAGCTATAAACACATGAATAAATATTAAACTTGGAGCTCTAACAATAATTTGTTGTATGCCCATAGGTACCTGATCACTAGGATTTTATATTGATAATGTAATATTTGATGATGAATATAAAGATAGTGCATCAAGATGGTGAAAATTGAGAGAAAATAATCCATTCAACAAATGATTGGTTTATTCTCTATTCTTTTACTTATAGTTTCATGTATATGTATCTTTTACCTTTAGTTCATATAAGTTACATTCCATAGCTTGGGTGGGAAACTATATTTCTTTATAAATAAATGAAATTAAATTTTGTAGTTGAGTTGTCTATTTCATTTTGCATTCAATTACTATAGATGATGATTGTATAATGAACTAAACAACTCATGTGACATAATCAATATCATTCAAACATAAAAAAATTAATATACTTGTTGTTGGTGCTCAAATTAGTCTCGCCCCATTTGTCATTGAATTTCCTTAGTTTGCATCCTCTGTTATTTTCATGTCTCCCCATGTTGGTGCTTGAAAGACTCTATCCTCCATTTGGTTGTCATAATCAGTCCTTTCCATTAGTCGAGCATCACTTAAGGTCCTGGAACTTGTTTTTCGTTTCTTTGTCCATCTGAAGGAGTCTATAAATTGGGCGTAAACCTTGGGTTTAGCCTTTCTTTCCATTTTCCACAGTCATGTTTTGTTGTCCCAAATGCCTGTGGAAATGTTATTGGATGTAGCTCTGAAGATCATATTTGAGCCTTGTAACATTTCCAAATTCTCTATCTCTGCGAAAAATTTATCTTCGGGCTCAAATGGTGGTTTTTCTACATTTTTACGGATTGACGGGTTTTTTTTCCTTATCAAATTTACATCTCTGCATCAGTGGAAACGTGTCCCTTTTGGGTTGGATGCAGCTCAGTGGGGCACTCTAAAAACTCTATGGTTGACTTCAACCCAAAACTCGTCCACGTGGAGGAACAACACTTGTTTCAAAATTAACCTTTTGGTTTGACCTTGGAGTTATGCCGGGGTGACACCTAGAGAATTCTGCTACTTTTCCTTGGACTTAGAAAAAAAAATTATGTAGTTGGTATAGTTTTTGGTGGGCCGTGGACATGTGGTGGGTGGCGCTCATTTGAGGATCCACCTCAGGGTCCTACCTTAACAATTGCAACAGGGGGATAGGTGGAGGCTTCCGACGCTCCTCTTTCTACCTCAATTCTTTAAAGTAATTTTTTAGGGCCTGGGACACGTGGAGGGACCACACATGTTTGGGGACCAACCCCTGAGTTTTATTTTGAAAAAGCGTGAGGAGGAAACTTAGAGGCTTCCGCTAACTCTACCTTTTTGCTTGGACTTTTCAACAGCTAATGGAGACTACCTCGGACCCTAGCCACATGACACCTTCCACTGAACCTTCAAATTTTTAATAGACTCTTCCAGACTGAGACACGTGTTGAGCCCTTGCTTGTTTGGGGTCTCTACTTTTGGGGACCATCTCAAAATGTGCCATTGAGACATGTGGCGGTAGGGAAATGGGGAAACAGAGATTTAGAGTTATTTAAGGTTTTTGGCCTTTTGTTAAAAGGGATGACCTGTCAAGTCTAGCTATGTAGAGGCTCTGAAAAATGATTAAAAAGGGGATTTCTTACATGACAGAATCAGAATGATTAAAGGGACTCCCAAAAAGTTGTGGCATGGCATCCTAGTCATTAGTCGAGGGCCCAAGAAACGTGATCAGTTCACAATTGGTCTACACCGCTATATTTCAGATCTGAATTTGTTAAACATCATTGTCTGAAACAAATTGGTAACAAGCAAAGGTCCCTCGAATATTCTTCTCTTTTGGGGGGAAAATTGAGTGGGAAAAAATGTATAAATGCAATGAGAATACTCTTGCAAATGGTCGAGTTTGAATTCTTGAGAATTTTTTTGAGAAATTTGTCTTCTCGAGAGACCAAAGCCAAGATTACCTGTTATTTTCTTGTGTTAGATTTTCTGTTGTGTCAAGTTGGTTGCATATGTATAGCCATTGACAAGCACTGAGATTGCTCTGGAAGCTTTCCCCTGCTGATGAATCTAAGAAATTTTGGAATTAATTTGTGTTTAATCTCTAGCAATTTTATGTCTGCTTTATTTTTCAGAATGTCTGCAAATATTTTCTTTCATTCCTGTTGAAATCTTCCACCAAATTTTTTGTGAAACCACATAGGATATCTTCCCTATGATGGTATAATGGTATTCGCAATTTCATTTCAAGAAGAGCCTTCATCTTAGATGAGATAAACAAATTTAAAATCAATTCACTGTCATTTGTTGATAAAGATTATCTATAAGTCTTTGGGTGTACCTTAGGCATGATTAATAAAAAAAATTAGCATTTAATTGAGTCTTCAAATTAGAGCCTTCATGTTAGATTCTTAAAGATTATGTGGAAAGGTGCTGATCTGGGCCTCCATTGAAGCACACTTTCGATTGAAGGAACGTCTTGACTATTCTGAAGCTTTCTGTTGTGAATTTGTTCATTATTTTGAAGTCCCTCCAAAGATCTGGTATAATCAACTTCATCCTTCTTCATCTCCCACCAAAATCATTCAAAAACAATTAATCCTACCTTGAACTACTGTTGTTTTGTCCTGTGTATGAAGAAATGCAAAATCCCACTGTCAAAAATATGCAGGAGCAATCAGGATTCCAAATTTCTTTAGTAACCTTTTCCTTGTATTGAAAATATCTTCCTAATATGGAAGTGACAACTCATGAGAGTTATATTTTGTGTGTTGATCATATTTTCCGAAGGTCTTCTATATAAAATTTGTGCAAAAGAAGGATTTACTAGCATTCTTTAAATAATAGAGGTTACAAAATAGGTTCTCTTACCTTGGTTGAAAGTCACAACCTAAAATAGTTGGGATAGGATCACATCCTTTTAAGGTGATACCCACTTCTTCAAATCCTGAGTGCTAAAAATTCAGATAGATTGCTTCCCTGGCTACAAAATGGCATACATGATCATCTATCTATCACTGAGTGTCTTGTCAAATCTTTGATGCTTGATCGGTCTTTGAAGGAGATTAAATCTGGGTACCAACATATTCAAAGGGAAATAAATTTCCTATCTATTGAAATGCTTCCAGGGGGCCTTAAGTCCTTAAAATATGTGAAAATTCATATTGAAGCATAGAAGGGGAAAATGGTGTCAGTTGACTCAAAATAAGTGTGAGCTTATTTTGGTCAACAACTAAATCATGTTAACCCATAACCATGGGTATAATACTGCACAAGAATATTATTATTTAGGTTATGGTTCACCTCGTACACTACCTACATTAGAATTAGTCCAAATATCCCTTAAACCACATGTATTTCTCTACCTAATATGTAATATCTATATAGATGTAGCTAGATAGAAACTTGAAACCCTTTGATCATGATTGATTAGATTATGCTATTTCTAATACTTGGAGAAATAACTTGGTGTAATTGGATGTGAGGGAATATAAAATCCTTGACTAGGTTGAGTTATTTGGAACTATTATAGTGGCTTCCTTAATGAATGTGCATAACTTTTAGGAAGATTTATGGAGCTTTGAGATCCTTTTTTGAGTTTTTCAAAGATTATGTCAATAGAATTCTATATGATTGAAAGGTGAGTAAATTAGGTAGCGTTAAAGTTTTTACACAGTGATCTGAACATTAAATATTATGATAAGGGCAGCCTATGTGAATAAAAAACCCAAAAAATGATATTTCATCAAAATAGAGCTAGAGAATGTGTATGTGTAGGACCGTACATGTCGGCCATGGTCAGATTATACAATCTAACTAAACTATATAGTTTTGGAAATGGAGAAGGTGATTCAAATATTAAAGTTACATGATAATGGTTATGACTTAAGAATTGATATTATTGATTCAAATATTAGTCAAGAAGAACAATTATGTAACACCGGAAAAAAACGATGATGCTACGCTCGACAAACAGACAACCCGAAATGCGACAAAATATTTTTTTGAAGATTGAGATTAAGGGATCCAGTTTAAGAAGTGTAACATATTTAAATTGGGTTGCTTGGTTAATGGGTCAAGGGAAGGATGCTAAAAAAAAGTCCAATTAGGTCGTAAGGAGCCTTCCTAACGTTCTTCTCGACACTAGCATCATCGACAGAGCTCGATGCCATGAGCCAGTGCTTATCTGAGGAGTCATTTAATCCTGGCGCTAAATAACGTTAAGAGCAGGTGTTGGCAAAAAAATATTCTCGATGTCACGAGTGAAATTTCACGAATGAACATTCAGGAGGGGTGATTAGGCACTCACCATCATCTATTAATTTTTTAAATTTAGTATCAAGGATTTAATTTGAAGTTTCAAAACTAAAAAAAAGAATTATATAATTATCAAAATTACATTAAGTAAAATCTATATACTTAAACATAAAATTGAATCTTGAGCAAAAGGGTCGAGTATCAAGGTGGGAAAGCAATTAAATTTTAAGTTTGAAAATGTAGTCGAGGTGGGTGGCTTTAATGGCCACCTGCCATAGCCAAATAACTCCTCCCCTTGCGTGCCGAGACAGCCGGGTCGCACTAGTCATTCCCTTACTGCAAAAAAAAGGATTTTTCAAAATCTTATGCCTCCCCCTCTTAAATTACCTGTCCACCTTTTTCCCGGCTGCGCATTAAAAGAAAAGGTTATAGATGATACGACAGCTAGAGGGAGGCGCAGCTACAGTGCGAATGGAGGAAAATCTCATAGAGGTAAATCTGTTTCATATCAGAATATTCATGAAACCAAACTTACTTTGCATTTAAGAGCATTTCAGAGTGGTAGACTTTCCAGATCCAAAAGGTCCCGTGATGGCAACCATATGTCCTGGTTGGGCGTATCCTGTGAGCCCTTGGACGAGTATTTTACTTCCTTCTCTTGGATCTGATACTGTTACTCACACATCTTCCACGTTAACCAGACGCCAAAGCTGAAATCAGAGTTGAAATTGGACATTTTTCCA
This sequence comes from Taxus wallichiana var. yunnanensis, assembly GCA_018340775.1. NCBI lineage: Eukaryota > Viridiplantae > Streptophyta > Pinopsida > Cupressales > Taxaceae > Taxus > Taxus wallichiana. The sequence goes on from CM031244.1 coordinate 726,212,521, forward strand.
ATGCTTCCAACAAGTTCCACAGTCCCTATTTCAGTGACTTCATCAAGGTTTGAAATGGCATTAATGTAGGTGGAAACAACAGTCGTTTTTCCTCCTTTCATCCGCCCAAGGCCGCGCCGCTTTCCATAGTCCCCTCTTTCCCTCTTTTTTTTTTTTACAAAGAACGCTTAAAGCATGGCGCAGGTCATCCAACTATGTTGTTATCTCGCTTGATCTTGAATGCATCCTCAAATTCGGGGTTCACCTTCAAGCTATTTTTATTAAGATTCGGTGGGGAAAGTGAAATGCGTTTTGGACAACGCCCGTCTAGCCATGTTGTTATCTCACAACTATGGATCTCTTATACCAACAACTATTGCTTGTCTATTGCAACACTCTTAAATAGACGACCACAAAACTCACTTTTGCAAGCATTGCAACAATTTAAATATTCTCTATGATAGTCAACGCTTTGTGTATCAAGTTGTCTATCAGGCATATCTACTAAAACGTATCATCATTTTTTTTTTTTTCTTTATTAGCAGTTATTCTCTTAGACACGATTTAAGGGTGATTGACTGGTCTTGATTTTGAGACTAACTTTACATTTGTTTGGGTAGTTGCGAGGCCTGCCATGCAGCTTGATATTTGTGAAGCTAAGACCACTCGCAGTGTCCTAATCTGTAAAAAAAAAAACATTTAAAATATGGTACCAAAAGGAAATTTTGTAGGAATCATTTTTTTTTTCTTTCTTCAATAGAAGATGGAAAATTTTGAAACTATAATGGTAAAAAGAGTAAGTTAACATGTATTGATGTAGGATGGAAAAGTAATTAAATTTTCAAGGGGAAAATGAAAATCAAAATTAAAATATATTGTACATAAAAGAAGCATGAATAAAATATTTGTTATGTATGCAACCAATTATTTATAAACTACTTTTATCTATTTTACAAGGATAAAGATTGCACCAATATTCCCACTTTTCATTATATATCCTTCAAGTAATTAAGACAAAATTTAATATGTATTTTTGTAAAATTTCCCAACACCCTTCAAGAGGGTTCCAAAATTACTTCCATTAAGTTTTAAAGCAAGAACTACTAACATGTAAACAAGATTAACATACTCATGAGAGGTTCCAAGTCAAGTAAGAAGGAGAATAGATAGATTGTCATCCTTTCAACTTTTGATTCCATCTATATTACATGCTTATTATTGGAATTAAAAAAAAACAACTTTCATTCAACATTTGTTACAACACTTTCTATTTCATGTGGAAATAAATTTGCAATAATGTAAGCTAAAATACAAAGTAATATTACATTCTTCCTCCACTCAAGGTGGTAAATACATGGTGGTTTTACATTGTCAACAACAAGGTTCCAAAGCTCCAAGGTGTTCTTCATCCATGCTCCAAGTTCCAAGTATTTCAAATCACAACCAAGATAGGGGAGAGGCAACACTCTCCTCCTCCCAACCAAAACTCAATAGAGAAGAGAAGCAATCTCCTCCATTGACCCCCGAGCCCCAAACACAACACAATGAAAGGGTGGTCTCCAACTCAAGGCAACAACACTTGCTTCCACAATACAATTTCTTCACAACATTCAAGCTAAAATAAAAGAAACAAAGAGACACACAAATAGCACCAAACATTTCACAACAAGGCTTTCATCCAAGCCAACAAGAGAAGGAACTATGGGAAAGTTTTCCTTATGCCTCCCCATTGAGATGAGATGCCCATCCAAACCCTCCACAATAAAACTCAAGCCCCTATGACTCTTATGCCTCCCTCAAGTACCCCTTTTTCCTCCTATACTCTTATGCCTCCCTCCTCTTATGGCTCCCTCAAGGACAAGGTAAGAATGTGAACATTCTTACCCAAGATGGGCATCCCTCTCAAACTCCCTCCACAATTTCCTATTCTACTCTTATGCCTCCCTCATGAGTTTTCCCATAGACCTCTCCTACACTACACATTAAGCATTCTATCCATTTTCACAATACACAAAGTAAACATACATTATCCACAAATTTAGCATAGAAGCAACAACAATAAGAAAGCAACAAAAAGAGAAGGTTTCCTACCTCTCCATTGGAGAAGCCTAAACCAAGAAGCTTTGTCCAAGCTCCCTCCAAAACAATCCAAGCATGCAAGTCCAAGCTCCTTCCTTTTTTTTCTCTTTCTCCCAATTCTTCCCTCTCCCAAAGAAAAAATAAAAGAAAAGAATTCCCCACAAAAAACCTCCAACCCCCTCAACAAGAGAGGAAGTTTCCATAAATAGACAAAAGGGAAGAGTGAGGGTGATGTGGCTCCTTGTAGGATGCCACATCACACCTCCTCAAGACCACCTCCCATAGTCAACTCAACTCCCAAAACACAATAAATGGGTGGTTGGATTGAATGACATCTCTTTCCACATCCATCCCTTCCCATGTGTCCTAAAGCACAATTAAATGAAAAAGGAAGACAAGTGCACTCCAAAGTTAGATTTCCCATCCCAAAACAATAAATAATCTCTTTTTGGATTCCCAACCCATAGATATGGTTGGTAAGGGGTTTTGGGAAGTGTGGGACAAGTTCAACTTGTCCCACAAGTCCCCAAAATTGCCCTAAATATCAAATTCGAGATTCAAAGGATTTGGAGTGGTCAACACTCAAAACCAAGCATTCAAAACATGAGGAAACACAAGGCTCAAGGAGCCAACCATCAAAATTAATTACATCTACTAGACTTCCCCCCCAAAACTTAAAATTTAAAACAAGGTGTTAAATTAATTCTAAACATACTTAGCAAAAGAAATTTTAAAAAAGATATCACAAATAAAATCACCTACTAAAGTAAGTTAAAACAAGTAAATAAAATTCTTACCCCCTTGGTCACATTAGAAAATTTCCCCCTCATGGAAATTTTTCTTAACACATAAAAGAACAAAGGTAACACAATACAATTCACTAGTTGCCTTGACAACAAAAAGTTGTAACCACCCGACATCCTGTTGTGTTTGGTTCCCAATCCCCCTCATGGTTGTGATCACGTTGTGTTTCCTGCAAAATGCAAAATACCTCCTTCGGCCTTGCGGCCATGTCAAAATGTCCAAAATAATCATATGCATGAAATTTATTAACATCTATACGTAATTCAATTATCCATTATTCCAAGGTTTAAATCACAACTTAATTATGCATTTCATCATTATCCAAAGTTATAGTAATGTAAATTCAACAACTACATTCTATTTAACATGGCAAAGAAATCCAATGTTAGAACACATGCAATATATCCATATAAAAATAATATCAGTATCCAATAGTCTGTCCATGAGTCAGTGTAGATCATACTGAAAACAAAATCCAATCATAACCTAAATGCATCTAGTCACAAAACATCATGCTAATCAACGTAAGTATAAGTCATGTCCATATCCAAAAGTCTGCATAACTCAAAATGATAATCAACTAAGTGTCATAGGGAAGTGGGCATTACATCCCCCTCCCCTTAGACTAGACTTCCTCCTGGAAGTCACTGAAATAAGTGTGGAAACTGAGCTCGCAATGATGTAGCATCCTCCCAAGTAGCAGCAGTCTCATCATACCTGTCCCATTGGACCCGAACCTGATCAATCTCTCTGCCGCGAAGGCCCAGGGTCCTACGATCTAAAATGCACACGGGCTCCACCATCACCTGCCCCTGATCCTGCACCTGCAATGCAGTCCAATCTAGCACATGAGAAGGATCAGAAACATATCTCCTAAGCACAGAAACGTGAAATACATCATGGACGCGCGATAAGCTAGGTGGCAGTGCTAGACGATAGGCTAAGGGGCCGAGGCGCTCCAAGATCTCAAAGGGACCCACAAATCTAGGAGCAAGCTTAGAACCTTTTCCATAACGGATAGGGCTCTTATGCGGTCTGACACGAAGAAACACCTTCGTGCCTACCTCAAAACTACGATCTATCCTATGCTGGTCTGCATACTTCTTCTGTCTATCCTGTGCCTCCTGCAATCTCTGTCTGATCAATGTAACCTGCTGCTCCATGTCCTGTAATAATGCTGGCCCAAGAGAAACCCTGTCCTCAATCCTATCCCAGCTAAGAGGTGTCCTGCACTCTCTGCCATATAATGCCTGAAAAGGAGCCATGCCTATAGAACTCTGGAAGCTATTATTATAAGCGAACTCTACCAAATACAGATACTCCTCCCATCTCGACTGATGATCCATCACGTACATCCTGAGCATGTCCTCCAAAATCTGATTCACCCTCTCTGTCTGTCCATCTGTCTCAGGGTGATAAGCTGTGCTGAAATTAATCCTCGTCCCAAGGGCATACTACATGGTGGTCTAGAAATGGGAAGTGTATAAAGGGTCACGGTCGCAAATGATCTTCCACGAATCCCATGTAGTCTGACAATCTCATCAAGATATACTCGTGCTACTGCACTAGCCGTGTAGGTAGTCTTCACTAGGGAAAAATGAGCTACCTTCGTCAATTTATCCACCGTGACCATGATGGCGTCATGGTGGTATCTCGACGTCGGTAACCCAACAATGAAATCCATAGAAATGGTGTCCCACTTCCACTGGTATGGTGTGAGGATAGAGAGGCCAGCTGGATGCTGATGCTCGGCCTTCACCCTCTGGCACTCTAAACAATGGGATACAAATGAAGCTATGTCTCTCCGAAGTCCTCTCCAAAAGTACAACTGTCTCAAGGTGGCGTGCATCTTCTTCACCCCGGGATGGGCTGAATAAGGTGCACGATGAGCCTCTATCAAAATATCATGCCTCAAGCCTCCATCTCTAGGAACATATATCCGACCTCTATGTCTGAGAAGACCATCTACCTATAGTGAAAATCCATCAAACCTCCCCTCAAGAGGTCTCTGAGACTCAATCTCTGCTCTAGCTGCAAGGTAGAAACTATCCTGAGGAAGCTGCTGCAAGATCCTACTCCGTAAATCTGTGCCCACTGAGGTGGCCATAGCCACATGTCTCCATCTACTCAAGGCATCTACCACCACATTCTCCTTTCCCTTCACATGCTCTATCTCCATGTCATACTCACAGAGTAACTCCATCCAACGCCGCTGATGAGCGTTGAGATTGGGCTGCGTGAAGAGGTGGCGAAGACTCAAGTGATTTGTCCTGAGTGTAAATCTTCGGCCAAGAAGGAAATGTCTCCACCGCACTAAGGCATGTACTACTGCTGCAAGCTCAAGGTCATGGGTCGGATAATTGAGCTCATAATATTTGAGTTTGCGGGACTCAAAGGCAACTACTCTACCCTCCTGCATTAGCACACCTCCAAGTCCTGCCAAGGAAGCATCTATGCAAATGTAGAACTCACCCTGAGGATCTGGCACTGCAAGAATAGGTGCTCTCGTAAGGCACTCCTTCAGTGTACTGAAGGCCTGCTCACATCTATCTAACCATAAAAACTTCTTCCCTTTCCACTGAAGAGAAGTGATAGGGTGCGTAATCCGAGAAAAGTCCTGAACAAACCTCCTGTAGTACCTTGCTAGACCCATGAAACTACGCACCTCGGTCACACTAGTGGGTGCTGGCCAATCCATGATGGCTTGAATCTTGGAAGGATCGACTGCGATACATTCCCTAGAAATAATGTGCCCTAAATACTGCACCTCAGGCTGAAAGAACGCACACTTCTCCAAGTTCCCGTAAAGGCGCTATTCGCGAAGACACTGAAGAACCTGGCGAAGGTGCTCCTCGTGCTCCTCACGTGTGTGAGAGTAAATCAGAATGTCATCAAGGAAGATGAGCATGAAGTGATCAAGGAAGGTCCTGAATACCCCATTCATCAAACTCATAAACACTGCGGGGGCATTTGTCAAACCGAAGGGTACCACTGTGAACTCGTAGTGGCCATATCTCGTGCGGAAAGCTATCTTGTGAATATCTGTCTCCGCAATCTTGAGCTGATGGTATCCTGACTTAAGATCTATCTTAGAGAAAACTGTAGCCCCCTTCATCTGATCAAATAAATCATCAATGCGTGGAAGGGGGTAACGATTCTTGATCGTTACTTTATTCAGCTGACGGTAGTCAATACACAACCGAAGAGATCCATCTTTCTTCTTCACGAAGATCACTGGTGCACCCCAAGGGGATACACTTTAGGGATGGATTAGGCCTTTCTCCGTAAGGCCTCAAGCTGCAACTTGAGCTCACATAACTCGAGGGAGTAGTCATCCGATAGGGTGCTCGTGAGATAGGCTCTGCGCCTGGAACTAGATCTATATGGAAATCGATCTCACGTGGGGGAGGTAATCCCGGTAACTCCCCTAGGAACACATCAACAAACTCTGATAAGATGGGATGGTCATCGAGGGAAGGTCCTCTCGACTCATCCTCTGATCTGTCACTGACCGTAATAGCAAACATCTAACAACCCTGTCGCGCACACCGCTTAAGCTGCATAGCGGAGATGGTGCGAATGGATACAGCCCTCCTAACTCCTGATATCACTGACTCTACTCCAAGATCATCTATGCAAGCAATAGTCTTGTGGTAACAATCCACTCTAGCTCTGTGAGCGGACAACCAATCCATGCCTAAAATGATGCCATAAGATCCTAATGGAAGGATCCAAAGATCAGAAGTAGTGGTGAAGGGTCCCAAATCCACTACACACTCCTTGACTAAGGAGTCTACCGAAATCTTGGCTCCAGAAGCCATCTCAATGTCCTAACTATGGCCATGCCTAACTGCCACCAGCCTACAATGCTCTACTAAGGATGGTGCAATAAAAGAATCAGAAGAACCAGAATCAAATAGTATAGAGGTGGAAATACCACCAATACTACCTGTCATCTCAATCACAGTACTCTGATGCTCAGCCTGGCGGTTCTCGACCGCTGCATAGATCCGATGACTCCGTGCCATATCTCCAACAGTAGGCTCTGATCTCTGTGTCTTACCCTTAGTAGGGTTATGTGGGCAATCTCTCCAAAGATGTCCAACAACACCACAACCATAACAGCTACCTGGTCCTCTCCAATGGGAAGCATCTCAGCTGGTACTCTAGATGATTGAGATACAGATCCTGATGATCCAGGCTATGGACTGCTGAGGTCTCTGCTGACGAGCTCCTACTGATTGAGCTCTCGGTGCACCTTGTGTCCTGATGGGACCCCTAGGAGGAGGCCCCATACTACGTCCTCTCTGTGCATCAAATCTCTGAGGAGGTCGGTAAGGTGGGCGGGTCTGCTGCGCTGCTGCGGTGGTGGCCTGAATGAAGCTTGCCCTGAACTCTATCCACCCCATGGAGGAGGAGGAACTGGCCCCTTCGACCTACTATCCTACATCTCGCTGGATTCGCTCCGAACTCTGTCTCTAGCCTGCTGTGTCTTCCCCCGTGTCTCCTCTGCAATATAGGCCTTCTCCACGGCCTCTGCTAATGTCTGTGGGCAGTGAATGCGCACTGCGCCTCCTAAATCCAAATTCAGGCCCCGATGAACCTGTGAATCCATACCTGCTCATCCTGCATATAGTCGACATACTGGAGTAGGTCCAGAAATCGACTCTCATACTCGCCACTCATCATCGATGCCTGATGGAGGTCATGAAACTCATCTATCGCCGCTTCTGAATAAATCTCCTGGGTAAATACCTACTCCTAAAACGCTCCTCAAACAACTCCTAGGTAATCGTCTCCGATTCAACATGGAGCTTCTACTCCTCAGTCCTCCATTAGACTCCTGCTCCATCCTTCAGAAGATGGATTACAACACGAGCTTTCGTGTTGCTTTGAGGGCAGAGTAGAGCTTGAAGCATCCGCTCAAGCTCACCAACCAGGCCTCTGCCTAAAAACCACCTGTATCACCCGAATAGTGGGATGGTCGTAGCTTTAGGATCTCCCTGATATGGTCTCAGGCGACGTATGACAAATCCTAGATCTCTCTGTATGCTCCTCCCTCTTTCTAGGGCTCTGAGACCTGTCCCTATGTCCTGAGATCCTGTCCCCATGTCCTCTCTATGGTGACTCTGCCCTAGCCAACTCTGCATGGAATTTCTCTGCTCTGTGCTCCTCGCTGTGTCGAGGGGATGCCTGGGCATCTACTGATGGCTCTAAAATATGCCTAGCAAGTCGTCCTCCCAAGGGCTCTCCGCGTATAGCGGCATTTACATCCTGGAGTGTCTACAAGATCTAAGGCAGAAGGGCTGCTACGGCCTGCTCTGGCGGTGGTATGTCTAGGTCTATATGAAGAGACCCCTCGCCCAATCCGCACCTCCCGTATGGATCAAGGTGAGAGTTAGTTCATTGTTCTAGGTCTTGCGCTAGTTTTCTAAATTTGTTGTCTTCAACATTATGGCTTTATATTTTAAAGGTATTAGCTCTGTACTAAGTTGAATGTTCCTATTTCTGTGTTTTCCACGTGTGCCCAAGGGTCCCGACTTCAACCCCTAGCTCGATACCAAAATGTAATGCCGAAAAAAAAAGACGACGCTACGCTTCGACGAACGCACAACCCGAAATGCGACAATTTTTTTTTTTGAAGATCGAGATTAAGGGATCCAGTTTAAGAAGTGTAACATATTTAAATTGGGTTGCTTGGTTAATGGGTCAAGGGCAGGATGCTAAAAAAATAGTCCAGTTAGGTTGTAAAGAGCCTTCCTAACGTTCTTCTCGACACTAGCATCGTCGACAGAGCTCGATGCCATGAGCCGGTGCTTATCCGAGGAGTCATTTAATCCTGGCGCTAAATAACGTTAAGAGCAGGTGTCGGCAAAAAAATATTCTCGATGTCACGAGTGAAATTTCACGAATGAACATTCAGGAGGGGTGATTAGGCACTCACCATCATCTATTAATTTTTTAAATTTAGTATCAAGGATTTAATTTGAAGTTTCAAAACTAAAAAAAAGAATTATATAATTATCAAAACTACATTAAGTAAAATCTATATACTTAAACATAAAATTGAATCTTGAGCAAAAGGGTTTAGTATCAAGGTGGGAACGCAATTAAATTTTAAGTTTAAAAATGTAGTCGAGTCAGGTGGTTTTTAATGGCCACCTGCCATAGCCAAATAACTCCTCCTTGCGTGCCGAGATGTAGCCGGTCACACTAATCATTCCCGTCTTGCAAAAAAAAGGATTTTTCAAAATCTTATTCCTCCCCTCTTAAATTACTGTCCACCTTTTTCCGGCCATGCATTAAAAGAAAAGGTTATAGATGATCTGACAAATGGAGGGAGGCGCAGCTACAGGCGCGAATGGAGGAAAATATCATAGAGGTAAATCTGTTTCATATCGTAATATTCGTGAAACCAAACTTACTTTGCATTTTAGAGCATTTCGAGTGCTAGACTTTCCGGATCCAAAAGGTCCCATGATGGCAACCATATGTCTGGTTGGGCGTATCCTGTGAGCCCTTGGGCGAGTATTTTACTTCCTTCTCTTAGATCCGACATTACTCACACATCTTCCACGTTAACCAGACGCCAAAGCTGAAATCGAGTTGAAATTGGACATTTTTCCAATGCTTCCAACAAGTTCCACACAACATTCCCTATTTCAGTGACTTCATCGGGGTTTGAAATGGCATTAATGTAGGTGGAAACAACGTCCAAATGTTTTTCCTCCTTTCATCCGCCCAAGGCCGCGCCATGACCACAGTCCCCTCTTTCCCTCTTTTTTTTTTACAAAGAACACTTAAAGCATGGCGCAGGTCGTCCAACTATGTTGTTATCTATTCAGTACTGAATGCATCCTCAAATTCGGGGTTCACCTTCAACCTATTTTTATTAAGATTTGGTGGGGAAAGTGAAAGGCGTTTTGGACAGCGCCCTGTCCAGCCATGTTGTTATCTGTCAACTATGGATCTCTTATACCAACAACTATTGCTTGTCTATTGCAACACTCTTAAATAGACGACCACAAAACTCACTTTTGCAAGCATTGCAACAATTTAAATATTCTCTGTGACAGTCAGTGCTTTGTGTATCAAGTTGTCTATCAGGCATATCTACTGAAACGTATCATCATTTTTTTTTTTTTTATTAGCAGTTATTCTCTTAGACACGATTTAAGGGTGATTGACTGGTCTTGATTTTGAGACTAACTTTACATTTGTTTGGGCAATTGGAGGCTGCCATGCAGGCTTGATATTTGTGAATCTAAGACCACTCGCAGTGTCCTAATCTGTAAAAAAAAATGTTTAAAACATGGTACCAAAAGGAAATTTTGTAGGAATCATTTTTTTTTCTTTCTTCAATAGAAGATGGAAAATTTTGAAACTATAATGGTAAAAAGAGTAAGTTAACATGTATTGATGTAGGATGGAAAAGTAATTAAATTTTCAAGGGGAAAATGAAAATCAAAATTAAAATATTGTACATAAAAGAAGCATGAATAAAATATTTGTTATGTATGCAACCAATTATTTATAAACTACTTTTATCTATTTTACAAGGATAAAGATTGCACCAATATTCCCACTTTTCATTATATATCCTTCAAGTAATTAAGACAAAATTTAATATGTATTTTTGTAAAATTTCCCAACACCCTTCAAGAGGGTTCCAAAATTACTTCCATTAAGTTTTAAAGCAAGGACTACTAACATGTAAACAAGATTAACATACTCATGAGAGGTTCCAAGTCAAGTAAGAAGGAGAATAGATAGATTGTCATCCTTTCAACTTTTGATTCCATATATATTACATGCTTATTATTGGAATTAAAAAAAACAACTTTCATTCAACATTTGTTACAACACTTTCTATTTCATGTGGAAATAAATTTGCAATAATGTAAGCTAAAATACAAAGTAATATTACATTCTTCCTCCACTCAAGGTGGTAAATACATGGTGGTTTTACATTGTCAACAACAAGGTTCCAAAGCTCCAAGGTGTTCTTCATCCATGCTCCAAGTTCCAAGTATTTCAAATCACAACCAAGATAGGGGGAGAGGCAACACTCTCCTCCCAACCAAAACTCAATGGAGAAGAGAAGCAATCTCCTCCATTGACCCCCAAGCCCCAAACACAACACAATGAAAGGGTGGTCTCCAACTCAAGGCAACAACACTTGCTTCCACAATACAATTTCTTCACAACATTCAAAGCTAAAATAAAAGAAACAAAGAGACACACAAATAGCACCAAACATTTCACAACAAGGCTTTCATCCAAGCCAACAAGAGAAGGAACTATGGGAAAGTTTTCCTTATGCCTCCCCATTGAGATGAGATGCCCATCCAAACCCTCCACAATAAAATCAAGCCCCTATGACTCTTATGCCTCCCTCAAGTACCCCTTTTTCCTCCTATACTCTTATGCCTCCCTCCTCTTATGGCTCCCTCAAGGACAAGGTAAGAATGTGAACATTCTTACCCAAGATGGGCATCCCTCTCAAACTCCCTCCACAATTTCCTATTCTACTCTTATGCCTCCCTCATGAGTTTTCCCATAGACCTCTCCTACACTACACATTAAGCATTCTATCCATTTTTCACAATACACAAAGTAAACATACATTATCCACAAATTTAGCATAGAAGCAACAACAATATGAAAGCAACAAAAAAGAGAAGGTTTCCTACCTCTCCATTGAGAAGCCTAAACCAAGAAGCTTTGTCCAAGCTCCCTCCAAAACAATCCAAGCATGCAAGTCCAAGCTCCTTCCTTTTTTTTCTCTTTCTCCCAATTCTTCCCTCTCCCAAAAAAAAAAAAAAGAAAAGAATTTCCCCACAAAAACCTCCAACCCCCTCAACAAGAGAGGAAGTTTCCATAAATAGACAAAAGGGAAGAGTGAGGGTGATGTGGCTCCTTGTAGGATGCCACATCACACCTCCTCAAGACCACCTCCCATAGTCAACTCAACTCCCAAAACACAATAAATGGGTGGTTGGATTGAATGACATCTCTCTTCCACATCCATCCCTTCCCATGTGTCTTAAGGCACAATTAAATGCAAAAGGAAGACAAGTGCACTCCAAAGTCACATTTCCCATCCCAAAACAATAAATAATCTCCTTTTGGGATTCCGAACCCATAGCTATGGTTGGTAAGGGGTTTTGGGAAGTGTGGGACAAGTTCAACTTGTCCCACAAGTCCCCCGAAATTGCCCTAAATATCAAATTCGAGAATCAAAGGATTTGGAGTGGTCAACACTCAAAACCAAGCATTCAATACATGAGGAAACACAAGGCTTAAGGAGACAACCATCAAAATTAATTACATCCACTAGACTTCCCCCAAAACTTAAAATTTAAAACAAGGTGTTAAATTAATTCTAAACATACTTAGCAAAAGAAATTTTAAAAAGATATCACAAATAAAATCACCTACTAAAGTAAGTTAAAACAAGTAAATAAAATTCTTACCCCCTTGGTCACATTAGAAAATTTCCCCCTCATGGAAATTTTTCTTAACACATAGAAGAACAAAGGTAACACAATACAATTCACTAGTTGCCTTGACGACCAAAAGTTGTAACCACCCGACATCCTGTTGTGTTTGATTCCCAATCCCCCTCATGGTTGTGATCATGTTGTGTTTCTGCCGCAAATGCAAAATACCTCCTTCGGCCTTGCGGCCATGTCAAAATGTCCAAAATAATCATATGCATGAAATTTATTAACATCTATACGTAATTCAATTATCCATTATTCCAAGGTTTAAATCACAACTTAATTATGCATTTCATCATTATCCAAAGTTATAGTAATGTAAATTCAACAACTACATTCTATTTAACATGGCGAAGAAATCCAATGTTAGAACACATGCAATATATCCATATAAAAATAATATCGGTATCCAATAGTCTGTCCATGAGTCAGTGTAGATCATACTGAAAACAAAATCCAATCATAACCTAAATGCATCTAGTCACAAAACATCATGCTAATCAACGTAAGTATAAGTCATGTCCATATCCAAAAGTCTGCATAACTCAAAATGATAATCAACTAAGTGTCATAGGGAAGTGGGCATTACAAATTCTTGCAATAAGCAACGTCAAAAGGGTAAATTTCTACATTTGTGTCAGATAAGTTTTCTTCTCTTTGACTTTCTTGTCTCAAAACTATACCTAGTGCAACATTTGTTTTCATATTTTTCATTCTAAATTTTCGCTCAATATTCCTTTATATGCAGGTTCATCCATTATCAAAGAAAAATATCAAAAATCACAAATGATAATCAGAGCACTTTCATCAAAGCGCATACCAACATTTTTCAAAAATATATAAATTTTTGGGAAAATGTATTATGAAGAATCATTTAGCCTATATCTAATCTAATCAATCTAGATACATCTAATGTGTCAAATTCATTTATGAAACATTTTTAGGTCCCGATTTCATCTTATTTTTAAAAAAAGCCAACAAGAATTCACAATGTTGTATGTATTGTATATATGTACATTAAACTACAACAAACAAGCATATTTTACCACAAATTTTCTACAATTTTCCCACAATTTTACATAATTGTAGAATATTTGTGGCATCTCTATGATAAATTAGTTATCTGTTTTTTATGAGTGTGGATTTTCCATAGTAAATATTTATTGTTAATAATTTGTAGAAAACCCACATCTCCAAACCTCCATTATAGAAATTCCACATTTTTTAGAAAATAATATTATAATTTATTATAAATATTAACCACCACACTTACACTTCTGACATATTTTATGAACATTGATATAAAATTATAATATTGTGGAAATGCCACATTAAATAATTTAGAATTTTTTACATATTTAAGAATACTAATATATAGTGTGTAAATGCTACATTGCACCAAACATGTGTATTATAAAAACTTGATTTAAAATTTAATAATATAAATAAAGCATATTAAATATTGTGGAAATTATGCATTACACAATTTTTGAATAAAATATAATTGAATATAAATATTACCCAACATACATACATAAATGCTATATATTTTAAGAAGGCTAATATTAAACCATTTTAATGTGGAAATGTATCATTATCTTGAATTTTTTTTTAATATATTTCAGAAAATTAATATTAAATTATTATAGTGTGGAAATGCCACATTACCCACATTACAACAATAAAGTATTTTTTACAGCAACTATTCTATAAGCATTCAACAATTTCAGACAATTGTATAATATTTGTAACATCTCTCTAATGCTTTTGAAATTTAAGTTATAGAATATGTAGATATTCCACTATTTTAATATGCTTAAAAATCATGTAGAAAACTTATATTTCTAAATATTTATTATGAAAATCCCTACATTTCTTTGAATTTTTAGATATCTAATTTAAATACTATCTACCATATTTATATTGATTTTGGAATCATTTTTTAAAAAAATATAAATTATAATAATTATGATATTACGATTAATCTAAAATGTTTCCCATTTTTTCTATTAAATTCAAATTCATATAATTAAAAATATAAATTATATATAATAAATATTTTAAATACATATTGAAATTTAATAATTAAATTTTATTTATTAAACTTTATCTTTCTTCAAAATAATAAAATAAATGAGTTTCATAGATTTTCAAAATGTTAAATATTCACTTTTACATTAAGCATGTCACTATAATATTATAGTTTTGAATAATAGTAATCGATTCAACAAAGTTAATTACTAAACGATAATAAAGACCACAGTGAAAAAGAAAATAGTGATTACCAATTTATTATAAAATAGTTTTAAATAATACAGTTTAATTTTATATTATAGATAATCAATGTTTTAGAAGAGCTCATCCATTTCATTTAAATTTATCATGAACACCAAACGTGGATCTTAGATTACAGATTAAGTTAAAATGCAATCTTTGTGATTTATTCCATAACAATATTATCAAAGGTATTCGAATGATCTTAAATGTGGGAGAGCATCAAGCCTTAAATTAGGGATTTCTATTTGATAATGATAGGGGTTTGTCAAATTTATTAATAGATAGTTATCATTCTATCGGTCTTCCTTCTCACCTGCTCGTAGTTTTGATGCAACATTATTGGTTCGATGCGGAAGCTCGTTGTTTCAAAATATGGTGTGGTTTTGAAGGATATGTTTACAGTAATAATATATTAAGTACAAATAAACAAAATTTAGTAATATTAATGATTTAAATGCAGTTCATATAATTTTATAAGAGTGTTTATAGATCTGCAGTTCTAATTCTCATAATTTTAGGCATTATTAGCATCCATCACAAGGGGGTTCACTTAATAAAAGTATGGTATAGCACGTTCAAAGGGTATTAAAGAATACCCTTTATTCTAGTCTCTAGCTCTAATTATTCAATTGATAATACCCCTTCTATTATATTATTATAATGAAAATACACACTATTTTTTCCATGTACCGTACTTACCCATTTTTCAATTACAATTTTATTTACCCCTTTTTATTTCTACCCTAATATATTAGCCAAAAAATATATTATAAATTTCTCACTCAATTTTTTTAATATGCATTTTCTCTCGAAAGATAGTTTGAATCCATTGAAGACCATTACAAATACCCTTATATATGTTAAGTTTGAAGCATTTATCAATAGTTATTCAAATAATTAAGATGGTTAGATAATATCACTTGTGTTAACAAGCATAGTCAATCCTAGTTTTCTACCATCTTATTTTTTCTTGGTTAAGAATCTATATTTATTTATTAAAAAAGAGATTATAATTTAATTTATGACTACACTTATTTTTCAATTTTAAGGTATTTACTTTTAAAAACTAGGGTTCAAATGTTTATTTTTATATTAAAAGTAAACCTCCCTTTCCTTTGGCCCACCTCTCTAACCTACCGTCAATACCTGATTCAAAAAATAAATAAATCAAACCCTGTCACCCCCTCATGTCTACCGATATATTGACTTTAATTTTAATTACCTCAATATGAACCCACATACTAGGATATAGCCTAGATAATGAGCCCCCTATGGAATCCATATCTAGTTTCACTACACATTAATAATTTACTAACCATGTCTGGTTTTTTTTTTGCCAATGTGTAGGAAGATGCCTCCTGCATAATCAATTCTTACCCAAACAATTTCTAGGAAACCGAAATCAAATCAAACATCGAATTTTTTATTTTTAATTTAAATTTGTAAACAGTATTATATCGTTTCTTCATTGGTATGATTTGGATCACATGATATAGATCGTGACATATATGGTTTTAAATGAAACAGAGAGGTATTTGAGTATTTTTCGTGGTAGATAAGAGCATTTGACATAAAACACTATGTGTATATTCAAAGAAGACATTTGGGATTCTTTTTGAGCATTTAGTTGATGTCAATAATGTTAGCATTTATTTTACATTGTATTTGGTTGGAGCTGTTTGAAACCATCAGAATCGCTTTCTTCTATTTATCTTTGCCCCTTCGTGGGTGATAAATGTAATGAAGATTATGTGATTATTTTCTGTTTATCCCTGTCATTCAAGATGTGAAGGAGTTTGTATATTTCTATTCTCTTTCTACCAGATCTAACATTGGTATCAGAGTGGGGGATGTGTCCAGGAGGCAGAAGCGTGAGAAGATGTAGCGACCAGAAGAGATGAAAGCACCAAGATGCCAAGGAGGACGGCAGATCAGTTTAATCTCATCCGGTTCTGAACTAGGTTGAGCATTTGTTTTTATCTGAGAGGTAGAGAAGAATTATTCTGAGCACTAAGATCAAAGGAGGGAAACTCGGAATCGCATCGCAGGAGCAGCCACGGATGCATTTCGCCATAACAGTTTTGTTGTTTTTTTCTTTTTGTCTTCTATGATGTTTTTTCTTTTGTGATGTTGACCGTGGCATTTTTGACGTCTAAAATGACTGAAAATGACTAAACGCTTTTGAACAAATCCACATTGCAATAGAGTAAGGATCAAAATAGGCTCTTATTCTCAAACCTCCTATACTACATTCTGGACTCGGTGACTGCACAGGAAGAAGGAGGAGCACGTCAGATCCAAAGAGAAAAGAAGGGATCGAGATTACATATAGAATGTGCAGTGGTGTATGACAGTTATGGTATGTAACTGCATTCAATAACTACCCAACAAATCATGTCAATTTTTATACCAAATATGAGCAATTACAGTATGCAAGTGAAGTGTTTGACATAATGTCTGAAAGATATGTTGTCCATAAGTGTCTTAATGAGCCTCTAGTTCTCTTTCATCAAATGCAATTGGAGGAATTGAAGCCCGATTTTGTTGCTGTGATGAGCATGTTGTTAGAATACACTCCATTTGGAACTTTGGAACAATGTAGTTTCCTTTGTCAGTTTATCAATATTTATGTTATTTCATGGAGTAGTATGGTGGTTGTGTGTGCCAAACATGGAGCTACAAGTAACATGTCTTGCAGAATCCACTGTGAAGTGATGCACAAATGTTTCTTGTTAGCCTTACGGGTGCTGAAGCACATTGAGATGAACGAGGAATATATTTGCAATAAGGAGGCAAAAGGAAAGGACTATAGTATGGATCCAGGTGACCCGATGAGATCATTTAGGGCTTTATTAGATGATAAAAATTTGGTTGTTGATGTCCACTTGGAAGGGTAATGTTTTCAAGAACACACGAGGCTTGATGGAGAGTGCTCACAAGTCTAAGGTGGAAAAGGCCAGAGAAAATAATCTTTCTGATCAGTTTGAAGCACGATGTGCAAAGAACAAAGCAAGCTATGAAAGAAAAATTACCATGAGGGAAGAATGTCCAGCTCAGTGCCCTACTGAGAAAATAGTTGAACCTATGCAGATAGAAGTTGCTAACATTCTAAAGATGTCAAATAAGAGAGTGAAGAAGTTGTTGATGAGATTGGCTTCACATCATCTCTAGTACTATAAGCAACTACAGGAGGATGTAGGAAATCCAGCGACCTCTTGCACACCGCAAGTGATGAGGCCACCAACAGATATTGTGGTGAATAAGGTATTTACGACCAATTCCTTAATTTTGGTTTGTTTATTTCAATTTTGTGTTGGTTGTTCTGTTGTTTTTCAATAAAGTACAAATGATATGGAATTTCCTATGTGGGACCTCCTAACTGAAGAGCGTCGTGGGGAATAGAAAAGCACTGAAAGCAGTGCATGGTACTCACAATGGGTTCATGGTAATCTTGTAAAACCACCGAGGTAAAATCCTCTTTATTCATGGTAATCCTGTAAAACCACCAAGGTGAACAATCGGAAAGTGTTCCTGTCCCTCTAGGTTTTTGGTCAACCTTAGAAAAACCATGTGAGACCATGTAGGCACATGCTCATGTGAAGACCCTCTTTGTGGTGTTTTCATTAAGGGGGAGACTCTCTATCTAGAAATGTATGTTTGTACGAACAATGTAATAAGGGGGGGAATGTTAGCATTTATTTTACATTGTATTCGGTTGGAGTTGTTTGAACCACTGTAACTATTTCTCTCTCCTATTTATCTTTGCCCCTTCATGGGTGATAAATGTAATGAAGATTATGTGATTATTTTCTGATTTATCCCTGTCAGTCAAGATGTGAAGGAGTTTGTATATTTCTATTCTCTATCTACCAAATCTAACATATAATGTGAATACAATATTTCAACAGGATTTTTTTAAACATTCATATTATTATTAACTCTAATTTAATTAATTTCCATTCTATCTACATTATGACTTCAAACAAGTATTTTATAAGGGATGTTAGCTTATACAGTTTAACTTTAAATTTATTTATTCAATGGGTTTCATTATAATTATGTACTTCATCTATTGATTTCTATTGATTTTTCATAGTACGTGGTTGTATGGTTTTGTTGTTTACTTTTAGCATCTCTATACCACAACAAACAAGCCTTTTTTAATGATAATTTTACAAAAATAACAATTATCTTGACATTAAAAACCCACATAAAGAATCATCTAAATGAATATGAAATTTGGTTTTAATTGTAAGTTTTCAACATTTTTTTAAAAGATAATTTCATAATTAATTATTGTGGCAATCAAATTATAGCTTCCACCTACAAGTTTTATGTGGCAAAGAAAATTATAGAAAATATTGTTAAATTTTCCACAAATATAACATTGAAGAGAGATACAAAATAGACAATTGTTGAATTTCTACAATGATTAAATCTATAGAAAAACTATATTTTTGTGAAAATCATGGAATACTAACAAAAAGATATTTGTAGAAATGTTACAAGCATTACAAAATGTGAACATTGTACAATCTAAATAATGGAGGTTAGCAATAAATTTTATAAATTGTGGACTATCCACATTTTAATGAATGGTGCAAAAACTACAATAATGTATCATGTTGTGGATTAGCTACAATTCCAATGCCACAATTTTATTTTTTTGAATACCATATGACAAGAAAACTATTGTTGAAAAATTGTGGCAAAAGGTCTAGTTTGTTGTAGTATACTGTAAATTTCAATTCATCTTTGAATAAGCATGCTACATAGAGGTGTGTTAACTTTTCGAGTTATAATTTAATCCTTCAAATGATATAATTTTTTTCTTATTATTCCTATGATATAAATGCAAATATAATTACTACATATTACATAGAGAAATTGGAAAATGCTATTAGGAATCATTATAATAACTATTGTTTCTAAAATATCATGTTTTCCTTTTTCGAGATAATGAAAACCACCATATAAAATATAAATCACAATTTTCTATCCTTGATGTTTAAGTTTTGATTATGAGTTTCATATACATTTTATTTGAAGAAACACATTTCTTCTTTATACATTTACCCAATTATTGTTTTTGATCCTCTTAAATATATTGTACTGAATTTTTGTTGGATAATTGATTTTGAGTCATCTCTTTATTTTTTTCACAAATTTTCATGTAATTAATTTTTAATTTAGTTGATGAATTTAATGTTCCATTTTTATGTTCTTCCCTATCATTTCTCCATCTTATCACTAACCTTATTAGTCAAACATGAATTCTTATTCATCGGTTCTTTTTTTTTAAAGATAAATATTTCATTTTCTCCTCCATAGAATTATACCATCTTAGATGACATTTTCACATGCATCACCTCAATATCCATCTTAATTACAACTATTTCATATTTTTTGGGATGTAAAATAAAACCTTATTATTTTTTCGCATAAAGGATATAGTCCATTGACATAGATATTTACACTAAATGAATGAAAATAACAATAATTCATCACATTACTTTTTAAATATCAACAACACAAATCCATGCATAAATCAAAACACAGTATTTTTCTAGGGATGTGAACTACACTTCTTCAAGACATGGTGTTTCTTCTTTATGTTTAGCTATAATTACAACAATTACAAAGTGGCCTTGGTGTTTGCATTAATAATTGTAGGGTTGAAAACTACATGGGTCTTCGCATATGGACACAAGAATTTAGTTGTAATTATGAACATGGGATTGTTAAGATAATTTCCATGGACTATTTAATAAATAGTTTATGATTCATTTTATTTGAATTAATGGTTGCTTAATTATTTTTGGGTGTGTTTTTATAAAATTAATTAATTATGATCTTGTTGAATATGGAGAGTAATAGTACTATGTAGTTGCTAGAAACAAGGGGATTAAGTCTTAGGTAGACTAGGCGGTTGCTAGGGTGCCAAAATTTAGGGGTGACAAATTTATAGTATTTTCACTAGTTCCACCACTTACTTCCTACAAATTATTAATATTATTTCAATATATATTAATATTTTGTAAAAATACCTATCATAAATATTATATTATTAAAATTAATTATATATAAGGTGAACAATATGGAGTGTCTCTGAAAAGACTGGATCAATCCATAGGAAACTAATTTCCTAGGATGGAAAGAATTAGGTGGTGTGAAATTTATAGGAATACTACAAGGTTGGCTAATTCTTAACCACCAATAATCATTGATGTTGTAAAATATTACTGGTTTACAATGCCCAGTAATATTAATATAATATTAAACTTTTTGTGTAAGATTAACAATATGGTATTGTCTTTGGTTTGATAAACATACCTTAGATAAAAAAATTAAAATTGTTGATCTTGTTGAATTTTTATATAAACTAATTAAAGAATATATGCAATTGGTATGATTATTTAAGGTGCCTTCGTTACTTTGTAAATATAAATTTTTATCACCAACTTTATGTATGATTTAGAAGATGCAAAAATTTCTTTCAATGAATATTATTAGAAATGATGATATGAAATAAAAAATCAAAATCATTCAAACATTAAATTTTTCAAAAATAAAACTTTTCAATCATATTATTTTAGTTGAAGTATTTCTGAAATTAAAAATGTCTATTTTTTATGCTTAACACTAATGCTTTGATAATGAATAATTCTTGACCTTCATGATCAATTGTTACAAAATACATCATAGAAAGATTTTACAAATTAAATGGAGTATTTGGATTTACACACTGCCTAGGGCACTCAGAACTCTTAATTTGGCTCTGGTCATCCTAGAAAAGTAGAATGATTTTTCTCCATGATTTATATTTCATCATGTGGAAAATAATATAGTTACGGATTACTTGAAGGAAAATATTCACAAGTTTTTATTTATATCCAACTACGAGAAAACGTAAACTAAGATTTACTTTATTTGAAATAAGTTACCATTTCTATCCACTTTTGTCTATAATTCCCTTTACAAATTATATTAATATGGTGATGAAAATTTATAAACCAAAAAAATGAAAAAAAAACAATATGCAATTGAACCCTAGTTAATTTTATAATAAAGAAACTGCAAAAAAATCCCAAAAAATCTACCTAGTTATAGATATTAGCAATAGTACATGAAACATACGATGGAAATGCTAAAGGGGATGGAGCGAAGAATGAAAAAATGAGGAATTGAAATAGAGGGAAAAGATGAGGTGTGATCAAGAAGGGGTTCAATGGAAGAGGAAGTCCTTGATTTCTAGTGTGTCGTCTGTATCGTATAGGTATTAATCACGGTGTAGAAATATGTATATAAAGGAGAAAAAGTTAAAAATGAGGAAATTTTAAAAGGTTCTAGGTTTAAGACTCTACTGAAATGCATGCATCACATATGTTTCACGGTTCAATATTTTTCTATCAAACTTCTTTGAAGCGAAAGTTTAATAATGAGACTCCATCCAAGTTCATACGTTGTTGAGTACAAACATTACTTTGATGTACTTGGATGTTATTTTGAAAATTACCACATTGATATATCTAACTACAATGCACTAGATGTATGGGCACATAGATGGAGCCATTTATGGTCACCCAGATCAAATGTACTTGCATCCAAAATAACAAAAGACTATTTGATTTTAAATAAGGAATGTGTAATTAATAATTCTAAGTAATTTTTATTGTGTGGGACTCGATATGTAATCCTTCAACACAATGCTTCATCGACCAAGAGAATCATATCATTTACAGAGAACTTATGATCGATTCTTATGATTCATAACTATCTTGTAACGTCTGCAATGCCTAAAGAATCCTACAACACATTAGACCCTATCGTTTTTATTATATGATTTTTTTATTGTGTGTTTTTCAAATTGATGATGAAATATCCAAAACTGACATAGGTAGAATAGGTTCCTCGAGAATGATACCTCATGGAATATTTAACATATATTTTTAAACATAAATATGCTAGTAATAATACAACTATAATATTACAAATCTATGGTTTGGATAATCTTTTCTAACTTCAAATGGACAGTTAAATTCATAGACAAGTATAAATGTCTATTGAGTTTCCAATGACACGTAGATACATGCCGAATAATATTAAGTGAATTTATATATAGGATTCATTAATATATTGACTATCAAAAGTTTATCTAGAAAATAATTAAGGAAAGGAAACATGACATGATCTAGTAGGTTCAAAATAAAAAATTGAAAATGGTCATTAGAAAACACAATTACTATTCATGAAAACTAATAGAATTTTTTTATGGTCATTTACCATGAATAATGGCACAATGATTCCATTAGTAGTCAACATCTAGACACTTATAAACGATGGATATATATCCTACATAGGTGTTATACATTTTCTATATACATTGGAATTACACGTAAATGATTCTAAAATGGAATTCAGTGGTAGCATAAGATGTGGATGATCAATTGAATGAGGATTGTTTCAAATTCCTTAAACGATTTTAAAAAAATGACAGACACCCATATATTTTTATTTAGTTTACATTTAGAGCATACCACCTTTAGATTCTCATTACTTACACTTTGTTCATATGGACACCAATAATCTCCTATGATTATAAATACTTATGTCTTTGCCACATTGTAAATACTATACGTGTTCTTATATAGTGTAAATAAAAATCATGCAAAATGAAACATGCATATAATTAGGTATGTCCCCATAGATATGTAATCCTAAACGCCCCAATCAATAGGTGGTGCCCCCATCAGAAAAATGCTTAAAAATCCAATCTGTCCATCAAATGGTTTCTACTAAGTTGCTTTCCACTTGAAACCAAATGCTCAATCTAAGTAATGAATTTATTTTCCTTCATGTTCTACTTGACTACCTCTTGAAAACCACAGGTTGGTAAGTGTAATGATTTTTGTCATACCAAAATATTGAACTGGTAATGGAGAGGAATCTTATCGTGTTAACCAAATGTTACGCCAACACACCCCCACACGATGGATCCAGATGCAACCATGTGATCCTTGAGCTCACCATGTATTCACCAAATTAGGCCCAATGACATTAGGAGGAAATGACACTAGGACTTCCCGGGAGGTCACCCATCCCAATACTACTCTAGGTTGAGCGCGCTTAACTTCCTAGTATCAGAGTTGCACAAATTTCCGTCACACCATAAGCTCGAACTAGTAATGGAGAGGGATCTCATCATGTTAACCAACTGCTACACCAACACACCCCCACACGATGGATCCAAATGCAACCATGTGAGCCTTGAACTCACCATGTATTCACTAAATTAGGCCCAACGACATTAGGAGGCAATGACACTAGGACTTCTCGGGAGGTCACCTATCCCAGGATTGCTCTAGGTCGAGTGCACTTAACTACCTTTTATCAGATTTTCTCAACTTGCAGTCATACCAGAAGCTCGACTTGGTAATGGAGAGGGATTTCATCGTGTTAACCAGTTGTTAAACCGACACACCCCCAGATGATGGAGTCATATGTAACCACATGAGCCTTGATCTCACCATGTATTCACCAAATTAGGCCCAACGACATTAGGAGACAACAACACTAGGACTTCTCGGAGGTCACCCATCCCAGTACTACTCTAGGTCAAATGCACTTAACTACCTAGTATCAGAGTTACACAACTTTCCATCACACCAGAAGCTCAACTGGTAATGGAGAGGGATCTCATCGTGTTAACTAGTTGTTACGCCAACACACCCCCACATGATGGAGCCAAATGCAACCACATGAGCCTTGAGCTCACCATGTATTCACCAAATTAGGCCCAACAACATTAGGAGGCAACAACACTAGGACTTCTCGGGAGGTCACCCATCCCAGTACTACTCCAGGTTGAATGTGCTTAACTGCATGGTATCAAAGTTGCACAACTTTCCATCACAATGTGAAGCTCGAACTAGTGGTGGAGATGGATCTCATCATGTTAACTAGATGTTATGCCCATAGTAGGTTCATAGTCACCGCCTACAATAAGATACAAATTTGCCTACTTATATTTATCTTTAATTTTTATTATTTGATTAGTTAGAAAGAAATTAATTTAATCGAATTAACAATAATTTAAATGTAATATTTACACCACTGTATGGTTATGATTTAACCACAACATACCCACGAGAATATTTGAATTTTCCTCCACCTCTAACAATACATAGATCCCTTTTCCACAGGCGGGTCCTGATCATACCAAGGATCTAAAGAGTGTTTCCATTATCAAATATGATATAAAAAACCATATGATAATTTATGACCCTCGTGTCCAAACTAGCCTCCATTCCTTGAATTATCCCCAATAAACTTTGAGAAAGGGTCTAGTTGTTCTCTCACAACATTGTCTATGATAATTAGTGTTCTAAATTATGAGACATTTGTAGACTTTTCTTCCAATCCTCCAACAGAATGTGAAGTAGCGTTGGGTCCTCTTCGTATTTTGTGGACGTAAAACACCAACTTTTATCCTACATAGTCAAATTAAAAAGGAAGATGATATCCTGAGGAAGGAGAGCATAAAGATTAACAATACTGAGTAATTTAGTTCTACTACTAATTATAGTGACCGAGGTTCAGTTGAGATGAAATGAATGGAAACAGAAGATGGATATATAACTAAACAAAAACCTGAATCTATCTACGTGGAGGTCTGCGTGATTGTGTTTTATCCACATAAATTGAGTAGTAACTATAAACATATGACACAACAATTTTCTATGAGTGTTATGGGGAACTGTGGTAAACAGTGGTCTCGCTAATAGTTTTCCTAAAATGACCACCATTATGGGTTAAATCAGACCTACACATTTGGTATTACGTTTTGTCGGTGTCATACGTGTTTATATCTATCGGATTTCAATGCACACCTTCAAATTTCAATATTTTCCATCCGCCTTTTGCATGTGCTAGAATCAGCAAGGGGCATTCAGCTGGGGAAACTATTACAATTTGAAAGTATTTACAGAGATTAAATTTGAAACATCCCCAAATTTTAAATTTGAAACATCTTGTATTTTAAATTCGATGTCCTCCGACTAAAATTTTCAGTTTCTACTTTTTAATCCTATAAACTACTTGACCTTGTTGACACAACTAACATCTTTCATTCAATATTATATATTATGTTTAGAAACAAGAATATTATAGTAATCAATACATTCTATAAAATGATCCTTATATAATGTAAATGGGATATAAACCTCCTTTAGAAAACATTAAACAAGGGAATCTTGCAACTAACAATGGAAATAATGATACGGTAAAATAATAAGTTCAATGAATAATGTATCACCCAAAATGATAAACCTAACAACACACAGTTACATCCATAGAATTTATAAAATCCCAAAGCAAAACATTAAATACATATAATTATAATTTCTGTGGGGTTCCTTTTACCACTGTCACAGGACAAGTTGCATTAGCCATAACGTAGTTGTTGATTCTCCCTAGTAAAACATTGGAGTTAGAGATAAACCACATGTTATGTAATAGAGAAAAAGAAAAGGAAAAAGAACAAATAATTGTGGAAAATAAACCCAATAAATTTTTCTACCTTTTGATTGGTCTAAGGCCTCTTCTACCAACTATGAGATTTCCAAACTTAAGATATTCAATAACATCACATATATTTTCCAAGGGATCATCCCAATAAACTTTAGTCACAACACTTTCCCGCATCATCTCAAATCCATAACAATTTCAGATATTTATACAAAATCTATAAACTAATACCATGTATATGTTGTCTTAAAACATGAGAATTGACAACAAAACCATGGAAAAAATATGAGTTGGTATGTGAACTCCATTGTCTAAGGGAAGTTTTTAAATAAATTTATATAAGAAAGAAATATTTGAAGAAAAACATCTTACCTCCTCGAACATAATTTGAGATATACAAACAAGCATAACTAAGATGTTTTCATCCAATTATCTCCTCTTTATGCTTCCTCGGTATATTTTAATTGTGCCATATTAAGGACTCATTAAACCAGCGATTTTAACTCCTTAGTTTGGTTACCCATCTCCCTTGTATAATACACATATTATGCCAAAATAAATTATTTCACAGTATTTTGAAGATTGAATGGATTTATACTATATTTAGCATGAAAATAAATATTTCAATAGATTCATAATTTTAAATATTGAATGTGGTTCTTTGCCAATGTAATAATGTATAACAGTTTACTTGACATTTGGTAAATATACCTTTTTGACTTCAAAGTCTCTAAGGTTTGTCCTGCCCTCTCTGGCTAAGTGTGTGCACTAATCTAACATATGTGCAATATGCTAGTACATGACGATTTAATTAAAATTATATTTTAGTCAAATATATCTTCGGGTGATAGAATATGTTAGGGATTTTAAATGTCGAAGTTTTTGTAGTATGTGAAAATCCACTATCCACATTTGTGCTCCAAAAATGTTGCATTCATATGTCACTCATTATTCTTATTATGTATTTATAATATATCATAATTAGGTAATGGGTGAACATTTTTGTCCATGTCTTACTATTTTTATCAGTTACACAACTTTGATATATATGTAAAATTATACATTTAAACGTTATTAAGTGATTAGAGCTTTCTAAATAATTTTAAATAGATGTATAAGTACATGCCTTTTATTCAAGAGAAATAAGAGTAAATTTATGAAGAACGTGATAGAGTCATAAGTCAATGTCGAACCCTTCAATGACCAAAACTATGTGACAAATGTAATTTAAATAGCTTGATATTTGATAGATATTTACGTTTTCAAATAGCTATATTTAAGATATTGAACTCAAATTTAAATCTTGAATAGTAAATAGAAATTACAAAAGTTAAAAAAATTCACTTATTGTATAAGATGTCAATGTGTCCCCTAAAAGGGGGACATTTTGGGGTCAACCTAGAGAAATCTCCTTTTTGTGCATAGAAGGGTGCATGGATGGAATTTCATATATCCATGGGTTGTTGGATGTTTCTATTTCTCATTCTATGTGAGGGATGCAACACTACGTAACATTGGTTTCATCTCTATTTTAGAGGCTCAAACATGTTTTGAATAGATAACAAGTTCAAAGCCTTCAAAGGATAATTTAGATGTAAATTTTGTTCTTCCTTGAGCACTTTAGTCACAATTTAAGATAGTTATGTCTAATACACATAATTTAGGATAGTTAGGTAAGGAAAAATAGTTCACCACTTTTGAGATACTTGCTAATAATAAAAAATTATATTCTACCTCAAAAGGGAGTCATGGCTTAATGCCCTTTTCTGTAAATAAAAAACAAGTTGATGTAAAGTGTTAAAGAGATAACAAGAGATGATATTTCTTTGAGAAGAAAAAATCTAGAAGAGATGGGGTGTCATTCTATCTCTTTCAATATCATATTTTATTCACTAGCAAATTATAACTTTCTTTGAAAGATTTGAAATATCCAATTGAATAGATAGTCAATTTATACATGTTATGATATTTTGCCAAATATTAGTCAATGGAATTATGTTTTTCATCTGTTTAAACTTTTAGGGTCAATTCATAAAATTATCCTTACATATAAATCCATCTCACTATAATAAATATTGATTCAAGTGCAAGATTAATAGAAAAAACTATGAGTATTGATTGAGTAGAGTAAAAAAATTACATTTATCCCTATAGCCAAATAACATAAAAATTATCTAGAATAGTTATATAGAATGTTGGGATAGATAGTTCTATACAATTTTGTTAGAATTAACATGAATTTTTTTGAAGTTACCCATTTCACTAAAGGGGATTTTCATGGGTACCTCAGTCAAATAGAAAACAATAATTATGCATATTCTCTACAATGTAAATTAAATCCAACACAAACAACAATATCAGTGCCAAGCTTAGGTCCAATATACACTAGAAATCTAACGAAATGAATTTAAAATAATTAATATAATTTTACATAATGAAATGCAATACAATCAATTCTAAACATGTCCATAAGGGTTACAGACTCCTGTAGATAACCATTAGCCCCATTAGGCTAGCATGTATATTATTATCCTATAGGCCTATACTTGTCACTTTCAAAAACCCGAATGACATTTCATATGGTGGGGAACTGACAAAGAGGACACAGTGTGGCTATCTTTCCTTGCAAAGAAAACATTCTTCATTTGAAAAGTAGCAGTTCAGAAAGAGCCCTTTGGATTCCTGCAAAATAATATAGACCATATCATTTGAGTAACATGATAAACCATTAACCTCCATTATTTTACAAGTAATTGATTAACATGACTTTCTCAGACATGTTGAAATAACTTACTTTGGGACATAATAGTTTTGCACGGATGCTACAGAAGATTTGAAGATTTTCCTTTCCAAGGAATGATCCAAAATGTATTTTCTAGCATGGAACCAGTTAGAATAATATTACGTGAAATTGCAAACTGAGCTAGAATCAATTAGAAGCATCAACCATCATAATCTTGTGATGTTGCATGGATATTCGTTTTCCATATAAAGGACTCATTACACTAGCAATTGTGACTCTTTAGTTTGGTTCCCCATCTCACTTGTATAATACATATCTTATGCTAGAAGAAATTATTTCACATTCTTTACAATATTTTATACTATAATTAGTATGAAAATAAATATTTCAATACATTCATAATTTTAAATATTGAATGTGGTTGCTTTTAAATGCAATAATATATAAAAATTTACTTGACATTGGGTAAAACTACTTTTCTAACTTCAGAGTGTAACACCCACAAATTTCCCACACAAAACCCAAGACAAAACTCAATGATTAGTTAGGAAAATTTACGAGTAATTTTTTTGGTTTAAATGGTTTGAAACGCAAAGATTCAAATAGATTTAATTATTTCTCGATTAAGAAATCCTTCATCTTAATTAACAATTAAGTATTATTATCTTATTTCAATCATTGTTGCTTAAATTCTCTTCTATGGTTCCCGTTAAATTTCATTAGTTAAAATTAACCCTTATGGACCATTAGTTAGGCTACCCTTGTTAAAAATTATTTAATTCATCCTTATACTTCTAAAATCATTTATTTATTTAATACTTTAGGGCTAAAGTCTAAACTTCCCTCCCATTATATTAAGTTCAATAAATTTTTATCCCTATAATAACACTATCTAGTTATCTTTGTATAAATTTAATTTAATTAATTTTCAAGGGTCAAGGAATTTATAAAAGTCACCAAAATAAATAATAAAGGTCACATTTTAATCCTAAATCCTAACACCCCTTTAGTGGCCTCATTCACAAGTTACACATACATTTAATTTAAAAACACATTCTCACCAAAATATCCTCACCTAAATTTTGTAGGGTTGATTCTAACCCATTAGATGAATTCATTTAGGGCCCTTGGAACTTAGGTATTCAAACTAACCCTAATCATCCTTATGAAGTTCTCATATTCATTTCTTTTACCCTATTTGTTCATTTTGCTTTTGCATTTTTGGGAGAAGGAGAGTGGAAGCCATGGAAGTATACTCAAGCTTAAGGATGGATACACATTTTTATTGCTTACTCCATTTGTAACCCTCTTCTAGGGTTTTTTCTCATTTTTCTTTTCTATTGTATATTTTATTTGTATTTTTCCTATTTGGGTATTGTCATTTTTGCCCCATTTTTAGATCTAGTTTAAATGGTGTATATACACAAGTGTTTTGGAAGGCATACATACATACATATATGTGTGTGTGTGTGTGTACATTTTTTTGATAGAAATCCAAAAATTTGAATGTATATACTATTATATATATATATATATATATATAAACAAAATTTAAGCGGCCTTGCAAGGGAAAAACACAGATGTACATATTAAAAGGCCGTAGTTTGAAAACACATAGGCTATAAATTAAATTAGGGCCGAGTCATATGTTTTGTTGCCACATTGTTTAATAGTTTACAGATTTTATATATTATTGGAGGGGGAGGATCGTCAACCCCACCCCCATCCCATATTAATATGGGAGGGGTGGGGTCGGTGACCTCCCTCCTCCCCAACTATAATACCTAACAATATTAACACAACCCATGTAGGGCTTAGACCATATGGATTATTCCATCTTTTAAAATAAAATTTTGTTGTTATTTATTATAATATATGTGTTATACACACATATGTATATATTATAAATAATAGTATTTTTATAGTATATATGTATATATATGTACACACACACACACATATGTATGTATATAGATATAGACATACATATAGATATAGATATACACAGAACACGAGTACACACAAATATATATATATATAGATGTGTGTGTGTGTGTGTGTGTGTGTGTGTGTGTGTGTGTGTGTGTGTGTGTGTGTGTGTGCACATTTAATATTACGCCCTCTTGTTTTAATAGGGTTTAACATTTACTTAAACTCATGTATTTAGTGAACTTATATATGTAGGCAAGATGATTTAAAAAAATCTATCTATTCATTTTTAGGTAAAAAGAGAAACTAAAGGTTTTTCTTTCCCAATCTCCATACAACTAATGAAAAGAAATATGCATTTTTTAACACCAAAAGTATATTTTCTCTTCTCCTATAATTTAATATGAGTTTCACTATATTTTTCCAAACATTTCAAAATGCTTACTTTTCAATAGAAAAAGGAACTATTTCACTTCTTGTTTGGAAAAAAAGAACATATGACATCCATGTCAAGAAAACAAGTGTATTTTCATAAAATAATACCAATCCTTTTAAAATCAACTTATTCCACTTTAAGGAAAAGATTTAAGTTTTACATAATATTGTCTTGAGAGAAATTCATTTGCATTTCCAAAACCATTTCCACATTATTATTTCATATTAATAATACAAGACTTTAATTTTACAAGAAACAACATATTTAAAATACAATTTTTTATTCAATACATTCTTGGTAAAGTTTACAAGATGGAGGGATATTCATAGTAACAAATAATTTTTTTCCTACTTTCCAAATATTCATACATTTTTAAAGTTTAATATAAATCAATCTTTCATAACACATTTACAAGAAGTTGAAAATCATTAAAATGTAAGTTACAAGTCGTCCACATCCGTGGCATACACATTAGAGTGGCTTTCATCACCAAGATGCTAAAAGAGGTCGTAGTGTGGGGCCATCACCTAGACCACCGAAAACGACACCAACACCACCAAGGGCACAGTCAACTGGAGGACACCCACAATAATCAGTCAGAGAACATTGCACAACATAGTCTACTATAAGTACTAGGCGTCTTGGAGATATATCAAGCACGATGGAGGTCTAATCTAACTTGTTATGATTATGGAGACCGGATCATTATTAAAATAGGTTTCCACATAATCCAAATGTAATTTAGGCAAGCAGGGCCCCGATATCAGACTTGCACATAGGATGTTGGACTTGCACACAAGATCTTTATGGCGGTTGATAAATGCCAACCAGAGCATCAAGCTATGGTAATTGAGATAACAAGTAGTATTAGTGGTACTTCCATTTTAGTATTTTTGACTCTGGATCTTCAGATTCATTTAAATCTCCTTCTATAGTTGATCATTTTAGGATGATGGCAATGAGACAAGGTCCTAGCTTGGATGTAGAGGTAACATTGGTGGCTATGATTTCTACATAATCCATGGCTAAGGAATGTGTTCATGATATAGGATCCTTTTACACTATAATTTATCTCCACATGTTTCCCTTGGGGTCCTATGATGTGATTTTTAGTATGGATTAGTTATTAGCCCATAGGGATAAAATGGATTGCTATCTCAAGGTGATTCAGTGTAGAGATGACATTGGTATGGAGAGAGTAGTTTAGGAATTAGAAGGCCCATTTCTATCTTTACTATATCCGCTATGTAACTTAAGTAGAGTATACAGAAGGGGTGTTAGTTGTTTTCCATCCTTTTCAGTGATAGGACACAAGAGTCATCGGGACCATCCTTAGATGATTGCCCTATTTTAAAAGAGTATGCTGATGTGTTCCCTAAGGAGTTGTTAAAGTCACCACCTTCTCATGAGATAGATTTCCACATTGACCTTGTACTTGGAGATAAGCCTATATCTCATGCACCCTATAGAAGGACCAATCCACGGGCCTTGTGAGCTCAAGTTATACTTATAGGGATTACTAGAGAAGAAATTCATTTTACCTAGTGTATCACCATTGGGAGCTCCTGTTATATTTGTGAAGAAGAAGGATGGGTCCTTGAGGTTATGCATTGACTACGAGATAGTTGAACAAAGTAATGATCAAGAATCATTACCCTCTTCAACACATTGATGACTTATTTGATCAAATGAGAGGAGCGACTATTTTATGTAAGATTGATCTAAAATAAGGGTACCACCAATTGAGGATTACAGAGGTAGACATTCACAAGACATATTTTCACACTAGATATGGACACTATGAGTTTACGATGGTTCCTTTTAGACTAACCAATGCCCCTGCACTACTTATGAGATTGATGAATATATTGTTTAGGACCTTCTTGGATCACTTCATTTTAGTATTTCTATATCATATCCTTATCTACTCATGGTCTTAAGAGAAGCACAAAGATCATCTTCGTTAGGTTCTACAGTGCCTTAGAGAGCAACAATTATATGGCATATTAGAGAAGTTTTCTTTTTCCATACGGAGGTCTAGTATCTAGGGCACATTATTTCAAGGGGGATGGGATTACAGTTGAACCTTCCAAGATTAGATTAATTCTTGAGTTTCCCAAACCCACCAATGTTAGAAAGATTATTAAATTTATGGGATTAGTAGGATACTATAGGAGGTTCGTACATGAATTCCCTCACATTGTGCACCCCATTACCTCTTTGCAGTGTAAGGGGAAGAAGTTTGAGTGGACCGACAAGTGTGAGTAGGCCTTCGAAAATTTTAAAGAGCATTTCACTACAACTCTTGTTCTTGCAGTGCCTGATCCTTATAAGGAGTTTTTGGTGTGTACGAATGCCTCCTTAGCTGGTTTAGGAGGAGTATTGATGCAAGATGGTTGGGTGATTGCATTTGAATCTAGGAAGCTTAAATACTATGAGATCAATTATCCTACACACGATTTGGAGTTAGCAGCAGTTGTTCATGCCCTTGTTAGATGGAGGCATTTCCTTTTGGGGTAGACGTTCATTTTGAGGATAGATCATATGATTTTACAAAATATTTCCACAACCTAATTTAAATGCTCATTAGTGGCATTGGATGGAGCTATTGTGTGACTATGACATGGAGGTAGTACACATGAAGGGAAAGGATAATGTTGTGGCTGATGCCTTGAGTCACATGAGACACATAGTGATGGATACTCAAGTGAGCACATATTTGTGTCATAAGATTCTACAACAAATTTCTTATGATAGTTGGTATGTAATAGTAAAGGTAGATATTGATTTGGGGAGACTCCTTAAATGGAAAATTATAGCGATTACTCTCGAGAAAGATGGACATCTTAAACATAGAGGTAGGATATACATGCCTAAGGAGGGAGGTCTACATTAGTTCATTCTAGCAGAGGCCCATCATGCACCTTACTCATCCCATCCAGGGGTTAAGAAGATGCACACTAGTTTGAGACAATTATATTATTGGGCAAGATTATGACAAGACATATGGGATATGTAGCTAGATTGCTAGAGTTTCAAAGACTGGAGGCCAAGTACCAACATCCTGCACAGGCCTTCTCTACCCACACAACGTTCCTGAGTGGAAGTGGGATGTGATATCTATGGATTTCATTATGGGATTACTTACATCCGCTTACCGGCATGACGCGATCATGGTCACAATTGAAAAATTGACCAAATTCACTCACTTCTCTCCAGTGAAGACCACCTACACTGCCAAGGTTATTACATGAGTATACTTGGATGAGATTGTGAGATTGCATGGAGTTCCTAAGAATATAATTTCAAATCATGACCCTTTGTACACTTCTAATTGTTTGACCACATTACAAGAGGATTTGGGTACTCAACTCAATTTCATCACAACATATCACCCTAAGATAGATGGTAAGACTAAAAGGGTGAACCAAGTATTGGAGGAAATGTTTCAGATGTATGTGATGCATCAACAGTCTAAATGGGAGGAATACCTCTACTTGGTGGAGTTTTCTTACAAAAACAACTACCATACCTCTATCAGTATGGCACAATTCCAGGATCTATATGGCAGAGAATGGAGGACTCCACTTAGTTGGGATAGACTTGAGGATCGGGTTCTAATTGGACCATCTTTTGTACAAGAGATGGAGAAGTTGGTAACTCTAATTCGTCAGAGGCTCCTTGAGGCACAAGATAGACAAAAGAAGTATGTAGATAATAAGAGGATTGATAGGAACTTCAAGGTGAGCTAAAGGTGTTCTTGAGAGTCAGGCCTCACAAAAGCCCTATTTGTTATGGAAAAGGCTCTAAGCTATCTCTGTGATTCATTGGACCATTTGAGATTCTTAAGTAGATTAGACCCGTAGCTTATCATCTCGTATTTACACCTAACTTATTACACATCGATAATGTTTTCATGGATATGTATTGAAGAGATATATAGAGATCCATCTCATGTACTATATTGGATTGTATTTCGGTAAAGGAGGAAGGAAACGTAATGGTAAAGCTTGTACTTATACTAGAGCGCATGAGTTTAGGCCTTCGAGGCCGTGAGATTGATTAGGTCAGAGTACAATGGGATAGATATGATGAGCATGTAGGTACATGGGAGGATGTAGCCACTCTTTGAGTGAATTTTAGTAGGAAGGCATGTTTAAGGGGAGGGGAATGTAATACCCGCTTCGTTAGACCCTTTGTATGATATCATATTAGTGGATTTAGTTGGTTATCTATTTCATTTTGGACACACTCTTACGGTGCTTTTATATTGATACTTTAATATTTGAACATTATTTATATCAACATTACATGACATACTTAATTGGATGGAGTGATGGTTGTACATGTTTATATATTATATCCATGGATGGCGTTAATCTTGTGATGCAAGATTATGGTATCATCATGTTATATTGATCATGTCATTGATTGATTGTTGTGAAAATGATGTAATGATCTGCTAGCACCGTTGTGCTTGAAATTCGTGTATTATACTTGATTTTTGTAATAACAATTATTGACGATTGATATTGATGTATATTGATTTTGATTATCATAGTATATGTAATATATGTTTGGAAATATCTTGGACATATTTAATGTGTGTGTGTGTGTAGTTTACATCATCATACATATTATATATATAAATCACACATGGGGACTAAGGGACTAACAGTGAAAAATATTTGAGCTTAGACCCCTTAGCCACCTTGGGCAACAATGTTTGTTTGTTTAAAAAAGTGGCTAGATGTTTTCTTTTCTTATGGTTGTTTAATTTAATTTTGTTTATCCTATGTTTATGCCCCTTCTGAATATTCACCCTTGGATTTTTATAATTTTTAATGTTATGAAATATCTTCCTATCCAATGTGATGATGTGACCAATTGTCATGAATTTTTGGTAGTTGAAAATCAATTATCGGGACCCTAAACCCAATGAAAATTATGGAGGGGTGCATTTTTACTTTGCATGAAATTTGTCTTAGGTTGTGGAGCCTATTTTCATGTGAGAAATGTTTGAATAATGTACACTAAGATTACTTATACACTTTCCACAGTTGTCTCATATGGGCGAAACATGCTTTTCTCATATGGGTGAGATTTTTGACACATAAGTTTATAGGATGGTTTTGACCCATGGTTTTCATACCCATGATTTTGTAAACATACTTAAGCATTTGTCTACTTGTATGGTTTTAAGCATATGGTATATGTAATGTAACATTGCAAATATGTTTTCAATTCGGGTGTGACAATCTGTAGAGTTTGTTGAGCATACCTCCAAACAGATCTGGGTATTATAATGAGAGAGTAGTGGCTTGTAATAAAATCGAGCAAGTGACTCTTAGTTGATGTAGTCCAAATTGGGTGAACCATGTTAATTATTGTCTCTTTGTGTTGTGTTATTTTAATCTACACTTTTATTTGAGATCTATAATATTTTCTGCATATTAGTTTCTACTGTTGTGATTCTCGAGGATTATTCCTCATATTTTATACCTCATTTCCAAACAATTTGTATCAGATCCGTGTTTGGTTTGCTGAAGTGTTGAATCATAGGGAGATTTTTATCTTAAGTGGGAGCTATGGCAGATGATGGAAGATCAAGGGTTGATAAATTCAACCGGTGGAATATCAATCTTTGGATGATGCGGATGGAAGATTACCTTTATTACAAGGATCTTTATATTACGGCTGTCGAGAGAAGGTGAACAAACCCTTGAGCATGATGGATGTGGGATGGAATTTTCTAGATAGGAAGGCATTTGGGATAATTTGGTTGTGTCTTACATCTTCAGTATTATTTAATGTTTCAAGGAAAAGACTACAAAACAACTAATGGATGCATTAGGAAGTTGTATGAAAAACTCTCTTCCTCTAATAAGATATTCTTAATGAAAAAGTTGTTTAATATGAAAATGTCTGAGAATGGTTAGTAGCAGATCATTTAAATGATTTTAATATGGTTGTAAATATGCTTGCTTTGGTTACAATAGAATTTGATGAAGAAGTTAGGGCTTTATTAGTTATGTGCTCTTTACGTAAGAGTTGGAATAGTCTGGTATTGGCGGTAAGCAACTTGGTTATAGATAAATCAAAGTTGAAGTTTGAGGATGTTGTAGGGGTGATTATAAGAAAGGAAATGCAAAGAAAAATCTCTGGGAATATTCTATTTCAGGAATGCTTTGACAATGGAAATTAGAGGGAGACAAAGAATAAAGGAAACCATGGAAAATCAAAGAATCGGGAAAGGTCAAAATCCAAAAGTAAGATAGTATGTTGGCACTGTGGAAAGTCTAGGCATGTAAAGAAAGACTATTTTGGAACTTCGGGACAAGAAGAAACAACATGAATAAAAAAAAGGAGACAAATTTGGCAACGGGTAATCTATGTTAGGATGCTTTGAATATTTCTTTGCACAATATTACTAAATCTTGGGTTTTAGATTCGGCGGCTTCTTTCCATGTTACTCTACACAGGAATTATTTTGTTGATTACATTCAAGGAAATTTTGGACATTTTTTTCATGGTGATGATGAGCCTTGCATC
Organism: Taxus wallichiana var. yunnanensis; assembly: GCA_018340775.1. Lineage (NCBI taxonomy): Eukaryota > Viridiplantae > Streptophyta > Pinopsida > Cupressales > Taxaceae > Taxus > Taxus wallichiana. The sequence goes on from CM031244.1 coordinate 726,250,349, forward strand.
ATAGTTGGAAAATGTTTTGTTCAGGTTAAGTTACATAAAGGAAATATTTGGCTATTGAAGGATGTTAGACATGTGCCTACATTAAGACAAAATTTGATATCGGCAGGGCAGTTGGGAAGTGATGGTTATACTATAATATTTATAACGGACTGTTGGAAGGTTACCAAGGGTTCTCTTATTGTGGCAAGAGGCAAGAAGTTTGGAACCTTATATTTAACCACTTATATCACTAATGTTTGTAATCTTGTGGCTTCACAAGTAGATTCAACATTGTGGCACTATAGGGTCGGTCATATGAGCCATAAGGGCATGGAGATCATAAAGAAGGATTTTTCCGAATATATAGAAACATGTGTGGAGTTACTGTAAGGACTGCATATATGCAAAAGAAAAGTGAGTAAGGTTTATCAAGGTTAGACGACAAATAAATTGAGTAAGTTAGAGGTGGTGCATTCGATGTGTGGGGGTGGCTCGGTATCATCTCATCGGGGTTCAAGTTATTATGTTACTTTTATCGATGATGGAACAAGAAAAGTTTGGTTTTATTGTAGTAGAAACAAATCTGATGTATTTGACACGTTTGTTCAATGGAAAGCCTTGGTAGAGAATGAAATAGGTCTTAAGCTAAAATGTCTCAGAATGCGATAATGGAGGGACTATTGCAGCAATGAATTTGATGATTATTGTTCTAAGAATGGAATCCACAGGAAAAAGATGGTACCAAGAACTCCGCAGCAGAATGGGGTGTCAGAAAGGATGAACATAACAATAATGGAATGTGCTAGGAGCATGAGGTTACATGTAGGACTACCTCTTTCTTTTTGGGTAGAAGCGGTTAGCACAGTTGTGTACTTGATAAATAGAGGGCCCATCAAGTGCCTTGGATGGAGGCATACCTGAGGAGGCTTGGTATGGTAAGAAATTTGATTATTCATTTCTTAGAGTCTTTGGATGTGAGGTGTTTGTCCATATAGACAAGGATGATAGGACTAAACTAGAGGATAAATCATTAAAATGTACTTTCATTGGTTATGGTGGTGATGAATTTTGATATAAATGTTTGAGTATTAAGGACAAGAAAGTAATTCGATCCAACGATGTGGTCTTTAATGAGAAATTCATGTATAAGCAACAAATGTAGGAAAATAGGGAAGAATCCAAGAAAGAATATGAAGTGATAGAGGATCTTCTAGATGGAAAAGTGACACATGAATCGGTTCAAGAACCTCCTCGGTAGGAACCCCAAACTCTTATATTGAGTAGGTCTTCTAGGGTAAGAAGAGAACCTAAACATTTTCTCCTTCTAATTATTATTAATTACTCAGTTTAAGTGGAGAGCTAGAGAGCTTTGATGAAGCAATGCAGGTAGATGTTAGGAAGAAGTTGGAGCAAGCCATTGATGAGGAGCATCGAGACTCTTATGGAGAACCGGACATGGGATTTGTTGAAGCTACCCGAAGAAAAAGATAATTACGAAGAAGTGGGTGTTCGAGTCAAAGAGGAAGAGGGAGGCAAGAAAAGATACAAGGCTCGAGTTGGTGGTCAAGTTGTTTTCACATAAAAAGGTATAGATTTTAATGATATTTTTTCTCCCGTAGTAAGAATGACTTCTAATAGAATTATTCTTGGAATAATTCTGACATAAGACTTGTACTTAGAGTAGTTCGATGTAAAGACTACATTTTTCCATGGTGATTTAGAAGAGGATCTCTATATGCAAAGAAAGCCAGAGGGCTATGAGGTCAAAGGTAAAGAGGAGATAGTGTGCAAACCGAAGAAAAACTTTTCTAGCTTAAAATAAGCTTCACGTCAATGCTTTAATAAATTTGATAGCTTCATGATGGAGCAAGTTTATATTAGATGTCAATCTAACCATTGCGTGTATACAAAGAAATTTGAAGATGGAAGTTATATTATCTTGTGTTTGTATGTGGATGATATGTTGGTTGCAGGTAAAAACATGCAGGAAATAAAAGTACTCAAGAAGTAGCTACAATAATCCTTTGTCATGAAGGATCTGAGGGTAGCCAAAAAAATCCTTGGTATGAGGATATCTTACGATAGGAAGGAACATAAGCTAACTTTATCTCAGGAAGAGTACATTAAGAAGGTCTTGGAGAGGTTTAATATGCAAGATATTAAACTGGTTGGGACTCCTTGGGTAGGCCATTTCAAGTTATCAAAGGAGCAATGTCCTAAGATAGAGTAGGAGAGAAACCATATGTCCAAGGTACCTTACTCATCAGCAGTTGGTAGTTTGATGTATGCCATGGTGTGCACTAGGCTTGATATTTCCCATGCAGTGGGAGCGGTGAGTAGATTTATGATTGATCTAGGTAGAGATCACTGGAGGCAATAAAGTGGATCCTTTGTTATTTGAGAGGGACCATGGGGATATTTTTTTGCTACAGTGGATCAGACACCAATTTGTGTGGTTATGTAGATTCAGATATGGCTAGAGATGTAGATATCAGGAGGAGCACAATAGCTTATGTTTACACTATATTTGGCACAACAGTGAGTTAGATTTCACGACTACAGAAGTTGGTGGCTTTGTCAACAATAGAGGCTGAGTATGTTTCTAGCACAGAGGCAAGTAAAGAAATGATTTGGTTACAAAAATTGCTTGAGGAGTTGGGACACAAGCAGGAGGAAGGAGAGTTGCATAGTGATAATCAAAGTGCCATACACCTAGCTAAGAACTCTGTTTTCCACTCTAGGATGAAGCATATATAGTTAAGGTACCATTTTATAAGGAAATATATGGAGGAATAAAAGTTGAAGTTGGAGATGATTCATACTAGTCGAGATACTATAGACATGATGACCAAGGTGGTCAAGAGAAAAACTGAAGTTGTGTTCATCTTTGGTTGGTCTTTAAGGAAACTAGTGAAGGGTAGAGAAGCTTTCTCGGGAAACCTAGTCTCAAAGTGGGATATTGTTAGGTTGTGGAGTCTATTTTCATGTGAGAAAGTGTCGAATATTAGTACACTAAGAATACTATACACTTTCCACAATTTTATCATATGGGCGGAAACACGCTTTTCTCATATGGGTGAGATTTTTAACCCACGGAGGTTTATGGGATGGTTTTGGCCCATTGTTTTGATACCCACGGTTTTATAAATTTTCTTAAGCGATTGTCTATTTATATGGTTTTATGCATATGGTATATGTAATGTAACATTGTAGATGTGTTTTGAATTCAGTGTGAATTACTAGAGTTTGTTGAGCATAGCTCCAAACATATTTGGGTATTGTATTGAGAGAGCGGTGGGTTGTAATAAAATTTGAGCAAGTGATTCTTGGTGGACATAGCCCAAATTGGGTGAACCACATTAAATATTATCTCTTTGTGTTGTATATTTTAATCTACACTTTTATTTGAGATATGTAATATTTTACGTGTATTAGTTTCTACTATTGAGATTATGTGAGGGATTGTTCTCCATATTTTATCCCTTATTTCCTAACAATTTTAGACAATCCTACATGCACCTAACCTTTTTCTTGACACTTTAAATGGACCCATACCCTTAACCCATCATGGGTGGAGTATTTTGAGGGCCCATTTAATATTTTGACCCTTTTGGTCTCGTTTATCATTGATTTTATTGCACTTGCATTTACTTGTTGAAATTGATTATTGGGGAATGTGTTACTTTTAATTTAATTTGAATTTTTGAGTGATGGATCTGAGATAAAGTTTAATTTATTGAATTTCTTTTGTTTTCATTTATTTTCCTTGGATTTTGGCGTTGTACTCTTGATTTGAGAGTAAATGTTATTTGACTATTATTTTTGAAGAAAATTTATTTTCATTGAAGAATGGTATGTACCTTGGGTGAGTTGGAGAAGGTACTCCTAGTTGGCACACATGTGGAGTCAACTCACTCTTCCCCCTTATTTATTCTATAAATACGATTTGTGTTTATCATTTAGGAGTTAGTTGATCATTGTTCTATCTTGGTTTGAAAATTACTTGTGCTTGGAAGCTTTGAAAGAGAGAAGTTTGGACCAAAGGAAGGATAGAGCTATGGATTTGAGGTAGGGTTTAAATCTTTGTTTTACCTTCTTATTATCTTGCATAGTGAAATGGTGAGTTTGATTGATTGCACTATCTTGATTCTTTTATCTTTTTCTCTCCATTTTCATATTTTCTTCTTGTTGCATTTTAATAATTTGGATGGGTAGAGAACCTATAGCTTTGGGGTGTTGGAGGGGAGTATGTGGGGTTAGTTTGGTGGAGGGAAAGAGTTATTTTAAGCTTGTTAATGTATTATTTTGGTACTTCATTTGAAGGTATTTTGGGGTAGACAGGGGTTGGCTTCGGTGGAGAGAAAATGGGAGTTTTGAGGAGGCATAAGCTGCAGTGGAGGTATAAGCAGGTTTTGGTATCTTGGAGGTTTAAAGTCAATTCCCTACCCATTTGGAGATAAAAGGAGACTAACCCACATTCCTCCCTCTCCCACTTGGTTTTTCTATCAAACATTTTTTCTTGTTGTAGTTTCCTGCATTTATGTTTGTGTTGTGTTTGTATCTTGGATGTCATGGAGCTAGACCATTCCTGTTGCTCAAGGGGGTTGTTAGTTTGTTTATTGTTTGTTTGTTTGGCTCGGGAGCCATTGCGGGATAGATCCAATTCCCCATGGATTTTGGTTGGACGAAGAGCATCACTTGGCTCCCCCTTGTGTGATTTGCAGGTCACTTAAAGTTAATTTGAGGCCAATATGATAACTCATATGGCAACTCTATTCCCTTTTGTTGGAGAAAATGGTCCTTGAATACTTGCATTGTACCTTATTATATCCTTAAATTTAGAAATCTTAGAAAGGATGTACCCTTGGTGAATTGTTAAGTTTTGTAAATCATTGACATACAAATTAATGGAGATATATCTTGGACCCTAGTGAAAAATGTGACCGAATTCAGTTTTGTGAAAATTGCTAAGTGTATCCTTTTGTTATGGGAATGTTGTAAATTACAAGAGGGATAAACTTGTTCTCTAATCCATTGCTATACCATTCAAATTTGTAAATGGAAATTTTGTGTGCTTAGCTTTAAATGTATAAATATAATTGGAATTTCTATTTTACGAGGAATGAATTTTATAACTTTTGGTTATAATAGTAGAAAGAATGTTGATGTGTGAATAAAGAAAGAAATCTTGCAACTTGTAGTTTTGTTATATGCATTGTCTGGAATATCTTGATAATCCATAGCTTTGAACAATTTTAGTTTTTATTGATAACTTTTGGAACCTATTTCTTGTTGTTACCTTGTTATATTAGTAGAATATTGTTGTTTCATGTTGTATCTCATTTCATGATTGAAATCAATGTATATTATGAACTCGTTGTTGGTATAAGGAAAATCTTAATGCTGTTGGAAAAGGAAATGGGTTTGTTGGTGTATATCTTGCAATTGTTGTTTAATAAGGAATGAAAATGGGCTTATGTGGAAATATAGTTGATGTATATATAGAAAATTATTGGCATTATCGGTTGTAATTTCTGGTTCCAAATTAAAAGAAACCCTTTATGTATGTATATTATGCAAGTAGGGTAATAGTTAATCTGTTGTTTTCACCTTCCTGTGTAGGAGGCAAGTTTTACCCGCCCAAAAGATATAAAACCATATATATACACTGATTATTTTATTGAATTAAAATATATATAAAACAAAACAGATTCGTTGAATACATCACATTGTAGATAAGAAAAACAACCAAATATATTAACAAGTGGAATGGAAAATAGACCCATGTCAAAAAAACCCTGAGTTAAGCGTTCTCCAAATTAAGAAGATCAGGGCAGCAACACATCCATATCAGCCTTTCACACCTGTCGTTTTCGTTTCATAATAATACAAGTATTTTTTTTTGAGATCGAGGCGCATAAATCACGCTGAAACCCTTATTAACGTTATAAGATTTATCTGTGAACGGGTAGTTGTAGTGGGCGGAGAAGTCGAAACTTTTGGAAGCTTTGCAGAGGATTTGTGATAACATAAACAAAAATAAATAAATCCGCCCTGCACACAGAAATAAATCTATAACCATAACATTTCATTTTATTATAAATAAAACAAAACAAAAATTAAATAAATAAACCCGACCAGCACACAAAAATAAATCTGTAACCGTAATATCTACTCATTTTGCTATATATATATATATATTATATATATATCGATTCCTCCATGGCCGCCATTGTTCCTCCTACCTACAGATCAAAGATATATATTTATATATATTAAAACTAAAATTACATATAAACTTCTTGGAAAACGGCAAGCAAATAATGAAACCCTAGATTTTTTAAGATATGTGCGTGAGGATTTAGTTTTAAGCTAAGTTTTATTTTGCTGGAATAATTATTATAAGAATCATATTTAGAAATACGGATAGGAGAATTTAGGTAAGTTTGATTAGATTTTGGGTTAGGTTATTAGATATAGGCATATATTAAATATATCTTTAGTTTAGTTTAAAGTTATAATGTTTTAGTGGTGTGGTTAGATTAGAAGTATTTAGGTTATTATAGTCGAAATTCTCACGTAAGAAATAGGTTTATATTTTATAAATGGGTTATAGTTTTTATAACTAGCAATTGCATTTTTACAATGCAATGTGAATGTCAAATGGTATTTGTTATTCGATTTAGAAATACAGATTATTACTTTTGTAGAAAACTATTAGATGTCCTCCAAATTTGACTTTGGTCTCTAAGCTTTCCAATTATTAGTAGTTGATGTGGTTTGCAATTATTTTGGAATAATTGTGTTAGTATTGCATCTATTGTTTGGTTGGTCTTTTGTTGACAAAAACTCTGGAGAAGTGTGAAAGGTTTTTAATTTTGGATTATTTTCTACATGAAGACTTTTGTTTATAGAAAGAAACTATATACAAGCAAACTCGTTGAGGGACATGTTAATTAGAGAGAAATGGTAGGCCATTTAGGGAGGAAAAAGACTTTAGCAGCAATAGCAGAATGATATTATTGGCCAGCTTAAAGGAAAGATAATAGCAGAAGAGTGAAAGGGTGAAGAATTGGCCAGGTGGTAAAGGGTAGAAGTCAACGCAAATGTAGACCCTATTGCATGTTCCTATTTGGCTATGAGATAATATTTCAATGGATTTTATTTTGAATCTACCTATAACACAATGGGTGACTCGATCCTTGTTATTGTTGATAGATTTTTTAAAATGGACTGTTTCCTACCTTGTAGAAAGACTAAGGATGCTTGACAAGTTGCGAATATGTTTTTTAAAGAATTTGTGAGTATGCACGAACAACGAAGAAGCATTACTTTTGAATCAGACACAAAATTGCTAAGCTATTTTTTGAAAACTCTTCTAAAAAAATTGAATACCACGTTGCAATTTAATTATGTTGTGCATATCACCGACAAACTGATGGGCGAAAAAAATATTTATACGTCACTTGCCAATCTATTGAAGTGTCTAGCTGGAGAGAAACCAGAACAATCATATATAGTGATACCTCGGGTAGAATTTGCATAAATAAAACTAAAGAGTTCACTATATTCCAAATTGCATATGGTAGCAATCCTATAGGAATTGCAGATTTGGTAAATCTACCAAATGAAGCAATACAAAATCATTAAACAATGTCATATGATGCCCCGCTTTTCCTCAATTTGAAAACAAAAATTGAATAAGTAAATTAAATTATTTGGCAAGCACTTTTAAGATATAAATATAATTCAGTCCTTAGAAACTCTCTGAATGATGTGAAGCTCTCCTTAACCAAAACAATTTTACTATGCAATGTAAATGAGTTAATTTGCTCTAAGCTCATATTTTGTAATCAATCCATCAATCAACACCAAAGCCTAAGAAGAACACAAAGCAAAAGAAGATGATGGAGGGTAGAAAAGAGAGGATGACAAAGGACAAAGCTATTTGAGTCACAAAACTTACTGTGAATTTGAAAATAAATTTCTGGAGGAATTGTTGGATGAATGTTTTGTGCCCTGTGTGAAGATTGTTGGATGAATTTCCATGCATTGTGCGAAGAATTTGTTTGCTTCTACAAATCTCTTGCAAATAAGAACACTGAACTTCAAAGAGAGAATATATATATAACCTGCAGTATTGCTAAATATACCCGGTATTCTACATGCTAAACTAAAAATAGTAAACTGCATTCGAAAAGCAAAACGAAAAGGTAAAACTACGAAAATAGACAAGAAAAACATAAACATAAAAAGGCATCATAATGTCATTATTAGAACTTCGAGAAACCTAAATAACCGGTGAAGCACGCTACAAAGACAAAATGGATATGGACAAGATTTGTTTGAGCATTTAATGATCAACGCTTACAAATGTAATTAATCCTCATCAAACCGAATAGACCGAGAAAATCAACTATGGGCCTCAAATTGTGATTGAGAGGCCGTAATAAATTAAGGCGGGCATAGACAATTACAAGGCTAAAAAATAAGAAACCCGTATATTTTTTTATATTTTTCGTTATTTAGTTTGTGAAAATATAAAAATGGAATTTTTATATTAAAAAAAAATTAGAATTCCTAGCCACCTTAGCGATCTAAGTCGTCAACAAATTTTGATTTTAGAGGCACCAATAATTTGAATGTCATGTAGTATGATTTCTTCAAAATTCACTTGGTCTCTTCTTCAATTGAAATAATCCTAATTTTGAAAGAAATTATAGCAATTTAAACTTAAATACTTTGTTGTGGTTGGTAGTGTGGTAGTGAGGTACTTAAATATTATATATATACATAGCATTCACCATCCTATTGTTAAAAATGAAAAGATAAAAATATCTTATAAAAAATTTAAAAAATAAAGAAAAAAATTGTTAGAAATGCAAAAATAAAATTGTTAAAATAGCAAAAGAAAAATTGTTAAAAATAGCAAAACCGTCATTTAGGCCGTCAAATTTGACATAGTCCCATGAATGTCCACAAAACCTTTTGCCATAAGGGTAATGCCTTCGGTGTAATAAACTCTTCCTTTTTATTGGGGTTAAGTTATAGTTTTTCTTTTTACATTATATCAATGGATTTATTAGTGAGAATTAATACGTGATAATATTTGGATACATTAAAATTTTATAGGGTAAATTATATATATATATATATATAGTTATTAAAATGTTAAATATTATATTATATGTAATATATGTATTATATATAATATAAGAGTATGATATTGTAACAATTGTTGTAATGTTACTGTTACATTCTAACATCTATAATTCTCAATGTAAAATAGATTTAATGTTGTAATAAAATATGATTATAATATTAATGTGATGTAACGTACCTAATAAAGTATATAGTCTCTTTGAAGACATCTGATAAAATTGGAATGATACAAAGAATTTTAGCATGGCCCCTGCATGAGTATGACACATAACCCCAAAACCAATGACCTCACATCGTACCGCGATGCATAAAAATAAAAAAAAATTGCTTCATTTTTAGTTAGATTTTTTGAGGCCTTACACAATTCACATCATCAAATATCATAACTAAACCATTGTTAAAATCAAGTAATTCACCAATTGCTCACAATTCATCATTTAGCAATAAGATCACAAAACCAACTAAATCCTCTAGAAAAAAAAAAATATCAAATCCAATGTGTCGATACAGAAGAACTCTAGATCATAATAAAATACTCATATGTCCATCGATATATATGTATATATATATATATATATATATATATATATATATATATATATATATATATATATATATATAATTCATCATATAAGTCGCATCATGTCAAAAATCTAGAACATCCATACTATATAACAAATAGGCTTATCAAATATAGTATTTTCCATCTATAAATGTCTAAATATCAAATATGATAACAATGTCTATGAATCCAATCCAAAGTAAGAAAAATCATAGTAAGATCCATGCCAAAGAGGAGTGGGAACTACATCCCCCTCCCCTTAGACTTGACTTCCTCCTAGAAGTCAGTGGAACAAGTTTGGGAATTGTGCTCTTAAAGGTGTGGCATCATCCCATGTAGTTGTTGACTCATCATATTGATTCCAATGGACATAAAGCTAATCAATATCCCTACCTCAATAGCCCAAGGTCTTGCGCTCTAAAATATGCATGGGCTCCACCATCACCTCGCCCTTGATCTTCCATCTGCAATAAGGTCCAATCCAATGCATGAGAAGGATTTGAAACGTACCTCATAAGAACAAAAACATGAAATACATCGTGGATGTGATAAAATTTGGGTGGCAATGCTAGGCAATAGGCCAAATTACTGATCCACTTCAAGATCTAAAAGGGATCCGTAAACCTAAGAGCAAGCTTAGAGCCTTTCCTGTAACAGATTGGGATTTTATGAGGCCTGACATAAAGAAACACCTTCGTGCCCATCTCAAAACTATGATCTGTCCTCCACTAATCTGCATACTTATTCTATATGTTATGAGCCTCCTGCAATGTCTGTCTAATTATGAAAACTTTCTGCTCCATATCCTATCCTCCAATTTTTGCCAACTCAGCCATGTCCCGCACTCCTAGCCATACCAATCAAACTCTGAAAACTATGGTTGTAAGAAAACTCCACCAAGTATAGATACTCCTCCTAGATCGACTCGTAGTCCATAACGTCTATCCAATGCATGTCCTCCAAGATCTGACTCATTTGCTTTATCAATCCATCTGTCTCAGGGTGATATGTTGTATTGAAGTTGATCTTTTTCCTGAGATCATACTTCATGGTAGTCCAAAAGTGAGAGGTGTACAAGCAATCACAATCACAAATGATTTTCCATAGAATCTCATGTATTCTAACAGACTCATTCAGATAAACTTGTGCCACTACACTAATTGTATAGGTGGTCTTCACTAGATAAAAACAAGTCACTTTCATCAATCTATCCATCGTGACCATGATGGTGTCGGGGTAGTATCTCGACGTAGGTAGCTCTATAATGAAATCCATAAAAATGATGTATTATTTTTACTTCAATATGGCATGAGGATATAAAATGCCAAATGGATGTTAATGCTCTTCCTTAACCTTCTAGAACTCTAAACAACGAGACACAAAACAAGCTACGTATCTCCACAACCCTCTTCATGGTAAAATTGTCTCAAAGTGGCATGCATCTTGTTCACCCCTGGATGGGCTGAATAGGGTGCATGGTGTGCATTAATAGGGATATCTTTCCTCAATCCCTTATCTCTTGGTGTATAGATCTTACCTCTGTGCCAAAGACGGCCATCTACCTCTAATAAAAATCCATTAAACCTCCCCTTAAGGGGTCTTTGGGACTCGATATTTTCTCTAACTGAAAGGTAGAAGCTTTAATGTGGAAGCTGTGGAAAAATCTTGGTTCTTAAGTCTGTACCAAATGTTCTAGCCATAGCCAAATGTCTTCGATAACTCAAGGATTCTGCACCTACATTCTCCTTCCCTATCACATGCTCTATCTCAATGTTATACTCATAAAGAGACTCCATCTAACTCCGTCAACAAGCTTTGAGATTGGGCTACCTAAAGAGGTGACAAAGACTCAAGTGATCTATCCTGAGAATGAACCTCCTACCCAAAAGGAAATGTCTCCATCAAACTAAATCATGCACAATTGTTGCAAGCTCAAGGTCCTGAGTCAGATAATTGAGCTCATAACCCTTGAGTTTGTGAGATTCAAAGGCTACTACACGTTTGTTCTCGCATCAATACACCTCTTAATCCTGCCAAAGAAGCATTTGTGCATACGAAGAAATATCCCTGTGGATCTCACACTGCTAGAATGGGTGTTATTGTAAGGTATTCCTTAACTGTCTTAAAGGCCTGCTCACATCTATCTGACCAAAAAACCTTTTTTCCTTTCCATTGAAGGGAAGTGATGAGATGTGCAATATGAGAAAAAAATCCTCAACAAACCTCTTATAGTAATTTTCCAATCCCATGAACTATGCACATCAGTCACACTGATGGTATTTTCCAATCCATAATAGCTCTAATCTTTGAAGGATCGATTGTCATACTTTCCTTATAAATAATGTGGCCAAATTACTCGAACCTTTGAAGTGAAAAATGCACACTTCTCTAGGTACTATTATAACTCATGCTCACAAAGATAGTGTAGAACTTTTAAGGTGTTCCTCATGCTCTTCACGCATACATGAGTAGATAAAAATATCATTAAGGAATGTGAGTACAAATAAGTATAGAAAATTCTTGAACACCCTGTTCATCAAACTAGGAACAAGACATGCTGGAATTCTTCACATCGAATGACATAACTATGAACTTGTATTAGTGATATCTCATGCAGAAATCTATCTTGTGGATATCTACCTCTCGCAATCCTCGATTGATGGTAACCAGATTTAACATCAATCTTATAAAACACTATATTCCATTTCATCTGATCAAACAACTCAACGTTGTGAGAAACGAGGTAACAATTCTTAATCGTTACTTTGTTCGGTTATCTATATTCCACACACAACCCACCGTTCTGTCCTTCTTCTTCACAAAAATCATTGGTGCACCCCAAGGAGATACACTAGGATGGATTAAGCCTTTCTCAAGAAGGTGCTCTAGCTGAAACTTTAGCTCACATAGTTAAGGGGTGGTCATCCTATAAGGAGCGCATGAGATAGGCTCTGCTCCCAAAACCAAATCAATATAAACTTCTATCTTACGCGGGGGAGGTAACCACAGTAACTTGCTTGGAAATTTTTTTGCAAAGTCCCCAAAATATGATGATCATCAAGAGAAGGTCCACTCGCCTCATCCTCTGACCTATCACTAACTATAATAGCATACAACTGACACCCATGTCGCACACACTACTAAAGATGCATTCTAGAAATAATACAAATAGAGATGGGTCTCCTAACTCAAACTATCACTGACTCAACTCTCAAATCATCTGCACAAAATATAACCTTTATGTAACAATCAACTCTATCTTTATGTGTAGATAACCAATCCATTCCCAAGTTAAGTCCATAAGAACCCAACGGAAGGATACAAAGATCCAAGGTAGTGGTGAAGGGTTCTAGGTCCACTACACACTCCTTGACTAAGGAGTCTATCGAGAGCTTGGATCCAAAATTCATCTCCATATCAAAACTAAGTCCTTTCCTAACTACCACTAACGTGCATCACTCTAATATATATGGTGCATTAAAAAAATTGGAAGATCCAGAATCAAACAATATAGAAGTAGGGATACCACCAATGCTACATGTAGTCTCTATCACTATGCCCTAATGCTCTGCCTGGTGGTTCTTGACTGCTACATAAATCCGATGGTTTCATCTCATGTCACCAACTTTAGGATCTAAAATAGGTTCCTTAACCTTCATATTAGGGATATGTGGGAAATCTATCTAATGGTGTATGTAAGAACCTGATTTTTCATGTGCTAGATTGTCTAAAAATAGTTACAAAAGTTCTCAGTGATGACTCATGTCCTTTTAGAGGGTGTTTCGAGTTCCTAAGCTCATCCAAAGTATATATTTGTCACTTAGATGCCTATAATTATCTTTTTCATGCTTTTTCTGGCTTCTTGTTCCTTTATTTACATGTTTTGGCCTTTAGTTCCAGGATCATCGTCCTACATGGGCGGTGGTTCTAGGACCACCACCCAGGATGGGTAGTGGACTTGAGACCACTACCCTATGTAGGGCAGCGGTTTTGTATGATTTTTCTAGAATTATTCACGCATGATTTAAACACGTGATATTTCACTTAACTTGACTTCTAGGGTGTGTTTGTGAACTAAATTTCCTAAAAATAGTCTTATTTGCATGGTATTCCCTCCCTCTTCTATTCTTACATATATTTAATTATATGAACTATGTCTTCACCTAAGGATTTGGAACTCCAAAGTTTCCTTATGCATGAAGGCACATCACATCTAATTCCTATATATTCAATGTTTGTATTCAAGAAAATGATCTGAGAATTTTTGTATCTTGCATAGTATTGCTGCCACAATCCTGCTGGGAATTTCATAGTCAAGCTCATACCTCTTATGCTAGATCCCTTCTACTTGCACTCCGACCAGACTACCTTTAAGTTTTCATCGCTCAAGCACCTTCTCCTACTACTACATTTGCATTCCCAATTCCTTGGAATCATATGGTGACACAGAGAAAGAAGGGATAAACTGAGGGGACAAGAAAAAACACAATCAATTGTACCAAAGCTCTTACTTATACAGGTTGGAATTAGTTATTTTTTTAGTTCATTTGTTTAATTTATCGATTTCGATTTATTCATTGCAAACCAATATCAAATAGAGTAGAAAATTTTTCATTTCAGATTAATCAAATAACTACAAGTAGATCAAATCGCTAGAAATTTTTCTCTTTGACATTACCGGGGAAGTCATGGGGAACAATAGCTCTTCTAGAGCTATGATTTTCTATCACTTATGAGGTAGGGTTTAAAGGGGTTTTGTTTAAAATAGTTTGGTTGTTTTAAATTTAGATTCACATACATGCACAACTTATTAACAAAAATTGGTTGGTCACTTGTCTTTAATTTCAAACATTAGATTAGAAGTATTTTTTGAAAATCCCAGAAAAGACCAAAAAGATTTACTTTTGTTATATTAGTTTACTTTAATTGTTTTGTTAAGATATACTATGAAAATACAAAAAACATAGTTTACATTTCATTCAATAGTTAGTTCATTTTATCAAGATTAATTTAATTCATTCTGCATGACCATCAAAGGTCCACAATAGGAGAAAAATTTTAGTTGTGATCCATTGGTCCCACAACCCAACGGACTTAAGTTTTTGAATGATATTTGTATAGGTTTACACTTGTTAGTCTTACGCACACCTGTTATAATAGTTAAACACATTAAACATTGTAGCTGATCAAGCCTACGATTACTGGATTATTCCTAGTAACAGGGCTTGATTAAGCAAATGACTATACAAAGAGCACAACCTCCACAAGTTCATGGTTCTGATACCCATTTTCACAACCCAATGGGCCTGCTAACTAATTAAACATTGACACTGGTTTATGTGCATTAGTATTTAGATCATCATCACTTCCACCTAACATTATTTCACAACTTTCTATGTTAAACATAGAAACCATCAAAGCTAAAGCTTTCGACTAGACCGAAAAAATCACATAGACCTTGTGGTTCATCACGCCTCTCGTTATCACTTCCATGACCTTAACTAACAATCTATGAAAGGTTTCCATAGGTAACTTTCCATGTATTCCACAACCAATAAAAAGAATCTCAATAGACCTTGATATTGACTGGAGCCTCTCGATAAACCATTCTATCTGATTACTCCATTACACCACTTCAGTTAAGACAAACTTCTTTTCCTTAGAATTGTTGATCCCAATATTACGTGTCAAAGACATAATTTTTCTCATTATCTTACTCATCACCACCACACACACACCCATTTCCATTCTACAATGGTTTTCCAAGAATGACCTAGGGAGTTTGGGTACAAAGAGAGTCACATGTTGATTTTCTTTCATACAAATTGGTGAACCTGACTTGAAGAGCTATTCTCTAAACATTTCCACTTTCTTCGTCCATAATCCTCTCTCCCATTATACTTTGGATATTATTATACCCCCTTAATATGTTTGGATACGATTAATATAGTCGACCTCATTTGGGTTTCGATAGGTACAACTATCAAATGAATAGACAACAACAATCTCCTTCACTCTCTACGTGAGAAGATAACTATTCAACTGCTCAGGAAAAAAATCCTTTCCCTCAAGGGACAAATGTTGGATCTTCGGTAAGGATTGAGGAGGTTTATCAAATCACACAGACACATCCTCTTGAGAATTCAAGCTCTAAAAACATGATTTTCACATAGATAGGTTTGTCTCTTCAGGTGTTGTTTAGATAACCCATTACCATACAATCAAACCAACTCCCACCTCTGAATGAGGAGTACTTATCATGCTATGAAAGAAGTGAACAATGCTTCCAAAATATAAATCAGGCTTTTGACAGGTTGCAATGGCATGTTTTTATCTTGCTCAAAAATAATAACACTACCCCTCCAAAATAGGAAAACATCACCAGTGAGGGGTGGCAAAACAACGAACAATTCATAGTAGGATAACACACTCCTCAACAAACTCCAGAAGTTAAGCAATAAGAACCTAAAACAAAACATGTTCCCTTCACCAGATACGTCATCTCGGTGTTTGTGGAAAAAGTCAAAGAATTAGAGCTTGCTCAAAACACGTTAAATTCATATATTGGGTAAGCAAGAGTTTCTCACTATCCGTAGAATTATGGACAAACCCCCACTACATAAACTCCTCCAGGTTTATACGAACACTCTAAGTTCTATATATTCGCTAACTGGGATGGGCACCTTGGGTATGCTCCCCCATGCTACATATGGATATCCACAATAGGCATCAGTTGGAAGTATGTTCTCAAATGCCATACCAGCTAGAAATATGATTTTTCCAAGATTTGTTCCTTCAACTCCATATCAAAAAAATCAACCCCCTTACATACACATGTCCTCTAAATCACCACATTGGGATATGTACACTTTTCCAGGTCCATATCGTCAGCCACAGGGGATGCCCTATGCCCCAATACATATATATGTTGCACCATTCCAAAAACCAATGTAACCTCAACCCCCAACAAGGATATTGAATGGTTGAAACATACATAATGGGGACCTATTCTTAATAATTTAAGGAGCCTTTAGAATTCTCCATACGGATCTTCATGCTCCCAAAACCCTTTCCTAATCTAACCATATTCAAAGGGGAGAGAGATTCCAACGAACATAGAAAATCTTATGTGACAACCAATCGAGAGTTGTTCTAGTGCGATGTAGTTATTACAAAGATTTTCCCTAAGATGCTAGAAGGTATTTCTCTCTATTGGTATTATAGGATACTAGAGGCTTCAATACATTCCTTCAAACAACTCGTATCCGAGTTCATGAAGCCCTTTTATATGAACATAATTCTACAAACATGAATTAGATAATTCCTTCATATCAAAAAAGAACACGAGTCCACTGCCCACTTTATTCAAAGGTGGCAATAGGTTCTCTATTCCTGTGTGAGTGCTCCAAACATGAATCAGACAGATCTTTGTGGTTTACTCCTTCACTCCCTCAATAGGGAAACAAAGGAATAAGTTCAAAAGTTCCCACTAAGGAGTTATGAAGAGGTATTAGATGGCGTACTATGAATTGACCAAGCCACCATAGACATGGTTTTCATAAGACATACAAAAAAAATGTGATGTTATTGACTCCTAATCAATTTAACTCCAGTTACCCAAACACTGTAAACAATAATCAACAACAAAATTTCTTTAATAAGAATCGTGGGGTTATGACTAACGATGTTACCAATTAGTAAAAGAAACCTAATGTTGTATTCTCTCCCAATATGAACACTACCAACAATAGAAATAATATGAATGGAAATAATCAAAGAAACAATAAATTTTCACCTTCAATTAACTTTGTGGTTTTAATCATCCTCTATAGCAACATTAACCACCTCAAAATCTATACAAGTCCACACCCAAGGCCCTAGTCAAGGTACTGTGTGGGTATTTGAACCAATTCCAAAATGAAGGGTAGGGGGTTGCTAAATTTTAATTATAATAATCAGAAAATGAGCAATGATTTGAATTTCGAGATAGCAACAAAGCATGAACAAAAGACCTCGGCACTACAATCTTGATTTGTATTGTGGTTTTCACATTGTCTGTGGGCATGATGCTAGAACATGTTGTGATTGTAACAAATTCTTACAATGTTTTCCCAAATATCAGAGAAAACTCTTTGTGGACATGTTTCTTAGAAACCCAACAACACCAATGCAAAACACTTATGTAGGACCGGTTTCTCCTCAAAACACACCACTGAGGATCTTTAATGATCCTCTCCCTACTCATCCAAAAGATAGTAGAATAGATCCCAATGGTCCAAACAAAGGGATTGTGATAGGGACCAACTATCATGAAGCCTCAAATTCTTCAAACCCACAAGTGGCACCTCCATTTGATGGTCCTCAACAAAAAGAATGGGATTGGTGTAATTAGACACTGAAACTCAAATTAATGCCACCACCAGAACTAAGGATTATTCAGCATAGTCGATACCCATTTATCCACCAATAGTAGAGGATATCCAACAAACACTTTCTAAGCCAGTAAGAGCATATGATTTAATCAATGACTTGAAAATTACCTTTTCTCACATTTCCTTCTTGGATATTATGAAGAACTCCCCCACTCATAGAGATGCTTTGTTAGATGCATTGGGTCTTGGTCATTTGATCAGCATCACTCCTCCTCCTGAAGCACAAGTAAACCATATGGAATTTAATGTTTACCCTCATAGGAAAATATAGAAAGATGCTGAAATTACACATAGAGGTGACCCAACCTTGCACTTACAGTCATGGATCTACAATAATTATGTTACACGTACAATGGTTGATAATGGGGTGGCAATTAACATAGTCCCCTTCACTTTTCCTCAAAAACGGGATATGGAGAAACAAATTGTTCCTCAACATGAAATATGCTAAGGGGTTATGATAGCCTCAAAGAAACTTCAATAGGGACTATAGTGTTACCGGTCACCTTAGGACCCAAGACAGTTCTCATAGAATTTTATATTATAGATCAAGAAATCAAATATAATATGATTCTCATTCATCCTTGGATACACCATATGAAGGCAATCCCCTCCACGTTGTTTTAATAATAAATATTCTTACACTCTAGGAAAATCTTCATGGTGCAAGGTTACCCAAAACATTTTGACATATACTTAGAAAATTTAAAGAAATGATCAAGAGTCCATTCTCGAGTTCGAAATCTAAACAAAACAGCTTAAAAAACCATTCGGTTCAAAACTAGAAGCAAATCTAGTGCCCACAATTAGATATCACAAGCCCGATCGTAGATATGGTGTCATTAGGAACCACAATAAATATTGTTGAGTTATTGGAGAATGATTTACCTATTCTCCTTCCATTCGATTCTATGGGTATGCGATGATCCTGGACTCGGTTCTCTTCCAACAAATGAATTTTATATGGTGGAAGTAACTGAGGTAAAGGAAGAAGATACAAAGAATGATCCAACATCCATTTTTCCAATTAATTGTTGGACTCTCCATTTTAATGGATCCAGATGTCATTTTGGCATCGGGGTAGGTGTGATCCTTACCTCTTCTAAGGGAAGGATTCTACCTTATGCCTTCAAGTTAAACTTTGAATCTATAAATAAGGGGTTTGAATACAATGCCATCCTTATTGGTCTCATTGTAGCCAAAATTATGGTTTCTCATAATATCGGAGTGTTAGGAGACTCAAAATTGGTCGCAAATCAAGAATATGAGGTATATGAGACTAGATTTGAGCAGCTACAACTCTATAAAATAACAATCCTAAATCTAACAAAGGGGTTTGAATTCATATTGATTGAAGTAATTCCACGGGAATAAAACCTCCTCATAGACTCTATAGGAATTTCATTTACCCTCTTCACTCCAAGCAATGAGTTGGAAGATACAAGCTTCACATTGTCGGCTCATGTTGAACCTTTGGTTTGTAAGATATAGATAACCTCGATGTTGACATATATAGAAGCGCAGAATGATTATTCCATCTCGGACCATGATGATAGTGATAAAGATAATCTAGGACATCTAAACAATTATGCATAATTGCATCTAGCTCATCACAAATTTGATTTTTCCCTAATCCCACATTCTTCTTCCTATTTTGGAAATTTCGTCATAAAATCTTCCTCAGGGAAGGATCTTGAAATTTATAAGGTAGGAGAAGAGGGGGATTTAGAGTTACCTCTAGCCTAACCTGAGTTTGAGGAGGGAAATTCCTCCTTGATCGAGGGAACGATTGACATAATAATTCAGACGGAGGAAGAATCAAGAATCCTGAAGCTGGGATCCTCTCTAACTCAAGAGGAAGTAGAAATACACATGTAGATTCTCAAAGAACACTTGAAATCTTTCACATTTAACTACACAGAGATGAAAGGGATTTTTCCTAATGTTGTGGTCCATAACCTTGTCACAAATCCAGATGCCAAACCAATTAAATAGAATTCAAGGCCTATGAAGCCAAAGGTGGCTCTCATGGTGAAAGAAGAAGTGATGAAAATCTTATAGGTAGGGTTCATCAAACTGGTTGACTATTCCCAATGGGTATCCAATATCATCCATGTTCTAAAAAAGAATGATAAAATATTTTTTTTATTGACTTTAAAGACATTAACAAATCATGTCCTAAGGATAATTTCCCATTGCAATCCATTAAAGTCATTGTTGATACAACAATTTAATATGAGTTGTTGTCTCTTATGGATGGCTTTTCAGGATAAAACCAAATTGAAATTTCTGAGGAGGTTTAGACCAAT
This sequence comes from Taxus wallichiana var. yunnanensis, assembly GCA_018340775.1. Classification (NCBI taxonomy): domain Eukaryota; kingdom Viridiplantae; phylum Streptophyta; class Pinopsida; order Cupressales; family Taxaceae; genus Taxus; species Taxus wallichiana. Next base: position 726,270,793 of record CM031244.1, read on the forward strand.
ACAACCTTCATCACTCCTTGAGGAACCTATTGCTATGTAGTCATGCCATTCGGGCTCAAGAACACCGGAGAAAACTACCAATGTTCCATGATGTATATCTTCCATGATCTTATTCATAAGATTTTGGAGTCTTACATTGATGATATCCTAGCCAAAGATAGAAAATAGTACAGTCACCCTAAGGTGCTTTGCATAATTTTCTCTTGATTAATCGAATATGGTATCACACTAAATAAATTAAAAAGTGTATTCGATGTAATAGGAGGAAATTTTTTAGGATATATAATATCTTCATGAGGTATTTATGTAGATCCAAACTAAGATCCGGGTCGTGCTAGAGTTGACACCACCGTCACCCGAATCTGGTGTAAGGTCTTTTCTTGGGAAACTCGGTGCAATCTGAAGGTTCATCCCTGATCTAACCTTTGTTATTCATCCGATCAACAATTTACTAAAGAAGGATATTTGTATTGAGTGGATGGAAAAATGCAATGAGGCGTTTGAGTCAGTAAAATGATTCTTACTCTCACCACCTACGCTTATGCCTCCTAGGTCATTAGAAAAGGAAACATGACATGATCTAGTAGTTAAACAAGGAAAATTGAGCATTGTCATTAGAAAACACAACTACTAGTAATGAAAACTAATAGAATTCACTTATGGTCATGTACCATGAATAATGGCACAACAATTCCTTTAGTAGTCAATAGGTAGATGCTTATAAACAATGGACAAGTATTCTACATAGGTGCTTATACATTTTCTATAAACATTGGAATTACACGTAAATGTGTTTAAAATGGAATTCAATGGTAGCATAAGATCTGCGCATGGTCAATTGAATGAGCATTGTTTCGAACTCCTTAAATGATTTTGAAAAATTTACGAACACCCCTAGATTATTTTTTAAGTTTACATTTAGGGCATACCACCTTTAGATTCTCATTACTTACACCTTATTCATATGGACCCCAATAATATCCTATGATTATAAATACTTATGTCTTTGGCACATTGGAAATATTATACTTGTTCTTTTATAGTGTAAATACAAGTCATGCATAACGAAAAATTCATATAATTAGGTATATCCCAATAGATATATAAGCCTAAAATCCCTAATCAATATGTGGCACCTCCATCTAAATGCAAACCTCTTTCATTAAAAATACTTTTAAAACCTATCTTCCCATCAAATGGTTTCTACTAATTGGCTTTGTTGTTGAAATTTTTTGCACTTGTGCAAAAATGGGCAACTCAAAACTTTGTTACAATCGATGGAATTGATGAAGTGGATCTAACTAGGGAATGCATTACAATTTTGTTATATTTTCATTGCAACAATTGATTAACTACATGTGATCTACAGCTATGTATGTCGCTAAAAAATGTAACACATTACATAGACTGCCATTCCATGTCTGTCTTCAACTAAGAAACGAAAAATCCCCAAAGGACCAATGCATTGCCTTGATGAAGGTGGGAATTACAGTTTATGTGAGAGATTAAACTCAGTAACAGAAAGTAGAGTTGCATTTTTCATGCAACAGATTCATTTTAAGTTACAGGTACATTAAATCTCATTATTTATTCATGATAAATACATTTAATTATGTGATTTATTTTTTTGTTTCATTATACAATCAATATCCAAGTCATAAAACTTAAAGCAGAAAGGAAGTCTATAACTCATGTACAAAAATTAAATGTTATTTATTCATGAAGAAGTACATTGTTCCCCATAGAAGTCATGGGATGTAACTCATAACTACTGAAGAAAGAAGTACATGTGCATTAAGTTAAAAGTAAAAGAGTATAGAAGAAACCCATCATTTCCTTGGGATTTTCTTCTAAGTCTTCTTAAGCTTCATCTCAACCTTTCATTCAACTCTCTCAGCAGTCACTTTGTACCTAAAAAATGAAAATAAAATGCATAAAATTTTAGCTTATGATTTGATCTGTACCCATGTGCTATCTAACTACATGCAAATGGATTTCTAAAATCATAAGCATAAGGTACATCAGATACAGATACACAATTGATAAGAAGCAGCATTCTGTAAGAAGTACATATGATTCTAAGAATCATTTCAGAAAAGAAAGAAAGAAAAAAACTATGGAACATAAGAGAGGCCAAAAGCCTAATGTTTTCTAACTAGTTTATCTAAATGTACAGGTACAGGTAAGAAGAAGGAAATAAACACTAACTATTGTGTTTTCATATCAAAAGTATTGCATTCTACAAGTTGAATCAAAGAAGTGCATTTATTTCAATTCAGACTGAAGGATGAATATATAAAGATATAGTTGTACCAATCCATAAAAGAAATATAAGTTCAATACTATAGATTCTAACAAATGAAATGCATACAGAAAGTGTAGATAATGATGTTGACCCATCTTCATAACTTCAAAGTGGAATATCATTTACATTAGAATAACTTACGAAAAGGAATATTGTACATTGCATAAGTCAAGGATACAAATCCAAGACACCATCAAAAGTATGACACAGAAATAAAGTATAGGTGTAAAAATCCAAGGGGACACATTCTTTTGAAAAAAATCATTAAATACAGTTTTCAGGATGAAATAAGTACAATTATGCAGTATAGAGAAGAAGAGTGCAATAAGGTCCATCATCCATTACAGATTGCGAAGGAAGTATATTGTATTCAAAGGGGTGAAATTTCCAACTTAGAATCAAAGTTAAATGATCAAAATACAGACTCAGATATCAGTCCAGACTGATGGAATAAAAGTGAAAGCATATGTTTAAACTTTTAGCCCCAAGAACTTGTCAAGCTTCAAATATTACAACAGTTATAAGACACATTTTCTAGTAATACTTCAATAGGATCAAGCCTTACAAGTTGCAAAATATTGCAAGGAGGAGAACCAGTTTCTAGGATTGGAGAAGTCATGAAGAAAAAATACACAAAATATGAGTAGACAGTTATAAAGAATCCTTCAAAGGCCTATTTCAGAATTAAATAAAACAAGGAAAGTACATTCTTGAAAAGTTACAAGTGCAAATACAACAAAATTAAATGAGGAAGTATACACTCATCAAAATAAGTCAAGTGTTATCATATCAGAAAGCTTCATGACTTGTAGTTAAATAAAATGATAAAGATACAAGTATTCAAGTGATCATTTTAGGCTACAAGCCTTCAAGAATTCAACTCAAGCAAGTGCTTCCAGTTTCAATACACAAGTGAATGGAGTATCAGAGTAACAAAGTGTTTTCACAGAAGTTACAAATTGCCTTAAAGAGTAATCAAGTATCATGACTGAATGAGATGGAAAATATTCATGACTAAATGGGATAGAAAAGGCTCAAGCTTTCAGAAGAATATATTTCCTCCATTACAAGTCCAATATTAAGTTTCAAAATCAATCGAGATGTATTCATTCCAAATGAAGATGCTACATCATTAGAGAATATAAAAAGATCACCAAAGTGCTTCAAAAGGTAAAAAATGTCAACATTAGAACTTAAAGGTGTTTACAGATGAACATATAATCATTGAACAAAGAAAATTAGTGTGAATTACGATGGGAGCAACAAACAATGATATTCTTTTCCAAGTAATTTAGACTGAAACAAACTACATTATTTAGAAATTACAAAGCCTAAAAGAAGAAAAAGAGAGCTCCACAATATGGCTCATGGCTATACATATTCAATTAAAAATAGAAAAGATCAAATTTCTTGTGTATTCAGGAGCCATATTCTTCCAAAGGGGCAGAATGAGTGTATCTTGAGCATCAAATTGAGTTGTATATAGAAGTAAAAGAATTACCCATAGTATACATGCAATGTTTAACTACATGAAGTCATTCAATTGAAATATAGCCAATATAGTCTATCATCAAGTGAATGCTAACAGAGAATACAACAATTTTAATAAAGATCAGTTTTGCATCAAGTATCAAGATACAAACATCAAGAAGTATATGCCACAAAGATTGAAACCCATCCGAATAAACTTTGATATTGGAAGTTTCTAAGAGTAGACGCGAATACCCGTAACTCAAAATGAATCATAACTTCAACCAAAGCATATAGAAATCTTCTATAGTCTGTGAATAAGTAGAAAATCATAGCATTCTAGAATTGCAAAGTCTAAATCTCAAATGCAGAGCCATAAAATCAGAAATCAAGTCCACAATAGTAGAAACTCTGTGCAAAGTCACAAAACCACAGCTAGAAATGAAGAAGCTCTTACCAGATAATAATGGAAAGGAAGGCATGTTCTGAAACACAAGTCAAGAAAAAAATGATAAGAATCCTGATCTCATTCCATGAAATAAGAAAACCCAGAATAAAATAACGGTGTGAAATACAATAAACTCAGTTTTTTTACCTTCTTCATATAGCTTTTATAGATGACAAACAATGAATTATGAAGATATCACTTTAAAAACATGAATGCAAAGCAAAAGAAAGAGTAATAGCCATGAAGCACCCAAATGGGTCAAACATCGAGTTAGAACTAGAACTCATTTTTGTTAATAGAGATCACCAGCTCCATAGCAACTGGTATGAAGTAAAAACAATCAAAATATAGATATGGAAACATACAGATCAAAAGAAATGATAATGAATACGCAGGCTAAAAGATGAGGTCTACATTTCACAGAATCCTTCAAACTAGCTCAAAAGGATGGAGAGATGCAAGAAAACAATTCTACCCGAGCTTTAAAAGATTACCAATTTTGTATAATTTTAAAACCAAAGCTTGATAATGGTGGCCGAGTAGGAACCCAAGCCTGAAAAACATGGCGTTCACATTTTTCAAGCATAACGTAAAATTTCGGACTTAAATTTCATTGCGGCCATGTTTTCAAGTTTCCAATAGGGAGGCTATGAAATGAGAAAATATCTCAAAGATATCATGCAATAAGATTAAAACTAGAGTAAACATGGTGGCAAGATAATTTCATAACTCAGAGCCGTCAATATAACCAAGCTAGTTGAGCTCGACACTTCAACAATGAAAACCTGAAGAAATGTTACCAAGGCTTCACCTAAGAAATGAAATGAAAATGAAATGATTGAGTTTAGGTTATGATATAAACCTGCTCAACCAACCAACCCACGGTGTTATCTAACTCAACTTGAGTTAAAACATCAACAATCAAGATTGATTGGTACAAGATCTAACGGATGTAAATCCATCACCCTATTCAAGGCAAACTCTATGTTTACCACAATCAGAACAATGTACTATTCTAACGGTGTAGATCAAGTCGATTACAGGATAAAATGGCCAAGAATTAGTTGTGGGATAAATGAAGACCATAATAATTACAAACTGAAATGCTCGAGAGAATCCATGCTGCATGGACTTCTGCAGGTATCTTATTATCTCAATTTTCACCCCAAAATAATTGATCAAACATGATCCTATGCGGAGGAAAATCTAAGGGACGGTTCCGTCATTCGATCCCACGTTTTAAATCCAACAAACAAGTTACATGCGGGTTCTACAATGGAGTAGCAAGGTTGGGGAAGAGCAAATAGTGTCAAAGAAAACTAGAGGCTCTTAGAGAGAAAATGGGAAAGGCTCAAAGTCTTCGGCTTTACAAACAATTCAGAGCTCACTTGAATTGGCTAAGTATGGAAGAGATGGTGGAAGTTGTAAAGTATTTCAATGGCGCACATTCAAAGACACATCCCGAAAGGAAGACTCAAATTAGTACCAGCCCTCCATGTGTGCGGGGTCCAAAAGAGGTCAAATGGCAAGCGTGCCTAAATTGGTTAATTATAAAAAGAATGGTAGAAGAAAACACGTGTCTCTTCGGTTCCACATGTCAGCGCGACACATCTTTAAAGGTAAATCTAAAAGTGAAGACTCGATGAGCATGGGCCTTCCACGTGTCCCAGGTCCAAAAAGTGACAGAGTGGTTAGTGAAAATTCAAAGCAAAGGTAGGCCAGCAGAAGGAACCATGTGTCACCACAATGCTACTTCAAAGGTAAAATCTCGAGTGGGTTTCCAAATGAGCACGAGGCCTCCACGTGTCCATGGTTAGACTTGTGGCCCCGCCAATCAAAAAAGGACTTAGTTATAATACAAAGGAACAAATCAAGTCAGAGAAGACCCACGTGTCTTTTGGGCACAATTTCAAAAGACAAAATCCAAAAGTGGTCCCCAAATGCGCGCCATCTCTACACGTGGCCATGTTCCAAGTCAAAGTGGGAAGGCGGGTCGTCGAGGTAATTTTAACTTTTTGGCTTCATTTCCAAAAGGCATAAAGTATAAAAATGAGCTGCACCTCCGTTGATGCCCAAGGAGCCATGTGTTAGGCCTAAATTACATGTGGGCCGACGGGCTTGGGGAGGATTTTTACCCAAATGGAAAATGCAGACCGACGGGCCGAAGATGGTTTTTTGACAAAAATGAATTGTGGGGCTGCAGGGAATTTTTGCATTTTTATTTGTTATGCTAAAAGGCGAAGTGAATTTTGGACCCATGGACATGTTCTGCTAACTTGTTTTCACCATTTTTGTATAGACCCGAATCAAATATTCAAATGGAGATATCTTTTGATCCAGTGACCTAAAATTCAAAAAAATTGGCACCATTGGAAAGGTCTTGACCTCGTCTATGCCATAGAAACCTGAAAATTTAATTTTGAAGAGGTTATGTGGGTGAAAATGGGAAAATGTCTTACATTCCATTAATACAGAATCTGATTACTTCAGCTACAAGATATGATTTGATTCGAACTGCCATTCTTCCATCTTCAACACACTGAAAAAACATAGGGAACCAGAATTGATAGATTGTGGGTGGATTCATGGTGGGAATTGATTGTTAGTGGTTGGATTTTAGGAGCAGAGTCAAGTTGCTTTGCTCTGTCTTTATATTTTCATTGCCTATATATTGTAAAACTTCTAATTTGAGAAGGGAGAGATGTTCTAAAATGTGGGGAAACTATGTAATATTTGTTTCCCAACTCTGTTTGAGCCGTAAGCCTTCTCCTATGCCTAGAGAGTGTATTTGTGCCTCTAAGCACCCATGTAATACTCTTTGCACCTTATGGAGAAATAAAATATTATTTTGTGGTGTCTTTCAACCCTTGGCATTGTTTTATTGTTTCTATGTGCCTCTCTATCTCGTGTTTTCTCCCTGTGTATGTATTTCATGTTTGTAGGTGTAATATGTCGTGCTTCGTAGAGTTTCGATGGCAGATTTTGATATGGGTCTATGTCACTTGTTTGATGTCCCTCGGTCCCATTTTCCTTGTTTCATTCTCCCTCGCGAGTATCTCGCAACTTCCTTTTCTGGTCTATCACCACTTAGTGTAGGCTCTCTTTCACAGTCTCTCTCCCTATCCCTTTAGAATGGTTAGATTAGGACTATAATAGATTCTTCTTGTACTTGAGTAGCTTGTGGTAGGTATATTAGGAAGCAGGAACCAGCCTTCTCTGTAGGTCCATCTCAAGTTTTGCAAGTCTCGCAACTTGAGAGATGGTCCAATGTTGTCCAATCATGTTGAATTCCCCATCTTAGATACAAGGCCATTCAGGGGTGTTGGGATTCTGCACTAACAATTTTGGCACACCCGGTGGGACAGGTCTAAAGCACCTTACCACTTCACCTTGGCAGGTTGATGTGTTCCTGTTAGGATTCATCCTTTTGAGGCACACACAAAGGACATCTAGTGACTCCATCTGGTCAATAATCCATCCTCTGAGTTGTAGACCTTTTCACTCATTTCCACTCATTTTCATTCATTTTCTTATTCCATCTCTTTCATTTTATCCCATTCCATGAAGTTGTGTAATCACAACTCCATTCCCTTCATGGAACTCACACTTGCCGTGTAATAAAGAGTGCGCTTTTCCTCCAATGCATTTCCCAACTCCCCCATATCAACATTATGATTAGATCTAGAACCATTATGCTTACCCATATGAGCAGGTCAAAATCATTTTGGCCATGGAGCTTATCAAGAATAAGGGGACGCATACAATGGTGATAGCTATGTTGAGAATGTTGGTTTGCTGGAGAAGATTCAAGGGATGGAGGCTGGCGTGGTGTAGTGTAGGGCTACAACACAAATTAAGGCATTCAAGATTGATTTCAAGGCACCTTATCCATGGGGAGGCCCTTTTCCAAGACATTACAACCCTCAGGAAAAGCTTGACTTCATGGTTAAAGTGTTGCCTCAACTTAGATAGTGGATTGAGAAGATTGAGGCTTATGAGTTGGACAAAAGACAACCTTGTCAATGGGTAAGTCCACCATCTCCTAGCATTTCTTTTCCTTTTCCTCAAACTTTATCATTTTAGAATGATCAAGAGTCAAGCCCCTCAGTTTCTGCCCCAAGTGTTGATTTCCCTTCTCCATCTCCTAGTCTTCCATCTCAATTCAATTCTTCTCCCCTTTTCCTTCCTAGAAGTCATTCCCTTTAAACAAACAAGAAGTCCCACTCCCTCCTCCACAACAAACAATAGAAAAATTGGTTGAATCCCAACCTGCCACTCCTCTTGCTTTCCTAAGTCCATGTTGGGAAGAGACTCAAGAATCCAATCAAGGAGAACAGCAAGAAGAGGCACTCAACAGAGAAGAAATGACAAACAATCAGAAGAGTTTAGCTTTTAAATTTGGGTTTATAAAGATCCGCTTGATGGTTAAGCTAATAGAGGAGGTCAGAGTTGAAGAGCCAATGGTCACTAAGGCCGAGTTTCCAGCAGAAGAGGAACAAGAACAACAAGAAGAAAATTAGTAGTTTGTTTTCTCTGGATGTATTGTCCATGATGGCATTATGTCTGAAGAGGATGCTGATCTAATCCAAGCTACACAACTAGTTAAGAAGGAGGAACAATCAGCTCCAAGTCCCATTGAAGAGGAGTAGATGGGAGAGATAAAATAATAATTGAAACAACTTAATGAAGAAAGCATGATTGAAGTTTTTTTTCTTTCATTTCAAGGTCCCGATTTGATAAATGAACCCATGATGAAAAAAGATCATACACTTTCATAGGCTCCAAGTGTGGAATAGGCCACGAAGAACCTTCAATTCTTCCTCCCACTTTATCCCCTTAAAGCTCTAATGTTGAATAATATTTTGAGCTTCAAACTTCATGTTTGAGGATGAAGGGAACCATGATAAGCAAGTTGCAGATCAGGAGGACACCATGGAGGAGGTAGACCACATGCAATAGGGAAACGAGGCATACTTTATCTGCATTATACTTGGAAAATTTCTTTCATGGAGAGGATCTTGAGGAGATAACATAATTTTCTCCTCCATCATCCACCTTCCAAGAACATGAGCTTGCTACCATGAAGGATAAAATTCAAGTACAATAACCTGCACTTCATAGAAGCCCTCCCGGACCAAGGTTAGAAGACATGAGTCTTCCATGTTCTTCACAGAAGAAGAAAGAGAAAAGGCAAGAGGATGTCATCATCCCTCTCAAACTATCTATCCAAGAAGGTCACCAAGAAGACACCATTCTTGGAGTTAAAACTCAGAGGAAGGGGCACATCCAAAGGATTAGACCATGCCCAATCCGTTACTTGGCTTCATTGGAGCCAAGGGAGAAGCAAAATGATTCATTCCTACTTCAAGGCCTGAGGATGAGTATCAAAGTACCAAGGGCAACATCAACACCTACAACAGTCCAATACCAATCAAATTGAGGAGGTATTTTGGTTGATGTTGATATCTTGATGATTTGGGTGGAGGACCAGCTTATAGTCACTTTTCACTCATCCAAGTAGCCAAATCTAGTGTCAAATCATTTGCATGGCTTCCCCCCTTGAGGAAGGGAAGCTACTTCTCCCTGCCAGTTGCAAGATTTGTTTGAGTCCCCTTTTCTCTCGAGGTTCGTATAGGAGTAAGAGTAGATTTTGTTTTTAGCAAAAGAAGTGCTTGTGCACACTCTGGATGTCTCATTTGAGGCATGTATGATTTTTTTCCTTATACGTAAGTTTTTTCGTATTTCTCCCTGAGGTGCAGAGGCCGAGCCCTTCAAGATACATGACAAAGAGACCTATAGTTTCCTATAATAGTTGCTAATTTTAAGTAAAAAAATACGAGAAGCTAAAATTGGATTCAAGACATCTATTCTTTAGAATAGGTAAAGCTCCAATGGTGGAAGTTCGGGGTAAAGCGGGATGTAGGGTATCGGGGAGAAGTATCAAAGAAAAAATGATCAGTATTAGGCTATCATTCTTGACTCCATGCCCAATGGATGATTCAAGGAAACCAATCTTTTCATCTAGTAGGAAGATGTCCCCATATTTTACCAAATTGTTATCTCAATTTTGCCCCCCAGAAGAATTGATCAAACACGACCTTGTGTGGAAGAAAATCCAAGGGACGGTTCCATCGTTCGAGCCCATATTTTAAATCCAACAAATAGGTTACATGTGGGCTCTACAATGTGTAGCAGGGTCAAGGAAGAGTAAACAAAGTGTCAAAGAAAATTAGAGGCTCTCGGGAGAAACGAGAAATGGCTCAAAGTATTTGGGCTTTACAAATGATTCAGATCTAGCTTGAATTGGCTAAGTATGGAAGCGATGGTGGAAGGTGCCAAGTGTCTCAAAAACACATATTCAAAGGTGCAAACCAAAAGGCAGACTCAAATTAGTGTTAGCCCCGCACGTCATCGGGTAGAATGTCAAATGGTAGCGGACCCAAATCATTTAAGCATAAAAACCGAGAGGAAGGAGCCATGCGTCTCTTCAAGCCACATGCCAACCCGACACATCTTTAAAGGAAAATCTAAAAGCGGGGACTCGGATGAGCGGGCCTTCTATGTGTCCCAGGTCCAAAAAGGAACTAAGCGGTCATTGAAAAGTCAAAGCAGAGCACTACTAGAACTAGGATAATTTATCCACATTGTTATTCACAAAATAAACATTATGTAAAAAATTTGTGAATTTTCAACATTAAACGAATAACTTCTATAAATAAAATGTAGATTTTCCACAAATTCATAAAATTCACATTTTAATTTTCTAAAGATCCACATTATTGAAATTTCATTGTGGAAAAATCACATTTTCTTATTTATTGAAAAAAAATCTATTACTTCATAAAATTTGAATTTAAAATCGTGAAATATCTATAGAAATTACTTTGATCTAATACAAAGAATCCATGAAATAGCTACATAGACAATAATTGAAATCAGCAACTCTATATTTTATTTTAATTAAATATTCACTATTTCATTACACTCCATTATATAGGAGATGTAAACTAACAATCCTCACAACAACATTTATCTTCATATACAACTATACACCCGTATGGTTTTAGCCTCTCACCAATATAATAATAAAACAATACTAATTGTTTTATTATTTTAACTTACCAACTTACCACATACTAACCACATTTTACATTTACTATTTACATTTACATAGTAAATGTACATTTACTAATTTACCATAATAATAATTACATATGTAGTTATTATTCACCCGTACCTACAAATGGAGCACTAAGATATATTTCCTAACATTCCCCCCCTTAGTGCGAACATGGGGAAAACTTGCCTTTGTACTTGCACTTACTTTCATGATCTGATGATTTTACAGGATGATCATAAACCTAATAGATGGTTTTTCATAGGGTTGACCATAAACTGAAAATGATGGTTTTGCAACTAGTTTACCACAAACCAAAAGGGTGATGGTTTTGCATAGGGTTTACCAACAACCGAAAATGGTGGTTTTACAAGTGGTGTACCACAAACCAAAAGGGTGATGGTTTTGCATAGGGTTTACCAACAACCGAAAATGGTGGTTTTACAAGTGGTGTACCACAAACCAAAAATGAAGGTTTTCAAGTGGTTTACCTACAACCACATCATGATATGCCAAGTATTATTCTTAGCCCTCATCACATCTCACTGCAAGGAATAACATAGGAAATTCTACTGAAATTTGTTACTCATATATAGAAAATACCAAAAATATAGAAAACTAGAAATGGAACATTGAGATCATGTTCCCCCCTCAATGTGAAATTTCCTTTATTCTGAAAACCACAATAGGAACACTGCAACCAAACACTCTTCCAGAAACACAAAGAAACAATAGGAACACACTGTATAAAAATAATCACCATAGTTGATACAGCCCCGTCGTTGGTGACTGACGAGAGGTCGCTGAATGACCTCCAACCTCCTGTGCCTCCTTCCTCCAAGAAATTCACTTAGTATAGAAATTCTTCATAATTATAGTCAATTTCATCTGTTATTTGTTCATCTCTAGTTTCCCATTCTACAATTTTACTTACATCTGTAGGTGTTTTTTCTTTTCCATCTACTATCCTCCATAGGTTTTTATTCATTAACTGCATCTAGATTTTTACTCTCCATGTATGGAAGTTCAACCCATTAAATTTATCTAATGGTGTATCCATTTTATTGAATCTAAATATCAAAAAAACTGAATGTAGATTTGAATTACCTTTGATTCTCTCGAGTTATTAAAAAACAAAGAGTGATAAATGTGTTGTATAGTAAATTACATGTTTCTCCCAAACGAAAAACTAGGTTCGGCAGAAATTTGTGTTGTAATTGACTATATAGCAGATTGTTGCACGTGTAAACTTGTGGAGAAAATCAGATCACGAAATTTTTTTTACGAGATATTCTTCGATACATATTTAACCTACTCTAGTACCAAATGTAGAAATTACTTTGATCTAATACAAAGAATCCATGAAATAGCTATACACAATAATAAATCAACAACTCTATATTGTATTTTAATTAAATATTCACTATTTCATTACACTCCATTATATAGAGATGTAAACTAACAATCCTCACAACAACATTTATCTTCATATACAACTATACACCCGTATGGTTTTAGCCTCTCACCAATATAATAATAAAACAATACTAATTGTTTTATTATTTTAACTTACCAACTTACCACATACTAACCACATTTTACATTTACTATTTACATTTACATAGTAAATGTACATTTACTAATTTACCATAATAATAATTACACATGTAGTTATTATTCACCCGCACCTCTACAAAATGGAGCACTAAGATATATTTCCTAACATTCCCCCTTAGTTCGAACATGGGGAAAACATGCCTTTGTACTTGCACTTACTTTCATGATCTCGATGATTTTACAGATGATCATTAACCTAATAGATGGTTTTTCATAGGGTTGACCATAAACTGAAAATGATGGTTTTGCAACTAGTTTACCACAAACCAAAAGGGTGATGGTTTTGTATAGGGTTTACCAACAACCGAAAATGGTGGTTTTACAAGTGGTGTACCACAAACCAAAAATGATGGTTTTCAAGTGGTTTACCAACCTAAAATGGTGGTTTTACAAGTGGTGTAACCAAAAATGAAGGTTTTCAAGTGGTTTACCTACAACCACATCATGATATGCCAAGTATTATTTTTAGCCCTCATCACATCTCACTGCAAGGAATAACATAGGAAATTCTACCAAATTTGTTACTCATATATAGAAAATACCAAAAATATAGAAAACTAGAAATGGAACATTGAGATCATGTTCCCCCTCAATGTGAAATTTCCTTTATTCTGAAAACCAAAATAGGAACACTCCAACTAAAAATCTTCCATAAACACAAAGAAACAATAGAACACACTTTGTATAAAAATAATCACCATAGCCGATACGACACTTCCCTGTCGTTGGTGATCGATGAAAGGTAGCCGAATGACCTCCAACCTCCCGTGCCTCCTTCCTCAAAGAAATTCACTTAGTATAGAAATTCTTCATAATTATAGTCAATTTCATCTCATTATTTGTTCATCTCTAGTTTCCCATTCTACAATTTCACTTACATCTGTGTAGGTGTTTTTTTTTTTCCGTTTACTATCCTCCATAGGTTTTTATTCATTAACTGCATCTAGATTTTTACTCTCCATGTATGGAAGTTCAACCCATTAAATTTATCTAATGGTGTATCCATTTTATTGAATCTAAATATCCAAAAAACCGAATGTAGATTTGAATTACCTTTGATTCTCTCGAGTTATTAAAAAAAACGTGATAATGTGTTGTATAGTAAATTACATGTTTCTCCCAAACGAAAAACTAGGTTCGGCAGAAATTTGTGTTGTAATTGACTATATAGCAGATTGTTGCACGTGTAAAATTGTGGAGAAACCCAGATCACGAAATTTTTTTACGAGATCTTCTTCGAGACAGATTTAACCTACTCTAGTACCAAATGTAGAAATTACTTTGATCTAATACAAAGAATCCATGAAATAGCTACACAGACAATAATTGAAATCAACAACTCTATATTATATTTTAATTATATATTCACTATTTCATTACACTCCATTATATAGGAGATGTAAAATAACAATCCTCACAACAACATTTGTCTTCATATACAACCATACACCCGTATGGTTTCAACCTCTCACCAATATAATAATAAAACAATACTAATTGTTTTATTATTCTAACTTACTAACTTACCACATACTAACCACATTTTACATTTACTATTTACATTTACATAGTAAATGTACTTTCACTAATTTACCATAATAATAATTACACATGTAATTATTATTCACCCGTACACACAAATGGAGCACTAAGATATATTTCCTAACAATATCCACATCACTTCTACAAATAGAATACTTTCTCCACAAAAATAACATATTGTGAAATATTTGTGGAAAATCCACAATAGTTTTTTAATTTTTAAATTACATTGTGGTTGTTCTACAATATAATATGATTTTAATAATAATATTTAAATTATCAACATTACACCTAGACTCTTAAATAAATGTATCATGCATTGAACTTCCACATTCATAGTTTGTGGATCTAAAAACGCATGGTCATTCCTAACGATGAATCATATCATGTGTTGATTTAAAACACATGACAAATTAATCAAATCCATTTTTCCATCTCATAAAATGTGAAAATATCAAAACTTTAATACCCAAGAATTATTACTGTTAATTTATAAAGTCGTATTAAATAAATATACACAATAATATATAACATATTTTTTAAATTTGTAATATTTTTATTTAATTCAAAAATAATTGAAAATAGAAGAATCAACACTAAAGACACTCTTCAAATTCATGTAAATAAATTCATAGTACTTTTAATATTTACTAAGCTATTTCAATAATTAAAACTTCAATAAACAAACATAAATAAAATCAAATATAGCAACAATAATAATTATACTAATACAAAAATTTGGTACAATTAATATAGAAAATAACCTATTTATAGTGGAACTTTCACGTTAACAAACATTATTATTTATTGGGGTAAGAATAAGAATCTTAAGTTTAGCGATCTCACCAAATTTATCCGCAGGCACTTTATCCAAAACAATCCTGAAATAGAAAGGTGATCACATAATATCATTGAATACCTTAAATCATGCCTACAATTAAGCCCCATATTTTTCCTTCATAATTTATTGGGACGTTTCTAACCATAGATATTTATTTAAATGATCCTAGGGTAGTAGTTGTGTTGCGTTTACCTTAAGTAATAGGATTCGAATTTCAAATGCTTCGAGAAGACAGAGTTACTCCAAGGAGTGTTTGTGGCCCGCCCTTGCCTCTACGTGAAAGGTTGTTTGCCCAAACAAATCAGCGTGCTGAAAATAATTTTAAGAGCTTCTCTATTCAATTCCTGACAGAAAAAGCACCATCATTTCTATGTTACCAATAGTTGTTGTCTCTTGTGAACGAATTATTTTCTTTGTTTTAAGGATCTCGAACAAACTCTAAACTACGTCAACAATATTATTGGTTTTCATTGCAAAGTGTAGAAAATTTTCCCCTTTTCACTCCTTATCACCCACTTTCATCTTGCAATCTTTGATAAATAATTTGTAGAGGCCGAACATGATTGTGGAAATGGAGTATTACAATGAAGTTATTCATGTTTAACTTGGATTAATATTATATTTCTTTTCTTTTCACGGGAGTGCATTTTTTTACAAGTAATAATGAAATATTTTGAGATTGGATTCAAGATCTCATTGAAGGTTTTCTTTATCACTTTGTTTTAGTGTTATTTAAATTTAAAAGTTTTAAATATTAAAATAAAAGTAAAAATTTATATTTCTCATTTTTAATTTATTTTTTTATATGTACATGTACATTTTTTTTAGTTCGAAACCATAAGTTTAGATATATTTAATCTAAAATTTATGTGACATCATAATTTTGAATTCATAAGTCAAGTTAAATTATTTAGCCGAGATACAATAGAGATCAACAATGCCAAATATTATCACCAACCTTATTTGGATTTTTAAATATAAATAATTTTATCATACTCCATTTTAATTCATTGAATTGGTTATTGAATTACAGGGTTTTGGTTCCAAGCTTCCTGTGCATGAATTATATGTTATAAATTAATTATATATCAAACCCCTCTTACAAAGAAAAGTTTAGAGTTAATACAATAATTTCCATTTATAGTTTCACAGTTCCTCTCGGGCACCATTTTTAATATTTGATATTACAAGGAGTTTACTAATCAAATTAATTTTAATATAAGGAATTATTTTTTCTATTAATTATAATATTGGAAAATATTAAGAAAAAAATAAAAAATTACAAATAATATAAAATATGGTTTAAAAATGACAATATTTTCATATAATTTTAGGTTTAGTTGTAGAGTTTTTGAAAAATTATAGACTTTAATTCCATAAGCTCTATAACTATATTGCATAGAGTGTAGAAATACTCTCTTAATTATAAGTTGTAAATAATATTATAATAAATTATTAAATAATAAAAATATAATTTACAAATAAGTTATGTTCAAACTTTATATCAATTTTTGTATATAGAATTCACAATTTATAAACACAATTATTATATTGTGGAAATATTTTTGTTGTAGAAATTCTACAATATTTGACTTGTAGTTATTTTCACAATATTTCAGTTGTAGTTATTGCCACAATTTTAGTATTGTGGTAATTTCCACAATTTAATGTTTCCACAAAATAATTGTAGGTGGACTCCACAAATTTGGATTCACAATTTGGTCATCAAGATCCACATATATTTTGTGAAAATATTGTGGATAAAAGGTCCGTTATCTTGTAGTGGAGGTAGGCCAATTAGGAACCACGTGTCAAATGACGCTACTTCAACGGTAAAACCACTTGCCGGTTTCCAAATGAGCACGAGGCCTCCACATGTCCAGGGTCAAACTTATGGCCCCCCCAAGCAAAAAAGGACTTATCCAAAATAAAAAGGAACAGAGAAATCATGGAAGGAACCACGTGTCTCTTCGATGCAACTTCAAAAGACAAAATCCAAAAGTGCTCCCCAAACGTGCGCCATCTCTACACGTGGCCATGTTCCAAGTCAAAGTGCGAAGGTGGGTCATTTCGGAGAGGTAATTCTAAATTTTTAGGTTCATTTCCAAAAGGCATAAAGTAAACTAATTAGCCACAACTCTATCGATGCCCAAGGAGCCACGTGTCGTTTAAATTGCATGTAGGCTAGTGGGCACGGGGAGGACTTTTCGCCCAAATGGAAAATGTGGATCAATGAGGCCCAAAGATGGTTTTTTTGAAAAAAATGAATGGCAGGGCTGCTGGGCATTTTTCACATTTTGTATTTTTGATGCCGAAAGGTGCAATGTGAGTTTCCATCCTACGGACCAGTTTTGTTAACTGGTTTTCACCATTTTTGTATGGACCTAACTCAAACATTTAAATGGACATATCTTTCAATCCAGTGCCCAAAATTCAACAAATTTGGCTCCATTGGAAAGGTCTCAACCTCGTTTACACCATGGAAATTTGAATATTTAATTTTGACGTGGTTTGGTTGGTGAAAACAGGAAAATGTCTTTTAAGACATTAATGCAGAATCTAATTGCTTCAACTACCAGATTTGATTTGATTTGATACGTCGTTCTCCCTTCTTCAACATGCCAAATAGACATAGGGAACAAAAATTGAAATATTTTGGGTGGATTTACGGTTGGAATTGATGGTTGGTGGTTGGATTTTAGGATCGAGTCGAGTTCCTCCTCTCTCTTTCTAGTTTTCATCGCCTATATATTGTAACACTTCTCATTTGAGAAGGGAGAGATGTTCAGGATGTGGAAAAACTCTGTCAAATTTTTTCCCAAATCCATTTGAGTTGTAAGCCTTCTCCTACACTTGTAGAGTGTATTTGTTCATCCGAGCAACCATGTAATAGTCTATGCACCTTATAGAGCAATAAAATCTTGTTTTTTGGTGTCTTTCAACCCTTGGTATTGTTTTTTTGTTTCTTTGTGCCTCTCTATCTCATGTTTTCTCCTTGTGTATGTATTTCACATTTTCACGTGTAAGATGTTGTGCTTCGTGGAGTTTTGATGGTGAATTTTGATCTGGGTCTGTGTCACTTTGGCCGACCTCCCTCAGTCCCCTTCTCCTTGTTTCATTCTCCCTCAGCAAGGTATCTCTCTGCTTCCTTTTCTGGTGTATCACCACTTAGTGTAGGATCTCTTTCACCCTCCCTCTCTCCTTGTCCCTTTGGAATGGTTAGATTAGGATTACAATAGATTCTGCTGCACTTGAGTAGCTTATGGTAAGTACATTAGGAAGCAGGAACCAACCTTCTTTGTAGGTCCATCTCAAGCTTTACATGTCCCACAACTTGAGAGATGGTCCAATGTTGTGCAATCACACCGAATTCCCCATCTTAGATAAAAGGCCTTTTGGGGGTGATTTTATTATACACTAACAGGTACTTTAATTAAAGGTTGATATTAATATGATAAATTAAAAGTAAACTCCACCACAGTTTCTCATAACTCATTTGTAGTTACAAACATACATGTGGAAAACAATGTTGAAACACTAATAAGGGTCGAGTTAAGATCACAGCATGTAATCCCAAAGGGTCAAGTCATAATGGGAAAAAGGGACCATGTCCAAATCTAAATAATTGGCTCACATTTGAACTTAGTTTAAGGTTCAAAACAATGATAACCGACACCCTTGAAAAATCAAAGAAAATTATAGTATATGTTGACAACCTTATGTTGTTTGGGATGATGCATTAGTCAAAAGGAGATTGAGTTATTGAAAGTAACATTACTTTGTAAACCTTAGACTAAAGTGTAAACCAAAGCACGTGTTAAACAACAAAGGAGAATGACACTGTGATGTGGGTCGTTTGACAAATCAAATGGAGGGGACCAATATATTATGATGATCATGATTAAAAAAAATTATATGACATGCTTTGAAGGAGTCCAAAATGTGTGCTAAACAAAGAACTAGAAAAGGGTCAATGGTAATGCAATACATGCCAGAGTGTCAACATCATATCCATTACATGGATCATGAAAGGACAGAATTAGAGCTTCCTCAACTACTTTATTTTTTGCAAAAGGAGGAATATTGCTTTATACATGTGCAGGTGGTCCTCACAATGGGATGGCATCATTTTGCAAAGTATTGCAAATAAAATAATTATTTTTTTCTCACACAAGGAGATTAAATTTTTGCATGTGCATCCAAGGGAAGAATTATAAAGTGCTAAAATTATCATTGAAAGTAGAGCAAGTTTCAAGTGTCACATCAAGCACTAGAAGACAAATATTGCATGCACATAGGATGAGACTTACACAAAGAAGCAACGGATATTATTTGCCAAAATTTGCAACCTACTATATTAGAAATAGATCAGTCAAGTATAGTTTGTCTAAGATGTATTTTTGCAACCAAGGCTATTAATGCCTCTTTGTAATTATCATGTCTATTTTTATTCCTTTATTTATTCATGATAAATGGGTAAAATTAGAATGCTTGGATGAATAAAAAATTTAGTCTATTTTTACGATGGGTTGGAAGAAAAATCTTGCTATATATTGTGTGAAATTGTAACGAACATGGAAGAATTTTTGGACATAGGAGTGTTGAAGAAAATTTTGCTAGTTTTTCCCCTTGAATGAGAACTGATTTCTGCCTTTCCAATTATTTGCAGTGGTGTGTATATCTCATTAATTCTTGTGAATGTCAAATTCCCTAATTAATCATCTGACCTTGCTACAAATTTAGTAATTTCTTCATAATATAAGCGTGCATGCTTACCTTATTGTGTTGTTGTGATTCATTCCCTCAATATATAAAGAGTTTTTCCTTGCTATTCTGCTGAAAAATATTGGTTTGTGCATCCGAAATTCATTCTCAAATTGATTTTTCATGTACTCGACCAAATACCTCAACAATTTTGGTGTATCACCCCATTTTCAATTCATTTACAGTCATCTATTTACTCTCAAAACACCTAAAAGTTAGTTTAGAATACATCAAAAAATAACCGACCTTGATACTGAGACTCACCTCAATAATAGGTATACCTATAGACCTTTGATGTGTTTCCATTATATCTACGAAAGTGAGAGATCCCGAGAAACTTAGAACCCACGAAGTCCTCTCTCAATAGGGTGCACTTCGAGAGATAACATTTACACTTGAAAGAAAACACTCAATCTAAGTAATGGAATTATTTTCCTTCACGTTTTACTTGACTATCTCCTAGAAAACCACATCCAATAAATTCACAACAAGCCCCTCGATTGGATACAAATTTGTCTACATATATTTATCTTTATTGTTTATTATTTGATTAGAAGGAAAGTACTTAATTTGATCAAACATTAACAATAATTTAAATGTAAGATTCATACAATTATAGGGTTAGGATTCAACCACAACATACCGACGAGCATATTTTAATTTTCCTCCCCTCTAACAATAGACTAATCCCTTTCGAGAAGGCGGGTCCTGATCATACCAAGGATCTAAAGAGTGTTGTCATTCTCGAATATGATAGACGAAACCATATGATAATTTGTGACCCTCGTGTCCGAATTGGCCTCCATTCCTTGAATTCTCCCCAAAAACTTGGAGAAAGGATCTGGTTCTTCTTTCACAATGTTTTCTATAATAATTAGTGTTCCAAATGCCAAGATATTTGCAGAATTTTCTTCCACTCCTCTAAAACAATCTGTAGTAGCATTTGGTCTACTTTCTATTTCCTGGACATTAAACACCATATTTGTTTCCTACACAATCAAATTAGACAAGGAAGATGATATCATGAGGAAGAAGAGGGTAAGGATTAACAATCATGAGTAGTTTAGTCCTATTACTAATTATAGTGACTGTGGTTCAGTTGAGATGAAATGAATGGAAATAGAAGATGGCAATACAACTGAACAAAAACTTTACTTTGTGTACATGGAGGTTTTCCTGACGGTGTACTATCCACATAAATTGAGATACCACTATAAACATGTGAGAGCCCAATCTCCTATGAGTGTTAGGGGGAACTATGCTAAATGCATCTCTCACTAATAGTTTTCCTAAAGTGAGCACCATTATGGGTTAAATAATACCTGCACATTTGGCAGTACGTTGTATTAGTGTCAAGCTTGTTTATAGCCATCAGATTTCAATGTGCACCTTTAAATTTCAGTATTTTTATCTTCCTTTTGCATGTGTTAAAATCAACAAGGGGGCATTCAGCTAGGGAAACGATTACAATTTGAAAGTATTTAAAGAGATTAAATTTTAAACATCCCCAAATTTTATTATCAAAATTCATAATAATAAAATCCAACATTAAAGATATTAATAAAACATCTTGTCTTTTAAATTCGATATCCTCCAACTACACTTTTTCGGTTTCAACGTTTTAATCTGTAAACTTCTTGATCTTGTGGAAACAACTAAATTATTTCATTTAATCATATATATTATGTTTATAAACATGAATTTTACATTAATCAATACATTGTATAAAATGATCCTGATACAATACAAATGGGCTAGAAACCTCCTTCAAAAACATTAAATAAGGGCTTCTTGCACCTAATAATGGAAATAGTGATTCAATAAAATAATAAGTGCAATGAATAATGTATCACCCAAACTGATATAGGGTTTATAAAATCCCAAAGTAAAACACTAAATACATATAATTATCCTTTCTATGGGGTTTTGTTTACCAATGTCATAGGGAAAGTTATGTTAGCCACTATGTAGTTGTTTATTATCCCTAGTAAAACCTTGAAGTTAGAGACAAACCACATGTTCTCACGTAAGAGAGAAAAAGAAAAATGAAATTAACAAACAATGGTGGAAAATATACCCAATAAATTTATTTACCTTTTTATTAGTGTGAGGCCTCTGTTACCAACTACCATATTGTCAAACTTAAGATCTTCAACACCATCACAAGTCTTCTCCCAGATATCACCCTAAAACACTTTAGTCACAACACTTTCCTACATCATCCCGAATCCCTAACAATTTAAGAATTTTCTATAAACTCTACAAACTAATACCATGTAGGTTTTGTGTCTTAAAACATGATAATTGAAAACAAAACTAGGTTAAAAATATGATTTGTTACGTGAACTCCATATTCTAAGCCAAGTTTTTAAATAAATATATATAAGAAAGAAATATTTGACAAAACAAAATCTTACATTTTGATGAGTTTTTTTTCTTAAAGGTTTCATTTCAGAATATCCTTCTCTATAACTCCTCGGACATAATTTGAGATATATAAACAAACATAACTAATATTATTTCATCTAATTATCTCCTCCTTTATGTTTCCTCAGTATATTTGAATTGCACCATATTAAGGACTCATTAAAACAACAATTGTAACTCCTTGGTTTGGTTCCTAATCTCCCTTGTATAATATATATCTTTTGCTAAAAGAAATTATTTCACATTATTTTGAAGATTTAATGGATTTATACTATAATTAGCATGAAAAGAAATATTTCAATAGATTCATAATTTTAACTATTGAATGTGGTTTCTTTCCAATGTAATAATGTATAACATTTTACTTCACATTGCGTAATTTTTTTTTCTGATTTCATAGTCTCTAGGGTTTGTCCTACCCTCTCTAGTTAAGTGTGTGCAATAATCTAACATATGTACAATAATTTAGTACATGATGATTTAATTAAAATGATATTTTATTCAAATATATCTTTGGGTGAAAGACTATGTTGGGGATTTGTTAAATGTCGAAGTTTTTCACTGTATGTGAAAACCCACTATCCACATCTGTGCTCCAAAAATGTTGCATTTGTATGTCACTCATGATTCTTATTATGTATTTATAATATAGCATAATTAGGTAATGGGTGAAGATTCTTGTCCATGTGTTACTATTTTTAGCATGTAAACAACCTTTCTCTTTATTTAAAATTATACATGTAAACGTTATTAAGTGATTGAAGCTTTCTAGATAAATTTAAATAGATATATAGGTACATGAATTTTATTAAATACAAATAAGATTAAATTTATGAAGAACATGATGGACTCATAAGTCAATGTGGAACCCTTTAATGACAAAAATTATATGACAAATGTAATTTAAGTGGCTTGAGATTTCATAGATATTCACATTTTCCAAATAGCTATATTTAAGATATTGAACTAAAATTTAAATCTTGACTATTAAATAGAAATTACAAAAGTGAAAAAATCAACTTATTTTATAAGATGTCAATGTGTCCCCTAAAAAGGGGAAAATTTGGGATCAACCTAGAAACATATATTTTTGTGTGCATAGAAGGGTGCATGGGTGGCATTTCATATGTCCTTGGGTCCTTGGTTGTTTCCATTTCTCATTCAATGGGAGGGATGCACCTCTACATAACATTGGTTTCAGCTCTGTTTTAGAGGCTCTGAAACTTGTTTTGAATAGATAGCAAGTTGAAATCCTTCAAAGGATAATACATATGTAAATTTTGTTCTTCCTTGAGAACTTTATTTACAATTTAGCATAGTTATGTCTGATACACACAATTTAGGATAGTTAGGTAAGTAAAAATATTTCACCACTTTTGAGATACTTATCTAATAATAATAAAAATTATATTCTTCCTCAAAAAGAAGCCATGGCTTGAAGCCCTTTTATTTAATTGAAAATGAGTTGATGTAAAGTGTTGAAGAGATAGCATGAGAATATATTTCTTTGAGAAGAAACATTCTAGAAGAGATTGGATGTCATTGTATCTTTCTTTGAATATCATATTTTATTCACTAGATAATTATAACTTTCTTTGAAAGCTTTGAAATATCCGATTGAATAGCTAGTCAATTTATAAATTCTTTGATATTTTTCCAAATATTAGCCAATAGAAATATTATTTTCATCTCTTTAAAGTTTTAGGGTCAATTCATAAAATTATCCCTATATATAAATCCATTTCACTATAATAAATATTGATTCAAGTATTTATGAGTATCTATTCAAGTGCAAGATGAATTGAAAAACTACGTGTATTGATTTAGCAGAATAAAACAAATTTTTGTTTAGCCCTGTAGCCAAATAACATAAAATAGTCCATAATAGTTCTATAGAATGTTGGGATAGATAGTTCTATTGAATATTGTTAGAATTAACTTGATTATTTTTGAATTAACCCATTTCACTAAAGGGGATTTTCCGGGTACCTCAATCAAATAACATACAATAATTTTGCATATTCTCTATAATGTAAATTAAATCCAAAACAAACAACAATATTGGTGGGAAGTTAAGTTCCCATATACGCTGGAAATCTAACAAAATAAATTTAAAAGAATTATAATAAAATACATAATAAAATGTTGATACAATCAATTCTAAACATGTCCATTAGGAATTATGGACTCCTCTAGATAACCATAGGCCCCATTAGGCTATCATGTATATTATTACCCTATAGGCCTCAACTTGTCACTTTACAATAGACGTGAATTCCATCTCATATGGTGGGGAACTAACGAAGAGGACACAATGTTGTTATCTTGCCCTATAAAGACAACCTTCTTCATTTGAAAAGTAGCAATTCATAAAGAATCCTTTGGATTCCTATAAAATAATATAGACCATATCATTTGAGTCACATAATAAACCATCAAACACCAATCTTTTGCAAGAAATTGATTAACATGACTTGCTCAAACATATTGAAATAGCTTAACCTAGAATAAAATAGTTTTAGACAGAGATATTGGAGGGGATTTTTCATAAGATTTTCCTTTAAAAGGAATGAGCCAAAATGTATTTACTCACATGTAACCTATTAGAATAATCTTACATGAATTTGAAACTGAGTTGGAAATAGTTGGAAGCATCGAGCATCATAATCTTGTGACGATGCATAGATATTCAC
This sequence comes from Taxus wallichiana var. yunnanensis, assembly GCA_018340775.1. Taxonomy (NCBI): domain Eukaryota; kingdom Viridiplantae; phylum Streptophyta; class Pinopsida; order Cupressales; family Taxaceae; genus Taxus; species Taxus wallichiana. The sequence continues at coordinate 726,296,017 of CM031244.1, forward strand.
TTTCTAAATTAAGGATTTATTACACCAGCAATTATAACTCCTTAATTTGGCTCCCTATATGATTGGTTTAATACATATATTATGATAGAATAAATTATTTCATAGTCTTTTGAATATTGAATGGATTTATACTATAATTATAACGAAAATACATTTTCCAATAGATTCATAATTTTAAATATTGAAGGTGGTTACTTGCAAATGCAATAATGTATAATAGTTTACTTAACATTGGGTAAAAATACTTTTCTAACTTCAAAGTGTAATTCCCACAAGTTTCCCACAAAAAACCCAAGACAAAACCTAGTGATTAGTTAGGAAAATTGACATAATTTGTTTTTCTTGTTTTCTTAAACAGTTTGCAGAATGAACCTTCAACTACTAGATTTCATTATTTCTTGATTAATAAATCCTTAACTTTGATTAATAATTAATCATTATCTTATTTCAATCATTGCAGCTTAAATCCTCTTCCAAGGTTCCCATAATATATACGTGTGTGTGTGTGTGTGTGTGTGTGTGTGTGTGTGTGTGTGTGTGTCCCATAATAAAGAGATTTTGATAAGTATATTTATAATAAAAATATATTTATATGTAATGAATTGGTACTCCAAAACCTTGAGGGATTAGTGAAATCCACTTATGAGGATCATAACATCCCACCACACTTCTATATCCCGGACCACTGGGCTAGATTTTTGCTGTATAGGGGCACACCCTACCTTATACGAGCCCCAGGAGAACACTTGCAATGTCGGTGTAGCAACTCATGTTAGGACTTGAACACAGGTGGTTTCTCTGATATAAAATGTAAAGAACCAGTACTCTAAAACCTCGAGGCATTAATGAAATCCACACACGAGGATCATATATATATATATAAACTATTGTGCCCTCTTGTTTTAATAGGTTTTAAAATTTATTGAGACTCATTTATTTAGTGAACTTATATATATATATATATATATATATATATATATATATATCGACAAGATGATTTAAAAAAAAATATCTATTCATTTATAGCTGAAAAGAAAAACTAAAGGGTTTTCTTTCCCAATCCCAAAAACACTATGTAGATAAAATATGCATTGTTTAAACACAAAATGTCTATTTCGCTTTTCCTTATAATTTAATATGAGATTGACTATATTTTTCAAAATATTTCAAAATTCTTACTTTTCAATAAAAACAAGAACTATTTCACTCCTTTTATTTTTACAAAAGAGCATATGACATCCATGTCAAGAAAACAAGTGAATTTTCATACAAGAATACCTATTCTTTTAAAATCAAATTATTACACTTTTAAGGCAAATATTTAAGTTATATATAAGATTAGATTTAGATAACTTCATTTGCATTTCAAAAACCATTTCAATGTTCTTATTTCATCTTAATAATACAAGACTTTCACTTTACAAGAAACAACATATTTAAGATACAAGTTTTCATTCAATACATTCTTGGTAAAGTTTACAAGATGAAGGGATCTTCATAGTAACAACTACAATTTATTTTTCCTACTTTCCAAATATGCATACATTTTGAAAGCTTAATATAAATCCACCTTTCACAACACATTTACAAGAATTTGAAAATCCTTAAAATTCAAGTTACAAGCCCTCCACATAAGTGGAGACAACATGACATAATCTCTCTTCACTTTCTTCAAGGTGGAACTATGCCATAATAATCACTTGAGCTCCACCATATTCTTAAAAATCCAATCACCATAATAAAATAGGGGAGTAGGCAACACTCTCCACCCAACCAATAATCCAAACAGAAGAGAATTCTTCTTCATCATTGGCCCTCGAGCCCAACCAATGAAGTAATGAGGGGTATAAGACAACCAAGGAAACTTTACAAGGCTTCCACAATCAACATTCAAACAAAAATTCAACACAATAAACACAATACCAAAATCACAACAAACATGCAAGTTCCCAAGCACAAAGGCTCAATACTCAAGCCAAGAAAGAGAAAGGAAAATTCTTATGCCTCCCAAGGGTTTGGGTGCCCACCTTAAATCCTCCAAGAAACTAAATCACATACCCACAAGACTCTTATACCTCCCTCTGAAACAACAAATCTTATGCCTCCCTCAATAAAACATACAAGATAAACAAAAATTTCACTTATCTACAAGGTGGGACACCCCAACCCAACTCCCTCCCAAAATAAAAAATAATACTCTTATTCCTCCTTCAAAATATCCTCATTTCCATTTTCTCCTACACAACCTGTTGATGTGTAATCACAACACCCCTGAATGTCTGCAACTCGATGGGTTGAGACTCTTAGTGTGATTGCATAACATGGAACTTCTCCCAAAGTGTGGGACTTTGCAATAGGGAGAGTTCTCCGAATGAAGGCTGGTTCCTATTCCTCTGTCCAGGTGCACACTTTCAAATTGTAGAGGATTTACTCTAAAACCTACTCTAACTTTCCAAGGAGACAGGGTTAAGAAGATGCAAGAAATAAAACCTAAACTAACAAGGGTGATGCACCAAAGGAATGTTGAACACCTAGTTTACAATTATTTACAAATCATTAAAACTTTAATACAACCACCATGCACAGGTAACCAAACTACAATGAGATATTAGATGAATGCGATGAATACTGAAAGGGTTGAAAATCATCCATAGACATGTATTATTTCTCCAAAATTGATGTAGTACACTACAATTTCCAAGAGGCAAGATTACATTACAACTTGAATTGGAGGTTTGAAAACTCCACAAATTCACTTGCAGATAAGGGAAAAAGGAGGGTGCAATTTTTTTCCATCCTTTAGAAAAATGTCGTTGCTTATAATATATAGGAAGAATGATAGAAGGAGATGAGAATAATTCGAAATCCATCCTCAACCACTTCTAAAATGCATTGAATTCCTTTTAAAATGATGGGTTTCACTACAAAACCCATGCCTCCATTACTGTTCCTTGTTGGGTAAGAAAGGAAGCCCATACCTCATTAATGGTAGTAGGTGAGAAACCCAGGGAAACCTCCAAAATGGTGAACAATATTTTTCATTTTAAAGAAATAAGTAGGAGATGTTAAGAGATTTCCAAAAACTCCTCTCTTGCTCAAATCTGAGCTCCCAGTAAAAGTTATGGCCATTTGAAGGTCGAGGTTTCATCTTTGCAACTTTTGATCTTCCTTCTTTGGAGTCTGAAAAGCATACATTCTCCAAAATCTTGAAATTTGGAATTTCATACATTTTGACTTCGGAGATTAAAACACTATTCATCCACCAAAATTATCTCGAGAGTTCCAAATGTCCGTAACTTGAAAGTATGAAATTATGGACATTCGAGCTTCGAAAAATTTTACTTCCTTTTTCGGCACGATTCCCAAAATCCCAAAAATCCTTGAAATTCTGAAATGTTGGACTTTCGAATTTGGGTTTTTAGAACTATTTGGCCCATTTCCTACACAAATCCTGAGGTCGATAAAAACCACTGAAATTCCAAAATTTCAGACTTTTGGACTTCCAATTTTCGAAACTTTTTGCTCATTTCCTACACACATCATGAGGTTGTCGAAAATCCTGAAATTTTGGACTTTCAGACTTCAAGTTTTGAAAATTTTTGATTCCTTTTCACAACTTTGCGTCCGAGAGTTCCAAAACCTTGAAACTTGAAATTCCAAATTTCAGACTTTCGGAGTTTCCAGTTTTGGACATTTTGAGCCCATTTTTTCCCATATTTTTCCTGAATTTCTGAAAATGCAAAAAACTTAAAATTTCAAGCCTTCTCCATTTTTTCTTTCTCTTGATATTTGATCCTCTTTGAAACTTCCATTAGCCATTGATTTTCCATGCTTGCATTTCCATGACAATTCCCTCTACAACTGAATTTTGAAAATCACCCCTGAGCTCACATGATCGAACCAACCCTTCAATTTGTTACTATGCAAGGTCATGTTTGATCATTTTTTCCTTTTTATTTCCCAAAATCACAAACATATAATAATCATCCATTCACAATCATTTGCACAACAAAATAGTAATAAGAAAACATGGGTGAAGGCCCTTCCTTGCCATTGCAAGAGTATCCAATCCACAAGCACAAGCTCTAATCCTTTCCAAGTCAAACGGAAGAACAAACCAACTACATAGCTTCAAAAAGAACTCCATAAGTGATCCTCCAAAATATAAGAGTCAAAAACAAACAAGTAACCCCAAAATCATCAAACAAACTTGAATAAATAGAAAAGAGATGAGATAGAACTAATGAGGCTCCATATAGGATGCCACATCATTCATCATCCACTCCACATCACACGGTAAAAATAAATACCCAAAGCCCAATAAATTGGTGGTTGAGGGAATGAAAACCCTCTTACACACTCAAACTCAAACCCACACCTCTAAAGGAAAAATTAAAAACATATGTAAGAAAGTGCAATAAATAGCACCTTTTTGTCTTACAATCACATAATGGGGTCTATTTTTGACCCCTTAACCCATAGGGGTAGTTGGTAGGTGAAGTTAAGAGGTGTGGGAAAAGCTTGGATTGTCCCACAAGTCTCAAAAAATGGCCCTTAATCCCAAATCCGAAATTGACATGCAAGGTTGAGTACACAACACTCAAAAGAAAGAAAATCCTTTCAAATCCAACATAAATCAAAAATCACCTACCCACATTAAATACTCCCTTTTTCACATTCTAAATTACACTAATTAATCATGTTTAATCATCTTAAATGGAGCATTTTAATTAATAATAATAAATATGGCTCATAATACTAAAATAATAAAAATATTCACGAAATAAATAAAACAAAAAAAAGGAAAACAACATATTTACCCAAGGTCACATTTGAGGCCACCCCCCAATGGGAACCTCCTAACAATCTATCAACAATAATTAACATAAAATTACACAAGTTTCCAAGGTGACCTATGCCAATACCCCAAGTTCCTTCAGTGTTGGTCTCCTATCCCATTTTGTTTGTTGTGTTATAATTTCCTAAAAAAATCAACACAATACCTTTCTTACCTTGTGGCCATATTAACGACATCGAGATAGTAAAACACACACATATACATATCAATTAACATCATCAAATATCATAACTAAACCATTTCTAAAATCATGTAATTCACCAATTGTTCACGATTTAAATATTTTGATTCTCTTAATTCATCAATTAGCAATAAGATCACAAAACCAACTAAATCATCTAACAAAATATATATATCAAATCCAATATGTCATAGTAGTAACTCTATATCATCATCAAATATTCATATGTCTATCCATGCATCTAATTCATTATATAAGTTGCATCATGTAAAAAACCTAAAACATCCATACTTTGTAGCAAATAGGTTAATCAAATATAGTAATGTCTAAACATAAAATATGATAGAAATGTTTATGGCTGCAATCCAAAGTATGCAAAATCATAGTAAGATAATTGTTGAAGTTGAGTGGGCACTACATCCCCATCCCCTTAGACTTGACTTATTCTTGGAAGTCAATGGAATAAGTTTGGGAATAGTGCTCTCAAAGATGCAACATCCTCCCATGTAGTTGTTTTGTCACCGTATCAATCCCACTAGACATGAACCCGATCAATCACTCGCCTCCAAGGCCCGGGGTCTTGTGGTCTAAAATTTACACGGGCTCTACCATCACCTACCCCTAATCCAACACCTATAATGAGGTTCAATCCAATACATGATAAGGATCTACAATGTACCCGCTGCTAAGCACAAAAACATGAAATCCATCGTGGATGAAAGATATGTTGGGTGGCAATGCTAGATGATAGGCCAAAAGACCCATAAACCTAGGAGAAAGCTTATATCCTTTTTGTAACGGATAGGTCTCTTATGAGGCCTGACATGAAGAAAAACCTTCATGCCCACCTCAAAATTACGATTTGTCATCCGTTGATCTAAATACTTGTTCTTTCTATCTTGATCCTCCTGCAATATCTTTCTAATCATTACAACCTACTACTCCATATCCTGTAGTAAAGATGGCCAAAGAGATACCTTGTCCTCTAATCTATCCCAACTTAGTGGTGTTCTACACTCCTTGTCATATAGTTCCTGAAATGGATCCATACCAATTGAACTTTGTAAACTATTGTTGTAAGAAAACTTCACTAAGTACAAACACTCCTCCCACCTCGACTTATGGTCCATGGCATAATTCCAAAGCATGTCATTCAAGATTTGATTCACCCATCTATCTGTCCATCTATTTCAGGGTGATATGTTGTACAAAAGTTGATAATTTTCATGAGAGCATAATGCATGGTAGTCTAAAATTGAGTGGTGTACAAGGGATCATGGTCACAAATGATTTTTGTGGAAATCCATGCAATCTAACAATATCATCCAAATATACTCATCCCACTGCACGAGTTTTATAGGTGGTCTTCACCAGAGAAGAATGAGATAATTTCATCAATCTATCCACTGTGACCATAATGGCGAGGTGGTGGTATCTCGACGTAGGTATCTCCACAATGAAATACATGTAAATGGTGTCCCATTTCCATTACGGTATGCCATGAGGATATAGAAGGCCACTGGATGTTGATTATCGGCCTTCAACTTTTGGTAATGTAAACAAAAAGATGCAAAATGAGCTACATCTCTCCACTACCCTCTCTAATGGTAAAATTGTCTCAAAGTGGAATGCATTTTCTTCACCCCTGGATGGGATCAATAGGGTGCATGGTGTGACTCAACAAGGATATCCTTCCTCAAACCCCCATCTCTGGGTACATAGATCTGAACTTTTTTCCAAATAAAACCATCTGCCTCTAATGAAAATCCATCAAAATTCCCCTCAAGGGATCTTTGAGGCTTGATCTCTACTCAAAATGAAAGGTAGATGTTGTAATGATGAAGCTACCAAAAATGTTGATTCTCAAGTCTATACCAACTGTTATAGCTGTAACCAAATGTATCTGATGACTCAAGGTGTATAGAACCACATTATCCTTCCCCTTTGGATGCTCTATCTCCATGTCATACTCACAAACTAACTCCATCCAATGCTATTGACGAGTGTTGAGATTGGGTTGCATGAAGAGGTGACAAAGACTCAAGTGATCTATCCTTAGAATGAACCTCCTACCAAAATGGAAATGTCTCCATTGAACCAAAGCATGCACAACTGCTACAAGATCAAGTTCATGAGTTAGATAATTGAGATAATAATCCTTGAGTTTATGAGACTCAAATGCTACTACATGGCCCTCTTGCATCAATACACCTCCTAATCTTGTCAAAGGAGCATCTGTGCATACGAAGAAATCTCCATGTGGATCACACACTACTAGAATGGGTGTTGTTGTAAGGCCATCCTTAAGTTTCCTGAAGGAATTCTTGCATCTATCCGACGAAAAAAATTCTTCCATTTCCTCTGAAGCGAAGTGATGGGATGTGGAATACAAGAACAAATCCTGAACAAACCACCAGTAGTAACCAGTCATTCTCATGAAACTGAACACCTCAGTCATACTTGGTAGGTGTTGACCAATCCATAATAGCTCTAATCTTTGATGGATTGAATGTGATACCTTCCCAAAAATAATGTGGCCCAAATACTAAACCTCTAACTATAAAAATTTACACTCCTCTGAGTTCCCTAACAGTTTTTGCTCACAAAGACACTACAGAAGCTAATGAAGGTGCTCCTCATGCGTACGTGAGTAGATCATAATGTCATAAAGGAACACGACTAAAACTTGATCTAAAAATTTCTTGAACACCCCATTCATCAAATTCATGAACATTACAATGGCAATCGTAAGACCAAATAACACAACTATGAACTCGTAGTGGTCATGTCTAGTGCAAAAATTTGTCTTGTGGATATCTTCCTTCGTAATCCTTAGCTGATGATAACTAAACTTAATATATCTCTTGGAAAACACTTCATCTCCTTTCATCTGATCAAACAAATCATCGATGTCGAGGATTGGGGGTAACAATTCTTGTTCATTACTTTGTTAAGTTATATGTAGTCCACACAAAACAACAAGGATCCATCCTTCTTCTTCATGAAAATCACTGGTGTACCCCAAGGAGATATACTAGGACGGATTATGATTTTCTCAAGAAGGCCCTCGTAGCAGCAACTTAAGCTCACGTAGCTCGGGGTTGTCATCCTATAAGGAGTGCATGGGATAGGCTCCAATCCTAGAAAAAATCAATCAAAAAGTCTATATCACACGGGGGAGGTGACCCTAGTAACTCACCTAGAAACACATCTACAAACTCCCCCAAAATATGATGATCATTAAGAAAAGGTCCACTTGCATCATCCTTCTACCTATCCCTAATTGTAATAGCATAAAATTGACACCCATGTCGCACACACTGCTTAAGATGCATAGCGGAAATAGTGCGAATAGAGATGGGTCTCCTAACTCCAGCTATCACCAACTCAAATTCCAAATCATTTGCACAAGATATAACCTTGCTGTAACAATCAACTCTATCTCTATGTGCAGATAACCAATCCATGTCCAAGATAACTCCATAAGAACCCAAAGGAAGGATACGAAGATCTAAGGTCGTATTGACGGGTCCCGTGTCCACTACATAGTCCTTGAGTTAAGAGTCTACCGAGAGCTTAGCTCTGAGACACCATCTACATATCCCAACTAAGGCCCTACCTAACTACCACCATCCTACATTGCTCTACAAAATATGGTGCAATAAAAGAATCAAAAGAGACAAAATAAAACAATATAGAGGTAGGGATACCACCAATACTACATGCAGTCTCTATCACTGTACCATGATGCTCTACCTAGAGATTCTTGACCACTACATAAATCCAATGGTTATGTCTCATGTCACCAATTATATGCTCAGAAATTTGTGCCTTAATCTTGGTATTAGGGTTATGTGGGAACTCTCTCAAATGGTTTCCAAGTACCCCGCATCCATAGAAACCACATGGTCGCCTCAAATGAGATGCAGCTCTAGAAGGTACTCCGGTGTTTTGTGTCATTGATCCTAATGATTTTTCCATCGACTATTGTGGTTTCAATTAACGAGCTCCTATTTACTGAGATCTAGGAGATCCCTAATTCTTGATGGGTCCTCTAGCAAGAGGCCCCATACTCCGTCCCCTCTGAGTATCAAATCTCTTTGGAGGCCTATATGATGGACAAGTTTACTGTTGTTAAGGTGGCTATTTTTGTGTCCTGAAAGAAAACTACATTACCACATCCACCACAAGGAGGAGGAGATGACCCCCTCAAACTATTATCCTACATCTGTTGAATATGGCTCCTCACTCTATCTCTATCCTCATGTGTCATCCCCATAGACTCCTCTATATGTAATCCTTCACAACGACCTTAGCTAAGTTATGCATATAATGAATGTGTCTTGCACCTCCCAAATCTAATTTCAAGCCACTGATGAACCTCTAAATCCTATCGTACTCATCCTACATGTAGTCAACATACTAAAGCAAGTCTATAAACAAACTCTCATACACTACTACTATCATGGATGTCGACATAGGTCATGAATCTAATCTATCATCTTACGAATAAACATTCGGATATGTATATTCTCGAAAGCACTCCTCAAAGAGCTCTCCTACTTGGATATTCTACTCCTCGCATTCCATCCCTCATAAGATGAATCACAACACAAGATTTCATGTTGCTAGTACATGGGAAAATCTTGAAGCATCTCGCTCAAGCTTCGAACTAATAATTTTCTTGAAAAACCTCCTGTATCACCAACATAATGACACATGCATAGCTTTAGTATCTTCCTGATGTGATATGTAGCTAAAGACTACCCTAGCTCTCTCTACATGCTTATCCCTCGGCCTAGGGATCCTATATATATGTGTCCTGTAACTCTATCTCCATGCCCCTTCCGACGTGAATCATCTCTAGATGACTCCACATGGGATTTCTCTACTCTATGCTCATTTTTGTGTTTATAACAGTGTTGAGCCTCATATGATGGATCCCTACCATGTTGGCTTGGTCGTGCCCCTATTTCTCCACCTCGTATAGCTGCATTGACATCCTAAAATGTTTATAGTATATACGGTAGTATAGTGGAAACTACATGCTCTAGAGGTGGTATATCTAACTCCACACAAAAATCCCCTCGACTAGTTTTCGCCTCCTACATAAACCAAGAAAGGAGTTAGTTTATCATCATCCAAGTTTTCTTTCATTTTTCTAGGTTTTCTCAATTTTAAAAGATCATGCATTATTGTGTGATCTAGTTGTAAGTTGTACTACATTAACTATTTTTTTTTCAAGTGTGCCCAAGGGTCCAAGCATTCAACCCACAACTCTAATACCAAGTGTAACGTTCACAAATTTCCCACATAAAACCCAAGACAAAACCCAATGATTAGTTAGGAAAATTTACAAAATATTTTTTTAAATGGGTTGCAATGGTATAACCTTCAACTACATTTAATTATTTCTCTATTAATAAATCCTTCATTTTAATTAAAAATTAATTATTATTATTTTAATTCAATCATTTCTTCTTAAATCCCCTTCCAGGGTTCCCGTTAAATTTCATTAATTAACCCTTACAAACCATTAGTTAGGATACCCATGTTACAAATTATTTAATTCA